>OY728152.1:1295460823-1297960823 GCA_963277665.1 Viscum album
GGGTACACTAGACATTGAACTGAATTGTTGAGTGTTCTGTGCCATGGTCTCAATTAGGGTCCTTGCAGTGATTGTAGTTTTATCCACTAGTGCACCACCTACAGCAGAATCAATCATGTAATGATCTATTGTAATTAAACATTCATAAAAATATTGTATTAAAAGTTAATCGCTTATTTGGTGGTGTGGACAACTTGACCATAATCTTTTAAATTGTTCCCAATATTCATGCAGGGTTTCTCCTTGAGATTGTCTTATACCACATATTTCTTTCCTTATTGTTGCAATTCAATAGGATGGGAAGTATTTTTCAAGAAAAAGACGTTTCATGTCCGCCCAACCTCTAATAGGTGAATTAACATAATACAACCAATCTTTAGCTGTCTCTTCTAATGAAAATAAAAATTCCCTAAGTTTAACTTGTTCTTCATCCACATTAGCAGGTTTTAATGTTGAACACACATTATGAAATTCTTTTAAATGATTATGTGGATCTTTTCCAGGCAGTCCATGAAATCTTGGTAATAAATGAATTAAACCAGATTTCAGTTCAAAATTGGGTGCCTTTCCTTATAATTGAATGTAAGTGGGTCGGATATCAACATTAGGTGAGGTTAGTTATTTTAGTGTTCTATTATCTTCATCCATGTTATACAAGTTATGTTCAGTTTTAACTTTGGTTTCAGATGAAGAAGAAGGATCAAGAATAATTTTAAGATGTGATGTCTCCTCCTTCAAAGTGTAGTCTTTTGTGTCTCGGTTTCGTTGATGTAGGATCCTCTCTGGTTCGGGTTCGAAACTTTGTAGGTCTCCCGGAGTATAATTCTTCATAAACAGAACCTACACAATAAATAAATTAGAACACAAAAATAAATTCAAAGGTGGAAGATAAAACAAACAAATATTCACAAATATTACAAAACTTTTATCAAAAACACGCACAAAAAACCAAAGTGCTCCCCGGAAACGGTGCCAAAATTTGACTGCGTTGTCATGACATGTCAAATTTATTATGTTTTTATGGTTGATTTATATTCTAGGGTAGACCCTAGGTCATCTCTCAAGGAGCATTGGTAGGTTTAGAGTGTGTATTTTTAATAAAAATTACTAAGGGAGGGGGTGGTTTTAAAAAGAGTTTAAAACAATGACTTAGTTGAAATAGCTTAAAAGATGAGTGACCTAGTGGATTTTGAAAAATATGAGATAAAAGGGTCTATGTGATCTCACTAAAAAAATATCAAGTTCATTGTTCATAGAGATTCATCTTAGGTTTAGAGTAATTCTTTGGTTGGAGTTAATTGGAATCCCGATTAATTCCTAAGCATTTATTTCAATGCTTTAAGGACCAAACCTTGACGTAACAATCGTATTGTCAAGTTCCAGTACTTATGCATGGAATAAGAGCTTCCAAATAATATTTAAATCTCAATAATGTGGTTATTAAAAGGATTCTTATGATGTCCAATCGGAACAACACAAGTCACGCACTCAAAACCTCACACCGATCAGTTAGAAATTAAGAGCATAACACTCACATGCATCAAATCAAGCATTCAAATCTGAAATAAAATAATATAAATGGAATGAAAAGTTTTAACACCCAAATTACTCTAAACCATTAGCTAATATATGCATTGGAACTCCCTTGAAATGTGTGTAGCTCCCTCACAGTGAACGCCCACCGTTTAGCTCGGCATCGGGTGGAGGAGGAAGCGCGGGTTGAACTCCTTCTTCATTGTTGATCCCCCTATGAGGATAGGGGCCTCCAGAACTTATTTTATGAGTAGAGGACTCCTTTTTTACTCCAAAATGGTAGAACTTAACCTCTAGTTCTAACTTCCAAATGGGGATCTAAATGTGTCATTTTATAGGAAAATTGGAAGGTGGTTTTAGGCACCCATATTTCATCAATCCACTTGTACCATGTGTTTCGGCCTCCAGACAGTCTTATCTCACTTTGGAGAAAATAGAAAGGTTGTATCCCTACCTCTTGACTATCTCCACCGAAAGTTTGTCATCTTTTTTACAACTACAGCTCAATATATTGATAAAATACAGAACACCTCATTTGACATGGTCCATATTCGGTGGCTTGGAAAGATCAGTTCGGATGGGCCCCATGGAAGCCGAACCAGGATTGGGTTCCTTAATATGAAATGTAGAATATTTGATTTTGGACAGGCCACAAAATTTCATCCCATTTGGATGCATGGATATCGTGTACTATGCAAAATAGTGGACAGATGTCCGTGGATCCATGCAATTTTGGCCCATTTTTCTTCCACTTCATCAAAGGCCCTCCAAATCATCTCCACCAACATTTAAATAATAAAAACTAGTAACATTTCCCATTATTATATTGATTAACATTAATTGATTGATTCAAACATAAAGCGCAATT
The DNA here is from genome assembly GCA_963277665.1 of Viscum album. Classification (NCBI taxonomy): domain Eukaryota; kingdom Viridiplantae; phylum Streptophyta; class Magnoliopsida; order Santalales; family Viscaceae; genus Viscum; species Viscum album. The sequence goes on from OY728152.1 coordinate 1,295,463,225, forward strand.
TATTATTATATTTGCAATATTCATTACAAAACTAGTTTAAAACAGAGGTGTAATGGTGGAATAAAACAGTGAATCGTGGTATGATCAATCATGATATTTTTGTGTCTTCATATTTGATTCAAATGGCCTGGTAGAATCGTTTGTTAGGATGAATTTAGTTTGGCATAAACTGTTTCAATCAATGAAAGAGGTTGTTAGCTACCATAATAATTAACCATATACATGTTTATGCATAATTGTGCATGTTTGGGTGGCTTTTTTGGATTTAGTGAATTGTAAAGGAATTTTAATCTCCCTATGTAAATAATTGGATAATATAGTTCACTATAATATAGGCAAAAATTATATTTTTTTCAGAGAATTTGAATCGCATGGTGACATCATCATCGTGGAACCGAGTTTCTTGGTTAGTGTATTATGGGCCCAAGATAAGTATTCAGGTTCCTATTAAATTTTGATAACCTATCATAGACCTCTTAATTATTTTATTGATATCATGGAGTCTTAGGCACATGGTACATGGGTGAGACAACCACATTTTTCTTAAATGGTTGAGAGAACACACATTAGGTTTTACCAAATTCATGGTGCATGTGATAAGAGGGATAAGTCCATAGGGGAATGATGTAGTGTGATTAGGGTGGTTTATTCTTGATAAAGTGATTAAGATCTATCTCATGGGATATATTATAAGGAACCCAAGAATTATTTATTGTTTTTGTGGGATAATATCCTAGTGATGAGTGCACAGGGGACCCTGGTCTGCTATCTTGGATAATAGTATTGGAATTGAAAGAGTAGTTAGCTTATCCCTTTAATTATAATTTCCTTCAAGGAATAAAATCTATGAATAATATTCAAGTGATGTATTTTGGGTGGTATCTAGGTATAGAGTCTAGTTTGAGTTAGAGGAACTAAATGGTTTCCTCTTTATGTGAGATGTTAACATTGATGGTCGCAACTTATTATGTATTCTGTTATAGGTCCTAGTATGGATGAATATTTAATGGGATGAGGTATATGAAGTATTTATATATATATATAATAGATCTATTTTAGGGATTCTAGTTCCCATGTTTTGGGTAAGAGTATGGGACTCAATATATGTGTCTGTAGAAAGCTGGGAGCTAGAACATGAGGTTGTGTTTCTATATTGTTTTTCTTCACCCAAGCATCATTGATATAGAACAGGTGATGCACCTTTGTGTCTTAGATGGGATAGGACACCTCACTCTATGTGATAAATTTGTATTAAAGACATGATATGATACATATCCTATTTGATAGGGAGCATGAATGAGTATTGTGCATGGGACACTACCGTGAGTGAGATGGTAGAGGTCGAGTATTGGTAATGGACCCTACCCTAAGTGGGATGGTACATGTTGAGGATCAACATGGGACCTTACCCTTAGTGATATCGTATAGATCAAGGCTGTTTTAGGACCCTGCAATTATTGGATGGGTAGAGGTTAAGACTTGGTAGGATACAGTTGATATCAAATATAGGACACTACCTTTAGTGATATAGAAGAGGTCAAGGATCAACAGGTATCGTTCCAAGAGTGGTAGTGTAGAGCCAAAGGTTTTTTAGGGACCCAATCCTTAATGAGAGGGTAGATCTAAAGACATGGTAGGATGTAGTCAATGTTTCATATGAAACCATACCTTTTGATAGATGGTATAGAATAAAATATGGTATTCTAATCAACCTTAGCTGAGTGGGACTGAGTTGAGATTTATGGTATGAGGAAACATGTTTTTCATCATTGGTTGAAGCTTGTTGAGTCAAGTATCATAGTGGAGTAATTTTCACATGATGACTTAATGTTTAATCTTTTATTTTATATACTAAATTATTTTTTTCTCGTGTATACACATGTATACTATGGAATATATAAGTGAAACTTAGTGAGACCGTACAAATATTTATATCTCACACCCTTTATAGGCACCTTTTTGTGCACGTACACATTATGTTTAACTTTTTGTTCACATGTTGTATAGTGAGTCATGCAAGAGTATTTTAGTAAGTATTAGGGGTGGAGTTTATATGAGGATCGGTGTTGTAAGTATGGAATATATGATGCATGATTGTGTGACTTTCTAATATCTATATTATATAATTGGTGTGCATTTATTTTGTTGTGGTTTTCTTTGGATGTTCTCCCCTAAATTAGTACTCTGATTTATTTATTAGATTAAAATTTAATGATTTATTTTTATTTATGGTTGTGATTTAGAGAGTATAGCATCCTGAACATTGATCGTAGACTCTTACCGTGGGTTGATAATATCTAGAAAATGAGGAATCATCCATGATTCCATATAGAGACCTATATTTGAATTTTTCTTATGAGACTTTATCCAGGTTATTGTAGACCACATGCTCCATCACCAAGGGTTGTTATTATTTTGTCTATTCACCATTGTATCCTCTATCTCCCCATATAGAGAAATATTAATTTATATATTTAGAAAATATTTTTATGATATGTTATTATTGATATCATTTTTTCATACTTATATTAAAATTTTATTATTTCATTTTTTAATGATTTTTTCTAATAAAATTATCATAATTAATACCATAAAATTACTCCCATTATAATGATCAAGTTATATTATCTTATATTTTTTTATTTAGTTTATACCATTACTCATTTATTATGGGGAGATTTATTTATTAAATTTCATATAATTATAAAGGGAAAACGTTAATACAATTTTGTATTAATGAAATAAGAATTTAATTTTTATTTAAAATAATTTTAATTTAGTGAATATTTATTCAAAATAATAAAATGTAGAATAACCAATATATCTTTAAAATAAATTATTGAAATTAATTGTGACACAAATATTTCATAATTATATTATTATAAGATCAATTATAAGCATGAAAATCGTAATAAATTTTCATAAAACATGGTTTTCAAATTTAATTACATTAACATATTATTTCAATATATGATAAGTCACCACAAATGTGGGATTTGATGTTGAAATGACATATGATGTTGTGTGAGTTTAAGAGAATTTTAGAATAGTAAGGAAAAAGTGGGTGATGGTTATTACATATTATTTATTATTCTAAAATTTAATTATTCATTTTCTACTTTGGGCTATGTCTAAAAAATACAGCTAGTTTTCATTTAGTATTTTTACTATATTATTATCAAATCGCACATGTTCAAATAGTCACATAGAGGATCAAATTTTCCAATAACTATTGGAAAAAATTTAATGACACCTTTATATTTACTAGGTATAAAAAATTCATCTAACCCTTATTTTATTTCTATTAATCACATATAACAACCCTTCCTAAGATACCTAGGACTCAAGCTAGTTCACCACTCACCATAGAAGCATTCCACCTAATCATTAGAGGCTAATTAGAACAAGAATGGATCAAAATACATTATGGGTAATGTTTTTTATAATAAATCGTTAATACATATGTTTTATTTCATTTTATATATAAGTTGAAATATATAAAATAATATATTCAAGAAAATGAAAAACTAAATAAAATAATAATAAGTTAATTATATATTATCTATCATGTTATGATAATTAAAAATAATAATAATGGCATAGACGACTAGAATTCTCCACAAACTACCATCAACTAAATCTATGAGATTTTGGTGGGAGTGTGCCCCTCCAATGATAACCACAATAGGTTATATCATTACAACAATAAAAAATAATATAAGTAAATATATCTTTATATAGAACAAAGTTGATATATAGGGGAGTGATATATAAACATACCCAATAGAAAATACCCTAATAGGATCTAATATTGTTTTATATAAATGATAAAAAATAATGCTACATTTAAATTAATAAATGAAACATATATTTGTTCTGAATAATTATTTTTTATATATTAAACAAATGCATTTTTAATATTCCTTTCCAATGATTAACTAATATAATATTTATAAATTTCATAAAAATAAACTTTTAGAGAACATACCTATATCATTTATAAAATAAAACCATGTAAAAATAACATGGTTATGGGATATATCTATTAGGTTCATAGGGAAAAATATATTACTCGATCTTATCAAACTAAGTCACAACCATTTTATATAATAAAATGATACTCTCACATGCATACTTGAAACCTGATCAGGGGATTCCCATTAGGAAGAGCATAATCCTAACTAAAAGTACTAATTAGTGTGTCATCATAACTAAAATAAAACCCATTAATAATAACATCCATAAAGGTTTCAGAGGTTTTAATGTTGTTCCATTGAATAATAAACATTTTATTGTATAAAAAATCTCATTCGGAACAACATTAACTTCTTCTTATAGAAAAAAACCTCAATAAATTATAATTATTCATTTTATATCTAATGTAATCATAGAAAACATTTATATGTGACATAATTATAATTAATGAGCTGCCTAAGTAAATTAATCCTAATAATCTCATTGGAAAAAACAAAATATTCCTTATTTTATCCAAATAGTTTTTAATAACACATCAAAACATTTCCAAAATCAATATAAAAAAAGTAAAATTAATATGGTTCCTAAAAATTTATTTAGTATAATAAAATGGATTTATAATAACTTTTAATAAATTTTAATGTATTCTTAAAAGTTCTTTAATCAAATAAGATCCACTTTATATTATATCAAAACACTTGGAAATTTTAATTATCCAAATAATGAACGTATCAATTTAAATAGTAATTATCTATATAAAAATGTATAAAAATATATTCACAAATAATTTTAAACAATATAATCCCTGAATCGAAAGTTATATATAATAATAATATATTTTTATTTAACTGACCTCGTCCTTAGTTGTTAAAAAAATAATAACTTTTACTTAGAAATATACAAATTCAAGTACTACAGTAATGGAATGTATCCCCATTGTAACACCAATATATTTTTTTCAAATATTTATCTTTAAATAATTATATCTCTTGACATATTTCTTTCCTCAAAACCTTGATATTAAAATTACTATAATATACTATTGAATTATTATTATTTAATGCGAAATTTATCCCCTTATAGTTATTTTAGAGGGTATTAAAAAGAATAAATAAGTTATTAAAAAGTATTTTTTAAAAAACTAAAAAATTAATACATTATTTATCATTTTTTATAAAAAAATGAAATAATTTTATTGTAAAAAGATATATTTTTCTGAAAAATAAAATTTAGACATGAATTGTGTTTGTATCTTAATAAATTCTATTAATTAATATTGATGATTGATTTTTAATATATTTTATAGATTACATATTTAATAAAAAATTTAACATTGAACTAATAGTTTTTATAAGTTGTGGAATGAAATTAAACATGGTTATAATATTAAAAATGTGTTTTTATAAAAATTATTTTGTTATGTTTTTCACACTTATTTTAAAATTAATTTTCTCCACTTCTAGAAGTTGAATTTTTTATAAAATATTTTATATTGGAAATAATCATAAATAAAAATTTTAATTAGGGAAACATAATTTTTTCTCATTAGGAATAGTAATTGATGTAAGAAATCATTATTATGGTAATGTTTAAATAGGGTCAATGAAGGGTTAAAGTTAACTAATAAGGTTCAAAATGCCCTAAAACAAGACTAGATCATATTGTATTGTCATATTTCAACCCTATATCATATAATATTTCTTGGAGACTCAATTTGGGTCATATGTATTGAGTAATACCTATATATATTAATATTTTGAAAAATACTAAGTGTGTCCTCTCCCTCACTTATAAAAAGACACAACATATCATATCTTCATCACATGATAATAATATATTATATCCACCAGAACCGGAAAAAAATACATTAATAAAATCCCTAACCATGTATTTTATATTATGGTTTGATCAAAATACCTTCCTTTCAAAGCTTAACATGAAATCAAAAGGATCTTTCTCAATAAAGAGGTATTGCTCTTGACTAAGTACATTCAATATTATTTACTCATAAACCTTTAAAACAATTTTTTATCAATTATAACATGACGATTTAAATGTAACTAATATAAGTAAAATTTATTTTTTTTATTCTGAAACTATTTTTAATCTCATTCTCCCATAAAATGGTAAATGAAAGAATTATTTATTTGTATATGAGTACTACGACCTCAGATAGTAATGTGTTTTTTAATCACTATCATTCATGGATTCTTATTATGATGGAAGAAATGTTTATATATGATATTTAGGACATAATTAATATTTTTAACCATAAAATATAATATCTATTCTTACCATTCCATTTATTGTAAAACTATAGAGCCACTCTTTCTTAGGTGTAAAATACCACATCTTGGAAAAGATGTGATTCGTTTTACATTTCCTCTTTATGTGGATAGTAATAAGGAAATATTTAATGAATATATATTATATTTATGATATAAAAATGATTTTTTTAAAGGTTCATTATTATTTAAATTTCTTTCATTCAATCAATTGAAAAGTGGATATATTACTCATGCATATGTATGGACGTCGTCTTTACGAGGTGATGTAATTAATTTTTCATCACCGCATTATATGAATGATTATAGAATTTAACATAATAAATATTTTTGATACAAATATCCTGATTAAGATTATTAATTGGATGAAACTATGATCAGGGTGCATGTTCTAAAACAATCTCACTAAAGCATGCATGAAAAACATACCAATGTTTACCTGAATTTCCACTTTAAGGAATAATTATTAATTAAATAATAATTTGAAATAATAACAAGATGATACAAAATTAAGATATAAATGAAAATAATTTTCGAATATTTGTATAATAAATATATATTTATTATATAGGAAACTTAAATTAACACAAACAATGATGGGAATTTAGGTAAGGAATTTATGTTATTATTTAAATTCTATTTGGAATTGATAATATTACATTTCTATTGAGGGAAATTATATAGATCTTATCCGTTAAACCCCAAATATTTTCTTCTAATACATTTATTCCTATAAATATTTATGAATTACTTCCATTTTCGTCTATTTGTAACTTAAAATATCCGACAAAATATATTTAGCGAAAATTTGACCATATTTTCTCTTTAGTCATAGAACAATTTCTTCCATATACATTCGTTTAAAAATTAATTTATGGAAATTTTTAACTATACATGAAATGTATTAAAAAATATATTAAATACTTTTTTAATTTATTTTCATATTCATGATGGAAATATTTTTCATTAAATGTCTTCTGAACAATTAGTGGTTTTTTTATTCAAAAGTGTGCAAAGAATGTTCTCTTTTAGCATATTTGATTTGAATGGATTTTCATGATGTCATGAACTATACTTTATTTTAAATATTTCCTTTATAATTTTACATGTATATTTTCATATATAATCTTTTAATCATTATTCTAGTAATTTTTAGTTATACATTTTTCAAAATAAAATCATATTTTTCACATGTTTTCAAATAAATGTCTGAATATTATTTTAAAATTATTTAGCCTCTTTTTCCACATCCTTTAAAGATTTTTATTCTTCCCAATTGATATGATCTTGTGAGACAACAAAATTTATATCTCTAGATTGATTATAACGACGATTATTTAAGTATGATTCAAAAAAAATCATTTCTTTCACATGGGTTAATTATGTTATAATGAAACCTTTACAAAACTCTTTTAATTTTCATGGTTTATGGTGTAATGAAATGATTAAATGTTTATAAAACATGTTTACTTTACATCGGTTTTGAAATGATGATATTATGAATATTTAAACTCTTGTGGAATAAATGTGTATGGTTTTCAATATGTTATGGGTGGGCCTTGAATTATATAGACCTCCAATTCATTAGTTAATGATGGATATATCATGTGATAATAAAGAAAATAATGGGATTGAAACCTATTCAACAAGAGATTATATCTATAAAGATAGTTTTGGGAGAGAACCTGGATTAAGAAAATGGTGTAATATGGAGTGGACCCAATCCTCTATGATATTATTTAGATGGATTCCTGACATAGAAAATAATTTTATATGATTATATAAATAAAAATACTTATATATTTTGGTATTGATACGTTCTCATGGCCTATGATTGATTATTGATGATTTATCACACTTCTGACTTATGTATTTTCTTCAAAAAATCCTTATTTCATTATTTATAATTAATGATATCTGACAGATTGGGTATGATTATTTTATGATATGATCATGTTCTCATACCCTCTTGTTTATCATAACATATGACCATTGTTTGATATATATTATGTTTACAATTACTGTGAATCTGAGATAAACCTTTCTAATTTTTCCTTTATGAATGTTATTAAGAATGTTTTATGTAGGGTATGTCAAAAAAGTGTACTTTATGAGAAGAAATTTTTGGGAGATGTTGAAGATATTTCATTAAATAAGAGGATAATGTTTAATAGCCTTAAAAGTCACTAATTATGTATGGTCCTTGGCCATTTATTATTTTAAAATATATGGAATATTAAAATATAAAAATGTAACATTTATATATGAAATTCTTGGTTCTCTTAACATGTGAAAGGAAATATAGTTTGAATTTGAAGAGGTAAAAATAAAAAAAAATAAGCCTTTATGTTTATGATTAGTAGTTAACAGGTTGTTAAATGGTGAATTAAAATTAATATAAAATTTAATTAGTTGTCAAAGTAAGTTAAAATTATATCAAATATTGGTGAAAATTCATAAAGATAGCAGAATAAGAAAGTGATGAAAATTTTAGCAGTTAGGGTAATTATGCATGTGTGTAAATCTAAATGTATCCCCTCAATCTTGGGTAATTGATATTAAATTTTTCATAAAATCACATAAATTTTATCAACTAACTATATATATAAGTCAACCTATTAATGATTTCACATCGAAATTTTTGAATTCTATATTAAATTTTAGCAATGTGAAACAATGTAATAGATTTCTTCTTCAAGAATAATTTTCAATGAATCCTGAAATTAATTTATTTATAAATTTAACTTGTATTGATCAAAAAAGTTTATAATAGAAAATTGTATTAATTCTTTCATTTCATTACCCACATAAACATCCCTGAATCTTAAAAAATCAGAAAATAATTTTTTTCATGTGCAGAAACAACGAAAAGCAGTGATTTAATTTTGAAATTAAATTTAATTTATCTATAACTATTATAAGTTGTGTAATATATTTTACAAATGACACTCCCACATCTTCTAGTTTTATTTTTTTTTCTTTCACCCTCCAATTTTACTCCTTAATTGTAATTATTGTATCTCATTCGCTAACCATTCTTTTCTCCACACCTCCACACCACACACAACACATATAAAAAACCCAAAACCATTATCCATATTATCTCTTTGAATCATTTCTAAAAACATCATCACCTTGAAATATCTTCTCATTAGAATAATTAGATAAAATGGGATTAAAAATAATTTTATTCATCTATGAAAAAATCAACTCTTTATAATCACTTCCCAATATCATCATCATTGATGACAATATTCAATTATACTTCATTCGTTATCTCTTCTCCCATCTCTGGAAATTTCATATGAAATTAAATGTACATTCATTAACATATGATCTTTCCTTCAATTAATATTATTTAAATTTCTTTCTTTATCTATTTTCTCTAGTTTACCATTACATGTGGCTATAGGGTCCTGTAACACGGGTTTCACCTGATACTAACATGTGTCTCTAGGTGACACTTATGTGTGCTTACCATATATTACCTTACACAGAAATAGTGGACACATAAACATTATAAATATCATCCTTTTTCCCTATTGTGGGAGTGGTATGACCCTTACACAAATCATATTCTATCCCTTATATGCCAATTTACCCTAATTCATCACAACAGCGGTGGTGATAACCCTTGCTTGGGAGTTAATTACCCTTATGCATGGGGCATAGTATCGTTACGTGTTTACCATTATGCATTAGGGTTCTATATTTATTACCTTGACATTGTGTTCCTATGTACCATTATACAATGGGTTTTATTACTCTCACATGGTGTTTTAATTTACTTTAACAAGTGAACTCCAGCAGATATGTCACTTCCACATTTCTTATTACCCCAATTATTATTTCAACTACTAATTTAACTTCTTAATATCAATTACCATATATTATTTATTATTTATTCCTCTTTATCTCCATCCACCTCACATTACACACGTCATCCAAAACCATAATCCATCATTGGAATTTATCCTTTAATTCATCTCTAAAAACATCACTTTCTTACAATCTATTCTCCCTCGCGTCATCAGTGCAGATAGAATTCAAATATATTTTCTTTGACATACACTCTTGCATTTAAAAATTGTTGACCATCAGTCATCATTCTAATATTTGTTTAATGATTAAAAATTGGTACGGATGATAAAATAATTGAATTATTATATAATATATCCTATTTCATAAGGTTATTTCGAGTAAATAAACACATCTGTGTGACTCCCTCGAACCCTAAAATCTTCTATTTTAATAGTAATTTTTTTCCATTTCCAATATATATGTCTTTATTCACACAATTGAACTTATTTTTCCCATAAATATAATATTGTAATTCCATAAAAATTCATTTTTATAATTCAACTATTTTTTATTTTCATCTCTTATAGTTGGAAATATATACAAGAGAAACTAAATTAGTTTTCATTTAGTATTTTATTGAATTAAGGTTGGATAATTTTCACATTATAGTTTGTTTAAAAAATTTCTTTAAATTAATATTTTTTTTATTTATATTGGATATTAATTTATTGATATGGCATATTTATACTTTAACAATTATTTATGTCTCAACTCTATAGTTTAAATATATTAATAGAGATATAAAATTGTTTTTCATTCATTGTTTATGTTTTTGGAGGTTTATATCATTCATGTATTTTAATTTAAAATACATAAATTACTTAAAATTAAATATATGGTTATTTATGGATTTTTTTACTTTTATTTCTATTATTACCCCTAAAATTTTTTCACAAGCCAGAGATATTCCTGGCCAATCAGTATTCATAATATTCCTCAATTGATTTGGTTATTTTTACATGGTTTTTCAATGTGATTAACATTGATTACCCTTTTTAATTTTGTTCTATATTTTATGAACATTAAATTTTACACCTTCTATTTTTATCACATACCCCACTTTTATTTGAACTATACTATTAATTTTAAATAACATTTAAATAATTTGGTTTTTTGACTTTTTTGACATTCTTATTCTCTTTTAAACAATTTTTTGATGCTATAAAAAATATAATAAATAATATTTATCTCATAGTTCTCCTAAAAATGAGTTAATATTACCAAATTATTAGTAAATATGGATATATGACTTCAAATCACAATTTTAATTCCCTTAAATCATGCTACTTTGGAATTTAAGCATCTTAAAGAAAAAAATTGGTACCTCTTTAGGTTTATCAACATTTATATCTTACAGATTTCAATTAATTATTTAATTATACATATGTTACATATATTTATTACATTCACAACATATTAGTATTATACCCATAAAATAAATAGGATTTTATATTTTCCCAACATATTTAGAAACTAATAAATTGTAGCACTATAATGACATGTCAGTTGTTTCCCACGGTGGAAATAATATTGCAAGTGAGTGTCACTTCTGATTCCCTTAGTCCTAAAATTTTAAACACATTAAATATACCATGTGTTATTCCTTATAGTTTATTTACATATTGAGAACCTAGACTACTAATTCCCATTCTATTATACCTCATTCTAGTTCACTGAAACAATTAAGTGGTATTATAGTGAAAGTCATCCAAAATTTTAATTATGTATTTCAGTAGGTAAGATAAATTTGAAAAACTATATTAGCATCCTCAGTACATGGACTCGCTAATTTTTAAGGACCCTACCAAATATGTAAAAAAATCAATATTCTGTGCATTTTTATAGTCCAATATTTTCTTTCACATTAATGGGATGGAGGATAAATAATTACATAAACAATGAAGAAGTTAATTGTGTTTTCATGTTAAATGGTCAAATCTATCATTTTATTTGAAAATTACATCCTTATAATAGAAAGATTCTGAAACCTTTAAATTTATATGTAAATGATACTACTAATGAAGTGAAAAATAGAATGCAATAAATTAAGTAATTTCATCAAATTATCATTCCTTTAAGTAATACATATTTTTTATTTAGTGATTTATATGAAAAGAAACTATGTCCAAAATATTTTCTATTTCAGCTCTAAAATATACAATGTACCTACTAAATATAACCCACTTATTGTGGAAAATCTACAATGGGTGTTAGAATAACACAATCCACAGATTCAACAATTCATAATTTATATGGATTAATTTCATAACGATAATGATCCAAATTTTAAACTAAGGTTAAATCAAATATGAGAATGAAATAAAATATTTATAGTTTCCAAACATTATCTAAAAAAAATTATTCTTATATTTTGATATATTAAATAGCTTAGTGAATATAAAAATTATATCATATAAATAAGTGAAAGTGAATTGAAACGTATAAGTTAACTTCACCCTGTGTATATCTCATCTAAATACCATTTAATTTTTTTGATTTATTTTATGCATACTCTAATAACATCTTCCAGAGCACATCTATAATGACTGAATCATCTAAAATGAAAACAAAATTCTAAATAAGTAGTAAATTTCCTACAATCTTCAATTGTGATCAGATCATCAATTAATTTTATTAATCTCAAGATAGCTACTCTAATGGTTTATTGTCCGTGAATATAACATGGTTGAATATCAATAATTATCATTTATAATATTTAATCAAAATATCTGAGACATTATTTTTACAAAGGATTCCAAGAAAATTATCGTATAGGTGAACATGATAGGTCTTCATGTGGAAAAAAATTTATTTTTTACTTCCCTTTCATAGGTTTTCCAAGGTAAATAATTGAAAATTATTATAAAGGAATACAATATTATAATTAGGATAGATAAATAGATATGTTTTAATATTTCACCTATAAACCCAATTGTTTTGAAATATCCCATTTTTTTAAATTTCAAAATCATTATCATAAATACGTTCTAAAAATACTCTCCAGAGTTTTCAATATTAATGTTAATTTTTTGGTGGCAGAATTAAAATATTAAAATTATTTTTGAAATTGTAAATTTTTTCAGTATAAAGAAAATATTAATTTTCTTATATACATACACACACATATGAACATGTTCGTTACAATTAATATGTAATATATTTTTGAATCCTTTTAATGGATGATGAAAATTTATAAGTTATTTAGTTCCAAAAACATATCATTCTTCAAAATGATATACATATATTTGTAGATCCTCAAGGAAAACTTTATACAACTTTTGATATACATAACATTTTTTAGTAGAAATACATGGTAAATCTATGAAACCAATGCTTTTGGATTCTTTAAAAAACATTTTGAATTATGGACTTTGTGGGACCCAAAATTCTCAATCACCATGCCTGTAATTTATGTTCTTCTCAAATTTCATTCCCAAAAAATTAATATCTACTACATTATTTTAGGAAGGATATTCTATTTAAATGTATGAGATATAGGTAATAGAATCTTGAATAATATCATTGACCTTAACAATTGTTTTATTCTCACTTATAAGCAATATTTGTAACATAAATATATAGTACATATAATCCTTGATTTTTAGAACTCGTCATAATCAATAATATATTTTTTAAAATAAATCAATAAAGGCCACGATCATGTAAATACCACTCTTTAAGGGACTCATGGATAACATCAAACTGAATGTGAAAATGATGAGAATAAAAAGTATTATGTATGTCGATATATCTCTCCATGTGAAGTAGTATGGTGAATTTTAAAATTTTAGACACACTATAAGATTCCTCATATTAAAATATTACATTTATATCTAGTAAAAAGTAAACTATCAATTATTTTGATCAGGATTTTATTGAATATATCTAGACCAAAATAGTAGTCTCTCAAACTATCTTCTTATCTTGGCTCAAAACAAATGTAACATTTTATGAAGTATGGAATTTCATATATTTAAAATGCCCATAAAAGTTTTCATAAATCTACATGATCCTAAATTTTACACCCATAAACATGGATTTTAAGAGGAAAGGTTTCACTACATACCCCCCACGATTGTAGAATTTTATTTTCCAAAAATGTTTCTCAATAAGGTAAGAGGGATAACCACTTATCATGACATCTTGACTACCAATGATACATGTCATCAAAAATTCCTAGAATACTATTATTCCTTTGGATTACTTAAATATAGTATTTAATTAATTAAAACTATAAAAGAATAATTTTTTGGGAAACAGAATATCAATAGGATAGGTTTTTTGGTAATATCTTGGTTTTAAACATAATTTATCAACCTCACCATATATATAACGAAACATGGAATTTTGTTTCAAAAGACATTTTATATTTACAATGAATAAGGTTAAAATTTAATGTTATATGTTTATTTAGAAATATATGGTTCATTTATATTTACATTGTAATATTCCCACTTTTTTTAGTTCGTTTTTTAATTTTTTTTAATATTCATTTATTTTATAGCTAGTATAATGTTACTTTTTTAAACTTATGTTGTATAGAATTATAGAAAAATATTATTATATCTATTAATATCTCCTTAAAATTGTTCTAAATTTTGGAATATGTTTTTTAATCCATTTTTAGAATAAATAACTATAAATATTTATCTTTTATTATTCCTCATTTCCACAATTCATTTAAAAACATCCATATAAATTTTTAACAAAATAGTTTGTATTGGTTATTAGACTTATTTTTATTTAGTTTCAATAGTATATATTAAACCCTATTTAATTATCTCTCTATTAAATAATATTTCCATTCAATATTTTGAATACTTCTCCAATTTTTTTCAATAATTTTTAAATAATCAATTGTGTACATAATTAAAATTTATCGACACAAGTTTATATAATTTGAAATTACTATATTTTTCCTAGATGATTTTTAAAAAATGTTTAAAATTTTCTTTCACCCTTATTTTTATGGTTTATTAAAAAATTATTACATCAGCGGTATTTTATTTTTAAACACTCTATGATATAATAACCATGTAGGCTCCAATTTTCACTTCTAAATGAAGTGTAATTGTGGGATAAAATTTAATTGAATTAATAATTTATTTATTATATACTCATTATTCTACCAATATTCAATTACATATTTTGACATTTCTACATTGAAAACATTTATGTTAAATTTATTTTCTCCCACCTTCAACCATTAGGTTTGTTCATACATAACATTACTTTATATAAAATAATTAATTTAAATTGGCCTCATTATGAATAACTATTAGATTTAAACATATTTGTTTCTTGAGATTGATATAAAGATTTAATAAATTGGGATAACATTTACATTTTTCCATCCTATGCCTATTCTAGATTCGTTCTCTACTGGTATTGGTAAATATTTAATTATAATAGAACTTAATTTCAACCTAGATCATATTCAATAAGAATTTATGGATTTTTAAAAACAACTAACTTCATAACAAAATGATGTTTGGTCAACAGTTTTATCTACATAATTTACACCAATAGGTGAGTTATTTTTCATTAGAAGATATAGAGGTTTGGGTAATACATTTATACGGATAGATTTATGTGTCATACTTCACTCTCGCACCAATATAGTCATTTTTTGTTTATGTTTTATATCATTAGTACAACTTCCTAGTGGTAAGATTATATAATATAGATTTTTTATTCTAATATCTGTTACTGAAAATTTTACCTGAATAATTTAATGTGTAAGTGAACAAGATAAACTTTTAGGATCTACTGAACTCATCATATGGGATGATTCAATAGTGGTCTGAAAACATTTAGTTGAGGCTTTTTACCAAACATTGATTCATAATGCGATTAGGTGTTCACAATGAATTTCAAATACCTTTTGGTGGTAGAATAGTTTTTTTGGGAAGTTATTTCAGAAAAATATAACTAGTAGTTGGAATATAAGTGATATTTTTTCAAAACTATAAAGTATTCATATTTTTGATAGAATTTTATTTTTATTAAACTAATTATAAACATGATATTTCTGTTTTTCATCATTCTTAATATTTTTTAGAATTCAATGAATTTCAAAATTGGATTTCGAATGTTAATGATGAAATTTTGAGAGTACCACATGATGGTGAATAAAATATAGACCTTCCATGTGACATCTTCATAAATTCATATGATGATCCAATTTATGAAATTTCTCTAGAAAAAATTCCATGTTTTTCAACCAAGTATAGTAAACAAGATTTTTTGAGATATCATGAAATATTAACACCTATAAATGGTGTCTTAGAGTAAATTAGTGAATACCTGTTGTCTTTCATTGATGAAGAATAAAAAGTGTATCTTTGTTCATATAGTTATTTAAATTCATGTTTCTATTCATATATAGTATAAAATATTAACATATTAGATATTATAAATGGAATTAAAATTTTTGGATTTTTGGCCAATAAAAAACACCTGGAAAATGAGAGTTTCAATACTGTTAATGGGGAATATTGATAAATTATTTAATTTATCTAATGATACACATTTGATCATTTTCAATTTAGGTGAACATACTATTTGTTTATAAATATCATATTGAGCTCATTCAATCCAAAGGACTTACATACATAGGATCAATAAGGCACATTCAGATGGAAATGTAATTTTTAGTCTGGAAATGAGAGGATATCATTTGACTATTTCATATGAAATGACTATTAAATAAATTAGAGGATAATATTTCTCTTACATTGGAATAAATCATCACCAACCTATTTTTTTCATGGTCATCATTATATTTTTTTTCTATCGTAAAAAACAGGAATGGTTTTAAATTCCTCATATATAACATTAAAATTAAACAACTTATCAATAATAAAAAAATTGTTTATAAAGAAATTTTCAATCTTTTCAGTAGGTATAGTGGATTTCTCCATATTTTTTTATTTCTTTTCTACCCATGTTCTATATGGGATTTTATTTGAAATAAATTTGAATTATATAACATCTCTATATAGTTGAATTAATTTATTCATTTTATGTTGTAGTTTCACATAGATGGATCAACCTTTTACCCAACTTCGTGACATTTCCTTTGAATATGATGAAATAATGAATCTTGAGGTACAAATTCTTCTGATGGGATTCACAAAATATTCAGAAATACCTAAAGAGGTGATTTTGATTGTTCTTATTCTTCTTGATGAAAATGTAATTTATAAATTTTAAAAGTTGTAATACTAAAACAATCATCAAATCTACTATCAACCTAATAATAATAAAATATGAATTACATATTAACATTAACATCAATTCAATAATAACCAATAACTCTCTAATTAATGAATACTGAATTATAAAAATAGGATACTATTTATATTTGAGATTTATTGTATGGGATAAAAATATATATTTAACTCAAACTCGAATAATCTTAGTTCATACAAAAATTCAAAACATTCAATTATTACAATATATTTATTGTTTTTTACTAGATTTCAACATTTTAAATTTTTTTAAATAAAAGACAATTCAAGAATAAATTCACAGTCTTCATTAACTAATAATACACAAAACCATTCTTTATGAAGTTTGTTGCTCATATTACAAAATTTCCAAATAATTATAAATTAATGAAAAAATGCATCATCTATATATAATTGAAAATTTTTATTAAATTGGAGTACTAATGGGGGACCATTTTGTACTCCTCTAGTCCATTTCCGGTTTCTAATTTATATCATTCCTTAACATAAAGCACATAATGTTTCTAAAGAAATATATCCAAGGTAAATTTTAAATTTTGTTTCTAATTTTAGAATGACTTATTAATAAAAAATTAATCCACAATTTTTTAATAACACATTTTCTTCAATATTGATTTTCATTGTTTCAAACATTTAAGTATCTTTTCCTTCATAACTATTATTCCCATCATAAAAATATGAAAATAGATTCATATGTCTTAGTACTATTATTCAATCCTATTAAAGATCTAAAAAACAACATTCACTAAGTGAAGCCAACAAACTATGTATGAATTATATTGAAATGATCTCCCCTATAGAGTGAAATTTTAATCCCATTTATTTTAATCAAATAATAAGGGTAGATTTCAAATTATTAAGTATCTAACCTGAACATCAACTAACTATTGTTTTTTTTTACCTCCAACTATTTTTATATTTTTACTTTTTTCAAATCTAGTAACATATAATACTTTTTTATTTTTATTATATTGATATTAGGATATTTTTAGTATGTAAATCTAGATTTGAATGTGATTTATAATTCACTATTTGATTCACCATTACATAATATCTATTTTAGTTAACCATTATAGTATCTAAAATTTAACCTCATTATGTATTATTTCACCTAATTCATTCAATATATAGATGTAATCAGCCATTTTTATCACCACAAACCATTGTAGATGTTGGATAATTGTAATGGGAGGATTTAGATTATGTAAACATATAAAATTTAATTTATCTTAAAAAATCCATCACACTAGCTTCTACACCACTTAAATTAATTTTATTTATTATGTAACAAAACAATTACACTGGTGTTACCATTAATTGTTCCTTGTGGGGTAAATTAGATGACCAGTTGAATACATTACATGAAAATTAATCAAACAATATCAAAACTTTTTGGATGAAACGAGTCCTCTCTATGTGCCTTACAAGTGGGTTATATATAAAACATTATTACATTTAGTATAACTTATTAATGAAATTCAAAATTTATAAGAAATAAATTTTATTCAATATATACAATATTTTTGTTATTTTAAGTTTGAATTCTTCAAATCTTTTTGTTAATCCTAATTTTCTAATTGTGAAAATTTTCAATTATTGTTTTTTAAATTTTCAAATTTAATTTCATTACAAAGTATTTATTTTCATGAAATTATAAGTGAATCATATTTATCACTGAATTTTGTTGTGACCCACATTGAGTTTCACTCCACAAAAGTCTCCTCAAATTTTCAATCTGTTTATAATTTCTAACACCTCACTTAATTCCCCATTAATTATAATTGATCATAAGAAGAACTTACTTAAAATCAGTTCATGTACTGAGATAACCAATCATTTAAAATAGACTGTTCATCTATGGAGTAATGTCTACAAATATATTATTTTTAACCCATACCTGAAAGGGTTTACATGAATTGTTATCAATGGATACAAAGTGGATGACCGTATAAAAAAATTTAAAGTAACAATATCACATTTAAAGAATCATACAACTCTTGTCATAAAAACTTTCAATATACTACATGGTGTTCAAAATCTAAAAGATTTCCCACATCCAATATTCCAAGGGATAAACTAAATTCTATATATCAAAAAGGAATAGATTTTAGATTAAATGTGATCTAATAATAAATTTATTTTTAATATTTTTCTTTGTTTTTAGTCTTATAGATATAGTGTTCAACTAATTCCAAATGATCATATATGATCTATCTATATTGTCCTATATGATAAACAAGACACGTTGTTTATATAAAAATCAACATCTCAAATTAAAAAAAATTTTATTTATGTAATTATTTAAATTTATTATACTTTATATATTTTGATATGAATCATTTGATTAAATTGAACTAAATTTCATTATTTTTGAATAGTGGTCCCTTTATCTCCCCTTTATATTTAAATATTTTAAAATCCAATAAAATTTTAATTAATGTGGAAATATATCAATTAAAAAATTGTAACCCACATCTTTCTTGTGATCATAATATTTTCACATTAAAATTAATTAACAATAACCAATAGACAATTTTAGAATTTCATTACACTATTAAACATTCAATGGTAACAAAATCTAATGTATTTCCACTTATTATTCATATAATAATTGTAATTACAACACATTTCAAGTTTTTTTTATTCTTATAAAAAAACTTATTCTTTATAATTTAATTTTCAAAACTCCCTTCTCTGAATGATATTTTCAATCATGTAAAATATGATAGTATAACTATGTATACTGGCTTGGAGTATCCATCACTACCTCCTCAAATATGAAAAAATTATATTTATATCTAATTTATAGCATTACAAAATTATTATCCTATAATAAATAAAATAAAATAACATATCACATTGATATATTAAAAAAATATTTATTTTACATATTTTTGTTTTCTTTATACAAAAAAATTACTTAATAATTTCAATTTAGAAGATAGTGATGACTTGAGAAACAACACATTGAGATTCCATCCAATCCCATTCAATTTAACTGATGATTTGCATAAAACGTTTTAACCAATAAATATGAATAAAATCATTACATAGAAAATAAATTAATCATTCTATATCACAATATTTCTAAAATTTGAAACGATCTATGTTTTAAATTTATGTATATTAGGGTTGAAACTAAATATGTTTAATTTTTTTCATTTTCTATTATACAAAACATAAATAATTTTAATATATTTTTTATTATTTTATTTCTTACATTATCTTATAATAAATGGTGGTAGGTGTTTGGTGGCCTCTATTTACAGATTTTTTATTATGGTTCCATTAGTTGTTATTCTCAATATAATAATTATATTGAGTTGGAGAATGATATCTATGATGGAAAATTATTTTTTATAATAAATATTTTCCTAAAGAATATTGTTTAAAAACATTCATAATTTAAAAATGTTTGGGTGTGTTGTCACCAATCTACTTTCATCTATTTGGGTATTCATTAATGAGATGTAATTATAATGTATTTAATAAGTGTTATTTGATTCATATGAAATCAAATATTGGTATCAAATGGATATATTCGTATGTTTAATGGAACTTGAGATTAAAAGAAGGATAAAATGAAAAAAAATAATGCATTTTCATTTTCAATAACTCAATTTCTAATTTTTATTACCCTTATATATTGTTTCCGGTTATATAGATGGGTTCTATAAAGGTAACCATGTCATTACCCTTACACGAATCATTTTTGTAAGGTTAATTACTCATTACATAATAGTAACGATGGGGTTACCTTTACATAGAGAGGTTATGTAATGGTTACCGGACCCTTACCCTTATGAAGATCAATTGCATAAGGGTAACAGGGTGATACATAAAGGAAACATTAAGGTTCCCTTTATGAAAATAGGATTTATAAAGGTAAATAGGTCAATACCATTGCACAGATCAATTGTGTAATCATAATAAGGAATTATGTAAACGTAACTGATACGTTACTTTTAAACATATGGTTTGTGTAAAGGTAACCAGATCATTACCCTTCTACATATCAATTCTATATGTATAATTAGAGAATTAATTATACATTAAAGGGTTCTGGTAAGGTTCATATTTCCATACACTTATGTAGATATATCCATTTAAGGGTCACCACAGCTTACCCTTATGTGTATAGGTGTCCCAACCTAAATTTACATAGATAGTATTTGTATATGGGTTAGATAGAATTTTCCTTTTTTAATATGGCCTATATATGAGTTATATTATCTTTCCCTACTACCTATGTAAGTTTTATGTGATACATACCCTTGAATAATCCATTTATTGGTATATTAATACATAGCCATATGTGTAAATTTCTAGTAAAGTTGACACCTTCTATACCTTTATATAGGGTTTTCTATTTTAAGGTAAATGACAACTACCCATAAAAAACATCTAGAATCAGATATATTTTACATACAGAGTTTGTACAAGGTTAAAGGGAGGATAACCTTATGTGGGAATGGGATCCTATATAATGGTAAATGATAAATATTATAAAACTAGATTATAAATTATTAATTATTTTAAATGATTTATAAAATATTAATAAATAATAGTAAAACTCTAGTTCATTAAATTTTGAAATCATTATATAGTCCTAATTTACCATTAAGATATAATAATTCCTAGAAAACTCACCGTAATTATAGTTATCTAGTTAAGAGACTTGGAATTATGTAAAACTCAAAGATTATTCGCTATCTTGTTTATTAAAATTTAAGATCCTTAAAAAGAAAATGAAATTATGTTGAAAATTTTCTTTTTGTCACTTGGATAAAAATATTTCATATCATCAATCATTACTTATTTCTATCTAAGAGAAGAAATCTGAAAATGATTTTTTGGCTGTTATTGAACAAGAAAATAATGTTATATATGATCTAAATAATTTACTACATCATAAAGAAAACATGTATGAGTAGATTTTAAAATTAAATGGATCAAGGGTGGTGATTGAAATAAAAAATTATTTAACTCCATAAAAAGGGTCATAACAATTAAGAAACCTATAAAATTATTTTTAAATGTTGTAAATTCTTTGAAAATAGAGACGACCTTTCAGAACAATTTGTATCATATTATATGAGGCTTTCTGGAAGCTCTAACAATATCAACGATTATTTTTAAGACATTATTCATAATATTTTACATCTATAAAAAAACACTTATATATATCTCATCCCTCATAAATTTAAAATTAAATAGTTTATTTTTAGTTTGAATTTTGTGAGAACACTAGGGATATATGGTTTTACCAATTATTTCTTCCAAAAATTTTGAGATGCCATACATGTTGATGATTGAAACCTAGTTAATAATATTTTAAAAGGTGATAAACTTAACCAAGAAATCACTTATAAATTTTTGTCCCTTATTCAAAAAATTTATAATGCTAATGAAATACACCTCTTTAGACTAGTTTCTCAAGTTATCACAGTTTATAAAATTATTGGAATAATTCTTTCCAACAGACTTTCTAGAATTACTAATAGAATTGTTTCTTCTAATAAATTTTGATTTATAAAATGTAGTACCAGACTAGAATTTATTTTCATATCCTATGAATTTATTAACCTTAATATGAGATACACTCTATGAGGTAATTTTTCTATAAAATTAGATGTAAAAATTGTTTCTAACACTAATTAATGGAACATTATTTGTGATGTTTTAACTAGTTTTGGTTTTAATTAATTCTTTTTTAATTGGGATAAAATCTTCCTGATCTCTTCCCTCATTTATATTTTTATTCATGCCTCTCTTAAAGGATTTTTCTCTTCTTTTATGGGTGTTAGATTGGGGGACCCCAGTCATCTATTCACCTCTGTTATCTTGAATATTATTTAAGTATACATTTTCATATAATGGTGTTTGAAAATAAGATTATTCACATAAGATATGGTAGATTTCTAGCTACACCCTCTCATATTTTTTATTCTGATGAAATTATCATTTTCATTAAAGTTGAAAAAAGAAAAATAAAGTTAATAAAATAACACACCACAACAATGAACAAGTCACTGGGAATAAATTTTGTTGGGATAAATATTTTCCTTACATTGTCAATGAAATTTATTTAGCCAAAAGTGTTTGAATTATTAATTAACTAGGGATTAGATAATCCAATTTAGCCAATTCTTATCTCTTTATTCCTTTGTTTTCAGAAAAATCGGCATACTAGTAATTTTTATCGTATTATAAGCTAATCATAAATCAACTTTCCTCATGGAAAGGAAACTTATTTTTAATGTTTGTTTTTTTAATCCTTGTTTAATCTAACATTATCTCAATTTTTGTTATTCCTTAATGGTTTATAAATTTATGTTTTCTCTCATAAAAGGTATCAACACCTATATTAAGAATTTTTTTAGTGTGTAAGTATTCTTAAAAGAAAAATTTTTATTGTCCTATGGAGTAAATGTTTTAAACAGATTGACTATGGTGGGATGGGAATTAAGAATCTCACTAAAAATAATCATGGTTTACAAGATAATTTTATGAGGAGACTTATCAATTTTATTTCTGAAGGTCTTAATTTTATAAATACTAAATTTTAGGATAAACCTAAAATTGGGGAAATAAATTATATAGAATATTCCATTTGGCCTTCCTTTAGTATTTAATTTTCTTTTATCATGATTGATTTTCATTGGATTGTTATTTATCAATAAACTCTTAATTTGTTGATGGATAATTGAACAAGAAACTCTCTTTATAATATAATTTCCTCCCATGAAATGTATTTTGACAGTAAAATTTTAATTAAAGAACAACCTGATTTTTCTTGTGAAAATATTCCAAATGAGTTTAAATAAATTTATTATAATTATAAATTCATTAATGGGGAAGACATTATTATATGGTAACACTATTTCAATTTTATGTTATCTTTAAAATCTTTTGTTAATAAGACTGTTTTGGAAAATCCTAATTTGTCGATAAAAACATTCAATAAAACTTGGAGTATTCCTTCCCATTTTATTCTTACATAGAGAATTTTTCAATCAAAGTTACACACAGATACTTTCCTTCAAACTGTTGGAATCTTCATTTTTTCAAAAAAAAATTGTGCAATCAATACCAATTTGAAATTTATCATCTCTTTTTGAGCAGTGGTATCCATGTTTTCTTCCATTACTGATCTTTTATAGCTCTTATTTACTCATTTTTAGTTAATATTTGATCACTTGGATGATTTTTTTACTTACAGATCTCTCAGAAACATAAGAACCTTCTATATATGGATTCTATATAAATTCTTCAAATTAATTAGTGTAGCTATAATAATATTATTCATGAAGAAACTCAATTTTTTTCTTTTGATATGATCTGAAGAAAATTATTATTGATGTCAAAATGGGAAACTCTTTTCAATTAGTTTTTTGTGAAAATTATTTTCATGGTTTTTATCTTAAATTATTTTTTATTATAGGTAATTATCACTCTCCCCATTACACTTTTTATGTATTATAGAAATCTTATTATATTGGATGGATTAAATAAAACACAGATGGTACTTAGAGATGTAATCCCAGACATAATAGAAATTTTTTTATTTTTAGAAATCACAAAGAAAATGATTTGGGATATATTTATGGTTGTTATGGTACCACCACTTCTCTACATGTAAACATTTTTAGAATCATTAATGCATTAGATGTGGATTATAGAAATATATGGTCAAATATTTGTCTTGAATGTGACTAGACCAATATGGTGGATGATATTAGAGATGGATTCATTCCTTTATCATGGAGAACTACATAAAGGTGGATGAATTTTTTGTAATCTCTTTCATCTATGAATTAAATCATAACTAATTCATTTTGTGAGGAAAATTGTCTGGATAATGTTCTGGAAAACAAATAAGTGATGGCTAGTGATATGACTTGGAACAATGATGTTTTTGTTATCATATTTCCTTTATAGAATAATAATTATTGTAAAAGTTCAGACTTCGAACTCTTTTAACTCTTTTATATTTTTAATATAATAACTTTTTCGTTTCCGATAAATTCCCAATTCTATAAAAAACTAAATAAATAGTTATAAAAAATTTATTTTTCCCACCAATTTAATATTAATATTTGAAATACCTTTTAACCAAATTATATTTCATAACCTGTTATTTATAAATAAAAGTTATTATTTATAAATCATAACTGAAAATTTATAATGGGTTATCAATTATGAAATAATTACTAAATATAAATTATGAAAGAAGATTATCATTCATCCTAGGATAAGTTTTTTGCCCTAAGATTTCTATTATTTGAATTTAATAGGCAGATATCGGGTTTGACCATAGTAGTGGGTGTTTTTGTTAGATAATATGAAACCTAGGATTTATCTTTTTAAAAATATTTTTATACAATTATAGGGTTCTCCATATAAACCATATAGGTTAGAGAGCGACATAGAGAGAGAATGAGGGAGATCTTGAGATCCATATGACTGAAGATTGGGAAGACCAATAACACCAAATGTTTAAATGATCTTCACCAATAAACAATCAAAATAAAAGGTAAGTATTTTTTATTTTGGATTCAATTCACTATTTAATAATTTTTATTGGTTTAGTTAGAATAATCTTAATTATTTATGAATAAATCGTAAAAAAATATTATTTTTTTCATAAAACCCAAATTTTTGTATTTAAATCCTTATTCTTGACATTTCGTTTTCCCATAATTAAAACCCCATAGGGATAGATATTTATTTACTAAATTTATTCCATTTGAACACATTATTCGTAGATATTTAGAGATAATTATCTCATCTTGTCCCTCCCTAATTTTCTTATTAAGTTCTCGTGGTTCTAAGAGGTTGTCATTATATGCTAAGATGGATGCGGTTTAAGGAAAAAAAATATAAAAGGAAGGTTTGTGTTATTGAATTTCAAATCATTATAAGAGGGGAGTGAGGAGGAAGAAGGAGTCCTACTATGTATGTAGCAGGTGGTGGTTTTTTGAATATCTCCATAGCGGGAAGCCATAGTGGGGATCATAACACATTGTCAACCACATTGCAAGAATGTGTGGAGGTGGATGGTGGTCGTAATACATGGTCATGTCATGAGAGGGAGGTTGAATCTGACTGTCCAATATGGTTTGATCCCACTGGATGGCTCTCCCCAATGGTGTGTGCCATGATTTAACAACCATGTTTTCCATGGGCCCAAGCATGGTGACCTAGGCACTGACCCTTGGCAAGAAGTAAGACTAACTCGTAGATTTAAATGGGGGCACTAGGTCAGGTCCAACTAATCCAACCTAGGTATTATGGTCCCCTATGCCACTACATGTTATGTGGAATTCTTAAAGGTCTCCAAATGGATTAGAATCACATAGATGTTGCATTTTTCTCATATTTCAATCTATTTATTGGTTTATGTAAAAATAAGTAGCATATACCTAGTATTGTTTCACCAATAATATGATAGAACATGATTTTGGGTCATCTACTACTATTTTCAAAGTAAGATAAGTAGTTTTAGGATTTATCTCTATAAGTCTAGTAATAGGTTTTAGGGTGGTGATCAAATCATTCACCCAGGGTGATCTATTCTTTCTTATCTATTGTATACATCTTGGAATGGTTCGGGAAAACCTATATTTCTAATAGAGTTAGATCCTCTATATCATAAATTGTTTTCTACTTGTATATATTATGATACACACCCACATTCTAGGTTATACTCTAATCTACATTATGTTAGTTAATGAGATGAGGTTCCTCCCATGAAATTCTAGATTTGTGACATTGTTTTCTTGATTGGGTTTTTTTATTCATGGGGTTTCATGTTATTACCTACTTAATATTTTTCTGTAAATTTGAGATTTTTTATATGTCTTGGGTTTTCAGTTTTATAGAATAAATGTGTATTTATGACATTATGTGATGATACTAACTTGACTAACATATAACATTGGTCAAGGTACATCTCCCACAATGGGTTTTTTGAGTGGGGGCACCATATATTGAATAGTAAGGCATGGTAATTCCTCAATTGATGTATATACCTTAGCGAGGAATAGGTTAAACTTGATGAATTCTAGTTATAGTGTTGACGGAATTATGGGTAAATCAGATACTTTGAGACTAGTTTCTCCCTATAAATCTATTATTTTCCTTCAATATTTGATATATGGATGAGCAGTTAACTTCATACTATTTCTATTTTTATTACTCAAAGTATCCCCAATTTCATATGGGATGTGACCTTTATGGATTGGATCATATATGATGGAGACCACTTTTCAACCTATATACATCTAGTGGAATAGCGTAAATGGATTCTTTCCTTGTATTACATCTAGATACATTTTTTTCAGGTGTTCAAGATGGATTATTTTTTGTCTTTACTTTAGGTTTTTTGGATTCTTACTAAGTATTCTATTTCACACCCATGTACAGGATTTTTTCCCACACAATTTGTATCTATGAAAAATGACGCATAATTTAAGAGATGGTATTGGTGGATTTGGATCTTAGGTAATTTTTTGAAACTTGACTCATAGGGATACTTGGTGGATCATGGTAGAGTGTATCAATTAGTGTTTTTCAATTTAAATAAATAATTTTTATGGTTTTGTCCAAAAACAACATCTAAAACAAAACCAATAGATACCATCATAAGGTATCCGTAGAATTAGTAGGTATAAACAACAATAACAGAATTATGTAATATATATAAATGAATATATATATATATATAATAAAACAAAATAAAATTTTCCGTGAACATCAAACTCAATTATTACATCTAAATAACTAATAAAATATCTTCATATACTTACAACATATTTTATAAAATTTATTTTTCAAATTTTATTTATTTATGATTAGAACAAGTTTTAGAGGTGTAGTAAGTATTCCAAGAAAAATGATTCCCTATCAAATGCTAATTTAATGATATTTAATGATTTTATATTAAAGTCAAATTTTTCAATATTAGGATGTAAATTTGGAAAAATTAGCATCATTTTTTATTTATCATGGTCATATTATCATAATATTAATTTTGGAATTTATCAAAAATAATTGATTTTTTGGTCAATGGTAAAAAAATATAATTATTAAAAATATTTTTGGTTTCATAACATCACATGGATAAAAGAATGACCTAGTATTTAGAAATCATTTTTATCCACCAAATATATCTATTTTATGTAACATTCTTTCTTTATGGAAAAAAAGTGACCAAGAAACCCTCATTTTAGTGAATAGAATGGTTTGACGAGAATTGAGAATTCTATCATTATTCTAGTGTGTAAGATATGTCATGATTATATATGTTAACATCCAATTCACCATTTTTTATAGAAAGGAGATGATTGAGATGAATTTGGATTAGCTCGATTGTTGATTGTGGGCTGGTTTATTACTTGAATAATAATTTATGCCAGATCACCATTTTCATTGCTAATGAAAACTCCCAATGGACACATCCATAACTGAGTACAAATTTTCTTTCCAAATGTTTGAGTTTAGGTGGGTTTTTAGACACAACTATTAATAGGTACTCGCATTGTTAAATTTGATGGGAGGTCAGTCGACTTGCACCATTTTGGGGGGAATTGTTACCTACTTTGGGACTCTCTTATATATTTAAGATATGATCATGAATCTCTTTCTAATCCCAATATGGGACCATTTACCTTAAAAACGATCATAGGTTAACCCCTTCTATATTCCAAAGAAGGAGATCTAATTAGTGAATCCATATATATGTATCTAGCATTCTTTATCTATTTCCTACTAATGGTATGCTTCTTATGTTTTGAAATTTTATAACCACATAATTGAAATTTTCAACCATGCTGGGAGGAAATTAATATTCTGAGTAGGGGGTTGAGAAATTATGAGGTATCCTATATATACTATTTATAGTAGGAATCAAACCCACATCATCCATTAAAATCCATATAGTTTAACATCATGTGGAGAGGAAATATGTTCATGTACTTAGGCACAATATATTCAAGATCAAGTCTCAAAGAAATTTCCTACGTATCTAGGTTATAGAATGAATGAGACTAATCATAGTTCGATTGATGTCTCATTCCATCGATATATGAGGTAGAATTATTAAACCATTTGAATGATTGGTTCCTAGTGGTTTAAATATCAGATATATGAGGGTACTTACTATTAAGTGGATGTTAGTTTGAGGTCAGGCATTAAGAAGTCATCCTATTTATCCTGGTCATTAAAGGAATCAAAGTTCTCATATTTTGGTCATGCCCTTGGGACTATCCCCGAGGTATATGCCATTATATATAGTAAAATATATCATTCCACTAATTTGGTCTTATAAAAAAGGTTTTCCCCGGCTGGTGGAAATTCATGATGTGAATGATATGACTATTGAAACTCCCTAATCTCACGTGAGCCATGCATAGTGTGAGAATCAATGGATAATAAGTAATCAATATCGCTCTATACGGATGTTGAAATTTTGTGTTGGTATAACCCTTTGTCTTCTTTAATGAGGAGCACTCGCCTTAGAGAGGAATCCTACATATTTGGGTTATAGAAGAAATCAGATTCATCATTGTTCAGTTAACTTCTAAGTTCATAGATGAATAAAGTAGAGTAATCATCCCATGGGAATGATTGGGTCTCGATGGTTGAGATGTTGGGGTCATGGGGCTTACACAGAAGTAGATTCTTTCTTGAGCTTGGGTATTGGGAATATGTCATACGTATTATGTTTATTATAGGAATCAGAGTCCTCGGGCTTTAATTGGTAAGGGATTACAAACTAACAATTCCCATATATGTGGGATATATTATATTATGTCCCTTTTCTGGTCATACGCCCTTAGGTTTCCATTATATGTGGGAAATATCATATTATTCTACTAGTAAGGGATTACACGCTATAGTTTCCCTCATATATAGGACATATCTAATTATTCTCTTAGTTGGGGATTACACAATAAGGTTTCCCTTATATGTGGGACATACCATATTATGCCACTGTTCGGGTAATGCACACTATGGTTTCCCTTATATGTGTGATATATCATATTATGTCGCTTGTCGGGGCATACACACTAAGGTTTCCCATATTTGTGTGACATATCATATTATGCTACTGGTTGGGGATTATACACTATGTTTTCCTTAACTTGATAGAGACTTGAGATAAAGATAATATGACTATTGAAACTCCAAAATCCAACATGGGATATGGTTGATTTGAGAAACAAGGGATAGAAAATGGTGGTCCAACTACTTAAGGATGTGGGACTTATGTACTAAAACAACCCATTGGATATTTGATATGGAGATCTAGCCTTAAAATGATATCCTTTGCATCAAAGTTATTAAAATAATTAGAATCACCACAGTTTGATTGATCATGACTTACACACTAAGGTTTCCTTTTTATGTGGGGCATATCATATTATTCTATTGATTGAGGCTTACACCCTAACATTTAACTTATATGCGGTACATATCATATTATGTCATTGGTTAGGTCTTACACACTAAGGATTCC
The DNA here is from genome assembly GCA_963277665.1 of Viscum album. Taxonomy (NCBI): domain Eukaryota; kingdom Viridiplantae; phylum Streptophyta; class Magnoliopsida; order Santalales; family Viscaceae; genus Viscum; species Viscum album. The sequence continues at coordinate 1,295,494,121 of OY728152.1, forward strand.
CTTATATATGAGAACAATAATATTATTCCATTGGTCGGGGATTATATATTGAGGTTTCCCTATATATGGGACGTATCATATAATATTGTGGGTTGGGGCTTACACACTTAGGTTTCACTTATATATGGTACATATCAAATTATTTTGTTAGTCGAGGCTTACACATTGACTATTCCATTATATGTAGGACATATCATATTATTTCTCTAGATGTGACTTACACACTATGGTTTCCCTTATATACGGGACATATCAATTTATGTAGCTGTTCATGGCTTATACAATATGGTTTCCCTAATGTGTGGGACATATCATATTATTCCATTTTTTGGGGCTTACACATTGAGGATGCCATTATAATAAGGACATGTCATATTATACCATTGCTTGGGGATTACATAGTGATGTTTCCATTATTGACCTAGACTTCTTGTTGTACTGGCATGCATGAAAGCCTACTTGACATGTGGTGATTGTTTGTTTAACATGAAATAGGATGTATGGACATGTCTAGTCATGTAACGGACATTTCCAACGATAATATCATGACCGAGTTGGATTTTTTGAGGGACTTATAATATCCTAGATGGAATGTTTGATGGTCATCACATGATCAAGGTTGAATTGTCCAAATTATATCATAAGACCTGGATAGCTAATCCTGGATTCCATCACATGATCTTGATCTGATTGACAATCTCTGGTATCATTATCAAATATGGGTAACACATGTGAAGGACATCCTGAGAGACAATCTTACATGTCTAGAGGGTGATGCATGATCCATAATGACATGTCTAAAGTTCATCATAAGATCTGTAAGGCTTTCCCAGAGGGCATCATGAGAACCTATTGACATTCTCGAGTTCTACCACAATACTCACTTAACATGTTCTTGTTATGATTTATGGGTTAGGAAACATATCTTAAAGACACCACAGTGTTTGGATGATGATCCCATAGGGATTTGAATGACTATGGTGGCATTTCTAGGGGGTTCCATGTGACTTACGTTGATATGTTTACAATACTTCCCATGATCCAAAGAGTATACCAAAGGAGTGTCATGAGATCTGGGTGATATGTCATGGTGTCGTCGTATGACCCAATCGGTTCCGGAAAGGAACCTAGGGATTAGTTTATATGTTCTTCTCATAATTCTCTCATATTTTATCCATTTTTTCTATCCATTTATATTGTGAATTCCTTTGATTTTTTCAGTATTATCTTGTTTTAGGTCCCGTGTGATTTAGCATATATACAGGATGATTTTCACATGATATCCTAAAATTCCTTTTCATGATCAATTATGATCACCCGAACTGCCTATGAATGTTTCATGATTACTATGGTTTTCCTTAGTTATCCTACCTAATGTAAAAAATTCATGTTCATGATAAATTTTACTCTAAGAAACCTTCTTTGGTTCTTGGGTACACTCATGTGATGTACCAAGTATTTATCGTCGATGTAAGTATGTATTTTTTATGTTGTGGAAGGGGATTTGAATTCCTTTCTACCCCATTTTTTTGTCACTTTTCTTACTAGATATTGTGGAAATCCATACTGAAATCAAAGGAAGTATTCAGTATCACTCATCTCCATGATGTCAAATAGTAGGTTAATCTAGAGATGTCTCATGATTTTCAATGACTATAAGACCATCTCGTCATTTCCCAATTTGTATTATTTCCAATTGATGGGGTCATATTGAATCATTCGTACATATTGAAAAAATTTAATATTGTTAGGCTGACATGTCCAAGGGACTTCCTGATATTAGGATGTCGACTGAAAGAATGTTTCATGATCTTAGGTGGCTTATCAAGAACCTTTCACAAGATAAGTATGGATTGTCATAGGGCCTTCATGAAATCATATCGGCTTATCAAGGGGTATTATGAGGTAACACAAAAAACATATTGGTCATGTCATGAGATTTTTATGAAATTGATAATCTCCAATAATTCCCTCTTTTATTTCCATTACCTTAAAAATGTTGTTTATCTCATGAGGTTGAATGAGTGTTTTATAAGAAAGGAATCCTAGGTATCGGTGATGCGTCGTGTAACCTATAAGAGGTCCTGTGATGATGCAAAACCATTTTATGGAAAATTATATCTATTTTTTTAAATGGAGCCAAATGTGGTCACGAGGACTCCTGGACAATTCTTAGGATCGTTTCTAAATGAGTATGATATGTCAGCATGATTTCGTGAGATGAGGCAGACATGTCGTCGTGTGCTTGCAGTTTCATTTGGGTCTTTAGGGGCATGTCATGGGATTTTTATGAAATCAATAGGCTCCCTCATCATCCACATTTTATTTCATTCGCTAATTTTACAATTTTTTGGGATTTAAAAATTTTTATGAATGTTGAAAAAGAAAATATTTTTTCCACTTGTGATGTGTCACATGAGTTTTACGATCGAAAGAGGGTACAAAATTTTTGATATTTTCCTCCTATTTTCCACCAATTTTTAGATGTTATGTAATGCATCATCTAGTGGAAAAGTCACACAACCTATGAGATCTTATCTAGATGCCACTCCATGATCAGAAATTTTTTGGGGTGCCTTCACAATAGAAAAAGTAATTGTCCGAGGCACTTCTAGGGATATTCTTAAGCTTGTTCACTATGCATGACTATATTCATGATCCTCTGATGGTCATGTAGTCGTGTGTCTCCTAGGGGTTTACATGATCCATGTGGTCTTAGTAACCTTCTTCTTAAAATAATTTTTTGGGGAATATAATACCCATATTCAAGTCTTTATTATTTTTTGAATGTTTTGATTCTCAGTTGGAAGGATTAAACAATTATATATTTTTAAATATCATGTTTAAATTAAAACCCTATATTTTAAATTTTAGAACATAAGAAACATCTTCTCAAAAAAGTATTAAATAATTTATACATCAGTTTTTGGAAAAAAATTATGAATTGAATAAAATGATATGCATTTTAAATTTAAAATCAATGAGTCCAAATTACTTAATATGTTCAACTTTATTTTTAGGTATAAATATTAAGTTACCTTTTTTACCCTACTGAAGTGATTATTTCTCAAAAAATAATAATATTATAAATATTGGGTACCTCTAAAATTATATGATTTAGTTTTAAATTAAATCATTAATATGATTTATAAACTATGAGACCCCTTGTTTTCTTTATCATCATTGTTGGCATTTTCTATACCTCTCAGGCGCTCATACCACTGCTCTGACATTATGCTTTGTTTCTCCCCTCTAGGTCATATTTGGAGCAGTGGTACCAATGGTGTCTTGGAAGGTGTGTTTTGGCGGCCAGAAGTGTTCCCAGGGCACGACCCTCAATGATGGTTTTGTTTTTTGGTTTTTACTCATGTCTTTAGTAAAGTTTTATTTTATTAATCTCAGAATTCGATCAGTTAGACGTTTTTTATGGTGTTTTCATATGTGGTTATGGTTTGTATTTGTTCTTGATTGGGTATGGTGGTGGTTTTTTGGTTTATTTTTATCATGATTGGGGGTCCTGTTGTTTCTGGTTTGATGGGGGTTGATAATAAAGTGATGTTCAATGGCTGTTTTGAGGGTCTTCAATGGTCTCTGGTGCTGGTGGTGCACATCAGTGAAGAGACGATGGTGATGCATTCTGTATTGGTGGACGTGGGTGTCAAGATGACAATGATGTGATATGATGATGGTGATGACGTGTTTTTAGGACCTATGGAAATATCTTCAATTGGATAGCATGATTTTTGGGATATGTTGTGATAGGGTCCCATTTGACTTCTCAAACAAGCAGCATGTTTGTGGTTTTGGTGCAGTGATGTCGACTATATTTGAATCTTTTTGAATTTTGTTTTAAAGTGTAATGTTTTTGTGTGAATTTATGCTGGTATGGATGTTTTATTTTTTAGATTCCCACTTTCCCTCAAATTGGTTTTTCAATAATATAAAAAAATTTATTATAGGAGGGATACTTATATTTTAATTAGAAAAAAAATTACATGATTAATATTTTATCAAGAGTAATAAGTGTTTGAAAACTAATCTAAGTAAAATAAAATTTTCCTAAATTACAGTGAACAATCTCGCTTCCAGAAAAAATATTAGGTTTTAATGTATTACCAACATTCTTGAACAAACATCCCTCACCTTAATCACCTGACTCTCATGAATTTCCATTTTTACCCCATAGTTACCAATATTTTTCTTGGAAAATACCCTCTCCCATTCTTATAGAAGGGATCTAGCATGAAAAATTTCAGTATTCAACTAATATTTCAAAAATACCATGAACCCTTTCCCAATTATTCTCTCCTTTAAGTCCTTTACATTACCTAATTCCCTTTTTCACTGAAAAATTGGTCGTTGTTTCTCCAATATAAGGCCATTATTAAGAATAAATTCAATGTATCGATATAGGTATCAAATCTTTCATAATATTTCATTATTTTTATTTACATTCTTAAACAAATTTAAACATAGTATAATAATATAAAAAGAATAATTAGTTTATTGATTAATTATTATAATAAAGTTATAATCCATATTTATTGACTTCTATCTACTATAAAAACAAGAATCATTATTCGTGAATGTGTGCGAATGACGACCTCCACCAAGCGACACTTTCAGTTTTCCATCACCACCAATCATGGAGGATCTTATAATGGTATTGATGAATAAATATAATTTATATAATATATTTTTTATTCTATAATTATCACTTAATATCCACCTTTAACCCTCTCTTTTGTTGAGTAATGGAAACTCTAATCGTACATTGTGCGGACTACTCCCTCCATCAGTTTTTTTTCCATAATTCCTCTATTTTTTCATTATTTGTAAAATAAACATAAAATATGGTTTATTATACAAAAAATATAAAAATTATATCATTATTTTTTAATTATTATTATGTTACAAAAAAACACCTCCTTAACCTTACTCACCAATCAATCAAGATTGGGTCATCTTAACCGCCTACTTGAATAATGATATGAAATTATATCATATATGTTTATGAAAACATCATTTATGTTATAATATTAAATAAATATATAAATAACTATTTTTTGTTTATATAATTTATATTTTAATATTTAACTCATTAATTATGAAAACACCCTTCGTAGGTTTAAAATAAATGAAAAAATGTTTGTTGCTGATTTCATCTTCTTGGATAAAGTATAAAGTAATAATGATTTTAAATTTATTCTTAATAAGTAGTTATAAGTCATAAATTATTTTAATAGTAATTAAATTTAAATTATTCACTTTAGAAAAATAATTAACACCAATATGGATCCTACCAAACTACTACAAATGGTCTAGAATGTAATCACCTAACAAGGGAAAAAGGAAAAAATAATTATTAAAATTTTTGATAATGATTACCAAATAAAATTTATAATTATTTTTTGAATGAATATGGTTATAAAATTTTATTTTATTATTTTATTTTTTTATAGGATGTTAGATTTGTTTTTACAAAGCTAGGAAATCAGTAAAGTGTTTCTTTGTCTCAAATTAGAATCCAATGAGACATGTTTATGTTATACACCATGTTTCATTATAAATGGTGTAAATAATAACCCATTTTCATATTTTATCATGATATAATTATATTTATTTATTTTAAATGTTTAATTCCTTGTTCATTCACACAAGGGGATTTTATTTAAAATATTAAAAGGCTATAAGGGTTTCATCTCAAAACCTCATTCTTTGAGAAATAATTTCTTTTGTAAAATTCATTTATTTTAAATAGTGAATATAATAAAAAATTTTTATTTAATATCCAATGTTATTATTATTCATGGTATTATAACCCCAAATTAAATATCTTCCTTTCCCATTTATTTGGTTTTTATTAAGATTTTTCTTTAGATGTAAAATGTTTTGCCTCAAAATCCCTTCATTAAGACATATTTAACTTTATGCACTAATTTATTATTTATATGGTGTATATACTAGCCAATATTTTATTTTAACATAATTAGTTATGTAATCAATTTTATTTACAAAACCCTATGATTTTCATTCTTCAAATGACTTTTGATTAAAAAATTACTAAATTCATAATAGTTTTTTTGTAACACAATTCTCTTCATTGGGTCATAATCACACATCTATGCCTGTTATCATTCAAGATTTATAAATTCATACCTTTGTTGATTTTATAATTGATTTAAAAATTAGTTCTTAAGTAAATCATGTTTCACACAAAATTCTTATTCATTTATTATTTTAATGTTTTGTTAATAATCATTTTTGTTAAGAATAAATCTCAATACATTTAATGTACTCTTCTTCCATGTTCATATTTTTACTTCCAAATAATGTTTTCCTTTAACTCATGAAAGATCAAAAAAATTATAACTAATGATCCTTTTATTCCCATTATTTCAATTTAAATTAGAGGTTTCTTTATCTTTTTTAATTATGTGGGTTTTCAACAAGGTTATTACAATATGTTCAAAATGTTTTTCGATCCATTAAAAATAAAAGGTTTTATCATACAGTTCACATTTTCATTTGAAAAAATTTATTTCTTTTTCAAGTTTCCATTATTTATAATTATTTTTAAATTAAATTTTTTTATGTATTTTCACAATCCCTCTTTGAGAAAATTATTCTTTTTCAAATTTCCATTATTAAATATTCTTAGTAAAAGTAAAAGTTCTCAAAGAATTTTTACTTCAGTTTTTCCTCCATGGTTTACCTGACATTAAGTGATGTTTTGATCTCAAATCATATTTTATTATGTTATGAATCATTTTTTGGAAATTATATCCTTATCTACTATTATTTCTTATGTACTTGTAACTTGAATAATTAAAAAACTCATTCTTTTCCCCTAGGTTATTAAAAATATGATAATGTTTTATTTTAAGTTGCATGAATATGTATGGATTATGATCGGTGGGATATTTTATAAAACTCCAATGTATTGATTTAATATAATATCTCATGTGATATTTTGGTATGGAAATGATGTGTGCATTCACATAGGCATGGTCATGATGGGTTTGGTCACAATTTCAGGTGTAGACATAATGAGTTTGTTCCTATAATAATAGAAATAGTATTTTCCCTCATTGGTTTAGCAATGATTAAGGTTGTTCAACATTTTCAAGTTATTAAAAAAATCCATGTTCCCAAGTTGGTTGTCATGTTATGTCAATTTTACACTATGCATTTCATTTCCATAAAATTCTATGTTTTCTTGTCTATTACTTATTTTTAAAGTATTCCACACTTTTATATCATGTTCACATATTTTATTATTAAAAATATATATATTGAGACATGTAATATATTTTCTGCTTTATTAATGATATTTTATGATTTTATGTTGATTAATCATGTTTTATGATTATCATATATGGTCTTATGATATATTATTTAGATATATTTATCTTCCAATTATTCTCCTTCATGTTTTTGTTCTAATCCAATATTATATATCTTTTATATTATGGAGAATTTGAGATCACTCCATTATTATGTATCTATTCCCAAAATTATGAACATGATTATGCCATATGAGGTATATAGAATAGTGTCTAGAGGATCTTGGTTATAGAGAAATTTTCACAAATTTTATAAAATAAGATGTGTATGCAGTTAATATCCAAGAAACTAAATATTTCAATATTCGTGTCAAGTGACTATTTGTAAGATTAATTATTTAAATAATGAGATTATTTTTTTATTTAACTCATGTTTAGAGTGGTTCACTTGAGTTAGTATCAAATTTGGGTTTAGTGATTTTTATTGATTAGTATAGTTATTTCGGGTATTACTTTAGTTATTTTTTGTATTAGTTTAGAGTGAATTAGTGAAACCACTATATAAGAGTATAACTAAGGTATGATATCCATAAATATTGGTAATGCCTTGATTATTTGGACTTCCCTTTGAATATACTAGATATTATAAGAAGGTGTGTAAGTAACCAAGACTTTTTAGGGGGAAATCACCCCGAAAATGGTTGGTTGAGAATTGAATCAATTTTCACCTTGTTGTATAATAAGTGGGACTAATAATTTATACTTACTTTGACACACCCATTGTATTTTATTTAGTTAACCATGTTCTAATTACAAAACACTATGATGGATCTATTTCCTAGTTAGTTGGAGGGATTACATTGTGAAATGTAATATAGCCTAATATAAAGTAACCTAGATCCATCTAAGATCAATATAGGTCAAATTAAAATATCTATATTCCAACTATATAATTTAAAAAAACAAAAAAAATAAGTCAAATTCATTTTATAATTATTATAATTCACACATATTGTTAATTTTCTTTTGACTCATGTCAACCCTTTTTGGTTTTAGTGATGGCTAAAACCAAAAGGAACTGAGTTTGTCTTGGGTGTGAAGGAAAATGTGATGATTACCTCAACAATAAAAAAATGGACTAGTAGATATATTGAAAATTTTGGAAATTATTTCAAACGCACTATCAAATAAATGATTAAAAACTTATCCATAGTGGAAATATTGATTGCAATAAAGAATAGAAAGATGGAGGCTAATGAAAATTCAGTAAAAGAAGATGGTGAAAGAAAGGATATTAAACTACCCATATGTTAAAAATATGAGGATATTAATCAAAATAATTGTGTTAAGGGTACTATAAGATGCATTACAAGGGGTAATGGAGGCTATAGAGTATCAAACTATATAGAGAAAATAAAGAGCTCTATTAATAAGAGGAAAGAAGAAAGAACTCATCCAAGAAATCCACGAACATATTAATTTCTTGTGAGGATAAATTAAACATTGTCCAAGTAAATTCCCTATTCCATGGATTGTTTAGGATATTAGGAATCCATAACCTACTAGTACCATGGAGAAAGGAATAATGTATACTATGATTATCGATGAATATGACAGTGGAAATTAGGTGTACACTTATCCTCCAGCCTAAATTAGTTGATGTATTCAGGTTCTATTTACCCTATAGTATCTAGGATTCATTCTAAGAACATCATTTCACCACCCTAGTTTATTTTAATGTTAAGGATCACATTTAGTAGTATGATTATTATTATAATAGAAATAATCTTTATGAAAATCATAATATTCTCCTTTAGAAAATTGATTAGATTTTTGAAATAGAATGATTATATTAAATTTCACCCCATGTTTATTTATAGAATATGAAAAAACACATTCAAAATCAATTGTTTCCATCTATTAGTGAAAATCCGTATATTAATTATCTATGAAGGAAACAAAAAACTTCACATGGGCCTTAATCCTGAGTTATGAGATACATTTCCTTGAATATTTTTGGGAAGATAAGTGTTTTCTAGTCATCAATATGATATCTAGGATCATAACATGAAGAATGTATATTTTTCATCACATTTAACTATTATTGTATGTAAATGCCAATTAAATTGGGGGGAAGCAATTTATTTAACAGGGGTATAACGTAAAAATGCTAGTTTTTTCCCGTAAGTGAATATTTTTTCGTATGGTTTTTCCAATGTGAAAACCCAAAAACCAAAAATATATAGGTAATTGTAAGTAAAATATATATTTTAAATTTATAAACATTTTTTATAGAATTACGAAATATATATAAATAATATAAAAGGAAAATATGAATAAAACTCCCTTTGAACATCAAACTCAATTAATAAATATTAGAAACTAATAAAATATATTTCAATTCTTAAACAGTATTTTAAAAAATGGATATTTTTTATGTTTTATATATTTGGGATTAGCACTAGTTTTATAAGAATAGTTAATATACCCAAAAAAGGATTCCTTATGACCAATTGTTTTCAGGACATTTTAGGATATTATTTTAAAGGAAAATTTATCCATTTTGGGATGTGAAATTGAAAAAATTGACATCATTTTACAATTTATCCTGTTGATATTAGATTAAAATTTATTTTTTAAATTTTTTGAAAATAATTTATTTTTAGCTGAATAATGTAAAATATTATTTTTGAAAATACCATGGAATTTTTTTCCTCACTTACATATAAGAATAAAATAAACATTAGAATCGTTATTGTTATCCAAATATATATATTTTATATGTAATTATATATTTTAAAATATTATTTTGTAATTACAAACCAATATATGATCATTTAGAACATATGTAACATTTTTCATAAAAAGTATCATAAATACATTATAAAATAGTGTTTTAAAATTTTTTCTTATCCACTAAATATATTTAAATCGATTGTAATTTTAAAATAAGTAGGTCAAAATAATATAAAAAGGGAAGAAAATTTTATCCATATAAATTAAGTTACCTTGGGTAAATATCAGTTACCATGGTAAAATGATTATTTTTCAAGGAATAATAAATTTTTAAATATTGATTATTTTTTAAATTAAAAGAATAAATTTTAAAATAAATATTTTATTTTATTTTTAAATATATATATATATGAATTATCACTTTTCTAATGGGGAATCAATGTAAAATAAGTCTAAGAACACTTAATGATTAAAATAAAATGTTTCTAGGAAAAATATTTTTTCAACACATTGTATTTTTATTTAAATATTAACTTTATCATGTTTAGAAATTAAATTACGATAAATAAATCCCAAATTATGATTCAAAAAATCTAAATTTTTTAATAATGTTCTTCTTATATTTTTATTAAAAAAATAATTTTCATTATTTTTATTTAATCAATTATAATAAGTATTTAAATGACAAATCTAAGGGCGATCAATTTTTTTTAAATAATATAACCTTTACAGCTTCTAGAAAACAAATTATGTTGTAAATTATACTATAAATTTATCAAAAACATTAACTCACCTAAATAACCTAAATATCATTCTTTTCTTTTCATACCCCATTCTTACCATTCTTTTCCAAGGAAAAGTCCCTCTTCCTTAGTTATAAAAGGTGCATTACATACACCCCTTCAACACTCCATTCCTATTTCTTACATTACATAGACCCCCAACAAATTATCATCTCATTGAACTCATTTAATTTTCAAAATTCCCCCATTCACCATAAATTATCCTTGGTTCCTCAAATATAAGGTCTTCATCAAGAGGAAGTTCAAGGTCTCCATTTATGTATCACATCATTCTTGACATTTCATTCTTATTATTTCCATTATAAACCTATTGTAACAATATTATAATAATAAAATAATCATAATTATTCCATTTAATTGTAATTATAATAATTTTAAAACCATTATTTACTCACTTTAATCTATTATGAGAAAAAACAATCGTCATTAGTTGGTATACCTAGATTAATGCCTCCACGAAGAATCATTTTTCCTTCTTTTTCTAGTTTTTCAATAATTATTCATGAATATTAAAATCTAGATCAATATACAAAAAATATAAAAATATATACTTATTTTTATTTTTTAATGATATGATGACAAAATAAAAATCACATTAACCCTACTCCCCAATCGAGTTAAAACCTATTTAAGATTAGGTCTGTTATACCACTTACTTGAATAATGCTAGGAAATTATATCATGGATGATTATTAAGACTTAGTTTCGAGTATATTATGAAATAATTATTAAAATAATTATTTTTTATTCTTTAATGGATATATAAATATTTAATTCATCAATTATGAAAACACCCTCTGTAGGTTAAAAATCACTAAAAAATGTTTATTGTAAATTCCATATTCAGGTATAAATTATAAAGTAATCATGAAAGGAAATATAAAGTTCATAAATCATTATAATTCCTAAACTATAGTAATATTAATGAAATTTTAATGATTAAATTTGGTAGAAGAATGAAAACTGAGATATATCAATGAAATTACTATATAGGATCAAAACTATAAACACCTGATATAGGAATATAGGAACAAAATAACTAATGAATTTATAGATAATGATTATAAATGAAAATTATAAATAGTTTTAGTTATGAAAATGGTTATAAAATATTATATTAATATATTTATGTTTGATTTATGGGATATTAGAGAACATTATACTAACTGGGGAAATAAGGAAAGGGTTTCTTTTTCTCACATTTGAATACCTTGAGACATGTTTATGCTATACAACATATTTCATTTTCGATGGTGTAAATAATTTCATAGTTTCATTTTTTATTTTGATTCCATTAAATTTCCTAATTTAAAATTTTTATTCCACATTCTTTCTCTCTAGGGGTTTTGATTCTAAATATACAACGGTTGTAAGGATTTCATCATGAAACTTCTTTCTTTGATGAACAAGACCATTTATGAAACTAATTAATTTAAAAAAAATTATATACTAAAAATTAGAGATTGAATATTATGTATTATTCTTATTATTGTTTTTTTAACTTCAACTTGAAGTTATATCTCTTTCACGTGGTTTTTATTAAGATGTTCCTTAAATCGTGATAATTTTTCATCTCGGCTTATAATAATTATGAAATTTTTTAATGTTATTCACAAAATTCTTAATTATATGGTGTATATACTACACAAGAATTTATTATAAAAAACAATATGACTAAATCCACGTTAATTTTTGAACCATATTATTTTCAATCTTCCAATGACTTTATTAAAAATTTACATAATTCAAAAGGGTTTTTAGGACCCAATTAAATTCATTGGGTCATAATCACTCTTCCTTATCAATTATCTTTCAAAATTGGTCTATTATAACCTATTAGGATTTTAGAATTTAATTACAACTTCTTTATTTGGAAACAATGTTTCCTACAATGTATTCTACCCCAATTATTTTAATATTTTGTAAAACTTCATTTTTCTTAAGAATAATTATCACTGCCTTTAAAGGAATTTTCTTCCAAAGAAATATTTTTTTCTTCCCACCATTGTTATAATTTCCATACCTATAATTAGAAATATTTATATCCAAAATGATTAATTTATTCCACTTATTTAATTTTAAATCAAATTTTTCATTATCCTTTTAAAAGATGTGGGTTTTCAACAATTTTATTTCTAAATGTTCAAAATGTTTTTCTATCCATTCAAAAAAATATTTTATCATCCACTCAAAATTTTCTTTTGATAAAATTTATTTCAATTTATTGATTTAAATAATAATTATTACTTTTAAAATAAAAGTTTTAAAGTTTTTCTCATATTCCATTTTCAATAACATTTTTTTCAAGTTACTAATTTTAAAGATTCATTTCAGATGTAAAACTTTTCAATGTACATTTACAGAAATTTTCCCTAAAGGTTTATCTCCCATATAGTGATTTTTTATCACCCTCCATATTTCATTATGTTATGAATCCTTATGAGAAATGGAATTTTAATTTCCAATTATTTATTAATTTTATTGTATTTTAATTTTTAAGAAACCAATTCTTTTTCCATGGGTTATTTTATATATGATGATATTTGATTTTAATTGGCACACATATGTGTGGCTCATGATGGATGGGTCCCTATATCACCCTAAAATCAATTTTTTTAACCTTATATCTCATTAAATAAACATGATTTGACATAATTATTGTGTTCTCATATTCAAGGGAATTATGGGTTTCCTCACATTCCATGCATGGACATAGTGATTTTTTTCAAATAGTTATGGGAATAATGTGTTTACTCACACATTTTCCCTATGATTTCGGTTGTGACACTTTTTTAAGTTATCCAAAATGTTATTCCATATTACAAAGTTATTTATCAAGTTATATCAATTTCACAGGATTCATTTTAGTTACATGAAATAGCACTTTTTCATGTACATGCCTTATTTTTTAAGTATTCTATACTTTTATACTACGCTCATATGTTTTATTATTATTGATATGTATTTTGATCTATATCATAACTTTTATGTTTTCGTAATGATCATTTTATGATCCTATGTTACTTAATCATGTTTTATGATTATTTTACATGGTCTTATGGTATTTATTTATATATATATGTCCTCCTCTTATTCTCCATTTTTTTTATAATACCTTATGATATGTATTTTACCTTACTGAGAATTTTATGTCATCCCTTTCTTATATTTAAATTCCATTATTTATAAAGTTGTTTATTTCATTCCATGTATCTAGAATAGGGTCTACATGAGCACAGTTATAGAGAAATGTTGACAAGTGTTATAAAATGACATATTTAAGTTTTTAATATCAAACAAACTAAACCTTTTAGTATATGGGTTGTGATATTTCTTTTTATATGTATTATTTAAATCATTAGACTAATTTACTATTTAAATCATGTTTATAATGGTCCTATGTATGGATCATGGTGTTTTGTGATGGTATAGGTGAATGTTCTAGCTCAAGATCGATTTGGGAATACATGAAATAAGGAGGATCTTTCCATGGTCTTGTACCAATAAAATTAAAAACTCTTTTGTATATAAAGTTCCTTTGGTATTTTACTATGTGTTTTTATTCTTTTATTTTATGTCTCACTCATATAATTTTTATATTTCAATTTTTTATCTATATATAATATTAGCCTTTGTATTTTTTTATGTATTAGTGATACATTTTTTGTAGGTTAATATAGGCTAAGGCCTATCATATTATGATATATGATTAATCAAATCCTGTTACCAACCCCTAGCCAATTGGAGGTGGTTTTGGGGGGGAACACTCAATATATTTTTTTCCCAGGAAGGGCCTAGGTGGGCCAAGTCAGGTCAATTAGTTCATGAACCCATAGAATTGGGTGAATTTTTCTTGTTTCCTGGTTTGTTAATAGAAACATTTTCTTATGGAGAATATAGAAAAACTCATAATATTTAAAAATTTTAAGTTATCTACTAAGGTATAATTTTATTATTTTTAAGTGAAATCATTTCACTTTGTTTATATAGTGACCCGTGTTCTAAAATTACATTAGAAGTGTATTATACCTATAACTAGCTAATCTGGAGAAGTCTACATTTTTTGTTTAATATTTGGATTTGAATTATAATTATAAAATATGAAATTGGAGTTGTTTTTTAATCTTGTTTGAGGTTTCATCTGATATTTAGAGGTTCAATTTAGGGATAAGTGGAGGTGGCATGCATTTCTGATATGTAGAGCCCATTAGGTACCTAGTAAAACCTCACCATAAAATAGATAGTTAATCTAAAATGATGGGGAACCAATGAGATCCACTAGACAAACTGTGGGATTATATAGGTATATTAGAGGATTTACTTTTGATTTTTTATTTCTATTTAAGATAATTAGTTTAATTTTGTTTCAGAACAGAAATCTATATTTCTCAAAATTCACTAAACTAACTATGAGGGAACCTAGGGTTCATCAAAGCATCCTCCTCTCCACCATATCAATGGTTTATCTCCTTTTAATCTAGTTTTATCATTCATGTATTAGTGGTAATGGGTACTTATAGGTAATGATTCCCTTATAGAACCTCTTTATCTTGGAATCTCTTAAATTATTCACTTCCTTCGCTTTAATATACCTATTTGTGGAGTCTCTATTTCTTGTATTTTAGATGTCTGATTTGGAATCAATCAATGATAATTTTATTCATATTATTCATCTATTAAATGGTACATTTTACTTTTAATCTCACCTTAGATTATTTTAATTTTCATGTATGACATAATAATATGATTGGGAGAGTTGGTGTGTGTGGCCTAAGATTTTTATAATGTGTTTAGAGATACTCACAGTATGTCTATAAGGGTCTATTATCAATAATAGTGATATTCCTCTTGTGTATTATCTAAAATTTAGTGATTCCACACTATATTTTATTTTACTAGGGCAACAAAAAAATTTACATTTGAACCTATTAAGATAGTTAAGACATAATCTAGGCCTTGTACCACTTCATGAGATATAAAAGGATTGTGTCCATAAAGTTCACCCTGAGTAACAAGATACCATAGAGTAATGGATTGTGATAATATTATTATAACTAATTATTGTTGGTGTGTCAGTAATTTAGTTTTCTTACTTGAGAAAAAAATAGAAAGATTTATGTGTGACTTGTTCCACCAGGAGATTGAATCTAGTATGATTAGGTGGAATCGTGGTTACCTTGTAAATGGTGGTCTAGTGAGTTTCCAAAAGGAAATATTTTAGTGAAATGGTAATGTTTTTAATCCCATTGATAGGTTATCTTAAGGCTTATGGTATATATTTTCCAAAATTAATACTGACTTCCAAGGTTTCATGAATATTGAACTCTTGGGTGCTTACCTATATCATCAGTTTGTTGAAAATATTAAATTGTGGTTAAAATCCTTACAACTAATTATATATTGGATTTTTTTATAGCGGTTTCATTAGATTAACTAAACCAATGTTTTACCAATATTTACCTTAATTGGTGTTTGTTCAAGATAGGTTTCTCCCTTAAATAGTGTTTTCTCAGGTATTATATTGAGAATAATACAAAATTGGGTTAGATAAATTTTGTAAATGGATTAATCATATAAATTTATTAATCTAAAAGTGTTTTCCTTTGAATTTAATTTAAAAATTTATGACTATAGAAAATTTTGTAACTTATGTATGAATGTTTCTAATTTTATTCATGTTATTGTTTAATTGAGGGAATCATTTTTTATATTATTTATTTTTTTATTGGAATATAACATTCTCATAACAGAAAATGAAACCAAATTAATAATTTGATATATTATCATAAAATCAACATGTAAATTATGAACATAATATAGATATTTTTACCTCATGTTCATTATGCTTCATCATGATGGATTATGTTTAATAAAGATTACATAATATTAGCACCTTATATCTTTCCTCCAAAGGTAGTACATGGAAAATTGGAATCCTGGAAAACTATAAGAGAACCCCTTGAACTATAAATGTGTGAAGGAAACTTATCTTTAAAAGAATGCCATGGGAGATGATATATTTGACATAACTTGATAGAATCACCATATACTCCCTAATAACAAGATCAATTCCCTTATACAGACACTATTTTTTTATTGATGAAATTATACCATCAAATTAAAAATTTTTGTAGTTGGTATACGTTACCCATAACATACTCTCATTATAATATTATAACCATTAAACATTTAATTTATTACATTATATTTTTCATTAAATAAATGAATCATCTTTATAATTCATAACTGATAATAAAACATTTAGAATATGTTGTAGTAGTCCATACAAATAATATCATTTATCATATTCCTTAAAATATTTTTTACTACAAGATATAGAAATACCTATGCATTTGAAAATATTTCCATACCATTTCCTTTGAAAACCATTTTTATCCCAACTAGGTAAAATACCCTAAGAGGGGGTGAATCAGGGTATGAAATATTAAAACTAATGCCCATTTATATCTTTCTTCATGGTTAAACAAAACTCTCTTCTCTTCATTTCCCAAAGATATATATGATCAGAAATAAAACCATGCACGGTACACATAAATTTTACATAGTTCACCCCCCTAGGATACATTCAAGGAGTATAAAAAGGAAATGTTTTTATGTACCAAATATACTAAAGTGAACTTTTTTACAATTTTTGGAGTACACTCATTGTCCCACCTCATTTACAACCAATAAAAATGTGAAAGATCACTGCTCTCTAAACTGAAGTGTTCTCACTTCTCCTCTTCAATAAGATTATTTTTGTCACTTGAATCAATATTTTTTAAACCAAATTTCTTGAATCATGAATATCCATATTCATCCACTTTATGAATATAATCTTACCCTATATTTAATGGGAAATTACTTATCAACACTTCCACGGTGCTCACTACTTCCATTAAGCTTAGACATCCATTAAGAAACATCCCAATTCTTCAACATAATATTCTAACACTGGGAACCCAAAAAAATTCATTAATCTCACTACTTTTGTAAATATCAAAACATTCAAGAATCTCACATATCCTTCACAAAGATTCCTTCATTAATGAATCTCACATAGCCTTCATGAGCTTATAACTTTCACGAAGCTCACAAAGCCTTTACAGAGATCAATACTTTTTTATGCTTACAAATCTGGTTTGGCTTACATAGCCTTATATAACTTCCTTTATTCACAAACTATTTCTCAATTAAATATTTCATAAATAACCTTCTCAAATAAAAATACATTTTATTTTTTTCATACTTTATATACTCAAATGAAGGGGGTAGAGTCCTATTTATAGGCATTTTGACCCTTTCATGATGTTTTCAACCTCATCATTTTCTTATGACGATCCCCTTTTTTTAAAACCACCATATCATGTTGATGCACTGGGGAAATTTTCATATTCTGGAATATTCTCATACTTCTTGAGGTTTATCGTCTTTTTATTATGCATTCTTGATGCTCCACACCTTCATGGAACCCAGCCTTCACAAAAGCATGTGCCTTTACAATGATCCATAACATCGTGAGACACCAATATTTTTGGAATCCATGACTTTACTATATTTTTTTGATTCATTCATTTAAATATAAAATTTTTTATTCTTAATTCATTCGCTAAATTTTAGACACTAAAATTTTGGAAAACACTAAGAAATGGAGAAACCTTGTATAAACAATTTTCTATAATACCTCATTAGAATTCATTTATTTATATTAGACCTTTTTTAATATACCTTGTCAAAATTATCTCTCAACTCATAAAATAACCTTGTAAACCTTATTTTTAAATAAACACAATCAATCCAAAAACACTACAATGTTACCTTGATGGATTCTTTCCAAAAATCCCCCCTCCCATTGGGACTGTTGACAACTCTACACATTTTGATAATGTTTTAAATATTATTCTATATTATACAAAAAGTTACTTGTTTTCATATATATAGTGATAAAATATTTACTCAACACACACTTTAGGACTACAAGATCCATTCTCAGTGTGAGAAACAAGAGTAGCATGACAATATCATCAATGGATTGCCTTATTCTAAAACCAGTCAATTTCATTCATCATGAACCCCTTTTCATGAATTATAACCTTTGTTTGATCATATTTATCATCATCAGATTTAAAACTACCCCTAATTTGCAATTACCCCTATCATATTCTCACTCTTTATTGATTAAGTCCTTTTGTCCCCCTTTTATAGCCACAACATCTCCCCCTATTCAATGAACCTGAAGGTCACACCTTTTTGGTTTGTAGTAGGGTAAAGAACACATGTCACATCATATCTTGTAGAGAGTGGGTTCCACATCCACACTTTTTTAAGTGTGAATAATTGAAAAAACTACAAGATCCAGTCGGTTCTACTCTAATGCCTCTTTCGATAAGGCATTAATTGGAATGAATTCAACCTGTAGTTGTTTACGCACATACTCTATCTTCATAAGATCTTTATCCCCCTTCTCCATAATAAAATTGTACCTGAATTCAATCTGATTTATTCTTGAGTAACAGACTGAATTTTTTATAAGATTAATAAAACTTGAATTATCATAATATATTCTATTTGAAGACTTAACTTAAACGCTCATGTCAACAATATACTACTTCATCCACAATTACTGTATACACTCTTGAGTAGCTGGAATATATTCAAATTATATGGTTCTCAATGAAATTTAATCTTATTTCTTACTTATCTAAGAAAATAAAAAACCAATGAGATATAATTCTCCACCTCATGTTGTTTTTCTATAATCTTTTAATCTAGTCCAATCTACATTTTTATATCCTAATAACTCTTGGGGATATTTTACACTGCACTGCAAACCAAAATCCATTATTCCCTCAATATACTGAATAATTCTTTTTAATACATGAAATTAGGTTTCCATGGGAGTACTTTGATACTAGGATTCTTGATAAGGCATGTGAAAAAAAAAATATGGTCTTTTCATTGCTAGGTTTAATAGATTTTCAAGTATATTCCAATATTATGTGACATTAACCACTTTTCCTTCATCATCATGAGATAGTTTCATCTATGTAGCCATCAGAGTCATTATATCATTGGAATTATCAATTCCAAATCTTCGAAAAATATTCTTGTATTTTTTGTATCGATAAATTAATGTGTCATTACTTCCTTATGTCACCTATAAACTAAGTAAAAAGGACACTTCATCAATCATTGTCATTTTAAACTCACTTTTCATGAATTATGGGAACTAATTTCACTTTGATTCATCTGATCCACAAAATATTATGCCATCGACAAAGACCATCACCTTCATCCTTTTATTATGGTCATTTTTGACATATATATTATAATCAACTCTACCACATTGAAATCCAATCTTCTTTAAAAACAAATCAATCCACTAATACCATGATGTGAGTGCTTTCTTCTACCCGTATGGTGCCTTCCTCAGCCAAAAAAAACTATTATAATATTAATGAATGAGAAACCCATCTTGATGCTCAATATAAACTTCTTCTTATATAACCCCACTCAAGAGTTCTAACATGATATCTATATGAAAGACATTGAAAACTCCTTGCACTATTATGGCCTAGAATAATCTGCTTATCTCAAGACAAGATATAAGTGAAAATGTTTCATCCACAATGATACCCTCTATCTGGGAGTACACTTTTCACACTATCCAATATTTGTTTTGAATCAATTCATCCTCGTAATTTATCTTATTATGAAAGACTCATTTGGTCCTGAAGAGATTCTTATTTTTTGTCTCAATGAATTCTCTTATGTACGATTATTTTTAATTTGGTCAAGATCTATATTGATTTCTGATACCCAGTTTTCATCTCCAACGGCTTCTTAAAAACATTGAGTCTCTACCAGATATAAGAAATATTTCTAATGTAAAGTCTTTATTATACATGTTTGAATAGGTGTTTCCTGATCACCAATGATATTCTATCTTTCAATTTGAAAAAAACTATTATTGTTCTATGAAGATATATTTTTTTACTTCATCCTTATCATCATCAGTATCTTTTTTGAATTAGAGATTTTCACTTCTCCCCCCCCCCCCAAAGTTACTTACATATACATCTTTTTCATCCGGAAACTATTCACAGTGTTGTTGAATATTCTGTTCATTCTCTACTATAGTGTCATCAATGCTTTGAAAAACATGTCCCATCCACTTTTGGAAACATTTTTATGATTTACTTTCTCCTAAATATCCAATTAATATCCCCTTATCTACATAAGATTAAAATTTCCTATATTTATCCTTATAGAGAATAAAACACTTGCTTTCAAATATTTAAATGTTTTTCAATGTTGTAGTAGTAACATACCAAAACTTGTATGGAGTATTTTATTCCTTTAGATACAAAAAAAAGCTTTGTTTGATAGGTTTTCAGATTATAATACTACTTCCATATAGAATTTATTTAGTTTTTTCATTTCAAAAAAAATTATTTTGGATGTGTTGTTTATGATATTATTTCTCCTCTCAACCTTATTATTTTGTTGAGGAGTTATCATTACTAAAACATGATTCTTTGTCCCTTGTTTATCAATATAATCTTATACTTAGAAATATTTTAATTCCTTACCATTATTAGTATGAAAATTAAAAATAATCTTTCCAAAAATTAAAATTCCCTCTGATATGGTTTAATATAGCTGAACATGTCAGACTTGTGGGAATTGACAAATACCCATTTTATCCTGATAAAATAATCAATGAAAAGAAATTAATACCTCTTCAAGTCCATGAATATTGGTAAGATAGGTCCCCAAACATCTCTATGAACCAATTAAATAACATTGGTTGAATTATGTTCTTTCACCTTGTATGAATTTCTAATAATCTTTCCTTGTTGAAAAATATTTTACATGTGAGTATGATCAAGTGATAGCTTGGGGAGATATCAATCTATATAACATATGACTAGGTCATACATCGATGGTTGACATAGATGTCCAAGATGTTTATGCCACAATGTGTTTTCTTCCCCTCTAGATAGGAAAAACATATCTTCTTTTCTACTCAAAATCTATTGTAAGAACTCGGATCTACTTTTCAGGTATGTTTTCCTTTTCTGGTCATTTTTTAGAAAAAGAGGAATTTCTGGAAATTTTTGATGTACTTGCCATGTACTTATGAGTACACGCCATGTACTTAGTTGTCACATAAATTCATGTGCTGGCCGCACACACGACCATGTGGGGTTGACCAAGAAGTCGCCTAATGCAGGGTACGGAAATGGAAAGTTCACCCCGTGTACTTCTAAAGTACATGCTGTGTATTTTTTCAATAAACATACTTGGGTCACATCTAATCATCAGAAAGGCCTTCTTCTTGAACTAGTTCATCTGAGACCTCACATACGGCTACGATCTTCCTCTAATCCCATGAATGAGCATCCAACCTCCGATTCTACTGATGTAAATTGCGTTGGAACCACCTCTGTAAGCTCTGCCTTCTTCCAGATCTCCATTTCATGATTCCTCCTCTTTCTCAAGTTATCCTCAGTTGAACGTTATAGAATTTTTGGTAGATATACGATGTTATTGGTAGAGTCGAGGCTTCATGTTCACTTATATCAATATCCCAACATCGAGGTATGTGGTTTGTGCCTTTCTGATGAAAGTCTTTGAATTATATGTACAAATTTGATCAATACCCTTGAAAAGTGTATTTTTTATTTTCCGTTTTATCCTTGATAATTTCCTTTTAAGCATTTATTCATGAATAGTGGTTAATTGAATGTGAATAGTGTGATTTTATATGATTTGGAAGTGTTTTCTTTTCATGTTGCTTGTTTTAACCGTTTGGTCTAGTTTTCCTATTAGGCTGCAGTTTACATTCCCTTCCCAGTATTGTAGGATGGTGTGATTGTTGTTCTGACATGCTGTTATGTTTTATAATGTTTATCCAAGTATTTCTTGAGGTTTAATTTGGTTGATATGCAATGTTATGCTTTATTGACTTGCACAGGGCCGTAAGAACCTTGTGTAGTATACCATAGGGAGAATGGACGAAAGGTCTTCTCCAGAGTGTCTATTTTTGCTTACGATGTGAGACCACAGGGAGAATGGATTTAAGTGCTTCCTTAGAGTGTCTTTAGTTCCTCAATGTAGGACACAGGGGGAATGTGATGTAAGTGATTCCCCAGAGTGACTTTTGTTACCGATACGAGACTACAGGAGGAATTGATGATGATTTCTTCCTTAGAGAGTATATGCTTAAGTGGAACTAGAGGGGTTAGACAGAGTGTACTACCCAGAGGGTGGCTTCTGTTTCTAGTTAAGACCAGAGGGGATAGGCAGTGAGTACTTCCCATAGAGTTACCTTTTGTGTTTAGCTTCTTGCTTGTGTTTCTAGGTAGGAACAGAGGGGATAGGTTGTGAGTAATTCCTAGAGGGATGTCTTTTGTGTTTAGTTTGATTCTTGTGTTTCTAGGTAGGACCAGAGAGGATAGGTTGTGAGTACTTCTCAAAGAGTTACCTTTTGTGTTTAGCTGATTGCTTGTGTTTATGGGTAGGACCCGAGGGGATAGGCTCTCAGTACTTCCTAGAGGGTTACATTTTGTGTTTAGATGCTTGTTTGTGTTTCTAGGTAGGACCAGAGTGGATAGTATGTGAGTACTTCCTAGAGGGTTACTTTTTGGGTTTATCTACTTTCTTGTGTTTCTAGGTTGGACCAGAGGGGATAGGCTATGAGTACATCCCATAGGGTTACCTGTTGTGTTTAGCTCTTTTATTGTGTATCTAAGTAGGACCATAGGGGATGGGCTATGAGTACTTCAAATAGGGTTACCTATTTGTGTTTACGTGCTTTGGTTAGCTGTTGCTTGATATATGAAATTGAATGCGTTGAAATTTTGGATTATTTACTACTGAGTACTTTCTTGTTCACTGCTTCCTTTTTCTCATTAACTTCCACATATTCACTTACTGTTAGGCACAGATCTTGTGGGGGTTGCCTATTGAGAATTAGTCTCACACCCTATTTGGGCCATGATTTTGGTCCCAAACAGATTATATTTCATCAGGTATAGATAAGGGAAAAATCCCTTCTACTTCAGTTACTTGATTGCTGAAGAGATGGAGAGAATGGGACCAAGCTGGGGCTTGCAATGCTGCGGAGTTTACTTGTTTGTATTTTGTACTTGGGTTTTGTACTGTATTCTAGCATTGTTATTTGTTTGGATTCTTTCCTAGACATATTTATCATGCATCATTTATATATATGTGTGCTCCAGTTTTTTCTTCATCAACCTTCCATTGTTTACTGTTGTGTGGTATTTTTACTGCTTCTGCTATTGTATATCTGTTTTACATCCACTATGTTACTCTGCCAATAGCGGTATAGTTTCCCCACTATCTCACCTATGGTCCTTGCTTCTAGTCGGTAGCCTCTGGAGTTAGGGTAAATTCACTTGAGGCCATGTGACCAACTGGGTACGAGGCACCCCTGGGTGGCTTCCGGAACCGGGATGTTAAAAGTGGTATCAGAGGGGTTTCATTTCTTTGACATGTTGTGTGGAGCCTATAGTCAGGGATAGGATGGAATAGGTACTTGGTAAAAAGTTGTGCCTAGGAGTAGCTAACCCGTGTACATGTAAAAGCCAATTTACCTCATATTTCAATTTTCTAGTTTTGTGAATTTAAAGTTGATTTGATTTTCACTGTTGGGCGACTCACATGTATTGTTCTATTATTTTTGATGTTTTTGAGGTTCTATTTCTATTTCTACCTGATGAGATGAGGTAATTCCATCTCATGCATCATATAGGAACTTGCTAAAAATCACATGTCATGCATACTTGCCAGGACATTTAGGGTGAATTAGTGATTTCAGGTTGTTGTGATAGATTTTGTGCTAGATATTCATGTTGTTGGGATAGATTCCTTTATAAAATACCATTTTTTTGATAGGGTATTGATTTATGGAGGTTTTTCTTGAATGAATGTCAATATTTGGCTCTTAAGGTGTTTATGGGCCCTCGAGGATCATAATTTAGTGGATCATTCCTTTTTTTATTGTTATAATAAGTATAAGATGACAATATTTGATTCTTGGGGAGTATGGGCCCTCACAGATCGGAATTTGTCACTTTAGTGTTTGTTTTAGTGTTTTCCTGGGCTCTGGAGTAGTTTCTGAGGCTTACTGTCCGAAAAAAACCCAGAATACGTGCCATGTAGTTTTGACTACAAGTCATGTATTCTTCTATTTGGGAATAAACTATTTTTCTTATGTACACACCTTGTACCTTATGTACACACCGTGTTGTCTCTACTCATGTCATAGGCCATGTGGGTAGAGACACAGGATAAGAAAATTCTTGTTGTAACACACCGTGTACCGGTTGTACACGTCGTGTCATGTTGACCCTGTCTCCACCCGTGTGACTAACAATACGGATAGAGAAATATTAGGTTATACACGTTGTGTTAGTTCTAAACATGCCATGTAGTATATTATTGCAATCCAGTTGTGTAACTAACAACACAGTTCAGTGTTATATATCCTATTATACACCATCTCCGTTTGGAACACACCGTGTAGTATCAGCAGAGTATCAGGTCGTGTCATGAACAACACGGGTCGGTGAAGCTGGTCTAGTACACACTAGGTCTGGCACAAACACATCGTGTAATCTTGTTCTATGTAGAACTGTGTGGCTTATCCGTGTAGAAGGACCTGGGTAGGGGAAGATAATTTATGTAAATGTTGTGTGTGTGGAAAACATGTCGTGTGTTTGGGGTGTCACATGACCAGTTCTGGCATAGGTACACACCCATGTGAAAGGCTTAAGGGAACACGCCGTGTAGTAACTATACACACCTTGTAGTCTTGTTTTGTAAAACTTGAATTTTTTCTTTCTCATGTTCCCTTCTTACGATTCCAGTTTTTAACCATTGATGATTTTGTTTTAAGTTGTGTGTTTTACCTTGAAGAGTCATGTCACTGAGACGTCCTCTGGTTGTACGCCAATTTCAGGTGGTGACCAAACACCAGATATGGCTGATCAGGGACTACCGTCAGATCCACCAATTTTGCGAGTGTTGTAACTAGCCATTATACCTTATGTAGGTGCTGATGCACGATTTAGGGAAGGATTTTGAGGTTCATGCAGACCTTCCTTGAGGTACCACATCTTTTCCCATCTAAGGAAGAGTTGACACGGGTCATTCATCAGCCACATCCTCCCACTTTCACATGGGAATGGGGAAACCAGGCTGTAGATTCCTGGATAGAATCCATGCTTTCTATCTTTGATCATCTGTAGATGCTTCTAGAGAGGAGGGTCAAGCTCTCTATGTACATGCTATGAGATTCCGCTAAGAGATGGTGGGATGTGATCTCACAGGATAAATGTCGGCAGGTAGTGGCTTGGGATGATTTTTAGCGTGCCTTCTATTACTACTTCTACCCAGAGACCTTGAGGGCCTATCAAGTCCAAGAGTTTATGATTTTGGAGTAGGGTACTCTTTCTGTTATGGATTATTCCTCTCAATTCACTGAGCTACAGTGCTTCACGCCTATTCTGGGAGATGATGAGTTATTCCGGGCAAGGAAGTTCTAGGATGGTCTAGGGAATGACATCTCATCGAAGGTGAATATTTCAAGTTGACTTCTATCACATCTATTGTCATCCAAGTGCTGATCACAGAGTGTTATCAGAGAGATTCTGAAGTTGTGAGCTAGGGCAGCTCAGCATCTAGAGTTAGTATCCCTCCTACTGACAGAAAGAAGTGTCATAGGGAGTCTATGTGTAGAGATCCGAGGAGGTAAGATATATCTTCCGGTAGCTATCTTGTGTGCTACCAGTGCGTGAAGAGGGGGAATATGAGGAAACATTGCCTGAGAGACCCAGTGGAGTGCTGATCTTGTGGCAAGACAGGTCATCTTCAGTGCTTCTGTCAGATCTCCTCACCAGAAGATAGTGACAGGGGTTCTTCTATGACTCCACATTATGGGGCAGAACCACCAGTTTCTCACTAGTCTAGGAATTGGAGTTATTCCAGTCGTTCAGGACGAGGTGGAGGTCATGGCCATGGTAGCCTATCACTCGGTTTTTAGCGACATTAGGGCTAATATTCTCAGAGTTGTCTAGCAGGGTCACAGGGTCGTGGTACAGGCCAGACTTTGGTAGTGGAGTAGAAATAGTAGGAGCAGGATCCCGGAACTTCTACAGTTTGAAGTACGATCTTACTTACCTTAGTTTTATCTCCTGGTCTTTTCAATACAGGGGATTCCCATATCTTTATATCTATTGTTGTTGTGGAGATCCTTGGGCTCTGTATCTTTTCTGCTTCTGATATCCTAACACTAGACACTCTGTTGGGGACTAGAACGGGTAGTGTGCATTAGTGTAAGGATTTCCCTCTAGAGGTTAGAGGGTGTCACTTCTTTTGGGACCTCTATGTCCTAAATATGATAGGCCATGATGTCATTCTTGGAATATACTGGTTGGTTCCCTTCCAGGTAGTTGTTTATTGCTACTTCCATAGGGTGAGATATACATCACCAGAAGGTGGATCATTTATTCACAAGGGAAAGTGGGACATCCAGGCGAGCAGAGTGGGACCTGAGCATCATGGGTTGAGAGGATTTACAACCAAGATTTCTTGTCTTTATCTGAAAGACCATGGGACTTCACAATTAGACTTTCCCCCAGTGGTGGATTATTTCAGGGATGTATTTCCAGAGGGTATTTCAAGTTTTCCTTTGGCGCGAGAGGTATAATTTTCTTTTGAGCTCGTGCTAGGAGTAGCACCGGTGTCCAATCCTCCTTATAGGGTGGCTACACCAGAGTTACAGGAGCTCAACAAGAAGTTGGAGGAGTTATGAGAAAAGGGTTTTATTCGAACCTGTACTTATCCTTGGGGTTCTCCAGTCTTGTTTGCAAATAAGGAAGATGGTACCCTCAGGCTTTGTGTGGATTATCGGAAGCTGAACTAGTTGACGGTCAAGAACTGATATCCCTTGTTGTGGATTGATGATCTCTTTGATCAGCTTTGAGAGGCCTAGGTGTTCTCGAAGATTGACTTGATATGTGGTTATCATCAGTTGCACGTTAGACAATATGATATACCTCCTACCACCTTCCAGAACATGTATGGTCTATATGAGTATATGGTTATGTCGTTCGGTCTCATGAATACGCCTGCAGCTTTCATGGCACTGATGAATCGGGTTTTCCATCCATAATTGGATTATTTCATGGTGGTCTTTGTGGATGATATCATGGTGTGCTCTCACACTAGACACGACCATGCTACCGATGTGGAGATCTTTTTTAGTACACTAGGAGAGAATCAGTTATACCCAAAGATTTGAAAATGCCACTTTTGGATGGAATATATTCACATATTGGGACATGTTATCTCATAGACCGGAGTATCTGTAGTCTCAGAGAAATTGAGAGCAGTACTTTCATGGGTGCAGCCGAAGAACATCTTTGAGGTAGAGATTTTTCTAGGGTTGTCTAGATACTACAAACGTTTCATACATGACTTTTTACACTTTGAAGCACCACTGATGGGCCAGACTAAGAAGGTTTTGAATTTCTTATGGTTAAATTCTTGTGATTCATCCTTTCAAGAACTGAATGAGATGTTGGCTTCATCACTGTTACTAGTTTTTCTAGATCCAAGAAAGATCTATACTGTGTACAATGATGCTTCAGGTATTGGGTTGGGATCTTTGCTTATGCAGGGAGAAGGAGTCATCACGTACGGGTCTCAGCAGTTGAGGCAACATGAGAGGAATTACCCAACACATGATCTCAAGTTGGATGATGTTGTTCATGCCTTGCACTATTTGAGAAATTATCTTCTGGGAGGTCATTTTGTGGTTTTCACGAGACACAAGAGTCTCAAGTATATCTTCACTCAGTGTGACTTGAATTTGAGACAGTGAAGGTGGGTTGAGTACCTTAAGTCCTTTTACTTTGAGCATGCTTATACGCCTATGCAAGGCAACATGGTGGATGATGCGGTGAGCATGAGGACTCAGATACAGGCAGTTAAGGAGGCCAGTACTGAGTGGTAGCTTAGGGATCTATTCTCTGAGAAGAATTTGGAGGTGCACGATAGATAGGGGAAGACTTTTCTTTCTTCTGTAGTTGTTACCTATACTCTTCTTGACCGAGTGAGAATGAGGAAGCTATCAGATTCTGAAGTCCCAGACCTCCGGAAAAGTGTGTCAGGAGAGGACCCTATTCCTAGATGGACCATAGGCAAGGATGAGATCTTGCATTTTCATCGGTGTGTATGGGTTTCCGTAGACATATGTGAGGAGCTGATGCCGGACTTTCCTTCCCCGATTTGGGCAGTTCATCTTGGTGTCACCAAGATGTATAGTGATCTTCACCGCAAATATTGGTGGCGAAGTATTAAGAGATATGTTGTTGGTTTCTTAATGAAGTGTTCCACCTGTCAGTAGGTGAAGGTGGAGCATCAGCAACCATTAGGGATTTTCCAGTA
Source organism: Viscum album (assembly GCA_963277665.1). Lineage (NCBI taxonomy): Eukaryota > Viridiplantae > Streptophyta > Magnoliopsida > Santalales > Viscaceae > Viscum > Viscum album. The sequence goes on from OY728152.1 coordinate 1,295,523,426, forward strand.
GTTGCCCATTCTTGAGTGGAATTGGAATGATGTCGCAATGGATTTCGTGATAGGTTTACTGAGGTCTCCTCGAGGGAATGATTCAGTTTGGGTTGTCATTGACAGACTCATGAAGGTTGCTCGCTTCTTGCTGATCAAGGATACCTTTAGTGTTGATGATCTGGGACAGTTGTACATCCGAGAGACTGTACATCTACATGGGGTTCAACACTCCATCATTTCAGACAGGGATGCCCATTTTACTTCTCGGGTTTAGAAGGGGCTTCAAAAGGCTTTGGGTACACAGGTTCTTTTGAGTAGAGTTTACCATCCCCAGACAGTTGGCCAGTTCGAGTGTACGATTCAGGTGATTATGGACATGCTTCGTGCATGCATCCTAGATTTTGGAGGTTACTGGGAGAAGAAAATACCTCTTATGGAGTTTTCCAATAATAATAGTTTTCAAGAAACTATTCAGATGAAACCTTATGAGGGTTTATACGGTATGTCATGCTGATCACCCTTATGTTGGATGGAGGTCGGAGAGGCAGCTATGCTAGGACCTCGTATATTCTAGGAGACCACAGAATAGATAGATTTGATTCAGAAGAGGATGGCTACTACACAGTCTCGATAGAAGTCTTATGCTGATCAATAGAGATGACCTATAGAGTTTGAGGTCGGGGATCGGGTTTTCCTACATGTCACACTGAGGTTGGGACATAGAAGTATTAGGAGACAGGGAAAGATTTCGCCAAGGTACACCAGGCCTTTTGAGGTTTTGGAGAGATTTGGGTCGGTAGCCTATCAGTTTCAGTTACCTCAAAGGTATCGGGCTACGCACGACGTCTTCTATGTTTCTCATCTTCGACATTACTCCTCAGACCCGTCTCATGTCTTCCAACCCGAGGAGGTTGAGTTGGAAGTGGATGCATCTTTTGAAGAGCATCCTATCTGGATTTTCGATCAAAGTATGAAGGTTCTCTGTGGATGGTTTTTTCCTCTGGTATGAGTCCTATAGCATCATGGCTGAGTATAGGATGAGACTTGGGAGAGGGAGGCAAACGTGTGATCGCAGTGTCTAGAGCTGTTCGGGGTTTCTTCCTCTATGCTGCCTTGCTAGGGAAATTCGAGGACAAATTTCTTTAAGGGGGGAAATTTTTAAGAACTCAGCTCTTCTTTTTAGGTAGGTTTTCCTTTTCTGATCATTTTTTAGAAAAAGAGGAATTTTTGGAAATTTATGAAATACACGCCATGTACTTTATGAGTACACACCGTGTACTCAGTTGCCACATGAAGTTTTGTGCTGGTCGTGTACTGGCTGCACACACAGGCATGTGGGGGTGACCTGCAGGCCTCCTAATGTAGGGTACGGAAATGGAAAGTACACGTCATGTACTTCCAAAGTACACAGCGTGTATTTTCTTTTTTTCATTAAACGTATCAGGGTCACGTCTAATTGAAAAAAAGTCCTTCTTCTCAACTTAGTTCACCCGAGAGCTCTCATATGGTTGTGATCTTCCTCCGAGCCCCTGACCTAGTATTAGACCTCTAATTAGACAGTCGTCAATTGCATTGGAACCACCTCAGTAAGATCTTCCTTCTTGTATATCTTCTTTTCATTATTCCTCCTCTTTCTCAGTTTATCCTTAGTTGATCATTTTCGACTTTTTTGTAGATCTATGGTGTTCTTAGGTGATTCATGGCATGAGGTTCACTTATATAGATCTCCCAAAACCAAGGTAGGTGGTTTGTGCATTTTTGATAAAGTCTTTGAATTATATGTGCAAATATTTCCAATACCCTTGAACGGGGTAATGCGTGTTTACCATTTTAGCCCTGATAATTGTTTTCTATGATTTTTTTCTTGAATAGAGGTTAATTGAATGTAAATTGAGTGATTTTCTATTATTTGGTTGTTTTTTCCAAGAATGTTGCTTGTTTTTACTGTTTGGTCTAGTTTTCCTATCAGGTTGTTGTTTACATTCCATGCCTAGTATTTTAGGATGGTGTGACTATTGTTCTGACATGTTGTTATGATGTAGACTATTTATCCAAGTAGTTCTTGAGGTTTAATTTGGCTGATATGAACTTCTATTCTTTCTTGACTTACAGAGGGCTGTGAGAACCCAGTGTAGTAGACCATAGGGAGAATGGATGTAAGGCTTTCTCCAGAGTGTCTATTTTTTCTTACGATGTGTGACCATAGGGGGAATTGACATAAGTGCTTCCTAAGAGTGTTTGTAGTTCCTCGACCCAATCCACTAGATTAATGTGATGTAAGTGCTTCCCTAGAGCACCTTTAGTTACCGATACGAGACTATAGGAGGAATTTATGACGAATGCTTCCTTTGAGAGTCTATGCTTAAGCTCAACCAGAAGAGTTAGACTGAATGTACTGCCCAGAGGGTTCCTTGTGTTGCTAGGTAAGACCAGAGAGGATAGGCTGTAAGTACTCTCCAGAGGGTTTCCTTTTGTGTTTAGATACTTTCTTGTGTTGCTAGGTAAGACCATAGGGGATAGGCTCTGAGTACTTCCCAGAGGGTTACCTTTTGTGTTTAGCTACTTGCTTGTGTTTCTAGGTAGGACCAGAGGGGATAGGCTGTGAGTACTTCCCAGAGAGTTACCTTTTGTGTTTAGCTTCTTGATTTTGTTTCTAGGTAGGACTAGAGGGGATATGCTATGAGTACTTCCCAAACTGTTACCTTTTGTGTTTAGCTGCCTTCTTGTGTTGCTAGGTTGAAGTAGAGGGGATAGGTTGTGAGTACTTCCCAGAGGGTTACTTTTTGTGTTTTGCTGATTTATTGTGTTGCTAGGTAAGAACCGAGGGGATAGGATGTGAGTACTTCCCAGAGGGTTACCTGTTGTGTTTAGATGATTTCTTGTGTTTCTAGGTAGGACCAGAGGGGATGGGCTGTGAGTAATTACCATAAGGTTACCTATTTGTGTTTACCTTCTTTGGTTAGTTTTTGTTTGATATATGAAAATGAATGCATTGAAATTGTGGATTTTTTACTACTATGTAATTTCTTGTTCACTCCTTCCTTTTTCAAATTACCTACCATATATTCACTGAATGTTAAGAATAGATCTTTTAGTGGGTTCTTACTGGGATTTAGTCTCACACCATGTTTGACCCATGCTTTTGGACCCAAATAGATTATATTGCTGCTTGTATAGATAAGGGAAAATGCTCTTCTACATCAGGTACATGATTTCTGAAGAGCTGGAGAGCATGGTACCAAGTTGGGGCTTGTGATTCTGGGGAGTTTACTTGTTTTTCTTTTTTACATGGGTTTTTTATTATATTATAGCATTGTGATTTTTTTGGATGCTTTCCTAGACATATGTTTCATACATAATTTATATATATGTGCTCTAGTTGTTTCTTCATCAGTCTTCCGTTGTTTACTATTGTGTGGTATTTTTACTGCTTCCTCTATTGTATATATATTTTACTTTCACTTTGTTACTCTGCCAATGAGAGAATAGTTAACCCACTATCACAGCCAAGTCCCTCGCTACTAGTCGGCAGCCTCTCGTGTTAGGGGAAATGTGCTTGAGGCCATGTGACCAATTGGGTATGGGGAACCCCTGGGTGGCTTCCGGAACCGTGATGTTACAGGTATAGATTCCCCTTCATGTATTTTTCATTTAAAAAAATTATAACATCTTTTACTTAGATGATACATAACATCTTAGTAAAGATAATTTCATGAACAGTGTCACATTATTGACTAAAACATTGTTAGTTTTGGCTAGGACCTTCTACAACCATGAAATCAGCATGAATCATATATTTTTCCCCAAATTTGGATTTTCTAGGGACAAAAATCATCAACCATTCATCGTTTACTAATTTGACAATACCCTCCTTATCATATTTCCCACCTGTACAAAGATCCTTATTTTCCATCATATGGGAATTATATCCACTTTCAATGATCCACACACTATCATGATATGATTCTTTAAGGGAAATCTCTGTAACCACTACCTACCCAGTTATTTTCTTCTTAATCCATGTAACTGACTTAATACTTGTTTTGTACTAATGTTCTTGATCTTTCTTAGTGTACGATGGACTAAATTTATCTTGTAGAGCTAAAAATTGATTTTTTGTTTTCAACTCATTCTATAATACATTGATCTGGTACTTACATTCATTTATATCCTTATCTATAACTTTTCTTTTCATTATTGATGAGAAATATCTTGCCATGTGTCTAAATCCTTCACACCAGAAACATTGACCATTAATTTCATTCCTAGAATTTTGAACTCTATGTGGCCACCTTTTTCCTTTTCTTCCCTATGGTATGTTTTGGTTATGGAAAAAACATTTTGATAAAGTCCCATCATTACAAAATAGTAACACCAAATATGATGTGTATTCCTATACATTATTATAGGGTTGGTTCTTTCTTCGGTTCTATGATTTTTTTATTCTTATTTTTTCCCAAATCAATGTTCCACCTCAGAGTGGGGTTTTGTGGTCTGAAATCAATCACCACATCCTTCCATTTACGATCAATTCCTATAATGGACTTTTAATTTGTATATGAATATTGGTTCTATTTTACTATATCTATATTCTACAGCACCATCATTTTTATCACCTGAATGATCTTATTTCTGGATGTCATACTGAGAGTGAAGATTATTTCTTAATCATTAACTTTTCATCATATGTTGATGAATTCCTCTTCAATTTATTCAATGTGTTTGATTTGATCTTCCACTATTATTTTATAACTGTCAATCACCTTATATATTCCTCAATTTTGATCTTGTTCTCACAAACTATTTTTGATTTATCAAGCATTGAAGACTTTTGATTTTCAATTTCTTCCCCCATCTTATACTTCTCTCATTCCTGCTATTAAAAATAAATTTTGGAATTAGTAGCCACACTATTGGATTTATTTTTTTTCAATAAAAAAAATCAATATTTTCAATATTGGTTTCAAATTAATCATGGAGATCAATTCTCCCTTATACTTCTTCATAATCATTGTATCTTTCTTCTCTTTTCTAAGATCATACTACAACAACCACCATCACGTTTTCTAAACGATCATTATTGTTTTCCATCTGATCATCCTCATATTCTTATGAACTATAATTTTCAAGTGAAAGAAGATTCTTATCTTTGATTAATATAATTTTAAACTTATTATTACAATTAACATAGTTTGAAGACATCTTTATGGAAATTTCAACTTCATCCTCATAATCGTCTTGAAACTTATTATGGAACCTTAATAAAAGATTTTAAACCTTTCCACATAAAAAAAATGAAATTGGGAGTGTACCTGTGAATATTTCTTTTCCACTTTTCAAGTTTTAGGAATGGAATGACAACACCTCATTCATATCTTCTTCTTCCAACACATCTTAAATAGTGTTCTTCTTCTTGCTCGTGAACACCACCTCTTTAGACTTTTCCTTTTCCATAGACTCATTATCATCATTTCTCATCACATATGTGGCAAGATTACTATGTAAACAATCCAATGTTAGCTCCTTTAAATCTTTATCATCAAGTATATAAACATTTATATTGATCCTAGGTGGAAGTCATATTATGATTTTTTTAATGATATTAACATCTTCATGAATTTCTATGAGACCACACATGTCTTCCCTAGTAACATTCACTCGGTCAAAGAATTAATCTATATACTCATGGGGATGAATTATCAAATCTTTATACTTGATCCATAGAAAAAAAACATTTCTTCCCCAACTTTTGTTTCACCACCATAAATATTGAGTAGCCTTTCCCACATATAATCTGTTGACTTTCATGACATCACCTTAATATATATTGCATTGGATAGGACTCCCCCAAAATAATTGACTCCTTTGGTGTCAGTATCTAATTTCCTTCAGTTAACATTTGATTAATCACAACTATCCACACTGGATGAAAACTATACATTACTATTGTAAAGACATCAATTTCTAGAGATCAGATGTAGTGAAACATTTGATTCTTCCGCAATTGAAAATTGTTTCCATCAAAGACCTGAATCCCTTTTTGATTGAAACCCACCATTTAAACCCATTAAAGAGAAGTAACGAAATTAAACATTATCTCTAAAACCAATGGTTATCCCAACTAGGTAAAATAAAATAAAAGGGGGTGGTTAATTAAAATTACTTCTCCTTTAAATCTTTTTTCATTGTTAAAAAACACTCTTCTCTCCCTTTCCTTTCGAAATGTATGACTATAAATAAAATCATGCATGAGATAGAATAATTTTACTTGGGCCACTCCCACTTGGATAAGTCCAAGTATTATAATAAGGTAATATTTATTTGTACTAAATCCACTAAAGCACTCTATTGATGAAAATTTCAGAGAGAACTCACTACCCCACATAATTTACAACTAATAACAATTTCAAATCTCACCTCTCTCTCAATCAAAGTGTTCTAACTGCTCCAATAGATTAATCTTCTATTGATCACTTCAATCAATATTTTTTACACCTCATTTGGTGAATAATTAAGTTCCACTTTCATGAAAGAAATCTTATAGTGGATTTACTAGTCAATTACTTCTCAACACTTTCACAATGCTCACTACTTTTATAAAGCTCATACCACCTTGGTAAGAATTACCAATTCTTCAAAAAAAATATTCTATTTTTTCAAACCCGGCAACTTTTGGGAATATCGCTACATTCTTGAAGATCAACTCATTTTCAAATATCACATATAAATTTCAAATCTCCTTTATTTTGTGAATCTCTCCTACCTTTGAAAATATTCACACCTTCATGAAGGACGTTTATCCAATATTAAGATCAATACATTCAGGATTATTAAATATTTTTGTTGGATTAAATTTCTATCATGAACATACATTATTTGGAAACCTTTTCACAAGTACAACCTTCTTCAATAAGCATCATGAATTCAATGCCTTTGGATTTTTATTAAGGCTTTCTCTACTCAGATGAGGGTGGTAGAGACCCATTTATTAGAATTTCCACCCTTTCATGAAGATATCAACCTCACCACTATATTGTAAAGAAGGTCCCTATTTTTTGGTAACCTCTAAATCTTATTGAAACAATAGGTGAATTTTATTATTCATGAGGTTTTTCATAATCACAATGATTTATCATATTTTCATCTTGTGTTCGTGATGCTCCACACCTTCATGAATCTTATCCTTCATGAAATTGGATGCCTTCACAGAGATATATACCTTTTCCACACTCCAATATTTAATAAATTCATAAATTTTCCATATTTTTATTATGTATTCATCAAAATCCATCTTTCGTGATGCTTGAGTCATTCTCCAAAATTAGAATTCGAAAAATTTAAAAAAAACATTGGGAAACAGTTCCACCTTGTATATTCAATTTTTTTTACCACCTCTCAGGAATCCATTACATTATCATAAGCATTTTTCCACATACCTTGTCAGAAATATCTCCCAACTCCACAACTGGATTTCGAAACTTGCTTTGTCAACAAACACAATCAACCCAAAAACAATACAATGTTACCTTAAGGTATTTTTTCCCAAGAAGAATCATATGAATATCAAACCCTCATCAATTTAAAAAAAAATAAAAACTTATTACTTATTAAAAGGTCTAACAGTTTTACCGTTTCATCCTTTGTAGTGTTGAGAAAAAAATAAAAATTCCCTAACTTATAATTTTATGAAATATTTTCTTCTAGAAAAAAATCAGTGATACTTAAGCTATAATTGGATAAGTAATGATCTCTATCAAACACAATAATTTCCTTATATCAATATATCCACTATAATATGCATAATAAACATCATATATATAAATAAATAATTTATTTTCCATGGACTTGAGTGGCCACTACACATGGAACATGTCAACCTTGTATAGGTTAACTCAAGAATTCCTAATTATTTCAAATAGTCTGATGAGTTTGAATTAAAATATCTCATTTAATGCATTAAGTAGTTTGGAAAATAACATTACACTAAAAAAATTAATGTTATTAATTTCCTTAGTAAAATTAAATAAAATGCATAGATTTTATAAATTTTATACAATAGGAAAAATCAAGTCATAGTTAACCTCAATAGATGAAATGATCACCAATATACCCATCCACCAACAGATTAGCCCAACCTCAATGTTATAAATAGAAAGGTATTAAATTATGAATGTCCACATGGTAAGTATCCTTATATTTTTTTAATGGGGATTCATAATAAACATACACTACTAAGTATATCAATGACTGCAGGAATTTATCAATTATATAAATTTATGGTTCAGTATAGAAATAAATCTCAACTTATTATCTCATGAGTCTGCTATTTATATCACATACAAGATTCTACTCATGATATTCAAATAATATCATCACAACCTACAATACTAAGTGATGATCATCAACTAAGAACAACTATAATTCATAGTTTTAGAAAATATAAAAACTCCCTTATTCAATTAATATAGGAATTACACATGAATTATTGATAAATGGATATTTCATTTATTATAATACCATGATACATTTTTTACCACTACCTTAAAACTTTATTTCATATAATACAAACAGGCTTAAAATTACCCATATTATTCTATTGTGTTCATGGTTCTGAAAAAAGATCTACTATATTTTAATATGTAGGTACCTCATAGATCATTACATCTCCCCACTTAATTATCTCTATAAATATATTATTTTCAAAGGATGTGTTTAGTATTTTGGGGAGACATGGGTTCGTTGGATAGAGAAATAGATCAATTTATTCAAATTAAGTAGTGATTTATCCTATAATTCTAGGAACTATCCCAAGATTAGTAATTTACTTTTGTACCCAAATATATTCCTTAATAACATCTGATGTAATTGTGTACTCTACCCCTATTGTCGATTCCCCTATGATAGCCTGTCTGGAACTCTTCCAATAGATAGATCCACCACTATGTAAAAACTTGAAATCAAATTGAGATCTCATGTAATAGTTGTCATATTATAAACTAATATTATTTTTATCCCTTATAGTGGTCTCATAATTAACTCCAAATACCCGGAACTTATTCTTACATCATCTCATATACTTAAAGATATTTTTTACATCAAACCAATTACACACACCTATATTTTATTATAAAAAGTTTTTTATCATCAAAGGCTATGTGAAAAAATGACATGTACATAACACTAAATACATTATAGATGTTATGGTGGGAGAATAAGGAATCCTAGTTATCCATAAAAACTCTTTATGGGTTCTAGAATCTTCTTAAAATTATTTTCGTGAAATACTCATAAAAATTCCTTTATGTAGTTCTCTTTGAGAAATTAATTTATCAATTAACCAATGTATGTGTTTGGTATCAGTCTAAGTAACCTCATCAATCTATTTTTATAGATATTTATACCCAATATGTAAGTCACTTCACCAATTTCTTTTATTGAGAAGAATTTACACAACCACATATTTCTAGAATATATTGTCAGGATATCAATTGTACTAATAGAAATTTCATCAAAATATAACAATAAATATACCAAAATACTCCCAAGAAAATTATTATAGACACAAGAATCTTATACATTCTTGATAAATCAAAAATCATTGATAACATTATCCAAAAAAATATTCCAACTCTGAGAATGATTTTTAAATCCATAAATTGACCATTGTATCTACATATCAGAGCATGCCCATTTAGTTGTTTAAAACATTAAGGTTGTATCATATAAATATACATGAAAAATTCCAATTAAAAAAAGTCGTTTTGGAATCCATTTAATATATCTAATAATCACAGTTTTATTCTATTGAAAATAATATATAAATATAATTTATCATCTCAACTAGGGAAAAGTCATCATCATAGTAAATATAACGATTTTATTTATAAACTTTACCTACTATATGAGATTTGTTGGTAGAAACTCTATAATACATGTCCTTTTTATTACAAAAAATACCACTTTCACCCAATGTATATAAAAAAATTTTGTATGTGAATTCTATCATACATTTTATCACATTTATCCATCTATGGGAATCAAAACTATTTATGGACTCTCTGTATGAAAAAGGTACATCATCAATGAACATTCCATCTCATAATTTTACATAATAAAATCATATCTCTTTGGGTCCTATTGAATCCTATCAGAACTTTGAGCTTCTTATGTGAAATAAGTTTGTTCTTCTTCTATTACTCTTTGTGGAACCATCTTAATTTCTATCTTAAAAAATTAGTTATTTACTTGTCTTAAAATTATCCACCATCAAAATTTCTAGCACTCACTCCTCAATTAAACAAGGAAAGGCATATTTAGATTAAACAAGACATTCCTCACTCAATTTACACTTGTTAATTTATGGGTTATCCCAGAAATAGTTTGATCTTGGGGGATCCATTTATTTTAGTTGAATATATGTGGTTAATAGATTCCATTTATTTGTCTAATGAGAATCATATTAACATACATCCACAAAAATTCTATGTTAAACCAATCACTACCAAAGAACATGATTTTTAGTAGGCTTTTAGCACATAAAATTCCCAAAATTGATAAGAATATTAATAAAACATTACAATCATACATCACTTTCCTTAGGCCCCACATATTGATCATAGTCGCTTTAATTATCTTTTTTAAAATCAATTCTACTGTATTATCAAAGGAAACATGCATGTAGTCATCCCACATGATGTAAAATCAAGAGAGGGACAAAGGGAAACTAACCTAGAATAAGATACAATCATAACTTACTATTTTCACCAAAGAAGGGGGAACACATATAGTAGGAAGATCCTTCAGGGAAAACATGGTCCAATGGCTATAAGAAAAATGCACGACCCCTCATGGGGGAAATAAAAGTTCAGGGCATATCTCAGCAAGAAGAAGTAAAGTGCACAAGGAAGATAAGAACTTGGATTTATAAAGGAAATATCATAAATCAATAAGAGAAATAGTTTTTAAAATCCATTAAAGGTGGATCTTGACCAAGACCATGTTTTTTGGAATTCAAAAGAATAATTGAGTTTTTTAAAGAAAGAAATGATTTGAAAAGGCTCTAAAACCTATTAAATTTGGTATTAAACTCATTTTACATCAAAGAAAACATTATGGGGAGAAACTGTAGGAAGATGGAAACATTGTTCATGGCTCACAGTAGGAATGACCTACCACTGGACGTTCCACCATTGGATGACTCACTGTAGGACAACTCACCATTGGATGAGCTACTATTGGATGAATCACCACAGGATGAATCACCATTGGAGGAGTTACCGTTGGATGAGATACCATTTTTTGAACTAATTTGGTGAGTCACTATCATGACTCGTCATCACGACTCACCACTGTGAGTCACCATCAGGACTCACCTTAGCTACTCATAATTCTAACTCACTATCACAATTCACCATCATGACTCACTGTTGTGACTCACCGTTTCAACTCACCATCACAAATCACTATCTTGAATCACCATCGTGACTCAACACTAGCGACCTACCATCTTCGTCCTGCAACTATGGAACCTGAAAAATAAGAAAAATTTCAATGTGTTGAAATAAGTCAGTATGACCTCCCAGAACACTTCAGCCACTGGATATTCACAATGTAATGGAATAGATATATCTAGAACATTACATAAGATTCCTCCCAAACTATTATTTCCCCTGAGAATTTAAAACCAAACCAAGAAGAAAAATAGTGTTATGAAAAACCACTCCATCAGATACCTCTCAAGGATCTAACTATGCTTGAAACACCACTTATGACATCAAAGTTCAATGATAAACCACCCAGTTTTGTTTGAAATCTGGAGTGAAACCCGGGTATCCAAGAACACCCCTTCTGACGTCTGCTAACCCAACCAACCAGAATACACACCACAGAAGCACAACAACCACTCCATCCCAAACACACAAATTAGGTAATTCCATTTTCCATGTCAAGATACTATCTTATCTAGGCAACACTGACTAACCCACATGGGTTTAATCACATCACAGTTAATGCATCTTGATTATGAATCTTGTCCTCACTTTTTTACATGTCAGGACTTCTTCACACATTTCCCCACACACATGTCAACTGATAGGAAAATAACTTATTTAATAAATCAAATTTCAAACATTACATCACAAGGAAAGACAAATTAATCCAATACATAAAAAAATCTTTGTATAGGGAAATGCATATGTGTTTATCATTCACAATTACTCTTCTCTATGACACCCTGCATCTATAAAACTAAAACCAAATGAATGGTCCACCCACACACCACCAAATCTCAGGGATCTTGTACCTCTACTAGACACTCCATGTATTTTGTGTCATCTTTGATATCCTAAAATTACCATCTAATGATATGGGTCTCATTGTGGTGATATCGACTGAGTTGAGAGATGTGAAATATGCCATGGATCATATCCAACTACGGTGTTAGTTCCAAATGGTATTCCCCCTCAAAAACTCACCCCAACACCTCAAAGGGTCTGATGATCCTAGGAAAAAGTTTGATACCTCTACTAAACCTCTGATGCCCACATAAATGAGAAACCTTCAAGAACACATGCCCCCAACCATGAATTCCAAGGTCATTGTCAGCCACCGGTAGCTCTCGGCTACTGGTCTCTATCAGCCATCAGTCGCTCTCGTCTACCGGTCACGGTCAGCCACCGGCAGCTCTCAACTACCAGTCGTTGTCACCGACAGGTAGCTCTCGGCTTTCACTGGCTCTTGCCTACCCCCACGGGTTTTCCAGTAGTGCCTCCTTGTTTTAAAGTCTATTAACGCCCATTAATGGCATTTAATTAATTATTTGATGAGGTACCATGGTGTTCCTCAGTTTAAACCGACCCTAAAGACAGGGACACTTTAATGACGTGTGGGGCTGCGTGGTCAACCCATGACCCCCGCTCCTTACATGGTTTCATATTCTTATCTCCGTATCTCAACCATCCTAGGCCCTTATAAACCAAAGGGTTCTCCCTGGGTTTCTTTTTCTCGACCACCCAACAATCGATTCACTTGCTCGTCCTTGAGTTCCTGAGGTCACACCCCTACAATTTGCACATCCGTTTTTCCTCGTGCGTGAAGAGAATCTTCGATCGCTAATCAATCAGGTAGGGATTTCACCTTCATCTCTCATTCATGTGTATCTTGCGTGGTGGGTATGCTACTGCTTCTGTAGAATTGGATGAACCAAACTTTAATGAAGATAATATACGTATTCTAAAGAATTAAGGGGAGGGGTGTGACCGATGATGCTGCTCTATTTTTATCCTCTTTCAAGATTAATGATTTCTGATTTGTACGGGGTTACACCTACTGAAAATCATGGATGTTGGTGGTATTTCTCTGTGCACTAAAAACCCTTACCTCTTGTGTTGGTGGTGTAAAGGAAATTGGATAATTATGTGTATTTGGCCAAATAAATTGAAAGCACCAGGATCAATCCTTTTCTGTGATAACCCCTGTTAAAGTACAGCGGAATTAGAATCAAGGAGTGTGTTAAATCTTTTAAATCTGAAAATACCGGCATGGTCCTGCTTTTTGTTGGTGGTAGTGGTTTGGTTGTTTTTATTTCACAGGTCGATTGCGGGGTGATGTGGGTAGGGATGGGATCCCCAGTTGTTATGGTTTTGCTGGTTGTGAATGTGAGGTCCTGTGGTTACCTTGCTTATATCACGAATTGGGGTGGAATCCTCTATTGTTGGGAAACCGTTGTCTCCTCAGTTTTGGGAACATGGGGTAGTGTCTTGGGGTTTTCCTTGGTTCCAGTACTTTGAGGGATCTCACTTATCAATTTTTTTGGTTTTGACTTTACAAGAGAATAGGGTTCGAACGTTTGAATTAATGTTGGGTGTACTATTTTACTTAGCTTTTGCTTATGATTACTAGTTGCACAAGTAGGTGCAGAAACTTATTTAAACATTATTACTGAACATGAAAACAAGGATGGGACAAATGGGTTTTGGTTTGGTGTGAGTTGTGACTTGGACATGGGTGCTGATTGTGTTCTTTAGGCTGGCTGAAGAAAAACCTAGATTTGGGTGAGTTCTTGTTATCTATACATATACTTGTAGTTTTTTGTTTCTTGTTCACTCCCCACCCAAGTTGATCACTTAGTTCCGAACACCCCCATTTCATGGGGGTGGGTTTTTTTCCAACACTTCTATGAGTGGCCGGTTATAATCTCTATTTCTGTATCATTTTCTGAATAGCCCAAGAATCTATGGGCAGGCTGTGATGGCCTGAAATCCATTATTAGCCCAAGAATCTTCAGGAAGGGTTGTGTGGTGGTTGGCCCAGGTGTGTGCAGGAAGGTGGTTTCCCAACTGTCTTTGGGATGAGTCCCAGGTGTCTTCGGGCGTGGCAGTAGATCTTCTAGCCAAGGTGTCTTCGGGCGTGGTGGTGGTTGTTCTGGCCTAGGTGTTTGTAGGAGTGGTTATGTGTGAAAGTTGTGGCCTAGGTGTTTACAGGCGGTTGTGTCCCAGGTGTTTGCGGGTGGGGTTTGGCAGTGGGACTGTGTGAGGATATGGCCCAGGTGTGTGCGGGCGGGGTGTGGCAGTGGGACTGCGGTGAGAATGGCAGGATTGCTTCGATGTATAGAATGTCTTCAATAACCTGTGGGAAAGTGGTGCAGGGTACCCAAACATTGATGTGCTTTTATTATACATTACTGCTTGCGTTATTTGGTGAGTGTGGATGGTGAGTGGGGTGGATAGTGTCCCGACCCGACCCTACCCGGGCTCGAGCCGCAACTACCCCAAGCCCGCCTCCATAGGCCAGGGGCTAGCGACCAGCGCCGAAGGCACAACAACTCGGGGAGGCCTTTGCCTAAGTACATGTACACACACACGCAGCACACTCAATGCAAAAGTGCAGTGTAAAAGAAAGAGAAAGTAGATTAAAAGTACAACTGTTATATATATATATAAACCACAGATGTGCATCAACCTCTAAACAGTACAAAGTACAGGCTGAAGGTAAACTGAAATGAAAAGGGGAAAAACACGCGCCCAACCAAAAAGTGCCACAACCCGGAAACAGGTAAAACAACAGAAGAAATACCGCTGGAAGGGTCCCCCACTTGGAACCCTACTACGACCAATGCACGCGGTTTAAGCTCTCGAACTTCTATGATCCACTGAAGTCACGACCAACATGTCCGTCATCTACAAAGGCACACCAAGTGTGGGAAAAGCCCAAGCAGGGGTGAGTATAAAAATACTCAGTAGGATACCCCAAAGGCTCGAAGGAGAAACAAAGGAGGTACCTAAGGGTGAGAAGTAGATCTAAGAGGAAAGTAAAGGAGTACAATCGAGAGTGAAGTCAAGAGTATAGCAGTAAAGAGTCCAACTCAACCCAATAAGAGAAAATAAGGTAGACTCGTCCAGACATAGGGAGCTAGAAATGGTGAGAAGATGAAATTCCCGTCGATTCTTCTCTACCTATAGCAGTAAAGTAGACTCGTCCAACCACGAGAATCTAGACACGGAAAGCATGTGTCATACCACGCGCGTCTTCGCCTCTCCTGGAAGGAGAGTAACCAAAACCCAAGAAGTGGGTACTGGAACAAGGTATACATATATATATGCTCTATCAAGAAACCCGAACAAGGTCATAAGGGGATCTTTGTCCCGTAGCTAAGCCCAAGAAAAGTGAGTTGCCAACAGTCCCAGAAGTAACACCATCGATGCCCAGCATCCCGCACATCTGCCCCGAACTACAAGTATAGGGCTCAATCACCGCACCTCGACACTATCCGCTTTGGGTGGCACTGACTCACCCATACTATTTTAGTTCATGTCACAAGGAAATGTCTCGGTGGGGGAAAATCTCCTCGTACTTGAGAGTTCTGGGGGAACGTTAACCACAACTCGTCACTGCCCCGCAGTCGAGTGGTCTTCTCAAAGTCGACAGGAAACCCCCTGCCCAGCCCAGCTGGAGGGACCCTGGAAGTCGACGGGTTCCCACTACAGGGAGACCT
Source organism: Viscum album (assembly GCA_963277665.1). NCBI lineage: Eukaryota > Viridiplantae > Streptophyta > Magnoliopsida > Santalales > Viscaceae > Viscum > Viscum album. The sequence goes on from OY728152.1 coordinate 1,295,539,399, forward strand.
GGCAAGAGTCGACGGGTGCCACACTGCCCAGTCCCATAACAGGGTAATCCACTGGAGGGAGTCCCTTCTAAAGTGGACGACGGGACCACTGACCAGCCCAGCTAGAGGTAACCTGGCATCGGGGACCACTGCCCAGCCCAGCTGGATGTAAGCTCGGCATTGGGGACCACTACCCGGCCCATCTTGAGGTAAGCCCGACATCGGGGACCACTACCCAGCCCAGTTGGAGGTAAGCCCTGAACTGCTCTGGCCATCCCTGCTGGATGGTACTGCTCGGTAAACACAGTTGTACTGGCCATCCCTACTGGATGGTACAACTGGAGAGCCCTGCTCGAAACAACCTCATCCCTACTGGTAACCACCTCAGCCCTGCTGGTAACAACCTCAGCCCTGCTGGAAATAACCTCATCCTTGATGGAAACATCCTCATCCCTACTGGAAACAACCTCTTGGGTAGAGGATCGGTGCCCGCGTAAAGTATTGGTCACGCCGAATCCACAATTAACTCTACCAGGGAACACAAAGCAACAGGATAAACTCCCCAAGCCCTTAGGGTGATCATGCTCCAATCCGCTGAGTCACTGTCGAAGCGGACTGAGTCAACTCATCCCAGAAATTGGGGAAAACACCCACACTGTACGAACACCCGTAGTCAAAAATGGTGCCGTAGTCTGTTGAATGGGGCGCGGTACTAAACCCCTCACAGCTGAAGAAACAGAGGATCAAACCATCTCTACCGGCCAAACCATCGAGAACAAAACCAGGGGAGACCACTCAACCTAGCTGGTCAAACAAATGAGCACAAATGGACCCTCTACAATGTGAGAGGTCAAAGGTACGTAAAGAAGAACATGGCATGCACATGGGGCCCCCACGACGTGTGGCCCCAAGTCAACCCCAACCAAGCGCACAAACATTCTCAGGTACCAACATCCACAGGTACCTCCAAGCATTCCCGTATACTCCCAGAGTATATCACGTCTCCAGCCCAAAGGCTATCGTGCACACGGCACCCAACTTCAAAGCGAAGGAGTGAACATAACAACTCCACCTAAAAGGTTGTGGCATGGAAATCCACATCTCTTTACACACCAACATCACTCTCATGAGATTGCATGCGATCACACTCCAAGGGTTCGCTACAAACATAGTAGGATAAACCACCACCGGTACACCTTTCACATTCCACATTTAATATGACTGAGTAAGAAGCTCCGCTCGCCTAAACAGATTACACCGTTGTAATCCTCGCAGAAAAACATGCGAGATAGAATACTTACTCGCCTCAAATGGATATCTGACGAAAATGTCACCAACACCGCCTCACGCCCGAACGGTGTCCCGTGATCCTGAGCCTCGGCCCCGAAAACAGTCGGGTGCATTGCACCATTGCGATCCCCTTGGGAAAAAATGTCAAAAAGACTTCTCACTTGAGCGCAACGGATATCCGGAGAAAAAGATGCATTCTGGCGCACCGCACACGAGCGGTGCTATGTGGGACCTATAACCCGGTCCCGAAACACAATGAACGGATCGCACCATTGCGATCCTCTCGAAAAAGTACACAAAATGGACTATTAACTTGTCCAAAATAGTCGCTCGGTGATAGAGATGGAAAATCACCGTCAACGCCCAAATAGCCCTCGTGAGGCCTGCACCAGCGTGCGTAATTAGAGCAGGAAGATTGCACCAATGCAATCCCCTCAGAAAAACAACTAGAACCGACTGCTTGCACGCCCTGAACGGATGCCCGGTGAGAAAGTCACTAAACGCTGCACGCAGCTCAAAAGACGGGCCATGGGGCCCGCGCCTCAACTTCGGCCTCAATGCCTGAAACCACCCTGGAATGCTTCACCCCGGCACCAGGGTCCGAACTCCACTGACGACACTCAAAGCGGACGTCGGATGCGTCTACGCCACTCAAAATACGAACCCCCAGAAAACGTCCAACTTACTTAACGCACTTGTCTTTCCCCCGAACCCCTCGTCTCGGGAATTAAAAATTCATGGGACCATCTCAAGAAGTCCGCCTCGATTTAAGGGGTGTGCCGCCGCAGACGGTGCCCGAATCGGACGCCCTGCGTATGATTTATGATTTATAAATCATTTCCATAATACTAATAATAATATTATTATTATTATTATTATTATTATTATTATAAACTTTTTTTAACTCTTTTTTTTGGAAACCAGACCGGCTTCTCCTCCCAACAGGACCCGCGAAACGCGGGTCCCCTGTCTGCTGGCCGGGGTCACGAAGACCCCTGGTCTTCGTCCAGCGACGACCGGCTGAAGCTGGCCCTCCTCCTCACCGGCACCGCGGCCACCTGCCACTCGATCTCACCTCGCCGCACCGGCAGCCGGCTCCGCCACTCGACCACACCGGGCCGCCGTGCTCCGCCGCTCGACGACACCCAGTCGCCGCACTCCGCCTGGCGGCTCCACGCCGCGCCACCATCCCGGAGCAGAATGCCCCGCCGCCGCTGAAACCACCCACGCGCCGCTGCCTTGGCCCACACCGGCCTCCGCTGCCTAACCCCCAAACCAAACGGATTCAACTCAAAAACCCGCAACTTTCGTTGGGCGACCGAAGATTCCTCCGAACTCCGATTTACAAACCGAAAAGGGCGATGGGAAGCTCAAAATGTATACAACATGATTATGGGATTTTTTTCGAAGATAAAATAGCGATTAGATACATTTAATAGAACTCAAATTAGGTGCGGGAATAAAAACTGAAACCACAATGATCCTACTTGCGAGGGCGTTGCCCGACGCTTCACGGACGATCTGTCGCCGCGTCGTTGCATTGCCGGAGGGGAGGAGGATAGGTGGAGATTCTTCTTCTTGGTTGAGCTCTTCTTCCAGGGGGAAGGGGAAGGAGAGGGGTGGGGTTAGGGTTTAAATAAGTATTAAAATTAATTAAAATTTTAATAGAGTTAAACCCCTGATTTAACCCGCAACCGAAACCCTCGATGGGGTCGAGGTTAAGACTCACATAGGGTAAAAACCACCTCCCGAGCACAACGGTGGTCTCAAAATTTTAATCTGAGACCCTGTTCAAAAGATATAGAACTGAACGTCTGAGGCTGCCAAATTACGAAAATGCCCCTGGGGCCATTTTTCACAGACGGCCCGCGCCTGCAAATATTACACCCCTCCTAGGGTAAACAGCACGTTCTGAACTCAATCATACCCTCAATTTTCCAATTCAAGCCACCGTTTAGGAGATTATTGCATGTCACCATTAAACGAATAAATAAATTAATTAATTTATCCGTTTAACGTTCCGAAAGCGAGAGAGGGGTCCAAAAAACCCACGCCGACAAGTTTTATGTCATTCCTAGGGTAAACACCCCATTCCGGACCCATTCGTACACTTGGATCTATAATCTGAAGCACCGTTTAGGAGTTATCCCATTTATTTGGCGTTTCCAGTGTGAACACATTGAAAATTTAATTTCGGCCACTCTAGGGATCGGAATCGCATGTCGTCTGAAGGATCTGCTCTAGAATAACATCAAGAATATTCCAAAGTCTTTCGCAGAAAAAACCGGGTTCTTACATCATTCCCTCCCTCAAGCTTTTCATCTCTGAAAACCAAGGGAACAACTCAGGGTACTAAGCCCACACCTGGCTCTCCCGTACCCAGAAGAACTCTCGCACAACTATGTGCCACCGCACATAGACCAAAGGATTTGATCTGTTCACGCAAGGTCGGACTTTTTCGATGTCGTGCATAGGAGCGCGCACACCTCTTCTCGGGTGAGTCACGCAGGAGACGTCATGCACCCACACCAGACTTTGGGGTTAGGGAAAGGCGGTAGACAACCTCGCCATCCCTTAGCAATGGTCTCAAACGACCCGAAGGCCCTCTGGGGTAACTCACCTCCCCGACCGAACCCCTACGTCGCATGTCGCGACTGGAATCACCGCCCGCACCTGGAACAAGTCCTGGTGATTCCCTCCTTCAGAACATCCATATGGTGAAACACCCAAGGATATCTGGTCATGCAAGATTCCACAGTCAATGTCTCGCAACCCAGACTCTCTTACACGCTCAGAAAGCGAAGGAATCGACACCATCGACTAGAGAAAAAGGTCCCACACCTTTTATCTTACCAACACAGGGTTACACTGATTCCCTGCGCCACCCTGGTAACAACTCAAACAAGGAGAAGGGAGGAAAAAATTTCATAGGAAGAGTCTAAAAATTCTACTGGAAAAATTAGAAGAGCAGTAGAGAGTACCTCTTATTACCTCATGCTCTGTAGTATCATAGACATCCAAAGCTCGTGGCTGTCTGCGGTCCCTACTGTCAGCTCCCGAAGCCTGTCGTGGACCACCTAGAGGTGATGATAAGACCTCGTAAAGTCATCCCCCACTACCAACTCCTCCTGCTCCTCTGCTAGCACCACCTCTCTGGGTACTACTCTGATCATGGCACCGCCTCCATCGTGGTGGTGTACCCGCTGCCTGCCTGGCAGTCTCAGTGTGCCTGGTCGGGCAGTCTCATGTCAGGTGACCTCGCCCATCGCAAGCATTGCACCAACTCTCTTCGAGATGTACTGGTGCCCTCCAACGCCACCGTGGTGTATGACCATGCCCTTGAGTCCGGTTATCAGAAAGCCACCTGCGTCGAGGTTCTTCTTGCCAACGCCCACTAGCTACGACAGACGTCTCAGCTCTAATATGCCTGCAGCCACCACCAACTCCAGAACGTGACAAGAAGCTCTTTGTCACCAGTGCTTTCTCTAGCCCCCCCAGCGTATGTGGAAATTCCCAAGGGTACTATGACAGCACGAATCTCCCGGCGGAGACCCTGCTCAAACTTCTGTGCTCAGATGTTTTCGTCATGGACCAAGTCCGGGTAAAAGCATGCACGGTCTGCAAAACTAGTCGCGTACTCGGCCACCATCATCCCTCCCTTCTGAAACTGCAAGAACTCCTGAATCCGAACAGAGTGCAAGTAGGAGGCGAAAAACTCCTCACGAAATAACAAATGAAAGTTTCCCCATGAAAGCGACGACTCGTCAAGAAACTGAGTCACCAGACTCCACCAATGCTAAGCTGATCCACGAAAAAGGTTGGCGGCCAAAGCCACCATAAGATCTGCTAGCGTCTGCACAAGCCTGAAAAGGCTAACCACTGCCTCTAGCCAAATCTCTGTTGCCTGAGGGTCTGTCTCACCACTAAACCTCATCGGTCTCTACCGCTGGAACTCACGGAGTGCGCTCAACCTATGATCAAGCCCCGCCTGCTCTGCTGAAGCTGTCTACTGCTCAACAAGTGGGGGTGCTCCTACCAGCCCACCCGGAGAAAGGGGCTCGCATGATAGGTCCTGGACTGTGGCCTCGTAGCTCACAGGGTCAACATCATGAACCAAAGCTGGTATCCTGGCTGGCTGTCTTCGTGGAGACATCCTGAATATTATCAAGGAGTGCCGCAGTCAGATGAGCATATATGTATATACCAATAACGACAATGTGGAGCTGACTCAAGAAGGACAGTCAAAGACTCAATCTTATGTGATGCACAAACCAATTTTCCCTGCAACAAGTGTCTCATCATGCCGAGTCGACAAGTGGGTTATCAAGGTCCTAGTGAATGGATACGTCGGCAGTCGCACCATCACTGGACTCCCTGGCCTGAGAGCTGCTCTCGAAACACATTAACACTGTTTCCCTATATCCCAACCAATTCCTTTTATTTTAGGGACATCCGAATAGCATCCCAAGGAACAAACCACCTCTGATACCACTTTTTCACAACCCGGACCTACCCGGGCTCGAGCCGCAACTACCCCAAGCCCGCCTCCATAGGCCAGGGGCTGGCGACCAGCGCCGAAGGCACAAAAACTCAGGGAGGCCTTTGCTTAAGTACCTATACACACACACGCAACACACTCAAAGAAAAAGTGCAGAGTAAAAGAAAGAGCAAGCAGAGTAAAATGACAACTTCTATATATATATAAACCACATATGTGCATCGACCTCTAAACAGTACAAAGTACAAGCTGAAGGTAAACTGAAAAGAAAAGGGTAAAAACACGTTCCCAACCAAAAAGTTCCACAACCAGGCAACATGTAAAAAAACAGAAGAAAAACCACTGGAAGGGTCCCCCACATGGAACCTGATTACGACCACCGCATGCGGTCCAAGCTCCCGAACTCCTATGCTCCACTGAAGTCACTACCAACATATCCTTTTTCTTCAGGGGCTCACCAAGTGCGGGCAAAGCCCAAGCAGGGGTGAGTATAAAAATACTCAGTAGGATACCCCGAAGGATCTAGGGAGCAACAAAAGAGGTACCGAAGGGTGAGCGGTAGATCGAACAGGAAAATAAAGGAGTTCAACTGAGAGTGCAGTCAAAAGTACAGCAATAAAGAGTCCAGCTCAACCCGACAAGAGAAAAGACGGCAGAATCGTCCAGACACAAGGAGCTGGAAACGGTGAGAAGATGAACTTCTCATCAATTCTTCGCTACCTATAGTAGGAGAGTAGAATCATCCAACCATGAGAAGCTAGACACGGAAAGCACATGGCGTACCCCGCGTGTCTTCGCCTCTCCTGGAAAAAGAGTAACCAAAACCCAAGAAGTGGGTACTGGATCAAGGTATACATATATATATGCTTTGTCAAGAAACCCGAACAAGGTCATAAGGGGATCTCCATCCCGTAGCTCAGCCCAAGAAAAGTGAGTCACCAACAGTCCTAGAAGTAACACCCTTGATTCCCAACATCCCGCACGTCTGCCCTGAACTACAAGGCAAGGGCTCAATCACCGCACCTCGACACTATCCGTTTTGGGAGGCACTGACTCGCCCGCACGGTTTTAGGTCACGTCACAAGGACGCGTCTCAGTGAGGGAAAATCTCCTCGTACTTGAGAGTTCTGGGGGAACGTCAACCACAACTCGTCACTGCCCCGCAGTCGAGAGGTCTGCTCAATGTCGATAGGCAACCCCCTGTGCATCACCGCTGAAGGGTCCCTGAAAGTCGACGGGTTCCCACTACAGGGAGACCCGTCAAGAGTCGACGGGTGCCACACTACCTAGCCTCATAACAGGGTAATCCACTGGAGGGCGTCCCGGATAAAGTCGGCGATATGACCACTGCCCAGCCCAACTGGAGGTAACCTGGCATTAGGGACCACTGCCCAGCCCACCTGGAGGTAAGCCCGGCATCGGGGACCACTGCCCAGCCCAGCTTGAGGTAAGCCCGGCATCGGGGACCACTGCCCAGCCCAGCTGGAGGTAAGCCCGGAACTGCTCTAGCCATCCCTGCTGGATGGTATTTCTCGGTGAACACCGTTGTACTGACCATCCCTGCTGGATGGTACAATTGATGAGCCCTGCTCGAAACAACCTCGTCCCTGCTGGTAACCACCTCAGCCCTGCTGGTAACAACCTCAGCCCTGCTGGAAACAACCTTAGCCCTGCTGGAAACAACCTCAGCCCTGCTGGAAACAACCTCAGTCCTGCTAAAAACAAACTCAGCCCTGCTGGAAAAAACCTCTTGGGAAGAGGATCGGTGCCCGCATAAAGTGTTGGTCACACCGAATCCATAAGAACTCTACCAGGGAACACAAAGCAATGGGAGAAACTCCCCAAGCCCTTAGGACGATCACGCTCCAATCCGCGGAGTCACTGTTGAAGCGGACTGAGTCAACTCATCCTAGAAAGTGGGTAAAACCCTCACACTATACGAACACCCGTAGTAGAGAACGGTGTCGTAGTCCGGTGAAAGGGGAAAAGTACTGAACCCCTCATAGCTGAAGAAACGGAGGAACAAACCATCTTTGCCGACCAAACCATCGAGAATGAAACCAGGGGGAGACCACTCAACCCGGTTGGTCAAACAAAAGAGCACAAAGGGACCCTCTACGTCACGAGAGGTCAAAGGTACGTAATGCAGAACACAACACGCACATGGGGCCCCCACGACATGTGGCCCCAAGTCAACCCCAACCATGCACACAAACATTCTCAGGTACCAACATCCACAAGTACCTCTAAGTGTTCCCGTATACTCCTGAGTATATCACGTCTCTAGCCCAAAGGCTATCGTGCACATGGCACCCAACATCAACATGAAGGCGTGAACGTAACAACTCCACCTCAAAGGCTGTGGCATGGCCAACCACATCTCTTTAAACACCAACATCACTCTCACGAGAGTGCATGCGATCACACGCCAAGGGTTCGCTACAAACATAGTAGGACGAACCACCACTGGTATACTTTTCACATTCCACATTTAATAAGATCGCATAAGATGATCTGCTCACCTGAACGGATCACACTGTTGTAATCCTCATGGAAAAACATGCGAGATAGACTACTTACTCGCCTCAAATGGATATCCGATGGAAAATTCACCAACACCGCCTCACGCCCGAACGGCGTCCCGTGATCCCAAGCCTCAGCCCCGAAAACAGTCATGTGCATCGCACCACTGTGATCCCCTCAGGAAAACACGTCAAAAAGACCGCTCACTCGAGCGCAACGGATATCCGGAGAAAAAGATGCATTTCGGCGCACCGCACATGAGTGGTGATACTTGGGACCTGCAACCCGGTCCCGAAACGCAATGAACGGATCGCACAGTTGCGATCCTCTCAAAAAAGTAAACAAAATTGACTATTCACTTGTCCAAAATGGTCGCCCGGTGATAGATATGGAAAATCACCGTCAATGTCCAAACAGCCCTCGCGGGGCCCGCACCAGCGTGCGGAATTAGAGCGGGCGGATTGCACCAATGCAATCCCCTCGGAAAAACATCCAGAATCAACTGCTCGCATGCCCTGAACGGACGCCCGGTGAGAAGGACGCTAAATGCTGCGCGCAGCTCAAAAGATGGGTTGTGGGGCCCGTGCCTCAACTTCGGCCTCAATGCCTGAAACCACCCTGGAAATATTCTCCCCGGTTCCAGGGTCCCAACGCCACTAACAGCACTCAAAGCATACATCGTATCAGTCCGCACCGCTCAAAATACGAACCCCCGGAAAACGTCCAACTTACTTAACGCACGTGTCATGCCCCCGAACCCCTCGTCTCGGGAATTAAAAATTCTCGGGACCATCTCAAGAAGTCCTCCTCGATTTAAGGGGTGTTTCGCCACACACGGTGCCAAAATCAAGCGCCCTGCGGATGATTTATGATTTATAAATCATTTCCGTAATAATAATAATAATATTATTATTATTATTATTATTATTATTATTATAAACTTTTTTTTAACTCTTTTTTTTAAACCAGACTGGACTTTTGACCAGTCTTCTCCTCCCAACAGGACCCACGAAACGCAGGTCTCTTGTCTGCTGGTCGGGGTCACGAAGACCCCGGGGCTTCGTCTAGTGACGACCGGCTGAATCCGGTCCTCCTCCTCGCTGGCGCCGCGGCCGCCTGCCGCTCCATCTCACCTCACCGTACCGGAAGTTGGCTCCGCCGCTCGACCACACCGGGCCACCGTGCTCCGCCGCTCGACGACACCCGGCCGCCACGCTCCGCCTGGCAGCTTCGCGCCGCGCCACCATCCCAGAGCCGAACGACCCGCCGCCGCTGAAACCACCCGTGTGCCGCCGCCTTGGCCAACGCCGGCCTCCGCTGCCTAACCCCCAAACCGGCCAGATTCAACTCAAAAACCCATAACTTTCTCCGGACGACCACGACCTCCTCCAAACTCCGATTTACAAACCGAAAAGGGTGATGGGAATCTCAAAATGTTTAAAACGCGATTATGGGATTTAATTCTAAGATAAAACAACGATTTGATACATTTAATCGAACTCAAATTTGGTGCGGGAATAAAAACTGAAACCTCAATGATCCTACATGTGAGGGTGTTTCCTGACGCTTCACAGAGGATCCTCCGCCGCTTCGTTGCCTTTCCGGAGGGGAGGAGGAGAGGAGGAGATTCTCCTTCTTGGTTGAGCTCTTCTGATAGGGTGAAGAGGAAGGATAAAGGTGGGGTTAGGGTTTAAATAAGTATTTAAATTAATTAAAATTTTAATTGAGTTAAACCCCAGATTTAACCCGCAACAGAAACCCTCGATGGGGTCGAGGTTAAGACTCCCCTAGGGTAAAAACCACCTCCCAAGCACAACGGAGGTCTCAAAAGTTTAACCCGAGACCCCGTTCAAAAGATATATAACTGAACATCTGAGGCCGCCAAATTACGAAAGCGCCCCTGGGACCATTTTTCACAGACGGCACGCGCCCACAAAGATTACACCCCTCCTAGGGTAAATGGAACGTTATGAACTCAATGGTTCCCTCGGTTTTCCAATCCGAGCCACCGTTTAGGAGATAATTGTGTTTCACCATTAAACGAATAAATTAATTAATTAATTAATCTGTTTAACGTTTCGAAAGCGAGCGAGGGGTCCAAAAAACCTACACCGACATGTTTTATGTCATTAATAGGGTAAACACCCCATTCCGGACTCATCTGTACACTTGGATCTCTGATATCAATCACTTTTTAGAAGTTATCCCATTTATTTGGCGTTTCCTATGTGAACGCACTGAAAATTTAATTTTGGCCACTCCGGGGCTCGGAATCACATGCCGTCTGAAGGCGCTGCTCTAGAATAACATCAAGAATATTCAAAACTCTTTCACAGCAAAAACTGGGTTCTTAAAGATAGATTCCTTGATAGTGTTTGGTTGTCTTCTTCTCACGGGACTTTAGTACGTCTCCCCACTTGTGCATGAGAGATTTAGGTTTTTGCGTACTGAGTATACTTGTATGCTCACCCTATGTTTATATAACTGCTTTCAGGTTTCCAAAAAGATTTCAGGGATCGTGTGGGACCATACTATCTTGGACCTCTGGGACAGTTGTTGTTGTTGTTTTCCTTTTCTTGGTATTCTTTTGTCTTTGGCAATGTGTGACTTGTATCTTTTACCTTTGAACATGCATATGGGAATGGATTACTTTCAGTCGTACTTTCACTTTTAGTTTTGGTGTTGTGGGATTTTCTATCTTATCTCCCAATCATATTAAAAGAGAAAGGTAAATTCCTTCCATTTCGTGTGTGATTCTATACCCTTGGTGCTGGTCTCCACTCTGGGACCTTTTGAAGGCGGGTTTCCGGGGTCATTATCTCTCCTTCAAGTTAAAGAAGGAAGGGCCTGGCAATCTGCTGACCCTTCCCTCCTTTTGGTGAAGGTGGGTGTTGAAAGAAAGGTATCAGATGTAATGGTTGAGAGATAGGATGGAGTCTGGAGTTAGGCACATTGAGGATTATATGGGATGGTAGGGCTACAGTGTTGGGTGACCTTGGTGCATGAATTAGGCTAGGGAAGACCGGCTAGGACACGGGATTTTAGGGCCCCCCGTGATCTGATGCAAGGACTCTGGACCTACCGAACTACCAAGGGAGTCCACGCTGATTGCAGGGTAGAGACCCTAGGAATGGTACGTGCATCATAATGAATTGTGTTCTCGTGTTTCATGGGTGTTTTGGTAATTGAAATCAATAATAAGATTAAGAAATTTTAAGATCAATATTCTGCACTACTTGGGCTTAGGTATTCCTTGTTTACCTTACAGTTATGGCACCTGGGAGGTGACCACTGGTGGTACGGGCGATCGAGGCCCAGGAGGTTGACTTGGTCGATCGAAAGAGGGCTGATCAAGAGGATGATGATGACCATTGGTAGAATACGCTTCTATCCTTCCAACGAAGGAACCTTGAGAAGTATGAGGGCATCACCTCTGACCTGAAGACGGAGAGCTGGCTAGAGGAGCTCGCGACTGCTTTCGGCTTGACTCAGGCCACGAACGAGTACTGGGTTCCTCTGTCCATCATCCAGATGTGGGGAGCAATGCGTTAGTGGTGGACGCTTTACCAGGGGGAAAGTAGAGAGGCTGAGGTGGCATGGTCTGATTTTGAGAAAGAGTTCAGGGAGGAATTCCTCTCTTCTAAGATGAAGGCGGAGAAGATCCAGGAGCTACTCTCCCTCCAGCATGAGAGTATGTCAGTAAGGGATATGGGAATCAATTTCAAGGACCTCTTATGTTTTGTTTCGGACCTCATTTCAGATTAGGAGTCTCGGGAAATTCATTTAGAGGAGGCGCTCCGACCCTCCCTCCAGTACGTTGTTACCCCCTTCACCTTGCCGATATACTTGAGGGTCCAGAAGAAGGCCGAAGTGGTGGAGAGGATGTATGCTATAGGAGGTGTGTCACGAAAGGATATCCAACTAGGATCATTGAAGGGGAAGGATATCAGCACCAGACCACCAGCATCAGGACCCTCTCGGTTCTGACCAGCAAGGAGCATGCCACATTAGTTCCAGTTCCGGTCCCCCGGTCCTCGCCCTTTTCCTTCGGGCCCAGGACCAAGGTGCTTCGTCTATGGGAGCCATGGACATCTTCAGAATCAGTGCCCGGACCATGTACAATACGACGGTGGAAGACAGGCCCAACACCTTCCCTAGCAGCAGCTTCCAGCTAGGCCCTTCTAGCAGCAGCAGCAGGGGCAGTGAGCTCCCACTCCTCCGAGGGCAGATATTGTAGGAGGAGGCCGACCTTAGGGCACTCCTCGGGGACCTCGACTAGGGCGCGGTCAGGGAGGTGGCCGACAGCCGAGGGGCAGAAGAGCTAGGCATGGGTAGTTGCACGCCATAGATGCAGCAGTTCCAGCAGGACCGGAGGTCGTTCGAGGTACGATCAGTGTTTTAGTGCTCTTGCTTACGCCTTGTTCGATACCAGGGCTTCGCACTCCTTCGTTGCACCCAGTCTAGCCCGTGCTCTAGGACTAGATGTCGAGAGACTCCTAGTTCCCCTGGTGCTGAGCACACCAGTCGGAGGTCAGACCGACTTATTATATGTTTGTCGAGGATGCAGACTGATGATAGGGCCACATCATTCGGTCAGGGATATACTACCACTATAGATATAGCCATATGATGTCATCCTAGGCATCGACTAGCTGTTCTCTGTGTGTGTCATCATCGACTACTTCTGAGGAAGGGTTGTGTTCTCAGACATGGGCGGCCGGAGTGTTACTTTCACCGGAGAGCAGAGCAGTCAGAAGGGCAACAAGCGAGAGGAACCCCTCCTCTCTTTGTTAGCCGAGCTGTTAGTAGAGTCCGTAGATGTTGAGATGGTGGAGGTTCCAGGAATTGTCAGTGAGTTTATGGATGTATTTCCTAAGGAGGTAACGACTCTGCCCCCTCGACATGATATCGAGTTTGGGATAGACCTACAGCCTGGTGCTCGTCCGATTTCAATGGCGCCTTACCGGATGGCACCTTCGGAGCTACGGGAGTTGCGGATTCAGAATGACGATTTGATGAAGAGGTGTTATGTTGGACCAAGTGCGTCACCGTGGGGTGCTCTAGTATTGTTCGCAAAGAAGGAAGATGGTGGTCTCAGGTTGTGTGTAGACTACAGGATGCAGAATCAGGTGACGATCAAGAATCACTACCCTGTTCTGAGGATAGATGATCTTTTCGACCAGATAAAAGGGGCAGGATGGTTCTCGAAGATCGACCTGCAGTCTGGGTATCACCAGTTCAGGGGGAAAGAGTGAGACATCTCGAAGAAAGCCTTCAGGTGTAGATATGGACACTTCAAATTTGTAGTCATGCCTTTTGGTGTTACAAATGCCCTGACTGTGTTCATGGGGCTTATCAAATCCGTCTTATAGGAGTACCTGGATCGGTTCGTAGTTGTGTTCATCGACGACATCCTGATCTATTCAAGATCAGAGGAGGACCACGCGGAGCACCTGAGGATGGTTTTGGAGGTCCTCCGACATCACCAGCTCTATGGAAAGTTCTCTAAATGCAAGTTCTGGGTGCGATAAGTGCACTTTCATGGGAAAGTAGTGTCCGGGCAGGGGGTAGCGGTGGACCCATCAAAGGTTGAGGAATTTTTTTCTTGGGAAACACCCAAGAATGTGGTAGAGGTTTGCAGTTTCCTCGGGATGGCGGGTTACTATCGGAGGTTCATACCCAAATTCTCCCGAGTTGCAGCCCCTTTGACATCCTTGACCAAGAAGGACACATCCTGATCTATTCAATATCAGAGGAGGACCACGCGGAGCACCTGAGGACGGTTTTGGAGGTCCTCCGACAACACCAGCTCTATGGGAAGTTGTCTAAATACAAGTTCTAGGTGTGAGAAGTGAACTTCCTTGGGAACGTAGTGTCCGAGAAGGGGGTAGCGGTGGACCCATCAAAGGTTGAGGCAGTTGTTTCTTGGGCAGCACCCAAGAATGTGGCAGAGGTTTGTAGTTTCCTCGGGTCGGCAGGTTACTATCTGAGGTTCATACCCAACTTCTCCTGAGTTTCTGCCCCTTTGACAGCCTTGACCAAGAAGGACCAGGTTTTTGTGTGTAGTTAGCAGTGCGAGACAGCCTTCAGCTATCTGAAGGAGAAATTGGTTAGTACCCCGGTGCTGAGACTACCAGAAGAAGGGGTAGCATATGAGGTGTTCTATGGTGCTTCAAGGAAAGGCCTCAGATGTGTGTTGATGCAGTGACAAGGGGTGATCTCTTATGGGTCTAGGTAGCTACACCCTCATGAGCGTAATTATGCCACCCATGACCTGGAACTTGCAGTGGTCGTTTTTTCTCTAAATTTATGGCGGCATTACTTCATCGGAGAACGCTTTGTGGTCCTCACAGATCACAAAGGTTTGAGGTATATCTTCTCCCAGCGAGACCTAAACTTGCGGCTGCGAAGGTTGATGGATTTCCTCTAGGATTAAGACTTCGAGATTTCCTACACTTCAGGGAAAGGTAATGTAGTGGTCGATGCCTTGAGCAGGAGGTCGCAGAAGGATGCAGTCTGAGAGTCGGCAGACGCCTGGAAGGCAATGGAGGAGTTGGCTGCCATGCACCTAGATACGAGGATGGATAGTGGTAGAGGTTTCCTATATCAGATGACAGTGCAGTCTACTGTGTTTCAGAAACTGGAGGAGTCTCAGTGGGGAGACCCAGAGTGAGAAGTGATGCATGACCGAGTTTACCAGATCAATACTCCTAAGGGATGGATAGAGGATGGTCAGAACCGGATGCTTTTCCGGGGAAAGCTGTTTGTTCCAGAGGCGATGTGAGGCAAGGTTCTTAGTGAGTTCCAAAACTCACCCCTAGTGGTACACCAAAGAGTTTCCAAGATGTACCAGGGTCTGAAGAGACAGTTCTGGTGGCCCGGAGTAAAGTGAGCAGTGGCAGAGTTTGTGTCCAAGTGCCTAGTGTGTCAGCAAGTGAAGGCTGAACACCATGTTCCAGGTGGCCTACTGCAGTCTCTAGATGTCCCCGAGTGAAATGAGCAGTGGCAGAGTTTGTGTTCAAGGGGGTACGATTCCATCTAGGTAGTAGTGGACCGATTGACGAAATCGGCTCACTTTCTGGTGATTAAGGAGTGGAGTGCATTGGATTCTTTAGCATGAAGGTATGTGGATGAGGTGGTGCGGTTGCATGGAGTTCTGAGGTCCATAGTCTCAGATAGGGACCCACGGTTTACATCACGAGTCTAGAGGGGATTGTAGCATGCTTTTGGCACCCAGATACATCTTAGAACTGCTTTCCATCCCCAGACAGATGGACAGATAGAGCGCACCATCCAGACCTTGGAGGATATGCTATGAGCATGTGTTCTGGACTCAGGAGGATCGTGGGTGCGGCACTTAACTTTAATAGAGTTCGCTTGTAATAATAGATATAACTATACCATTGGTATGGCCCCATTTGAAGCCTTGTACGGGAGGTCGTGCCACTCACCTATGTGTTGGACCGAAGTCGGAGAGGCGGTCATCCTTGGCCAGGAGGTGGTGCAGAGCACGACGAAGAAGGTTCAGCTTATATGGGAAAGGATGAAGGCGGCCCAGGACCAAATGAAGTTGTATGATGATAGCAGGAGAAGGCCCTTGGAGATTGAGGTTGGAGACCATGTGTTCTTGAAGGTCTCCCCTCGGCGTGGACAATGGAGGTTCGGTAAGGGGAGTAATCTTTCTCCCAGGTTTATCAGACCCTTCGAAGTGTTGCGGCGGGTTGGCAAAGTGGCTTATCAGCTAGTGTTACCACCGCCGCTATTGAGGATACATGATGTCTTCCATGTGTCCCAACTCTATCGGTATCTGCACAACGATTCACACATCCTTGGATGGGTAGAGCTAGACATCTAGGATGACGTGACCTTTGTGGAAAGACCAGTGATGATCGAGGATCATGAGGAGAAGGTGCTTCATGGGCGAACCATTCCCTTGGTTCGTGTGTTATGGGGACATGGTGGGATTGAGGAGAGTACGTGGGGGAGGGAAGAACAGATGCATGCCCAGTACCTAAAGTTGTTTTGAGTTTGGTACTGTTCTAATTAAACTTGTTGTGGTGGAGCGTTTTACCTTGTTGGCTATGAAATATGTGGTTTTTCTTTCCTATGAATGTGTGTGAAAATTCCTGGCTATGGGGAGGGGAGGACCCCACCCCTAATAAAGACGCATTAAGGTGGATGCGATTAAACACATGCGGGCGAGTCAGTACCACCCAAAGCGGATAATATCTTGACATGGGGGAAGAGACTCCCCAACCCACATGACTGGGCAGTTTGACATGGTATGTTGCTTGGTTCTTGAGAGGGAGTTGTTTTTAGTTAACAATGAGGTTCACTCCTGAGACGTATCTTCCGAGGTGGTTGTTCAGACCCTCTCTTTCCTTCTGGGTTGTTTTGATTCTCGAGAGCGAGAATAGATTGAGACGTATCTGATGTAATGTCCTAGGTTCTTGGATGTCCATTAATTAGTAAAAATCTGATGTTTGAGGTGTTCTAGGTGGTTTGGAAGGCCATCCCAGCTTCTTGGTGACTCCTAGCGGTATCCTTGGTCTACCAGTGGCTCTCGGCCATCGGAAGCTCTCAGTTACAGGTGGCCTCATCCACCGGTAGCTCTTGGATATCGATCGCTGTCATCCACTGGTAGCTCTCGGCTACCCGTCCCTGTCCTCCACCTGTAGCTCTCGGCTACCGGTGGCTCTCAGATAACGGTCGATGTCAGCCACCGGTAGCTCTCCGCTACCGGTCACTATCATCGACCGGTTTCTCTTGGATACCAGTAGCTCTTTCCTACCCCCATGGGTTTTCCAGTAGCGCATCCTTATTTTAAAGCCTACTAATTCCCATTAATGGAGTTTAATTAAGTGTTTGATGAGGTATCGTGGTGTGCCTCGGTTTAAACCGTCCCTAAAGGTTGTGACCCTTTAATGACGTGTGGGGCCACGTGGTCAACACACGACCCCCACTCCTTACCCAGTTTCGTGTTCTTATCTCTGTATCTCAACTGTCCTCGGCCCTTATAAACCAAAGGGTTCTCCCTGGGTTTCTTTTTCTCGGCCACCTTGTGATCGATTTATCTGCTCGTCCTTGAGTTCCCGAGGTCACACCCCTGAAATTTGCGCATTCGTTGTTCCTTGCATGTGAAGATAAGCTTCAATCGCTGATCAATCATGTAGGTATTTCACCTTTGTCTCTCCTTTATGTGTATATTTCGGGGTGGGTACGCTACTACTTCTGTAGAATTAGATGAACCAAACATTAATGAAGATAATAAAAAGATTCTAAAGAATGAAGGGGAGGGGTGTGACCGATGATGCTGCTATGTTCTTCTCCTCTTTCATGATTAATGATTTTTGATTTATGCGGGGTTACGCCTACTGAAAATCATGTCCGTTGGTGGTATTTATCTTTTCACTAATAAACCCTTACCTATTGTGTTGGTAGTGTAAAGGAAATTAGATAATTATGTATATTCGTCCAAATAAATTAAAAGCACCAGGATCAATCCTTTTATGTGATAAACCCGGTTAAAGTACAACGGAATTGGAATCATGGAGTGTGTTAAGTCTTTTAAATATGAAAATTCTGGCATGGTCCTGCTTTGTGTTGGTGGTAGTGGTTTGGTTGTTTTTCTTTCACTGTCTGATTGCTGGGTGATGTGGGTGGGGATGGGATCCCCTTTTGTTATGGTTTCGATGGTTGTGAATTTGAGGCCATGTGGTTACCTTGCTTATATCACAAATTGGGGTGGAATCCTCTATTGTTGGGAAACCATTGGCTCCTCGGTTTTGGGAACATGGGGTAGTATCTTGGGGTTTTCCTTGGATCCAGTACTTTGATGGATCTCACTTATCCCTTTTTGTGGTTGTGACTTTACAAGAGAATCGAGTGAAAACATTTGAATTGATGTTGGGTGTACTATTTTCCTTGGATAGTGATTATTCATACTTGTAGCCCAAGTAGGTTCAGAAACTTATATAAACATTATTACTGAACATGAAAACAAGGATGGGACAAATGGGTTTTGGTTCGGTGTGAGTTGTGACTTGGGCATGGGTGTTGATTGTGTTCTTTAGGCTGGCTAAAGAAAAACCTTAATTTGGGTGAGTGCTTGTTATCTATACATATACTTGTAGTTTTTTGTTTCTTGTTTGAACCCCACCCAAGTTGAACACTTAGTGTTGAACACCCCACATTTCATGGGGAAGGGTGTTTTTCCCAACACTTCTATGAGTGGATGGTTATTAGATCCTTTTCTGCTCCCTTTCCGAACAGCCCAAGACTCTATGGGCAGGATGTGATGGCCTGAAGTCCATTATTAACCCAAGAATCTTTGGGCAGGGTAGTGTGGTGGTTGGCCCAGGTGTGTGTAGGGAGGTGGTTTCCCAAGTGTCTTCAGGATGAGGTCCAGGTGTCTTCGGGCGTGGTAGTACATTTTCTAGCCCAGGTGTCTTCGGGCGTGGCGGTGGTTGTTCTGGCCTAGGTGTTTGCAGGTGTGGTTATGTGTGACTGTTTTGGCCCAGGTGTTTATGAGCGGTTGTGGCCCAGGTGTTTTCAGGCGGGGTTTGGAAGTGGGATTGTGTGAGGATATGGCCCAGGTGTGTACGGGCAGGGTGTGGATGTGGGACTTTGGTGAGAATGGAGGATTGGTTCGATGCGTAGTATGTCTTCAATAACTAGTGGGAAAGTGGAAAGGGGTACCCAAACATCGATGTTCATTTGTTATACATTACTGCTTGCATTATTTGGTGAGTGTGTCCGGTGAGTGGGATGGATAAACTCCTTGATAGTGTTTAGTTGTCTGCTTCTCACGGGACTTTAGTACGTCTCCCCACTTGTGCACAAGAGCTTTAGGTTTTTCCCTACTGACTATACTTGTATACTCACCCTACGTTTATATAACTATTTTTAGGTTTCTAGGAGGATTTTAGGGTTCGTGCAGGACCATACTAGCTTGGACCTTTGGGACAGTTGCTATTGTTGTTTTCCTTTTCTTGGTATTCTTTTCTCTTTAGCGATTTGTGACTTGTATATTTTACCTTTGAACATGCATATGGGAATGGTTTACTTTCAGCCGTACTAGCACTTTTAATTTTTGTTATCTCCCGATCCTATTAAAAGGAAATGGGAAATCCCTTCCATTTAGTGTGTGATTCTATACCATTGGTGCTTGTCGCCACTTCGGGACCTATTGAAGGCGGGTTTCAGGGGTCATTATCTGTCCTTCAACTTAAATAAGGAAGGTCATGGAAATCTTCTGACCCTTCCCTCCTTTTGGTGAAGGCGGGTCATTACATTGTGAGTCATGAACACCTGTCCAGTTAGAGGTCTAAGTTACCAGGGTTATGGGATTATGGTTTTTTGTTTTCACCTGTACAATTGATGTACTTTTTAAATTGTGGTATATGTATTTATGTTCATAGTTTTACTATTTTCTCTTATCCCATTGGGGGAATGGGTTGTGTTTCATGTATCATATTTGGAATTTATGACTCATATACATTCATGTGATTGTTCTTATTTATTTTTGATGATAATAGAGGGTTTTAGTTATTTAAGATGTCAATAATAATGTATATGGTCCTTACCTATATAAATTCTCAATAGAATTATACAAAAATAGGCCAAGTTTATTCTAATAGAAATATATGAGGATCCTATATTGGGATATCATATAAATTTTATTACATTACCCATGAATATATATGAAAAATGGAAACACCTGTAGGGTTTTTTATATATATTATGCCTTAGTGATGGATTGGAATGGTTTGATTAAGAAGAATATGTACGACTTTTAATTATAATAGGATATTATCATGATTTTGATACCCTAGATAGGGTATAGAAATAATCTAGTGATTTTGATTCCAATTACCTGCAGTTCTAGAACTGGTGTTAAAAATATTACCTTTAAAAATTGGTTTAAAATATTTGAAGTTACCCAAAATTAACCTTCCATAATTATAGTATAATCAATGAATATTAATTCACCTTGAAACACAACACCTTTTAGGTTTTGAGTATTAGATAATTATGAAGAAAACATTAACTAAAAATCTCATATCATTTCTATCCAATGGGAATTTTCCCAACTAAACTAAGGATTCCTTATCTTATAATAAGTCTTCAACCACTCATAAAAAATTATATAAACATTATAACCTTATATACATGTCATAATAAATAATCTTCTTTATAATTTGGGGAAAAGTAAACATAAGACGTGTGAGCTCAAAATCTCAGTAAGCAGTAGCATACAATATAAGCAATCATGTAATATAAAATCAATTAATGATATTTAAAGAATAAAGTATCATAATAAAATATCATATAACTGATGACATGAGAATCAAATAAATACATAGATAACAAAAAATTATAAATAATAATAAGAAAATAATAACGCATTTCAGAGTGATGAAAAACTGAATTTTAGGTTTCAAAAACATAACACCATGTTCTCGTTCTATTTCATCATATGTAAATGGGTAAGGAGTACAAAAAATACCCAAGATAGTTCTCTTTATGAGTCCTATTGATGAATCAAAGGGATATATAATTTATGGCCCCACTAATGAATAATTAAATCTAATTCAGTCATCACAAGAAGGTATTAGTAAACAATACAATACATAACCAGCATTTCATAGTAAATAATAAACATCCATATTGAAATGATATGTATAAAGAATGTCAGTATTTCCAAAAATATTAATAGAATTTAATTATTATTAATAATTATTCAAACAAAAATAAAATAAATTAATTTTTATATAGTTAGTTCAATATTAGGAAAAATAGTATATAAATAGTGAAAATGATATAGAATATATCCCTAAAATCAAACAATGTGGAAATGAAGGAGGAAATAAACTCAACAGAGAGGTGATGAGTGATAGAGAACATAACCCTTATGAACATAGTGGAGTATGAGATAAAAAATTTAAGGTAATTTATATGGTATTATAAGAAACATAACTCTAGTAAAGATGGATATTTTAGAGTGTTAGAATAAAATAAAATAGAAATTATAAAAAAAATCAAAAATCATTTGAAACATGGTTATAAAAACAAAATTCTTATGTATATTAAAAGAATACATTTAAATGGGTGAAAATATGAAATTAAAAATTTTAATTTTAAAATATTTCAAAATATTGGAAACTTAGAAATAATGTTATAAATTTGAATTGTGGAGTGTAAAAAAATATCCATAAGTGGAATTAAATGTATTTATTCATTATTCTATACATTAAACATTAAATATATAATGAATATTTATTAGATAAATGGAAATATTATTTTCTATTAAAACCCATAGAAACTTCCATAAAAATCTTTATCAAGAAAAAATATTATAAAAGTGGTAAAAGGTGCTAAATCAGTAATCATTAAAAATATCATTCATTTCAAATGTATGTAAAGAGAATAAAAAATGTCTCATGAGGAAAGTGTTAAAAAATATTTAAAACCATTAAATGAAAACCAAAGACTATTTAAAATGACCTCAATCAATCGTTAATGTAAGACAAGAACTGTGGCACCCCAACCCAGATCCTCGGGTCAAAGGTGGTGAGCCAAATTAGCGTATATTTTCCTCTATACATGTAAAAGGCTACTGACTAATAGAAAGGCCTTGAACAAAGTTGTGGGGATCTTATTCCCTTGGTATTAGTTAAACATCCTAGAGAATACGTACCAATGAACCAATAATAATAATGGTAAGATGAAAATGAACACATATCAAAAAAATTATATAATTCCATTAAATATTATAATGGAATAAAATAATGAATATCTTAAGTAAAAAAGGGTTCCTAAAATATTGTGGATCGAAGTGTAAATATTGAATAAAATAATAAAATAATTACTAAGGAATTTCTACTAGAGATATCTGATCATATTTCAGTATCTCCTCAATACCTTGTATAGTCACCATCTCAACAGTATATCATAGAAACCTTTCCCTTGACCAGATCCCAAAAATAATCTCTATACATGAAATTAAATGTTTGTGTATGGTGTGAGTATAAAACTAGTACAACACCACAAATAAACCCATTTCATAACCCCAAAAGTTCTATACAAGTTGATTCGTCAACAAAAATGAACAAATTAATAAACTTTCAAAGCCACCGGGTCACTATAACCTAACAAAGATGACATGAATTACAATTTATACATTCTTTCACCCCATTCTAAAAGTTTCTATCAGAATATAAATTGAAATTTAAAAAATGACCCATGAATTATCAGTCAAGGATCACAATCCTTTCTCATACCTGAATCTCCCCTTCTCGCTCAAGGGTTGTAAAATCACATCTAAACTCCCACATAATCACTCAAGGTAGACCTAGACATCCAAAATATTGAAGAATTTTATAAAAATAAATGAAAACAATTATACCATAGGAAAGGGGAATAATCACCTAAACCCTACACCACTTTACCAAGATTCTTTATCCCAAATCAAGAAAGAATGACTCCCATTAGGTCGAATTCCACATGTGGGAAGCCTTGTCAGAGCCTATTTATAAATTTTGAGGATCCACCTTAACCAATCCATAACCCATAACAACCACTATAAGGCATAAAACACACCCATATAGACCTAAAAAGTTACTATAATATAATAATTATAGTTTTTATAGGGATTGACACACACATATATAAAATCTCAGACATATAAATGTATACAGAATCTATATAATTATATGGAATTATTACGTCAAACCTAAAAAATAATACTATCCAAACCTCACTTACTGATAAAATAGCAAACCATTAGAAACCTAAAAATCAACACCAAAACATGAAATCTAGGTTTTATATGAGAGAAAATAATATATGGAATAAGAAAAAACATATAGGTTTAATAAGGAATTAGAATCACTAAAATAAATCCTCCATGATAAATGAAACATCAAACAATAACAGAAAGAGGTTGGAGGGGCTCAAATGGAAAAAGTGGGATCCCAAAAATTCATAGGTTGAGTGAGGTTTTGGAAGGATCAATAAAAATTATTAATTCTCCAAATTGAAATTACAAGTCATATTTATATTAAAATAATTGTGTAGTAACTTAGTCATGGAATGACCTAGAGGGTTATGGTGAAATACCCTTAAGGTTGAAGTATTTCCCCTCTATTAAAAAAACAGAATATCACCTAAGGTTCATGGTGTAAATAATTATATACAAAGGGAATCCCAATCTACTAAAACCATCGTGGAAAGAAATTTAGGCATCACCCCATGACCGACCACCAATAACATGATTATAGTTATAGGCCTATTTTGGTTCTCCAAAATTCACTTCTCAAATAACCAAAACACCAAAAACATCCAAGACACATCAAGATTCATTAATATAAATTAAATTTAAAAGTAATGTGACTTAAAATTTGAGATGCATTACCCCCCCCCCCCATCTAAGGATGTCACATCCCTGAGAACTATCTCTAGGGATCTATCCTGAACAAATTTGGACACTACCCTTGAACATCTAACTCTTAATCACAAGTATCCACTTGGATTTTACTATTATACCATATCACTAAAAAATATTATCTATATTCTCATGTGATACCTTATTTCACTCATCCATGAACTGGACTTAGAGATCCTTGAATGAATCATCTGCTTCTAACTCAATATCACCACTATCAATCATAAGCACTAGATCAATATAGTACTCTTGGAGCTACAACCCGTGAAATGCATCATCAAAACCTTGATTTTTTTTGAGAAATATACATTTTTAATACACCATACCAATCCATTTCACATTATAAAATAGACATTTGAATGGTGGTGAAAACACCCAATGCTTTCTCAAATTCATATGCCCCAATAGGGATGATACCCGTAATAATACCCAATTCTCCATGGTGAAGTCTAAGGTTCATTGTATCCAGTTATAATATGACCACTTTATAATCTAAGAATTAACTTATCCATTTTATATTAACTACACTCACACAATGTTTTATTTCACCATTATCAGTTTTATTACCATCGAATCACCAACCTCTAACCAATACAAAATCGAGCGGCACAGTCGGTTATACAGATTATCAAAAGCTGATTTCTAGATCAAATTACAATAGTTATATTAATAAAATAACCTTGTTAATTCAATATATTCATCCTAATATCCACAAAAATATTTTATTCACACCTTAATAATATCTTCTAGCATACGAATTATCATATCTAATTTTCTATCTGTCTATCGGTTATATAAAATTATCATTTTCAACTAAGATCCCATGGTCTTATATAGGTCCTACCAAAATCATGTTGTGAATCATGAATATTGATATGAAAATATTCTTAAAATAACATAATACAACAAAATTATCTCCTAAACATATAAAAGTCCTCAATAATTCATGGATTGTGACCTTTAAATGGGAAATAAATGTGAAACCTTCATCAACTGGTCAACTACCACCTATAGGAAATCATAGAATCTTGGGGTCTAGTTTTTCCTATGATAATACAATGTTCACCTCATCCCACATAAATACCTAAATTTTAATGGAGTAATGTAAACTATTAGATCATTGGTGCTCTACCTTTATCCTCTGATAGGTAAAGGTGGGAGTGACAAAACCCTAAATATCCACCTTTTTCCCAACCAATGAAAAGATCATTTTATATCATGATACATTTATTTGAAAACAAGGTGTATTTTATATAATGCAGTATAGATTTACCTTATATTATCTTCCCTAATTGAAATAAGGACCACCACCCAATAGATATACAATATGGCTTTTCTCTCCAGAGTACATTGTGGGATAATATGATTTTCCATGAGTCATTATTTCATCATGAGTGTAAAAATTCAAGTACTTGTAATAATGATAGTGTTATAAAACTATTATCAAAAGGATATCAAGGTTATCATCTTGTGACTCATAGTTCTAAAAATATACCAATATGTCATTGAAAAAGTACACTATTAGGATTCCATGGTATGGGTGAAAATTTCAGTTCTTGGGAGCCATGAATGTCATAGGAACATTTTCCAAACCAAAGGGAATCATGAGGTTCTCATTTAATCCTTAACTACTTATGAATTCGATATTTATAATATCCTTCACCCAAAATAAAAACTGATTGTTACTTAATAAAAGATCGTTCATGGAGAACCATTGTTCTCCCTTCATATGATTATAAAAGTCATCAATTCTCATAAATGGATATTATTTATTCATTGAGACATTGTAAATCTTACATTAATCAACACAGAACTATAGGTTACAATCCTCTAACTAAGATAATAGAACTAAAGAACCCTAATGAGAGGTATTCTGTAAAATAAAACATTTCACCTAAACATCCTTGATTAGTTCCTTTATCTCACCAATCATTTCCAATTCCATACTATAAGGGGAATTGATATGAGCTCCAAACCTGGAAAATTTTTAGTCATGAACTTAATATCTTTCTCAAAATGAATTCCAATTAATTCATTGATAAATACATCTTAAAATAGGTCCACCATTGGAGGAAAAATGGTTAGAACTACCAATAGGTATACTATAATATCTATACACAAAACCTATGTTGTAATTGATCCTACTTGGCTGAAATAATTTCAAAATATACATATATCATCATCCCACTCTCTCACTAGAAAAAAATTATATATCCTAAAGGATTTACAAGACATCATCCTATAATATCAATCAGTGTGAGCCCAGAAGCATGTCAACCAATCCATCCAGAAAATTACAAAAAAAAAACTCATTATATCTATTCTAAGATATATCAAAAATCAGTATACCCCCAAACCACTATAGAGCATGTGATACACCTCAATGTATAATCTAACCACTTACCATGGGGTTTGTTAAGATATAACAACCCATGGGAATCTCAATAGTAAACCTCAACTTAGACATAACTTGGGCATAAATTAAGGAATGAGAATCTATGGTGTGAAATAATTAAATATAAAGAATCCATGTAATCAGAACTATGAAACTAATAGTTGAACGACCCTTAGTACTTTCAGATAGAACCTAGTCTGAAGAATAAACTCAGTATTCCATATATCTATAAAGATTTCCACAATATTCCTAAATCTATTATATTGATGATCCCAAGACCATCTTCATTGGTGGAAACTGAGACCCTGAGTTAGCTCCCCATAATGAACACCCAGATATAGCCCGGGTATCTATCTTATATCCACCTATATAATACCTCATGGAATGTTTCTTTCGAGATCCTTTTCCCTTACCTAACTAGAATATCCCCCCAAGTAAAAAAGTTAGGGATATGTACCACTCTATCATATGAATGGTAACCCCTCTGCTGACTAATACACATCATATGGAAATTCCCAAACTCTAACACTTAAAGTAAATTGGGGTGTGTTCCTCCTGTATCTAGAAGATATAAGTCATGGCCTTACCCCAACATATAATCACCACCTCAGTTCACCTCCAAATACCTCCTCTTTAAAACACCAAACAGTAACCAACTACTCCACTCTGAAGACCACAACATGTCCCACTTAGTAAAGAATAAATCCATATTATACATTTTTTATACTCTTCTAGTCACTTTTAAATAGTGATATCATTATGGACTATCTCAACGTATGACTACATGTAAACATTTTAGATTTAGTGCCTTAACTCAAAACAAAGTAAAATCTCTAACCTTCGAGCCTTCTGAGACTCGTTCTCAGCTAATTGTGGAGAAAAATGATTAAAAATAATAAAATGAATTATATAGTTGTCTATATACATCATCACATGCTTAATATTTATATAATCCTAATCTTTATCCAACCTCAACATATATAGAATAAACCCCCCCAAAATAGAGTTCAATGAACATAACATGTGATAAACAGTCATGTCTCTAATCTTCTATCTTCATGTCCCAGTGCCTTTTAGTATGTCCCTTTAGCATACACACTTCCAACTTCATATTTCAATCATCGGGGTTATCTACAAGTCAAATATCCCTTTGAGGATCTCAATATTTTCCAAAGAACATTGAGGACCTCCCTTGACCTAGAAATCTATAGGGAGTTTTGGATGGAAATTTAGAGTGAATTCCACCATCATAGGTCATCCTCGATGGGAACCTCCATCTCCCACTATAACCATATGTAAAATAACCCATTGAAGAGGCTCTAATTACTATACCATAGGTAATGATAAGGATATTTCTTAGCTTAACCATCGAGAATGCATAAAGGTACAATATGAACATTCCCTACCTTAGGAACATCCATGCTCGAGTCCCTTAGTGGAACCTCACAATTTTGATGAAGAAAAATTATCTGAAATTACAAATGAATAATTACTAATTCATTTAGTATCTAAAATATTACTAATTTATGCAACTATTAGTCATAAAAATTTATGGAAACCCCAAGGAGAACACCCCTAAAGGCTACCCACAACCAATTGGAATAACTCCCAAGGACTTTCCCAAATCCAATGACCTTTTATTTGGTATAGTAATATTAGTCATGAAAATAAAAATATATACACTATTTATTTAAATAAATTAAAGGTCATTAATGATGTATTAGGAAAATCACTTCATATATACTTGTGGAATTTAATTAATTTAAGCCTACATAAATCATACGATATCAATTGTATGACATGTGAAAATATATTCCAACACATGATTCATAAAATCCCCCACTCTTTACAGTAAATCCAAGATAAAATAAAATATCATAAATGATAATACAACAATAATACTAGAAGAACAACAAGATATCATAACATCACAAATAATATGAACAAATCTGATAACCATGGTAACTTGGTTTTACTATATATGGGAATTTTCAAGACACTTTCATAGCTTCTTGCCTAAGTTTCAATCTCACTAAATCCATTCTATATATAAATAAATATAAAATCAAAATAAAAGGGCTCTCATTCCATTTTATTGTTCCCCAGCCTAGATCATCAGATCTAAGAAAATGGGCCACAAGACATCATACGCACCTCCCCATATGCAAGAGGATGATAACCAATGAAGAGGGATTGAATGTCCATGTGGGGAATCTATTATATCATTATCAGATAACCATTATAGTACATTCATACAAAGGATGTAGTAATAATGAATATAATCATGAAAAGAATGCATAGTGAAGAAATAATAACTTCATCCCATGCAATATTAGAATGGAATTCAATATCTAGTATCTAAATTCAAAAGGGGTCACAAAATGTGGAGGATAAATGCATATTCCTTGAAAAAAGAAAAAAATGAGGTATCACTACTTAATATCTCAAAGAATTTTATAGTATCATCTCATTCGTGTATGTAATCACTTGCTTAGTAATTTATCATATGGCCCTTTCCATTGGTTGGATATATGATCTAAAAGTATTAAAAGGAATATAGATACTTGATAATTGTGTGAGTTCAAGTAAAAACATAGGTAAGGATAGAATAAACCATTTTCATATTTATTAGTATGAATTAAAAAGTTATATTAGTTATAAAAATATTAAGAAATTTTTAATCAAAAAGAAAGTAGTTTTAACTGAACTCTTCTCTTATAAGTTTTTACTTAATAGTTTAATTTATAAATTTTAGAATTGGAATTTTATAATATTAATATTATTTTTTAAATCCTAATATACAAATTTTTCTATGGAAATTTTTTTTTATTGTTTGGAAAATATTTATTTTTCCGGGAATATTGACAAATACCATGTTTTGTAAAGAAAATATTTTATTTTCAATAAATTAAGTAACTTAGAATTACCAATATGTTCTGAATATGTTTTAAATTAAAATAATTATTATTTATTTATATTTAATCTACTTTATTACTATTGAATCAACCATATATTGGTTTTTAGTGTACTTTTTATGAAATAAAACATTTTTTTAAAAAAAAATTAAAATTAATAATGTTTCTTGATTTTAATTAATTAAAATAATCCCTAAGGGGGAATTTTTTAAATTAAATATTTATGTTATATATAATTAAATTATAATTTAAGTTAGAATAATTATTAATATTATTCATATATTTAATATACAATCATATTTTACTTGAAAAATACTCTTATTAAAAACATACTTTCATGGTGTGTTTGTGAGATTAACATTAAATTAAATTTTTTATCTTATGTGAATTGAATTTATAAAAATTAATTTCTTATTTTTAATCATAATAACATGTAATTTATAATAATTACATGTTAATTTTTTATCAAAATGAAAAGTGAAAATGGTAAAA
Source organism: Viscum album (assembly GCA_963277665.1). Lineage (NCBI taxonomy): Eukaryota > Viridiplantae > Streptophyta > Magnoliopsida > Santalales > Viscaceae > Viscum > Viscum album. The sequence continues at coordinate 1,295,568,936 of OY728152.1, forward strand.
ATTAATTATCTCAACTAAGGTCAAAATGGGTTTACCTGGGGTTGAACTAAAATAATAAGGGTAAAAATAAATGAAAGAATTATACAAAAAAAATTTTATGATAATATTTATACCATTAATCATGTAAGGTTTTAAAATGGCCCATTTTTGACACTTGTGACAAATGAAAAACATGGGAGCACTCAATTCTTTTCAAAAAAACCAATTGTGTCCTCTCCCCTAGTTATAAAAGGCAACCCCCTCTCCTCTCTTCTTCACATAATCAAACCTCTTGGAATCATCCATTACCTAACCCAATAACTTCAAAACATCCCTTTCCACATCCTAGAATCCATATTTTGGGAATAAATCCATCCTAGTATGACTTCTTTTGAAAACCTTAGGATACCCAAAGAAGAGGTAGTGTTCATCAATGATCATATTTATTTTATTTTTTTCTCATCCACCTTAAATAATTATTAAACCATGATTATATAGAAATGTTACTATATTAAATATAATGATATTTTTTGTTTCTAATTGAATAATTTAAATCATTTCCATATTCAATCAATTGGATTATAAAATCATCATTTGGGTGTGTGATAGAATGTCGCCTCCTAAACTGATGTCATTCATTTTTCTAAAACCACCTCTCATGGTTGGGTATGATGATGGATATAAAGTATATATATGATATTTATAACATAATTATACCTAGTAATTAATTATATCACATAATTTTTTTAAAATTACATTCTGTAGGTGATACGATAATATCGCTCGTGTCTAAGAAATTTTGCTCCTCACAAAGTGATGTGGTTTTTTTCACTATTGTCTTACATTAAAGGAAATAGGGGTAATTATAATTAATATATGTGATATAAATGAAATAAATATAATATTTATAACATATTTATCATTATTTAAATAAAATATATCATTTTATTTCTTAACTATTCACTCTCTGAAAAAAAAATTGCTAACATCATTTGTGGATGTGTGGACTACCGCCTCCTCGAAGTGATGTGATTCATTTTTTCATCACCACATCACAAGAATGATATATATAAGTATATATAATTAAATAATATATTATTCATGATATTATGATCATTTTATAAAGATAAAATATTACTTACCTTCTCTCTATAATGATCATTGGAAAATGGAAATGTTACTCACGTATACATAAAGCCTACCGTCTCCGTGATCAAAACGTTGGTTCATTTTTCCTAACCATCATCCATGTTCGATTTTAAAAGTATAATTTATGTATAAATATGATAATTATTTCAGGATTATTTTTCATTATATGATTAAATAATGAACACTTTTACTATAGTTAATCTATCTAATTCCTTTTTGACACATAAGACAAATATCGTCGAAATATCCAACGTATACTTAAGTGATTATGTTATTTTATATAAAATTGTAGTAAGTGAAATAAAACAAATAATTAACTTGAAAAATATTTTAAATCAAGTAAATAATTAAACTATTTTTATTATTTATGTACATTAAGACACATGTTACAAGTCAGACTCAAGGTTAGGGACTTCCTCTCAATTTCCATTCATTGAGGCATATTTTGATGTTGTGAACCTATATTCTCCTATGAGGCATATATAAATCTCCCTTTACATGTTATTTCATGTATTTATATATTATCATGGTATTAAATTTTTTTAAAATGTTATTTTTTAATGGGTTTTATGATTCAATCACTTCCAAAGTAATAAGGGACTTTTCTTATAAATAAATCCTTTTTTAAAATTTCCATTAAAACACTCTTTCTATTCTGTTTCCATGTATAAAAAATTTTATGGGAATAAAATCTTAAAATATTTAATTTTAATTATTTTTAATTTTTTTAAAAAAGAAAATTTTTAAATCTTTTAAATGGAACATTTTTCAAAAATGAAAAACTGAATGTTCTATTTTAGAAAGTATATAGTGATAATTAATATTATTTCCACTTTGAATATTACTTGATTGATACCTTCATTTAAAAAATTACATGTTTTCATAAATTAAAAATCTCTTTCCCTTTTTTAGGTATTTTGGAATTCGAAATGGTTTTTTAAAAATAAAAATATATTTTTTATTGAAATGGATTCTTGAAAGAAAATGATATTTAATATCTCCAAGTGATTTTAATATGAGTTTAAAATAATTTTTCAAATGATAAAAATTCTTATTCATGTTGTAGTTCTTGGAAATTATATATGATGGGTGTTCTAATATAGTGCTTCAATGCATTGGGTAATTATTTTGTTCTTTGTATAGTTATATTTGATGTTTTTCGTATAGTTATTCCAATTTGAAAGAGTTTTATATGGGTTCTATTAGATGATTTCCCAAGGTAACTATATAAATTTTCAATGGTTTATAAATATTTTTCTTGGAAATAATTTTTTTAATGGTAAAATAAATTATCTTTTCAACATAATCATTATTCCCTATCTAGGTAAAAAATTATGTTTTTAATATAAGGTTTTTCATGGGTTTGTATGTTTTTTACTGGACTAACGATTTTCTTCTTCTTATGTACCTTGATAAAATATTTGTGCTCATACCACATTTTTAAAATGTTTTTCACAAAATTTAAGGATGAGTAATTAAAATTAATATTTCACGTTGAATGTTTTGAATAGATTCCATGAAAATAAATCATGTATAGTAATAAAAGTTGTATATGGTTGGAAAATGGATACAAATCAGAATTGTATACTTTCTATTATATTGTTTTTATATATATTATTTATGGACTAATTATTTAAAACTATAAAACTAAATGATCCTAAAATGTAATAGAATGAATTCTTGACTCAAAACTAAATATTATATAATTTTTAAGGTTATTTCTTTATAGTTGGTCTCAAAGGACAATTTATATAACTTTAGAGGTTATGATAATATTAATACAATACCCTTAAAATATTTTACCTTATGTTAATGTTAAAATGATATAAAATTTGAAGATTATCGTGTTTCTTTGTCTGAACAATGTTAGTTCAGAATGGTTTTCCCTAGAGGAAACAAGTAAGTTGTAGTAGGAAAGGAACTGAGAGGAAAAAATCATTCAAACTCAACATCCTTATATGGTTAAAATTTTAATAGAGTAGATTATTTTGTTATATAGTAGTTGAAAGAATCTATAAATAGTGGTGGTATATATGTTAGATAGTAACTAGATTTATCATTAAGCAACATGTCTATTATATAAAATTTCATGAGGAAATATCCCCCATAATTTTGTAGATCATTTGACCCTATATTAGCCGAAGGATGAATAAATGCATTAGAAAAGTTATTTAATTTCATGGGTTGTTTAAAAATAGAAATTTAACTCTTCATTTATTTTTATGAAGGTGAAGCCGGTAGATTTTGGTCTTTGGTTAACAATATCATATAGAAGGATGATCTTGATTCTGTGTAAAGGGAAACATTTAAGGATCATTTCCTAGAGAAATATTTCCCAAAGATTGTTTTACCTTGGATGGAATAAAAACATAGAATTAAAGAAAAAAAGATAACTATCATATGGATACATATAATGATACCTTCACAATATTGGCTAAGTATGTGCTAGAATTTATTTGAGACACTGATAGTAAAATTAATAGATTTTAATTTGGATTGAAACCATGTATAGAGAGATCTTTTTCCACATGAGAATTTAAAATCTATGAGAAAGTTTTTTTATTCCACATAAAATGTTTAAATGGTTTTTTCTGACTCTTATGTTCCTCATGGTCATGAAATTAAGAAGCGATCAAGATGGAAAGTGATATAGAAACATATGAAAAATAAATTTGGATATAAGAAAATTAACATCATATCTTACGATAAGTGTGGTAAAAATCACCTTGGGAATGTCTTATGAATTCATTGATGTGTTAAAGATGTGGAAAGTTTCCCATATAGACAGAAAATGCATGTAAAAAAATTTGGAAGAATCAAAAAAATGTGGTAACAGATAGTCATCCAATAGTAAGATGTTTTAGTTTCAATGAGTTGGGTTATTATGATTTTAGTTTTCTAATGTTATTTGATAACATAAAAATTTTCAGGATCAAAGAAAAAAAGGATTATAAAAATAATTTTCTACTAATACAGTTGATGTTGGGCTGTCAAATGAGTGGTGATAGTTTTTTAACTTATGTATTCAAATTATACCAATACCCTATTTGAATCTGTATCTTTTTATTCATTCATTTCCAATAAATTTTTATTTAAATTGTAAATATCACCAAATTAAAGTAAGACAGATATTTTGGAAAAACTATGGGTGGAATTATTGAATCCACTATAATTTATAAGAATATTTTAATTGTAATCAGTGGGATGGTCTTTCCTAAAAATATTCTTGAACTAACAAGAGTAGATTTTGATATCAATTTGGGTATGGATTAGATTTTAGTTTTACATTGTAAGATAAATTTTAGTGCCCAAAAAATATTATTCTATGATTTCATAAAATTTATAACATAACAAGAAGCTGAGGAATTTAATAGAGATATAATTGATAGTTTCAAAGCTCATACTGTCAAAAAGAAAGAAAATTTTAAAATTATTGATGTGCCAGTAGTGAAAAAATATAAGGATTTTATTCAGGATGATTTTCCTAGTGTTATTTATGATTTTGAGGATGAGTTTACTATTGAATTAATACTTGGTTATAAGAAAATATCTAAGCCCCCTAATCAAATGAATCAATTATATCTTTTATAATTGAAAAAAAATAAGGTGTTAATAGAAGAAGGTTTCATGTGACCATGAACTTCACTATGTGGTCCTCATATCTTCTTTTTAAATAAATATAATTAAATGAGACTTTTATTGGACTATAATGATTTAAATAATATCACTATTAAAAATAAGTATCATTTTCCTCATATGTTTTATTTTTTATCAACTCTAGGGAGAATAATAATTTTTAAAGGTTGACCTACGATCTGGGTACTATCAACTAATGGTGAAAGAGGATGACATTTTGAAGACTGGATTCCAGACTATATATGGGAATTAGGAGTTTTTATTAATTAATTTTTGGTTTTCTAATGAACCTGATTTATTTATAGACATTATGAATATACTTTTTCATGTGTTCTTATATAATTTTTTTGTTTTATTTTTTGATGAAATTTTTTTATATTCTAAAAGTTTGGAGGAACCTTAAAGATGCCTAAGGATTTTTTTAGTAACATTAAAATAAAATAATCTATATGCTAAATTTAGAAAATGTGATTTTTTGTTATAAAAAATATCTTTCCTTAGACATATTGTTTCCACAGATTGCATAATTTTTCCCTGTTAAAACAAAGGTCACTAAAGAATGGAAAATACCCACAAATATCATATAAATTCATAGTTTTCATGGATTATAAGTTTATTACCGATGATTTCTTGAAAACGTTTCTTAGTTTTCTATCTCACGGACTATGTTAACTCAAAAAGGAGTAATATTCATCAGGAAAAAAGAATAAGATGGTTCTTTTTAGGAACTGAAGAAATATTGGTGAATTATTTTATTTTGGACAAACCATCTAGAAGTGTATAATTTTTCATCTATAATTATTCTTATTTGAAAGGACTTGGTTGTGTCCTAATACAGAATTATTAGGTAGTTTCACATTCTTCACATCAGTTGAAAACTCATGAGTTAAATTACAATACACCAGATTTGAAATTATTTTTTGTAGTTTTTTCTTTAAAATTTTGGATTCTTCATTCTTATAAAGTAAAGTGATAAATATATATTGCTCAAAAAATTTAGAATTATAAATTCAATTATAAACAATTAAACATGATATAGAGAATATGGATGGAATGGATAATGTATTATAACTGCATGATTCATTACCATCCTAGAAAATAAAACAACGTGTTTGATTCTCTGACTCTAAAAAATAATGCTACATCAACCATATTACTTTTAGAACATAACTAATTCATTAAGGAGTTGATAAATTTTGGACTAAATTTTGTGGATGTAGATACTACCTCTATTTTTTTTAGGATAAAATACAGTGTACTTTTTCATCAATAATTAATCAGGATGATAAAGAGTATCAATATTTTAAGAATAGGGAAGAATTAATTAAGAAGGGTAAGTTTCATAATTTCAAAATTGATGAATAAGGTGTTTTAAAATTTGGAAAAAAGATTATGTGTACCTTGTGAATCCTTGTTGAGGAAATATTTATTGAGTTAATATTATAGTTCTCTATTTTACATTATTCTAGGCAGCACTAAGTTGTTATCCTAAATTCTCATACAATTTTTAGAAGGAAATTTTAGAATATTTTGGGTACTAAATTAAATTGCTATAAAAAACATTATCCTCAGTATTAAGGAAAATATAAGTGGAAAATTTATACCATGGGAAATCTGATTTTTTATTTTTCAATAGATTTCAAAGGAATATGTAATCAATATATTTATTTGGTAGAGATTTCATATTACAAAAATTTTCATTCCATTATACATATGGAACCATTTTAGGCATTATACGAAAATCGGTATCACACACTAACTTTTTGGGAATGAAGTATGAGAAAGAAGGTAAATGGGGAAAGAATTAGTAGAGGAATTGATTGAGAAGGTATGGTTTATTTAACAATATATGAGTTTGACTTAGGGAATACATAAAATTTATGCCAATAACTAAAGGAAATAACATAATTTTAACGAAGATGGTCATGTATTTCTCAAAGTTTCTCCATGGAAATTTTATGAATTTTGATAAGAAAGGGAAGTTAATTTCATGGTTCATTGGATCATTTGAAATACAAGATAAAATTGGATCATTTAAGTAATGAGTTGATTTTCCTCAGAGTTTATTCTATCTGAACAACATATTTCATGTCTCAATGTTATGGAAATATGTGCCAGATTCATCCCATGTTTTAATCCCAGAAGTAGTTCAATTGGAAGAGAATATTTCTTATAAGAAAAATCTAGTTTAGATTCATTACCATATAGAGGATGTTTTTTGGAATAATTTCATTCATAGTGTTAAGGCTTTATTGAAAATTCTAATGGTTGAAGAGTCAACATGAGAATATGAAAAATCTATGAGGTAATGATATCCCTAATTGTTTAAAAAGTGAAAAAAAATTGAAAGTACATGATTTCTAAAAGGTATTAAAAATGTAACAACATAGGTAATGATATAATAATTATTTCTAATTTTTATTAATACAAATTTTTTTGTTATATTATTTATAAAAATATTATTTAATTTTAAATAAAAAAGAATTAGTTTTAACTAAACATTAAACTTATTGGGTTTTATTGAAAATATAATTTAAAAATTTTATAATTTAAAATTTAAAATATTAAAATAATTTTTTAAATAATAATATCAAAATTTACCTGTGGTTATATTTTATGATTTTTTAGAAAATATTTATTTTTTAGTGATATTGAAAATTCCAATTTTTGAAAAAAAAAATTATTTTTAATAAATTCAGTAATTTAAAATTACCAATATGATTTTAATATTGTATCAAGTAAAACTATAATTATTTAGTAATATTTAATATACATAATTAATTTTTCATCAACCTTATATTTTTTAGTATACTTTTGTTTTTGGGAATAAAATAGATTTTTCTAAAAAAACTGTTTTCAAATGAAAAATGTTTATCCATTTAAATTAAACAAAATAATCCCAAATGGGAAATGTTTTAAATGAAATTTTTACATTATATATATAATAAAATATTAATTTAAATTCATATATAGATTAATATTAGTAATATAGTTAATAAAAAATCATCTTTTTTATGAAAAATACTATTCTTAAAAACCTGCTTTCTCACCGCATCAGTGGGATTAATATTATATTAAATTTCTATAATTCTATGAAATGGATTTTGAAATATGGATTAAATTTTATTAATCACCATAATTAATAATTTCTAATAATTTTAGCTTAATTTTTCACCTAAATTAATAGTGAAAACATTAAAAATTAATTACTGTTGTTAACGTAAAAATGAGATTACCTTGCCTTAAAGTAAAAACATATGATTAAAAATGAAATATAAACTGTTATAGAAACTATTTTATTGAAATATTTCAATCACTACAACTATAAGGTTTGATAATGGACGTGTTTGGTCCCTTGTGACATATAAAAAATGTGGTATCACTCAATTATGTTCAAAAACACCGAGTGTGTCCGGTCCCCCAATTATAAAAGGCCACCCCATACCCACTCTTCTTCACATCATAAAACCTCTTATGTTAAGAAAATATCTTAAAAAATAACTTTTATATCCTCATTTTATAATCTTCATTTGGGTATAAATCCATCCTAGTAATTATTTTGGGGAAAGAATTGGGAGGATACCCAAAGAATATGTAATGTTCATCAACAAGCATCTTCATTTTATTTATTTCTCTACCCCATTTAATTATTATTAAAATATGATTATATAATAACATAATTATAGTAAATATAATGATATTTTATTATTTTTATGTAATAACATAAATAATTTTCCTATTCTATAAAATGGGTTACATGATCATTGTTCATGTGTAATGTCAACTACCGCCTCCTGAACCAATGTCCTTTGTTTCTCCATTACCACCTATCAAGATTGTGTATTCTAATAGATATAATGTATATATATTATATTAATAAAAATATTATACCTTTTTATTAATTATATCATATATAACTTTTTTACATTCCATACTGTAGGAGATAAAATAACATCGCTCGTGTGTACAGCAAGCAATCGCATCGCGAAGCGATCTGATTCATTTTTCACCAAAGTTTTACATAGAAGGTAATATGGGTAAATATAATGAATATATTTGATATAAATGAAATAATTATTATATTTATTATATTTATTTTTATTCTATAAATATAATATATCATTTTATTTATTACATATTCACTCACTAAAAAATGATAATGTCATTCATGGAGTTGTGCATTACTGCCTCCTCGAGGCGATCTGATTCCTATTTTCATGAACACATCATAGGAATGAAATTTATAAGTATATATAATTAAAAAATATGTTTTTTATTATATTATTATCATTTTATAAGGATAAAATATTACTTTCCTTTTTTCTATAATGAATATTTAAAAATGGAAATGTCACTCATTCCTATGTATCGCATATCGTCTCCATGATCATCATTTTAATTCATTTTTTGTAACCATATATTGTTATTGGTTTAAAAAGAATAATTTATATATAAATATGATAATTATTTCATTATTACTATTCTTTATATGTTTAAATAATTAACTTTTTAACCATAGTCATCCTACCTAAGTCTGTTTTGACACATAAGCGAAGTATCATCGAAACATCAAACATAAACTTAAGGGATTAAGTAATTGTATATAACATGCTGGTAAGTGAAATAAAATGATTATAAAATTTGAAAAGTTTTTTCAATAAATTAAAAAATTAAAATAATTTTATTATTCATGAAGATAAATAAACACATGACAGGTCAGACTCGTGGTAAGGTACTTCATCTCAATTTCATTTAGTTGAGGCATATTTTGATTTTATACACCAATATTAGTTTATGAGGTGTATAAAAATCCCATTTGAAACTTTATACAATGTAATTATCTTTTATAATGATATAAAAAATTAATATTATTATTTCATGGGTCTTATTATTCAAATATTTCTATTTTTATAAGGGACTTCTAAATAAATCCCCTTTTAAAGTTTTCCTTGAAACTCACTTTCTCTTATTTTTATATCTTTTAAAAAAAACTGAAATTTTTTTATTTGGACATAAAATATTTATAAATTACATTTTAAATTATTTCAATAGTTTGAAAATGGAAACTTTTTACATGATTCAAATGGATGATTTTGATAAATGACAATTGGAATGTTTTATTTTAAAAGTATAGGATAATAATAAGTAATCCTTACACTGTGAATATTATTTGATTCATAGATTCATTTTCAAGATTATATGTTTTCTTAAATGAAAAAAAACAATTTTTCCCTTTTTTGGTTATTCTGGTATTAAAAATGTTTTTTTCAAAATAAATGTTTGATTTTTATTTAAAGTGTTATTTTGAAAAAAAAACATATAAAAGTTATTTCAAAATGAGTTCAAAATGGTTTTTCAAATGATAAAATTTTTTATTCCTGTTTTAGTTCTTTGATATTACATATAATGGGTACACCCAGAAAACATCAGGTGAGATCATTATAGATAAAATTATGGGGGAATCAAGATAGTACTCCAATGCATTGGGTACTGATTATGTTATCTGGAGAATTATTTAAGAAGTTGGTCATAAGGTTATTCCAATTTATGAGGGTTATGTCATGAACCAAGCTTGGGAACCATCAAACCTGACACCCGACCTAGCCCGTGTCATGGCCCCAAGGATATTCCTAAACCCCATTGGCTAAAAACTATTTACCAGGTATCTACAATAAACTTTTGGGAAATATTTCACCCATGATAAATAACAAAGAACAATAATCAAAATGAAACATCGTAACAAGTTCAATAACCATAACAAAATAAATACAACAGTTTCAATTTAATCATTTTACAAAATTAACTAAAAATAAAATTTACCAAAATAGAAGGGGAACCAACTAATCCTTAACCCAAAATCTCCATGTAACAAGAGGTCCACCACCCCCAAGGAACCTCTAGAAACATCTATAAGAGAGGAACACCATCAACTGGATCCACTATCACAACCCCAGAACATCTTTCCTCCACCTGGGTCAAAACTAAGATAGTATACATACACCTGAGTGTGTATGTAGGGTGTGATCCAAATCCTCGTAGGACTCCACCCAAAAGAAATATTCCATTCTATAACATTAGAAGAAAAATCACCCTAAATATTTTAAGAACTAATATGAAAAAATTTATAATAAAATGTATTGAAGGGAAACATTTTCAAAATAAGCTTACTTTGAAATTAAAATGTGAGAAAGGACCAATGTATGCCTACTGTGAGAACCACATCATAAGAGAGCACAAAATCATAGGAAATCCCTTTAGGATCTAGCTCTAGTTGGACCTTAAGAACCTTATATCACTATGAAATGTGGAATAGAAACCAAAACTAATTGTTTCCTCATGAACAATCCATTATATATGAATCCAAAAAAAATTCTAGTGGTGTCCAAACATCATAATAGTTTATTTAGTGTTGTAGTTATAATCCTTCTAGAATAAACTAGGGATCATCCCCACTGATCCAACTTGCGTACTCGTCCTAGATAGCCCACATAGATACACAAGATTCCCTTTGTGATCAATATTTCATTTCACATTTCATATATACAATCACTTCCACATAAACACATCAAGAAATTAGATTGTACTAAAAAATCCTACAATTTTCATAAAAAAACTATTTCAAATCCACTCGCATGCCAAATAAATTTTCAAACACTTATCTCACCACATACAAAATTTATATTGAACATTTGAGAGACATAATAAAACAAACATACATGAAACACGATCAAATTAATTTAGAAAACCATTTTTCAACCCATACTCACCTCAAAATATTATTAAAGAACATTTCTCACCACACACATTATCCATAGAACACATTCCTAAAACAAATAAATAATACCAAAATAATCTAAAAATTATGAAGCTTAGAATCACCAACCTCAATCTTAGAAACATCCAGAATACGATGTTAAACCACAACATCACCACAAGGAGACCCTATAACAGATATATTGAACAAAAAACATCAATATTTTAACCAAAAACTCATGATTTATCCCTCATTAGGCCACCCGATCTGTTGGAGAAATACTAAATCTAAGATAGGAGAAGAAGAAATAATAAAGAGAAAGAAAATCAAGGAAGATATGTGTTACATGATGATTTATTGAAGATCCACACCAAAACCACCAAAAACAATGAAGGTCCAGGGGACCAAACAGGAGAGGGGGATGCGCCTAGGACTAGAAATATCAAGTGAGGGAATAAATGGATGAAAAGTAAGTTAAATAGAAGGAGTTTAGAAGGGTAATTTCCAAAACATTAACTACCTGGACTGGTCGCACGGTTAGCCTACATGGTTTTCTAAACCAATCAGCAACCATGTATACCTCTCTATCTAAGCGGAATGAGGTTTCTTGGTTTCAATTTTGAGAGATCTTGCTCATGTGGTAGGTTTTGAAACCTAGAAAGTGCAACTATCTAAGGTGCATGGTTTCCCCTATGATGAAGCAAGGTTTTCCAAACCATGAACCAATCGTGTTTCACCTAATTTTAGGTCCAAAAAAATCCATTTTTCTCCAAAAAATCAAAAGAAAAAAGGGGATAAATAAAAGTCAAAAAATTAAAAATAAATACCTCAAAATAAAATCACATATGTGAAAATTCTCCTCACAATGAAATCTTTCCACTCTCATAAATTCATCCATGATTTAGAACAGAGAACAAAAATAGATAATGCTCTTCAAACTAGGACATTCAATCCCATGTGTCTTGCTCATCATTCCCATGCTACCAAAGAACCCGAACTAACAGTATGGAATTCCCCCAGAGCACATTCTCTCTGGAATCCAAAATCTACATTGTCTAATCAAACACAGACAAATCAGGACCTAGATATAATTGTTCCCAATTCAGCACTTGAGACGAGTCTGTATTATACTTTTTCAGCTGTGAGACATGGAATACATCATAATTTTATGTAAACTAAGAAGGAAAATATAACTGACGTTACACTTTACCAACTCTCTCAATAATCTCAAAAGTTCTAACACACCTCTTCGTTAGATTCCCTTGATTACCATATAATGATTACCCAAGTGAGGTACCTATTTTAGAAAGACTTGGTCACCAACAGAGAATTCAAAGGTTTAGTTCCACTGATCAGCATAAGACTTTAAGTAAAAAAATCTATCAATAAATTTTTCCAAATCATGTTAACATTGTTAGAAGTTTTTTCACAAGGCTTTGTCCCAATAATGAGGTCTCACCCACCTCATCCCAACATAAAGGATACCGACATGAGTGACCATATAGAGAATCAAAGGATTCCATTTGTGTCGATTATTTGTAACTATTGTAATAAGATAACTTCACCATCCACAAATGGCTATTCCATGAGCCTCTAAAATCTGACACACATGCCAGAAGCTTGTCTGCTATGATCCTATTTTCTCACTATTTTTGGCCATTATTTTGAGGATGGTATGTGATACTCAACTTTATCTATGACCTCATTTCTTTAATAATTCCTTACCAAGACTATGAGGTAAAATGGGGGTCCCCATATGAAATTATAGTCAATAGAACACTCTAAATTTTCACTATCTCTTGGACCTAAATTTTCCCAATTCATCCACTTTAGCTAAATCTCTAATTAGATTAAAAAGGATTGATTTTATTAGGTGGTCAATTAATACCCAAATCACATTCTATCTCTGAACTGTATGGGGTAATATAATAATAAAATTCATAGTGACATTTTCCCACTTTTTCATATGAATGTAAAATGGATGAAGAAAATCAGAGGTCCTTTAGTGCTCTTCTTCAACATGTTGACACGTATAACATAGGTATATGAAGTCATATATGTCTCATCTCATACATGCCACTATAAATGATGATTCACATCATAAAACATCTTAGTGGTAAAAGTATTAAATGCCTAGTGAGACTAGTGGTTATCCTACATCACCACCTTCTCTAGAAAAATTACACCACAAAATGACCATTGATACACAAAACTCCCTTAGTAAACAATGAACATTCACAAGGAACCTACCCACCATTTAATAACTGCATAGAATGATGAAACAACTAAACACTTAGATAATCTTATTGAATGAACTCTATAATTTATGGTTAAAATTAAATACTAGCCAATAACGCACCTCCACTATGCTCCTTGGACTCAAGATGCATCAAAAAAAGACTATTCAAATTCTACTCATCACTAGAATATTTCAATAATTTCTCTCGAACCTTCCTTCTCAAAGAATCTACTGCCACATTACCATTTCCTAGGGTATTATTGATATTAAAATCGAAACCCAAAAGGTATTCCACCCAATTATATTTCCTTAGATTCAGATATTTCAAGGAGAAAATGTAATTCAAACTCTTGTGATCTGAAAAGACCACAATCTTCTCCCCTGAAGAGATAATGATGCCATATTTTCAAGGCACGCATCACTTCCTCTAATTCCAGGACATGGGTTGGTTAATTATTTTCATGTCGTACGAGTTGTATAGAACCATAAAAAACCACATTCTCATCCTACATCATCACACATCCAACACCCATTTTTGAGACATCACATTAGGCCACATATCCCTTTTCGGTTTTAGAAAAAATAATGATAGGTTTTGTGGTCAACTGCTTCTTAATCTCTCCAAATAATTCCTGAAATTCTAGGTTTCATTCAAAATTTACCACTTTTTTGGCAATTTCCATCATGGGTGAATAAATCTAAGATAAATTTTTAATAAACCACATGTAATTCCCTTCTATGTCCAAAAATCTCTTGATCTCAAAAACATCCCTCAGTTGGTCCCATGACATCACTGCACTAATCTTCTTGGGGTCTGCCAAAACTCATCATTCTGAGATAAGATGACCCAAAAGCTTCACATCCCTGAACAAGATGGTGCAATTGGAAAACATCACATTGAGATGATGACCCTGATGAGTTCCCAACTTGGTCCTCAAATTCCACACATGCTCCTCCTCGGTTCCAGACTAGAGCAAGATTTCTTCCATAAATACCACAACAAATGAGTTGAGATACTTGAGGTATAACCGATTCATTTGTTCCATAAATACCATTGGAGCATTTTTTAACTTGAAAGGCATGACCAAATACTAAAAATGGTTATACCTGCTTCAGATGGCTGTTTTCATAACATTCTTCTCTCTAACTCTGACCTGATGATACCCAGAACACAAGTTGATCTTAAAGAAACACCTTTCCCCCTTCATTAGATCGTAAAGGTCATCAATATGAATCAAAGGGTATTTGTTCTTGATCATTAAATTATTCATCTTTTTTTAATCGATACATTACTAGAGAGATCCATTGATAATATTTGAAAATATAACTATGGTGGTCTAAGGTGAGACGATCAAGTTAATGAATCCTTTGGATTCCTAATCATCCAGTTGTGCCTTTAATTTCCAAAAATTCGTGGGTTCCACATAGTATGAGGGAAGATATATTGGATTTTTTCTTGACACCAAACACATAATCCCAAGAACCCATTTAGGAAACAATGAAAGTATACCAAAATCATTGAATAATTATAAAGCACGGAATTACTTACCTCAAGCTTGGAAACTTCCAAAATCCATTGAAAAATCTTGACGATACCACAAGGGGGCCTAATAAAAGAAACATCAAACCAAAAACATAAATATTTTACCAAACACCCAATATTTAATGCTTATTAGGTCAACCAATCTTTTGGAGAAATAATAACTCAAAGATAGAAGAAGAAGAACTAAGAAAAAGGAAGAAAAGAAAGTTAGAAGATGCTTAATTGATGATTTCATGAATATCCACACAAAACAGGACAATAAATTGATGTCCTAAGGGAGAAATGTGTAGAGGGGGAGATACAAATGGCTATATCCCATGTGGGGGAAGAAATGGGTGAAAATGCGTTAAATCAGGGGAAGGTATAAGGGAAATTTAAAGTTTTTTATTGACCAAAATATGCTTATGGTTTGTAACACCCGAGACTTTTATGAGAAATATTTTATTTTTATAAATCATCAAAGGAATATTTCACTACACACAACACTACCTTGTCTTTCTTTACACACAACCACGGCCTTCCTTGATAGCTTGCGTCGTATGCAATACCGAGTTTCACAAAACAACGATATGCTATTAAAATATTATTAAAACTAGCCGTTATGAATAGTAATAAACCATTTTTGAAATTATGTAAATTTTACTTTTCAAAATGGACTTCATTTTTGGATTCGGAATATCGAAATTAGCCTAGGGTTAAATTTTGGTATTTTTCTGAAAACTTTCAATTTTTGATGAATAGTGAAACCACTAAGTGGTAGTTAAAAAAACTAAATTTTTCATAAAACATAATTTTACCATTTCTGTGAGTGGAATTTTGAAAATCCTAGAGACTCGGTTGATGTCAGTAAGTAAAATGAGGTTCAATGAGATGAAAATAATTTATTGGTGAATAGTCAATTTTTACTTTTATTTACCACGGTTAAAAGTAAATTGGGAAATTAAGGGTAAAAATGATATTATTATTACCCTAAAACATGTCCTAATTCTATTGGATAAGTTTAATTCGACCAAAAACAATCTTAGGAATAAAATATGACCATTTAGGCCCAACTGGATTAGATTAGGACATTTATTATCAATTTATTTAAAGAAGGGTTAAAATAGTTAAAATCAATGTTTAATAAATAAAGCATTTTTAATATAGGGTTATACATAATATAAATTAGACTATAAATATTCATTAGAAAGATAAAAATATTTCCTACATAATGGTATTTTATTTGTAATTTTGAGACTTAAAATAATTTAATTTATTTATGATACAATGATGATGCAGTAATTATATTATTAATGAAATATTGACATAATTGATGTTATAAATACCCAAATAAATGTAATTTGAGACTTTTTATGAATTCCAATAATTTTATATGCTAATATAACATGTTAATATGGATTTAATTAAATTTTTTCGAACTAATCATTCTGTTATTATTTTCAAACAAATCAATTACCAAATAGTGTCAAAATTGACATAAAATAGTTTTTAAAACAAATAATATATTATTAATTGTTATTTTATTCCTAAAAATCTAAGGTTCGGCCAAATGACTTATATAAGATTATATATATTAATAATAAACAACCTGGTGTTCGTTTTACTTGATATAGTAAGTTTATTAACCTTATAGTGTAAGAAAACAAGAAGACACGGTAAAAGTTAAATTATCTAACTTAAAGATAAATCTAAATGATAAGGTTATAATTGATACCTAAACTTGTCAAAATTATATTGTATGAGAGTATTTCGACACATAACCACCTTATCTTAGAAATATATCAATTTGGAGCTATTAAAAACCGAATTTGACTTTATAATAAAATAATATTTTTAGTTATTCCAAAGGTGCCCCTCTCATCCCTTATAAAAGGGAACCTCCTCCCTCTCTTCCTCACACCACTTTGAGCCTTCAAGCTCGTCCAAACTCTGAAAATTTCTTCTCTCCACTTCCCTAGAGACATCCTAGTGGTCCTGGTCTTCTTCAAAGACCAATTGTAGTGCCCTAAAAGGAGGTCTCAAAGAAACGCTTCAAAGAAGAGGTAATGTCCGTTACCGATTATTTCATCATTATTTCTTCTTCCACTTCTTCTTATTTAGTTGTTTCATTATGAATTAATAACATCAGTATCACTCATATACTGATATGTTATTATAAGTATTAAACAACCCTATTTCACCTTCTATCCATCCTACGGAAAATGAAATCACCGCGCGTGCGTACGTACGGAATACCGTCTCCATGCCGTGGGGTAATCTATTTTCCACCACCACCTTACTTGGATGGGTATAATGGTGTAAAGAATGAATATATATGATTATTTTAAATTTATATTGATTCTTAAATAGTATACATACACTCCAATACAATTCCACGATCATGGGAATGATATCATCGCTCGTGCGTACGTACGGAATATCGTCTCCACGATGTGATGTGACTCGTTCTACATGATCTTCATTGCATAATGATTATATAAATTAATTTAATGAATTAATATGATATATATTACACTAATAACATTCTAGAAATGAGGTATCTATAACCTAAAAATAAGAATAATAATTTATTCGACAAAACACGCATAAGAACAAAAAGTAATAAACACCTGAATAACAAGTAGCAATGAAATATTACTAATAATAAGCTAATAATATGACCATATATGATATCATAACAATGAGTATGATTATGTAATAAGTCAATAACATTATTTAAATCATTATACAGGAGGTTTGGACACTTACGAAGCAAATCGGACCTAAGGTAAGGGAAAATATCACAATCTCATTTTATCCGAGATTTTTATACTTTGGTAATTACTGGGGTGTATTTTATCATCCACATCCATGTTTCCTCGATATGTAATATTGTTTCCATCAACCTAAAATTTTTTAAATCCAATTTTACACTTTGGTGAGTTTTTATTAAAAGATATGAAAGGAATCTTTTGTCATTTTTCATACGAGGTACTTTTTGACTTTTCCGACAAAAGTACGGGAAGAATGTTTTTTTTAACTTACACGGCATGAATGGATTTTTAAAACATTATTTCCAAGAATATTCCTTTACAAGTTTTCAAGTTTATTTTTAATCAACTTCTTTTAGTTTAAAATTGTATGAAATTTTAAGAAAGGAAAAAAATTTGAAGTAGAAAGGATATTTTCCTCAAGAATGGAGTTCAAGCGTTTTATCAAAATTATTTTCCATCTAAGATAATCTAGGGTTCTATTTATATCCCTATTATTACATTGATTTTATTATGTTGTGATGGAATTATTTTTATGAATTCATTTATCTTATATGAATTATTTTATGATGTCACAATGTTTAAGAATCCCATTTTTATTACATGGGTTATGAAATGATGTATGATTTATGATTTTGTGGCACACATAAGAATGGTATCATTATGAGATGGGTGGGACCTATATCTCCCTCCAATTCATTGGGTAAATATTTTATATCTCATGAGATAGACATGGCTGGAACGGCAGGTTAAACCAGTTCAGTGAAACAGGACTGAAACGAGGAGTGAACTCAGTTCAGAAATGGACTTTGTCCGCTAAGATAGTATTGGCAATGAGTCTTGACTACAAAGAAATGATTCTATATGATTATTTGTGTATGCCACTAAGTTTCATGTTTTAAGTTATGATTATTGGGATTAAACTTCACTACTATGATTTACCCCATGTTATGAATTTATGATCTCTTTTGGAGGTTAAGATTTCCAAAAGTTATGTTCTTATGAAAATGATGTAATTGAGATTTCTTTTGTTTACCCTTACTGAGCATTTGAGCTCACCCTTTTGTATGTTTTCTTTCCCCAGGTCAGGAATAAGGTTATTAAGTAAGATATGCCAAAAGGGACTATAGATATGATGAAATAAATGGGAGACAGTGTAGACGCTTTATGAACTAGTTGTTTATGTTTCCAAGTTTCTAAAGACACTATACATATATGGTCCTTTCCTGTTTTGGTTATATGTTGTAATAAGTGTGCTTCAATTATGAAGTAATAACAATGTATTTAAAGTGTGGGTCGTTATAGTTGGTGTCAGAGGAAAGGTATAGTCAACCTTTGGAAACTAGGATGTGAAAGCCTTAGTAAGAACCCTAAGGATAAGTCTAAGCATAGAACACAATCTTAGTGTTTTAGAAATGACCCTGAATAACCTAGGATAAGACCTTAAGTGTGAAATTTTATTCTTGATTAGGTGGTTTTCCTATTATAATTAGTGTTGCTCACACTATTCTTCTTGGTTTTAGTCAATGACTGGAACCCGAAGGAACTGTGTTAATACGGAATGCGATGGGCAATGCAATGATTGTCCCCCTGAGAAACCAAACATTATGGGAGCGGGAATGCAAAATCTTGTAGCCATGCTCACACAACTTTCTAAAGCTATGAATCATGAAGGACTTCCAAATGAGCAAAGGAAGGAGAAACATTTTGTTGAATCCTTCATGAGGCAGCGTCCACCTTCTTTCAGCGGGTCTACTGATCCATTAGTTGCTGAACAATGGATTAGTACTACTAAAAAGATATTTTCAGTTCTTCAATGTTCTGAACAAGATAAAGTCATCCTAGCAGTGTATCGTTTGGAAGGAGATATTGATCAATGGTGGAATCTTATTAAGAATACAAGGCAAAGGGATGAAATTGAGTCCATGGAATGGGATGAGTTCAAGAACATATTTTTCAATAAGTACTTCCCTCGTATTCTCCGAACAAATATGGAGAAGGAGTTTCTTGAACTGAAGCAAAAGGATGATGAATCTGTTGGTACCTATGAAGAAAATTTTACAAGACTTGCAAGGTACGCTTTTGGTATTATTATCCAACCTGAGAGTAAGATCGATCGATTCTTTAGTGTCTTAAAACCAAGTCTTCGAAGGGCCTTAGCCATAAGGGACTTCAATAGCTACGAGGAAATCATTCTATGTGCTCTCAATGTTGAGATGGAGATTGGAGTAACCCATCAGTCATATGGGTTTGATAAGAAGTAGAAAATGGAATTAAAAGGAAAATCTAAAGAGCACACTGAAAAGAAGATGAGCTTTCCCTTATGCTCAAAGTGTGGAAAGAAACATGGAGGGAGTTGTCTTAAAGGGACAAGTAAATGTTTCAAATGTGGAAAGGAAGGTCATCGGGCATTTGAATGCCGCAGTGATGGGAAGAAGATGTCTAATGATGCAAACAAAGGAAGGGATACATAGAATGAACCTACTACACTTCAATGTTTCAAGTGCAAGGAGATGGGTCATTATGCCAATAAATGCCCTAATCCAAGGGTTGTTGATGATGATCGACATCAACAAAATCTTAAGGCTAAAGACAAAGGAAAGTCACATGAAATTTCTATCAGCGATGTGGAGTATGATAACGATGTGTTGAAAGGTACACTTACTATCCACTCTAAAGTAGAAAATGTTTTGTTTGATTCTGGGTCCACCCACTCTTTTATTTCTAAAGATTTTTCTTAGGGTATCACCATATTACCTCAACAATTAGATGTTGAGTTAG
Organism: Viscum album; assembly: GCA_963277665.1. Classification (NCBI taxonomy): domain Eukaryota; kingdom Viridiplantae; phylum Streptophyta; class Magnoliopsida; order Santalales; family Viscaceae; genus Viscum; species Viscum album. Next base: position 1,295,589,767 of record OY728152.1, read on the forward strand.
CTGTGACAACACCTAATGGCACAACAGTCGCATCAAAAGTTTATAATTCTTCTCCGATTGAAGTTTGTGGGAAAGTGCTTCCTGAAAATCTTATGATCCTTCCTATAGTGGAATTTGATGTGATTCTTGGCATGGATTGGCTTTCTTTATATGGATCTCATATCAATTTCGAAAGAAGGGAAGTCACATTTCATATTCCAGATCAATCTATGATCACATATCGATGCAAGGATGAACATAACCTTACAGTGGAAATTTCTTCCATCTTATGGGTCTTAATTCCACTAAATGAAGGTTATTTATCTCAAATGGTTGTTGAGAAACTCGTGATTAAGAATATTACCATTGTATGGGAGTTTGATGATGTCTTTCCAGAGGAATTGTCGGGTCTTCCACCAAATTGTGAAGTTCAGTTTTCAATAGAACTCGTACCTGGTGCTTTGCCTATTTCAAAGACACCTTATAGAATGGCCCCAATTGAGTTGCAGGAATTGAAGAAGCAACTCCAAGAGAATCTTGATAAGGGATTCATACGCCCTAGTGCATCACCTTGGGGAGCACATGTTCTATTTTTTAAGAAGAAAGATGGATCAATGAGACTCTGCATTGATTATCAAGAACTTAACAAGATCACTATCAAGAACAAATATCCTCTCCCATGCATTGATGACTTATTTGACCAACTACGCGGAGCTTAATACTTTTCCAAGATTGATCTCCGTTCATGGTATCATCAATTAAGGGTAAAAAGGGAGGATATACCAAAGACGGCTTTCCATACAAGGTATGGACACTATGAATTTATAGGGATCCCATTTGGTCTTACTAATTCCCCTACTATCTTCATGGATCTAATGAATAGAGTCTTTAGAGACTATCTTGATCAATTTGTGGTAGTCTTTATAGACAATATTCTTGTCTATTCAAAGAGCAAGGAAGAACATGAAGATCACTTGAGAATTATATTGAAGACCCTGAGAAAGGAGAAGCTTTATGCCAAATTTACCAAGTGTGAATTTTGGCTTCAAAAAGTTGCATTTTTGGGTCACATAATCTCAAAAGAGGGGATATCTTTGGATCCAGCAAAAACAGAGGTTATCGAAAGATGGTCGAGACCAACAACAGTAACTGAGATCCGAAGTTTTCTTGGTTTGGCTGGATATTATCGACGTTTTGTGAAAGATTTTTCATGATTATCTAATCCACTCACCAGGTTGACTTGGAAAGGAGTTATGTTTGTTTGGATGGAAGAATGTGAAAAGAATTTCAAGGAGTTGAAAAGAAGGTTATCCAGTGCACCTGTGCTCACACTGCCTTGTAGTGGAGAAAGGTTTGTGATCTATAGTGATGCATCCAAGAAGGGATTGGGGTGTGTTCTTTTGAAAAATGATATGGTGATAGCTTATGCCTCACGACAGTTGAAAATCCATGAGCAAAATTACCCAACTCATGATTTGGAGTTAGCTGTGGTAATCTTTGCATTAAAGATTTGGAGGAATTATCTTTATGGGGAAAGGTGTGATATTTATACTGATCATTAAAGTTTAAAGTATATTTTCACACAAAAGGAGATGAATATGTGCCAAAGAAGTTGGTTGGAGCTGATTAAGGATTACGACTGCTCAATTCATTACCACCCTGGGAGAGAAAACAAGGTGGAAGATGCACTAAGTTGACAAGACCATGCTAGCTTATCCATGATGAGGATCACAAAAGATCCAATATTTATGGATTTACAAAGGATGGATCTTGGAATTATAATGGAAAGGGAAAAATCTTATCTTTCTCAAATGAATGTTCAACCATCTATACATGTGAAGATTAAAGAGGCATAGAAAGAAGATGTCGAGTTACAAAAGAAGGTGAGAAATATTCCTGAATTCAACCTTGATTGTGATGGGATAATAAAGTTAAGGAATCGGGTTTGTGTTCCTCCCATCCCAGAATTAAAGAAGGAACTGTTGTATGAGGCTCATAGTTCTTCATTCTCTATTCATCTTGGAAGCACGAAGATGTATAGGGACCTGAAAGAGTACTTTTGGTGGGATGGCATGAAAATAGATGTTGCTGAATATGTATCTCGACGCTTGGTCTGTCAGCAAGTTAAAGCTGAGAGACAGAAGTCTGGGGGGATGTTACAACCATTACCCATACCCGAATGGAAATGGGAAAACAACACTATGGACTTTGTCATAAGACTTCCTAAAACATCCAAAGGCAATAATGCTATCTGGGTTATAGTTGATCGTCTTACAAAGTCCACACACTTCATTGCTATTAGAGAGGATTTCTCTCTGGATCATCATGCCAGGATATATGAGAAGGAAGTGGTAAGATTTCATGGAGTACCAATTTCTATTATATCTGATCGGGATCCGAGATTTACCTCGAAGTTCTGGCAAAGTCTTCAGCATACTCTGGATACAGAGTTGAGTTTCAGCACTACTTATCATCCTCATACAGACGGTCAGTCTGAGAGAACAATTGAAACTCTAGAAGATATGTTGAGAGCTTTCTCTATGGATTTCAAAGGTGGTTGGGATCAACACCTACCTTTGGTGGAATTTTCTTATAATAATATCTTACACTCCAGTATTCAGATGGCTCCTTAAGAAGCTCTCTATGGAAAGAAATGCAGGACTCCAACTTGCTGGGATGAAGTTGGGGAAAGAAAGCTATTAGGACCTGATCTTGTTGATGAGATGGCAGAAAATGTCTGATCTATTCAACAACACATAAGAGCAGCTCAGAGTCGATAGAAAAGTTATGCCGAAAACCGAAGAAAATACCTAGAGTTTGAAGTGGGTGAAAAAGTGTTCTTACGAATATCTCCCTGGAAGAGGGTCATGAGATTTGGAAAGAAGGGGAAGTTGAGCCCTAGATATATCGGTCCTTTCGAAATACTGGATCGTGTTGGAAAGGTAGCTTACCGATTGGAACATCCACCGAATCTCTCTCAAGTTCACGATGTGTTCCATGTATCTCTCCTGAGAAAGTACATACCAGATCCTTCACATGTACTCTGCTCAGAAGTTGTACCACTGGAGCAAGATCTTTCTTATGAAGAACAACAGATAGAGATTCTGGATCCTAGCGAAAAAGTCCTACAAAACAAGACCACTCGCTTGGTGAAAGTTTTATGGAGGAACCACCAATTATAAGAAGCTGCATGGGAGCTTGAGGATATGATGAGGGAGAGGTATCCTCATATTTTTGTCACAAAGTGACGAATTTCGAGGGTGAAATTCATTTTAAGGTGTGTAGAATGTAACACCCGAGACTTTTATGAGAAATATTTTTTTTATAAATCATCAAAGGAATCTTTCACTAAACACAACACTAGCTTGGCTTTCTTTACACGCAACCACGGCCTTCCTCGATAGCTTGCGTAGTACGCAATACCGAGTTTCACTAAACAACGATATGCTATTAAAATAGTATTAAAACTAGCCTTTATGAATAGTAATAACCACTTTTTGAAATTTTGTTAATTTTTTTTCAAAATGGACTTCATTTTTGGATTCGGAATATCAAAATTAGCCTAGGGTTAAATTTTGGAATTTTTCTGAAAAATTTCAATTTTTGATGAATAGTGAAAGCACTAAGTGGTAGTAAAAAAAACCGAATTTTTCATAAAACTTAATTTTACCAATTCTTTGAGTGGAATTTCGAAAATCCGAGAGACACAGTCGTTGTTAGTAAGTAAAATGTGGTTCAATGAGATGAAAATAATTTTTTGGTGAATAGTAACTTTTTACTTTTATTTACCACGGTTAAAAGTAAATAGGGCAATTAAGGGTAAAAATGATATTATTATTACCCTAACACATGTCCTAATTCTACTGGATAAGTGTAATTCGACCAAAAACAATCTTAGGAATAAAATATGACCATTTATGCCCACTTGAATTAGATTAGGACATTTATTATCAATTTATTTAAAGAAGGGTTAAAATAGTTAAAATCAATGTTTAATAACTAATGAATTTTTAATATGGGGTTATACATAAGATAAATTCGACTACAAATATTCCTTAGAAAGCTAAAAATATTTCCTACATAATGGTATTTTATTTGTAATATTTAGACTTAAAATAATTTAATTTATTTACGATACAATGATGATGCAGTAATTATCGTATTAATGAAATATTGACGTATTTGATGTTATAAATACCCAAATAAATGTAATTTGAGACTTTTTATGAATTACAATAATTTTATATGCTAATAGGATATGTTATTATTGATTTAATTAAATTTTTTCGAACTAATCATTCTGTTATGATTTTCAAAAAAATCAATTACCAAATAGTGTCAAAATTGACATAAAATAGTTTTTAAAACAAATACTATATTATTAATTGTTCTTTTATTCCTAAAAATCTAAGGCTTGTCCAAATGACTTAGATAATGTTATATATTTTAATAATAAACAACTTGGTTTTCTTTTGGCTTGATATAGTAAGTTTATTAACCTTATAGTGTAAGAAAACAAGAAGACATGGTAAAAGTTAAATTATCTAACTTAAAGTTAAATCTAAATTATAAGGTTAAAATTGATACCTAAACTTGTCTAAATTTTATTTTATGAGAGTATATCGACCCATCCCCACCTTATCTTCTAAATATATCAATTTGGAGCTACTAAAAACCGAATTTTACTTTATAATAAAATAATATTTTTAGTTATTTTAAAGGTGCCCCTCTCCTCCCTTATAAAAGGGCACCTCCTCCCTCTCTTCGTCACACCACTTTGAGCCTTCAAGCTCGGCCAACCTCTGCCAATTTCTTCTCTCCACTTCCCTATAGACATCCTAGAGGTCCTGGTCTTCTTCAAAGACCAATTTTAGTGCCCTAAAAGGAGGTCTCAAGGAAATGCTTCAAAGAAGAGGTAATGTTTGTTACAGATTCTTTCATCTTTATTTCTTCTTCCACTTCTTCTTCTTTAGTTGTTTCATTATGAAGTAATAACATCAGTATCACTCATATACTGATATGTTATTATAATTATGAAACAACCCTGTTTCATCATCTATCCATCCTACGGAAAATGAAATCACTGCGCGTGCGTACGTACGGAATACCGTCTCCACGCTGTGGTGTAATCTATTGTCCACCACCACCTTACTTGGATGGGTATAATGGTGTAAAGAATGAATATATATGATTATTGTAAATTTATATTGATTCTGAAATAGTATACATACACTCCAATATAATTCCACGATCATGGGAATGATATCATCGCTCGTGCGTACGTACGGAATACCGTCTCCACGATGTGATGCGACTCCTTCTACACGATCTTCATTGAATAATGATTATATAAATGAATTGAATGAATTAATATGATATATATTACACTAATAACATTATGTAAATGAGGTATCTATAACCTAAAAATAATAATAATAATTTATTCGACAAAACACGCATAAGAACAAAAAGTAATAAACAACCGAATAACAAGTAACAATGAAATATTACTAATAATAAGCTAAGAATATGACCATATATGATATCATAACAATTATTATGATTCTGGAATAAGTCAATAACATTATTTAAATCATTATACAATAGGTTCGGACACTTACGAAACAAATCGGACCTAAGGTAAGGGAAAATATCACTATCTCATTTTATCCGAGATTGTTTATACTTTGGTAATTACTGGGGTGTATTTTATCATCCACGTCCATGTTTCCTCGATAATTAATATTTTTTCCATCCACCTACAATTTTTTAAATCCAATTTTACCCTTCGGTGAGTTTTTAGTAAAAGATATGAAAGGAATCTTCTGTCATTTTTCATACGAGGTACTTTTTGACTTTTCTGACAAAAGTACGGGAAGAATGTTTTTTTAACATATACGTCATGAATATATTTTTAAAACATTATTTCCAAGAAGATTCCTTTACAAGTTTTCAAGTTTATTTTTAATCAACTTCTATTAGTTTAAAATTGTATTACATTTTAAGAAATGAAAATGTTTTTGAAGTAGAAAGGATATTTTCCTCAAGAATGGAGTTCAAGCGTTTTATCAAAATTATTTTCCATCTAAGATAATATAGGGTTATGTTTCTATCCCTATTATTACATTGATTTGATTATGTTGTGATGGAATTATTTTTATGAATTCATTTATCTTATATTAATTGTTTTATGATGTCACAAGGTTTATGAATCCCATTTTTATTAAATGGGTTATGCAATGATGTATGATTTATGATTTTGTGGCACACATAAGAATGGTATCATTATGAGATGGGTGGGACCTATATCTCCCTCCAATGAATTGGGTAAAGATTTTATATCTCATGAGATAGACATGGCTGGAACGACGGGTTAAACCGGTTCAGTGAAACAGGACTGAAATGAGGAGTGAACTCGGTTTAGAAATGGACATTGTCTGCTAAGATAGTCTTGGCAATGAGTCTTGACTACTAAGAAATGATTCTCTATGATTATGTGTGTATGCCACTAAGTTTCATGTTTTAAGTTATGATTATTGAGATTACATTTCACTACTATGATTTACCCCATGTTATGAATTTATGATCTCTTTTGCAGGTTAAGATTTCCAAAAGTTATGTTCTTATGATTTACCCCATGTTATGAAAATGATGTAATTGAGATTTCTTTTGTTTACCCATACTGGGCATTTGAGCTCACCCTTTTGTATGTTTTCTTTCCCCAGGTAATGAATAAGGTTAGTAAGTAAGATATGCCAAAAGGGACTATATATATGATGAAATAAATGGGAGACAGTGTAGACGCTTTATGAACCAGTTGTTTATGTTTCCCAGTTTCTAAAGACACTATACCTATACGGTCCTTTCCTGGTTTTGTTATATGTTGTAATAAGTGTGCTTAAATTATGGATTAATAACAATGTATGTAAAGTGTGGGTCGTTATATGGTTAGCCCGCATGGTTTTAAAAACAATGAGTAAATTGTGGGTCCCTCTCTATCCAAGAGTAATGATACTGTATAATTTGTTATAGGAGGACTCATGCCCATTCATCAAGTCGTGTGACCTAAATAGTGTCAATATACATGATGCACTATTTCCCCTAGGATGGCGCTTGGTTTTTCCTAACCATGCGACACCTTACTACCATGTGATTTCTAGTCCAAAAACTTCACTTCTCTAAAAAAATTCATGTTAAAACCAAGGGATAAACACTATAAAAAATATAAAAAATAATACCTCAAAATTATATTACAGATGTGATAGTTTTTATAAGTGTTCAGTAAGGGATCAATGAGATGATTTCCCAAGGTACCTACAAGATTTTTCAAATATTTCTAATGATATTTCATGGAAATATTTTTTTAAGGTAAGATAAATGATATTTTGAAAGTAATTATAATTATCTATTTAGGTAAAAAGTTATTCTTTTAATAAAAGGTTTTTCATGGGTATTCTTATTTTTCACTAACTAAGAATTTTATTATTTTTGTGTGCCTTAATATTTCTTTTGTGCTCATCAAAGGTTTCTAAATTTTGTTCATATGATTTAAGGATGGGTATAGAAAATAAATATGCTAATTTTAAATTTTTGAAGATTTTTCAAGAAAATAACTCATGTTTTTTAAAATTTCTCTATGGTGGGAAAATGGATACTAATTGGAAGTTTCAAAATTGTATTATATTGGGTTTTTATATATGATTTTTTTCATAATTATCTAAAATAATAAACCAAAAAATATTCTAAAATGTAAGAGAATTAATTCTTGACCTAAAAAATAATATTATGTAATGTTTAAGTCAGGTCCTTTTTGAAAAAAACCTAGTAAGATACCACTGATGGGACCTGAGAATAAATATGGCAGTTGTATAAATGTCGATAAATCAGTAGAACATAATAAATAAATAAACATGGAATATTATTGAGACATCGATAGATAACTAGGCCACCATGAATTCCTATCCATGCCTTCTTTAGTCCCATGTCAGAAGGAAACCTTTATAGAAATATCAAATGAAATTCAGAAACTAGAACATGCTTTATCACCCAAGGTTTAGCCTCATTTATCATACCTAACCTACCCCTTCCCACATAAGGGACGTCACATCATGTCTCAAGTCCCACATTATCACTCAGTGTGGTCTAGAAATCATTAAAAAGATAATAAGAAATAAGAAAGACATATATCAAATGATACTAAAATATTTGGGACACATCACAAATACCCCTACCCCACATTATCAAGACACTCTAGCCTCAATAAATCTTGAATTTCCCCCTCTGGCACAAATTCCCTTGGTGGATTTCCTAGTTTATACCCATGAATTAATGTTGATTAACCACCTCAACCAAGAAATAACTTGTACATCCCTTTATAATGGTTCAACTAAATGTATATAGACCCACCCAGTCACATTGATACCAAAATAAGCGTTTTCCTAACACTAAACACACACACTTGAAATTTGAGACATAGAACATTATAAAAAAGCTATAAAATAGTAAAGACCTCCTACCTCAAGCATAATGGATCTAACTCACAAATACACACTTCACAATATAATACAAAACCATCATAAACATAAAATAATCCCAAAAATTCCACATTTTGGGTTTAGAAAAGAGAAACCAAAAATATATAAGAATAAAAATACAAATTGGGCCTAGATTTCCTTAGACTCTCCAAAAGCGAGCCTTTGTGAAAAAATTAACTTCAAAGAAAATGGAATGAGGATGGAGGAGCTCAAAACACACAAGTTTTTGTCCAAAAATATCCTTGGTTTAATGTAGGTTGATGGAGGATAAATAATAATTATAGTGGTCATAGATTGAAATTTTAATTCTTCCCTCTATTAAAACAAATGTCCCAACAACTTAGTCACAACATGACCTAGGGGGTCACAACACAATGAACCCAAGGAAGGATTCAATACAATATATACAAATTGTTATGGAATATCCCATTGGGTTCATATAATGACTAGTTATTGACATAGAGTCTCCATATATGTTAAAATCATCATTATGTGATGTCCAGTTTCCACATCATGAATGACCACCTATAGTATAATTTTAACTTTATGCCTAATATATTCCTCTAAATATCAATCCTAATCCAACCAAACACCAGAGACATCCAAGTACCATAATTATATATTATAATAAATAAAACTTAACCATAATAAACCTTGGGATTATAGTATCATTATTAGTATAGTCTTGAAATAATATAATTAATATGGATATGAAAGAAATATATTTATCTCTATAAAGAAGAGTTAAGGTCGAGTGAACATAAAATAATCTGTTAGGTTTAATGATGAACCAAAGAGAGGTTAAATGTTAATAAGAATTATAAACAATATAAAATAAAGTTTGAATACAATATAACATAGTCATAGGGTGGAAGAAACCAAACTTCTAATAAAGGAGTCCAAAAATAAATTTTGTTATCTCAAGAAAAAATATAATAAATTAAAAACAATTCTTAAAAAATATAAATTGTATCAGTGAAACGACATGGATTATCCATATCTTAAATAAAAGTGAAACTTCTAAGAATAAAATAATATTTAATATTTAAAAATTCAACAGGGTAGTATTTATACATATAAAATTGAAATGGGAAATAATAATAATCTTGTTTTAAGGATTTGAAATTGAGACCAAGAACCCTTTCCTTATGTCTGGGATCATTTGGTGCATATTTCCAATATCCTAAATAACATATTAAATTTTATTACATACTTTCTTTATAAAACATTTCATGTATATTTTCATTTTTAAGACTGATTTACTTTGATATTTCATTTATTTATTCTATAATTTTTATCTCTCATCATCCATTTGGGATTGTTCGATCAATTATTTCAAAATATATTCAGTAAGATTACTAGGGTAAAAGGGGTTATGAAATACTTTCAAAATCTCTATAATTAAAGGTTTATATTTTCTTTATCATTTGAGTAGAATAAAATTTGTACATTTCAATTGGTTATCAAAAATGTACTCGTGTTATGAAAATTGATTCGTTATGATCATTTTAGTCCACTAAATTTATAATGGCCATTTATTATTAATTTTTAAATTTGCTCCAAGTGGGTATAAATACAAAAAAAAACTCTTACACTAACAATAGTTAATAACTCAATAAGTCTCAAACCAAAGACCTCTCTAAGACACTGTAAGGATACTACCACTAAGATGCACTCTAAAGAATTTAATATTATTATTATTATTAGAATGAAAAATTTATTTTTATACAATCTTTATCATGTCATAAATATAATATGTATCCATTCAATAAACTTTTAGAACCATCCATTCAATGTGGTGAATAAAAATGAAATACGACGTCTATGGAAGCAGTCACCCAACCCTGCCAAGAGCAACATTTTTATTTTCTAATGAATGGGATGAAGGTGGATGATGCTTATTATATAAACATAATAACATTTAAGTAACTAATTATACAGATTTAATTATATTGGTAAGGGTAAAATATATTTAGAAGAAGTGGGAAAAGAAGTAAATATGAGAGAACATAGTTAAAATAATAAAATCTTAAATTGATATCCTCCTTGAAACTGCATATTAAGCATTATTAAATTCTTTTTTTAGTGAAACAATAACATATAAGACATGATAAATAATGTTGTTGAATAATTTGGTAGTTTAGGGTTAATCAAGAAAGCTTTGGGTGTGAGGATAAGTGGGTTAGTGAAGGGGTCCTTTTATATGTGGAGGCGTATAATTTTTTGTAAATATTAATTTTTTAATATAATGATATATGGATTATTAAGATAAATTGGATTAAAATTTGATAATAAGATATTAAAATATAATTTATACTCTATAAATCCCTAATACACTCATTTATAGATGATTTCACATCTTTGGTTTTATTTTGAGATATTTTATATTTATTTTTGGTTTTATATTTATTACGTGGTTTTCCTGGGTTTTTTTTTATAAATAATTTTTGTGTCTAACTAAAGATGGTTAATGGTTGGATCATGGTTAATAGAAATTTTTTTGCAGCCTAGTGGAAATCATGTAACCTAGATAGTGGCACTTTCCATGTTTTAGGGCCCAAAACTCGAGTGTGTGGGATAACCATGTGGCTAGAACATTGGATTTGTCTAAGGCACAAGGTGCAAAAGCATGTTACCCCTCAAGTAAAATTGTGTGGACTATTTACTCTTGGAAATTTTTGTTTCATATTTGGCACATGGTTTGGAAAATCGTGTGGCCAAACTATGTGTCATGTTAGTTCTTTAAAAAGTTTGAAATTCATAACCACCCCATCCCTGATTTTAACCCCAAATCCCCCCTAAATCACCCCATTAAATCTCCCTAACCCTAGGATCACCTACCCCATTCTTCTTTTATCCATTGGGATTAAATATATGAGTGTTTTTTGCCTTGTATCTTCACGAAATAATCAAGTAATCATATCCTTTCCTTCCTTCTTTCTTCTTCTTGGTTTTCTCTCTCTTTCTTCTTGGGTTCTCTCTTCTCCAGGGGATTTTGTTTTCTAAAGTGGGTTCAAACTTGTTTGATAGTGTTCAATATTGAAAAATATTTTGAGTTTTTTCCTTATAGGGTCTCTCCTTAGTGTGGTGGTGGTTTTCAAGAAGTTTCCAAAAGTTTACAAGAAAGTTGTAGGTGGTTCCATGCTTTATAATTGTTTGATGATTTTAGTGTTCTTTAATTGGTTCTCAAATGGGTTTTATAAATGTGTAAATGGTGTTTATCAGGTTTTAAAAATAATTTTTTTTTGTTTGAGGGTTTGATAAAGATTTATCTATTCCAAATGGTTATTGGTTATGTATATTTCATGTGTTTGAAATTTGTTTTTTGTGAGAGGTGGTTCACATGAAATAGGGGATGAGATTGAGCATAAGGGAACCCTAAGTATCTAGGTGGTAAGACTAGGTCTAGTACATTTGGAAATTTATTAGTGATAAGGCTCAGTCTTCCAAACCAGACTACATAACAACAATAATGATATGTATATCGTTCAACTTCTTTCATCTTTATTGTCATTTTTAATTCCAAATTAGGTTTCATTTTAAATTACAACTATATTTTTCTTAAAAACTATCATGTTAATTTTTTATCTAATTTTATTTCATGGAATATCTTTTGGTGGTATCCAATTGGGCATTTTTATCACACCCAACATACACCCTCAGGTGTAAGTAGAATTTGATGTGATTGACCCAAGTAAATTCAAGGTTCCCCATGGCGGTGATGGTGGTTCTATGTGATAGTATTTTTTTCATTGTTGTGTGTTAATGGTGGTGGTGTGGGGTGCCAACCCACATAGCACATGGATGTTTTGAGGTTCTAGTTCTTCCATCCCATTTTGGGTATTTTGGATTTTTTAAATTGTAAAGTGTTTCATTCAAATTCTGTTATGGATGCTGGTTGATGTAATGAAATGTATTTTATTTAGTGTTATGCTATTATTTTTTACTATTTATGGTATATTCTCATGGTATACATCATTCCCAGGGATGTTATTTGATTCCTAGGCACTATTTTCCAGCCTGTGGGGTTTAGGAATGCCTTTTGAGCCTTACCATGAGCAAGATTGGGTGTTGAGTTTGATGTAATCCCCGCTTGGTTTGTAACAATAAGTTATCATAGAATGGTTTTTTCCCTTCATTGGTTCATTTTATTTGGGAGAGTCTAGATAGAACATAGCTTGGAATATCTGTACTTGGGGTTCTGGTAATGAGTGGGGTGTCTGGCCAACACACTTCATGATAGGCCTTGGTCTCTATGGAGTATTTTTTATTTGTTTTTACATATCGTATATTTGCGATGTATAGGATATATAATTTTCATGGAAATTGATTGTGGGTGGAGTATTTTGGTTTTTTATTGTGGTTTTTATGGATTAATCTGGGTTTTTAGGAATGTTTGAAAGTTTTTGTTACTAAAATTTTATGGTTGTTGTATTTATGGTTTCCTCATATTTGTATATTTTTTAGCATTATTCCCCCTAGATACTTCCAATGAAACCATAGTAAGATACTGGAGAGAGTTCTTTCTAACCAATTTATAATAAATTAGTCGAATTAGTGGTTTAGGTTTTCCAATAATTGGATCAAGGAGTGGGATATGGCCCATATCAAGCAAAGGAAGACAAACCAGGTCTAAAAAAGTACTAGGCACAGGATTTTCTCAAAAAAACCTCCATAATTTTCGGGTGGTACAAACCACCATTAATCTGATGATTGGGTTTAAAATATCGATAGGATTTTTGGGTTTCTTGATACTCCTAAAGATGAAAATTCAAAGTGTTCTTCATTATTGTTGGATGTCCCTTGTCATAGGTAGTGGGACTTAGTAGTACAAGATGGGAAACAAAAGAATATGGTTTGTAAGGATTTCAATTATTTACTCAAGCGGAATTATTTCCCTGAGAATTTGGCCTTTTCTAAGGCCTGGGAGTTTTCTTATCTGCATCAGAGGGATTGAACTGTGTTGGATTATGTTAAACATTTCAAATATTTGGTCTGTTTCATACCTGATGTGGTTTATAATGGGTAGTTGAAGGCTTATAGTTTAAAAATAGAGTTGTTTATATACATTTTATTTCAAGTATTCTTGTTAAATATAAATAAATATGTTGAGATAGTTGAGTGAACCTTAATGTTGGTGATTGATCACGCTCATAAATTGGGTTTTTTCTATGGCAGTTTAAAAAGTGGGCCAGGGTGACCATGGTTTATCTAAAAGGGAAAGGAAGCATGATGAGAAACAGAAGATGGGAGGAGGTAGTTTGGGACATCCTTCCTAAACTCTTTCATTTGAATCCATAGGTGGTGGGTCAGTTTTCTGCTACCAGTTTGGATGGATAGCATAATGTGAGGGAAGTGCTTCCATCTCCACCTAGACCCTGCCATCAATAAGGGAATTTGGTCCACTTGAAGATATTCTGTAAGGTTGGTGCTCGGACTCAGAGTGGTTAAGGTTATTAAAAAAATTTGGAATTAATATCTTAGATTGTTACATCAAGGTCAATGGGTTCACATTCTATTAGTCATGCTGGAAAGGTTGGATCCTATTTTGATAAAAGTTATCTCAAAGCCTAGACACCTATTAGTATCCAACTACATGCTTTGTTAGAGTTGAATAATCTTCATTTTATAGATTAGGGAATAGTGTAATCAGTTGTAGTACCTATAACTATATGATTTACTTTTGTTATTGCATCATTCATAGATATCACTTTGTTTGATATGGATGATTCTAAATCTTTTATTTACACTCATACTATGGAATTATTGAAATTTATAGAATATATCTTTCTATATTTGATTGATTTGGTTATTCCAATTCGAAAAAAAGGAACAGGGTTTCAAATGTCCATCATGTATACTCACTCTATCAGGAGTCGAGTTAGAATGGGACTTCCTACTTCTCAAGAAGGACATATTTGATGTGATCCTCGACATGGATTAAATGGTGTGTTTCAAGGAACATATTTATTTGTATCAGTGGTGAGTGAGATTTGTGGTACCAGATGGGAATACTCATATTTTCCCAAGTGAATGGGATCCTTGTTCAGGGAGAGATGCACCTCTACTTCTAGTGTTGTTCAATTTCATTTTCCATGTTTTTTCCCTCATTTTAGAGGATTATGTTTGAGGTTCTATTGGTGGGTTACCTCCTATAGTGGATAAGTTTCTAGAGGTGTTTCTAGTAGATTTTTCAGGGTTTCTTCTAGAATAGGATCTGGGTTTTTCCATTGATTTTTTTGTCAAGAACACAGCCAGTATCTCTTCCCCCATATTCAATGGCCCCCACTGAATTAATGTAATTTAAGATACTGTTGTAAAATTTAGAATCTAAAGGATTCATTCACCTCAGCATCACACATTGGGCCTCCCCATACTCTATTATCCAAAAATGATGACAAATTCATCCAATTATTTATCAATTATTATAAGTAGAATAAGGTAAAAATCAAGAACAAATACCCCTTTCCACACATTTATGGACTCTTTGATCAACTCAAGGGGTAAATGAGGTTTTACAAGATCAACTAATGCTCTGATTATCACTAGGTCAGGTTCAGAGATGAATATATTCCCAAATAGGTCATATAAAGTAGGTATTACTACATTGATTATTTTTCCATTCCATTAGGGATGAGAAATGTTGGTCTTCATTGATCTTATGAACCATTTGTTTCATCGATACCTCAATTATTTTGTCATCATTTTTTTGGATGACATAATGGTCTACTCCAGTACTGAGTAAAAACATGAGTAGCATATAAGGTTCATTATAGGTACTCTTTGACACCATCATATTTATATTAAGTTTATGAAATGTACCTTATGGATTAGTGAGGTGAAATTTTTTATCCACATAATTTCAAAATGATTAATTTCAATTGACCCTAAGAAGATCAGTTCAGTGATCAATAGGAGTAACTGAGGAAGGTTTTTGAGATTAGAAGTTTCTTGGGACTAGCCAGTTACTAGAGTAATTTCATTATAGATTTCTCTCATATTGCATCACCCATGACCCCACTTATAAAAAAATGGTAATGGTTTAAATGGTGACCAAAATGTCAGAAATATTTTTAGGAGCATAAATGGAAGTTGACAAATGCCACTATTTTAATCATTCCAGAATCTATGAAGGGATATGTGGCCTATTTTGATGATTTAGGAATGATTCTTCAATATGTACTAATGTAGGATGATCATGTGGGGGAATATAGCTCCCTTTAACTTCAACCACGTGAAAGGAATTACCCAACACATGACCTGTAATCAGCATCGGTGATGCATGCCTTGTTAACAGGGCACCTCTATCTATTCGAGGATAAATTTTGGGTTTACTTGGATCAAAAGAGCATGGAATAAATTTTCTCTCAGAAGGATCTGAATACAAGGTAGTGTCAATGGGTTGAATTTATTCAAGGGTTCATTTTTGAAATTTTCAATACCATGGGTAAAGGGAATGTGGTAGAAGATTCTCTATATAGGAATATACTAGTAAAAACTATAAAATATTTAAATGATGAGTGTAATTTTATGGTTATGTTCATTTAGATACATTTAGAAAACAAGGATAATATTAAAAGCTTGTTTTTTCCAATTTTCAGTTAACACCCTCTATCCTAGACCTGGTTTAGGAAGAACATCCAAGTGATGGGTTGTTTTAGCATTCCACATAGTTCCTAAATGGTGGGGAGGTGTGTAATGAGTGGTCATTGTATTCCTAAGGAATCATATTCTTCAAGGGTCACTTTATGGTACTATTTTCTTTGCGAAAGGTGGGGTTGTAAGATATCCATCAGTCTTAGTGGGCCATTCATCGTAGAAATAATAAAAAAATTATGATGTGTGTCGCCAGTTTTGGTGGCCAGGTATAAGGTGGGATATAGCATACTTTTTATATAGGTTCTATAAATTATAGAAAGTTAAATAGGATCATAATATTCCCTTGGGTTTACTTAATTAACTACCCATTCCTACTTTAAAGTGGTATGAGGTCACCAAGGACTTTATCAGTAGACTATCCCAAACACCCTAGGGAAAGAATTTCTATTTGGGTGGTTATTGTCCATCTGACTAATTCATCCCATTTTAGTCTGGTCAATAATTTGACCAATGTGGATGAGTTAGGTCAGTTGTATGTTCATTAGATAGTGAGAGTTCGTGGTGTGCTGTTATAAATTTTTTATGAAAGGTACCCCCAATTTACCTATCTGTTCTAGGAAGTCCAAATGAAATAAATGGGATCTCAAGTCTAGTTGATCAGGGCATACCACCCTCAAATAGATTGTCAGGTAGAGCAGGAAAATCAGATCTTGGAATACATTATCTGGGAATGTGTGTTAGATTTTAGTGGCTTGTGGGAAAACCATTTTGTATTGGTCAGATTTTTATATAATAATAGTTAACAATCCTCAATAATAATAGATACTTTTGAGGCGCTATATGGTAGGCCATGTTAGTTTCCTTTATGCTGGATAGTAGTGGGTGAGACTTTGTTGTAAGAGAAAACCAAAATGGTTTATTTGATCATGTAGTAGTTATTGATAATGAAAATACCCCATAAGATTTATGTTGATCAATGGGTTTGATCCTTGTAATTCTTAGTTTTTGATAGTGTGTGTTTCAAATTTTCCCCTTTCATAGGTCATCATCTTCTTAGTAAGAAATAGAATCTAATACTGATTTTTGTTAAACCCTTTGATGTCAATGAGATAGTTGGTAAGGTGGTATACTGTTATGATTTTTTCCCAGTTAAATTCAATCCATGACGTGTTCCATCTCCCAAAATTATTGGAGTATAACTTGGTCCCATATCACATACAAAATTGAGAAGAGTTAGATTTTGAATCAGAATTTTTTTCTTGAAAAACCAATGTGGATTATGGGTTTCAAAATGAAAGTGCTTTAATTGTAATCCATAACATTAGTTAAGGTCCTTTGGATTCAGGGAAATGATGAGCATGAGACATGGGAGTTCAACACATGGGTAGAAGTGCAATATCCACACTTATTCTCTTATCAGACATCAATTTGACTTTCCGAGGGTGTAAAATTTTCTTGGTAGGGTTAATTTTTACATCCATGGGTTAATGTTGTGGTATTTTATTTTTTATTTTTTATTATATCTTTATTATATATCTTTACCAGGATTTTTTTAGAAAAATGGATGTTTTGGTTCAAACAGGAGGTGGAGTACAGTTGGTACATGGTTAGTAGAAACTTTGTACCAACCCAATGGAAATAATGAACCCTAGATAGTGGTATTGTCCCATTCATATACCCTAATGTGTGGGAGTACAGCCTAACTATGTGCCTAGTAGAGTAGCTCTTCCTAAGTTTGACAAATAGGTTCATGAGAATACCCCCCCCCCCCCCCCCCCCGCTCCAAGAAAACTATTCATCCAAAGTTCCTTTTGGAAATTGGTGTCCCATGGTTGGAACATTATTCGGAAAACAGGGTGGTAAAACAATGCTTCCTTAAAAACATTCATAAAGTTTGAAATTCATAAACTAACCCTCCTCAATTTTAACACCAGATCCCCCTTAAATTTCCCAATTCAGTCTCCCCATCCCTAGGCATTCCTCCCCCTTTCCCAACACTACCTTTGGATTTAATATTTAGGTGGTTCTAGCCTTATATCTTTAAGAAATAATCAATTAATCCTCTCATTTCCTTCCATATTTCTTCTTATTGTTTCCCCCTCTCTTCCTTCTTGGGTTCTTTCTTCTCTAGTGGACTGGTTTCCCTAACTTGGGTTCAACCATTTTTCTTTGGGTTCAATATTGATAAATGTAGTGTTCTCTTTTCTTTATAGGGTCTCTCCTTTGTGTGGTTGTGGTTTTAAAATCGTTTCTAGAAGTTTACAAGAAATGGGTATGTGGTTCCATGCTTTAACAGTGTTTGATGATTTTAGTATGTTTTCTCAATTCTAAAATGTGTTTAATACATTTTTTAAATGATTTCAATCATGTTTTCCAAGTATTTTGGTGTGCATAAGGGATTAATAATTATTTTTATATTGAAAATGTTTATTTCTAATGTGTATTATAGGTTTTAGAAGTGTTTTTATGTGAGATATAGATCATGTGTCATAGTGGATGATATTGAGTACAAGGGAATCCTAGTTATCTTAGTGGGAGGACTGGGTCTCGTATGATAGGTGAGTTGGTAGGTCTATGGCCCGACCTCCCTAAAAGGATTAAATAAAAACATTAACTAAACATACATGTGATGAGAATTGGAGGATCCAGAAGGAATGTTGTGTATTGGATGTGGTTTGATCACTGATAGAATGATGATCCTATGACCACACTAATCCTAGTACCATAGGGATTTCTCATGGTGCACATTCTAATCATATCATTCATAATGTTGTCATATTCACTATACTTTGTAATTCATAATCATGTTGTATTTTAAATTTCCCCTTTATTTTTCATAAAATATAGCAAGTTAACTTTTTCATATAATTTTAATGCATGAAATCCTTTTTGGTGGTGTAGTACTGGTATTTTTTTTCAAACCCTACATACCCCCTCAGGTGTATCTTGAATTTATTAGTTTTGAACTAGGAAAAGTAAATGTTCCCCATGAAGGTGATGGTGTTTATTTGTGCAATTGGTTCCTTCATTATAGGGTGATGGTGGTGGTGGCATGGGCTGTAAACCTGTATATCACATTAACGTTTTGATAGTAAAGTTGTCTCATCCCCATTTTGGTATTTTGGTTTTTGTTGAAATTTAAAAGTGTTTTATTGAACTTGTGTCATGGATGTTGGTTTATGATATGAAATGGATGTATTTTAGTGTTATGATATTATTTTTAATCACATATGGTTGATTCTATGGGGTGAAATCAATCCCAAGGATGTTTCTTGATGCTCAGGCCCTAGTTTCCATCCCATGGGGATCGGGAATGCCATTCATGCATTGGCATGAACAGAATCAACTGTCTAGTTGGTTGGAAGCCCAGATTGCTTCATGATAGAAGAGGTTCTATTATATATTTTGGATTTACCTCTTAATTTAACATTTTAATTCCATTTTAACAATTGTAGTTGTGACTAATTTTTACCTCAATGGCTTATTTTTATAAAAAAATACGATATTATCCTTATTAAATAATTTAGAAATGTTTATTAGAAATATGAAAAAAAAAATTCTTAATTCAGTTTCTATAATTGATAAAATTAAAATTTCATATAATAACGCATAATGTGAAACACAATTTTAAGAAAAATGTATTTTTTTAGAATAAATTATAATTATTCTTATTTCGTACCAAGTAAAAATAATTAAAAGAGTGTGAAATTATATATAAATATATATATATATTATCATTAAATTTATTACATTTATTTTTTAAAATTGAAAATTTTAATTTATTAAGATAAAAACACATAATATATAGAAAAATAAAATTCTTTGAAAAATTTGTTCTTTTTATTACCAAATGATTTTAATCAAATCACATTAATTGTTTATCATATAAAAATTAAATTTTATTAAATTAATTCAAATTAAAATACATAAAATTATTATTTGTAACTGTAATAATATGTAATGAATTATGATAAATAATTTTAACTATTTTTTTATTACATGAGTTTTAATAATTATTTTAATTTTAGTAATGATATTTAAAATTTTACTTCTATGATTTATTCATGTTTATCTTTTACTGAAAAATATATTTTGGTTCATTTTAGCTTTTTTATTTATGATACAATAAATTCAACATGGTACTTTTTTAAAGGAAAACACTAACTAAAATATCAAGGTGTTACATCTAACCACCCTTAAATAAATTATATCCACACAATTTTAATTTCTCTCTCATATGAAAATAGATGAGGGTTTTAATAATATAATCATGAATCCAAAAATATCTATGTATTCAAATCCTTTATAATATTATTTAAATATCTTGTAAAGCATCCAAAGAATAAACCATATGAGTTTCAAACCTAGTGTCAAGTTAGGGAAATTTATTGTACACCAAGAGGATAATGAGTTAATAATGAACCAAACATTTTTAGGGTGATTACCCCAAGTTACATCAAGGCCAGATCCTTCATCCACCTATTGTATCTATATATTTATTTCATTTTTATGAACCACACACCCTAAGATTTACCATAAATTTAGGATTTTTTCTAATATTTAGGTATATAATAAGGTTTTACAATAATATATTTTAGTCTTAATTTCAATTAAAAATTAAATCAAGATCATACTTACAACATTAAAAACACAAAAATAAAGGGTAATTATGTGCTCAATGTTCAATATTAACCTTTATCCCAAAAAATATTTATCAAATATCAATTTATATAAACATTAATCATATATATTCACTAAATATATTAATATTTTCCTAAAAGAACATAGATTTACTTAAATTCAAATTACAAACCAACCCTAAGGGATATATAAACCTAGATCATTTATAATTACTAAACATAATAAATATATCCCAAAATATCATTTATCACCTTTAAATTAAATCACATAAGGCCTTAAGAGGTATCTATTTCTTTAAAAATTATATCAACTATAAACTCATATACCCATAATAGTATTTAAATTTATTAAATTTTCCTCATATGATGAGAAAATGACCTCTACAATTATCAAAACCCTACTTTCAAACCAATTATGACACCCCAGACTAGCACTCCTAAATCTAGTGTTGAAAATCTATCCTTTATATACATGTTTTGAAACATATTAAACCAACCCAAACATAAACTTCCATAATTAAAATATCAACAACAAATACAGAGTCACTTACATGCACAAGACCTTTTGGGTTTAGATAATAAGAGTGTTTGGAAAAAACATTTAACTAAAAAACCCATATCATTCCTATACATTGAATATTTTTCCTATGAAACCAATGATTTCATTTCTTATAATACGTATTCAACATCTCCTAAAACATTATCCACACATGATGCCCATTTAGACTTATCATCCTTTTAACTCTTCTTTATAACCAAAGGAAAAGGAAACATAATAAGGGTGATCTCAAATACTCATTAAAGGGTAGAATACAATTAAAACAACCATAGAAAAAAAACAAGGCATGAATATTATAGAATTAATAACTTATAAAAAAATTACATATAATTATGAATATTATAATGAAATATATCCATGGATAATATAATATTGTAAATAATCGTATGTAAAATATTAACTAATTTCATAGTGATGGAATGCACAATTAGAGACAAAATAAACATACCTTTAAGGCCTAATCTCAAGAAATCATATATAAATAGGTAATGTTTACACCAAATACATAATATGTTTTCCCTCTTTAGACTTTCTAATGCATCGAGTGGATATATATTTCCAAACACCACAAGTCACTAATAAATTTCATTTCATTAATCACATGAATAGATGAATAAAAAATACAATACAATGCAAAATTTCATAGTAATAAATGAACATCCATATTGAAATAACAAGTACATGGAATGTCAATATTCCCAAGTCAATAAATGGAATATATTTATTTTAATGAACCATTCAAATTGATACCATATAGATTGGTTTGTATATAGTTATTTCAATATGAGAAAAAATATTATAAAAATAGTTGAAGTGATCTAGAATATATCAATGAAATATAATAATATGGACTTAAAGAAGAAAATAAAGTCAAGGGAGAGATTAATAGTGATATAGAACAACACCCTTGCTATCAAGATGAGGTATGAACTATAAATTTAAAAAATTATTTAGAGAGTAATATATGAAACATGACTCTAAATGATGTTTTAATAAAATATCTATAGGAATGTAGAAGTGAAATTATAATATAATTTTCATAATTATTTTCTAACATGGTTATAAAAACAAAACTCTAAGTCAGGTTCAAAAATATATTTCAAGGTGTGAAAATAGTAAATTTAAAACCTTAATTTTAAAATAATTCCAAATATTTCAAACATGTAAATAAATAATATTAAAAATATGGAATATAGAGTAGAAGATAAAAATATACATAAGTGGAATGAGATTCCTTTATTTATTCATATAAAATATAAAACATTACATTAAAAATGAAAAAAATAAAATAAAAATGGGAATATTATTTTTGTTTATAAAAATAGAAAAATGAATTAGAATATTTATTATGAAAAATGGTTGTAAAAGTGGTATCGGTCATGTTGTAAATGATAAAAATGTGATTCCTTAAAAAAAATAAAAAAATAAAAAAATTAATCTTATATAAAAAATTAAAAATATTTATTTTAAAACAAATAAAGAAACTACAAGATAATAGAAAATAACCTTAAAAATAATTTACTTATAGATAACGATAGTCATGAAATAATATAATGAATATATATATGAAACAGAATAATTATCATCCCTAAATAAGAGATTTGTTAAGTATACATTAATGAATTTGTTTGGTTTAATTATTAACCAAAGGGAGGTAAAATTTCATGAGACGTTTTAGATAAAAATACAATATAATAAGATAAATCGGTGGACTAAACCAAACATAAAAGAATGAAGTTTAAGGATAAAGGTTATGTCTTAGTGAAAGTTAGTTAATTTAACAATTACCCTTATGACTTAGTTAATGTGTGAGTCAAAGGAAAAGGAAAAGTAAAACCATAAATGGAAGTGAAACTCCTAATAATAAAAATTTATTTGATATATAATAATTCTATATGGTATTATTTACACCATATAAAAGAAAATTGATTTATAATAGGAATCATATCTCATGGAATTGAAATTGACACTAGAACCCCTTACCTCCAGTCCCAACTCACTTGGTGTGAACGTATAAACTTATGTAAATATAAATTAAGATTATTAATTATATTATTAACAACATTTTTTATGTATATTTTATTTCCAATGTTACATTTATAATAATTTTTCATTCATTTATTGTATATTGTTTCTCTATCCGACAATTTTGGGTTGTTCGGTCAACTCCTACAAAACTACTTCAGTACATTGACCATGGTCAAGTGGGTAACAAAGTATTTTCTTTATCTCTATAATTATAGATATTTTTTTTTCATCATTCTAGAAGCATAAAATTTTTACAGTTCAATAGGTTTTCAAAAATAATTTTATGTTAATAAAATTTATGTGACCGTTTAGGCGATAAAATTTAAAATGAAAATTTACTTTTAAAATTATAAATATAAGGCCTAATTTATCATTAAAAAAATTTAATAGTGACACATATATAAAATATATTCCCAAATCAACTTTTATAACCATCCATTCAAGTTTTTTCTAAAAAATAAAATAGGTATAAGATAATCAATCAATAACACGGCCAAAGTTTTCATTTTATAATGAATTATAGAAAGGTAGAAATTGGTTATTAAATATAAAAAATTATATTTCATTATTCTAAGGATAATTATTTCATTATATTATGATGGTTATCATAGATTTGCAGGATGTCAATCTTGGTTTCGGGCAATGCGGAAGCGTGTGAAGTGGGTTCCCAGCATTTCCTTTTTGTCATGTTCGATGATCAATCCAATATCTATATGAAGTTTAATCATTGTGATCAATGGAATTGAATAAATATATAAAACATTGATAACACCAGAATTGATAGAGATGAGATCAACACGTATTGTTTATAATTAATTTACTTAGATAAAGAATTACCTCTAAGGAATTATTTCTTCATTGATGAATATGGAGAAAGATATGAGGTACATCATAACATCATTATAGAATACAAGTGTAGATTTTTTCTATTTATGATCCACATGTGTTCTAGGAATCTATAGATGTCACCAAAGGAGTCTTCAAGTGATAGCACAAAATTTTATTACACTTGTGTTATCCACCTTGATCTCCACAATAATCGTTTCTAAAGTGTTCTCCTTAATCTGGTGGAGGAGAATTGATCTCTGTTCTTAGGAGAATTCTAGGATAAGAGAGCTATCTATAATTGAGATGATCCTACAATATTTATTGTGCAAAAATAAAATAGGTCTTTATAAAATAACATAATTGGTTATTTATATTACTAGGTTTAAAATAAAATAATTACACAAGTTCCCTTATTATTTATTTAATCCTAGAAAAACCCCATATTGAATAATAGTAGTAGTATTATTATTTCTTGACATGCACTAAGCTTTATAATAATATTTAATATTATTTATTTAAATAATAATCAATATTATCATTTCTCATTGGACTACTAAACTTGGTCCTCCATTACTCCACAATATTTATCGTGCCTTGAATCATGTCTATTTGTTTATTAAATAAGTAACACTATATTATTCACCAATAAATAAATAAATATTATATTTACTAAACTGAAAAAAAAAATATATGTGATAAAAAATACATGAATAATTATTAAACCATGCATGGTAATAATAATTATTAAACCATGCATGGTAATAATAATTATTCAACCTATTAAATAATAAATAATGATATATTATTTACCTGAGATTCTGAACACACTTAGTTTGTCACACTCTAGACATCATTCTTAGTGGTATTAGGCGAAGTATCCTAAAGTCCAAGGGTAAAATCTAACAACATGTCAAGGTACCCATATAAAAATAAGTTAATGCTGTAATGAAATGTCACCTCATAAAAATTCTTACTATATAATATAATCCCTTTATCATAATATATCAAATCGAACAGGTTGCATGCCAATTCCATCAACCTATATAATCAATATCTCTTTCTTTGACTTTTTGGAAATAGAACTTTCCTATAGATCACCATAGCCATGGATTTATTTAGGATATATAATTTTCATCAATTTTCATTGGATATCAACTTCCATTAAAGAATATAAGGTACAAATCCTTTCTCACATTATTCATTAATTCAATATTACTCATGATGCACCCAACAAATCCTACCTCGCTGCAAACATTTGGCATCATGGTTTTCCTAAATAATTCTAAGTGTGTGAATCATAATTATAATTAACAATAATCTTAAAGTTTAATGGCCAATAAACATTTCTATAGATAGGAACATTCAATGACACATAGAAATGTGGATTTCATACTGGTGGGTCTCATTCTCATAATATCCATACTAAACCGTACCAAAGGGTGTACACCATGAGAAGGTGCCCAAAAGTTCTATGAGTCTCCATACCTAATAGATTGTATCATTTTTATCCATCAAATGACATAATTATGCTATAGAACATATATTTAAGAATAGTGTCATCACACTTCCAGGTTTTCGTTATAGTGGGGAACTACTATGACCTTTTAGTGTGACAGCTACTCTTAGGACATTATCACACACTACATTACACAGAAGAAAAATCATGATGTGATAAAGAGTTTATTAATATTAAAAACCCTAACTAAAAGTTTATCATAAAGTACACAGAATCTTATTTTAGGGAAACAACTCCAATAGACTCCCACTTTCACTATAGCCAACTACTAACAACCTTTAGTCTACTAGATCTTTCATGATATTCACACTTCTACTAAGATAGGAATTTAATCAAGGGTTACACCACCTTTTCTTTGATGGGTACTCTACCTACTGCAACTTCAACCCTTAGATAGAAATCCCCCAAGAGGTGATACTTCTATATTATATTCTTTTTCAGTTGGTGTGACCTTGGATCTTTTGAAGGTGCCACCATTATAGTATTATAACAATAAAATGTGATAGTTTCTTTACTACTAGTTAAAAAATAAATCTTATACACAATGTTCAGAATCCAAATGGATTCCTTGGATACATCATAAGACACTATATACTCAGAATATGTTATAGAATCAATGACAACTAGATGCTTTGAACTCTTCCATCTCATAGCTCCTTTGATGAGACAGAAAACATATCTTGATTGTGACTTTAGATCATTCTGATATGTATGAAAACCAGAATCATTATAAACCGTATGAACAGATCCTAGTCTCCTCTATGCACCAGGAACATATCCTTAGTTCTTCTCAGATACTTAGGGATATCATTAACAGAAGTCTAATGATGTTCTCTTAGATATCCATGATGTCTTCTTACCATGCTCAATGCATATGAAACTTCAAGTCTAGTATATAACATAGAATACTTGATTGATCCTATCACTAAAGCATATGGGGTATTACTCATTCTCTCTTTCTCATATTGTTTATGGGGACACATTTTTATAGAAAGATGTAAACCATTTGACACTGAAACCAAACCCATCTTGGATTTTTTCATACTAAATATCTTTGTTATCTAGTAAATATATATACTTTGACTTAGTCAAAGTAGGTTATTAGATATATCATGAATTATCATTATCCCTAGAATATAAGATTGTTCACTTGAGTCTTTCATGGAGAAGCACTAGTTCAACCAGTCCTTACTAGATTGTAAGACCGGTATGTTATTTCTAGTAAGAAATATTTCATCAACATATACTACTAAGATTACGACCATATTCCCATTAAACCTTCTATAAACACACAGCTCACATTAATTCTTAATAAAACCAAATTATTTTATGGCTTCATCGAAATCAATTTTCCATGACCACAAATCTTTCTTCAATCCATAAATGGGTCTTTGGAACTTGAAAATATATTTGGCATCACCTGGAGTCACAATCCCTTCTAGTTGTATCATATTGATATCTTGCTGAAGGATCCCATCACTACTACAAACATGGATTTTATCAGCGCGAGAAAAGATCATTAACAGTGCTAAAAATTGTTGTTAATTGAGGTGAAGATAAAGGGGGGTCCCTTTTATCAGTGCTCAGAAAAGCACTGATAAAGACCCCTTTTATCAGAGCTAAAAAATGCTAATATAAGGGGTATTTTATCAGCTCTTTTTTTAGCACTGATAAAAGTCAAATAAAAAATAAAAAATAAAATAAAAAAAGTTATATTCGGTGGGGAGCTTTTAACAGCGCTTGACCCCCCCCCCCCCCCCTTTATCAGCACTAGGTAGCCCCCTCCCACTTCTGCGCCTTTCCCTTGCCTGCGCATCCTGCACTTTCCCACACGCCCCTCCTTGCTTCCACCCACACTCGAACCCGTGACCTCCCCCTTGCGCACCTACACCTTTACCACTCAGCCATTTCGTTTTTTATCTATTTAATGATATATCAATTTATTTATATATGTATAGTTATATTTATTTGTATATTAATATAGATTCATATTAATATAAATATATTTAGTTATATTAATACATATATATTTATTCATATAGTAATATATATATATATATATATTCGCATATTAATATATATATATATATTTATTTATATATAGTTAGTTATATTTATTCGTATATTAATATAGATTCATATTAATATAAATATATTTAGTTATATTAATACATATATGTTTATTCATATATTAGTATATATATATTCATTCTTATATTAATATCTATTTATATCTATTTATATATATATTTGTAGTTACAATTTTTTATCTGTATATTTATTTGTATATTAATATATATTTATAATATTAGTTTTAAAAACATTTATAAAAGTTTTTTATGTGTGTTTATAAATAAATAAATAAATACATACATACATACATATATACAATACACACCCACACACACACATATATATATTTACGAATAAATAAATATATATGTGTATTTGAAAAGCCATAGAATGTTAAAAAGATTGTAACTTATAATCCAGAAGCCAATTTTAACTCCACAACCAGACAAATTGAATAAAATAAAACAATCATTGATATGATATGTGTTACAGGGATAACGGACATCCAGATCAGAAGTTATACCTGTTTGAATGTTAAAAAATCGGGGTACGCTGACAAAAACTCAGTTTTGGAGGACTTCTGGGCCTTTTTGGCCTTGAAAATTGTGAAAGAGGCTTTTCCTCAGTCACAAGCGCGTAGAGATCATTGCAGGCATTGATTTGATATTTTGTAGAGCTCAAATGGACATCCGGATCAAAAGTTATGTCCATTTGAAGTTTGAGTTGCATTTTCAACGTATTTTAGATCTTTTATTAATTTTTTGGATTTTTTGTGTCTTCAAATTGTTATTGAATGATTATTAATCGATGATAATTAGTAAATTATTAATTAATAATATTTTAAAAAAACATTTAAATCCATTTTCACTAAATTTATTATATATTAAATGTAGTAGTCTATTTATAATTTTCTAAAACATATTTAAAAAATATAGGGCCAAAAAGTCCAAGAGCCAGGTGGGAACCTCCTCCCAATAAAATATATATAAAAAGAGTAAAAAGTTCAAGACAACTCAGAAAAGTGGGGCCTTAGATAGACTTGTGTACAAAGTGCCAATCCTATCATTGTGGACAAGCTCATTGCAGTAATCCGGAAGTACAAATGACCAACTTGAGCTAGCCTCCATAATTGCCCTTTTTTAGAGAGCGTCTGCCACCTGATTTGCCTCTCTATACACATGAGACACATCCAGAGAAATAGACTCAGCAAGGTGCAGAGAATTTACCCAGGAATCAATCATCTTCCATGGCACATTCCTGGATCGTTCCTTCAGAATCTGTGTTGCAACAGAAGAGTCTGATTCGAGCCACAGCTTCTGCCAACCATACCGAGCCGCATATCTAATTGCCTTTATCATTGCCCATAGTTCAGCCTAGATTGCATTTCCATTGCCTATATAATGAAAGAAACATCCTTTGACAAATCCTCGGTATTTCCTGAACACACCACCACATCCAGTAGGTCCAAGCGCACCGGCAGCTGCCCCATCCACATTCACCTTTAGCCAATCAGTTATTGGCGGAATCCACCTGATATATTTCATCATTTTGGGCCTCTGCTCCCTGCCACTTACACCAAGAGATCTCAATAGAAGAAAATCAGAAATGTCATTATTCATTGGACCAAATTGATTCACCGAGGCAGAATTAATGCATCTGTGCATCATCATAATACCCTCCTTGAATGAGGGCCTTCCATTATTGAAAACAATATTGTTGCGGGCCTTCTAGATGTATGAAATAAGGGAAACAGTAGCAGCAATGAGCAGGGACTTGACCTGCTCACTGCGATCAGCTTGCATGGCTGAGGTTAGCAATGCACTAACCGAATGAGAGGCTAATTGACAGTGCAAAATTCCATTCAAATAACTCCATAGCCGAATAGCAAAAGGGAAACAAATAAACACATGATAAACAGTTTCATCTGCAGCCAAACAAAGGAATCATACCGGTGAAACAGTCATTCTGGTTCACTGCAATGCAGATTGTATTGGCAGCCGCTGCTTCCATATGCGCCAAATTAGAAGTGCATCAGCAAGAGAAATGTAAGGACTCCCCACGCCCTCCACCCAAGCAGGTACTCCAGGCGCATTTCCACATTTAATAATATATGAGTCACAATTAGAGAAGCATCCACTAGAAGCTGGTTTCCATATGAGGATTTCATAGTTGACATATTCATACTTAGAGATCTCTGTCTGTAGCTGAGTAGGAATAATGGCATAAGCCTCTGAATTCCCCGAAAAATCAGAAATAGAGAGACTCCTTAAAGGCAAAGGAATGCCGGTAGAATGATTAATTGGGAAGGACATCCACTGAGTGCTCCAGCAATTCATTTGAGAATCTGCACAAACCAGCCATTTAGCCTGTGTCATAAAATAGGAGCATGCATCTCTGACTGACATCCAAACAGAGGATTTCTGATTCACATTTGAATTCTTCTGCAACCTGCCAACAAATCTGCTATATAGAAATTCCAAAGAAGTTTCAGTTCCAAATAAAAGTCCCCTGGTGAAGTTTTGAAGCAATGCATCATTAAAAATCTGGACATCTTTCAACCTCATCCCTCCCATTGCCACAAGCCTTATACAGTCCTTCCATGCCATAGTTATAAGTTTCCTCTGCTGTATCGAACTAGTCCAAATGAAATTTCTGACCATACCACTAAGTTCCCTGAGTAGAGCAGCTGGCCATTTATGGAGTGAAAATGAATAAACAAACATTGAAGCGATAACAGAATTCAGAAGACATATCCTACCAGCTTGAGACATGTTCTTCCCTTTCCAATAGGTTAACTAATTTGTGATTTTAAGTGAAATACCCTCCAGGTAGACTCTCTTCACTCTCCCCCAAAATAAAGGTAGCCCAAGGTAATTAAATGGAAGTGCACCTCTCTTAACGCCAAGACTTCTATATATTCTATTTTTCTTCACTATTCGAATTCCTTCCCCAAAGACAACAAAAGATTTCATCCATCTTATGACCTGGCCTGCCACTTCCTCATAATGATTGAAAATAACCTTTATACAAGAGATGGTTTTCCTGTCAGCTTTGGAGAAGAGTAGAATATCATCAGTGTAAAATAGGTGTGAAGGGGTAAAACAACCCCTCCCATATTTCATCCTCTGATAGATCCCAGAATTGACAAGATCATGAAGGCATGTACTCTAGTAGTCTTCATCCAAAGAGAACAGCAGCCCAGATAAAGGGTCACCTTTCCTAACACCCCAAGAGCATTGAATAAATCCCCTGGGTGATCCATTGACCAGAATAGATAACCTATCACTTTACAAAATGCATCGCACCATACCAATAAATTTATCTGAGAATCCATGCATGCTCAAGATTTTGACAATGAAATCCCATATGATGGTGTCAAAGGCTTTTGATATGTAGACCTTTAGGGCCATATTCCCATATCTCACTTTATTCCTCATAACGTTAACACACTCTGAAGCAGTGAATAGACAGTTCTGAATATTACGGCCACAAACAAACCCAAACTGATTAAAAGAAATAAGAGACCGTGCAATCTCACCTAGCCGAATTTCCATGATTTTACTAATGAGTGTTGGAATAGTGTTTCTAATAGCAACAGGCCTGAAATCCTTAATATCCAAAACATTATCCTTCTTGGTAATTAGGGCGATGAAGTTTGAGTTCATCCTAAATGGAATATAGGAATGATGAAAGAATTCCCTTACTATTTCAGTCACTTCCATATATAGGATGTCCCAATAAAACATAAAGAACTTGTTGGAAAATCCATCTGGCCCAGCGACACTATCCATGATTAAAGAGAAAAGAGCATCATGAATTTTCTTTGATGGAGGGGATATCAGTAAGTATTTTGTTCTATGCATCATCCAAGATAGGATCAATACATCTAATAATTTTATCTGAATTTTACACCCCAGAATCAGAGTAAAGATTTTCAAAATAGCATGTCACAGAGTTGGAAATGTCATCCTCAAAGGTAAATGTGCTATCATCAATTTTCAAAGCCTTGAGATTCCTTCTTACATTCCTCTCCCTATGCATACAATGGATGAACTGGGAATTCCTATCCCCTTCCTTCAGCCATCTCACATTGAACTGATTTAGAGCCAAGTTTTCTTTAAGAGATAAGAGATTATCAAGCCTTGAGGCTACCTATATCTCCTCCTGAGATGGAAGGTCCTGAAGGATATTACTTTGTTGTCACTCGAACAAAATTGAGTTAGCCTCTTTAATATCATGATGAAGGCTGGAGAAAGACTTTCTACTCCACACCCTTAGTCTGGCTTTTACAATTTTCAATTTACTAGTGAGTGTATGAAAAGCACTGCCTTGAGCAACCTCTTTTGAGGCTTCTGCAACATTCTCTCGGCACCCTAGCACAACTAGCCATCCATTGTTAAATTTGAAGGGCAATGGAGCTGATCTCAGACTTCTAAAACAAATATCAATTAATACGGGATGATGATCAGAGTGCAATATAGAGAGAGTCATGCCAGACACTTCCATTTCCTCACTTTTCCCACCCATCTGTACCAGGAACCTATCAATTTTACTTGCTTTTCTACCATTAAGGGTGCATCTACTCCAAGTAAAATCAGCACCTAAGATAGGCACTTCATCCATTCTTCATAAATCAATACATAAGGAAAATTCTCTGGATGATGTTCTATTAAAGTAGCTTCTAGTTTTTTCTTCTGGACTCAGAACCGTGTTAAAATCACCTAGTACCATCCATATCATTTCATTGTGCTCAGATCTTTACACGAGAGTCCTCCACAAGCTTCTTCTTCTTAGATACTGACTAAAAGCATAAACAA
Organism: Viscum album; assembly: GCA_963277665.1. Classification (NCBI taxonomy): domain Eukaryota; kingdom Viridiplantae; phylum Streptophyta; class Magnoliopsida; order Santalales; family Viscaceae; genus Viscum; species Viscum album. The sequence continues at coordinate 1,295,622,340 of OY728152.1, forward strand.
AGGTAACACACAAAGTATTAGATTGAAAGAAATAGATCATGGAGACAGACTGCTGATCACTTTGGAAGGACTCAACTATTACAGTATTGTGCTTTAGATCCCATAAGGATTCCGATTAATTATCCATTTGATTGGCTGCAATGAAAGAGTACCCCAAAGCAGACCAATTAAAGGCCATTCACCTAGAAAATTTCATTTGGGGTTCAGCAATGCCAATTAACATTGGCATATTGGTCAGAATGATGTGCTTCAGGGCTTTGACCGTGGGAGAATTCCCATTGCCCTAGAAATTCCAAAATAGAACTTTCATTAATGAGAGGATCGTTGCCTAGTACAGGGGCCAGCATAGCTTATTGTTATGCATTTCGCTGATTCTGCCAGGTTATCCCCTTCTGTATCAGTTGAAGAACTTCCAGCAGATTCATGAGCATCATCATCAGTGGATAAGGAAGTGAACCTGTTCTCCGAAATAAATGGTCATGTCAAAGTGGCAGGAAGTATCCTCTTTGCAACCTTCGAAGCTTGTACCTATGAAAAATCCCCACCCATCACACCATCCTCCTGGGATGGTTTATCAATGTGTAGTGCAGTATTGTCAATAATTTCCGAAGCCTCTTTTTCAGGATCCTATAAACTGGGAGATCCCTCATCACCCCCAGGTAGCTCATTATCAGCCTGACCTTTTGGAGGCCCTTGGTAAGAATCATGTACCAGATTCTCATTTGTTGATCCTTGTAAAATAGCAGCATCCTTATTGGATGTTCCAGAGTTTTGTACAGCCTTTAGAGTGTTCCCCATATCAGCCCTGCCCCGATCATCCTCATCGTTCCTATCACTGGATGGATCCAAACTGTTGTTATCATCATGCTCATCGACACCAAAAGCACTGAATTTTAGTGGATTCTCTTGATCCTTCTGCATTCCATTCACTACCTGCTTCACAGGAACCATAGAAGTAATTCCCTGATCTTTTTCCTTCCTTCGGAAGTGTAAGTCGTCCTGACCCTTGATGTTACAGATTGAACATAATTTGTTCCTATTACATTCTACAAGGATATGCCCAAAAATGTGACAATTGCAAAAAAAATGGGTTTCCTCTCATAACCAATCTCAAGGTTGATGCTGTCATCTCTAGTAGTGAAGACAACTTCCTCAACTAACGTGTTAGCCATGTCAACCTCCACCAATATTCTAGCATAATGCCCAAAATTGGGATTTTCAGTCTTCTTATCCAGTCTAATAGGATTCCCTACAGAAGAGGCAATATCCCATACAATTTGAGGATGCCAATATAACCAACTCAGTTTATGGATGCGTATCCATACCTGTGCAAAGGATTTTCTGACAGAGATAGGATCAAAGTTCTGATCCCACTCATGAATTTGAAGAAATCCGGGATTAAGAGGTACAGACCCCATGCTCTATGCACGCCGCTTGCATTCATTAGAGGGGAAGACAATGTGATAGAACCCCTTCCCCATGGTCGTCATCTTCCAGTCGCTAAATCCCCATATCTCTGCAATCCTGTTGGTAAGCTCATGAAATTTCCATGGTTGAACACCTTTTGGGATAATCACCCGGGCAATAATAGAGAATTTACATAGCCTGACTCACTCCTCAACCACGACCTGATTCGCAGAGATGTGTGTGATGTACCCTTTTCTGATAATCCTCCCTGAGTTTTCTACATCACAATCCAAGAAGGAAAAAACACCATTTTGCTTGGCCACATCAGCGAAGCTTTTCCCCTTAATTAAATTTCCTTGAGTGGCCAATTTCTCTAATTTCCGCTTCGCACAGAGACTGAAGAGATCATGATGCCCTATCAGATCTTCATCTTTCAACTCAATCTCAACCTTCCCTGCTGTATCAGTGTTGCCCTGCCTGGGTCTAGGGTTTTCATCGCTCGGATCTTCGGGAGTTGCCATCCAAAAGGTAAAATGATATTTAAATCCTAAAAAAAAAATATATTATATTTATTTCAATATAAATATAATTATATAACAATATATTATTTTTCATGATTTTTTTTTTAAATATAAAATTTATCAGCTTTAAGAAAAAGCTCTGATAAATCCCCCCGTTATCAGCGCTATTATTAGCGATGATAAAGGGTGGTGCTATAGAAACTCATTTTTGTGGTAGTGCATTAAGTAATGAAGTTTTGATATCCATCTACCAAATCTCATAATCATGGTAATCTGCAATAGTAAGTATGATTCTGATGGATTTAAACATAGAAAATGGCGAAAATGTTTCATCATAGTCTATTCCTTGAAGGTTTTTTAAACCTTTAGACAATATCCATGATTTATAGGTACTTATTTTACCTTACTTAACTGGTTTCCTATTAAATATCCATCTGAAACCAATAGTCTTTACATCAACCACCGCATTGACCAAAACCCAATCTTGGTTCATATAAATGGAATCCATAGCAGAATTCATAGGTTATATCCATCTTGCAGCTTCTAATCCCTATACACCTCCTTGTAGGATGCAAGTTTATAATTTTCAACTAATAATGGGTCACCATCCTTAGGGACTAGAAAACCATATCTCACTAGTTCTCTTAACTCTCTTATTCTCCTATCAAGTATCTTTGTTTCATTAAAATACTTCTTCCATGGGGAATTGTGGAATCAGTTATCGTACCAACTCTTGTGTATCTTGAGTATCGACTCCATCGAAGTCAATATTGCTCCCACTATCCCTTTTGGTTATTTTCTCCCTATAAATAAATACATCTTGTCGGGTGACTGTCACTTTATTTTCTAAGGGTCATATGAGTAATATCCCTTTTTTCTTGGGATAACCTATAAAGATACACCTCATGCACTGGGGTTCTATTTTGTTTCCTAAGAATGCCTTAAAAAATTTCTCCCAACCCCATACACGTGTATGCAATAAAATGTGTTTCTTTACACTCCATAACTCAAAGGGAATTCCATTTTCTACTTTAGTTGGTGTTCAGTTAACTGTGTATGCCATAGTTTGAAATGAAAATTCCCAAAAGGATAATGGAATATCAGCATGACTCATCATCAACCTTAGCATGTCTAACAAAGTACAGTTCCTCCTTTCACGAACACCATTCCACCGTTGGGTATAAGGTTCAGTGATTTGAGATAGAATCCCAAACTCCCATAGAAATTTGATGTACTCTTAGTTAATATATTCACCACCTCAATCAGATCTAATATTCTTTATCTTCTTACCAAGATGATTATATACTTCATTATTTAATTCCGTGAATTTCTCAAAGGAATCAAACTTATACCTCATCAAGTAAATTTAGTCATATCTACTCAAGTAATTAGTAAAAGTTATGAATTAAGGATATTCACATCTATCTTATACTTTAAAGTTTCCACACAAGTCAATTTTTTCAAATCTTAGAAGTTTTTTGTCCCCTTAACACTATCCACTAAATGGTGGTTTGCTCATTCTTCCTTATAAAAAATCATAACACCTATCTAGTGTTTTTAGCTTATAAGAGTCTAAATAACCATCTTGATAGAGCTTTTTCATTTACATGGCCTAGTTCGTGATGACACAACTGGGTGTTATATAAGTCGTGTAAACATTATTCTTTATCGATTTCCAACACTTAGTTTTCATAATTTAATACATAAATACTTTTATTTAAATGATCAATACCAAAACATATGTTTCCATATAAAAGAAACAACTTTTATTTCTATATCTTAAAATAATACCATATATATATCTAAACATAGCATAGAAATTATGTACTTCGTTACTGCAGGTGCATAATAAAAATCTATTAAAACCCAAGTCATTTTCTTTGGTAATGAAATGTGGTGGTCAACAATGTTTAGAGTAGCTAACCTCACACCCTTGGCACCTTTCAAGCAAACCTCATCTCTATAAGCCTTTAAAAATATACTTGGTTTCTAAATTTGGAAACAAATGTGAGAACCAAAAGCTATATCTAATAATAAATGTGTCGAAATAAAATATTTCACTCAATAAAGAATGCACCTTTATATTCATCTTTCCTCTTGTTAAAGTTCCTCATCCAGTGGCCTAACTTTACACATGAAAAACATATTGCCTCCTTTTCTTTACCCTACCTCTGTATCTTCTTCTTCTTGGTAGAAAAGTTCTCTAAAGATTTATACTGTTTATAAGTATTGGGCCCCTTTTTATTTTCCATCCTTTTCCTTTTCACCATAGGGACCACAGGTTTATCACACCCCATGTCTTTATCCACATGGAGAATCATGGTCAGAAATATTGAATGAATCTTCTCATTATTTATCATATTATAATTCACAATAAAGTTGGAGAAGTTCTTGGGAATGAGGAATGTATGAGATCTATAGGCAAATCATCAAGAAATTTATTCCCTAAGATGTATAAGAGTTAAATGTAGCGGATAAGATTGACTACATGAGGCTCAGCTAGCATAAACTCTCCAATTTTAGTTGTGAACAAATAATTAGAGATCTCACACCTCTCTTGTCTTTTCATCTCTTAATAGAGATCCTGAAGGTGATACATCATGATATAGGAATCAATATCATCATGTTGATTTAAAATACCATTGGACATGGATGATAGCATGAAGCTCTGAACATATGCAGCATTATTCAGATGTTTCTCATATGGATATAGTTCTTCATCACTTGCCTCATTTCCAAGAACAAGTGATAAAGGTATTTCCAGCACATAAAATATCCTTTCATAGTGAATGATGACGTGTAGGTTCCTTTGCCACATGTTGAAATTTGTGTTAGTGAGAAGGTTTTCCATATAAATTAAGGATCGCAATGATATGTTCGATGATATTTTATTGTTTTTTTACAAAATAAGAAAAATATAATTTTAGTACTTTAAATAATAAATTATAGAAAAATAAATCAATACTATATTTATTAGTCTCCCACTATTTTATTAAAGCCCAGTAACCCAAACCATTGAATTTGAAAAATCTTGATGCTTGGATATTCTAGTAGTAAGGATCCATATTCCCCTTCTCATTACCCCAACTTTGGTTGGTCAAGAAACTCAAATGGTTTTACAAAGGCATTCTAAATGATGATTGTATTATATTATAGTTACTTGATCTACTGATTGGACTCCCCAATCTTGAAATCCTTAATTTAGATTTCAACAACCTTTGCCTCTCAGTTACACCAAGTCCTACATTGGAGGTCAACCCTTTATTTGAACCAAGTAAATTCAACCCAAAAACTCATGTTATAATTCCCTGATAGTTGAAATCACCCCAAATTTAGCTAGTCAATCACTTTGATATATAGTTCGATTCTAACCAAAGTAATAAAATTCTATTCTGATATAATATTTTATTAATGGATTTTTTCCTTTTATGTGTAAATTTTTTATATTTATCTATTTAAAATTATTTTTAATATTAATTTGGATTACATATGTAATTAACCATGTCTTAGATAATATTTATGCATAATATAATTTATTTTAGTTCTATATTTCATTCTTGTTAATTCATTAATTATGTGATCACGAAAATACATCCATAATGAAATAACCATGCACCAGACAGAAATAAAATAATGGGTATGGTCATGATCTTATACTAATTGTTAGTGTATCTAGTGGTTCATAAACTAACTGTTGACCAAAGGGGGAAACACCTTGAACCAATTGAGGATTTTGTTTACAGTTTTCCACCTTTCACCCTTTGTATCTCCTTAGATTAGTTTCACCTCAGCTCCTAACTTAAACCACTTCCACTAGCTTGGAAGCTCCCTCCATTACATATTAATTTTACTCACACATAGGTGAGGGGGAAAATGGTTTTACATAAAATGAACCATGGGTACATAGACCCTACATAATGAAAGGAGATATGGAACTCAAGATAAAAATTTAATTTAATAATAAATTAAATAAAACCATTCTTATACAAAAGGTCTGTTCTAGCTCCTAATCATCAACATTCATGCAATGAATTATGAATTTAATAAAAATATCATTTAATTATTTAATTATTCTTATTTAAGATAAATCACTCTCAAATTGATTAAATATTATCTTTAATTAATCAATCCTTTTATCTTAATTCTTACTTGAATTTCCATGATATCTCATCCATTATAATTTTAAGAGAATTTAGTAAATATATTTAAAATTAATTGTCTACATAAATTGTACCTTGGAGGTAACACAGTGAATACTCGTCTAATTCTACCAAAAAATGTATTATACTCTAATACTGTTTTACTCTTGTGATATATGGCATACATGACATATAACATGCTTTCAAGACATGTACTTCATGAATGATTACACAAAATACATGATTTTTTGGTCACATGTTATGCTTCAATACACATAGAGTAACAACTTGTAATACTACTCATACATGATATAAATATCTAATCAATATTCATATAGTAATTAAACATTTAAATATTTATTTATATTAAAACCTATCATATGGTGTGTCCTATCTTTACAATGACATGCAAGTACATGTCTCAAGGTTTACATAGTAAAATAAATAAATTTTAAATCTACATAATTTGTTAAAATTAAACAGTATGTATATATAATACACATGGCATGTACATCCTCCACCATCTATCTGAGGTACACACCTAGGGACTCTTCATGTAAAACATACCTCAGAAAATTGGGTGTACACACCGTTTCCATTGGGCCACACACCGTGTTGACTACGTCTTATACGGTCACCAGTCTGGTAGGTCATGTATTAAATACACGACCCTCTATAGACACAAAGGGACTAAATTCCCTGTATGTATGCTACACATTTTCTAATTTGAATGACTGTGTGTCGTTATATCCCGGTCAACATACAGTGTAAGAATTAAATACACTGTGTTTCATCAATTCAAATGGTTTGATTAATTTCCTAATTAACTCCTTGTGTATTGACCATAAGTACATGGAGTGAAATTTTGATTACACAACATATACTCATGTGTTATCTATCCAAAATCCTTGGAACCTCTAGATGAGTTCCTCTATTTTATTTTAATCAAAAAATAAATGTCTATATTAGATCTATGAGAAATGAAGGAGGAAGAAGCCGATCTTGAAATTCATAATAAAATAATGATTAAACATTAATTTAAAAACTATAATAAAATGCATAAAAAACCAAAGATATTTAAATAATTATAAAAAATTATGTAACATGGATCCGATACCACTTTTAGTTTCCAAGCGTTGCAGAAGCATGTGATGGGGGGTGACCACATTTCTTTTTGTCATGATAAATGGTCAATCCAAGATCTATAAAATTTTTAGTCATTATGAACATTGAAATTGAATAAAATATAGACAAAATTAATAATTCTAAAACCAAGAGATAAGAGATCAAAAACAGTGTTTATAGTTTATTTAATTAGATATAGAATTACCTCTAAGTAATTCTTTATTCATTGATAAATTTGAGGATAGAACTATAGTGCACCACCGATACATTATTAAAACCAAGTGTAGATTTCCAATAGAAATGATCTACATGTGTTCCAATAATCTCTAAACATCTCTGAAGGAGTCTCTGGGTGCTATCAAGAAATATCCTTACACTTGCATCATCCGCCTTGACCACCTCAAGAATTGCTTCCAAAGCGTTCTCCTTGATCCAGTGGAGGAGAATTACTTATGTTTCTTGGGAGTGTTCTTGGAGAACGTAGATCTCTAGGATTGAGAGTATCCTACAAGATTCATTTTTCACAACTAAATTAGGTCTTAAGGAAATAGCATAATTGGGTATTTATATCACTAGGGTAAAATAAAATAATTTCAAAAGTTCCATTATTATTTATTTAATCATAAAAAAACCCCATGTAAAATAATAATAATAATATTATAATTTCTCAGCATGTGATGAACTTAAAAATTATAATTAAATAATATTCAATATTACCATTTCTCACCAGACTATTAAACTCGGTTCTCCATTCCCCCACAATATTTATGGGGCCTTAAATACCATCTATTTATTTATTAAATAAATATCCATGCATTATTCTCCAATAAATTAATAAATATTATATTTACTAAATAGTAAATAAATATTTATATCTAATCAACCATACATGAAAATTTATTAAACCACATATAAGAATAAGGAAATTTCTTAGTGTAATTAGGTGAAGCATCCTAAAGTCCAAGGTTAGCACCTAGAAACATTCCAAGGAACCCATACTGAAGGAATTTAATATCGCAATGACATGTCACCTCATACGAATTCTTACTATGTAATATAATCCATTAACCATAATATCTCAAATTGAGAAGGTTTCATTCTAGTGTCATCAAACTATATTCTTGATATCTCTTTCTTTGACTTAATGGAAATAGAACATTCTTATAGATCACCAAGGCCCTGGATTTATTGAGGCTATAACATTTCCATTAAAGGGACCAGGATATCAAATTCCATTAAATAATATAAGAGATAAATCATTTCTAACATTATTCATTAATGAAATATTACTCATGACACACCCAACATATCCTACCACACAGTGTACAATCGTCATGGTTTCCATCAATACAAATATTTGTGTGACTCATAAGACTAATTAATAATAATATTATAGTCTAATAACAAATACACACATTTATAAAAAGGAACATATAGTGACACATAGAAATGTTGATTTCTACTGGTAGGTATTTTTCTCATAATATCCATAATAGATATTAACAAGGGAATACACTATGAGAAGGTGCCTCAAAGTCCTATGAGTCTCCATATATGATATCCTATATCATTTTTATCCCTAAAATTATATCATCTAGATATATAAAATATATTCAAGTAGTGTCATATCACTTCGGGGTTCTCATCATAGTGTGGAACAGTTATGAACTTTTAGTGTGATAGCTACTCTTAGGACATTATCACATACTATGTTATGGAAAAGAACAATCATGATGTGATAAATAGTTTAATAATATTCAAAACAATGCACACAATTTTTGTTAGAAACAAGGTTTTTTTATGATATAAATAGAATATATTTTTGTTTTTGTTGTAAATCCTCAATGGAAAATCATGCATTTTTCAAGGAAAGGGATATTACACATTAATGAGACAACAGTGTTGAAGGTGGTGTCAATTCCTAGTGCTTGCCAAATTTTTGGGGTCTAAAAATGGAATATGGAGAAAATGATTTTTGAAAAGGGAGTTGCGCACAATATTTAAGGGTGATTATAAATTTTCATGAAAGTCCTGTTTTAGGATTAGTACTTAAAAATATGGATAAGGAAAAAAGTGTGTGATGTATGTAAATGTGCATGAAATATGAGGATGTGCGGAAGAATCTTATGTACTCAAGGTGACATCAAAAGGGGTATTGCATGATCGGAAATAATATTACATGCACTAATGAAGACGTTTTTTAAAATTGGATATAGGGTCATTGAGGCCTATAAATATGTGACTACTCCCATGGGAGGAAAAAATAATTTTCCAATAAAGATACAGTCGCTCTTCCACATGAAAGATTGGTAGACAGTTAATCTTGTGTGCAAGATGTTCCTTTAGTCTAAAAGGATCATCTGAACCTTGTGGTATAGTTGTGTGAAATATTAGGGTTGTGTGAAATTAACTTTGTGTGAAAAATATCAAATATTGTGTGCAAAATAAGATCTTTCACACAAATATTGGATGTTTCATACAAATGTAGTGTTGAGATTATAAATTTCTTTTGATATCTGGGATGATCTATCAGTGCTTCCAAGTGCATCCTTTTAGGACTTCGATGTAAGAAGTGTCTCATGATAAAAAGAGATAAATACTTCAATTCAAATATTTCTAAGATTACTTCAACTCATTAAACTAGGTAAGACTTATCCCATTGTAGTGAGCTAGGGGGAGTCGATGGAATAGTTCTGAGGGACACAATGAGATATCCCTGAATTCTTATAAAGTTAGTCTGACTGGCATAGAGTATTTGTGAACAAACTTTTGTAATCCACACATTGTAAAGAATACTATATTTTGGTATGACTGATAACCTATCAAAATATGCTCCTTGGACTAGATATTTGTGGTAAACCAAGTAAAAATTTGTTAATTCATCTCTTTTCATGTTATAGTTTGTTTCGTTCTCCTTCGCAACAGAAAAGTTTAACAGTTTCCTACCAATGTGTGAATAATATCAATTCGGTCAAAGGAAAAGGTTAACACCCTGATTCACCCCTCCCCTATTAGGGTTTTTTGGATTCCTCTAATTTTATCATAAAATAAAAATAAGTTTGTTCTAGGGCACCAACTCTAAGAGTTAATGAAGAAAGAAACATGAAATAACATCATTAAAACAATTCTTCTCACATTGATATCTTCCATTAGACGACTCGTTAATACTTGTTAGATTGGTATTTTGGTGATACCCAAACCTCTATAAAATGGGAAATATGTATTTTGTGGGGTAAGAAGATGGCTCCCTACTATGGGGCCAATGCTGATATCCTCTCAGGGAGAGGGACCCCGCTCTGGAAATCGGTGTGTTGTAGTATTCTGAGATTATTTCATACATCGAGGTGGATTATTGGGGATGGGAATGTACTTTTCTGGAACCAAAACTGGTGAGGTTCTGTCCTAGGATACCCAGTCTTTCCAGCCCCTTGGATTTCTTTCAGGGAGGCGAGCCAGTTTCCCCAGTTCTTCAGAGAAATCCTGGATGTGAACCAAAAGGATCTTTATGACTCTATAGTCATGAGCTCGAGTCCGGATTGATGCGTCTTCACCCCCTCCACCTCAGGACACTTTAATGCAAAGGATTTTCATAGGCTCGACCTCAATTAGGGACAGCAAGGGGTTGTTTGGACAGGTATGGTGCAAGAAGATCCCGACAAAGCTCAATTTTATAACATGGGAAATGCAACACCAGGACCTTCCAACTGATGACAATGTCAAAAGGCTTGGTATTATCATGGCATCTGGCTGTCATTGTTGTGCGATCAGAAGTGAGGAGAGCATCAACCACATATTTTTCGAAGGGGAGTGGGCACGGTAAGTGTGGGGCTTCTTCGGGTCCTTTACTGGGTACACTACTGCGAAGGCAGGTGCACTTCTGGGACAGGTAAATACGACAGGACATGTTCCATTCTTGGAGAACTGGTTTTAGGGGGCGGATGGGTCTGCAAGGGAGGTTTCTTCTCGAACCTGTATCTTCAGCGCGATGTGCTGGAGCCTGTGGTCTGCCTGGAATCTGGCCAGGTTTGAGGGGAAACCAGCTTCTGGTAGAAGCATAATCACTAGGGCAAGATGCAACGTGCTTGAGCTATGTGGCACAGAAGCCTACTGGTCGAACTCCCCCTCCTTGCGCGGACTGTATGCACACCAGGGAGCTTCTCAACAGAGCATTGGGCAGCAGGTCTCTTGGGTACGATGGGACCCGCCTGGTGTCGACCTCAAATTGAACACAGACGGGTCCTGTGTTTCGGGTGATATGCACGGCGGCGGTGTGGTACGGGATTTCAGGGGCAGTGTGTATGTGGAATTCACAGCGCATTATAGTGAAGGTAATTATTTACTGGAGGAGGTGAAGGTTGTCCTTACGGGTATCACCTTATGCGAGCAATGAGAGATTCAAATATCCCAAGTGGAGACGGACTCTAAGATAATCTATGAGGCTTTGTGCAGAAGAGGGACTATACCATGGTCTATTTTGTATACAATCAGAAAATGTAGGGCCCTCCTTACCAGGGAAGCTTGGATCACTCACACGTGGAGGGAGGGGAACAAGGTGGAGGACCACCTGGCTTCTGTGGCGACCCCAGGTATCCTGGTCCAATGTATTTCTCATGTGTCTCTTTTTAAGCCTGATGGGGTGAACTTGATCTCAGGGGATTCCCTTGGCCTTCATTATTTCTAACCCCCCTAGACCTGTATGCTCTTTGTTATGTGATGTTTTCCTTGAATAAAAATGGTAACGTTGATGATAGGTTTTTGAATAGTTTATTTGATCTTGGAATATTTATTTGTAAAAAGAAGTGGGGTGGTGATGGGGTCTATATATAGGTGAGAGGGGTGAAATTTTGTAAATATTAATTTAGTAATATAAAAAAATAATCATTATTCAAGGAAAGTGGATAAAATTGATAATTAGAAGGTAAAAAAATATTTTATAGTATAGAAATCCTTTTACACCCATTTAATGATGATATTTTGTGATATTCTGATACATTACCTCCTCATTTAACCTTTTTACCTAATTTTAACCTTTATTTTGGTGACTAATTTTTACCTTGGTAACTTATTTTTATAACCAATTTGGAAATGATAATTAAAAATATGAAATTAATTTTAATTTATTCAACTTCTAATAGGGATTGATTTTAATTTCAATATAGCAAATAATAACGTTTAAAAAATTAATGCATTTTTTAAGAAAAATGTGAATTTATTCTAATTCTTTTCCAATTAAAAAAAATTAAATTAGTTACACACACACATATATATATATATATATATATTATCAAAAAAATTATTAAATTTCTTATTCAAAAATTATTATTTTAATTTATTAAGAAAAAAATACATAATTTATAGAAAAATATAATTCATCAAAAAAATAAGACTTTTAGAACTAAATGAATTTAATAAAATCACATTAATTATTTATATTTTAAATATTAAATTTAATTAAATTCAATTGTATTATAATACATTAAACTATTCTTTAAGACAATAACAGTACTATGTAAGTAATTAAAATAAAACTTTCTAACTGTCTTTTATTTACTTGAGGTTTTACTCTTTTCGTAATTTTTTTAATGATATGTTAGATTTTTTTCATATGATATATTAATATTTATCTTTTATTGTAGAATATATTAGGTTTAATTTTAGTTTAGTGTTTCATTTTATACAATCTATTCAATATAGTATTTATTTATAAGAGAACATTTTCAAAAATATCAAGGTGTTACAAGGATTCCCCAGGCTTGTGATGTAAATCACTTGGAGTAATTTTGGTAATATTATCATTTTTGGAACACGTTATTAGTTATATTCCTAAACACGATGGATCAATTTTGGTTTTTAAGTTGGTTTTTTATGTTGATCCTTGCTAGTTGGTCTAGGATGAGTAGAGTGGGTTTTTCTTGTGGGTTAAGAATAACACCCATGTGGTGGGTGATCATGTGATAGGCAACTTTATAGGTGATATGTATAGTATTCTCAGAAGAGGAAGTAATCAATGGTATTTTGGGATTGAGTATTGTAATATGGGTGATGTTAGGTTAATTTTTAGGCCTATGGGTCTAGGATTGGTGTTGTCAGACTAATAGAAGAATGGTCAAGGTTATGTCATTGGGAATTGTTGTAGTGTATACCTATTTAGTTTCAAATGACACCAAGATGGTTCGTGGGTAAAGAAACTATGAGATGAGTTCTATAGTGGTTTTATTAGACATTGAAAGGGGAGAGTGGGACTTTGAGTGTCTTTCTAGGGAAATGTATCAATATATAAGTGTATATGAATGTTGGTTGTATGTGATTCCTCTTTGATATTTATAGTCGTTTGATGGGCTATAAGGAAGTACATAGAGAATTTTTTAGTTCTAGGAATGACATATAAGTGTATTCATTTTGGTATAACATTGTTGAGAATCATTTAGTTTCCATCAACGCAAAATTGGTTTGTGTGACTTTAATGGATTCAGAACAAGATCATACTTTGGATGTGATCGAGGTAAAAGGTGGATTCATTATCCATGTGTGTGATCACTGATTAAGGTCAGTGAGATACCATGCACTAGGTGGATCAATATTTGATGTAAATTAGAGTTGTTTTATTTGTTTAATGATGGGTTATTGCTGAGGATTTAGGGTTTAGTGGGCCTATATAATGTAGATTACAATTAGATGCATAAGGATAATGTTAATGGTGATGGAATCAATTTTTTAGGGCATATATTCCACGGTGTAAAGGATGAAAAGTGTATCATAAGTGTTTTTGGATAGTCAAGGGTTAAGGTTTTGTAATTTTTGGATTTGGGTGTAAGTCTAGATAGGGATTATTTGGGATGAGATTAGTCTATATTAGAAGTGAAACATGTGTGTTTTCTTCCTATATAATTTTTTCTTGGAATTTTTTATAGGGAATGATTTGTGGTTGGGAGTACACTATAGACAATTGGGGGTGTAATTGTCATTTTGATAGTGTTTTAGTAACTGTCATGGGAAACATTATTAGTAAGCTTATAATTGGAAGTAGAGATAATTTGGGTTATTTTTTGTGTATGATTGGGTTGGTTCATTAGGATGAGGAGAAGGATGATCCAATAGTGGTTATCATCTTGTTTTTCATAGATGTAAAATCATTTTATTGTAAGAGTTGTAGAGATGGTGAAAAAAGTAGGTCGGTGGTTGAGATATTGTTAGGATATTGATTTATAGCCCTGAAATTCCTATTTAGTTCCTTGGTAAACACTAGAATTAATAATTTATCTATATTATTCATGTAAAGTAAGTTCCTAAAGAGGATTACTTGATTATAATTCAATATTTTGTCTAAGTTCAACTCAGACTCGGATTCTTCAGTGCATGTGTATATGGTGTGATGATGGTTTGGTTGTCTGTTAGGGAAAAGATTAAATTACATCATGTACAGGGTCTAAATATTAAGATGATTAGTTGGATTGATTTTTTGAAACCCATGGTATTTAAGGTATCATGAAATGGTTGATGTGATGGCACATTTGTGGGATTGTTTGGGTGTTTTCATGAAAATATGATTGCTAGAGAATTGAATGGTGTTTCCATGATTAATTGGATGTTGTGGAGTGAAATTGAATTGAATACATTGTTTAGTCTAATGTATTCATGTCTCAAGAAGTAGAATGGGTATTTACCAGTAAATTTCAGTATATCTGATTTAGTTTATTTTATGGTTAATAAGGTAACATTTTATTCCATTATGAATTTAGATTAGAGAGTGTTGTAAAGTTTTGATCGATAAATGGAAAGTTTGGTTTCATTTTAGGGTGATTATCAAGGATGAGAAGAATTTAAAGGGGGATTTTTTAATAATTCACATCATTATAGGCTGTAAATTTTAGAGTAAATTTAAATTTTGATTTTAGAAGTGAAGTATTTTTTAGAATTTGGATTCAAATTAAACATCTGGGAGTTTTGAAGAATCTAGGAGGTAATTTTATGTATTCTTGGGTGATTTTGGGAGATATTATAAGGAGACGATGGTGTAAATAGAAATTAAGTGGATTTAGATGAACTATGGATTTGTTTTAGATTACACCAAGTACTAGATAGAAATCCACTAGGTACTCAGTGGATGAGGTAGAGAGGCTGCTGCCATTGAGTTCCATAGGGTGGTTGATGACTCACTGAGTACCCGATGATGGGTGATCAAGAAAGAAGTGAGTTATCAGTTTATTTTTTTCATTGGGGGAATTTGAAAATTTCTATTGTAATATATATCCCCTCCATGTGCATCATGTTTACCTAATTAATTAGTTAGGGGAAGGAATTTATCCATTCCACTTCCTTTTTTTCTCCCCCATTATTCCCTCTGTCCTTCCCCTTCATTCAAGGATTGTCAAGACTTGTTTAAAAAAATTAGATCTAGGTAAACTCATCTCTATCACACTCTTCATATTCTTAAATTTCTTATATATGATTTTAGGTTTTTTATTTAGTATATTATTGATAATTCAGCTGTAGTAAGGTTAAATTGTTTTAAATGAAAGGTCTTTTGTAGCGGTGGCTTGGGGATTCTGATAGGACATGACTATATCTCATTGGTCATAGATTCAATTGATGAAGTTTTAAAAGTTAGTATTATAATGGTATACACTTATTATTTTTAAAATCCTAAATAAAATGGGTGGTAGTAGATATGGATTTTTTTCATAGAGGTTCCATGGGTGAACTATAGACCTTACTTATGTCGTTGGTCATGGTATTGATGTCATGGGATTGCTCATTCATTGTTAGGGATTATTCCATATTTTTTGGAAATTTAAAATTAATTATAAATTTTGTGATTAATTGTTTATGTAAAAATGATTTAGATATGGTTCATGAGGTTGGTGTGAATTGATATAAACTAGGAGTGTCTTGGAACGAGCTTGTTCAAGGATAGAAGGAGTTTGGCATAATGGGAGTAACTTCATGAAAGAGGTACGTAGTCCTAATAATACTTAACCATGTTCTTGATTAGGCATGATTGTGAAAGTGTGAATCAATTTTTGGGATCAGATAAATTGGATATGGACCTTGAGTTCCCTAAGTGGATAATTGGGGTTCTTTGTGTCTCATAATATTATAGAAAATTACTGTTTACATGTTGATAGAATTGGAATCACATTATGACTTCATCACCAAGGTACAATGTTGTTAATTGGGTATATAAGAGTACCCTAGTAGGTATTTGGGTTCGGTTATAGTTTAGTTATCATATGATATACCTCCTAGATATTTTATAGTATTCATTGTGTCTCAGGGTCTTGGGTGATGGGAGAGACAACCATATGTATCTTTAATTTTTGTGAGTACCCTTTCGTGTGTGGATCTAATTCATTGTTCTTGTAATGAATGGAATATGTCCTTTAGGATTTGGTGTAGAGTGATTAGGAAGGATTACTATATATAAAGGGATTACAATCTATCCTATAGGATAAGTGATAAGTGACCCAAGAATGGTGTATGATTTTTGTGTTGTTATGTCTTTATGATGACTGGGTGGGGGACCATGGTGTCCTTGATGGGATAGTAGTGTGTGAATTAGAAGAGAAGTGGGATAGGACCTTTAGGGATAGGGTCATGAAAGTATTTCATTCTATGAAATAATCATGAGTTTATGGATGTGGGATGGTGTCTAGGTATAGAGTTTGGGTTGATTTTGAGGAACTAAATGGTTTCCTCTTTTTGTGAAATGGGAACACTAATGGTGGAAACTTATTTTGATTGGTGGTATATGGACTCATATAAAAGAGTAGCATGTGGGATGAGGTAGATGGATGGTTTGATATGTGTAAAAAATCAATGTTAAGGTGTATATTTCCTAAGATATACATTAGAGTGTGTGGATCACAATATGTGTAGGCATCAAGCTAAGAGATAATACTTAGGGTTGAGTTTCCATATTTTTTTGGTTCTCCTGATATACATTGATATAGGATGGGTTCTACACCTTAGTGGCTGAAATGGGATATGATACCTCACCCCAAGTTGTAAGGTGTTAGTCAATATGTGGTATTATACCTCACCCTAATTGATATGTCACAGGTATAAGAATTAGTCTTCGTACACTACCTTGAGTGAATGGGTTGAGGTCTAATAATTTCACGGGATATTTCCCTAAGTGGGAGGGAATAGTTTTAGGATAAACATGGGACCCTACCATATGTTAAAGGGTAGAGGTCAAGGTTTAGTATGGGACCCTACCCTTTGTAAAAGGGTAGAGGTAGAAACATTTTAATTTGCTATCAATGTTATATATGGGACCCAACAATTAGTGAGCGGTAGATTTCAAGGATTGCTATGGATCCCTACCTTATTGATAGGGTATAGGTAATGGTTTATTTTGTTACCCTCACCTTACTGAGTGGGTATAAATCGATATTTGGTAGTATACATTCAAGGTTTGTTATAGTACCCATCCTTGAGTGAGATATTGGAGGATTAGACATGGTATGGTACCCTACCCTAAATGAGTGTGTCAGGGTTGAGGTTTACGGTATGAGGAGAATTTTTCATTATTATTTGATGAAGAATATAGAGTCAAGTTTCATGGTATCCAAATTTTAACATGATTACCTGATCTGTATACTTTTATATCATATATTCCATTATGTATTTTCCTCATAAATACACATGAATATGATCGATTATATTAGTGAAACTTAGTGAGACCATATTTAGAACTATTTTTCATACCTTTCATGGGAACCTTATTTTACGTACAGACATTATGTTTAGATTTCAAGTTACACATTATATAGGGGATCAGGATGAAGCTTCTCAGTAGGGACTGGGGGAGGAGTTGAGGTGAATCTCAGGCTGAAAGTATAGCCTCTTGTATTTTTGACTATATAAGTTTCATATTCCTATATTATATCATTATTTTATGTTTATTTTCTTATAGTTTTCATTTTAATTTATTCCATACATTTATACACAGATTAATATATTATGAAGAAAATTTATTTGTTTGTTTGTTTTTAATATCAATAATTTATATAGTGTAGTCTCCCAAAAATTGATCCTAGACACTCAAAACTGGTCAAAAGAATCAATAATATAAAGAGGCATACTTGATTCAATAAGGAGACATGTGTTAGGGTTTCATTTGGGAGATTTTATCAAAGTCATTACAGACCCCAATCTCTATCATTAAAGGTTGTAATTGTTTCTCATATACACCATTTCTTCCCTCTACTCCAACATAGTAAAATATAACCTATATATTTAGAATTTATTTCAATGAAATATTATTAAAGATATCATTTTTTATACTTATATTCTAATTCTATTATTTCATTTTTTGTTTTTTTTTCTATTAATAAACTGAGAATAATTAATTCTATATATATTCTAAGAATTTTTATGTTCAGGTTACCTAATCTCATTTATTATTTAGATTAATTTTATTTCACTACTCATTTATTATGTGGTCATTTGTTGATCAAATTTGATAGAAATATAAGGAAAAAAATCAATAAATTGTTCTGTTAAACCCATGGGAATTTTATTTTTATTAAAAAAAATTAATTTAGTGAATATTAATTCAAAATTATTTAAAAATAAATAATATAAATTACATTTAAAAAATAAATTAAGGAAAATATTTTTATACAAAAAATTAAAAAAAATATTTGATTGTAAGTTCAATCATAAACATGAAAAAGATTAAAAAATTTCATTGACCATGGTTTTGACATTTCATTGCATTAACATATTATTTATATATGATCAAATCACTATAAGAATGGGATTTAATGTTTAATTACCTTATTATGTCATTTAAGTTTAATGGAATCAGGTGAAATTAAAGAAAATGATGGTTTTTCTTATTATATATTCATAATTGTTATAATATTCAATAATTAATTATTTACTATGATTTATGCTTAAACAGTTATCTGCTTTTTTTAATTCAATATTCATCCATTCTTATTACCAATTTACACTTATTCATATAGTCACATGAATGATCAAATCATCCAATTACTATTGGAAAAAAAATTAAGCAACATTTATCTTCACTAGCTGTAAAAAATATTTAAACCCCTATTCTCTCTATAGTCGTCACATGTAACGAATCATCATGAATTACCAATAACCTGAGTTGGTCCAGCAATAACCACAAGATTATTAAACCATATCATTGTAGGATAAAAATAAGAAACAATGGATAAAAAATCACTATAAGGGAATGGTTTAACTAATACATCATCAATACATATGTGGGATTTCATTTGACATGTAATATAAAATTATATAGAATAAAGTATACATAATAATGAAAAACTAAATCCAATAATTATAACTTAATAATATAAAATCTATCATGGTAAAGTGATAAAAAAACATAAATAATGGCATAAGTGACTAGCATCCTCCAGAGACAAACCTCTACTAAATATATGTGCTTCAGGTTGCAGTGCATCACTTTAATGATAACCACAAAAATTTACATCATCACTACACCAAAAAAACAAAATACTTAAAACATATTTATATACATCAAGGTGCATATACAAGGTTTCATTTTATAAAAATATCCAATAGTCAATCCCCAAACAGTTTCTAAAATAGTTCCATATAAAATATAAATAAATAATTCTAGTTTGAAATTAGTGAATGAAACATGTATTTTAACAAAATAAATTTTTTAAAGTAAAATAAATTCATTTTTCATAACCCTTCCCAATTCATAACTCTGATAGGATTTATAAATTTAATAAAATGAAGATTTTAAGAAACTCATGAATATTAATTATAAATAAATCCTAGTAATCAACATTGTGTTTATGGGATAAATCCTTTAGGATCTAAGGGATCAATCTAGAAATTGGCTTCAATATAACTAACTTATAATCATTTGATACAATATTATGTAACCCCAACTTTCTTAGATGAAAAATGGTAAGGGGATTTTAATTAGACATAGAATGATCCTATCTAGGGGTATTAATCAAAGTGATATCATAACTAGAATAAAAATCATTATTATAAATCCAACTTAGGTACCTAAAGGATTCAATGATGTTTTACCAAAAAATGTGCATGTTATAGTATCAAAAACTCTCATTTGTCATGAACTAAATATATTCTTATAAAAAACTTGAATCAATTATAATCATACATTTTTAATCTAAAATAATCACAAACAAAATGCCTATATATTATAGTTTATCATTAAAAAGACACATGATAAAAAGAATCCAAATAATCACATTCCACAATCCAAACATGCACATACTATTTCAAAATAGATTTTAAAACAAATGAAAAATTTTATAAAATAAATATAAATCTATTAAAATTATTATGGTTCTTAAAAATGTCTATATTATATCAAAATATATTTTTTCTCACTTTTAATAGATTTTAATTTTTTCCAAGTGAGGATTTAATCATAAAAATATCCCTATGCCAGTTTAGAAACCCACTTTATAATTATATCAAAACACATATATTTTTAAATTATCAAAATAATGAGTTTATCAATTTATATAGTGAACAATTATATAAAAAAATTTAAAAACTATTATAGTTTTAAAAATGATAATGCAAGCATCAAAGGTGATATGAAATAACGTAATAGGTACTTTGAACCAACCTAAAAATCAGAGACTAACCAAATAATAAAAAAATTTAGAACTATACAAAACCAAGGATTAAAATAATTTATCATATCCTCATGTAAGTAAATATAGTTTGAAGATCAAGTGAAAAAATTCCCTAAAAACAACTATTTGTAATTATAAGAAGTAGGTTACATGTTGTGAAATAGTGAAGTGAAAGTAAGAAGAAATATCAAACAGTAGAAAAAGTTAGTGAAACTTATATCATAATATGTGTGAAATGTTATAGAGGTGGTATAATAATAAAGTGATATAATTTTTATGGTTCATGGTAATTTTGAATGTGTCTTTATCTAAATTAATTCCTTTATTCTTGACTAAATAATATTGAACTAGAAAGAAAACCACATAATATTTTTAGCTAACTCTTTTTAGAATTCATCTTCTTGTTAACTTCAAACAAAAATTTGTGAATTCAAAAATTTATTTCAATACTATAAAATAATTTTATAGAATAATTCATCAATAAATTGTTTTTAATAAATCCTCAAAACATTATTCTTTATAAATTAAAATCATTTTTACCCAAATATTATATAAGGTAAATGAAAATTAAAAGTTTTCTTTCTTGAACAAGATCAACAATCATTTAATATTTAAAAAATTATAAAATGATTTTTATTAAATGGCTAAATACATATGAGTAGTGATCCAATTTGAAAATTAAATTACATGAATGAATTAAAAGGAAAGTGAACACAAAAATATCATTCCTTTAAAAATGGATTATTCAAAGAACTTACTCAACATTAAAAAAGATAGAAACTATATCTAATCATATATGAGAAAATAAATAAAAAGTTTAAATCAAGTGGAATCTTCTATATAGATATATTTATCACACTTCAAAACATTTTCACTATTTGAAAAACACACTTGATCGGCTTCCCTCAAGCTACCAGAAAGTGCCTATCTCCATGTTCCTTCTATAATTAAATGAATTTTCATGTGATTCCCTTTTTAATAACACTCCAATCCATCAACTAAAAATCACTAACTTGTGTTTTTTCCACCACCTCAATTCATTGTAACTGAATAGAAAAATTTCCACAAACACTTTCCATATTTTTCCATTTCATCTCCATCCTTCAAGTTCACAATATCATTTTATTGTAAATAATTTATTGTTATGTTTTTTAAAATAACCTTTTTAAAATATTTTATAAAAAAACTTTTTGTGTTTGACTCATCCTAGTTAGATCTTTATTGGAGTGGACTTAACTGATTTGAGAGGATATTCTTCTTCCATCATCTAACCAACCATTGGATCAAAAATTACTCATTGTCGAATCTATAATATTAATGGAGATTTAAACTAAAATGAATCTCCACAGATCAAATATCGATTACCCTCATTAATCTTTGTGACACCATCACCCAGGTTGAGAACTTAAGAAGACAGCTCACAAAAATACCTACTTTTCATATGATCTCATCTATGACCTTAAGAACTTATGTAAAATATGAATAATCCCTTATCCAAACCTGTGAAAATGTAGAAAAAATATGAAAGAAAACTTGATCTCATCTATTAATTAAAAAACAAAACAAAAACTATCGATGACCTACATAACCCCTAGTGAAATAAAATTTCCATCAAATTTTTATTCTCAAACACACATCTCATACCCACTCCATCAAACAAGTAATATCTTCCTTCAATCAATGGTTTATTTTCTCTTAGTACAGATCCACCTAGGTCTCACAACTAATCCAGTTACATCCAAAAATCTGTCAAAGATTCAATCATTTTTGGCATTGAAATCCTTTGGATAAATTTCATCCAAATCTCTAAATGAATCCCCTCTTCCTTTCAATATAACATATGTAATTTCTAAATTGATTATATCTTACACATTAAAAAATTGATATTAAATTCTCTCTATTAAATAATATATATCCAGTGCCCTAAAATTCATTACATGATATCTCAATTATTTAACCTTACTAACAAGTAATTTCTCTTATGAATCAATAGACTACCTAGGAAAATATTACATATTCAATTGGATCCCTAAATTCTTATAAAGTGTGTAACATCCTCGACCTGGGTGCCACTAAAACGGTGCCCCAAGACGGGTAGTTACATGACCTAAAGCGTGCCTCCACATATGTTAGAGGCTGCCGACTAGTAGTAAGGGTAAAAAAGGTCATGTGGGGAGACTATACCCTCAATATCATAGTAAGACACATCAGATAATAATTTAAATAGTGAAACCATAAGAGAAAAATCTATAAAATGAATTATAACCAAATCCCAAAACAAGGTACAATCATAAACAAAAATAAGTATTTCATACTGCTATAGTGTCAAGTGAACAAAACCCAAAATAAATAAAATGGTAGAATCCCCAAAATAGTCTGGACTCCAAGTCTGGAACCTCACCCAAATATGACCTATGTACAACTCATCTCCCTAGCAAAGGGACCTTGCCCTTGTCCTGGCCTACAAGTATGAAATCTTCTTGGGTACCCAATGGAGGCTCGATTAGGGTGTGAGTATAACTCAGTAGGCCACCACCAATGGTGTCTAAAAAATATACAGTAAGGTAGATTGTGCATGAAAATGATAAATAAAGGAAAGTTATGGTAAACCGTCCAATATGTTATTCTAAACATTGTTCATTTTATCTATACCACCAATGAATTTGGATTTACTACTTATAAATTTCAAAATTAAATCTCCCATTTCTAGGTATTCAATGGATTAAGAATATTCACTGTTCCCAAACATGTGTAAAGATAATAAATCCCTATCTCACTAGGCATCCCAATACAACAATTCCTAATATCCTCACCAAAAATCCTCAATCCGGGTGGAATGAAACTGTTGGGGGAATAGAACTACATCCCCTTCCCTAACCCATTCATTTGGGGTAATAGCTATAACCTCATTCCAACTCGACTCATGAGCATAGAACCTCAATTCAATACCCAACTCTTCCAAGACAAGTGCACATGCTTATTTATCTTTCACCACAAATCACCATATCACAAAAACATAGCCAACATCATTTACAACATCACAATAATCCCAATAAATAGGAAAATAACATTATCGACTCAATCCATTGATACATTCATCATTTTAATTACTTAACCCTTTAGCCCCATCTCCCATTTCTCATTTACCATGCCTATATCACTAAGTATAATAAATTATAAGCTAGTCACCTTGCATTCCGAATTTATCCATTTAACCCTTTTTCGTTCCAACCAAAAAACCTCTTGTGTAATTATCCATCCTAGGAGTATTACTAGAAAAAAAATCATTTCCTTTAATCATATTAAAATAATCATCAAGGGATCTAAGTTTTTTCACAATTTCATACACTTAGCTAACTTCAAGTCTGTTAAATATCTGCATGCCCCTCTGGTGGCTCTAATTCAGTTGATTCATCATTCTTGTATCCCATGGGGATCAATATGGGTTCAATTAACCATTTATACACCACTACATCACATCATTCAAAAGACATAAAGAACTCTTCAAAATAAGGCAAGAATAAAAACCGTACATGCACAAATCTACACAAAACCCAAGGGATATAACCTGTAGAACACTTACCTTAAATCCTTGTAAAATACATTCCCAACCAAATCCATAGGTCTCAACTCAAAAAAACCCTTTAAACTTTACCCCTAATCTTCAATCTCTAACTGACGGCACTCCAAATGGCTTAGAATCGAAGGAGATTAATCCTTGGGATCTCTTGGTCCCTTTGGTTCGATCTTAGGGTTGTAAAGGAGGAGGGGAGGAAACTCATGAGTGGGTTATAAAATCATAGAGTGGTAAAAATGTAATTTTTTTAAATGTTTCTAGGCCACACAGTTTCCCTGGACAGTTTTCCAAACTGTGTGAAAACCATGCAGATGCTTCTGTCCAAAGAGCCCCTTCGCACTGTTTACCCGCACAGTTTGCCAAACTGTGCGCAAACCGTGTGGAGTCTACTATTACAAAGGGCCCCCTATCATGGTTTACCTGCATGGTTTTCCAAAATGTGTGCAAAACTTGTGTAGGTTATTGTCTGAAAATCTTCCCATTGCACGGTTTACCTAAGCTTCTCGCACGGTTATCACTAATCGTGCACAGACCGTGCAGATAGACTAAAATACTCATTTTTTCTTTCTTTTTGTGTCCCGAACCCCCAGAACACCCCCAAGACACCTTAAGGGATTTGTAAAGCACTTAATTGACCAAAATAAAGGGCCTAAAATAAAACATAAATAAAACATACCTTATGGAGAAATCCAGGATCTTACAACCTCACAACCTTATAACGGCTCATCCTCGAGCTCCTCTTCTTTAGCATCAATGAGTTTCTAAAGAAAATAGATTGGTCCACTGGACCCACGTATCAGATTCAATCTCCCAATTTTCCTCATGAACGTTTCCATTTTTTCATATAACATGAACCAGGGGAACAACCTTACCCAACAAAACTTTATCACTATGATCCACAATACGAACTGGGTGCTCCCCAAAGGATACATCAACCTCAAGCTCAACATCCTAGGAATTTATCTCATGAGATGGATCTGGGTGATACTACCATAGTTGTGAAACATGGAAAACATCATGCATCCCACTATACCTCTATGTAAGATCCAATCGGTAAGAAACACCTCGGTACCAAGTGCCTTTTTTAGTCCCTTCCAAAAGTAGAAGGTGAAACAAGTATCACGATCTGAAACTCTGGTTATCAGCACATAATCCAACAGTACTATTTCCCAAACATATAACACCCCCAATTGGTCTACTGTATAGGTTTCCTGAATTGAAAACAAATGGGCCACTTTGGTCAGCAGATCTACTACCACCCAAATAGTATCATTCTTCCATGGTGTCCTTAGAAGACCCACTACGAAGTCCATCATGACATCATTCCACTTCCATTATAGAATAGGAAATGACTACA
This sequence comes from Viscum album, assembly GCA_963277665.1. Classification (NCBI taxonomy): domain Eukaryota; kingdom Viridiplantae; phylum Streptophyta; class Magnoliopsida; order Santalales; family Viscaceae; genus Viscum; species Viscum album. The sequence goes on from OY728152.1 coordinate 1,295,648,094, forward strand.
ATATCCCACCAAGGCACTAATGTTCAGCCATCACCTACTGACAGGTAAGACATCATGCCAAAAAACGTGCCAATTCCTTCTTTATTCTTGGCCACCATAACTACCTATGTAGATTGCAGTACATCTTAGTCAAGCATAGATTCACCACCCACTTTGACGTATTGAACTCGCACATCAACTCTTCCCATACATATTCTGGCACCACAACATGACCATGAACATAAGAAACTTCATCAGTGTTGAAGGTCCAACCAGAAGCTGACTCCCCACCTTTAAGACTTTTCTTCATAGCCAAGCACTCTGGATATACCAACTGACTCTCTTTAACTCAGCTCAATAGTGTGGACTCAACTCCTATAGATGAAAGGTTCATCTGCTCGTGCCCCTCCTGTACCTCCAAATGCATCTCTGCAAAAAAGGCCATCATCACCCACTCTAAACTAGATTCTTGAACCACTTGATTATATGTCTTCTGTCTAAGAGAATCATCGATATAATTCCCTTTTCCAGGTGTGTAAACCAATTCGAAATCAAATGACTGTAAGTACTTGACCCACCATCCCTATTAAAGATTCAAATCCCATTGAGAGAATATGTATTTGAGATTTTTTTCATTAAACACCATAAAGGGTTCTCCCAACAAATAATGTATCCAACACTTTAAGACATGAACCATGGCAGCTAACTCCAGGTCATGATTAGGATAATTTCTTTCATGTGGCCTCAATTTTCTCAACCCGTATGCTGCAACCTGATCATCCTACATCAACACTACCCCATGTCCAACATTGGATGCATCACAGAACAAGGTGTACCTATTACCTAGTTTGGGTAAGATCAAAATCAGTGCGGTGTTCAACCGCTTCTTCAGCTCCTACAAAGAATCCTCACACGCCTCTGACCAATCGAACATAAGCCCCTACTTGGTTAGGCCTGGGATTGGAACTTCCAAACGAGTGTAATCCTTAAAAAACCTTCGGAAATAACTGGACAAACCCAGAAAATTCTGAATATAATATACGTTCTTGGGATGTTCCCAAGACACCATATCCTGTAACTTTTCAGGATCCACCAACACGCCTTACTCATATATGATATATCCCAAAAAGTGCACCTCATCAATCCAAAACTGAAATTTTGATAGCTTAGCGTAAATCCTATGCTCTCTTAGTGTACTCAAGATGATTTCAAGATGTTTGGCATGATTTTCATGACTTCTGGAGTACACCAAGAGTTCATCAATGAAAACAACTAAAAACTGATCAAGATATGGGTGGAATATCTGGTTCATTTAGGCCATAAACACAGCTAGTGCATTGGTCAAACCAAACGACATTACCAGGAATTCATACAACTCATACCTGCTTTGAAGGGCCACCATGGGTATGTCAGAAGGTCTCACCCTTAACTGATGGTATCCCGATCTCAAATCAATCTTGGAAAAAACTAAGGCACCTATAAGCTGAGAAAATAGGTCATCAATTCAAGGAAGAGGGTATCGGTTCTTAATTTTCATCTGGTTCAGCTTCCTATAATCGACAGATAGCTTCATTGATCAATCATCCTTCTTAGAAAATAGTATAGGAGATCAACATGGTGATTTACTAGGACGTATAAACACCTTATACTCTAATTCCTAAAACTAAAGCTTCAGTTCTTGGAGATCTATTGGGGCCATTCGGTAAGGTGGAATGGAAACTGGCTCCACTCTAGAAAATAATTCAATCATAAACTCATCATATATCTCTGGTGGTAACCCTAGGAAGTCCTCAGGAAACACATCCTGAAACGGATCCACAACAAAAGGGAATACCGGTTGTCCTTTCTCCCCATCATCTATTATAAGGCATGCCACCTAGGTTGTGATCTCCCCAATCTGATGGCGTAGCGGACCTCTACGGCCTGCCTAAGTACCCCACTCCCCACAAAGGACATGAGTTCTCCCATCGAGAGATGTGAATGTTACCCGACATCGGTAACAGTCGATATGGTATTGATATAACACAAACCAATCCATTCCCAAGATTAGGTCAAAACCTGACATATCTTGGACAAATAGATCCCACAGAAAATGATACACACCAACCTCCAAAGCCCAACCCTTACACTACCTGATGTCCTCAACTCAAACCCCAAGCAGAGTATCAAACTACATTACCCCACATGCAGTTTCTACGGTTAATCCCAACACAACTACAAACTGAGCAGAAATAAAGGAATGTGTAGCACCAATCATTAATAAAGCACTAGAAAACAAGGAAGCTACAAGAATTGTACCTAGAACTGTAGACAGTCTTTCCTCAACACCTTCAGGTGTATCCTGAACTGCATGGAGGTGACCTTTCCCTTTAACCTGGGCTCTATCCTGAGTACACTACACTGAACTACTCTGTTGGTAAGGGTGATCTCTCCCTAGTGTTCCATGTCCATTGCCCCTACCTGTATGGCTTGTAGAGCTCCAACTTCTTACCTGATATGGGGTAACCAACCCCCTGCCTACACTTGTAATCTACCTCTAACCTGCATCATTCCCCGACTGTCGTGGGTTCCAACAGAATCACTGCATGTTCCCTATCCTAGCGCACGCTCGGAACTAAACTGGTGGGTGGGGACACTAGTAACATTTGTTCCCTAGCCTACCACACTAAAAATAGAAGACCTATTCACCACCTTGAGAAGTAGACCCCCTCTTCTGACTAGTATGCACACTTCCACCCTACTGAAAGGTTCCAGAGTGGTGCTTCCGACTATTAAAAGCAGCACCACTTACTTGGCCAGCTGGCATAACAGGTTCACTACGTGAAGATCCATTCATGTTTCCTTCTGAGATAAGGGCTTGATCCACCATATAAAAAAACCTTTTTAGTTGAAAGATATTCATCTGATACCTGATCTCATGTCTCAGCCCATTCTGGAATAATTTTTCTATATTTTCCTCATCTCTCGTCAATGTAGGAACAAAGAATATCAAAATGATGAAACGAATAGCATAGTCCATTACCTAAATTGTCCCCTGATTCAACCTCATAAAATCTATAGCCATATCCTGCCTCAAGGTTTCTAGATATAAGTTTTCAAGAAAATTATCTTGAAAATATTTCCACATAAACCCCTCATCCTACTCTATCTAAACCATAATTCCCCACCAACGTTTTGCTTGCCCCCTCAGCATATAGGCTACTAACTTGACTCACTTATCGAGAAGAGTCTTTAGATGGTCGAGAATAGATTGGATGGACTCAATCCAGATCTCTGATACTTCTGTCCCACCCTCTCTGGTATAGGTCGGAGGGTGATGCAGCTAAAACTCCCAGGTCATCTCAAACATTCTCAGTGGAACCCACCCTGGGTCTCGTTCCATCATTTGAATAAAATGAGCTAAGTTCTCACGGAACTGCTCTTCCCTATTTCCATGGACCACCACATTCTCTTCCTCCACTAATGGAGGAGTGTTCTCAGCAATGTCCTCATGTCTTCTAATCGAAGCATGTCTTTGAGGTGGAATTTCTCAACAATGTCAAACACGAGCTTTAGAATACAACCATAATGATTATATGAGAAGGAAGAGGTATAGATAGGATCATCACTTGTGATAACCTAACCAGTTCATTTACACTACTCCAAAGAGCCCACTCGAAACCAGTTCACTACCCTGAGTCATCTCCTTATGGTCAATGTGGTATCTAATTATCAAGGTTACAAGCCTTATCTTTTACTCCCATTCGAACCATTTTCATATTCCAATTTACCCTTATAATAAATTATTCCAATTTTACTTATTTATCAAAAATCATTTTATGATTACTACTAGGTATTTTAACTTCCCCTTTTTACTCATTCATACCATATTATTTGGCCTAATTTATTACTTTTAAAATAACATGTGCATCCTAACATTTACATCATGCACACCCATCCCATGTGTCTGCCTATCATAATGCATCTCACTTTCCTACATAGGTTCCTAGAATGATGCATGAATGCACAACCTCGTACCTTTCCGTCCATGAGATAAATATCACAAAACCATCAAATCAGACAACAAGTGCATCACCCAATGGTGAAATATCGTCAAACATAACAACAGAAAATTAGAACAACAGTCCCCTCCCAGTGTAACTTGGGGTTTCCCCCATAAATGGGTTAGATACACCCAAGTATGAGCTCATTACCAAGTCCATAAATATTCTTAATCCTCTATATATCATCCCCAAATAGTAAGAAATAGAAAAAAACCTCCTTTGATACCACTTTGTAACATCCCTGACCTGGGTGCCACTAAATCGGTGCCCTGATCCAGGTAGTTACATGACCTCAAGCATACCTCCCCATATGCTAGAGGCTTCTAACTAGCAGTGAGGGTCCAAAAGGTCATGTGGGGAGACTATACCCTCAATACCAAATTAATCCATAGTAGATAATAACTGAAATAGCGGAAACATAAGAGAATAATCCATAACATTCATAACAACCAAATCCCAAAACTGGGTACAATCATAAACAACAATAAGTATGTCATGTTGCTAAAGTGTCAAGTGAGAAAAATAAAATGGTAGAATTCCAAAAATGGTCTAGAATATATGTCTAGAACCTCACCCAAACATTTCCCATGTAAAAATCATCTCCCTAGCATAGGTCCCTTACCCTTCTCCTGACCTACAAGCATGAAATATGCTCGGGGACCCAACGACGGCCCAAGAAGGGTGTGAGTATAACTCAGCAGCCCACTAAAAATGGTGTCTAAAAAATATCTATAAAGGTAGATAGTTACTGAAAATGATAAATAAAAGCAATTTATGGTAAACAGTCCAATATGCCATTCTAAACTATGTTAATTTTATCTATACCACCAATGAATTTGGGTTCTATAAAGACCCAATCTTGACATACATGGACATTACATTACTTCTGCGGAATACTTAATACATAACAAAAATAGACACCCAAGGACCATAATAGTTTAGTGTATTTGGAAAATCGAAACAAAATCTTCTAATCATGGTCAAAGATCTTCAACACCTCCGGTAAAGATCTTCCCCTCTTTGTTTTCTTACTTAAAACCTATCTTTTTATTCTGGGGAAAATAAAACATAAAAAGGGTGAGCTCAAATGCTCAGTAAGGGTAAACATGGAGAACATAAAACAATCCATAAACATTTGAACATAAAAACATGAACATAAACATCAAAATCATGAGTAATGACATAAATCATTGTAGTACATAAAGCATAGATCACAAAGGAACATTAATCATGATACAATATCATGGTAATAAAACATGTAATTGTAAAAACCCATTAAGAATGTGATATGATTTTAATAGTAGCCAAGGAATGGATGCCAAGACCATCATAGGGGACAATTTCCATTACTGAACTGGGTTTACTTGTCATTTCAGCCCTGTATTACTAAACTGTATTTTACTTGTTTTTCCATCCATTTCTATCTCATGAGATATAAATCTTTACCCAATGCATTGGAGGGAGATATAGGTCCCACCAATCTCATAATGAAATCATTCTTACGTGTGCCACAAATTAAACATAAATCATTCATCATAACCCAATGTATAAAATGGGTTTCATAAACATTATCCCATCATAATATAATCCATATAAAATAAACGGATATCATTTATTCATAAACAAAATCAAAACATGTAAATAAAAGGGAAATTATACTTGAGACATACTCATAATTATTGAATGAAATTGGGGTGGATGATATAATATCTCAGAATCAGTATTATGTTATAATAATAATATATATTTATTATTTCAACCATTATACCCATCCAAGTATGGTGGTGGTGTAAAAACAGATTACACCATGGTGTGGAGACGGTAAGTTGTACGTACACACGCATAGTGATTTTGATTTTCGTAGGATGGCTATAAGGTGAAATAGGGTTGATTCATATTTGTCAAAACATGTTGGTATATTAGTGATACTGATGTTATTACTTTATAATAGAACAACTAAATAATAGAAATTAGAATAAGAAATAAATTTGAAAAAATCAGTAGAAGATATTACCTCTTCCTCGAAGTGCCTCCTTTAAACTTCCTCTTAGGGAACTAGAGTTAGTCTTTTGAGATGACCAGAACATCTATAATATAACTAGAGAGGTTGAGAAGATGAATTGGCATGGGTTGGACGATCTTGAAGGCTTAAATGGAGTGAATAGAAGAGGGAAGGAGGTTCCCTTATATAGGAGAGGAGAGGGCCACTTTTGGAATCCTAAAAAAATATTAATTTATAATAATACCCAACCCCACTTAAAACCCTCAAAAATGACTTAAATTCAAAGATAAGATGATATATGGTGGTAATATCATCAACCAATAAAATTTCGACATGTTGGGAATTTAGTTTAAACCTTATCAATTTGATTTATCCTTATTTAATCTAATTAATTTTATTTGTGGTAATAATATTCTAAATTTTAAATTGTTATAAATACTTACTTATGTGTTGTGAATTGTCCATAATTGGATATATTATGACATTTTTGACCATATAAATATCAATTTATTATTTTTAAATATCATTGTGATTTTTAAACAATTAAATAATATGTTATTTTTATAAAATATAAATAGTGTAAATTTTGACACTATTCAATTATTTGAATTTAAATAAAATACAGACAGAGGATATATTCGAAAAAAAATATTTAATAAATTCCTAAAATGTCATATTAAACTAGAAAAATTTGTGGAGCACATTAATTAGTTAATATAATATTTCTTTTAATATTTTTAAAACCATTTATTTGATATTTCTCTTAATAAAATAATTACTACAACATTATTGTATGATAATTTAATATATTGATTTATTGAATAAAAATTAAAAATAAAATACTATTATGAATACAAATCTAATAGATTTTATCAGAATACTTTTAGTATAATTTATCTTCTAAAACGCGCAGCTTTTAAAATGATATTTTTATTAAATTATGAAGGTGACAAATTTGACATCAGTTAAAATAAAATAATATAAATGTCATAATCTGTTTAATAAGGATCCAAATAGACCAAAATTAAACCCTTGGATTATTAGGGTATATATATACTCGACCAATATGGTTTGGTCAAGTTTATAGTCCTTTTGATGGGTATTATTATTTTAAGAAAAACTATATTATTGATTTCTCACTAAATATATAATTTTTGCATAATTAATGTATAAGATATTAAGGTAATTATATATTTCTTAAAAATTAAAAATAAATTACCATGATGAAGAAAAAAAATTTATTTTTAAAATTTTTATTTATAATAGAATTTATATTTTGTATAAATTTATATTAAAATAATTTAATAAATAAAGTTTGAGTGAGACATATTTCACTTTCTTTTAAATAAAATAAATTAAAGGTTTAAATATCATCCAAGTGGGTTCCAATAGATTTCATTTCTACGCAAGTATATTTTAGAGAGAAATATAATCAACCAATTATATCAATACAAATTTTAGTGTAATAATGTCATATTATTTTTACCGTTTATTATCTGATTTACCTTTAACTATTGTAGATAAAATTTACCGTAGTTACTATTCAAAATGCCCAAAAATAAAAAGTAGCATATTAAAATAATTTGGACCTACTAATTCCAAATATGGAATCCATTTTTCCTAATTCAATACACAAAAGTTGTAGTATTTAATTTAAAATTAATCTCACTGTTGAGAAAACGGGTTTTAAAAATTAAAACATTGCAAAAGATTGAAATTTTTTTACCTATGAATTCAATGTAAAATTAATGATAATGACTTATATTATATTAAATGATAAAAATATATTCTATTTATAATTTAAAACCATTCAATATTATAATTTAACCATGAAATTATCTCTATGAAAAATGTTTTTAATTAAAATTTCGCGTATTTTTACTATTCATCAAAATATGAAGGTTGTTGGAATAATGTTAAAAATTTATCCAACGTAAATTTTTATACCCTGATTCAAAAGATGAAGTATAATTTTTCAAATTTAACTTATAAACTTGTAAAAATTTTGATTTAAAATGGGTGCGCCATAAAAAGATGGCAAAACTGCATTTTGTGAAAAATACATCCTTTATACTAAAATTGATTTGGTTCACATACCATATTCTATAAAATGTTTAAGATGAATTATAATGTTATAAAATTCAAAATTTGATTAATTCTATTCATTATGGCTATTTCATAATAATATTATAACAACATATCATTGTTTATTAAAACTCGGTATTGTGTAAAACACACGCTATTGAGGAAGGTCGCTCTTGCGTGAAACACAATCCAATAATAGTGTTGCATATACTACAATCTAATACGGCGTTGCGTATAGCGCAAGATAATCTTGGTTTAGCGTACAACACAATACATCAAAGAAATTAAAATGATTATTTCTCATAAAATCTCGGGGTGTTACATTCTACCCTCCTTAAAATGAATTTCGCCCTCAAAATTCATTGGGGTTATAAATCATTTACTACTTGAAAGTTTCTTTCATAGAAACCCACATCATAAAAAAGAATACTAAAACTCAATTTAAAAAACTAAAGTATGAAATGTAATGGTTACCCAAATTAACTCATCACTCGGTTTCCACATAATAGAACATAGGTAAAAACATGGATATGGTAGAGAAATCTAACCATCAAGTTCTGATACGGAGTAGTAGAGAACTTGCCTATGAAAAACCCAACAATCAGAGAGCCGTAAATTTTTGATGATCTAAATTATCATATGATTCATCGGATATGAGGGTAATAGGACAACATTTTTGGTTTTCATGATCATTTCCCTAAAGTTGATGATTTTTTTTTTGCATAAGGATTAATACTTACTTGATTTTAGTGTAATATTATCATTGGTAATTTCATGAAAAATTTTCACTTCATCTCTTATTTAATGAAATGAAGTTGAATTTTCCATTCTTGAAGTGTTAGCATATCATGCGATAGAATGATAGGTCATTCCATCTGTCTTTATCACAAAAATGTTAGCAAAAATTATTAAATATACATAAGTCCAAGTATGGTGAGATTAACCAAATATGATTCCATAAATGGACTTATACTTCATATATCATACCGCATAACACAATTAAACTAATTTATACTAACCAGGTACATCCTATAGGCCAGTGGTAGGTGATAAAGGCCTATCGCACTTTGGTTGTGGGTTTCATTCCCGCATCCTTGTCCAACGTGGCGGGTTGCCGCCTGTCCTGCAAGTTGTCATTTTTCTAAAACTATACTATTATAATATTCTAGGAAAAAAGTTTTAGACTTAAACAATACTATTTGATCTCCAACTTAATCCATTCAAACCTTTATGCTTATCAAAAATAATTCGGTCCAATATCATAGTATAAAGAAAACGATTAATAGAAAGGTCATCTACCAAGCATTGAATACCATCATTTATCCCTTATATATACCAAGATATATCTTGTTGGTCACATTCCAAACATGTTAATTCCTTAATCGTGTATTATCTTAAAACATGAATTACCATATAACCTTAGTGAAAATGTGAATTCTGTCAAAAGTTAACTCTTTCCACATACCAAAATCCCAAAATTTCTATATACTCAAACCATGATATCACTTTGTCCTTATATTAGTCATGGCCTCATTAATATTATCAGACATATTATTTTCCCCTAATCCATCCATTATGTGCATATCATCTTCTTTCTAAAAAAATTTCAATCACTTTTTATGGTTACCGGTACCATATTCTTATTGAAAACCAAAATGGACCAATACATAGATATTTCAATATACCATAAAAGTAACTCAACAACATTATTATTGAATTCCAATACATAATCCCTTCAATCCAACCTCTTCAATGATTGGCATGGAATTGTTCCTTCCTCAATTTATAAGTAACCTCTTAGGTTAGGTTATTGATTTGGGTAATGCCCATGTTCTCCATAGATAAGACATTGAACTCCATAATAGTCTGTCACTCTATGCCCCTTTTCCCCACACAAATAACATCTTCCCCTCCATTTGAGGTATTCCTCAATGTTCTTCTTCCCTTCTTCTTGATATATAGAAAGCTTAATCTTCCTTCCTCTATGTTTCTTGCCATTTGAACATGCATAAAAGTCCATCTTCCTCTTATTAGATGACTTAGGAATACAACTAAAGTTCACCTTGTTAATCATATACCGCGATGACTGATTTGGAATAATCATAATATATTTATCTCCAGGTATTACATAATTTTGTTGGTCATAGTCACAAATTTATCCCTTAGTATCAATGTTAACTGAATTCCTTCTTGTTCCCTCCATTGACTAAAACTAGAAACCATAGTGTAAGAAACAGTTAAAATAACGAGGAACCATATAATCATAAAAAGTCATTTATGGGATGTCTAGCTTATCACACATTCTTTAATCCAGGACACCTTAGGTTCACCGTCGGTTATTCATGATCATTAACATAATTCTTCGACTATAACCTATAGTTATACTAAACCTTAGGGACATCCCTAGATATACCTTAGAAATATCTCTAGGGATCTCACTAATGTTTTTGCATGCTATATTCCAAAGTTTAATTAAACCTTTCCTCTGATACCAAATCTAGAGACCCAAGATTGACGTACATGGACATTACATTAATTTTTCAGAATACTTAATAAATAACAAAAATAGACACCCAAGGACCGTAATAGTTTAGTGTCTTTGTAAACTCAGGACAAAATTTTCTAATCATGGTGAAAGATCTTCAACATCTCACATAATGATCTTCCCATATTTTTTTTCTTACCTAAAACCTTTCTTTATATCCTGGGGAAAATAAAACATTAAAAGGGTGAGCTTCAATGCTCAGTAAGGGTAAACATGGAGAACATAAAACCAGCCATAAACATTTGAATGTAAAAACATGAACATAAAACATCAAAATCATGAGTAATGACATAAATCATGGTAGTACATAATGCATAATTAACAAAGAAACATTAATCATGATAGAATAGCATTGGAATAAAACATGTAATTGTGGAAAACCGTTAAGCACATGATATGATTTCCATAGTAGCCAAGGCATGGCTTCCAAGACCATCATAGTGGACAAAGCCCATTACTGAACCAGGTTTACATGATGTTCCAGCCCTGTATTACTGGACTGGATTTTACTTTCCATTTCAGCCTTGTCTATCTCATGAGATATAAATCTTTACCCAATGCATTGGAGGGAGATATAGGTCACACCCATCTCATAATTAAATCATTCTTAAGTGTTCCAAAAATTGAACATAAATCATTCATCAGAACCCACTGCATAAAATGGGTTTCATAAACATCATCCCATCATAACATAATCCATATAAAATAAATGGATATCATTTAATCATAAAAAAATAAAAACATGTAAATAATAGGGAAATTACACTTGAAACATACCCATATTAATGAATTTCATCTTATATGGAAAATATATTTGATAAAACACTTGAAATGAATTCTTGGGGAAAATATCCACTGTTTTTAAAAATCATCTTCTTTTCTCAAAATGTCGTGCAATTTTAAAAGAAAATAATTTTTATTTTGAAAATAATCATGAAATCTTTTAGAGGAATATTCATGGAAATAAGGTGTTATGAAACCATAAAAATATTCTCATGTTGTATAAGTTGAAAAACATTCTTCTCATACTTTTTCCAGAAAAGTCAAAAAGTACCTCGTATAGTAAACAAAAGAAATATTTGTTCCATACCATATAGTACAAGTCAAAAAGAGGTAAACATAGCTTTAAACATACATAGAATAATATAAAAAACTTTATGAAAACTTTTTTTATAAAACAAGGACATGGATGATAAATATAACCCCTAAAAATACTTACAAATAAACAATCTCGGATAAGAATGAGATTGGAATAATTATCCCTTACCTTATGTCCAATTTCTTTCGTATCTGCCTGAGACTCATGTATACTGTGTTTAAAAATTTTATTTACTTGTAAAAAACCATAATAATATTTATGATATCATATATGATTCACTAATGACTTTATATTACCTGTCCATTTGTTAATTCCATGTTAAAGCAGTGTTTTGGGTAAAATCGTTTCATTTGTCGTACGTGTTTTGACTTCTAATTATTCATATGATTACTTAGATCATGATTACTTAATCCTAGAATGTAAAACATGATTTATATATAATATATATTCAGACTATAATATATATATATATGTATATATATGTATATAATAGATCGATAAATGGAATGAAATACATCGTTCATGGAGACGGTAGGTTGTACGAACACATGAACGCTGTTTTTGTTTCCTTATTAAATTGAATGGAAGTAATTAAATGACATATAAATAAATCCAGTATCATTATTATGTCATATATTTAATGATTATTTATTATATATACTTTATAATCATTCTTAAATGGATAACATGGAGAATGAATCTCATCGCGTCGTGGACACCGTAATCCATATGTACGCACGAACGATGATATCGTTCCCATAATTATTGAATGGAATTGGAGTAGATGATATAATATCTCAGAATTAGTATGATGTTATAATAATAATATATAGTTATTATTTCTACCATTATACCCATCCAAGTATGGTGGTGGTGGAAAAACATATTACACCACGGTGTGGAGACAGTAAGTTTTACGTACGCATGCACGGTGATTTTGTTTTCCGTAGGATGAATATAAGGTGAAATAGGATTGTTTCAAATTTATAATAACATGTCAGTATATTAGTGATACTTATTTTATTACTTTATAATGAAACAACTAAATAATAGAATGTATAAGAAGAAATAATTTTGAAATAATCTGTAGAAGATATTATCTCTTCCTCGAAGTGCCTCTTTTAAACTTCCTCTTAGGGAACTAGAGTTGGTCTTTTGAGAAGACCAGAAACACTATAATGTAACTAGAGAGGTCTAGAAGATGAATTGGCATGGGTTGGACGATCTTGAAGGCTTAAAATTGAGTGAAGAGAAAAGGGAAGGAGGTTCCCTTATATGGGAGAGGAGAGGGGCACTTTTGGAAACCTAAAAATATTAATTTATAATAAAACCCAATCCCACATAAAAACCTCATAAATGAATAAAAAATGAATATGAGATGAGATATGGTGGTAATATCATAAAAAATAAAATTTATACATGTTGGTAATTTATTTTAAACCTTATTAATTTGATTTATCCTTATTCAATCTATTTAATTTTATTTATGGTAATAATATTATAAATTTTAAATTGTTATAAATACTTACTTATGTGTTGTTAATTGTCCATAATTGAATAATTTATAAAATTTTAGACCATATAAATTTAAATTTATAATTTTAAAATATCTTTGTGATTTTTAAACAATTTAATAATATGTTATGTTTATAAAATATCAATAGTGGCAATTTTGACACTATTCATTTATCTGAATTTAAATGAAATACAAAAAGGAGGATATATTAGAAAAAAAATATTTAATAGATTCCATACATGTCATATTAAACTATAAAATTTTTTGAGAACATTAATTAGTTCATATAATATTTATTTTAATATTTTTAATACCATTTATTTGATATTTCTCTTAATAAAATATTTACTACAACATTTTTGTATGATTATTTAATATACTGATTGGTTGCATAAAAATTAAAAATAAAATACTATAATCAATATAAATATAATATATTTAATAATAATACTTTTAGTATAATTTATCTTCTAAAACACCCAACTTTTAAAATGATATGTTTATTAAATTATGAAGGTGACAACTTTGATATCATTTAAGATAAAATAATATAAATGTCATAATCTCTTTTATAAGGATCCAAATGGTCCACAAGTCGACCCTTGTATTATTAGGGTATATATATACTCTAAAAATAAGTTTTTTTCAATTTTCTAGTCCTTTAGATGGGTATTATTATTTTAATAAAAACTATATTATTGATTTTTCACTAATAATGTTTGCATCATTAATGTATAAGCTATTAAGGTAATTATATATATCTTAAAAATTACAAATAAATTACCATGATTAAGAAAATTATTTTATCATTAAAATGAGTATTTATAATCGAATTTATATTTTGTATAACCTTATATTAAAAATAATTTAGTTAATAAAGTTTGAGTGAGACATATTTCACTTTCCTTTAAATAAAATAAATTAAAGTTTTTAATATCATACAAGTGGGTTACAATAGATTCAATTTAGACCCAATTATGTTTTATAGAGAAATATAATCCACCAATGATATCAAGACAAGTGTTAGTGTAATTGTATAATATTATTCTTACCTTTAATTACCTGATTTACCTTAACTTTGGTAAATAAAATTTACCGTAGTTACTATTCATTATACCAAAAAATAAAAATTATCCTATTAACATAATTTAGACCTACTTATTCCTAATAATGAATACATTTTTCTAAATTCTATACCCATAAGTTGTAGTATTTAATTTAAAATTAATCCCGCAGTTGAGAAAACGGAATTTAAAAGTTAAAACATTGCAAAAGATTGAAATGTATTACCTATGAATTAAATTTAAATTTAATGATAATGACTTATATTATGTTAAATGGTAAAAATATATTCTATTTATACTTTAAAACCAATCAATATTATAATTTAACCATATCAATTATCTCGATGAAAAAAGTTGTTTTTAATTAAAATTTAGCGTATTTTTACTATTCATCAAAATATGAAGGTTTTTAGAATAATGTCAAAAATTTATCCAACGTGAATTTTTATATCCTGGTTCAATATAAAAAGTTTGATTTTTCAAATTTAAATTATAAAATTGTCAATAATTTGATTCAAAATGGGTGGGCCATAAAAAGAGGGCAAAACTACATTTTTTTTAAAAATACTTCCTTTATATAGAAAATTTATTCTTTCATCATACCATGTTTTAGAAAATGTGTAAGATGAATTATAATGTTACAAAATTCAAAATGTGGTTAATACTATTCATAACGACAAGTTCATAATAATATTATAACAATATATCGTTGTTTAGTAAAACTCAGTATTGTGTACAACACATGCTATTGAGGAAGGTCGCTCTTGAATACAACACAAGCGAAGAATAGTGTAGTGTTTACTAAATGATAATAAGGTGATGTGTATAGCGCAAGCTAATCTTAGTGTATCCTACAACACAAGACATCAAAGATATTAAAAATATTATTTCTCATAAAATCTCGGGGTGTTACAGGTTCACTACTTAGGCATTTTATTATTCAATATCCTCATTCTATGTGTTCAATGGATTAGGAATTTTCAATGTTCTCAAGCATATGGAAATAAAATCAATCCCCATCTCACTGGGAATCACAATACAACAATTCTCAATATCCTCATATTGATGCCTCATTTCAGGTGGAATGCAATGGTTAGGGGAATATAACTCCATCCCCTTCCCTAACCCGTGCATTTGGGGGAAGAGCTAGAGCCTCAGTCCAACTCGACCAGTGGGCATAGAACATCAAGTCAATACCCCCACTCAGCCAAGCTATGTGCACATGCTTATTTATCATTCACTTCAAATCACCATATCACAACAACACATCCAACATCATTTACAACATCACAATAATCCCAATAAATGGGAAAATAATAGTATTTCCTCAATCCATTAACACATTAATCATTTTAATTACTTAACCCTTTAGCCCTATTTCCCATTTCCCATGCCTATCTCACTAAGCATAATCAATTATAATCTAGTCACCTAGAATTTCCCATTTGTCCATTTAACCCTTTTTCATGCCAACTAAACAACCTCTTGGGTAATTATCCATCCTAGTTGTATTACTAGAAACAAATTTCAATTCCTTTAAGTATATTAAAATAATCATCAAGGGATCCACATTTTTTGCACAATGCCCTACAGCTCCATAGAAAACTCTAAGTCCGGAAAATATCGGCACGCCCCTCGAGTGGCCCTAATTCGGTCGAGTCATCCTCCTTGCATCCCATAAGGATCGAGAGTGTTTTAATAAACCATTTAGAAACCTATAAATCACATCATCCCAAAGACATCAAGAACTCCTCAAAATTGGGAAAGAATAAAAACCCTACATGCACAAATCTACACAAAACCCAAGGGATATAACTTGTAGACCCCCTACCTTAAATCTGTTGGCGAACGCACTCCCATCCAAAACCTTCGGTCTCGATTAAACCAACCCTTGATGCTTTACCCCGGATCTTCAATCTACAACTGACAGCGCTCTAAATGGCATAGAATCGAAGGAGATTGATCCTTGGGAGCTCTTGGTCCCTTTGGTTCATTATTAGGGTTGTAAGGGAGGAGGGGTAGGAAAATACCGAGTGGGTTATAAAATCCTAGAGTGGAAAACATGTTATTTTTTTAAAGTTTTATGTTCCGCACAGTTTACCCGTATGGTTTTCCAAACTGTGCAGATTCTTCTGTCCAAAGAGCCACTTTGCACGGTTTACCCGTACGTTTTTCCAGACAGTGCAAAAATTATGTGAAGGCTACTGTCCCAAATCCCCCCCCATAGTTTACCCACACAGTTTTCTAATCCGTGTGCAAACCGTGCGGAGGCTACTGTCGGAAAATCTTTCCCTTGCACGGTTTACTTGGGCTACCCACACGGTTAGCACTAACTATGCACAGACCGTGCGGGTAGCCCAGAAAACTCATTTTTTTCTCTTTTTCTGTCCTGAACCCCCAGAACACCACAAATCATCCTTATAGACTTTTTAAAGCACTTAATTGACTAAAATAAAGTTCCTAAAATGAAACGTAAATTGAACATACCTAACGGAGTAATTTACGATATTAAAAATTGTGATATACTATTTATCATATTGTAATATAAAAAATATTATTAATTTGGTAGAGAATATTACATGTTAACATTATCTCCCAAAAAAATATTACATATCATGAATTATATCATAAATAAATATTATGTATAATCAGTGGTTCCTTGTAAAACATATATATCTCCCCTATAAAAGAAAACACATTTGAAACATGATGAAAAATATATAATCTTATAATTATATCTAAAAAATTCAATTGTTATTGCTTTGAAAACATAACCAGATTCAAATGAATTATCAAACATCAAATAATAAAACAATAATTGTACCAATAAAATATTTTTATGACAAAAACCATATAACACTAATAAAACTAACTCCAAAACCCATATTCAATAAAAAAATAAAAAATAATATATTATTTTTATATTCACCAAGAAAATTATAAATTATTGTTCATAACATATGAAAAATAAAATCATAACAACTTATCTGTTAAAAATAAATCACTTCAAAAAAATATTCAAGGAATTACACTTTCAACATATAATGACCAAGAATCTATAATTTGACATTAAAAGCATATTTTAAGAACAAAAAAAAACTATTTTGGTGTAAAAAGGAAGTGGAAAACATGTAGAAAATATATCTACATCATACATAATATCATACATCTCAGTGTCAATTTAAAAAATTAAAAACTAAACATTAACATAATAAAATACATGAAATACGTGTAATAAAGAATAAATATCCAATATTATAATTTATTTGAGCAAAGAATAAGAATTTTCCAAGGCTATAGCTGTTCATTTACTAACTACAACTAAAATAATGATGATGTGATATCAGACATGGTGTGCAGAGTTAGACTCAGACTCTTATCACATCATATAGAAAAATCCCCCTCTAAAGATGAGGGTTTAACTAATCCTTGGAAAACTAGTATTTATAAATCCCTATAATGAAAGAAACTGTATTAGATGAAAATATAAACAAAAAATTGGGGTAATAAGAAAAATAATGAATAAAATATGAGGATAGGGAATTGACCTAGTCTTCATCTTGATTTTCTCCAATTGAATAAAAAATATATAAGAGAAGAGGATAGTGGATCACTTCTCCAATATATATCCCCCTATGATACCCCAATTCAGAAGAATGTGTATTTCACCCTAAATAACCCCTCACCTTATTTTTCATTTTTATAACATATAATAATAATAATAATTACTATATATAAACATAAAATTATAATAAAATATTTTTTCCCTAGTAATGTCATCCACACCCACCAATGATAATATTATTATAATTAATTATTATAAATATTAATAATAAACTTTTATTTTAATTAAAACTATTATCATTACTTTAAAAAAATTTAAATCACCTTTTATGAACTTTAAAAGTCCAAAAATATTTATTATACCCATCCTAATTTATTTTATGTCAAAAATAAAATTTTGATAATGTTTTTAAATAATCCATGGATAATATACACGTTCCAATGACCATTCAGTGGGTCATGAATTTTTCAATGGATAATTGAATTTCATTTATGATCACTATTAAATATCTTAAGACTGTAACACCCTAATATTTTAAAATAATAATATAATTTTCAATAGCATATACGGCACACAACACCAATCTTAAATGACCCACAAAATATATAACAATTATAACCTAGTTGTAAAATTGGAATGAAGGAATTTTATTAACTAATACATGAAATATATATAAAGGTACTACTAAAAATAAATTTATTGATTAATTATTAATAAATAACTACTCAACTTTTAATAAATATGTTTTATTATACTAAAATATATATTTCCTTCAAAAATGATTTGTATGGTTTTTTATGAGAAAATATTATAATTAATTTACAAAACATTTAGAAATGATATTTTATAAAATGAAAAAAAAATATTTGAAATTAAAATATTTAAATAAAATTAGGGTAAAATTTTGCTATTTTTCTGAAATGTTTGATTTTTCAGTAAATATTAAGAATTATAATATAAGTTTATTTTTATAAATATGGCTTTCTACAAACTTTTTTTAAATGCATAAAGTTTATACATTTTAATTAATTTAACTAACCTCTATAATGAAATGATTTAAATGAAATAAATCTATTTTAAATTTATTTATATTAGTTTAAATTCAAATAAAGATGATTTATTATCATAAATTTAATATAATATCATTTGTTTCTTGAAAAATGCATTTCATGAAAACCTTTTTCCGACACGTTTCGTAGATTTAATTTTAAATTGAATTATTCAAATTTTGTGTTTTGAATTTTATAAAATTTATTACAGATTAATAATAATCTTAATTAATATTATGTGAGAATACCAACTTTTTCCCAAATGAATATTAAAATAGTAAAAAATCAAATTAGAGTGGTAATATATTAAAATGTTAAAAGTGAGTATGCTTCAAAGTAAATAGAATAACATGTTTAAAACAAGTTTATTTTTAATGGTGGAGGTTTTTATCTACCATATAACCCCTCCACTCTATTATTTATCAGTTTTTTAAGGACATTTCTTGAGATATACTTCCTATTTTAGAATAGTTTAGTGTATTTACAAAAACTATCACTGTTTAATTATGAAAGGGAACTCCATCCTGTAAATTAATCACACATATCAAGAGATTTTTATCAACTAGAACATGTAAAAATTTCTCCAAAACATAATTATACACATTATAGATCTTTTTTCCTTTCCAAAATACCAAACTTGCAGTCCTTAATAAGAGATCCAATGGGGGTTTCTCTGAGCGATGATAATCTTCTTCACCAAGCTCTATCATTTAACATAGTATTTTTCCACCTTCAATTATGTATTAAAAATTATCATATAATAAAACATGTATATAATATATACCGATATGTTATTATGTTTATGTAATAATATTTTTCCATATCCTCTTCCATCAAATTAAAAATGAAAGAATTTTTAGTGAGTATAGTGGACTACCACCTCATAAATAGATGTAATTCATTTTCCATCATCTCATATAAATTTATTTATGATTATGGAATTAATTTTTATATAATATATTAATTAAGTATTAATAATTATGTAAAATTAACATATCATATACCTTCTTACCTTACCATCCATTGAAAAATGATAACATAGTTCGTGTGTATAGAGGATTACACCTAACTGAGCAATGTCATTAATTTTTTCTCACCACATCACATGGATGGTATATGTATGTGTATTTAAAAAACTTTTTTAATATTTATTATATAATGATCATTATTTAAATATAAAATAGAAATCACCTTATTTCTCTCTTGTTCGTTGAAAAATGGAAACGTTACTCAGACGTACGTAGAGTATACTATCTTTAGTATTGTAACATTTTTCATTTCTCCAAACCATATTTAATGATTATTTTTATTATTATAATTGATTTATAAAAGTTATAATTATTTCATTACTATTATTCTTTATATTATGTAATAATTACCCTTTTAACCATGGTCAACACACTGATGTCATTTTGAAATTATGAACCAACCATCCTCAAAACACCCAACATGGAAATAGAAAAATAAATAATTAAATATGTCATTAAAATAAATGGTATATATATAATGTATTAAACATATAAAATATTATTAATAAAATAAATAATTGATATAAGTTTATTTTATAGGATATGAAGGGAATACATGATATGTCTGGACTTGAGGTTATGGATTTCTCATCTCAATTTTACTTCAATGAGACATATATCATATTCACCAATTATTTCTTTTTTTATGTATATGTTGAAATTTCAATATTATATCTTGAATATATTTATATCAATTGTATTTAAAGATTCATTTTAATTTACTTATTTCATGGGGTTATGATTCAAATGGTTTCAAATTGGTAAGTGTTTATTTCACAGTCTCATAAATATTTAGGATTGTTTATGTTTAAGTCACCATTAGAGGAATTTTTTTATAGTACTACCATAAATCCAATCTATTTTATACTAATTTTGATATTCATGAATTTTTAAAGTAATGGTATAATTTTCTTCTCTATATCACTAAAAATTATTGAGAAATTATTTTTAATAAAAGATGACTTCATATCTCTCTTGAGTCTAAAATCATTTTTCTTTCATTTCATAATTTTCTAATAATATTTTCAATAATATTTTTAACAATATATAAATGATTATTAAATAAATTTTTACCCTTTTTTACTTTTTAAAAAATGGTTTTAAAGGAATCTACATTTCATTTTCCAAACTATGTATTGTTTAACCTTTTAAAAAAAATATGAATGGAATATACTTTAAATTATAGGGTATGTACATAATTACCCATCATTCGGACCACTCAATTACTTGAAGCTTCCTTTATAATCTTCCATGTTTATTTTCGAATAAAGTTTTTTCAATAAAATTTTGGAAATTTTCATATTTTAAAGAAGTGACTTAAAATTGAAAACGGTATTTTTATCAATAAATATTTCATCTAATAGTTAAAAGACATTTTCAAAAATTAATACAATATTTGATGTTATTGATTTCTTATAAACTTTGTATATATTTCTATTATATATATAAATATCTTATTCCATCTTAATTTAATGGAGTAATACGTGCCTTATTTTTATCTTTCAAATGCCTTCATTATGAAATTTCCTTTCATTATGATATGAGACATGATTATGAAACTTGTTATATTTATATTGGTAAGTCTTGTTTTTATGCCTTTTGATTGATTTCATTTTTTTAGATCACATAATTATGAACATGTTTTGATGGTTATTCTCATATAGTCCACTAATTCATTTGGTAATGTTTAAGACTCATGTGGCATCATATATGGGATTAGGGAGAAAACCTTATCCATTATGGGACTTTTCCATCATGAGGTATTTTCTTGGAAGTTAGATTTGACTCATGTTTATGTCATGTTATATGTTTACACAACATTTTTTATAATTCCATGATATTAAGATACTATTTTATTTATGATATTATCCATTTTTAATACTCTTGATCCATCACTTTTATGATATCATGTTATACATATGACTCCCATGTTATGATTCCTTATCATGTTTATTCCCTTATTAACAATTTTATCTCGCCCCTTTTGTCTATGTATTCCCCCAGGATATCCCATGCAGTTTTAGATATTTAAAGGGATATAATGGTTGATAAAAAATAAAAAAATTATTTTAGTCTCACTTTGATGTATTAAGAACTAATTTTTCCAAACACACTACGCCTCATGATCTTTGAATTTTAATTGATGGATTTTTATGTCAAAACTCATGTGATAATATGTGTAACATGATTAAGTATATATTGAGACTATTTACCTAATAGTGAAACACCAAATAACTATAAGATATCCATTTCTCCACCTTTTCTATTAAAAATAAATTAAATGGGTATTTATATATTAGTGGATGTTACATCACACACCAATCTTTTTTATTAAAAAATTTATGTTCGATTAATTTACCTATTTAGAAAATGATATATTTATTTAATTTTAAGGTTTATTACAATTATATGTGGAAAATTTATAATAATAAAAATTTAATGGAATTATTATTCTATTTAAGTGAAGAAAAATTCTATAGACATAAATAGTAAATTTATTTATTTTTAATTATGAATTATATATTCTTTTAAAGTGTGATGTATTTTTTAATCCTATGAATACCATGATTGAAAATTTCTTATTTAATATCATTTAATGAAAAATTATTTTAATATATTGTAATGAATTGTTATTTTGTGATCTAAACTTTTTAAAATATTTAACATATTTTTTATGTGCATCACAAAACTAGCGTCAATTTTTGAGAATCACAGATCCTCAATAATAATATATTATAAAAAATATATTATTTTTAGTCTATGTGTACACGTTCGTGGTAAAAATGTTTTTCCTTAAAATATAATCCTCATATGGGGAATATATTAGTTTTTTTGAGTCTATAATGAGCATTTTACCATAACTGTTCTATTATTTATGTTTTCTTTAGCAATTCTAAGTACCGACCCTGGTGGTGTATGCTTTAATTAAATTCTACGAAACCTATTGTATATATACATAAATAGATTGTTCTCTATTTATACAGTTTAATTTAGAAACCCTATTATTTAGAGAGATAGGGGGATCGAGGGAAATTCATAGACCAATAATTTCAAATACTGGAATGCATAATCATTATTGCTAACGACACCCAATGTAGACGTAATATTCACCAACAAAAAATCCAAACACATAGTGGGGATTTGTTATTAAAAATTTGATACACTATTTATGAACCTCCGATAGATTTTTTAAACCCATTTTTATCATTATTAAATCATGTTGAATTATTGTAATATTTTCTAAAAGACCAAAATTATTGGCATTTAAATATTTGCTCATGATTTTCTAAATACCCTCACTGCAAACCCCGTATCATTTTATATTTTTTTCCTATCTTTATTCCATGTGTGTTATATTCATGATTGTGATTCATAGAGTAGGATCTAGGATTTCCCTTTCCCCTTTTTATTCTTCATTACTCACATATATAAGAGTTAATTATTATGAGGGTGTATTATAGTGGTCCAAGGAGACCAACAAAGAAGGTGGGGTCATGTCATGGTGGTGTAATAGGGAATTATAGAGATGGAATGTAATTATAGGGGAAAAAGGATAGATTCATCTATATTCAGTGGTGTTGTGTTCAATACCACCATGAAAAGTAGCTATATCAAGGAAAACATGTAACGACCCGAACATTTATTAATAAAATTAAACTTCTTTTAAATGAATTATGGATATAGAATACACATGAACTCATTTTTTTTTATTATATCCAATTTTATTTAAATTAATATTAAGTATCCTTACTATTGATAGTATAGTCATTGAATAGTCATTACATGACTAGTATAAATATAGGGTTTTAACAAATCCTTTTGGCATAGACAAAGGAAGTGGTGGTCTCGACCAATAGGATCATACCATATAAATCCCATTTATCAGATATTATGATGGAGACATCATTTCAAGTATTTTTTCTAGACCAATCCCAATCCAAGATCCAACAACTTAATCATGAGATAAATTGTTTATAAGAGAAGTTCAAGCTCATTGAGATCATAGCCTAAACCATGTTCACCGATTGGACCCAAGAAAGCCCCACCATCCCACACCTTACACATAGGGAGTATTCTGGTGTAATAAAGTGATTTGTTTAAAAAACTTATAATTATGATTATTTTGGTACAGAATAATGAATATACTTTCATTCTACTATTGTTACTTTGTAAATTATTTTCTAAAACAAAAATACTATTTTTGGTTAATATTTGAATTCAATTAAAGAATATATTTTGTTGAAATAATTTATTTTTTGAAATAAGTAATATCTTAATAAAATATTGATTTTAAATTAAATTTATTAAAAATTAATGATTATATAATTTTTATGAAGTCAAAAGTATCTTTTATTAAGGTTTGAAAACTATTTTTTCCAAAACATGTCAATTTTCAATAAATATAGGTTTTTATTTTAAAAGTGAAAATTAACATATTTATAAAATTATTTAGATAAAATTAATATTATTTTTTTAATTAGGACATTGAAATTATCCAATAGTGAATTTTGCATTATTTTCAGAGACAATCAAATTTTTTGTTAAAAATTAAATACCGTATAAATAAAAAATGTATTTTATGACATCATAATAACCCAATAGTGATGTAATAAAATATTATAAATGTTATTGTATGAAAATTTAATGTTTTGTCTTTAAAATAATGTAATTTTAGTTTTATTTTATTTATTTTATAAAGCCTTAGGGAATCTTCCAAGACATATAAAATATTTTAAGATTTTAAAATCATTTCCTTGAAAGTGTGACTCACCTCCACATAATCAAGGGAAATATTTCAAAATATTCGGCCATTAACCTTATAAAATAATTTATACCACACCCCTTTAATATAAAAAAAGTAAAAATCCATGGTATGGTTTTTGGTTTTGAATATTTTATTGTGTAGTTTCCAAAACCAAAATAATAAAGAATTTCCCCACCTTTCCTATATAAACTCACTAAATCACCCAATACTCTTCACTCAAAATAATTAATGATAATCCAAACTGTGCTATATACTCCATATAGTGTTACCAAGGTGCCCTAATTCCCCAAGAATCCTATCCCAAGCCCTTAGGATCATACATCCAAGTAAGGGATCCTCACTTTCCTCTCCACCTCTCAAATTCTATCATTTTATTTGAAATTAGTTCTTCTAATTTAAAATGGTTATAATTTCATTAATTTATTATCATAAAATTACTATAAATTTTATGTTATTTTAATTATTTATCAATTTTCCTCCATCATTTGAACTCTTACATAAGTCGTTACTAAGCCAAAACTCTGAAAGTGATTTCTCTCTTCTCATTTCCATTCATGCACCAATTTTATATTATGCTTATTAAATTCCAATTTTATATTTTGGGATATAATGTTAAATTATCCACACTACTTTACATTTGATTTTTAAATTATTATATCTTACTTTAACTCTCATTAATCCCCCATATGTCCATTTAGCACACCCATTACTAGGATGAAAATTTGTAAGGGTTTCTTCCTTTCTCAATTTTTGTCCAAGTTTCCTTATATTGTTACATCATTTTATTTTAAATCAAAAATGATGGGGTATATTTTATCACCTCCCTATGCTTCCCTTATTATGTTTGAATTATTATTTACCCCTTTATCATTCATTAATCCCCCCCGTGTACACATGTTACCATGCATAAATTTCATAAGATATTTCTCTCTTCTCATTTCCATTTAAGAATTTTGTTTTATAATATGCATATAAATTACATGTAATATGTTGGGATATTATGTTCCATGATCCCCTTACTCTATATTTCACATCATCAACCAATTTTACTAATTTTTATTTTACGTCCTCATACTGCTGAATTCACACCATGATTTTCCAGGCCAAAATCATCGTGTAGTGAATAGCATAACAATTTCTCTATCAAGGGTATTCACCATTATGCTATTAAACTTATTTATTAGTGACATATATTTATTTATTCCACATTCCTTTTTCATGGAATAAATTATTATGTTTAATGAATCCATGTTGTATTATCTATGCGGCATACTTATACATGAAATGAAATTTTTATGAATGGTGTGCCCAGATCGCACTCCAATGCATTGGTTAATGTTGAGTATAAGGATACACCATGTGAAATGAGGGTTTAATAATGATAATTAATGTGCAATGAGATTTTACTCAAGCTAATTCATGTACAATGAGGGCTTACTTAGGATAATCCATTTGCAATGATCCTTGACTCATGCTAATATCATGTTATATGTTGTCATCATATTTCCATGTAATAAATATCATGCTATTTCATGCCTTATGATCATGTTTCTTTTGTGGTCTATTGATATCCATATTGATTAACATGTATTGTCTTCCTCATGTTAATCCATGTGTATTCCCTTACTGGTGAATATTGCTCACCCTTTTCTTATGTATGTCATCAGGTTATCCAATGCAATGTTATGGGTGAAGTAATATTATAGTCATATAAAATAATTTTTAAATAAAGATGTGTATTTCATGTTTTAAGTTGTTATATAATGTTCTTAATCCCCAAATACGTCATACCTATTGATCTTCTGAGTTGTATAAAGTGAATGTTTATGTAATAAATCATGTTTAAATATGAATAAAAGAGAAAGGTTGTTACAGTTGGTATCATAGGATAGGTTTAGTTATTTTTAGGATTAGGATTTGAAAAATCTAGTGAAATAATTATTGGTAAGACTAAATATAAGAAAAGAATCCCTAAATTTTTGTGATTATATAGTAATTGGTTTATTAAGAAAATACATATATGTCTGGATATGAACAAGTCGAGGTGGATTTGGTACAGATGTATCTAGTGGAAAACCCAAAAACTCTACTTTGAGATAGACTCAAACAGGAACTAAGGCACGACAATGGTCCTTTTGGCACTCTTGGTTCGACACTCCAGGGTATATTCTTTATAAAATTCATAAGAATAGTACTAACCATTATTAAGGGAACAAAAAACCTCCATAATAATATATTTTTGGAAGTATAGCATATATAACATTGATAAAAGTATATAAATTAATCAGTTAAAGAGATAAATTAAATATATAAGTTATCTATTTTTGTCATTAGATTCCCCTTTATGTGTTTAATATTTTAAAAGTAGATATACATAAGTCTATATTTGATGAAGTAGAACTAGAATCAAAAAATATATAGTAAGGGATATCTTCCATGGTTCTACACAATCTTTTATATCCAAACATTTTAGTTGAATAATCCAAACACCACCACAAATCATGGAAGTAGAGATGTAGGTGAAAACAGAAAATGGGGAAATTATTGAATCCTATATTTATAACTCCTCCCATGTCACAATTTTTTGATTTAACTTCCTAAAAAACATCATCATACTCCCTCTTGTTGAATTTTATGCAATTCTTGGCATGAATTGGGTTTCCCTATATAGAGACAAAATAAATTTTCAGGAGATGGAAATCACTTTCCATAGGCTGAATCGACCCCCGATTCTGTACAAGTACAAGGAAGAGGATGAATCTTCTTTAGCACCATCACCTCAAGCAAGGATATTTCTTCTCAGTGAGAATGTGTATCTTTATCAGATGAATGAGTCTGGGGAATGAACCATCTTCAAAGACATGACAATTATGAGGGAATTCGGTGATGTGTTTCTTGATAAATTATTTGGTCATACTCCAAGAAGAGATGTTTAATTATTAATCGATATTATACCAGGGGAATTTCCAATATCCAAGACTCTGTATAGAATGGTTGTTGTGGAACTTTAGGAGCTAAAGAAATAAATACAAGAGAATCTGGATAAAGGGTTTATATTACCAAGTGATTCACCATGGGGTGAACTAGTCCTCTTCATCAAGAAGAAGGATTGGTTAATGCACCATTGATTGATTATTATAAGCTCAAAAAACACTAAAAATAATAAGTATCATTTTCCACGAATTGATGACTTATTCGATCAACTATGTGGAGAAAAATACTTCTCTATTGTGGATCTGTGGTCCGGATATTACCATGTTTGGGTAAATAAGGATATCCCCAAGACTTCTTTTCTTACAAGGTATAGGCATTATGAGTTCATATTGATTCCATTAGGACTCACTAATGCTCTATTAATCTTCCTGGAAATGAGTAACAGAGTCTTTAGATATTACCTCGACAAATTTTTGGTAGTCTTTATAGATGATATTATAATATACTTCAAAACCAAGGATGAGAATGAGGAGAATCTCGGAACTATACTGGAGACCTTTCTAAAGGAGAAGATCTATGAAAAGTACAGAAATTGTGAGTTTTTGTTAAATTAATTCTCACTCAAGGGTTATATCATCACAAAAAATGGATATCTTTTGATCCTTCCAAGAAAAATGTAGTTTATGTATGGATGAGGCCTATATATTTGATGGATATCCATATATTCTTGGGGTTAGCTGGATGTTTTCGCAGATTGTTGATAAATTTTTCATGATTTTCAAACCCTTTTACCAAGATAACTTGTATGGGAGTCAAGTTTTCTTGGAATGATGAATGTGAAGAAAGCTTCATGGAATTGAATAAGAGTCTTTTCACTTATCCTATGGTCAAAATACCCACAAGTGAGGATCTTTTGGTAATCTTTAGTGATGCATCAAATAAGGGTTTGGGTTTTGTGTTGATGCAAAAGGACAAAGCCATTGCCTATGCCTCAAGGTAGTTGAAAATTAATGTGAAAAACTATCCCATGCATGATCAAGAGTTAGCAGCTATGATCTTTTTATCTAAAATCTAATGACATTATATCTTTGGGGATCAATGTGAAATATATACATATCACAAAAGTCACAAATATATATTCACATATAAAGAGATGAATATACACCAATGAAGATGGTTAGAGCTCATCAATGATTACAACCGCTCAATCCATTACTACCCTAAGAAAGTAAACAAGGTGGTGGATTCTCTAAGTAGAAAGGACCCAACAATTATATCATTTATGAGAAGTGAAAATAATTCAATCTCCTTATATGTGATGAATATGGATATGGGAATCAAAATGAATGTAACATCATCAATGATTTTACAAATGATTGCTCAACCGTCTATTTTTTAAATGTTAAAGGATGCTTAAAAATATGTTGTAGGAATTCAAAAGAAAGTGGAAACTATTAGAAAAGGAAAATCCTCAGAGTTCAATATTAATAAAGAAGGAATTGTAAGATTTGGGTCAAGACTATGTGTTCCACAAAATGCAAAGTTAAATACAGAACTTTTAAATGATACATATAGTTTTAATTTATCCATTCACACAGTAAACATGAAGAGTTATAGAGATCTCCTGGGGAAATATTTTGTGGGATAAAATTAATAAGAAGATTGGTAAATATACCTCAAAGTGCCTGGTATGTTAGAAAGTGAAGACTGGGAAGCAGAAGTCTAAGGGGATGATGCAATCATTACCCATTCCAAAATGGAAATGTGAAAATATCACCATAGAATTTATCACCATAATTCTAAATAAATCTAAAGGAAACAATGTTATATGGGTTGTTATGGATAATTTTACAAATATTGTACACTTTATTTCAATTTTAGAGGATTTCTCACTGCATCAACTGGCACAGATATACAATAGAGAAGTGGTATGGTTGTATGGAGTACCACTATCTATTAAGTTTGTTTGAGATCCAAGATTCACCTCTAAGTCCTGGAAGAGTTTCAAATACCCTCTCAACACTGATTTGAACTTCATCACAGCCTATCACCCTCAAACTGATAGGAAATCTGATCGGAATATCCACCACACTAGAGGACATGTTGAGAACTTGCTCAATGGACTTCAAAGGTGGATAGGACCAACATCTTCCTTTGGTAGAGTTCTCTTATAACAACAGTTTCCACTCAAGCATCCAAATGGCTCCTTATGAATCCCTTTATGTTAAGAGGTGCATAACACCATCATGCTGGGATGATGTTTGGGGAAAAAACTTCTAGGTCCAAATATGGTTTAATAAATGGTGGAGAAGGTTAAGACCATCCAGTAGCATATTAAAATGCCCAGAATTGAAAAAAAAGAGCTATGCTGAAAATTATTAACAATACCTAGAGTTTGATGTTGAAGATATGGTATTCTTATTCATATATCTAGGTAATATAGTTATGAGATTTGGCAAGAAGTGAAATCTTAGTCCAAGGTACATCATCCCTTTTGAGATCCTTGATCACATCAGAGTAGTGGTCTATTCACTTGAACTCCGACCGAACCTGTCTCAAGTACATGATGTATACCATATATCACTCTTGAGAAAGTACATACCTGACTCATCCCATTTACTCAATACAATCTAGTACCATTGCAGAATTACCCCTCCAATGAGGAGAAGATGGTCAAGATCTTAGATCATTGAGAAAAAATTTTACAAAATAAGACAATGCCACTTGTTAAGGTGTTGTGGAAAAACCGCATGTTTGAAGAAGAAACGTGGGTACTAAAGGAATTGATGAAGTATAGTTACCCCCATATACTTTAATGTGTGAAAATTAAATTTCAAGGGAGAAATAGCTTAAGTGGGTAAGGTTTTAACGACCCAAAAATTTATGAATAAAATTACCTTTATATTAAATGTCTAATAGATATTGAAAAAACATGAACTCATTTTGTTTTATTATATCCAATTTTATATAAATGAATGTTAAGTATCATTACCATTGATAATATATCCATTGAAAAATGATCACGTGACTAGTATAAATATAAGGTTTTAACAAATTTATTG
Source organism: Viscum album (assembly GCA_963277665.1). Classification (NCBI taxonomy): domain Eukaryota; kingdom Viridiplantae; phylum Streptophyta; class Magnoliopsida; order Santalales; family Viscaceae; genus Viscum; species Viscum album. Next base: position 1,295,678,830 of record OY728152.1, read on the forward strand.
GCATAGAAAAAAGAAGTGATGGTGTCAACCATAAGGATCAAACCTTATAAATCCCATTTATCAGAGATTCTAAGAGAGATATCATTTTTGGGCTTTGCCCTAGACCAAGACAAATCTGATACCCAACAACTAAAGCACGAGAAAAACTATTTATAGGGGAAGTTCAAACTCATTGTGATCACGGCCAAAATCATGTTCACCGAACAACCTGAAGAAATCCCCACCATATCACACTTTACTCTTAGGGTGTATGATGGTTTAATAAAGGTATATGTATCAAGACCCTAGAAAAATGATTATTTTTTGTATAGAATAATGGATATAATTTCATTCTACTATTGTTACTTAGTAAATGATTTTCTAAAACACAAAAAGTATTTTTGGTTAATATTTGAATTCAATTAAGGAATCTATTTTGAAGAATTAATTTATTTTTGTAATAAATAATATCATAATAAAATATTATTTTTAAATTAAATTTGTTAAATATTAATGATCATATAATTTTTAGAAATTCAAAAGTAACTTTTATTAAGGTTCAAAAACTATTTTTTCCAAAACCCGTCAATTTTCAATAAATTTCATTTTTTATTTTAAAAATGAAAATTCATATATTTATAAAATTATTTAGATAAAATTAATATTATTTTTGTAATCAGGATGTCAAAATAATCCAATGGTGAGTTTTTCATAATTTTCTAAGATAGTCAAATTATTGGGTAAAAATTAAATATTGTATAAATATATAATGTGTTTTATGACATCATAATGTCCCAATAGTGATGTGATAAAATAATATAAAATATATCTTATAAAAAATATATGTTTTTTTAAATAGTGTAATTTTATATTTATTTTATTTATTTTATAAAGCCTTAGTGAGTCATCCAGTACATATAAAATATTTTAATATTTTAAAATCATTTCCTTGAAAGTGTGACTCACCTCCACATAAGAAAAGGAAATATTTTAATATATTCATCCATTAGACTTATAAAATAATTTACACCACTATAATTTTCTAGAAACCATGGGATGGTTTGTGGTTTTGAATATTTTAGTGTGTAGTGTCCAAAACCAAAATAATATAGAATTCCCCCACCTTTCCTATATAAACCAACCAAAAGACACATTAATCTTCACTAAAACCCCTTTAATATCATCAACACTCTCCTACATACTCACTATAGTCCTACCAAGTCATAGCAAGACCCCAATAATCCTCTCTCAAGCCTTTGGTATCACACATCCAAGTAAGGGATCCTCACTTTCCTCTCCTCTCAAATTTAAGCATCTTATTTGAAATTGGTTCTTATAATTTCAAATGGTTATAAATTAATTCATTTATTATCATACCATTACTATAAATTTTATGTTATTTTAATGATTTATCATTCATCATCTCTCATTTTTACACTTACCTAAGCTGTTACTACATAAAAAATCCGTAAGGGATTTCTCTCTTCTCATTTACATTCAAGCACCTATTTTATATTTTGCCCCTTAAATTCAATTTTTATATATATTTTAATGATTTTAAATGTTACCCCATACTTTCCATGTTATTTAAAATGATTATATATTTATTTCAATCTCATTAATCAACCCTATGATCTTTTAAGCACTCATGTTACTTTGCTGAAAATTATCTAAGGGTTCCTTCCTTTCTCAATTTTTGACCAAGTTTCCTTATATTGTTACATCCTTTTATTTTCCATTATAAATGATTGGGTATGTTTAAAAACCACTCCCATAATTCCCTTTTTATTTTTTAATGATTAGAGACCCATTTCTCTCTCATTAATCCCTCTCGTGTACACATGTTACCATGCTGAAATTTTGTAAGTGATTTCTCTCTTCTCATTTTCATTCAATAATTTATTTTCTATTATGGATCTAAATTCCTTTTCATATGTTCTGATATTATTTTCCATGATACCCTTACTATAAATTTAATGTATGAATGATGTGATACTCATTTTTCTCTCATCAACCCATTTTACGAATTTCTATTTGACGTCGTTATGCTGTCAAAATAGCACCATGATTTTCCATGCCAAAATCATCGTTTAGTGAATACCATATTCATTTCTATATCAAAGGTATTCACTATTATTCTCATGTATTTATTTATTGGATACTTAAATATATTTATTCCACATTCCTTGTTCATGGAATAAATTATGATGTTTAATGAATCCATGTTGTATGATCAATGTGTCACACTTATACACAAAATGAAATGTTTTTGAAGGGTGTGACCTGATAGTGATCTAATACATTGGGTAATGTTTAGTATCATGATAATCCATGTTAAATGAGGGTTTAATCATTCTAATTAATGTGAAATAATGGTTTACTCATGATAATTCATGTGCAATGACATTTTACTCATGCTAATCCATGTACAATGAGACTTGACTCATGCTAATATCATGTTGTATGTTGTTGCCACATTTTCATGTTTTGAATATCATGATATATCATTACTTTATGTTCATATTTCATTTTTGATATATTGATATTAAAATTGAAAAAATGTATTATATTCCTCATGTGATTCCATGTTTATTACCTTACTGGGATTTATAGCACACCCTTTTATTATTTAAGTCCTCAGGTTATCCCGTGAAATGCTATGTACGATGGAATATTGTGGTCACGTAAAATAAGATTTCAATAAATATGTGTATTTAATATTTTAAGTTGACATGTAATGTTACTAAGCCCCAAATACACTATACCTCTCAATATTCTGATTTTTATTAAATGAAATTTTATGTAACAAATAATGTTTAATTGTGAAATAAATATCCAGGTTGTTATAAAAAATAGAAGGGTAGGCTATGTTGGTGGACATCATGAAGGTAGAAAAAAAATATGGCATGTTGTGGTAGAATTAGTAGGAGAAGCTGGGTCAGCTCAAGTAAGATGCACCAGAGTGGTTCCACCCAACCTCACGTGGGTAGCACTCATAGCACGAATGGTCTCTACACACTTATGAGTTGTCATATATATAGGGGTGTATGCACGCACCTGGAGAATGCACTCTCATTCCTAGGGTTCCACATGACTCCCCTAAATCCATTCACATAGCCCAAAATCTTTAGTAATTGGAAATTTTCAAAAAAAAACACTATGTATTAGTTTTATATAAATAAATATAATATTCAGATTATTTTTTCCAAATAGAATGTGATAGATAAATATTAGGGTTCATATAACACCATTTTTGAGATGAGATAGGTAGTTTTATAATTTATCTTTATAGGGTTGATGATGGGGCTGTATCTTGGAGATTAAAGAATTCACTAGGGGTCAATTTTTTCCCCTCATCTGTTGTTTTCTAATTAGAAAGACGTGGTTCCCCACATAATACTAAAGAAGTTATATCATCACTCTCTTTATTTTGTTCAAATATAATTTTTTTCTACCCATTTATATTTTTTTCTAATCCTATATGTTGTGTGGTACTCTCATATACTCTTATACCACTATAACAAGACCTGGTCCTCTAAGGCCCCACTGATGCTAGTAGACAGCTAATTGTGCAACAAAAATCTTGCCCAAAATATTCTAAGAACTAGTAAAAAATGATTAGGCATGTAAAAAAATATGGGATCCCTTATCCTATATTAACCTGCAATAGAAACATAACTCCAATTAATAAAATAACCAGCAATATAGTAGTACATGTATATAAAAAAAATAAAACTATACACAATACATACATGGCACAAGAGCCTCAGCCCAGTTGGTGGGGACTCGCTAGGTGCAACCAAGAGACCCGTGATCAAATCCTGGTGGAGGTCTATTTCCGGGGTACTGTAGCAGGCACTGTTCGGTACTGTAGTAGCTAGAACTATTCATCCATCTGGGCCTTCGGGCCACTGGTTCGGTTCTCGGGTCCTGCAAGGCTTTCGGGCCACCCAAGGACTTCGGGCCAGTTGATCCTCAAGGCCTTCGGGCCACCTTAAGGCCTTAGGGCCACCCCAAGGCCTTCAGGCCACATGAATGCAGGCCCAAACACACTATAAAAAAAGGAGCAGCCCTAGAAGAGGATTCAGAGCAGGTACACTCACTAGAGTAGAGCCAAATGGATTATCAGAAAGAGAGGGTATGGCTATGCCATCGGTACCAGCTTGTGCTTGCACGGGAAGCCTATCCAGACGGTCATGCAAAGGTGGAGTGCTACTATCAAGATGCAGATGTTGGGGAGGGGCAGTTCCTTGTAGATAGTCTGGTTGAATTCCCTACGACCTTCGGCTCATGTAATATCTTAAGCCTATGGGCAATGTAATCTCTGAGCCTACGGGCCTTGTAAGGGTTCCCTCTCATCCCTTGAAAGGGGGGTTATCAAATTCAATAAAAAATGAAGGCCTTCGGGCCATTCAGGAAGGCACAATACATACATGAGACATCAAATAAAATCATAATGAAACATGTAACATCAAGTTACATTTTCAGGTACTTTTAATGTTTCTAAGTACCTATTTTTTGGATTAGTGACAAATGGGAGAGTTGGGAGAACTTTAAATGATGTTTTTTGAGGAAACGGGGAAGTTGAATGGGCGGCACATAGGTTGTCTGAACTGTGTGGCCAAACCGTGCGTAGTTGGTCTTGGAGGTAGTAGCTTCCACACAGGCGGCACACGATTTGTCTAACCGTGCAGCCAAACTGTGCATGGAGTTTCTGTCAAGGCAGTAGCTACCACATGTCTAGCACATGGATTGTCAAACCGTGCAAACTAACCATGCAGACAGGTAAATGAGATCCTTAAATTGTGGATATCACTCGTTTTTCCTCTAAGTGCCTCATTTTCCCTCCTAACTGGCCCTAACACGGGATTTTTCTTATCCTAAGGTTAGAGAAGGTTCTCCCATCGTCCTGTAGGTGATCCAAAGGCTTCTCTTGGTGAATCGAAGCCGGATTCTTGAGGTATGTGATCTTTCTTCATCATTCTTGATCGGTTTCTTATATCTACTTAGATATACTTCTCATATTCTCTCGATTTCATAGATATACGCCTATTATGGGTAGATCTAAGTGTGTGGATGCCAAATATGATGAGATTTGGTCTTGATCTTTCTAGGAGAAGAGATCTAAGGCGGGTTTTTGGAGAGTCGACCTGGGTTTCTTGAGCGTTCTTCGACCGTTGTGGTTTCCGTCAAAACCTTTGAGGTATGTGGTTTCGTCCCCACGTACCAAGTTAGTTATCATTGTATTTTCTTTATTTATTTCAATTGTTAATTTAAATTCAATTTCCCAAATTTTCTTTCAGTTAAATTGATAAAAACTTGATTCCAGTGAATCGAGATATTTGACATGGTTTTGGCATGGAAATTTGGGAAACCCCAATTCCATTGAATTGGGTGTGTTTATGGAAATTTGCTGGTTTAAATTTTTTAATTTAAATTGTGGATTTTATGGAAATGATTTCAATTAAATTGTTGAATTTAATTGTGGAAATAAATTGTGTGATGATGGAATTGGTTTTTAATGGATTTCAAACTGGTGGAAATGGATTAAAATTATTTGATAGAAACCCATTGGTTTTATCTTCTGAAAAAGTCATGTTTTGAATAAAACCTATTTTGGTTTTAAATGGAATGAAATTGGAACTTTTGAAATGGAAGAATGGGATATATCGTATTTTAAGCATTCTTAAAATAGTTCACCCATCATGTAATAGTTCATGCAATCCTTAGGTAGTCAGTGAGTTATTTGGATACACTCTACACTACCACAACATTCTAAAACATACTTGCGGCGGGTCACATCCTCGACGGGTTGGTGAAAAGTCTCATTTGTCCAGTATCATAGGGCTGTGTGTATACACATTTTTCTAAGTTCACATATAGAGTGTGTAATCCTATAACTGGTTAATACTATTGTACCTTTTGGCAGATGACCATGTTGCACGCTTGTTTATTTATATTTGAGATATAAATGTATGTCAATACTTTTGAACTACTTTACATTCCTACTGAATTTATATAAACTATTTTATATAAAAGTTTTTCTTAAGCCATTGTTTTAGAAATATTACATCATTGTAAATCCTTTTCTTAAAGTAATTTTCCATCATTTGAAAATGTATAGCATGTTTTGTTAAAATATGATTTTGATTTTCAAAACCTATTTATTTGAAAATTGAAAGATTTACTTTGGATAATCTATATTTGGAATATATTATGGAATCTTTGGTGGTATCCTACTGAGCTTAGGCTCACACCCTACTCATGACTTCAGGTGTTTGTAGACTTTCTTCTTCCAGGTTCGAACAAAGGGAAGGGACCTCTTGGGGGTGGATCCAGATGTTGAACTTTGGTCTTGGTGAGTTGTGTCATTAGGGACCTTGGGGCTGTTTTCCCTATTTTAGTACTTGGGTTGTAGTACTTTGGGCATTTTATGCCTCTTTGTTTTCTGGTACATTACTCCTGGTGGAGTTACTTTTGTTATGCATACTATCTTGTCTCTTTTCTTCCGCATTGTTGGTGGAAAAAATCATTCCCACTTGTATGTTGTACAATGCCAGGTGCTAGTCATCGACCCATGGGGATCGGGAACGCCCTTCGGGCTATGTCAGGGCTGGCTCGGTTATCAGGTTACCAGGGTACCTGGGTTGGTTCATGACAAATTTGTATTAGAGGCAGGTTAAGCATCTTACCTTGATGACAGTATGCATTTGAGTATTCTTTTCGAGACTTAGGAGGTAGTTGTGATTGAGTTCCTAGCCAGTTCTCACCACAATTAACCTTAAGTCACCAGGGTTGGTTAGGGAAATATGACTTGAGGATTAATTCTAGTATTTTCCCTATTTTGATTTGGATAGAGTGGAATCCAAATCTTGTTAATCCCTTCTATTAAGAATAGTTTTCTTTGTTACTCTGTTTGAGTGTTAGTCAATGTATTTTTATGTTGTATAGAAACATGCCTCCGAGAATACGTGAGAATAGGATCCAAAAAGGGTCTACTGGTGAATCTCATCAAGCGAGTCCTATTGTGGATCAGAGTCTGGTTGAGGTGATTGTTCTCACTGTCTAAGCTCTAGGATAGGTGCCACCTCCAGTTCCTGTTCAGACTCTAGCTATAGATCCTCATAGTGATATTCTTCGAAGTCATTCTCAATAGTTCCTATGCCAGAAGCCACCATTTTTCAAAGGCTCCACTGACCCTCAACATGCTGAGGAATGGTTTAGTAAGATTGAACGTCTATTTGGGTTCTTGGAGACACCTAATGTGATCAAGTTGAAGTGTGTCACCTTCGTGCTGGAGGGACCAAGTAGGAGATGGTAAGACATGATGGTGATGGCTGGGAAACATGAGGGTTTGGAGTGGAAAGACTTTAGGGTTCTTTTCACTAACTAGTTATATCCAGAATCAATGGTGTTGGCCAAGGATGTAGAGTTTTTCAAGTTTGATCAGGCCAACAAAACCGTGACTAAGTACTAAAATCGCTTTTCTGAGTTGGTACAGTTTTCTCCTGAGATTGTATCTAATGAGAAGATGAAGGCTCGATGATTCGAGTTGGGAATTCTATCAGATATATTTTCTTAGGTTTTCTTACTAAAGCTACCCACTTATGATTATGTGCTAGATATGGCCATGATGGTTGAGATGGACCTTGTAGGAAATTCAGGGTTTAAGGAGTTTATTTTCCCTACTAGCAGCAGTGTTGGTTCCTTTAAGGGAAAACAGAAGCGTGATGTTTCTCTTGGTAGTTCTCGACAACAGAGTCATTCCAGACCTCTAGTAGCAATAGGAGGGGCTTCATTGACTTGATATCAGTGTGGAAAGCCAGGACATTCTAAGAGGTTTTGCATTGAGGCACCCAAGAACTGTATCTCATGCGGACGTTTATGGCACTTAAAAATATTTCGCCATCACTTCTCTACTCCACGTAGTGGAATGGGATCATCAGCACCTCCAGAAACTTTGGGGCAATCAAATGATTAATGTGCAAAAGGGTTCCAGCCATAAGAATCTGGAATGAAGCTTCTTCACGCAGTGGAAGAGTCTCCAGAGGTAGTTGATACAGGTCCTGCAACTGTGAGAGGTATCATTACTATAACTTCATCTTTAGTGATAGCTCTTTTTGATATTGGTGTATCTCACTCTTTTATTTTAACCCATATTGTTAATATTCTAAATCTACCTATGGATATTTTATCTTGTGCGATGGATATTACTACACCCCTTAGTACAATGAGAGAGAAGGGTCTGTGAAGTCCTTATTGTGTCTTCTCTCTATCAGATGTTGATCATGCTTGGAGTTTCTTGGTTCTCAACACGAAATATTTTGACGTCATATTTAGGACGGATTAGCTCATTTCCAATAAATCCCAGATCGATTTTTATCTTCGACGGGCCTACCTTACGACACCCAGTGGTGTGCCTCTTTTTTTTCAAGGAGAATGGGACCCAAGGTCAAGAAGATATGGACCCTATTATCCAAATATGGGGAAAGTTATATCAGTGTTTTCTTTTGATCTAGAGAGAGATTCAATGTGTGGTGATCTTCCTCCAGTCATCGCTGAGTTTCCCAACGTGTTTCCTTCTGACTTTTCTGGTTTGCCACCAGTAAGGGAGGTTGATTTTTTCTATTGACTTAATAACTAGTACTCAACCGGATTCTATTTCCTCTTACCAAATGGCTCTAGCAGAACTAAAATAACTGAAGTTGCAGTCATACGATCTTCTTGAGAAAGGATTTATAGGCCCGAGTGTGTCACTTTGGGCAGCACCAGTTCTCTTCGCCAAGAAGGCTGATGGTTCTCTTCGCTTATGAGTTGATTATCGAAAGCTCAATCGATTTACGATAAATAACAAATATTTGTAACCACGAATTGATGATTTGTTTGACCAATTGAAATGGGAGAAGTGGTTTTCAAAAATTGATCTTCGATCGGGTTACCATCAGTTGAGGATAAAAGAATATTATATTCATAAGACCGCTCTTCGGAGTAGGTATGGCCATTATGAGTACCTTGTTATGAACTTTGGACTAAAAAATACTCCTACGGTTTTCATGGCTTTGATGAACAGGTTTTTTTCATGAGTATCTAGATACATTTGTGGTAGTATTTTTGGATGAAATTATTGTCTACTCCAAGTATGAGGAGGATCATGTGCATCATCTGATAATAGTTCTGAGTCTTCTAAGGAATCACTGACTTTATGCCAAGATTTCAAAGTGCGATTTGTGGATTCGAGAAGTGAAATTCTTGGGACATGTCATGTTAGAACAAAAAATATCAGTTGATCCTGAGAAGGTAAAGGCTGCTATGACTTGGTAACAACCATTAAATGTTTTAGAGATTTGGAGCTTCTGGGGCTTAGCAGGATATTATCGCTGATTTGTTAAAGACTTCTCAAAGTTTGCTCCTCCAATGACTACTCTGACTCGAAAGGGAGTGAAGTTTTCCTGGAATGATAAATGTTAGACTTATTTTCTTGATCTAAAGCATCTTTTGACTACTATGTCGGTGTTAACTGTTCCTGAGGCTGGGATAGGTTATGTAGTCTTCTGTGATGCATCGGGTTTAGGTTTGGGATGTGTCCTCATGCAGGGTAATCATGTTGTTTCCTATGGGTCTCATCAGCTTAAGCCTCATGAGAAAAACTATCCTACCCATGACCTTGAACAAGCATCTATAATGCATGCACTTAAGTGTTGGAGACATTACCTTTATAGAGAAAGGATTACTATGTATTCATACCACATGATCTTGAGTTATATCTTCTCTCAAAAAGATTTGAATCTCCACCAAAGGCATTGGGTGGAGTACCTGCAATATTTGGACTTTGACATTGCTTATACCCCAGGGAAAGGGAATGTAGTTGCAGATGTGTTAAGAAGGAAAATTCCATCAAAGGCTGTGAAAGAATATTCAGAAGAGTGGATTTTGATGGCTCTTTTTACTCAGTTGCATATTGGAATTTAGTGGAAGGGGAATAAAGTTTCTTTATCCAGTGTCCAGTTGACATCTTCTCTTATCGAGTTAATTCTTCAGGAATAGAAACTGGATGATGAATTCCATAGCATTGGGGACTCTCTTTATGGTGGGGAGACCGAAATTCAGTGTTCGTTCTCCAAAGAGGGTGTTTTGTGTTATCTAAACCGTTACATTGTGCCATTATCGGCAAGGAAGGATGTGATGGGGGATTACCATAACTCTCAGTGGGTTGTGCACCCAAGAACCATGAAAATGTTCTATGACATGCGACGATAGTTTTGGTGGCCAGGTATGAGATGAGACATCACTAAGTTTGTATCTCGTTGCTATACATGTCAGCAGGTGAAATTCGAGCACCAGAAACCTTTGGGTTTTCTTAAACCACTTATAGTCCCTACATGGAAGTGGGATGAAATCTCTATGGACTTTGTGGTTGGGTTACCTAAAACCCAGAGGAAGAAGAATGCGATATGGGTTTTGATCAACAGGCTGACCAAGGCAGCTCACTTTATACATATTCAAGATACAACCAAAGTTGAGGAGTTGGGAAATATCTATGTGAAATAAATTGTTCGTTTGCATGAAGTTATGTCTGTTATAGTCTCTAATAGGTATCATCGGTTCACTTCTCACTTTTTGAGAGGCCTTCAAAAGGAACTGGGATCTCAGGTTCATTTAAGCATGGCCTATCATCCATAGTCATATGGCCAGACAGAGATATCTATTTAGATCCTTGAGGATATTCTATGAGCATGTGTTCTTGAATTTGGTGGGTTTTGGGATGATCATCTAGGGCTAGTTGATTTTTCTTATAACAACAGTTACTAGTCTGTGATCAAAATATATCCTTTTGAGGCTTTGTATGGTCATCCTCGTAATTATCATTTATGTTGGTTAGATATTGGTGATTGTTCCTTGGTAGGACCAAGTTTGGTCCAACAGATGACAGTTAAGATCTAGTTGATTTGTCATAGAATGTTGACAGCACAGAGTCGATACAAGTCTTATGCTGATCATCACCATAGACCTTTAGAGTTCTCAGTTGGTGACCAGGTTCTCTTGAAAGTTTCACCCTGATTAGGTCATCGATGACTTGGGAGGAAAGGGAAGCTTGCTCCTCATTTTGTGGGACCTTTCGAGGTTGTTGGTTTTGTAGGAAAAGTTGCTTACCGTCTAGCTCTACCACCACAACTGACGTCGATAAATAATGTGTTCTGTGTATCACAGCTATGAAATTATCTCTCTGATCCATCTCATGTCTTGAGCTGGAGTGATCTTGAAATTGAACCAGATTTATCAGTGATTGAACGATGATTCAAGGTTGTTGATTCTGATATCAAGGTACTTTGTGGGAGAACGATACCTTTGGTCCATGTACTATGGAATCATGGTTCTGATTCTCATGATATGTGGGAAAGGGAGACACTAATGAGAGAGTAGTGGCCTCATATTTTTTATGCGGAGGTTTCTTCATAGGATTTCTGGGGACAGAAAGATCTTATGGTGGGGAGGTTGTAACATCACGTTATGATTTTAGGTATTTTGATGTTTCTAAGTACCTCTGTTTTTGAGTAGTGAAAAATGAGAGAGTCGGGATAACTTTAAATGATGTTTTGAGGCAAAGGGGAAGTCGCACGGGCGGTGCACGGGTTGTCTAAACCATGTGGCCAAACTGTGCATAGTTGGTCTTAAAGGTAGTAGCTTCCGCATAGGCAGCACACGGTTTGTCAAACTGTGCAGCCAAACCATGCATGGATTGTCTGCCGAGGTATTAGCTACCAGAGGGCTAGAGCACGGTTTGTCAAACCGTGAAAAGTAACCATGTGGGTTTCACGACCCGTCCTTGGGGACCGTGCCGTGACTACCCCAAGCCCGCCTTCCATAGGCCAGGGGCTAGCGACTAGCACCAAGGCGTAAATCCCAACAAAAAGGGAAGGCATTGCCTTTGAAAAGTAAACAAGCACCACAGAGTAAGCAAGCGGAAAAGTAAACACTAAGTAAAACTGTACAAGCTGTGCTGAAAGTAAAAAGGGGCCAGAAATACAAGCCCAACTGTAAAGTACAACTGAAAGGAAAAACAGCAACTGAAAAGGGAAAACTGCAGCGTCGAGCCGTCCTCTGGAAGTCCCACCTGAAGGGTGGATACAGATAGCCTCCACTGCTCCTCGGGTCCACCTGACCGCTCCGAGTACGTCCCGCCCAGGGGTCCACCTCCAGGTATTGTCCTGCTCCGCACGCCTCCTCCACGATCAGCGCTGTCCGTCGTCTGCAACCAACACCACGAAGTGCGGGCATAGCCCGTTCAGGGGTGAGTATAAGCTACTCAGTAGGGACCCCGAGACCCCCGAAGGTCTCTCGAAATCCACAAAGGATAAATCACGAAGAAGGGATACAATCACGAAGTAACATCTGACACGGCTTAGGTATATGCCCATACATATACCTAAGTCATCAATTCCCCGATTGGCTCCAACGTCCGAGCCCAAGCACAACCCAGTCCACACAGGAAAGCAAAACGTATACCCACGCAGGATAGAACAACACAATCCACAAAGGAGAGTAACACAAGATTCAGCTCACACAGGTATACTTCTTCGGATGACGATAAAGATGATCATTGAACCATCTAAGTCGTCGGACCCACGAAGGATCGATAGGTACTAACCTTGCAGTGACCCACACAGGATCGGGCCCACGCAGGACCTGTAGGAGTTGGCTCACACAGAACCACTGAGAGATGACCCACACAGGATCGGACCCACACGGGATCGGGCCCACACAGGACCGGGCCCACACAGGACCTGTAGGAGCTGGTTCACACAGAACCGTTGAGCGCTGACCCACGCAGGATCGGACCCACACAGGATCGGTAGCACTGATCCACGTAGGATCGCTGAGTGCAGTAGTCGTCGCAGTCCGCTGAGGATCTCTGCACAGTCGTCGCCGCAGTCCACTGAGGATCTCTGCACGGTCGTCGTCGGAGTCCACGGAGGATCTCTGCACAGTCGTCGCCGCAGTCCACTGAGGATCTCTGCACGGTCGTCGCTGTCGAAGTAGCAGTCGCAGCCAGCACTAGGGTTCCCGCACACAGCAAGCTCCTTCGGGAGGGTCCGCTCCACGAGCTGAGAGGATGATACATCAACTGACACAAAGTCCAATGTTGATGTATCCAAAAGTTCCGTATCGTCAACAGGAACTCAACGTCGCAGACGGCGCGTCAATCGGACGCCCGGTCTGAGAGATATTGGAATTTTCGTCCTAGGGGCTCGGTTGGTTTTTAAGGAAAAACCAACACGACCGCACTCCACCTGCGTCCAAACCTCGGGAGGAGTATGCCAAAAGATACGTCTCACTTAGAGGAATTCAACAAAGCTGACGGCACGTCAATCGGACGTCCGTAGCTCAAGATATGAGCGTTTCCGCTCCGAGGGCCCGGTTGGTCTCGTGTACGAACCAACCCGGCCGAACTCAAAGTATTCTGAAACCTTGAGTGTGATATACCGAAACGACCGTATCGATCCAAGGATCGCGTTGCCGCTGACGGCGAGTCGTTTGGAGGCACGAAGCTCAAGATACGGGTGTTTGAACGAAAACGTCCGAAGATGGGGGGTACGGGCCCGGGCTGACCCGGCACGACCTCCCCCCCCCCCCCCCCCCACCCCTGGGTCGGCCCAAACCGGGTCGACCCGAACCGGGTCGGCCCGACCCGGGTCCGATCCGGTTGGCCCGGCCCGGCCCGGCCAGGGCCGGTTCGGCTCGGCCGAGCGGCGCGGGTTGAAGCCGCGGGCGCCGACCCGCGGCCTGAGAAGAAACCGCGGCCCGCGTGCGGGCCGCGCTGGTGAACCGCGGACGCGGCTCTGCCGCGTCCCGCCAGGACGAACCGGACCCGCGCGGCCGCGGGTCCGTTGGCCGCCGCCGCCGCGTCTTCAGCCGGGGCGCCGCCGGCAACTTCCGCGGGCCGCCGGCGTCGCTCCGGTGGCCCGTTTTCCTTCCCGTCTGCGCCGTTGCTCCTCCCGGGATCCGTTCTTTACTGCGGGATCGTCAAACGTCCGCTGCGGCACGTTCCGTCGTCGACCGTCAAATCCGCACAAAACGAAGAACGGCGGAGGGTCGTCGGGCCGTGTTCGTCTGGCCCGCACCCTCCGCGTTAGAGATAAACAACCGGGAGAAATTGTTCAACACATGAACCGACAATTTTAATTAAAATAAAATTGTTCATTTGAAACCGACTTTTTAATTTTCAAAGAACGTTCACGGGAAAATTAAAAAGGGGTAATTTTCCAAAATAAATCCCTACCTCGTCGATCGTCGCGCACGGGCGTTCTTCGCGGAAAGGATCGTCGCGGAAGAGAGGGATCGTCGCGTCGTCGCGGGGAGGCGTCGCGTCGTCGCGGAAACCGGCGTTGAGTCGGCGAACTCAACGAACCAAGAACAACAGATTTAAATTATAATTAATTAAATCTGTGTTTAAAACCAAAAGAAAAGAACCTTGAGCGGAAATCCGAAATCACTCACCTCAAATGGTCGGTGATCGGAGATCGGAGATTGAAGATCGGAAGAACGTCTCGGGCGAAGGCGTCGTCGATTTCCGGGTTCGGCGTTCTTCGCGTTCTTCGCGTTCTTCGCGAGGGAGAAGAAGTTACGAGGGTTCTCTCAAATCTTCTCAAGCGCAAATAACCAGAGGTTAAGCGTTGGCCTTATTTTATTATTACGCCAACGAATTTGAAAAACTGGTTAAGAAACGATCCATCAATTCGTTGAATTAATTCAACGAAAGAAACGACCCATTTAATTCACGAAAGAAACAGCCCATTTAATTCACGAAATAAACCGCCCAATTAAATGGTCTGTTAAGAATTTAGAAAACGCGTCGGTTGACTTTCATTAAGACGGGTTTTCACGGGTGCGTTTCTTAGCGGAAAGAAACGGCGGGGCTCGTGCGGGCCCCACCTCACAAATATCCTACCAAGGGGGTAGGATATTTCTGGATAGCATCCTATCCAGTTCAACTCAGTTCAAGCCGCCTTTATGTGGCTTCAAGTGGCTTCCAAGTGGCTTAAGTGAAATAAAATAAAGTTGTCGCAAAATTATTTTATTTCTTAACTTTAAGCCCGAAAATTAAAAACCACACCCGAGCAAACGCAACTCCGGAAGAGGCGTTTCTAAGCGAATACCGGCGCTGCGATTTCATCGGTGCCCTCAGAATTCGATTCCGGGCACCGGTTCAAAAGTTAGAAAAACCCGCTCGTCCGTTCACTGAACGTACCCGAGCCAAACTTCGGAAAATGATTCCGGGCACACCGGGCCTCGGAATTAGGCGCCGTCAGAAACTGTGTTCTTGTAAAATTCCAAAGAAAATTAAGAAAAAAATATTTCCTTAAAATTTACGGGTCTTTACAGTGGGCACTTAAATGAGATCCTTAAATTGTGGATCTCACTCGTTTTTCCTATAAGTGCCTTATTTTCTTCCTTAGTGGCCCTAACTCAAGATTTTACTTCTCCTAAGGTTAGAGAAGGTTCTCCCATCATTCCAGAGGAGATCCAAAAGATTATCTTAGTGAATCAAATCTGGATTCTTGAGGTATGTGATCATTCTTCATCGTTCTTGATCGGTTTCTTAGATCTACTTAGATCTAATTCTCCTCTTCTCTCAGTTTCTTATATCTACACCCGTTATGGGTAGATATAAGTTTGTGGATGCCAAATATGATGAGATTTGGTCTTGATATTGCTAAGAGAAGAGATCTAAGCTGGGTTTTTGGATAATCGACATGAGTTTCTTGAGCATTCTTCGACCATTGTGGTTTTCATCAAAACCTTTGAGGTAGGTGGTTCCATCCCGACTTACTAAGTTGATTATCATTTTATTTTCTTGATTTATTTCAATTGTTTATTTAAATTCAATTTATCAAATTTTCATTCAATTAAATTGATAAAAACTTGATTCCAATGAATCGAGATATTTGACATGGTTTTGGCATGGAAATTTGGAAAACACCAATTCCATTGAATTGGGTGTGTTTATGGAAATTTTATAATTTAAATTGTTTAATTTAAATTGTGGATTTGATGGAAATGATTTCAATTAAATTGTTGAATTTAATTGTGGAAATAAATTGTGTGAAGATGGAATTGGTTTTGAATGGATTTTAAACTGGTGAAAATGGCTTAAAATGATTTGATAGAAACCCATTTGTTTTATCTTGTGAAAAGGGAATGTTTTGAATAAATACTATTTTGGTTTTAAATGGAATGAAATTGGAACTTTTGAAATAGAAGAATGGGATTGATCATATTTTAAGCATTCTTAAAATAGTTCGCCCATCATGTAAGAGTGTGTGCAAGCCTTTGGTAGTTAGTGAGTTATTTTGATACACTCTATGCTATAACAACATTCTAAAACATACTTGCGGCAGGTCACATCCCCGACTGGTTGGAAATGAGTCTCCTTTGGCCAGTGTCGTAGGGACGTGTGTATACACATTTTGCTGACTTCATATAGAGAGTGTAAAATCCTATAACTGGTTAATATTATCATACCTTTTGGAAGATGACCAGGTTGCTCGCTTGTTTATTTATATTTGAGATATAAATGTATGTCAATACTTTTGAACAGCCTTACATGCCTGCTGAATTTATATAAATTTTTTTATATAAATTTTTTTCTTAATCCATTGTTTTAGAAATATTCCATCATTGTAAAGCCTTTTCTTAAAGTAATTTTTCGATCATTTTAAAATGTATATCATGTTTTGTTAAAATACGATTTTGAGTTTCCAAACCAGTTTATTTGATAAATTGAAAGCTTTTCATTGGATAATATATATTTGGAATCAGTTACGAAATCTTTGGTGGTATCCTACTGAGCTTAGGCTTACACCCTACTTTTGCCTTCGGGTGTTTGTAGACTTTCTTATTCCAAGTTCGAACAAAGGGAAGGGACCTCTTAGAGGTGGATCCAGCTCTTAAACTTTGGTCTTGGTGAGTTGTGTCCTTAGGGACCTTGGGGATATTTCCCCAATTTTAGTAATTGGGTGGTAGTAATTTGGGATTTTTATGCCTCTTTGATTCCGGTACATTACTCTTAGTGGAGTTACTTTTGTTATATATATTGTCTTATTTGTTTTCTTCTGCATTGTTGATGGAAAAAATCATTCCCACTTATATGTTGTATGATGCCAAGTTCTAGTCACCGACCCATGGGTATCGAGAACGCCCTTTGGGCTATATCAGGGTCGGCTCGTTTATCAGATTACCAGGGTACTCGGGATGGTTCGTGACAAAACATAAGAAAATACTAAATTAATTGTACATATGAAAAGCCTTTGAATATAATAGGCACAAGACCCTAGAAATATCATACATACAATGTTTACTTTTGGAAAAATATCCAACTATAATGGATAAAGTCACCATCATGAACCACCATATTCCACCATGCATCACTGAGCATCACCATTCATCAACTCCTATGAAGTAATACCATATCTGCATCCACCATTTCACTACAATGAGGATGTTTCTAATAGTTAATGTCAAATTTTTAGATATCAGAATGAAATTGAAGGATTCCTGTGGATGTTTGAAAATATGTTGAGAAATAAGGCCCATGTCACCTTAATTCCACAAGAAGGAGACATTGGTTTTAGTGCACTACTCGAAAAAGATGATAAATAAGATAATAAGGATCTAAGGGAGAAGTCTTCATTGTAACCCCTAAATTGATAATGTGATGTCTTGTGGATTTTTTTGTTGTCCATTGTGGAAACTATGGGTCGATATCATGAAAAAAATAACCAATAAATCCCATTATAGGTTGGGATAAAAATTCCTTCATTAGTGATGGCATTGTAGATGAACACTTTCTAGAAAGATATTTATGGATCTTGATTTTGTTTCATCATGTATGGTTGGATGACCTTTGAGTATGAAATATAGGAAACACTATAATGGATTAGAGTTAGGTTTTATTTAAGTCCTTACATAGGGATGATTAGGAGATGATAACTTTATTGATGAGAGATTATGTTCCCATCTTGGGTGTTTTTGTACCAAGCTATTTTATTGCTCGAATCTCTAATAATAAAAGATTTTTTTTGTGAAGGTGGGTTTTCATTCATGTGTTTTTGTATATGATATTCTTTTTTGGGGAGCCCCATAGGTTTCCTTTTCAATGAATATAATTTTTAAATATGGGATTGCTCACATTTCTGATAAAATCATCTCTTGGAAACAATATGGATATGTTAAAGGAAGGAGAATTTAGGACTATCTTTTTACAGCCTCAGAATGCATTAATCTTCTTCAGAAGAAAACAAGAGGAGGGGAAATTGCTCTTAAGCTAGATATCAGGAAAGCCTTTGACACCATTTACTGGAGATTTATTTGTCGAGTTTTTCAAGAATTTGGTTTTCACACCACTATTATATGGTGGATTGATATGCTGCTTAGCTCTGCTAAAATATCCATCCTTATTAATGGATCACCAGAAGGTTATTTCAAGTGCTCTAGAGGTGTGAGGCAGGGAGATCCCCTCTCTGCTATTATCTTTGATATAGTAGAAGATTATCTAAGTAGGCTTATTACTTATAAAGTTGAAAAAGGAGAAATAAAATTAATTAGAGAAGCTAGAGGTATTTTCACACCCTCCCACTTAAATTTGTGGATGATATTATTCTCCTCATGCAGGGAGACAGGAGGAACATTCATCATATTAAAAAGTCTCTTTTACATTATGAAAAAATCTCTGGAAATCAATTAAATTGGAGAAAATATTTTATCTATTTTGGGAAAAACATTGATATTTCTAGGAAGCTTTGCATGATGCAAGATCTTGGAATTAGAGAGGGATCCCTACCTTTTATTTACCCTGGGGTCCCTATGTTCCTAGGATGGCCTCATTCCTCCTACTTTAATGAGGTGGTGAGTGGGGTTAGATGAACCCTCTCTACTTAGAAAGGAAAGTCCCTATCAATGGTGGGAAGTATTTGTCATGTTAAGCATGTGATTTTATCAAAATTGGTTTACTCCTTCATGGTGTATCTTTGGCCTACCTCCAGCATTAAAACCCTCAACTCTCTTATGAGGAATTTTGTGTGGAGTGGTAGTATTTTGGAAATAAAAGTTATTGTCACACCTTGGAAGAAATGTTGTTTACCACTGGTGCTTGGGGGATTAGGGATTAAAAACATTGAACTTTTTAATCAATCCCTTAAGGTTCAATTTATTTGGAGACTCGTTAACATTAAATCTCACTCCCTTAGCTTTCTTAGGGATAAATTTCTAGGAAAACTTATTGAGGGGAGGACTACACACATGCATTCCTTAGTTTGGCCAAGTCTTGGAATGATTTTTCAAAGGATTTATACACATTCACATTGGATGGTCAGTGTCAATTCTTCTCTGAAATTCTGGAAGGATAATTGGACAGGCTCCCCCTTGATTTACAGTATTGATATTTCTGGTTTTGACATTGATTATAATGCTTCCATACAAGTTCAGCTTCAACAGATCAACTCTCTTCCATCTCAAATTGCAGAGAAAGTCTTGGATTATCGCTTCCTTCAAACTGAGGATATGCTTATTTGGGAACTGAGAAGAAATGGGATTCTAGATTCCAAACTTTTTTACAATCACCTTCTCCCAAGAACTGGCCCTCAACTTCTGAATTTTCAGAAACAGTGGATTCAGCCATCCTGTTATACACTGTTATGGCACCTCCATCTAGGTAAGCTTCCAGTTGATGTTAATCTGTAGAAATTGGGCATCTCCTTGTGCTCTAGTTGCTCATTGTGTCATCATCATTGGGATGATATCAACCACTTATTTATGTCCTGCAAGACGGCTTCATCACTCTGGACTTTGGTTTTCACCTTCTTTGAGGTTCATCTAATGCAGGTACAGAATATTAGCGACCTTCTTCTTTACATTTCAGAAGTTACTATCTCAAAACTGCTTTGCATGCTTTTCCTGGTATCTTGTGCAGAGACAATATATATTATTTGGATGTGCAGGAACAAGTGTCGACATGATAATGCTTCTTTTAATCTTAATTCTGCTCTCTCAAGAATTTTATTGGCAATGAAAATGGCTAATAAGATTCATGCTGTGAATTATAATAATATAATCAGAGACTTTGCTGTCTTAAGGAGATTTCAACTTCAAGTTAATTATCCTAAACCACTTTTTACCTTTGAATTATTCTAGACTCCTCCTTTTGTAGGATGGATCAAATGCAACTCGGATGGTGCAACGCGAGGCAACCTCGGACCTGCTGGATATGGAATTGCTTTCAGGGATTCTAATAGTAATTTCGTGGAAGGGATTTATGGACCTTGTGGACAGGTCACTACTCTGGAAGCAGAAATGATGGATTTTATTAATGCAGTGGATGTTGTACAACAGAACAATTGGGATAGAATTTGCTTCGAAAGCGATTCATCCACAATTGTTCAAGCAGTAAGAATGGGGAAAATTCATCTGGATTAGAGAATCACATCCAAATGGATTAAATTCCTTGATATACTTGCTACAAAATAATACATCATAACTCATGTCTATCATGAATCAAATCGCCTTGCTGATAGCTATGCTAATATGGGGATTTCTGCACACTCTCGAACTCACATTTTCAACATCACGGGTGATCTTCTCACTGTTTTGAAAAGAGATAAATGTAAATTTCCTATCTTTAGAATTTTGTAAGTTATTTCTTGTCTTTTCTCATTAATAAATCTCTGTTGACTGCTCTTTTAAAAAAATATGGGTATGATGTAGCAACCTAGTTTTTTGTGATCTCATCCATCAAAATATTTCAAAAATATTTTTTAGATGGTTCAGTGAGCTTGGATGAATTTTTTATCATCACAAAGACTTAATAATAATATGTTATTAATAATATAATATTTTTATTCTTATATAATCAATTAATTGAAATAATTATTTTACATTAAAATCAATGTATTGGATAGAGAATCCATGATCATATTTTATATTTGGATGAAGACTTTACCATAAGGGCACAATTTTTTGAGATTGATTCATCTGTTACCGGGGATACACCTAGTACTTCATGTTTTAATTAAATACTATGAAACCTAGTATTTATCAATTTATAAAAAAATTAAGTAATTATAGTCTTATCCACATAAAACATATAATTTATATATGGAGAAATAGAATGCGAATAGAGGTGATCCAAGGATATGTAGGGCTAAAGATTGGGATTCTTACTCAGGATTGCAAATAACACCCAACATAGAAATTATATTCATCAAAAAAATGATCAAAACATGATGTGGGTGTTTATTATTTTGAATTTTCTCCCCTATTTATGAATATATATTGGATTATTTATTGAAACCCCTATTATTTTTAAAAAAATCATAGAAAATTATTATTTGTAACTCTTAAGACCCTAATTTTTTGGACTTAAATACATTTTCTTGATTCTCCACAACCCACAATGAAAACCCCATAATCTAAGGGATTTATTTCCTAAATTCATTCCATGTGCACACATTTTTTATGAAAAATTGGAAAAAAGGACGTGCTTTCCCCCTTACCATTTTTCTTCATTGTTTCTCATGGATCTAGGAGAACATCATTCTAAGGGAGGATCAATGTGGTATAAGGAAACTAGTGAGGAAGGAAGGGTTTGGGTGGTGTTTCATTAAGGGGGAAGAGAGCATTGGAGAGGAATGATGAGGACAAAGGAGGGAGGCTACATCTGTGTCTAGTGTTAGTGTATTGAATACCTCTATAATAAGTAACCATAATGGGGATGATGACACTAGTTTTGGTCACATCGGTGTCCTTTGTTGAGGAAGATATAGGTCGTGGAACATAGTTGTGGCTTGAGTAGGAAGTAGCAACTGAATGGCCTTTTTGATTAGACCCCACCATCAGGAACTCCCCATCAGTAAGGGATAACCCAACCTGGTCGGCTGGTGTGCAGGCCCAGGAAGGTTATCCTGATTAATAAACCATTCCAAGAAGTGTGCCCAGCCTATGGATTGGGAATGACACAGTAGGTTATGTTTACCTTATCCTACCAGGGTAGCATGATCCCTTATTCCAATTGTGTTATGTGGCACACTCAAATGTCACATTGTTTCTCTCAATCTCACCTAAGTGGTGTTTTTTACATCGTTCTCACCATGTATAATTTTTGGGAAAATAAATAGCCTATCCGAGGTATTTTTTCCACCTAGAACATGATGGAATAGGTTGTTGGGTAATTCAAGATTATTTTCAAGGAAAGATAATTAATTTTATGATTTCAATCCATAGGATCAATAATAGGGTTCAGTCATTGTGTTCAAAACATTCATCCAGGCTGAGGTATTCTACCTTATCTCTTGTGTGTATCTTAGAAAGATGCAAGTCAACCTATATTACTAATGGAATTTGATTTTATGTATCATTTTTTATGTCATATTCTCATCTATTATGTGATATTAATGACTACTAAGTGCTATTATCATTTACTATGTTCTACTCATTGAGATTAGGTTCCACCATTATGATTCTATAGAGGTTTCATGGGTTTATTGATATGGGTACTTTTGAATTTATGGGGTTTCAGGTTATTTCCTCCTCTATCTAGTTTGTGAAGAGAGTTAATTTTTCATATGTCTTGGGTTTTATCTTTTAAATCATGTCTAATTAGTAATAATAGTAGGGTTTGATACTCTTTTGACTGACATATATCTTTGGTCCTCATGTGGACCTCACTATGGGTTTCTAGAGTTTTTGTTTCATACAGTAAATAGTAAGGCATGATATTCTCTTTAATGATGTGCATACCTCAATGAGGATAAAGTTTCACTTAATATAGTAGAGTGATTATGTGGAAGAAACGTTTGGTAAGATATATACTTTGAGACTTATGACTCCTTAATCACACCTTTATTTCCTAATATATTTGATAATGGATGAGATTTCAACTTGAGATGTTGTGTACTTTTCAGCACTTTGAGCATCTATAGATTCTCATGGGATGTGATCAACATTGATTGGATCCTATATAATGAAAACTTCATTTTACCCAAAATACTCCTTGTCTTAGAGCATATATGAATTCTCAAATTATCTTACTTCTATCTACATTATTGTTTAGGTGTTCAATATAGCTTGTTTCTTTATTTCCTTTATGTTTTTAGGGATTATTATTTATATAATTATACATTCCCCTTCATAGGATTCATTCCCATACTTTTGTTGTCCATGAAGATGATGCAAAACTCCGAAGATGGTATTAGTGGATTTGGATAGGGTGTTTCTTTTTCAAAAATGATTCTTAGGGATTCTTGGTAGCACATGGTAGATTATAGTGGTCTATGATTCTAGAGATAATTATTCTAGTTGGAGATCAATCTAGGAGTACATGAAACATACATGAGTTTTATAAGGTATCAAACCTATCAAATCCAACGTCCCGTCAGTTTTATAGTTCCATTGGTATTCATGATGTGGATTCATTCTTTTATTTTATTTCTCATGCATATATTATTTATAATTCATCTATTTTATATATATATATATAACTATGTTACTAGTTATTTTATGCATCAATGTTATGTGTCTCTTGAAGTGTGATATTGGTTTAGGCCTCCGATATTATTTGATATTATTACTCAATGCTTGTTATCATCCCCTAGATAATTGGAGTTTGTAATGGGTGGTATACTCAAATTAATATCTTACCTAGAATGGATAAGGTGGGTCAGTTATGTTAGGTAGTTCGTAGATCCATAACAGTGGATTAATTTTTCTTTTTTATTGGTTAGGTACCAGAAACGTTCTATTATGGTGCATATAGAAAAACTAATAATGGTTAGGAATGTGAAATTATCTCTTATGGTATACTAATATTATTTTTAAGTGATATCATTTTTACTATTTTTATAGTAACCCATGTTCTGAAATTTCATTAGAAGTGTATTAAAGATAGTACTAGCTAATTTGGAGAAGGGACCATTTTTTATTAAATATTTAGATATTATTTCGAAATTTGAATGAGGAAATTATAAATTTTTTCTTAAGGTTAGAGGTTTTATTAGATATTCAATAATTAAATTGAGGGATGGGTGGAGGTGGTATGAATATTTGAACTACATAGGACATCGGGTACCCAGAAGAACCTCTCTAGGTACAACGTGAGGGATATAGAATGGTGGGTATCCTTAGAGGAACACCAGTTAAACTATGAAATTATATAGTTACCTTAAAGTCAATATTTGTGATTTTTAATATCTAGTTAAATTAATTTATTTGGTTTTTTAATAAAACCACTAATCTCCCTTTCTCAAAATTCACTCTACTGATCAGGAGGAGAGATAGTGTGCACAACCCCCCCCCCCCCCTCATCTACTTTATATTCATATTATACATCATTTTATTTTAGTTTTATCATTGATGAATTAGTTTTATTAGGTTCATAGAGTCAATCATTTCCTTATGGGATCTCCTTCATGTGGTTTCTCTAGCATTATTCAGTATCTACACCTTAAAATCCATATTTTGGGGTGTTTTCATGTAACACCCTGAAATTAAAAAAGAATAAAATTTTATTAAATATATAATGGTACACTCAACATTGATTTTATCTTGTTTTAAATGCAACAATAGGTTTCTTTGGGTGCTTTTATTACGTAAAAGGCTAAGTTTTACCGAACACCAATATATTATTAATATTATTATATGACTATCATCACCTAAAAATTGGTATTGTGGGTAAGAATAGGATTAACTAACTTATTAAAATATATATTTTACATACATTTTTTAGTTATCTATTTATTATAAATTAAATAAGGATCATTTAAAAGAAGAATAACTGTTTTCTGAAAAAACAGTATTTTTCCTAAAAGACGGTTTAATTGTGCTTTGTGCACTTAATTTTAAATTAGTTTTTACAAATTTTAGAAATTTATTTGAAAAAATAAATCTTATTTTTGAAATTATAATACCAAAATTATATAACTGTGATTTTTTTGTCATTCTGAGAAGTTTCATGTTTTGATGAATAGTGAAAAACAGTGGCTTTTAATTGAAAATTTCATTTTCATTTAAAAAATTTATAATGAAAAATTATATTTTTAATTGGTTTTAATGTAAAATTATTTAAATTTCATATCAATTAATCCAATTTATGTCATTTTAATCATTTTCACTTTTAATTTTTATATAAAAACATTGTAAACATTTGAACATTTTTTATTTAAAAACTCTCTTTCTCATCGCACCTGTGAGATTAATTTTAAAATAAATTCTACAAATTATATGAGTTTAATTTGGAAAAATTGATTCCATATTTGAAAAAATAATAACTTATATTATATTGTATAGTCAAATTATTTTATTATGATAATGATTACTGAAAATAGTTAAAAGTAATTACCACAATTAAGGTAAAAATGAGTTTATTGGGGGTTAAAAATAATAGATAAGGGGAAAATGATCTAAGAACATGTAAAAAACAATTTATGGACATATTTATATCCTTATTATTATATTATATATATTTATGAGTTATTTTGATACTATTACATGAAATTGACCTATATAATAAGTTAAGTAAAGAAAAAAAAACAAAAAAGGAGCTTTCATTTCCTTTAATATTTATAAAGCATTAGGACAGGGGAAGTATCATAGGTTTGGTTATAAATATTATTTTGAAATTTAAATGAGTTTTTTATATCATTATAATATATTTATTTTTTATTTTTTTTAGATGAAATAATTACTTTAAATGCTTAAAAATGCCAACACAACAGTTTTTTAGTTAATAATTAACAAAAATAAATGACGCTAAAAGTATTTAAAGTGAATTAAATGGAATTAATTATATTCTTAAATTAATTTATAGATGAATATATCATTTTACACATGGTTTATAATAATATATTATAATTCTATAATTGTCTTTATATTTTTTAATTCAAATTAAATGAATAATGTCAAAATTGAAATTAGTGTTAATTAATCATAAAATATATTTTATAAATTGATTTAACATCTCTAAAAATACTATATTCTAGAAAGTGATTTGTTAAATTTTAAAAAATATAAAATATTTTCCATTAATTGACCAATTATTCTATTCTAATGACTATATTGACCACTAAATAGTAAAAACTCGGTTAGCCCAGTTAAGGTTAAAACGGTGTTTTTCCACGTTACCTGCGGCTGTATTAAAATTAATTTTACAAACACACTCCATTTTTATTTAATAAATCATTTCATATTTAGAATCATTTTTTAAAAATTGTCTAATAATTGTCACTTTAATTTAGTCTTGAAGGATTAATTACCTAGGAAAATAAAAATATACAGGTTACTATGGTAAAAACTAAAAGTGTAAAATCAAGTAAACTTAAAAATCCAGAATAACATTATAAAAACGTTTTTATTTAATGTTTTGGAGGTATTTATCGACTAAATAATCCATCCAGTCCACTATTGTTCAATTTTTAATCACATTAGTTAAGGTAAACCTCCCAATTGTGAATTATTTTGGGTATTTACAAGAATGTCACTCCTCCTTAATTATAAAAGGGAACTCACTCACACCCCCCATATTTACACCAATCAAGACATTAGGATCAACTAAAACCTAAAAAATAATCTTAAAACTTATCTACCCTAATCCTAGAATCCTTACTATGGGAATAAATCCAAACTAAGAAGGATTTAGGGAAATCCCAAGGAAGATACCTAAAGAAGTTGTAATGTTATTCAACGAGTGTTTTTATTTTACTTATTTCTCCACCTCCTTAAATTCATATAAAACAATTATAATATATAAAAATTAGTATATTCTATATACTTGGATGTTTTTATAATAATTTCATGACCTAAAACCATCTACACTTCCATCAAATCGATTATGAATTCATCATTTGTGTGTTTGGAGGACTACCATCTCGTGAACCGATGTAATTCATTTTTTCATTGCCACCTCTCATGGTTGGGTATTATGATGAATATAGAGTTTATATATGATATATATAACATAATTAGACCTCTGTATTTCATTATATCATATATATATACCTTATTAACTTTCACTTCAAAGGAGACTTGATAACGCCGCTCGTGTGTACGTGGAACTACCACCTCGCGAAGCGATGTGATTCGTCTTTAACTAACATTGTACATGGAAGGTGATAAGGAATGATGTTAATGATTCTATGTCATATAAAATAAATGATTGTGATATTAATTACATATTAATTATTCTGAAAATATAATATATAATTTTATTTTTTTACACATAA
Source organism: Viscum album (assembly GCA_963277665.1). Taxonomy (NCBI): domain Eukaryota; kingdom Viridiplantae; phylum Streptophyta; class Magnoliopsida; order Santalales; family Viscaceae; genus Viscum; species Viscum album. The sequence goes on from OY728152.1 coordinate 1,295,706,072, forward strand.
AGATGATAACATCTTTCGTGTACATGTGAACTACCGCTTTCATGAAGCAATGTGACCCTCTTTTCATCACCATACCGCATTTATTATTTATATAAGAGTAATTAATGAAATAATATATCATATATGATATTATTATAATTATTTAAAGATAAAATATTCCATACATCCTTTCCATAATGATCATTGAAAAATGGAAAAAGTTACTCATGCGTACGTATGGCCAACCGTCTCCATGATCGTAACCTACTTAATTTTTCATAACCATAATTTATGAATGGTTTTAAAAGTATAATTTATTTATAAATATGATTATTATGTTTTTATTATTATTTACATGATTAAAATGCATAATATCTTCAAGAAATGGATCTTTCATAATGAAATATGCATGAGAAAACAAGGTAATTAACACCTGAAGCCATGAAAATAATAAAATATTATTAAAGAACCAATGATAAGATGTTATAAAAGGGTCATAAATGATGTTATAAATATTAATATGGTTCTATTAAAAATTAATAACATGTTTAAAAACTATGTACCTGAGTTTAAATAACATTCATCCAAAAAGGAAGAGTTGGTTAAGGGATTTTATCTCAATTTACATTCCATTGAGACTTGTTTGTTTTTTATAAACCAAGTCAATTTTATGTGGTACATATACTATAAATTTGACATATAATATCATAATTCAATCATAATTAATTTTATTTTAAATTTAAACATTAATTATCTCATCGAATGGGATTTCACTTTTACCAAGCGGTAAAATTTATCACACAATCTCTCTTCCCATTGTGATAGTTAACTTTCTATTATAACAGTCACTTTCTTATAATTATTTTTCAATGGAAACTCTATTTATTTTAAATATCCAAATTTTGTATGATGGATATGATTTTTACCTAAACCATATACCAATTTTACACATTGTGTTTACTATTAAAGTTATTTTATTTATTGGTGGAATATTGATAAATCTTTATCCTTTACGCAATATGGATATCTGATAAGGAAAATTATTTATGAATTAAATCTATTATTGGATATATAAATAATGATTTAGATAGGAAAAGATGAGTGGGTTCTAGACTTTATATAACCCCTCAATTCATTGACAAGTATCATGTGATAAATAAATTGTCCAAATTAAATGGGTTTGTACCTATAGCTTTAAACTATCGGGGTGAAAGATCTTGATAGTATAGGTTTTCATGTGCCTGAGACATAGCATCCAATAATTTTAAATTTCCTTCATTTAGAATTTATTTATTTTTATCCATTGTATTTATAATATGATATTATATATGGAATCATTTAATTCTCAATTTACTGATTTAGTAGAATATGTTTTCACTAATTTACCTTTCCATATTGATCCTACCTTATCTTACCATGATACTAAAGTTGCCTAAATTCCATGTTTATTAAGTTATATACCGTAATATTTTTATTATTATTATTCAGTCATGATATCTTTTGTTTTAATAAACCCATATTGATCATTTGAGATCATTCTTATTTATTCTATTGTCTGGGTTATGAAGATGAATTTTTAAAATGAGTTTCAAGGATGCTGATTTTTAACTTTTTTTATACTTTATTTTATTTTCCAAATTTAAAATCGGTATCATATATGTATCTATTTTTCCAAAATATATAAAAAAAATTGTCATTCAGAACGTGATTCCTTGTATCTATCCCAATGTAAAAAATTTAGGCACCAGCTTCAGGCTATTGGGGTCAGAGTCATTAAAGTTGGTATTAAAGAAAGTTTATTAGAATCCATGGGAACTAAATTTAGGTAAACATAGATTAAGGAACATAACCATAAGAAAATATTTTAGGATAACTATATAATAACATACAAAAGTTTTGATAAGGTATATAATATGTTGTTTTTCCAGGAATACATACATGTCTGGATATAAAAGGTGGACATGGTTCTAGCATAGAGTTTCCAATGGGTAATAACTCTGAAAAAGGAACATCGTGCTTGACCCGATCATTACCTCATGCACAGAAATGTGCCTTTCTTCACACATGGTTTGAAAATAGAATGGGATATGCTTAAGATAATTCACATTTTCTTTACACACCATTATGAAGGATTTGAAAAGATATATCCCCAAAGAAACCATGTTTATGAATATGATATTAGCTATGCATAAATATTTCCATTTTTGTTACATAATTCACTTGTTTTGGGATTATACATTATGTTTAATAACAATATGATCTTATATAGTGTACATTATTGTTTATAAAAGTCTAATAGTAGAAGGAATGGGAATCTCACCAATACATGCGATCTAAAGAGTAATAATTATCATATATTTTGTAGTCTGAATCCAATCATTTAAAGGGAACTACTCTCCTAGTAATTCTCATCATATGAGGGAATATCATCGTGATATAATAAGATAGATATATAATTCTATAATTATTATTTATTTTAATAAAAAAAGAGAAGAATAGGATGATAGAGAAAAATATTGATAAATTAAAGAAAAGAAATAATTATTTTCCCACATGTGACAATTGTGGAATGAAACGCCCTGGTGCATTCTTAAAAGAAATGGAAGTTTTATATAAGTGTGGAGGGAAAGACCAACATTATTACGATTTCAATGTAAATAAAAAGGTTTCAAATGTTTAATTATTCAACTATAAGGAAATGGGGTTGTACGAAAATTAATTCCCTATGAATTAGAGTAATATACCTCAAAAGAATCTAATTGATCATCGTCAAACTTATGATATTACCACAGAAAAAGAGGAATTGTTAATATGATTGTTTATAGATTCAAGAATTATGTCATTTGATTATATATTCTATGATATCACGGTAATAATAATTATGAAAGGTATGTGGACTGTATTTAAATACTATTTATTAATGGATTTGAAAGTATGTTCAGAATGGTGCTAATAAAAGTGATTTAGTAGCAAGTTGAACTTATTTAAAAACATTTTATTGAGGAAATGAAAATTGTTAATATGTTTATTATGTTGAGATCGTGATGTTGGGATAAAGAGATAAATTATCTAGAAAAATTCATTTTGATTATACTAACTACCTTGGAACTAAATAATAATTTGCTCACAAAGTGGTTTATTCTATTATTGATGGAGTTAACAGCACTTTTGGATTTAAGGAACATATATAATAATCTATGTTTTATTTACAGAATAAGGAAGAATTCATGTTTTCAATAAGGTTATTTATTAATTCAAGATGTTATAATATTTAAAAATAATACATGATGAAGGTATTAATATTTTTGGTATTAGATGACTAAAAGATACTTTATATTGTTTAAGGTATCAATGGTGAGTTCATTTTTAATATTCAAGTGCCTTCTTTATGAAGTTTTGGATCACAATATTTGGGAAAGGTTATAAGGTTAACCATTTATGAAAAGGTTTAATTTTAAATTTGGATATGTTTTTAAGGATTAATATATTACTACACTGTATGAAAATTTATGCATATTGGATAACTTATGCTTACCATATTAGTTTTATGAAATAGTTAGAGACATAAATGAAGAATTATCATTCTTTTATGGATCTGATGATCCATTAAAAAAATTAATACTTCAGGAATAAAAAAATTTATGGATATTTATTTCTTGGAGTAAGCGATGGATTGGAAATTGATCAATGAAAAACCAAAGGGTGAAATTGTTTTATAAAATAAGAAAATATATCTAGTAAGTATATTTCCCTTTATTTTTATATGGTAAAATAATTCTTCAACTTTAGTAAGAGGGATCTTGAAATAAAATATTTTCCTATTATAACTATTTCTAACAATATTAATTAACTTTACAACACCTATTTGTTTTATGGATTTTTGTTCATTAACTTTCTCTGGATCACAATCTTTCTTGGGATCAATATTCTCTATCACTCACCATATGAATTTTCAAGTTAGTTTTCAATTCCATGCTCATGTTTTCACTTCCAACATGTGTACTCCTAATCAAAAACCTAGTTATGTGATTATTTCAAAAAATATTTTTACATACCTTTCTCTCTTATTAATAGGACATTCTATTAACCCTTTTAGGATGTGAGTTTTTCAACAAATTAATTTTAAAATATAAAACCCTTAATTACCAATATCAAGTTTAAATTGTGAGGACTCAATTTATATATAGTGGGGAGAATGTAACATGCTGAAATTATAAAAGAATAAAATTTTATTAAATATAATATGGTACATTAAATATTGATTTTCACATGCATTACATGAAACAACGGGTTTTTTAGATATTGGGGTTTATGCATAGCTGAGTTTTACCAAACAATAATATATTATTAATATTATTATATAATAATTATCGTATGGCCATTAGTGTGGCGGGTATGAATAAGATTAACTAACATATGAAAATATATATTTTCCACACATTTATTTGTTATCTATTTATTATAAATAAAATAAAGATCATTTAAAATAAAAAAATGTTTTTTAAAAAATCATATTTTTCTAAAAGACAGTGTAATCATGATTTTCATGTTTAATTTAGAATTAATTTTTAACACTTTTTGAAAATTTATTTGAAAAAATAAACATAATTTTTGGAATTAGAATACCAAAATAATCTCAAGGTAAAATTTAGTATTTTTCTAGGAAGTTTAATTTTTTGATGAATAATGAAAAATACAGGATTTTAAATGAAAATTACATTTTTATTTAAATAATTTCTAATGTTAAATTTTATTTTTAATTCGTATTAAAGTATAATTATTTAAATTTATATAAATTAATCCAATTTAGGTCATTTTAATCATTTTATTGTTGAATTTTGATATAAAAACTTTGTAAACTTTTGAACCTTTTCTCTTAAATAATCCAGTTTTTAATCAAGTGTGCAGGATTAATTTTAAATTAAATTATTTGACTTTATTTAGTTTAATTTAGAAAAATTAATTAAATATTTGGAATTATATAATAAGTCAAAATTAATTTTCTTTAATAAAAATTTGTGAAAAAAATTAAAACTAATTACTAGGATTAAGGTAAAACGAGTTTATCAGGGGTTAAACTTAATAAATAGAAGGTAGAATGACCTAAAACTTATCCAATACCCATTTAATGGCCATATTTATACCATTATCACCTTAGGATATATTTTTATGAGTTATTGTTATATTATTCCATTAAAGAGAAGAATAAAATAATTTATGTAAAGAAAATGGTAAAAAAAGAATCTTTGTTACCTTTAATATCTATAATGATTTGAAATAGGAAAAAAAACATCATAGGTTAGGTTATAAATATTATTTTTAATGATAAATTATTTTTTCTATCATGATAATTTATTTTAATTTTTTAAAATGAAATAATTACTTAAAATTCTTAAGAAACACTAACGCTATAATTGTTTAGTTAATAATTAACTAAAATAAATTATACTAAAAATATTAAAAGTGGACTAAATTGAATGAATTCTTTTATAATATTAATTTTTTAGATGGATGTGTCTTTTTAAATATGTATTAGAATAATATATTTTAATTCCAACCTAGTCTTGATATTTTTAAATTCAAATTTAATGTATAATGTCAAAATTGACATTAATGATATTTTATACTAAATAATGTTTTATTAAATTATTTAAAAAAATATTATCTTCTGTCAAGTGATTTGTAAAAATTTAATAAATACAAAATATTTTTCATTAATGGGCCAATTATTCTTTTCTAATGAAAATATTGATCAGTAAATAATAAAAACTTTGTTAGTGTGGTTAATTTTAAAATGATGTTTTTTCACGTTACATGCATTTGTATTAAAATTAATTTTACAGACATGTGGGATTTTTATTTAATAAATTGGATTTAATATTTATCATAATGTTTTCCATATTATCTACTAATTTTCACTTTAATTTAGTCTTAAATGATAAATTTACTATGTAAATAAAAAGATACAAGTTATAGTGGAAAAAACTAAAATGGTAAAAATGAGTAAACTTAAAGAATAAGGAATAACATTATAAAAATGTATTTATTTTTATAGTTGGAGGTGTTCCAAGAAGAAAAAAAACCCTCTACTCTATTATTATTAAATTTTTTATGCATGTGAGATAAGGAATACCTCCCAATAGTGAATATGTTTGGGTATTTATAAGAATGTCACTTCTTAATTATAAAAGGGCACTCACACTCCTCCCCGAATTCACACCTCTAAAGCCATTTTTCTTGATAAAACCCTAAAAAATCACTTTAAATATATAATACACTCATAATATAAGACTTATGTTGGGAATAAATCCAACCTAGAAAGCATTTAGTGTAAACCAAAGGAAGATACCTGAAGAAGAGGTAATGTTCTCTAATAAGAAATTTAATTTTACATATTTTTTAACCTCCTTCAATTATTATCAAAATGTTATGATATAATAACCTAAATATATTCTATATACGATGATGTTTTTAAAATAATTTTATAACCTAAATCCATCTCCACTTCCATAAAATTTGTTATGAAATCATCATTCGTGTGTATGATGGACTATCGCCTCGTGAACCCATGTCATTTATTTCTCCATTACCACCTCTCAAGGTTGGATATTATGTTGTATATAAAGTATATATATGATATATATAAATAATTATACATCTTTAGTCAATATATCATATATACTTTATTATGTTCCATTCTTTAAGATACATGATGGTATTACTTGTGTGTACTGCGGACAATCGCCTCGCGAAGCGATGTGATTCATTTTTCACTAACATTGTATATAAAAGATGATAAGGAAAATGTTAATTATTATATGTGATATAAATGAAAAAATTATTATATTAATTTCATATTCATAATTCTGAAAATATAATATATCATTCTGTTTTTTTATACTTAAAGATGATAACATCGTTCGTGTTCATGTCGCCTGTTACATTCACAAAGTGATGTGACTCTCTTTTCATCACCATACCCCATGAATTATACATATAAGTATAATTAAAGAAAAAAATATTTTATATATGATATTATTATCACTATTTAAAGAAAAAACTTTACTTACACCCTTTCCATAATGATCATTGAAAAATGGAAAACATTACTCATGCGTACATACGACGTACCGTCTCAATTATAGTAATGTACTTCATTTTCCATAACTATCATTAATGATTGGTTTTAAAAGTATAATTGATTCATAAATATTATTATTATTTCATTATTATTATTATATATATGATAAAACAATATAATATGTGCAATAACTGAATATTTCATAACGAAAAACGCAAGAGAAAACAAGAAAATTAACCTTGAAGCCATGAAAATAATAAAATATTATTAATGAAAGGATGATAAGATGTTATAAAAGGATCATAAATGATATTATAAAAATTAATATGGTTATATTATAAATTAATAACATTTTTAGAACCACTATAAAGGATTTTAAATAATGTTCAACTAAAAGGAAGAGTGAAGTAAGGGATTTCATCTCAATTTACATTCTATTGAGACTTTTTTGTTTTTTATGAACAAATTCACTTTTATATGGTTTATATACTTCCCCTTTGAAATATAATATCAATATTCGTTCATAATTTATGGTATTTTAAGTTTAAATTTTAATTATATAATCTAAATGTTTTTAACATGAAAATTAACAACTGGTAAATGTTATCATACAATATCACTTCATTTTCTAATTATTAACTTTCTATTGAAACAATAACTTTATTGTAATTAATTTTGAATGTGAAATATATTTAATTTAAATATAAATATTATTATACTATGGATATTCTTATTCCCTAAATTGTATACCATTTTTACATATGGTGTTTATTTGAAAGTTATTTGATTTATTAGGTAAATATTGATAAATTTATAGCAATTACTCAATAAGGATATTAGTTAAGGAACATTATTTATGAATTAAATAGATTATTCTATAAGTGAGGAATATTTTGGATAGGAAATACTTGGTAGGTCCCAAAATTTATATATCCCCTCAATGCATTGAAGTGTCTTATGTGACAAATCAGTTGGCCAGATTAAAAGGGTTTCTAGATATAGTTTTAAACTAATTGGCGGATAGATCTTAAAAGTCGGGCTTTTCATGTTCCTAAGACATGATGTCTAATAATTAACCATTTTATTTATTTATAATTCATTTATTATTTTCCATTATATTTTTTCTATGATATTATCTACGGATTCATTTTATTCTCAGTTTATTGATTAAGTGGAATGTATTTTCATATATTTACCATGCTATATTGATTTGGCCTTATATTACCATGATAGTAAAGTTATTTAAATTGTATGTGTGTTAAGTTATCTACCTTTCTATATTGATTATTTTTATTGATTCAGGATATATTCCATTGTACATATCCCTTACTAATAATTTGGGCTCACTCTTATTTTTTTTCTATTCCCTGGGTTATAAAGATGAATTCTTGAAATGAGTTTCAATGATACTAAGTTTTTAATTTTTTTATTATTATTTTTCTTTTCCAAATATAAAATGGGTACCATATATATATCTAGTTTTTCAAAACTAAAAAAAATATTCAGTCATTAGGGATGTTATTCCTTATTTCTATTGAAATGTAAAAAAGTATGGCAGTGACTCTGAGCTACTAGGGTTAGGGTCATTACATATAATTATTGATTTCAGGTGATTAAGTATGAATAAATCAGTAAATTTTTTTTGAATCTTGTTTTTCTAGTTAATAGTACATGGTCCATTTTATATCACCTTGGATTATATAAATTTTCATGTATGGCATAATGATAATCCAGGGTGAGTTGGTTTATGTAACCTAGGATTTGGATGATATGATCGGGGACACTTATATGAGATTAGTAAGGTCCCATAAAACCTATACTAATATACCTATTGTGTCACATATTAAATTCAGGGATTCCATTATATATGTTAATTTACTAAGGATACCAAAAATTTTAAATCTGAACCTATTAAATGAGTTTAAGCCTAAAGAGTTTCTTATATAACTTCTATGAATATAAAGGAATTATATTCAACAATTTCATCTTAAGTGATGTGATGCCTTAGTTTAATGGATTGAGATAGGTTGAGTATTACTAATTCAAGTTATTGTGTTAGTCAAGTAATTTTCTTCCTTAAGATTTGTTTTAATAAAAATATCTCCATGTGACTTATTCCATTATGAGAATGACTCTATCATGATTAAGTGGAATCTATTTTTTCTGGTAAGTTGGGGTATAGAGACATTGGATATATAAATGGAATATTGGTATGAAAATGGCCTTTATCCCATGGATAAGTTATCTAAGGGTTAATGGTGTATATATTATAAAATAAATCATGAATTATTAAGGTTCATGAGTGTTGGCCTCTTGGGATCTTATCTACATAGTCATTTTATGGAAAATGGTAAAATGTGTTGTAAAGCCTCACCACTAATTTTATGTTTTCTTTTATGATAATGGAGTCATTATATTACCTAAACCAATGTTATAAATAGAGTTCCATTAATTGATTTTGATTTAAGATAGGGTTTTACCTTCTCTTGTATTGGATCATTCGTTATGTGAATAGCAATACAACCTAGGTCAAGATATATATTATAAATGTATTAATATAACAAACTTATTTATTTAAAAAAAATACTCAGAAATGAATTTAATAATTTATTATTCGAGTTAATTTTTTCATTTATTACTTACTTTTTACATATATGTGCATGTTATTGTTTATTTGATTGAAGTGTGTCATATATTATTCCAAGATTGTATAGGAACATCACATGATCAAAAAATCATAATAAACACAATAAATAGTTGTATATATTATCATTAAATCAATATTTATGTAAATAACATAAGATAGATATGTGTACCTCATGTCAAATGTGCTCCATCATAATAGATTAAGTTTGAGAAAGATTACATAGCAATAGCACTTGGGATATTTCCTCCACATGTAGTAAATTAGTCATTAAAATCTTGGTATGCAATAAGAGAACCCATCTAACTTGAAATGTGTGATGGAAACTTCTCTTCGATGAAAATTAGAGAACATGGAGGAAGAGACCTTTGGTTTGGCTTGAAATAATCACCACACACCTACAATAAGAGGATATATTCCTTTATATTGTATCCCTTAATTTAATGGTGGAATTTTATCATTTAATAGAAATTATTGGAAGCTAATGTACATTACCCATAATTTATTACCTTTTATTATTATATTCATTGAACATTTAAATGATTATTTTTGTTTTTCATTCCATAAATTAATCATCTATATAAATCATAACTGATAATAAACCATTTGGAAGGCATGGTAGTATTCAATGAACATGATATCATATATTATGTTCCTTAATATATGCCATACAATATGAAAGAGTCATCCCTATACATTTAAAAATATAGCCTTATCATTTCCAATGATATGCATCATATGCATATCAACCCCTCTTCACTTTGGAACAAACAATTTTTTCAAATTTATTCCATATTCAAAGGTCTAACATTGTCACCCTATGGTCCATTGTAGTTTTGAGAAAAAATATAGACTCACTAAGTTATAAATGTATTAAAAGAGTGAATACAAAAAAAATCAATGCAACTCAAGCTATAATGGGTTTGTGTCTAGTCTCTATCAAACACACTCATATCTTTATATCAACATATCCACCATAAAATGTATCATATACATCGTATATCTACCTAAATAATCCATTTTCAAAGACATAGAGTGACCACTAGACATTGAATATGTCAATATAGTATAGGTAAAACTCACATATTTATGATTCTCTAAAATAGACTGGTGTGTTAGAATTAATACATCACATGTCATGAATTTAGTAGATAATAAAATCAAATGACACTAAACTAAGCATGGACATGAATTTCATCACTCTAATTCAATCATGGGATTAGATTTCATAATTTTAATACAAGATTACAAAAACTATATTATTTTACCACAACTAATGATATGATCATAAACATACCCAACCACTCCCAAATTATCTCAACCTCAAGGTTGGAATAAGAAAGGTATAAAAGTATGAATGATCATATGATAAGTTTCTTTAAAAACTCTATAAATGGGGATTCTTTATAACAATACACCCTTATGTACATTAATAAATTTTTTACATTCTATGAGATATACATTCATGGGTTAGTCCAGAAAATAAATATGTACTTATTATATTTTGAGTCTACTCTTTAAATCGCATACAATATTCTACTCATGCTTATATTATCATATCATCACAACTAAAAATACTTTATGCTGATCTCAAATTAAAAACAAATAAAAAGTTATAATTTCAGTGGATATTATCATTCCATTCTTCATATAATTTATGAATCATACATGAATGAATTATCAATGGATATATCCTTTATTACAAATCAATGATACATTTTATAGATATGAAAACCAATATCTCATGTGTCTAACACAAATAGATTTAATAAGATCCTCATTTTTCTGTTATGTTTAGAAAAATTCAAAGGATATTCTACATTTTTATATTTAGCCACTTGATAGATCTTTACATCTCCCCTATCAATGAAATAAAAATAAATATGGTATTTGTGAAGGTTGTGTTTAGTCTTTTAGTGATACTGTGGATCCTTTTCCTATGAAATATCTCTACTGTTTTCATAATAAATCTCAATTTATCTTTAAATTATAAGAAACATCCCATTCTCAATAATGAAATTTTTTATCCATACTCATTCCTTCACATCATATGGTGTAATGATGTACTCTATCTTTGTTTTTGATTCCTCCATGGTGGATTCTTTGGAAACCTTCTAATAGATATATCCATTATTAAAGAAAAACATGAAACTGAATTGATATCTCATGTCATAGTTTTCATATTTGAAACTAATATTAGTGTAACCCTTTACAATGATCTCATTCTTACCTCAAAATACAAAGAAAATATCATTACATATTTATAAGTACTTAAGGATATTTTTTATTTTAATCGAATTACCCACACAAATATTGTACTGCAATATACTTTTTATGCTCAAAGTATAAGAGAAAAAAAGTAGATTATATAATAAAAAATACATGGAACTTATGGTGATAACCTAAGGAGTTAAACATATCATTACTAAATCATTAAATTTTATTGAATATTACTAAAATTCATTTCATTCAACACTAGTAAAATCCAATTCGTAGAGTCCTCCATGAAAAACTACTTTATCACTTTAACAATATATGTTTCTGGACTTGGTCTAAGCATTTGTGTCAATTTATATCTATAGATATTTATAAATATTATGTAGTCTACTCCTCCCATTTATTTATTGAGAATAATTTACACAATCACATATTTATAGAATGTAATTTCAGGTTATCATTTCTAATAACCTAAATTTCATCCACATACAATAAAAGATATGCCACAACACTACCATTAACCTACTTATATAATAATAATCTTCCGTATTCTTAATAAAACAAAAATCATTGATTACATCATCAAACTAGATATTCTAAATCATATAATATTTCTCTAGTTCAAAATGTAAAATTTCATCTTTTAAACCATATCATGGTCATCGGGTGGTCTAAAACCTTTAAGTTGTCCCATATATACATACTTGACTAAATTCCCATTAATAAAAGTGGTTTTGTAATACATTTTAAAAAATATTAATCATAATATGATTCTATAGAAAAAAATTTCTTAATATTCTTTATCATAAAAACGGGATAAAATGTATCCTCATAGTTAACACCAAAAAAATTCTTATAACCTTTAGCTACTAGATGAGATTTATAGGTAGAAACTCTAACATCTCTGTCATTTTTTTATGGAAACCCCACTTGAAACCTATGTTTCTCAACCTTTTAGGTGAACCCCCCAATTTAGATGAATTTTTATAGTATATAGATTATATCTCCTATTTCGTGAAATTTATCCATTTCCTGGAATCAAAAATCTCTAAAGAATCTCAGCAGTCATAAAGTTAATCATAAATGAACATTCCTTCTCATTGAATTCCATAACAAATCCATTTCTCTCTAGCTCTAGATAAATCCTACAGGACCTTTGGGGTTCGTGTGTGACCAAAGTCAGTTCTTTGTTTTTAACTCTTTATGGAACTACCTTAATCTCCATCTTATGAACATTACATATTTATTCGTATTAAACATATCAAAGTTTAAAATTCCAATTAATAACTCCCTAATTATTGTGACCATTCTCAATGAGAACACCATCTTCAACTACAAACATATTATGTTCTATAAGATCCGATAAATAATATTATTTTATTTTCATGGGACAAAAAAATAAACATTTTGTAGATTTGAGCCCTGTATTCTTGAAAACCAAATATCTCATGTATGATTTATAGTCCCAAATATTCATAAAATAAAAATTGGAACACTTCCTAGTATCAATCTAATATACTTTCTCTATTAATACATTATATGGAATATTGTTATATATGAATATAGTTTCTTCCAAATAATATCCATAAAATGAAATATGATGATCATACTGACTCATCATAGATCGAACCATCTATAATAAGGTACCAGCCCAATTCCCATAAACATCTTTACAAGATAGTGTTTGTAATGAACCAAAATTTTATTAATGAAATTTTCCTTCTAAATATATAATTTTTTCATATTTAGTAATATAATATTATGCACATGAAACATAAGATAAAGCCAAATAAATTTTAATAAATTAAATGAAACATTTCATTTAGAGAATCAAAATGGCCATAAGAATCGAATTAATTATAATGGGACAAAAAATAGAAAATATGGTAATGCTAATAATAATAGGAAATTTTGGATCTTCTAGATCCCTTAAATTAATGGTATTAACAAACAAAAATGTAAAAATGAAGTAGAATGTTGATAATAAAATAAAAATTGTTAAAATTAAAATATATATATTTATAATTGATAGAAAATATTTCTTATTGAAGAATGAATGAAATATTATGTATTTATATAAATTAGGTAACCCATTTTACCATTAAAAATATGACTGTTGGAATAGTAATCTGATCATTGGAATCATAACCTAGTCATTGGAATAGTAATCTAACCATTAGGAATATAAACTTGACTATTAGAATAGAATCCTCACCTTTTAAATTATAAAATAATATTTATGTCTCCTATAAAATAAAAATATGATATATATTTATACTATGGTACATTAAAATAAATGTTTTAAAAATGATAAATTAGTTATCTAGTATTTTTGAAACATAAATGTTTTAATTACACTATTAAAATATATATAATCATTTAAAAAATTATTTTCATAAATTTTATTTATAAATTAATATTAAGTTGTGTTATAATGATAATATAATTCAATGTGACCACAAGTAATATTTCAAAGGGTCATAAAATTGATCATAATATTAAAATTGGTGTTTTTAAAATAAAAGAGGACTTTATTTAAACATATAATTTCTCATATTTAGAAACTTATTTAATAAAATGGAAATAATTTTTTAAATATAAACATATATAAATGGTAAGGTTGTATTTTTTTCATTTTTCTAAAATAGATGAATTTTTTGTGAATAGTGAAATATGGAAAAAAGTGATATTTAACATTATAAGATAAATGGATAGATTTTTTACTCATGGGTGATGAATAATGTTAAATATTTACTTTATATAGTCATAATAATCCATTTCATTGGTATTCTTGAGCCAAAATGATAAACTAAATAATATAATATTCAAAAACACCCCTCTCCTCCCCTTATAAATACCACAAATCATAGCCCCTTCTCCTCACACCTACTAAGAACTAGAGATTTCCAAATTTCTACCCAATTCACTTACCAATCCTTTAACTCGCATCCTAGGACTACATGACTCTTAAAAATTCCAATTATAAGTTCCTTAAGTAGTTTTTTCAAGGATATGACATTCAAGATGTAATAATCTCAGACTACCTATTTTAAAAAACGTTATTCTACCTTCTCCTCAAATCCCTCATCAAAAATGGAATAATAACTCTAGTATCAAATATATACATTAACTTTATAGTGACAATGGAATATCCACTATCCATTCTCTTCTCCTCTCCTCTTATTCTAAAAATGAAACCATTATCCATATTATGTCATTTCACAACCTTTGTATATGATGAGTTTTTGTTCTCAATTATCACATTTAAGGCTGGTTAAAAAAATATTACTATGGTTCAATATGATTATAATAAATTTATTATATATTATTCCATGTTATTTAATGTTTTAATAATAATTTAATTAAAAAAATGAATCTAGCTTGTGGTAGTCAGTAAAACAATCTAAATTAACTAACCAAATAACATTAACATTTTTTACTAAGTGAATTGTCCCTATATCAGAACACATGTGTGTATTTTGTACCATTTCAATTTTTTAAGTACATTAATACCATTTTATTTCACTTATATAGTTTTATTCCCATTTTTAAATAACTTTAATACTTATCCATAATTGATCCGACCTTAGAACCATGAAATGAACACCCTTGGAATAAAAAAATTAGTCATTATATATCATAGAAATGATTATAAATGAACATTAAAAATTATAGTAAATAAAATAGTTATGTAAAATTTTATGAGTTAAATAATTATTTAATTTTATTTGATTATTTAGTACAATAAGTGAAACAACATAATGATTCTAGAACTTAAGGTAAGGGATCTCTTTAAACCACCCTTTTTTAGGTTATGACCTTTCTCTCCATAAATCAAATTCTCTCTCTATTTTATGTTATGTTGTGATTCTAAATTATGTATATATCTCAATTAAATATATAATTATCTTATTCTTCATTCCTTTTATGGTTTAATACATTCCTTAAGTTTTTTTCTCAAATGCCTTCTTTAAAACCAAACTTGATTAACAGGAACTTTTCAATACCTTAATCCTTTTATAGATCACTCATTTAAAGTCTTTATTTAGAAATTTACACCATATTTTGAGACCTATACTTATTTACACATATATTAATTTATATAGTATTTAATTCCTCCTTCTCTTTGGAATATTTATTAAATTTCCTTTTATTATGATATAAGGAAAGATTATATAGCCCATTTCATTCCATGAAAAATTATAATGTTTATTCTTTATGAATAATTTCCTTTTTCCACACATAAGAATTTACATATAATTATGTGTGGACCTTAATATTTCTATAATTTATTTAGAAATTTTTTTTGATGGTATGTTTGAGATAATGGAGTAAACCTAATCCATTATGGTACTCTACCCATCATGTGATGTTGTCTTAGTGGTTATCCATGACTTTTGTTTACATAATTTTTTATGTTTCTTCCACTTTCCGATGTTTCCATGAGATTATTATTCCATGTTATTTATGTTATGACTCCATATGATTTTTCCTAAGCCTTTTATTTTATTATATCATATTATACCTTCTGATTCAAATGTTATTCTTAATTACTATGTTTATTGACTTACTAGGATTTTTAGCTTAACCATTCATTTTATGTATACCCTAAGTTATCTAACGTATTTTTAGGATATAAAAGGGATTTAGGATCTTATTATGGAGAAATATATATATATATATATATATTGTGTTTTATTTTCCTTTTATGCTATTATGAACCTAGTCTTCCAAACACAATATGCATCACGATCTTTTGGTTGTTTTTTTATTTTTGTATTTATAATAATGTAATAATATGTGTAAAAGGATTTTTCACTATATTTTTCTTGGATAAGTGATCTATGATAAAATTTGATAGTCTTTTAAATTATCGGTAAATTCTTTTCTCAGTTATTCACCAACCCAAGCTAGTCGAATAATCATAATACTCTTTCCTAGTTTATTTGTACCATAATCTAAAATAAAAACATATCTATGGGTGAGTATTATGTTTTATATATTTTCATCAAAGAAATTTAATGAATTTACCCCAATTAAAATTATGATCTCACATATCAAAACCTATAGCAAACCAAGATTCATATTTAGATGGTACATTATAATAATCATATCACAAATGACTCATGGATAGTTAACTATAAAACCCTTTTTCCTAATCCATAATATGTATAAATATTAACTATATAACTTTGGTGTCCTAATTAATATGGTTTCCAAGTTTAGTGCTACCCAAAGATCACAACATGATTTTGTTACCTAACTCTTATGGTTTTCAATTTTCATCATGCCTTATAAAATATAATTGATGGGTGCCCTATATTTGCATGAACCCTGTTTGGATGATCAAGGTATTGACAAGTGTCTTCTTTATAAGTAATATCACACTTAGTATTTAGGAGGTTTTATTTGTCTCACCATTTTAACATACATTACATGAATATAAAATCCATAACTATTGTATCACATTAAATCTTGATTATCACAGGTGTTATACCAATAATAATTCATTCTAATAATTAAATAATTTTTGGAATCTCTATTTTTATAACCAAATTAATATCTTCAATCAATATTAATGTGTAACTCTTTACACAACTCAAAATTTTTGTTAATAGTCCAAAAATTGGATCCAAATATAACTACACATATCTAGATGAATCACATTGATAAATTTCATGAAACACTACATGTAAAGACATAAACTATAAGGAATTAATTATCCCTATAAGAATAAGAATTGAAATACATGTAGAAAATCCATGATTTTCTAGAAAATGCATATGCCTTTGGTCCAGTGAGACTTCCAACCCAAATCCCATCTACCTGTCATTCTTTACTCAATAAAGACCACTACCTCATCATAACTAAAACACCAAACATGTATAAACCATAATCAATATCCAAATTCAAGATCATAACCTCATAATAAAAAAATCATGGTAAAAGAAAAAAAAACTTTTTTTATGTTACTACGAATATAATTCATGGTATGAAATTTTTATTATAATTAGTTCAAACAATTTAAGCTAAATCATAAAAAATTCACAATGTAAGACCCCATATCCAGATATATCAAAATTCCAATGTAAATTAATTTTTTATTACCAGATGGGTCAAATCTTGAAATAGGAAACAAATTGGACTTCTGATATTTTTGATATTTTGAGATAGGGAATGATGCTCGGGAGGTTTCGAAGGTGTTTGGATGAGTTTTGGATGATTCGGATTAAGTTTTGAGAGTTTTGAATGTTTTCTAGAAAGGGTGCATGGTTTGGTCTGCACGGTTTAAGAGAAATCATGTGACACCCTGATACTCAAGAGGTTTTCATTTCATTTTTAATTAATAATTTTTGGCTTTAACAGTTTCCAAATAGTTAAGTAAAAACTATTTATAGTCCAAGGGTAAATTGTGTGAGGATGATGAGGCATTGAAAAATAGCGCACGGGCTGTGCATGGTTTCAGAAAAATTGTTTTCCCTGTTGCAGGTGCAATGTAGTGTTGATAGCACGGTTGGAACATTGTTTTTCAAACTTTTTGGTCTAACCATGTGGGTCATGGAGGTTGGATAGTATGGGTGTGTACAGTTGCTGAATGGTTTTTCTGACTGTGCAACCAAACTGTGTGACAGCCTGGATTTTCATTAAAATTGTATTTTTACCATCTTCCACTCTAGTATTTTAAGTCACCCCTTCCCTTTCTTCTACCCTCTGATGCATGAACCAAACGAGGGTCCTCCTCTCTTACTCCCTTCTATAAGCCACACCAAGGATGGGTTTTTTTGTGAATATTTGGTGTTTAAGGTGAGTTTTCTTCTCCCCCTCCTTCCCTTCTTCCATTTCCTTGGTTCCTACTAATTTTAGGATTTTCTAGTTATGGTTTTTATTTTTATTCCACCATAGCATACTAGAATCATCCCAGGAAAATGGATCTCTGGGTCGAATTGGGGAAAGGAGATCCTGATATGTATTTTTTTTCTCCTTTGTGTGGTGTTTCATTATATTATGTGACCATAGTGAATTTTTTTAGTTTCTTTCAAATGGTTTAATTTAATTAAGTTTTGGGTTGGTATCACGTCTTAGGGATATGGTAAGGAATGTTTTCTTAGTTACACCATGATTCATTGGTGATTTTTTTGTTTTTCTTTTAGTGTGGAATGGTCGCCTTGTATGTTTTCTAGACCTATTACAAGTTTGGTTATGGTTAATTAATTAATTATAATTGTTATAATCAATTAATTTCTTTATTTGGATTGAGAATAAATCTTGGGTGACTATGATCAGCTTGGTTGGGTGCCAAGGGGTTTGGAAGATGCTTGTACGGGTCTTGTAAAGGTGGTAGTTCCTGGAAAATATTGTGGAAGGATCTCTAATGAGGTAGGTGGCCTAAGATAGTTATATATAGTCTTCTTAATTTATTTAATGTGTATGTAAGTACCTTAACTTGGGTGTCCCTTAAGTATGACCAATGGGACTTCTTAAAGATGAGAAATATTATGGTGGGGAGGTTGTATGATACCATGTCTGGATCAATTGAAATGCCAATGGAATTTTAATTTTTCTTACCAAAGGGTTAGAATCTTGACCCAAGACTTGGAATGGAGTTATGAGATTTAGGTATTATCAAAAAGATGTTCTAATATGGGGAATTATGCTTGGTATTTTTTTCCTAGTGTTTGGATGAGTTTTGGTGGCTTCAAATTAAGTTTCTTGTATTTTTCGATGTTTCTTGGAAAGGGAGGATGGTATGGTGTGCACAGTTTAAGAGAAATTGTGTAAAACCCTAATTCTCATGAGGTTTTTTATTCATTTTTAACTAATCATAGATGGTTTTCTGAGTTTCCACATGGTTAAATGAAAATTGTGTATAGTTTAAGGGAAATCAGGCGAGGATGAGGAAGATCTAAGACATGGTTCATGGGTTGCGCACAGTTCCAGAAAAACTATGTGCCTTGTTACAAGTGGGAGTCAGTGCTAAAATCATTGTTGTAACATGGTTTGTAAAACTATGTGTCCTAACCATATGGTTCATGGGGGTTGGATATTTGGTGTGTGAATTTTTGGCACACGGTTTGTTCAACCATGCAGACAAACCATGCTATTGCCCATATTTTTATAAAAATTTTATTTTTACCAATTTTACCCTCCAAAATTTTAATTCACCCCTCTCCTTTCTACTCTCCTCATAGAAAAAAACATATGAATCTCTTCCTCCCTTCCTCCCATATTTAATCCACACCAAGGAGGTGTTTTTGTGGTGTGTGTTTGGTATTTAAGGTGGGTTTTCTACTCCTCCTTACATTCCCCCATTTCCTTAGTTCCTTCTAATTTTAGGATGTGTGGGTTGGGTTTTTTATTCTAATTCCACCATATCATGGTGTAATCAGCCTGAGATGATGGTGATTTTGGTCATCATGGGAAGAGGAGATCCTGATATGGAATATCCACTTTATTTCATGATGTTTATTTAAGGTATGTTACCATGGTGAATTTTATTAGGGTTTTTCAAATGGTTAAATTTAATTAAGTGTTTTTTTTGGTATTTCCTCTTATATATCTAGCCTAGAATTTTGTCTAGGTTACTCTGCATGTCGTTGATGAGTGGTTTCTTTTGGTTTTGGTGTGGCACAATGACCGAATAATTTTTGTTGACTTATTATAAGTTGGATTTTGGTTAATTAATTAATTATAATTTTTATAATTAATTTATTGTTGTTGTTTGGTATGATACTAGATCTCGGGTGATAGTGATGAGTTTTGTTGGGTTATAAGGGGTTTGGACGATTCTTGGACAGTTCTTGAAAAGGCTATTGTGCCTTAAAAATGTTTTGTAAGTATTTTCTAATGAGGTAGGTGGTCTAAGATCTTTACCCATAGTCTTATTAATTAATTTATTGTGTATGTATGTTCCTTAAGCCCATGATTGTCAAGTTTTATCCATTGTACTAAGTAAATTAATTTGGTTATGACATTAACTTGGTTGAGCTAATGGATTTATTTTATTAAATGGTTAATGAACTATTGGGTAGTACATGGTAACAAATGTTTCATGAGTTATAAGAGGATAAAATGAAATATTTTATGTGTTACTTTTTTTGAAGTTCCTACAAGGCCATTGAAATGGTTATCAATGTGTTCTTCAATATTTGGATTGGTTTTGGGTATCAAAGGTGGGAAATTATGTTTGAAATGAGGTGTTTACCTCCAAGTGTTTTATAAAAAGGAAATTTTATAAGTGGATTTCAAAGGTTTATTTGTAATAGGTGTGTGGTTACCTCCATGGTAAAATTCCTTGATGGATATTGTGTTGGTTTTAATAGAAATATTGGCCTTGGGGCTTGTTTTTTTTTAAAGATAATGATCCATGTTTTAAGAGGGTGGTTTTGAATGGTTTAACTATGGTGATTGGTTTAGTTTCTTTGATGTGTGGTAAGGGACTATTCCTAGTCAAGGTATGTTTAGTTTTGAAGTCTATAAGGACCTTATTTTAGTGTTAGTGGTTAAACAGGGTCGTTGTTCCTTCCTTGAAAAATTGGTATCTTCATGTCTTTATTATAGGAATTATGGAATGATGCAATTTATATGTGGTTTGGATGACAGACTGATGCTCTAGCCAATATGTTTTTCATGTATGGTTTGGGTGTTAGACTAAGGCTCTAGGAATAGGATGTATGCAATTGTGATGGTGTATGATTTAGGCTCTAGAAACTGATAGTATACTTCATAGATAGTGCTCTGTGTTGAGGATTTGGGAAATGATGGAATTCTATATGTAAAAAGTATGTTTGATTGATGATATTTCCCATTGGGTTGGTCCAGACTAATGCTCTAGGAACCACCATTGTGATGTATAGATAGAGGCTAGACTAAGGCTCTGGGAGCTACTATTATGTTTTTTGATGGGTTTAATAGACCCGGTGTTTGGTATCAGTATAGATATTTTTGTATATGGTTAGGTTAGGGACATAGGTTACATCCATATTACATTTTTATGTTGATATTTGATTTAGATCTTGGTAAGACTTTTTAGACACTAATGGTTCTTGTACTCTGGATAGGCCCTGTGGGTATAGGTTTATACTCCATTAAGTTGAAAAAAGATTGAATAACCTTCCCTAAAATTTTTCGTATGTATCTCCTATGTTACCCTTTAGATAACAAGTTTGTATCATTCAATGTTTTTTTTCCTGAGTGTCACCTTGTATATCTTGGGATAATGGGCACTAGATGTGATATTGTTTCCTTATGATATATCTTTTTTGTTGTAATATTTATTTTATTCCCCTTTTTATCTATATACACTTTTGTATTGACTAGTATTTACTCTAGACACCATTGGTGGTGGCCTATTGAGTTGTATTCACACCCTACTTGGGATGACATTGCACTTGGGTACCAAAGAATCTCTCACATATTTATTTCAATAATAGGTTGTTCATTGAGGCCCATATTGGGTCTGGCTTAGACGAGAAGGACTGACCAAGTGTATCTGCTGACTGGATGGGTTTTTTTTGGTGATTCTATAGAGCCTCTTGTATTTTCTTTTATTTTGATATGTCATGTAACCGTACAAATGGGCGGTTGGTTGTATTTATGACATGTTCATTCATGCATTTATTTTATTTCATTTAATTATAGTATGTTTCTTCTTCGTTTTATTTATTCTTTCTTTGTAATCTTATGTGTATGATATTTGTTTATTTTCTTCTTGATATGCACTCAGATATGGGGTATAGTCTCCTCACAGTTCCATTTTAGACCCCCGCTGCTATTCAGAAACCTCTAACATGTGAGGAGGTGCGCTTGAGGCCATATGGTGCATTGGATCAGGGAATTGGTTTATTAGAACCCAATTTGGGAAATTACAAAGTGGAATCGGAGGATTTTTCTTCCTTTTATTTTACTATTTGGGGTTTGGTAGTTATGAGATATAGTAATGTGTTATATCTTGACATGGATACCTGGATAGTGAATCACGAACAACTGTTCCGGTAGGAATTCCAGGTTACCATGGGTTGGGATTGTTGTTCTAGTTTGTAATTTCATGGTTGTATATGATTTTCTCTTTGAGAGACACACATGTTGTATAGATTTTATGGTTTATGGTGGATTTATGTCTCTTGACCTATTGGTATGAGGCCTACAATTTGGTTTTGTATCTTTTCCAATAAAGGTGACAGGCATATCATGCATTATTATAGGAACATAGGATCCACATGTCATAGGAATACTAGTGGGAGATTTGATGGATTTCCCTTCTGATGGAAGGTTATGTGGATCTATGGTGTGTCACTCGGTAGTGAGGATACTAGTTTGGTCCTTGTGTATAGATGGTGCAGTGACCTTTCTTGGTTAGTATTGTGTGATTATAAGATATTTGGATCCCTTGTGGGTGGTTTCTATTGAGTTTAGTAGTATTTCTAGGTATTATAGGGAGTGTAATGATGCACAGATTATCATAGTGGATGGATTCCCTAGTTGTTGTTATTATGTTGGTGTATGACACCTTTATATTTTGAGTCCCTAAAGGAGGTAAATTTTACCTATTGGTGTTCTGTGATGGTGAGATGGGTGCATTTTGGTGCCTATTAATAGTGAACTTATTGATGTGACTCTGGTTTTTCCTTTTGGTATCGTGTGTATTTTGAGGGAGATCAGTGAGGGTGGTCAACCAAGTTATATGTACTTTGAGTGCTAAATGCATAGATGTATTTTTAAAATTTTGGAGATATTGCATAAAGGGTGGAGCCAATTATGGGGTTTTGGCATGTGGGATGCCTTTGGTTATGAGAAATATCACTTGAGTGTTGGTGGTTTATCTTTTGGTTAGTTACAAGGATGGAAGATTCATTTAGGTATCTATCCTAGGTGATTTTTGTGAAATTTAGTTATACCAAATAGTTATGAGTTTGATCAGGATCCTAAGAGGTTATTTAGTAAATGTGGGTTCATATGGATGAGTTTTCCTCAGGTGGAAATCATGTGTGTGAGTTTTTTTTGGTATTAGGAACCTGTAGATGCACATTTTTCTTGAGATGGTAAATATTTGGATTGACGGTGTGATGATTGTATGTGTGATTTTTAGTGGAATGACCAGCTATGTGTCTGTCCTGGTTATCTCTAGATACATCTTTAGAAACATGGTTAGAGTTTATATGATCTTATTGGAACTTTTAATGATGCTCAGGTTATGAATGATCAAGTAGGTGTTTTTGATTTGATGAGTTGATTTTGGTTTTGGAATCACCAAGGGTGCTCTACAGTGGGTGAGATAGGAATTAAGGGTAGGCATAACAAGTGGATAGGGCCTTTGTGATGAGGTTTCACAAGTCTTGAAACATTGGAATCATAATTAGGCTTTGTGGTGGGGTCCCACAAGATTGTGTGTGACGGTTAAGTGTCCCTAGGATCTTTGAGGCATGAGGACATGGTGAAAAGTGGTTCCATTTTGTTTTTCGATCAAACATTATCGATTGCACATCCAGGTTGGTAGGGTTATGTGGGAAGTTTTGAGTAGGCTAGGGACTGATGTGGATGTGGAGAGATGCATGTGGGTAGGGATGATCGGGACATTGATGGCTTTTCATGTTCCTGCAAATAGAGGTGACATCATAAATGGATGAGTGGTGGTGGTATTAGTCGATGACATTTTAGTGTACTCTTAGTTAGTGATGTTCATGTCCAATATCTTGACATCATTCTAGGTATGATGATATTAAAATGGATATTTTCCTAGCTACCCCAAAGTCTTTTGGTTAGATACGGAACCTCTTGGAGGTTACACTCACAGAGTAGTGAATGTGTACTTGCTTAGTGGGAAGTACACCATAGACTATTTGTAGGCGAGATCCTCAATATAGACCAAATGTTGAAAAATACCTTTTGTACCATTCTTGAATACCTGGGATGAGTGATAGTTTATGTTTCTCTTTGTTTCTTAGGTGAGGGTAATATGGCCACGTTCGATTCTTGGGTTAGTAGTTGTTGGAGCATGGGTTGAAGCAGATGAGGTTGTCAGGTGAGTCAGTGATTATGACACTCTTATGGGGGGCAGTGATTTATCAGTTTTTTAGGTGTGACCCATATAATGGAAGGGTCATTGGTGTGTGGAACTGACAATTGTTCAGTTGTGGTGTCATTGTAATGTCATTGAAGAAGCATGAGGTTCATGATTATATTTCATAGAGAATGCAAATGTGAGGTTAGTAGTGAAGAATTATCAATATGATCATTGGATTTGGGATTGAGGTGGTTCTAGAAAGTAGTTAGGGAATGTAATATAGTGGTTATTAATGGGGGTGGTTGAGCAATGCCTCTGAGTGTGTGAGTATAGTGATAGGACTTATTGGCGACAAACTAGTAGTTAGAGCCATACGCTTTGGGACAAGTTGGAAAAGGATAGTTTGATGTGGGTTGGAACAAAATGTTGGTGTGGAAGGTTATAAGATACTTCTAGTGTGTATTTTGGTAAATAAAGGTCATATTTGATTTGGGTTGGGCTTTTGAGGAAAATCTAGGTTGTTCACCATTTTTTGTGTGGATGGCGGGGATGTGTCTATTTTTTCTGGTTTTGGTGATGAGGATGAGTACCAATGATTATAAGAATTTTAGTGTCTGTTATATCACGGTAGGTTGAGAAACATGATGGGATCTTTGTGGGAGCATGATTTTAGGTTCTGTGAGCCTTCGAAAGGGAAAGGGTATTATGTATAAAAAGGTGGTGGTTATAAGAATAAGCTTGAGGTGGGGAGCACCATAGCTCAATGAGTGATCGGGTGATGATGTAATAAATTTTCTATTCAGATGGTCTTGGTTAAGTGATCTAGTTTTTTTTGGTTTTGTAAATAGGTGTAATCTCATTGTTTTATTCAATTAAGTACCTTGAGTTGGAGGTTGTGCCTTGGTAGTGTCTTAGGCTATCAAAAACTGGAAGAGGATGTTGGTCAAAATTTGGTGACCAATGTAGTTCAGGTGGCACTGAAGGATGGCCAGGAATTCTCCATGAAGATGAGAAATATTATGGTGGGGATTTTTTAAGATGCCATGTCCAGGTCGATCGAAATTATGATGGAATTTTAATTTTCATTACCATATGATTTGAATCTTGAACCAAGACTTGGAATGGATTTATTAGAGTTGGGTTCTATCAATTAGATGTTCTATGATGGGGAATAATGCTTGAGATGTTTCTCTGGTGTTTGGATGAGTTTTGGAGTCTTTTGATTAAGTTTTGTTAGTTTTGTAGGTTTCCTATAAAGGGTGCACGGATTGGTGTGCATGGTTTGGGAGAAACCGTGCAACACCCTAATGATCATGAGGTTTTTGATTCATTTTGAAATAACCATGGACGTGTATCATAATTTTCACATAATTAATTGAAAACTTTATGTACTCTAAGGGAATTTGTGCAAGGATGAGGAGTCTCTAATACATGGTTCACGGGCTTCATATAGTTTTAGAAAAACTATGTGACTTTTTGTAGGTGGAAGGCAGTATTGATAGCATGGTTGGAACATGGTTCTAAGAACTACATGGACTAACAATAAAACGCATGGGGAGTGGATAGTAGGTGTTTGTAATGGCCCAATCAATTATGAATAAAATTCCCTTTCTTTTAATGTCTTATGGATATAGATAACACATGAACTCTTATTTATTATTGGGTTTAAATGACTGTTAAGTATCATTACCATTGATAACATAGTCATTGAATAGTGATCACACAACTATTATAAATATAAAGTTTTAAAAAATCCTTTTGACACAAACAAAGGATATGATGGCCTCATTCAGTAGACTTGGGCCATACAAAGCTCATTTGTTGGATCTTAAAAAGAAGATAGCATCACTGGTCTTCTCTCTTGACCAAGCCAAATTCAAGCTTCAAAATGTTAAGCTTGAACGGAATCTCCTATGGGAGAAGTTCAAGTTAATAGAGATTACTACCCAGGTGATGTTATCTAAGACACCCCATGAGTCTTTCACTATCGCACACCTTACCCTTAGGTATTATGTGGGTGTTATAAGGGGTTATGTAACAATATATTATTTAATTATTATGTAATCCATTTTGATAAATAAAATTCATATTCCATTAATTCATTTATAGGAATAGTATTTCTTAAAAAATGATGAATTTGATAAATTGATTTTTTAGTTAAAAATGGTACTTTTGATTAATATATGAATTATTATGTTTTTATTAATAATATTAGAAAAAAATTCTTATAAATTATAACTATATCAGTTCCTTTTCTATAAATTATTAGGTAATCAATTTGATAAGAGTTATATTTTTATACGATAAAACAGAAAGTGTATTTTTAAAGAATTTATTTTAAGGAATTAATGAATTTTTTAAATAATTTATATCTTAATAAAATATTAGTATCAAATTAATTTTATTAATAATAAATTATTATATAATTTTTATGAAGTCAAGTGTAATTTTTACTAAGGTTTTAAAAATGTTTTTATCAAAACCCGTCAAATTTTCAATAAATGTCAGTTCTCATTTTAAAAGTGAAAATTCATATATTTAGAAAATTATTTTGATAAAATTAATTTTTTTTTGAATCAGGATGTAAAAATTATCCAGTGGTGAATTTTTCATAATTTTTGGAGATAATTGAATTTTGGGTAAAAATTAAATAATATATAAATATATAGTGTATTTTATGACATCATAATGACCCAATAATGATTTAATAAATACCATAAAAGAGATATTAGACCAAATATATATTTTAACTTTAAAATAATGTGATTTTAGATTTATTTAACTTATTTTATAATGCCTTAGTGAATCCTCCAATAGTATAACATATTTTGTGATTTTAAGTTCATTTCTTTAATAATGTGACTCACCTCCACATAAGCAAGGATAATATTTTGATATATTCGTCCCATGTACTTATAAAATAATTTTTTACACTCTTATATTGAAAAACCCATTGTAAAAAACCATGGTAAGGTTTATGGTTTTGAATATTTAATTATATATATTCCAAAACCTAAGTTCTTGAAATATTAAAGAATCTCCCAATCATTTTCTATTTAAAAACACACATGCTCCCACTTCTATTCACTAAAAATACATAGAGCACGTCCCTACTCTATCCTCCCATCTCAATAATCCCCCCAAGGATCCCCAATCTCCCAATAATCCCCTCTTCAAGATTTTAAAGTCACACGCTCATATAAGGGTTTCCTTGCTTTCTTATTTTTATTCAAGTTTCCTTATAGTGTTAAACCCTTTTATTTCCAATTAAAAATGATGGGGTAGGTTTCTTCACATCCCCCATAATTACCTTATTATTTTTTAAGGATGATATACCCATTTCTCTCTCATTAATCCCTCCAATGTACACTCGTTACCATGTCGATATTTCGTAAGATTTATTTCATTCCTCCTCCTTTAAGTATCTTAATTATTTTTTGCCTTCTATTTAAAAATTACACTTGTTGTAACATGTATTTACATGATCCCCTTACTTCCCATTTAATTTATAAATTATGATATACCCACTTCCTCTCTCATCAACCCATTTTATGAATCCCCGTGTGATGTTGTTATGTTGCCGAAATTACACCGTGATTTTCCATGTGAAATTCATCATGTAGTGAATACCATGCCCATTTATCTATCAATATTATTCACCTTTATGAACATATACTTATTGATTATAGACTTTAATATATTTATCCCAAATTTATTTATCATGTAATAAATGATGATTTTGAATGAATCCATGTTATATGATCTCTGTGGCACACTTAAGCATGAGATTAAATTGTTCATGATGGATGTTCCCTGATAACACTCCAATGAATTAGGTAATGTTTTGTATCATGATACTTCATGTTGGGATATGGGTTTACCTCATTCCTTTATTGTACTTTTTTCTATCATGTTGGGATAGGGGTTTACCTGATTCCTTTATGTTAATGATGCATTATTTTAAGTTGTAGCCACATTTCCATGTTATGATGATCATGCTATATCATTCATTTATGTTAATGTTTCTCTTATTTTATATTGATATTTATATTGACTAACATGTATTTTATTCTTCATTTTATGCCTTATTTACTCCCTTACTAGTCTTTATAGCTCACTCTTTTCTTATGTATGTCCTCTGGTTATCCCATGCAATGCTATGTATGAAGTAATGTTGTGGTCATGTAAAATAAGTATTAAATAAAGATGTTGTAATATATGTATTAAGTTTTCATGTAATGTTCCTAATCCCCAAATAAAATAGACCTCTCGATCTTATGGGTTATATTAAGTTCAATTTTATGTAATAAATCATGTCTAAATATGGAATAATGAGCAGGCTTGTTATAGTTGGTATCAAAGGATAGGTTTAGTTATTTTTCGATTAGGGTTAGAAAACCCTAGTGAAGGCCTTAAGTATAAGACTAAGTATAAGAAAATAATACCTAAATTTTGGTGAGTATAGAATAAGTGGATTATCTAGAAAATATATCCATTTTTATATATGAAGAAGTAGAGGTGGATCTGGCACAGATGTATCTAGGGGTAAAACCCAAAAACACCACTTTAAGGTAGACTCAAATGAGAATTGGTGCACAAAAATGGGCCTTGATGCACTGTTGGTTCGACACTCCCAGGGGATATGATTTAGTAAATTCATATTCTTAGTATGAACCATTCTTAAGGGAACAAAAAAAATCCCAAAGAATATATGATAGGAAGTAGATCATGGATAACTTAGATCGAAGCATAGAAATTCAAAAGTTAAAGAGAAAAATGTAATTTATAAGTTATCCCTTTTTTCATTGAATTCCCCTTTATGGGTTTAATAGTTTAAAATATTTTCCCCTGGTTTTTCTTTTATTCTATCCAATGTCTGGTAATAAGAGGACTCAGGGAAACAATTGGTGTGAAGATCAATGTGATGACAGTTCTAATGAGATGCACAGTCCAATGGGAGTGGGAATCACAGACTTTTTCATGATACTCTCTCAGTTAACTCAAGTTTTTATTAGATAAATAGTTCAATAGGAACATCCAACGCCCCCCCCCCCCCCAAGAAATAATAAGTCACAATCTAGAGCTTAATGAGACAAATGCCTTCTACATTCAATGGATCATCTGATCCCCCAATCTCTGAACAACGGATCAACTCCATTGAGAATATCTTCTTCATCCTTCAATGTTCTGAACAAGAGAAGGTTCTTCTAGCTGCTTATCATATGGAGGTTGAAGCTGATAAATGGTGTACATTGATAAAAAATATGAAGTCGTAGGAAAATATCAAGGGAATGGGATGGAAAGATTTTTGGAAAACTTTTTTTGATAAATATTTTCCCCGTATCCTCCATCTTAAAATAGAAAAATATTTCATTGAACTCCCATAAAATGATGATGAATATATTGGTAAGTACAAGGAAAAATTCACTAGACTTGCACAATAAGCCTCTGGTTTCGTCGTCACCCCCAAATTCAAGGTTGGCCACTTCTATGGTGAACTAAAACCTTGCCTATGGAAAGCCCTGGTGGTCCGTGACTTTGAAAGCTATGAGGAGATTTTTCAATGTTCCCTCAAATTCGAGATGGAGATCAGAAAATCTTAGTGGTATGAGGTGGCTTTATTTTGAAATAGATTTCCCCATCCTTTTTATTAATTTTTAATGATTTATTTAATTATTTTTACACTTTTTATTAATTAAATTCACTTTTGTATTTATATAATTAAATTTGTCAAATATTCATTTTTTATAACAATTTATGTAATTATGGACCCTAAAATAATTGATTTAATATTTATTTGTTTTTAATACAACTAATTTTTAATTTGATTACTTAATCTTTATCTGTTTATTTTATTTAAATTTTTCATTATTAATAATTATTGAGTTTGTTAATTAATTTACTTTTAATTTTTAAAAGTTTACACATTCAGAAACTTAGCTACCGCTTGCGAGGCTACCGGTAGCCAAGCTACTGATAGCAAGGTTACTTTTTCTCAAACTAATGGTAACTAGGTTACTGTTACTACCTAATGGTTACCTGCATTATTTTTACTCTAGTGGTAACTAGTGTTGAGATGAAACGGTGACCTTGCTTTTACTGGTGACCTTTGTCACCGTTACCCTTTCCTATCGGTAACTCAAATTTTTTAACCCCAACCTCACTGACAAATTTTTCAGGGTCATTGGTACTCTTATCTTTTACTTGAATCTAACCTTTTTAATTAATTTATATAGAAATCTCAATTTAATTTTTTCATATTATTAGTTTATTAAGTATCCAGTTTTTAACTTAAGAGTTATCAATTAATAATTTTTATTATAACTTTAAGGTTTTATGTTTAACAAAAAATTTGTCTTAATTAATGGTGTTTGGAATTATTTTAATTAATTATTTTAAATCATTTTATTTAGTTTACTTAAGTTTTAATTTTATGTTTAACTATTGTGTTTATTTTAAAGGTCACTGTTAGTTTTCTATCGGTGACCATTTCACCATTTTCATGCTTACCGGTAGCTCTCATTTAAGTATATCTGTAACTTTATTTTTGTTTACTAGTAGTCTTAATTTATATCTATCAATGACCGTTTTTCTTTTTTTCAAAATGGTGACCCGTAGTTTCCTTTTCTAATGGTGAGTCTTTCCTCACTGCTCCTTTTCCTCACTGTTAGACAATTTCTGCACCTCACTGTTACTTCCTGCCCTCACAGCCACCGTTACTCATTCCTTACCACTAACCCCAATCCTTAAACCTCACCATTCCTATTTCCTCACCATTAGATTACTATCTTTGTTTCACCTCACTATTTCACCACCTTTTCCTCGTTCTTACTGTTTCTCTTCTCATACCCACATCGCACTACCATTGAAGTCGCGGACTGATGATCAAGACTGACACCGATGGAGGAGGTAAGTACCATCGAACCATCACTTCTGGATGTCGCGGTACACTGGAGGGCAGGATTTTCCGCCTATTGGAGTCTAATTTGAAGAACCTGCAGCTGCCATGTGGAGTTCCACCGAAGCTGAATAGGAAGAGGGTGTGCAGAACCGGTTTTTTGTGCCATGTCATTTAGAGGAGTCCAGTTCGCTGATGGACTTTCTTCAAGGTTTTTCACCTTCTTGACACCGCACTGCTATGAGGAGCTCGAATCGAGCCACTTCCATGGTTGCTTTCAGGTCGCAAGGGAGGTGAATGTGGATTCGGGAGGAGGAGCTCGGACCCGGTTTTCCGTTGTCGCCATGTCACTGGCTTGAGGAGGTCTGCCGCTGCGAAGAGACGCTGTTGTCTGCTACCGGTACTAAGGATTTGGAGCTAGCTACTATTGTAGGAGGTTCATACCAAAGTCTAAAACATGTCCATATTCATGCAACTAACTCAGCAGAAGTCAGTTACAAGGGCAAAACTAGTGAGACGTGCCAGTCATAGAAAAAAATGCATGTTGTGTGGTGCATTTGTGAAGGGCATTTGAAGCCGGTAGAAAACAAGTAGTGACAAGTAGTTTTTGACAGTAGATACTTAAAGTAGAGTAATCATCAGAATAGGGTGACCCTCTCATTTGTTTCATTCCACGGTCACATCAAACGCGATAGCAAAGCAGCTCTGGAGACGAGCTGGAGGTTTTGGAGCCCAAGTGCAGAGTAGAATTAGGGGAGTTCTTCTTCCTTCTAGATGGAATTCATGTACTCTATTCTAGTATGCCTTAATTTCCCGTATTGATAATTAAAAAAATAATTGGTTAAACCATTGATCTCAGGTAATTACTACTTCTATTGGTTAATTTTCTACCTTTCTACTTTCATACATCAATGTTTCAGTATCAATCAGCGAGATTGATGCTAAGTTCATTAAATTACTTTTCACCACTAGAACTTAATTTTCAAAACTCCCCAATCAAATTGACGAGATTGATCATGGAAACATCTTAAAAAAATAATCAATTTACACTTACTTCGGGACTTACGGCGAGTTCATCTTATTTTCATTTTCTTCTCTAACTTTTCACAGTTGATTTGATTTGGAGTGGTGAACTCCGAAATCAATCAGCTTGTGTGACTTAACTCTAGGAGAGGGAGATAAGTCACTCTCTTTATGGTGGTGAAAAGCAGTAAATTTAAGGTGAATTGGAATACTTATAAAACCATTAGAATGGAGACTTTTCCCCGGGAATTTTACTTGATTGTTCACTTATGAGCATTTTATATCTCTATTTCTCACTATTCTTAGTCTGTTTCTTGTTTCATAATAGTTTAGAACAAAAACTCAAAAATACTATAGTGTTTCATTAGTGACCGATTTAAAAAAATTAAAATAAATAAATAAAAGAAATAGAAAATTTATTCCACTCCTGACAATGGTGGGATCTTTAGTTAGTTTTTAGAAGACTAGTGGTTAAAATTTCCTTCCCTGTGGGTTCGACCCTGCTTTCTAGATATACGGTAGTTAGTAGGAATATAAATTTTAAAAGTTGACTGACTTCAACGACAGTACAGGTTATGTTTTTGGCATCGTTTCCGGGAAAGGCTTGTGTAGAGACCCGAAGCTTGACGTACATGTAAAATACATTACTTTTTCGGAATACTTAATACATAACAAAAAAACCAAAACTCAAGGATCATAATAGTTTATTGTCTTTGGAAACTTGGAATATAAACTTCTAATCATGTTGAAAGATCTTCAAAAACTCCCATAATGATCTTCCCCTTTTTGGTTCCTTACCTAAAACCTTTCTTAATTTCCTGGGGAAAAATAAAACATAAAAAGGGTGAGCTCAAATGCTCAGTAAGGGAAAACATAGAGAACATAAAATAATCCATAAACATTTGAAAGCAAAAACTTGAACATGAAACTTAAACATCAAAATATTGAGCAAAGACATAAATCGTGGAAGTACGTAAGGCATATATCATAATGGAACATCAACCATGATAAAATATAATGGGAATAAAACATGTAATTTTGGAAACCATTTAGCACATGTTATGATTTCCATAGTATCCAAGGCATTGCTACATCTTAGTGGACAAAGTCCCTTTCTGAATCGAGTTCACTCCTCATTTTAGTCCTGTAACACTGAACTAGATTAACTTACCGTTCCAGCCATGTCTATCTCATGAGATATAAATCTTTACCCAATGCATTGGAGAGAGATATAGGTCCCACCCATCTCATAATGAAATCATTTTTACTTTTTCCAAAAAATAAACATACATCATTCATAATAACACAACGAATAAAATGGGTTTCATAAACATCATCCCATCATCACATAATCTATATAAAAATAATGGATATCATTTCATAATATTAAAAGTGAAACCATGTAAATCATAGATACATTAGACTTGAAACATAGACATGTGAAATAATGTCATCTTAGATGGAAAAATGGTTTTGATAAAACACTTGAAATGAATTCTTGAGTAAAATATCCTTTCTTCTTCAAAATCAAATTCTTTTCACAAAACATCTTGCAATTTTTAAAGAAATATATTTTGTTGGAAATAGTCATGAAATATTTTGGAGGAAGCTTCATGAAAATAAGGCTTTATAAAACCGTAAAAATCTTTTCGTTCCGTACAAGTTAAAAAAACATTCTTCTCGTACTTTTGCCGGAAAAGTCAAAAAGTACCCCGTAAAAAAAGATTCCTAACATAGCATGTAGTAAAAGTAAAAAATGGGCAAAAAGGACTTTAAATATACATGAAACCATTTTTAGAAAACAGGTACATGGATGATAAATATAACCCTAGTAACTACTTACGAATAAACAATCTCGGATAAAAATGAGATTGGAAAAGTCATCCCTTACCTTACGTCTGATATGCTTTGTATGGATCTAAACCTCCTGTATAATGATTTAAATAATGTCATTGACTTATTAAATAATCATATCTATTGTTATTATATCATATATTCTTCACTTATGACTTTATATTACCCGTTCTTTTGTAAATTCCATGTTAAAGCAGCGTTTTGCGTAAAATCATTTCATTTATCGTATGTGTTTCGAATTGTCGTTCTTGATATTATTACTTATATCCTGATTTACATAATTACAGAATGTAAAACATTATTTCTATATAATATATATTCATCATATAAATATATATTATAGATCGATAAAAGGAATTAAATACACCGTTCATGGAGACGGTAGGTCGTACGTACGCATGAACGCTGTTTTCGTTTCCTTATTGAATTGAATGAAACTAAATAGATGAAATATATATATATATATACATAAATCCATTAGCATTATTATGTCATATATTTCATTATTATTCATTATATAAACTTTATAATCATCCATGTATGGTTAACATGGATAATGAATCTCATCGCGTCGTGGAGACGGTAATCTGTACGTACGCACGAGTGATGATATCGTTCCCATAATTATTGAATAGAATTGGGGTGGATGGTATAATATATCAGAATCAGTATGATGTTATAATAACCATATATATTTATTCTTTACACCATTATACCCATCCATGTAAGGTGTTGGTGGAAAAACATATTACACCACGGTGTGGAGACAGTATTCCGTATGTACGCACACGCGGAGATTTCATTTTCCGTAGGATGGATAGAAGGTGAAATGGGGTTGATTAATATTTATAATAACATATCAGTATATGAGTGATACTTATGTTATTACTTCATAATGAAACAACTAAATAATGAGAAGTAGAAGAAGAAATAAATTTGAAAGAATTGGTAACGGACATTACCTCTTCTTTGAAACGCCTCTTTCAGACCTCCTCTTAGGGAACTAAAATTGGTCTTTGAAGAACGAAAGGACCTCTAGGATGTATCTAGGGAAGTGGGGAAGTGAAATTTGTAGGGTTTTCCCGAGATTGAAGGCTCAAATTGGTGTGAAGAGGAGAGGGAGGAGGTGCCCTTTTATAAGGGAGGAGAGAGGCACCTTTGGAAATACAAGAAATATTAGTTTATATTAAATCCCAACCCCTCTTAGTAAACTTCCAAAATGACTCATATACAAATATTAGATGATATAGGGTTGTAATATCATCAACAAATAAAATTTAGACATGTTATGAATTTATTTAATACATTATCAACTTGATTTATCCTTATTTATCAATTTAATTTTATTTGTGGTAATAATATTCTATATTTTAAATTATTATAAATAATTACATATGTGTTGTGAATTCTCCATACTTTGACACTTTATGACATTTTAGACCATATAAATTTAAAGTTTTAATTTTTAAATATTTTTATGATTTTTAAATAATTTTATAATATGTTATTTTTATAAAATAACAATAGTGTCAATTTTGACACTATTCATTTATTTGAATTTAAATAAACAATATAAAGAAGATATGTTCAAACTAAAAGATTTAATAGATCCATAACATGTCATATTTATCTATAAAATTAGTGGAAAACATTAAATAGTTCATATAATATTTATTTTAATATTTTTAAAACCATTTATTTGATATTTCTCAAAATAAAACAATTTCAATATCACTATTATGTCACCTTAAATGATACTTATTTAATCCCTAAAAATTCTAAATAAATTCATAAGATGTAGATACTTTTATTATATTTCTGGAGACTATTTATATCCGAAGATTCATGAAGTTTATCACTAAACTAAAATTATTATTCTTATAAGATTTAAGAAAGTGACATGTGGTAACATTCTTTGGTTTTAATAATAATTAAATTATTTTCAAGGAAAAAAGTCCATTAAATGAATCTAATCTGACCCTTAGCTGATATGGGTCGACTTTTAGTAA
Organism: Viscum album; assembly: GCA_963277665.1. Lineage (NCBI taxonomy): Eukaryota > Viridiplantae > Streptophyta > Magnoliopsida > Santalales > Viscaceae > Viscum > Viscum album. Next base: position 1,295,742,777 of record OY728152.1, read on the forward strand.
TCCAATAGTATTTTTTCAGGTGTTAGGGTAATTTTATAATCTTATATTTACCCTTAATTACCAGATTTACCTTTAACTATGGTAAATAAAATTTACCGTAGTTACTATCCATAATGCCCAAAAATAAAAAGTATCTTATTAACATAATTTGGACACACTGACTCCAAATATGGAATCCATTTTTTCAAATTCAATACACAAAAGTTGCATAAATTAAATTAAAATTAATTCCGTTGTCGAAAGAAAACGGGTTTTTGTTTAAAACATTGCAAAAGATTGAATTGATTTAACCTATGAATTCAAGGTAAAATCAAGGATAATGACATACATTATATTAAATTGTAAAAATATATTCTATTTATACTTTAAAACCATTAAATATTATAATTTAACCATATATATAATTACGATGAAAAAAGTTGTTTTTAATTAAAATATAGCGTGTTTTTACTATTCATTAAAATATGAAAGTTATCAGAATGAAGTGCCCAGATCAGAGTGAATCACTGAGAGGGGGAGGGGGTGAATCAGTGATCCCTTAAAACTTTTTACTAATTGATTCTTATCAATTAAACCTCTATGGCTGGTTAAAGCCTCGATCCACTCTTCTTGTGTCTCTCAACCTTTCCCGAATGATGCAGTAATGAAAAGGCACAGGACACAAGGATTTACAAGGTTCGGCACCAAAGGCCTACATCCTTGCCATGCTCTCCCAGCATGGATTCTCCCATTATAATCGGTTAGTATTACAATGGTCGATACAGAGTCCCACTGTATCTCTCCTAAGTCCCACAGGAGGGTCTTTATACTGCGTCCCACTGTGTTACCAGAGTCCCACTGGCCTGCTCCAGAATCCCACTGAAGACTTCTTCTCCCTGAGTCCCACAGGGTCTTCTCCTGGCTCCTCGAGTCGCACGAGTAGCTCTTCTTCACTTTAAGTTCTTCAAGTAACTTCAGCAGTCTGGGATGAAGACTACTGGCCTTGCTCTTTTCTTCTGATCACTTGTGGTGAACAGGTCTTCTCATCTTGCTCGGGCTTTATCACCTTCTTCTAAGGATGCCCCGGCTTCTCTCCAATTACTGAATGCTCAGACAAACAATATCTTTCACTTCAGTCTGGCTCAGTCTCAGTTGCACACCACTGATTTAGCACTGTTCACGTGTGCACGTGCATGCATGCATGCATGCACTCCTCCTTTCCTCTTCTTGGTGCAGTAGACCCACAAAGGGTGTAGTATCTTTAAGCACACACCACCTTCTCACTTCTTCACACACTTTAATCTCTTTTTATTACACACATAAATGTGTGTTATACACTAGTGTGAGTCTTCCACTTCTTTCTTCTTCTAAGTGTGTTTACTTTTAGTGCACACACCTAGGTTCGGCCACTTCTTTAATTTGCACACAATTGTTTCACTTTAGCACACACATGAGTTGGGCCTTCACACTTCTTGTTGCACACCCTTAAATGGCCGTAGGGTGTTCCTCTTTAATTTGCACACACACACACTAAAATGAGGTGTGGTCTTCAATTCACCCACACAAGGCTACGGCCTATTCAATTCTAACACACACACAAAGTGTGGTCTTCCCTTGGTGCACACAAGGCACTAAGGCCTTGGCCTTCTATTCTTTTGCACACACACAAATGTGGTGGCCTTCCTCCTTATGCACACACACGGCCACGGCCTTCCTTCTCACTTTTCACACACAAGGCATGCAAGCCTCGGGTCCCCTTCTTGTTTAGCACAAGGCAATGCCTTGGCCTTCCACTTGCACACACTGCCCGAACTCTTTTATTCTTCTTTGCACACACCCAAGGTATCCTCGGCCGTCTTCCTCCTTCACTTGGCACACAAGCACAAGTCTCGGGTCTTCTTCAGCACACCTACTGCTCAAACATAAAATGAAGGCGCGCAAGGGGTGCGGCCAACTTCTTTTCTTTTATCGTGCAAGGACTTGGGTGCACAAGCACTCGGGTGTGCAGCGTGCAACACCACGAGGCGCGCAAGCCACAAGGGTGCAAAGACACCTTGGGCGCGCAAGCTTCTCCTGCCGCGCAAGTATGCGGGCAGGGAGAGCTCTTCCTGTCGCGCAAATAATGCGCACAGGGGACTCCTCTTTCGGGCCTCGGGTGGCACCGAGAACAACAGCCGCGCAAGTGCTTTGCGCGGCGGCTTCTTCTTCGCGAGGCAGAGGCACACGCGGGACACAAATCTTCAACAAGGTTTCAGCGCATCAGCCAGCGGCACAGAGGGCTCGGCCTCAATTTTATAGGCAGAGACTGCCTCAGATTATCCGCGTGCAATAACTTCAAACACCCGAGATCTTCGGATCTTCAAGATTCGGTGAAATCTTGTTTTTCTCCTCAGTTTCCACCGCGGGTTCTTTCCTTAATTTTCTCCACGTGCATGCGACTTTGAACGCATGCACGGCCTCTTTAATTCCAATCCATGCATGCAAAGCTCGAACACCAACTGGCCTCGGCACCTTTGGTTTGCCTTCGGCCAAATCTCGAATCCTTCTCTCGTTGCATGCAAGCCCACTTTTTAATCATGGAACAGTTCGTCTTGGCCAGACGATCACAGTGGAGGCTTCACTTCCTTCAGAGGTGGCCGGGAACCCGAAATCCATCTTCGGGAAGCCTCTGGTTCGAAGGAGGTACGCGGGAGTCTTCGGCTCGAGCTCGAGGAAGAGGACGGTCTCTTAGCCGTCGGATCAGGCGATCGATTAACCTTGGACGGCCTGGATTAGATCGCGGCGCCGCGGATGGATCGTGCGGCGCAGATCAAGCGCGCGATCAATCGAGCGGCTCAGATTCGCTCCCGGGAAATTTTCCGCGTCCCACATCGAAACGGGGCGCGGTTTTCTCGCGGTTTATTACCCAGCCGCTGCCGTCTACTCCACAATTGAACTCTCTCCCTCCACGGTGCCGCCCCACACCGTGTTCTCCCTGCGGGCGCGCTCTGCGCCCAATCTCTGCTCCTGCGGGCGCGCTCCTAGCGCCCACTATGCTCCTCCGGCGCGCGGGTTTCACCACCGCGTGCCCTCGGGGGCTTATACACGGCCCCCCTGCCTCTCGAGCTTGCACCATGGGATCCCCCATGGGAGTGGCGCCTAGTGCCCATATGAGCCGTGGGGTTGAACCCGTGGGCTGGCTTGAGATGGCAAATTTTTTGCAAAGGCATGAGAATAATACTTTGTCAAATACCAAGTTCTTCCATAAGTTAAAGCCAAATGCCACTCCAAGCCTTCTTCTTCCCATCTCTATGCTTCTTCTTCTTAAGAATTCCTCCATTCATCCTCAACATTTATTTATTACTTAGGAGTGAATTCTTGAAGGTTCTCCATCAACCGAACGCTTGAATCAACATAAAATCTCCAATGTGCTTCATTGATCCAATTAGAGATCAAGTTGGATCACTTCCAATTCACATGCACTAAGAGTTAGTACATGGACTTCTTTGAATCCACTTCATCCACTCAGGAGTAGTGGATGGTTCTCCTTCACTTCCTCATGCATTGTCAATACAATGCATGGTCCTCTAACCATGTTGTGACATTGTATCCAGTTGATACAAGTTCTTGGAACTTTAAGATCAGCTCAACAATCGCCAGATTTAATGATGCTCCATCATCATTCATTCTTCAAGTGGTGTAACTTAGTATCATATTGATACAAGTATTGAAACATTAAGATCAGTTCAACAATCGTCTGATATTACTAGAGAATGTTTCAACCACATCTCATATGCCACTTAGTGAATCTCCTAAGTGACATGTCTCTTAGTACCATGGCCACTCTCCATTCATCACCAACACCATCACAACCTTTGTCATTCACATCTTGACTTTCCTCGACATCCATTCATTCTAAGACAACAACATGTCTCATTGACAACAAATGCAACACAATGCACTTCAATCTCCCCCTTTGTATTTGTTGTCAATACACTCCATCAGCACATATGAATGGGTCAATATGTGTGCCAATATTTTCTCCCCCTTATTGGCAATCAAATGCAAAGGTGTGGTGTGGTTCACTTTCAAAAATCTCTTCCTCCCTTATAAAAGTATTTTCTTGAAAAACACTGAGAGAGGGATGATGTCACATGTTCTCTTTAGCAAAGAACCTTTAGTAAATCAGCTCTAAGTCTACTTGGGCTAACCCGGTGTAGAAAACAAGAGTGATATAACCAAGGAATTCAAAGCTGTCCATAATTCTCTACACATGTGAGATCATGCTTAGGGGTTTGAATTTTTTTCAGATATTCAATGAATTGCTGAATCCTGCACATACTTCACAAAAATCATTAGAAAGTTCAGTGCAAAGATAAAGCTCCCCCTTTCATCCATTTGTCTTCAATCCATACTCCCCCTTAATTGACAAGATAAACTCAATTAAGAAACAAGGGATGAAAGTATGATTGGAATACCTTCAGCTTTTCTCAAGATAGTATTAAATCTTACAATACCATCTTCTCCAGTTGAGAATGATCATCATCTTCAATTCCCTGCATTGTTAGCACATGTAAATACCAATGTATAAGGTAATAAGATGGAACCTCCTTGGTTCATCAATGTGAACAACAAGGTTGAGAAGATTCTCTCAACCGAGATGTCCCATTTTCACCATTCTTCACACTTGCACATTTGATCTTCAGTGATGATTGTGCTGGTGTGGATCTCAACCCATCTTCATGTGAAATCTTTTTCTTCCCTTTTGCTTTAGCAAATGCCAGAGCTTCATCTTCAGCTCTTTGTAGTTCTCTGGCAAGTTGCAACTGATGTGGCCATATGACAAGTATATCATTTGGAAGAGTGGCCCCAGTTCTGGAAGTTTCACATGGTTCCTTAGATGCTGTCAAGCTACCTTTCTTAGGCAACTTGTTTTCAATCAATCCCTTCTGCTTCTTCTGGATTGATTGTCTGTTTGAGTTCAGTCTGCCTCTATTGAATTTCATGGATTCTTTACAAAGATCCATGATATGACCATTCTTTCCACAGTAGAAGCATGTTTTCTTGGTGGTCCTTCTGGATGCATCACCCTTCTTGGATTCAAACTCCAAGGACTTCTCTTCATTTCTCAAAATCTTCTTGGGAGCATCTTCCACTTTCTTCTTCTTGCTTCCCAAGGAATCTTTCTGATCCAGGTTCAGTGATCTTTTCTTCTTTTGAGCTCTGGATACAGTTGGAGATTGACATGTATCTTTTTGACCACTTTTGAAATCATCCCAGATGTTGTCAAGTAATCCAAATCTATTTGCAGTAAACAGATGTTTCTGGACCTGTGGATGTTGCTTCTTTCCTTCTGGCTTGCTCCCCCTAGGCATGGGCTTCCTCTGTGCTTTGACATTCATTGGATTGTACCAACAATCCTTTGCACAATGCCCATACTTATTACAACACCAGCATTGACCCACAAATCTTGACCTCTTGTGTACTTCTGATTGCTGGGTACTTTTCTTGACAAGTTGTGTTGTTTCAGGAGAGCTCTGCTTCTTTACTGTCTTCATCCATATTTGTTTGGAATTATTCTTCCATCCTGCACTTTTTGTGGAAACACAATTAGAAGCATCAGTACAAGATGGTATGGATGGTACCTTCCTTTTAGAAGTTGTTGCCCTTTTATTAGAGGATGTCTTTCTTTTAGAATCATCCTGCTCAATGCATACTTGAGTAGCAACATTTCTCCTTTCAGCTGACTGGGAGGGTTCAGCTTTGGGTGATTGCTGATTTTTCAATATCACCTCTAGTTCTAAGCATTTCATATTGAGGGAGTTTTTCTCATCCTCAATAGTTCTTAGCTTTCCTTCCCAATTCTCCACCAGTTGTTTCATCTGGTCTTCATGCACCTTCTTTAATTCTTGTAATGAATTTTCCAGCTCCTTCACCCTTTTTGCTTTGTCTTCAAGTTGAGCATCTTTGACAACCATTGAAACTCTGTGCCTCTTTTCCAGTGCATGGAAAACATCTTTGACTATTATCATAAAGAATTCTTTCTCAGAAAGGCTTCTTTGCAATTCTTCAGCGGTGTCTTCATATCTTTCATTGCAAAGAGATACTGTTTCATCTTTGGCATTTACCAGCTTTCTGAGAGTGTTGGTTATGCCAACCCTTTTAGCCAATTGGACTTCCAGAGAATTGGCTTCATCTTCTAGCTGTAATTTTTCTTCTTGAAGATCAAGGAGGCCTGTAGCTATACACATTGCAATTTCCTTGGGGACTCTCTTCTGAAGATATTTGATTGCATTTAGAAGATCATTGTTCCTTCCATCTTCATCACATCTAGAGCAGGCTTCATCAGAAGAATGATAAAAGGAATTGTCATCTGATGTGACTTTCACATTTCTTTCCATAGAAGGAGTTTCTCTGATTGCAGCAACCTTCTTCCTCATCTTCTTTGCCGGTTTCTTCATTCTGTTTTTCAGAGTCTTGGCAGATATCTCCATTTGAGGCTGTTCTTTCATTTCCTCAAATCTGCACTCCATATAGACTCCCTTGGATCTTTTAGAGGTAACCTCCCTCTGATACCAATTGAAGTGCCCAGATCAGTGTGAATCACTGAGAGGGGGAGGGGGTGAATCAGTGATCCCTTAAAACTTTTTACTAATTGATTCTTATCAATTAAACCTCTATGGCTGGTTAAAGCCTCGATCCACTCTTCTTGTATCTCTCAACCTTTCCCGAATGATGCAGTAATGAAAAGGCACAGGACACAAGGATTTACAAGGTTCGGCACCAAAGGCCTACATCCTTGCCATGCTCTCCCAGCATGGATTCTCCCATTATAATCGGTTAGTATTACAATGGTCGATACAGAGTCCCACTGTATCTCTCCTGAGTCCCACAGGAGGGTCTTTATACTGTGTCCCACAGTGTTACCAGAGTCCCACTGGCCTGCTCCAGAATCCCACTGAAGACTTCTTCTCCCTGAGTCCCACAGGGTCTTCTCCTGGCTCCTCGAGTCGCACGAGTAGCTCTTCTTCACTTTAAGTTCTTCAAGTAACTTCAGCAGTCTGGGATGAAGACTACTGGCCTTGCTCTTTTCTTCTGATCACTTGTGGTGAACAGGTCTTCTCATCTTGCTCGGGCTTTATCACCTTCTTCTAAGGATGCCCCGGCTTCTCTCCAATTACTGAATGCTCAGACAAACAATATCTTTCACTTCAGTCTGGCTCAGTCTCAGTTGCACACCACTGATTTAGCACTGTTCACGTGTGCACGTGCATGCATGCATGCATGCACTCCTCCTTTCCTCTTCTTGGTGCAGTAGACCCACAAAGGGTGTAGTATCTTTAAGCACACACCACCTTCTCACTTCTTCACACACTTTAATCTCTTTTTATTACACACATAAATGTGTGTTATACACTAGTGTGAGTCTTCCACTTCTTTCTTCTTCTAAGTGTGTTTACTTTTAGTGCACACACCTAGGTTCGGCCACTTCTTTAATTTGCACACAATTGTTTCACTTTATCACACACATGAGTTGGGCCTTCACACTTCTTGTTGCACACCCTTAAATGGCCGTAGGGTGTTCCTCTTTAATTTGCACACACACACACTCAAATGAGGTGTGGTCTTCAATTCACCCACACAAGGCTACGGCCTATTCAATTCTAACACACACACAAAGTGTGGTCTTCCCTTGGTGCACACAAGGCACTAAGGCCTTGGCCTTCTATTCTTTTGCACACACACAAATGTGGTGGCCTTCCTCCTTATGCACACACACGGCCACGGCCTTCCTTCTCACTTTGCACACACAAGGCATGCAAGCCTCGGGTCCCCTTCTTGTTTAGCACAAGGCAATGCCTTGGCCTTCCACTTGCACACACTGCCCGAACTCTTTTATTCTTCTTTGCACACACCCAAGGTATCCTCGGCCGTCTTCCTCCTTCACTTGGCACACAAGCACAAGTCTCGGGTCTTCTTCAGCACACCTACTGCTCAAACATAAAATGAAGGCGCGCAAGGGGTGCGGCCAACTTCTTTTCTTTTATCGTGCAAGGACTTGGGTGCACAAGCACTCGGGTGTGAAGCGTGCAACACCACGAGGCGCGCAAGCCACAAGGGTGCAAAGACACCTTGGGCGCGCAAGCTTCTCCTGCCGCGCAAGTATGCGGGCAGGGAGAGCTCTTCCTGTCGCGCAAATAATGCGCACAGGGGACTCCTCTTTCGGGCCTCGGGTGGCACCGAGAACAACAGCCGCGCAAGTGCTTTGCGCGGCGGCTTCTTCTTCGCGAGGCAGAGGCACACGCGGGACACAAATCTTCAACAAGGTTTCAGCGCATCAGCCAGCGGCACAGAGGGCTCGGCCTCATTTTTATAGGCAGAGACTGCCTCAGATTATCCGCGTGCAATAACTTCAAACACCCGAGATCTTCGGATCTTCAAGATTCGGTGAAATCTTGTTTTTCTCCTCAGTTTCCACCGCGGGTTCTTTCCTTAATTTTCTCCACGTGCATGCGACTTTGAACGCATGCACGGCCTCTTTAATTCCAATCCATGCATGCAAAGCTCGAACACCAACTGGCCTCGGCACCTTCGGTTTGCCTTCGGCCAAATCTCGAATCCTTCTCTCGTTGCATGCAAGCCCACTTTTTAATCATGGAACAGTTCGTCTTGGCCAGACGATCACAGTGGAGGCTTCACTTCCTTCAGAGGTGGCCGGGAACCCGAAATCCATCTTCGGGAAGCCTCTGGTTCGAAGGAGGTACGCGGGAGTCTTCGGCTCGAGCTCGAGGAAGAGGACGGTCTCTTAGCCGTCGGATCAGGCGATCGATTAACCTTGGACGGCCTAGATTAGATCGCGGCACCGCGGATGGATCGTGCGGCGCAGATCAAGCGCGCGATCAATCGAGCGGCTCAGATTCGCTCTCGGGAAATTTTCCGCGTCCCACATCGAAACGGGGCGTGGTTTTCTCGCGGTTTATTACCCAGCCGCTGCCGGCTACTCCACAATTGAACTCTCTCCCTCCACGGTGCCGCCCCGCACCGTGTTCTCCCTGCGGGCGCGCTCTGCGCCCAATCTCTGCTCCTGCGGGCGCGCTCCTAGCGCCCACTATGCTCCTCCGGCGCGCGGGTTTCACCACCGCGTGCCCTCGGGGGCTTATACACGGCCCCCCTGCCTCTCGAGCTTGCACCATGGGATCCCCCATGGGCGTGGCGCCTAGTGCCCATATGAGCCGTGGGGTTGAACCCGTGGGCTGGCTTGAGATGGCCAATTTTTTGCAAAGGCATGAGAATAATACTTTGTCAAATACCAAGTTCTTCCATAAGTTAAAGCCAAATGCCACTCCAAGCCTTCTTCTTCCCATCTCTATGCTTCTTCTTCTTAAGAATTCCTCCATTCATCCTCAACATTTATTTATTACTTAGGAGTGAATTCTTGAAGGTTCTCCATCAACCGAACGCTTGAATCAACATAAAATCTCCAATGTGCTTCATTGATCCAATTAGAGATCAAGTTGGATCACTTCCAATTCACATGCACTAAGAGTTAGTACATGGACTTCTTTGAATCCACTTCATCCACTCAGGAGTAGTGGATGGTTCTCCTTCACTTCCTCATGCATTGTCAATACAATGCATGGTCCTCTAACCATGTTGTGACATTGTATCCAGTTGATACAAGTTCTTGGAACTTTAAGATCAGCTCAACAATCGCCAGATTTAATGATGCTCCATCATCATTCATTCTTCAAGTGGTGTAACTTAGTATCATATTGATACAAGTATTGAAACATTAAGATCAGTTCAACAATCGTCTGATATTACTAGAGAATGTTTCAACCACATCTCCTATGCCACTTAGTGAATCTCCTAAGTGACATGTCTCTTAGTACCATGGCCACTCTCCATTCATCACCAACACCATCACAACCTTTGTCATTCACATCTTGACTTTCCTCGACATCCATTCATTCTAAGACAACAACATGTCTCATTGACAACAAATGCAACACAATGCACTTCAATCTCCCCCTTTGTATTTGTTGTCAATACACTCCATCAGCACATATGAATGGGTCAATATGTGTGCCAATATTTTCTCCCCCTTATTGGCAATCAAATGCAAAGGTGTGGTGTGGTTCACTTTCAAAAATCTCTTCCTCCCTTATAAAAGTATTTTCTTGAAAAACACTGAGAGAGGGATGATGTCACATGTTCTCTTTAGCAAAGAACCTTTAGTAAATCAGCTCTAAGTCTACTTGGGCTAACCCGGTGTAGAAAACAAGAGTGATATAACCAAGGAATTCAAAGCTGTCCATAATTCTCTACACATGTGAGATCATGCTTAGGGGTTTGAATTTTTTTCAGATATTCAATGAATTGCTGAATCCTGCACATACTTCACAAAACTCATTAGAAAGTTCAGTGCAAAGATAAAGCTCCCCCTTTCATCCATTTGTCTTCAATCCATACTCCCCCTTAATTGACAAGATAAACTCAATTAAGAAACAAGGGATGAAAGTATGATTGGAATACCTTCAGCTTTTCTCAAGATAGTATTAAATCTTACAATACCATCTTCTCCAGTTGAGAATGATCATCATCTTCAATTCCCTGCATTGTTAGCACATGTAAATACCAATGTATAAGGGAATAAGATGGAACCTCCTTGGTTCATCAATGTGAACAACAAGGTTGAGAAGATTCTCTCAACCGAGATGTCCCATTTTCACCATTCTTCACACTTGCACATTTGATCTTCAGTGATGATTGTGCTGGTGTGGATCTCAACCCATCTTCATGTGAAATCTTTTTCTTCCCTTTTGCTTTAGCAAATTCCAGAGCTTCATCTTCAGCTCTTTGTAGTTCTCTGGAAAGTTGCAACTGATGTGGCCATATGACAAGTATATCATTTGGAAGAGTGGCCCCAGTTCTGGAAGTTTCACATGGTTCCTTAGATGCTGTCAAGCTACCTTTCTTAGGCAACTTGTTTTCAATCAATCCCTTCTGCTTCTTCTGGATTGATTGTCTGTTTGAGTTCAGTCTGCCTCTATTGAATTTCATGGCTTCTTTACAAAGATCCATGATATGACCATTCTTTCCACAGTTGAAGCATGTTTTCTTGGTGGTCCTTCTGGATGCATCACCCTTCTTGGATTCAAACTCCAAGGACTTCTCTTCATTTCTCAAAATCTTCTTGGGAGCATCTTCCACTTTCTTCTGCTTGCTTCCCAAGGAATCTTTCTGAGCCAGGTTCAGTGATCTTTTCTTCTTTTGAGCTCTGGATACAGTTGGAGATTGACATGTATCTTTTTGACCACTTTTGCAATCATCCCAGATGTTGTCAAGTAATCCAAATCTATTTGCAGTAAACAGATGTTTCTGGACCTGTGGATGTTGCTTCTTTCCTTCTGGCTTGCTCCCCCTAGGCATGGGCTTCCTCTGTGCTTTGACATTCATTGGATTGTACCAACAATCCTTTGCACAATGCCCATACTTATTACAACACCAGCATTGACCCACAAATCTTGACCTCTTGTGTACTTCTGATTGCTGGGTACTTTTCTTGACAAGTTGTGTTGTTTCAGGAGAGCTCTGCTTCTTTACTGTCTTCATCCATATTTGTTTGGAATTATTCTTCCATCCTGCACTTTTTGTGGAAACACAATTAGAAGCATCAGTACAAGATGGTATGGATGGTACCTTCCTTTTAGAAGTTGTTGCCCTTTTATTAGAGGATGTCTTTCTTTTAGAATCATCCTGCTCAATGCATACTTGAGTAGCAACATTTCTCCTTTCAGCTGACTGGGAGGGTTCATCTTTGGGTGATTGCTGATTTTTCAATATCACCTCTAGTTCTAAGCATTTCATATTGAGGGAGTTTTTCTCATCCTCAATAGTTCTTAGCTTTCCTTCCCAATTCTCCACCAGTTGTTTCATCTGGTCTTCATGCACCTTCTTTAATTCTTGTAATGAATTGTCCAGCTCATTCACCCTTTTTGCTTTGTCTTCAAGTTGAGCATCTTTGACAACCATTGAAACTCTGTGCCTCTTTTCCAGTGCATGGAAAACATCTTTGACTATTATCATAAAGAATTCTTTCTCAGAAAGGCTTCTTTGCAATTCTTCAGCGGTGTCTTCATATCTTTCATTGCAAAGAGATACTGTTTCATCTTTGGCATTTACCAGCTTTCTGAGAGTGTTGGTTATGCCAACCCTTTTAGCCAATTGGACTTCCAGAGAATTGGCTTCATCTTCTAGCTGTAATTTTTCTTCTTGAAGATCAAGGAGGCCTGTATCTATACACATTTCAATTTCCTTGGGGACTCTCTTCTGAAGATATTTGATTGCATTTAGAAGATCATTGTTCCTTCCATCTTCATCACAGCTAGAGCAGGCTTCATCAGAAGAATGATAAAAGGAATTGTCATCTGATGTGACTTTCACATTTCTTTCCATAGAAGGAGTTTCTCTGATTGCAGCAACCTTCTTCCTCATCTTCTTTGCCTGTTTCTTCATTCTGTTTTTCAGAGTCTTGGCAGATATCTCCATTTGAGGCTGTTCTTTCATTTCCTCAAATCTGCACTCCATATAGACTCCCTTGGATCTTTTAGAGGTAACCTCCCTCTGATACCAATTGAAGTGCCCAGATCAGTGTGAATCACTGAGAGGGGGAGGGGGTGAATCAGTGATCCCTTAAAACTTTTTACTAATTGATTCTTATCAATTAAACCTCTATGGCTGGTTAAAGCCTCGATCCACTCTTCTTGTATCTCTCAAGCTTTCCCGAATGATGCAGTAATGAAAAGGCACAGGACACAAGGATTTACAAGGTTCGGCACCAAAGGCCTACATCCTTGCCATGCTCTCCCAGCATGGATTCTCCCATTATAATCGGTTAGTATTACAATGGTCGATACAGAGTCCCACTGTATCTATCCTGAGTCCCACAGGAGGGTCTTTATACTGCGTCCCACAGTGTTACCAGAGTCCCACTGGCCTGCTCCAGAATCCCACTGAAGACTTCTTCTCCCTGAGTCCCACAGGGTCTTCTCCTGGCTCCTCGAGTCGCACGAGTAGCTCTTCTTCACTTTAAGTTCTTCAAGTAACTTCAGCAGTCTGGGATGAAGACTACTGGCCTTGCTCTTTTCTTCTGATCACTTGTGGTGAACAGGTCTTCTCATCTTGCTCGGGCTTTATCACCTTCTTCTAAGGATGCCCCGGCTTCTCTCCAATTACTGAATGCTCAGACAAACAATATCTTTCACTTCAGTCTGGCTCAGTCTCAGTTGCACACCACTGATTTAGCACTGTTCACGTGTGCACGTGCATGCATGCATGCATGCACTCCTCCTTTCCTCTTCTTGGTGCAGTAGACCCACAAAGGGTGTAGTATCTTTAAGCACACACCACCTTCTCACTTCTTCACACACTTTAATCTCTTTTTATTACACACATAAATGTGTGTTATACACTAGTGTGAGTCTTCCACTTCTTTCTTCTTCTAAGTGTGTTTACTTTTAGTGCACACACCTAGGTTCGGCCACTTCTTTAATTTGCACACAATTGTTTCACTTTAGCACACACATGAGTTGGGCCTTCACACTTCTTGTTGCACACCCTTAAATGGTCGTAGGGTGTTCCTCTTTAATTTGCACACACACACACTCAAATGAGGTGTGGTCTTCAATTCACCCACACAAGGCTACGGCCTATTCAATTCTAACACACACACAAAGTGTGGTCTTCCCTTGGTGCACACAAGGCACTAAGGCCTTGGCCTTCTATTCTTTTGCACACACACAAATGTGGTGGCCTTCCTCCTTATGCACACACACGGCCACGGCCTTCCTTCTCACTTTGCACACACAAGGCATGCAAGCCTCGGGTCCCCTTATTGTTTAGCACAAGGCAATGCCTTGGCATTCCACTTGCACACACTGCCCGAACTCTTTTATTCTTCTTTGCACACACCCAAGGTATCCTCGGCCGTCTTCCTCCTTCACTTGGCACACAAGCACAAGTCTCGGGTCTTCTTCAGCACACCTACTGCTCAAACATAAAATGAAGGCGCGCAAGGGGTGCGGCCAACTTCTTTTCTTTTATCGTGCAAGGACTTGGGTGCACAAGCACTCGGGTGTGCAGCGTGCAACACCACGAGGCGCGCAAGCCACAAGGGTGCAAAGACACCTTGGGCGCGCAAGCTTCTCCTGCCGCGCAAGTATGCGGGCAGGGAGAGCTCTTCCTGTCGCGCAAATAATGCGCACAGGGGACTCCTCTTTCGGGCCTCGGGTGGCACCGAGAACAACAGCCGCGCAAGTGCTTTGCGCGGCGGCTTCTTCTTCGCGAGGCAGAGGCACACGCGGGACACAAATCTTCAACAAGGTTTCAGCGCATCAGCCAGCGGCACAGAGGGCTCGGCCTCAATTTTATAGGCAGAGACTGCCTCAGATTATCCGCGTGCAATAACTTCAAACACCCGAGATCTTCGGATCTTCAAGATTCGGTGAAATCTTGTTTTTCTCCTCAGTTTCCACCGCGGGTTCTTTCCTTAATTTTCTCCACGTGCATGCGACTTTGAACGCATGCACGGCCTCTTTAATTCCAATCCATGCATGCAAAGCTCGAACACCAACTGGCCTCGGCACCTTCGGTTTGCCTTCGGCCAAATCTCGAATCCTTCTCTCGTTGCATGCAAGACCACTTTTTAATCATGGAACAGTTCGTCTTGGCCAGACGATCACAGTGGAGGCTTCACTTCCTTCAGAGGTGGCCGGGAACCCGAAATCCATCTTCGGGAAGCCTCTGGTTCGAAGGAGGTACGCGGGAGTCTTCGGCTCGAGCTCGAGGAAGAGGACGGTCTCTTAGCCGTCGGATCAGGCGATCGATTAACCTTGGACGGCCTGGATTAGATCGCGGCGCCGCGGATGGATCGTGCGGCGCAGATCAAGCGCGCGATCAATCGAGCGGCTCAGATTCGCTCCCGGGAAATTTTCCGCGTCCCACATCGAAACGGGGCGCGGTTTTCTCGCGGTTTATTACCCAGCCGCTGCCGGCTACTCCAGAATTGAACTCTCTCCCTCCACGGTGCCGCCCCGCACCGTGTTCTCCCTGCGGGCGCGCTCCTAGCGCCCACTATGCTCCTCCGGCGCGCGGGTTTCACCACCGCGTGCCCTCGGGGGCTTATACACGGCCCCCCTGATATGGGTCAACTTTTAGTAATCCAATAGTATTTTTTCAGGTGTTAGGGTAATTTTATAATCTTATATTTACCCTTAATTACCAGATTTACCTTTAACTATGGTAAATAAAATTTACCGTAGTTACTATCCATAATGCCCAAAAATAAAAAGTATCTTATTAACATAATTTGGACACACTGACTCCAAATATGGAATCCATTTTTTCAAATTCAATACACAAAAGTTGCATAAATTAAATTAAAATTAATTCCGTTGTCGAAAGAAAACGGGTTTTTGTTTAAAACATTGCAAAAGATTGAATTGATTTAACCTATGAATTCAAGGTAAAATCAAGGATAATGACATACATTATATTAAATTGTAAAAATATATTCTATTTATACTTTAAAACCATTAAATATTATAATTTAACCATATATATAATTACGATGAAAAAAGTTGTTTTTAATTAAAATATAGCGTGTTTTTACTATTCATTAAAATATGAAAGTTATCAGAAAAATATCAAAACTTTATCCCATTTAATTTTTATATCCTGATTAAAAATAAGAAGTTAATTTTGTAAAATTTAACGTATAAACATGTCAAAAACTTGATTTAATGTGAGTGCGCTATTAAAAGGCGGCAAAACTGCATTTTTTAAAAAATACTTATTTTACCCGAAAAATTTATTTTGTTCACATACCATGTTCTAGAAAATGTGTAAGATGAAATAATAATGTTATAACATTCAAAATTTAGTTAATACTATTCATAAAGGATAGTTCATAATAATATTATAACAATATATCGTTGTTTAGTAAAACCCGGTATTGCGTACAACACACGCTATCGAGGAAGGTCGTGATTGCGTGTAATGCAAGCCAAGTCAGGGTTGCGTTTAGTGCATGACTCATTTGTTGTTGCATATAAAAAAATCAAACAATATTTCATTAACACATTGAATATATATATATACTCAATGTTGCGTAGAATAACTACTATCAAACAAACTTGAAATTGTGTGTAACACGATCCAAGATTAGTGTTGCAAATACTGCAAGCTAATACAGTGTCACGTATAGCGCAAGGTAATCTTGGTGTAGCGTACAGTAGAAGATATGAAAGATATTAAAAAGAATATATCTTATAAAATCTCGGGTTGTTACATTCTACCCCCATTAAATTGAATTTCCTCCTCGAAATTCGTTGGGGTTATAAATCATTTACTATTCATAGAAACCCACATCGTAAAATGAAATACCAAAACTTAACTTTAAGAACTAAAGTATGAAACATAACGGTTACCCAAATTAACTAATCACCGGGTTTCCACATAGGATAACATAGGTGAAAATATGGATATGGAAGAAAAATCTAACCATCAAGTTCTGATGGAGAGTGGTAGAGAACATGGCTATGAAAAATCCATCAATCACAAAGACAAAAATTTGTGATTATCTAAGGTACCATCTGATTCATTAGATATAAGAGCACTAGGACAACATTTTTGGTTTTCAATATCATTTCCCAAAAGATTAAAATTTTGAATTATAAGAAATACTTTCTTGATTTTGGTACAATCTCATTGGTGTTCGTTCTTTGAACAATTTCCACGTCATCTCTTAAAGAAATGAAGTTAAATTTGTTATTTGTGAAGTGTTAACAGATCATGTGATTGAATGATGGGTCATTCCATCTGTTTCAAACAAAAGGTTAGAAAAAGTTATCAAATATACATAAGTTCATCTATGGTGAGGTTAATCACATACGATTCCAAAAATGAACTTATACTTTATATACCATACCTCTTAATAAAATAAAACTAGTTTCTACTAACTAGGGACTTCCTGTAGGCCAGTGGTAGGTGATAAAGGCCAGTCGCACTTCGGTCATGGGTTCAATTCCCACAGCCTTGTCCGACGCGATGGGTTGTCGTCCGTCCTGCAGGTTTTCCTTTTTCAAAAACTACATTACTATAACATCCCATCAATAATATCAAAAAAATTTCTATCCTTAAACAATACTAACTTATGTCCAACATAATCCATTCCAATCTTTAGGCTTATCTAAAATATGTCGGTCCAAGCTCATAGTATAAAGAAAAAAATTACTAGAAAGGTTATCTACCAAGAATGTAAATACAAGAATTTATCCCACTTATATCATAAGATATATCTTGTTGGTTGCATTCCAAACACATGAATACCTTAGTCATATATTCTCTTAAAACATAAATTACCATAGAACCTTAGTGAAAACATGAATACTCTCAAAAGGTAACTCTTTCCACATACCAAAATCCCAAAAAATCTATATAATCAAACCATCATATCACTTAGTCCTTAGATCAGTCATGAAATCATGAATACAATCAAACATCTCATTATCTTCTTATCCCTTCATTATGCGCATATCATCTACTTTCCAAAAATATATGAATAACCTTTCATGGTTACCAGTACCATGTACTTTAAAATACTTTAGGAAAAAAAATAGTGTAACAATCCATAGATGATTCTTTATTCCATAGTACCATACATTATTCTTTATAAACATACAATCATTCCACTAACTTCTTAAACCACTG
This sequence comes from Viscum album, assembly GCA_963277665.1. Taxonomy (NCBI): domain Eukaryota; kingdom Viridiplantae; phylum Streptophyta; class Magnoliopsida; order Santalales; family Viscaceae; genus Viscum; species Viscum album. The sequence continues at coordinate 1,295,760,507 of OY728152.1, forward strand.
ACTGAGCTTCATCATTTCTTTCATCTCATATTTCATTTGTAGTCTATTCATCATCATCCACATAAATACTACTCATATGAAAATGTTGATTCTCTTCATGAGATTTTCCATTAGGGAATTGGTTTGCATAATGCCCATACATTCCACATTTAAAACATCTAATCATTGTTGATGTCCCAGCAATACCATTATCCTTGTCCATGGTGTTAACTGAACCTTTTCCTTTGCACTTACTGGATTTGTGTCCTTCTTTTCCACACCGAAATCATCTTCCAGTTCCTTTGAAACAATCTCTCCGATGCCTCTTCCCACATGATTTACATGAGGGAAATTGAACATTCTTTCCTCTATGATCATCATGAAACTCCATCCTTCTATTATTATCTGAGTCAGAAATCTTACCAAAGTTGAGATTATTGGTCATATTATGAGATTGCTGATTAGGAATAATAACAATGTTTGGACTTCCAAATCCTGTTTCATTTGTTTGCTCATGAATAATATCATTCCATTGTCCGTCATATTCTCCATTATCGTGAATCTTCCTGTTTCCAGCCATTTTCTAAAACCCAAAAAGAATAGTGTGAGAGGAAAAAATCATGCTAGGGAAAACAACATAGTAAAGGGGGAGTACCATTAATATCTAACATCTTAGGTTAAATTATAATATCATTACTATAGTTCTAGGACTATATCCTATACGTATACTTATCCTTAGGGACATCCCTAGACATACCTTAGAAATATCTCTTGGGATCTCACTAAAGTTTCCGCATCCTAGTTTCCAAAGGTTTACTAAACCTTTCCTCTGATACCAACTATAGAGACCTGAAGCTTGATGTAAATGGACAATACATTACTTTTGCGGAATACTTAATACATAACAAAAAAAACCAAAACTCAAGGATCGTAATAGTTTAGTGTCTTTGGAAACTTGGAATATAAACTTCTAATCATGTTGAAAGATCTTCAACAACTCCGATAACTATCTTCCCCTTTTTGTTTCCTTACCAAAAACCTTTCTTTATTTCTTGGGGAAAAATAAAACATAAAAAGGGTGATCTCAAATTCTCATTAAGGTCAAATATAGAGAACATAAAACAATCCATAAACATTTGAAAGCAAAAAATTAAACATGAAATTTAAACATCAAAATATTGATCAAAGACAAAAATCATGGAAGTACGTAAGGAATATATCATAATGGAACATCAAACATGATAAAATATAATGGGAATAAAACATGTAATTGTGGAAACCATTCAGCACATGTTATGATTTCCATAGTAGCCAAGACATTGCTACCAAGACCATCTTAGTGGACAAAGTCCCTTTCTGAATCGAGTTCACTCCTCGTTTCAGTCCTGTAACACTGAACCGGATTAAATTACCATTCCAGCCATGTCTATATCATGAGATATAAATCTTTACCCAATTCATTGGAGGGATATATAGGTCCCACCCATCTCATAATGAAATCATTCTTACTTGTTCTACAAAATAAACATACATCATTCATAATAACCCAAAGAATAAAATGGGTTTCATAAAAATCATCCCATCATGAAATAATCCATATAAAAGTAATGAATATCATTTCATAATAATAAAAGTGAAACCATGTAAATCATAGATACATTATACTTGAAACATACACATATGAAATAATGTCATCTTAGATGGAAAATGGTTTTGATAAAACACTTGAAATGAATTCTTGAGGAAAATATCTTTTCTTCTTCAAAATAAATTTCTTTTCACAAAACGTCTTGCAATTTTGGAAGAAAGAGATTTTTTGGAAATATTCCTGAAATATTTTGGAGGAATCTTCATGAAAATAAGGCTTTATAAAACTGTAAAAATCTGTTCGTCCCGTATAAGTTAAAAAAACATTCTTCTCGTACTTTTGCCGGAAAAGTCAAAAAGTACCTCGTAAAAGAAAGATTCCTTACACACCATGTAATAAAATTAAAAAATGGGAAAAAAGAACTTTAAACATACATGAAACCATTTTTAGAAAACATGGACATGGATGATAAATATAACCCCAGTAAATACTTACGAATAAACAATCTCGGATAAAAACGAGATTGGAAAAGTTATCCCTTACCTTAGGTCTGATATGATTCGTATGGATTCGAACATCCTGTATAATAATTTAAATAATTTCATTGACTTATTACATAATCATATTCATTGTTATGATATCATATATGTTTCACTTATGACTTTATATTACCCGTTATTTTGTAAATTCCATGTTAAAGCAGTGTTTTGGGTAAAATCATTTCATTTATCGTATGTGTTTTGACTTGTCGTTATTGATATTATTACTTATATCCTGATTTAAATAATTCCATAATGTAAAACATGATTTATATATAATATATATTTAACATATACATATATATTATAGATCGATAAAAGGAATGAAATACACCGTTCATGGAGACGGTAGGTCGTACGTACGCATGAACACTATTTTTGGTTCCTTATTGAATTGAATGAAACTAAATAGATGGCATACATATATATATACATAAATCCAGTAGAATTATTATGTCATATATTTCATTATTATTCATTATATAAACTTTATAATCATTCGTGTATGGTTAACATGGAGAATGAATCTCATCGCGTCGCGGAGACGGTAATTCGTACGTACGCACGAGCGATGATATCATTCCCATAATTATTGAATAGAATTGGGGTGGATGGTAAAATATATCAAAATCAGTATGATGTTATAATATCCATATATAGTTATTATTTACTCCATTATACCCATCCATTTAAGGTGTTGGTGGAAAAACAGATTACACCACGGCGTGGAGACGGTATTCCGTACGTATGCACGCGTGGAGATTTCATTTTCCATAGGATGGATAGAAGATGAAATGGGGTTGCTTAATATTTATAATAAAATATCAGTATATGATTGATACTGATGTTATTACTTTATAATGAAACAACTAAACAAGAATAAGTATAAGAATAAATAAAGTTGAAAGAATCGGTAACGGACATTACCTCTTCTTTGAAGCGCCTCTTTGAGACCTCCTCTTAGGGCACTAAAATTGGTCTTTGAAGAAGACCAGGACCTCTAGGATGTTTCTAGGGAAGTGGAGAAGTGAAATGGTCAGGGTTTTTCCGAGCTTGAAGGCTCAAATTTGTGTGAGGAGGAGAGGGAGGAGGTTCCCTTTTATAAGGGAGGGAGGGGCACCTTTGGAAATATAAGAAATATTAGTTTATATTAAATCCCAACCCCTCATAAAAACTTCAAAAATGACTCTTATCCAAATATTAGATGATATAGTGTTGTAATATCATCAACAAATAAAATTTAGACATGTTAGGAATTTATTTTAAACATTATCAACTTGATTTATCCTTATTTATCAATTTAATTTTATTTGTGGTAATAATATTCTAAATTTTAAATTATTATAAATAATTACATATATTTTGTGAATTTTCCATAATTTGACAATTTAGGATATTTTCGACCATATAAATTCAAATTTATAATTTTTAAATATTTTTGTGCTTTTTAAACAATTTTATAATATGTTATTTTTATAAAATAACAATAGTGTCAATTTTGACACTATTCATTTATTTGAATTTAAATAAACAATATACAAAAGATATGTTCAAACTAAAATATTTAATAGATCCATATAATATCATATTTATCTATAAAATTAGTCGATCACATTAAATAGTTCATATAATATTTATTTTAATATTTTTAAAACCATTTATTTGATATTTCTCTTAATAAAATAATTTAAACATCATTATTATGTCACCATTAATGATAATTATTTAATCCATAAAAATTATAAATAAATTCATATTATGTAGATAGATTCATTAGCTTTCTTTAAACTATTTATAACCGAAGTTTCATGAAGTTTATCACTAAACTAAAATTATTATACTTATAAGATTTAAGAAAGTGACATGTTGTCACTTTCTTTGGTTTTAATAATAATTAAATTAGTTTCGTGGAAAAAAGTCCATTAAATGAATCTAATCCGACCCTTAGGTGATATGGATCTATTTTTAGTTATCCAATAGGATTTTTGCAGGTGTTAGGGTAATTTTATAATCTTATATTTATCCTTAATTACCCGATTTACCTTTAACTATGGTAAATAAAATTTACCGTAGTTACTATTCGTAATGCTCAAAAATAAAAATTAGCTTATTAACATAATTTGGACCCAATGATTCCAAATATGGAATCAAGTTTTCCAAATTCAATACACAAAAGTTGCATAAATTAAATTAAAATTAATCTCGTTGTTGAAAGAAAACGTGTTTTTGTTTAAAAATATTGCAAAAGATTGAATTGATTTAACCTACTAATTCAAGGTAAAATCAATGCTAATGACATACATTATAATAAATGGTAAAATTATATTCTATTTATACTTTAAAACCATTCAATATTATAATTTAACCATATAAATTATTACGATGAAAAAATTTGTTTTTAATTAAAATATAGCGTGTTTTTACTATTCATTAAAATATGAAAGTTATCAGAAAAATATCAAAACTTTATCCAATGTAAATTTTTATATCTTGATTCAAAATAAGATGTTTATTTTGTAAAATGGAACTTATAAACATTTCAAAAACTATATTTAATGTGGGTGCGCCATTAAAAGGCGGCAAAACTGCATTTTTTGAAAAATACTTATTTTACCCGAAAAATTTATTTTGTTCACATACCATGTTCTAGAAAATGTGTAAGATGAAATAATAATGTTATAACATTAAAAATTTAGTTAATACTATTCATAACATCTAGTTCATAATAATATTATAACAATATATCGTTGTTTAGTAAAACCCGGTATTGCGTACAACACACGTTATCGAGGAAGGTCGTGATTGCGTGTAATGCAAGCCAAGTCAGGGTTGCATTTAGTGCACGACTCCTTTGTTGTTGCGTATAAAAAAATAAAAAAATATTTTATTAATACATTGAATATATATATATATATATACTCAATGTTGTGTAGAATAACTACTATCAAACAAACTTGAAATTGTGTGTAACACGATCCAAGATTAGTGTTGCATATACTGCAAGCTAATACGGTGTCGCGTATAGCGCAAGATAATCTTGGTGTAGCGTATATTAGAAGATATAAAAGATATTAAAAAGAATATATCTTATAAAATCTCGGGTTGTTACAGCATGAGTCATTATTTTACTAAAAAACATATAAAAAATCAAAAAAAATGAAAAAAATTAAAACTTTAAAAAAAATCCGCTGCATTTACTACTGAATTTCTTCTATTTTCTGTATTGCTGAACTCCTGTTTGTTCTAATATTGTGTTATTTTGAACTGTTATTACACTTTACATTTGCATAAGAGAATTAATTGCTACATTAGAGTCTTCAAACTCATAATTAGACAAACATTTAACTACTCCTAAAAACTTTGTAATGGAGAACCAAGATAATAGAGTTGATCAAAATATGAATGTGCCACATCCCGTAGTTCCAGCCCATCATTTACCTAGACTAAGGTTGTTTCAAATTCCAATAGTATCGAGTAACCCATCTTGTATTAGGTTGACCTCTAGTTCTCGGAACTATCAAATTAAGCAGTCTCACCTTTCTCAACTTCCTTCATTTAATGGTCTTCTAGGAGAGGATTCACTTGAGTTCATTAGAGAGTTCTATAGTTATATACAAAAAATACCTCTGAGAGAGCTTTGTGTGGAGGAGTTGAGATTGAGGATGTTTCCATTTTTTTCTAAAGGGGAAGGCTAGGACTCGTTTTCAGAACTTAGATGATGAAATTTTTGAGACCTGGGAAGTGGTGTTTACTGCCTTTATATCAAAATTCTTTCTTAGGAACACCACCTCTGAGATTAGGCACAAAATAATTGGGTTTTCCAAGATGAGGGAGAGTTATTTCACGAGGCATGGGATAGGTTTAGAAGTCTCCATAGACAAATTCCCAATCACCAATTTTCTCCCGATCTACTCATGTAAACCTTCTATAATGATCTCACCCCTTCCAACCAAAATTTAGTTGACCAATTCTATGGGAGTGACTTTTCTGACTCCACTGTTGATGAGCTGAAACTTGTGTGTGACAAGATTTCTCAAAAATCTCAGCACAAGTGTTCTAGGAAGAGGGTCATCCATAGAGGTGAAGACAATTCTCCGGCTACTATTGTTAGTGATAGGGTCCTAACGGAGTAATGTAATCATTGTGGGATGTTCGGTTGCACTCATACATTTTTATCACCCTGTCCAGTTTGATGAGAGTTCCAAATTTGTGGATTTTAGAGCTAGGAACCAAGGGACAAATGATCAATACTCCAATAAGTACACTTTTAGTTATCAAAATCATCCAAACTTGTCCTGGAAAGAAAAAGGTGTCATGAAACAAACCACTACCCCTAACTACCAATCACACTCTAAAATTTTTAACTCAAATCAATATGGGGGAGAATCTTCTAATTCTAAAGGGGAGTTAATAGTGTTGTTACAACAAGTTTTGGGATAAATCAGTTCATTTAGGAAGGAAATAAATGGTAAGATTCAAAATTTAGAACATAAAATAATTCAAATGGCTAAGGATTAAGGTGATAAGGAAAATTGTAAGGTTCCCAACACATCAATTCTTAATCCAAGAGAGAATATCATGGTTGTAACCATTAGATCTGGCCTTCAAACCGAAGAACAAGTTAATATTCACTCTGGGGAAACTAAAACTGATGAAAAAACTGAATCTGGAAGGAGATGTCTTCTTGAAATAGAATCGGGGAATCTGGAAAGCTTTGTTCGACCTGAACATAATGTCGAATTTACATCTGAAAATTTTCAAGAACCGAGGAAAATGAAGTGAGAATTAATTAAATAAGAAAAGAAAAACAATGGAATTGAGGAGAAGGAGAATAATCAACCTGTTCTTAAAAATTATTCCCCTCCCATTCCCTTCCCTGAAAGAGTGAAGAAGAATAATAAACCTGATTATTTGAGGTTTCTTAAAATTATTCAAAACTTTAGTATCAACATGCCATTTGTAGAAGCCTTAGATAAAATCCCTTCATATGTTTCTTTTACCAAAAGGTTTCTAAAAAACAAAAATTATTGGAAGAAGTTGGATAAAGTTAATCTCAATGAGGAATGTAGTTCCATCTTGTTAATGAAATTTCCTCCAAAATTGAAGGATCCTGGTAGATTTATTATTAAATGAAAATTGTAAAAGTGAGCAACTTAATTGTTTTTGCAAATTAGGGGAAAGCGTCAATATTATGCCTTACTCCCTGTTTAGAAGTTTGGGTCTTAGGGACTTGAAACCAACTTATTTTTCTATTCAACTTGCTGACAGGTCACTCACACACCCTTTAGGGAGGGTGGATGATCTATTAATGAGTGTAGGAAAACTGAAACTACCCACAGACTTCCTTATCTTAGATATGGAGTGTGATGAAAAAGCCTCAATCATCTTAGAGAGACCTTTCCTTGCTACAATTGGTGTTTTCATAGATATGTCCAAGGGGAAACTCACTCTCCAAGCCATTCATGATGTGGAGGAGTTTTTAGTGTTTCAAAAGCCTCAACATGTGGTTGGTTGTGATTTGATAGATGTTGCTAAGAATCAATGTTTTAAAATTGAGGTTCAAGTTGAGTATGGTTCTTTTCCTCTTGAGGTCACATAGATTTTTATTCCCCATCCTATTGAAACTTTTTTTCAAGCTTCTATTCCTATCCTACTCCTTCCTCTAGATGAGAAAAATCATTCCCTAGAACCCATTCTAGAGAGTGGGTCACATTCTTGTCCTAAACTGTCTCAAACCGTTTTTGAATTTTTTTTCTTTTGAAGTCGACTGTCTAAGGGTTTCTGAAGTTGGAGAAAGTTCTTGTCTGTGTCCTGATGAAAAACTAAATTATACCCATTATGAGAAAGTGTATTTTCTGGGAACTTTCTTTCTTGATCAGTTTGATGTTGTTGGTGATGACTTCTAATCTGAACTTGAATGATTCACATCATGTGAGTCGTCTGTGGACATTGGGTACCACCTGTTGGAACCTGAATATGACTCCTTCCGAGAGTTTTCTGAGTTGTCTTTTGTGCCAACTGTGCTGGGAATATTCGATGAAAATACTGAAGAGTTTTTTGATTGTTTTTCTTCTGATTTTGGGTTAGATCTGACCTCTAAGTGTGGGGGAATCCATTTCAGAATTACTGGTCAAATTGGTGATTTCCATAGGAAGCTGTTGAACATTTTTAAAGCTGAGGAAGTGGTTTTTAGAGCCCAAAATGGGCTGGATAGTATATTACCAACTGTTTCATTAAAAGTACTTTTGAGAATATTTTTTGGAACTATAGATAAGAATGTATTGGTTGATCATATTTTTGAATCTTTATATAATAGTGAAGTTCACATAATTAATAATTCATTTCCATTAAATGATCATGGATAGAAATATCTAGGGAAATTGAGTCTGGATGGGGACTATAAATCTAGCGCTTCATGGGAGGCAACCCATGGTTTTTGTTGTGTTAATAAATAAAATAATTGTGATTGCATAAAGTCTAACTGAAGACCTTAAAATCATTGCTTCATGGGAGTCAACCCATGCTCTTTCTTTATTTTCATTTTTGTACTATTTTTTACTAAATAAAATGAAGCTTTGCTGCTTTATATATGCTCTATCTCTACTAGATTTTTGTTCTTGGTTTTCATGCTTTGTGTTCTTAGGATGTTGCTTCTTGTGTCAATAACGGAGTGGAATTCCCATGATCATTTTTGGACAAGAACATAGTCAGGGAATTATTTCAACTTTTTGCATTTATTACTGCTCCTTTTTTTGTTAATAAAATTCTTCTTACTAAAAAATTCTTCTTGAATTAAGAAATCCTACTACATGTCACTATGATGTGAATAAATTCTGCATGTGCCTCCTTGCTGAAAAATTAAATTTCATTGTTATTAAAATCATTTCATTTCTTTAAAATAAGTGTGGGGGAGGGGTACATGGTGCTGGTCTTTTAAATCTGATTAATGTTGGGAGTTTTTACATTGAACTTTTCCTGCTGTGTTGAATATCTAACTGAATAAATTCTGGTAAACTTTCTTTCACCCCAATTCACTATGCACTTCCAGGTTACTTTCCTTATTTGTACTTTACTGGAAGATATTTTTCACTGGACATTAATGTTAATGCATATACTTTCTATTGAACTGTTGATTATTTATCTATTGTGGCAAAAAATATTTTTGAACTCCATTGTGACCTTTATACATGTCATAAATCTACTTAAATGAAAATCTATTTTGAACCTTAATTGATTTATTGTTCTTCTCCACTTTAGAAGTCAACTTTGGGGACAAAGTTGGGCTTAAATTGTGGGGAAGGGGGTCAATTCTTGTCTGTTCTAAACATTGTTTTAATGAGAGTCCATCAATTCCCACTTCAATTCAAATTTCTTGTAAAAAATGGTTAAATTTTTCAAAATTCTTGCATAATTTTAGGCTTTACACTGTAATCAATTGGGTATTTCCTTATGACAAGTTCCTTGATGGAAGTTAAGAACTAATTAGAGTCTAAAATTGATGAGTTTGGATGATTGTTGAGTGATCTTACTTAGTGATTTGATGGAAATTTAGTTTAGGATTTACTTCAGAAAGTGATTTGGGTAACCTTTTAGTGGAACTATGATCATAACCCTTGGAACTGGAAGTTTGATTCTGATTCTAGGGGCTTCTTTTTTTTATTTATTAAAATAAATTGCTTTAATGAGCCAGTTTAAATGATTTTTGAAATAAATATTTTGAAACTGGAGTAATTTGGACATCTGGGATCACGGTGAGTCTCTGAGACCCTAGATGCTGGGTGCGTTTCTGTTCACTTTAATCCCTCTGTTCACTTTGAATAAGTGCATTGAACAGTGCTTAGCACAATGATACATGGCTTGGGAAAAATAAATAAAGTGTCTAGGGTAAAAAATGAGCTCATTAAGGTGAGGGGAATGATGAACGCCAGATGAAGAAGGGATAAATTGGTTTATATGGGAGTCATTTAGGTTGTATCATTGAGGTGATTCACAAAAAAATTAATTATTTTTGGAACCTAGGTGAAAAAGTAAAAATAAAAAGTTCCTTTGTCATGATATTAATTCAATTAATATTTTACCTCATGTCACTCTTGAAATTAGAACCTGAGATTGAATTGAAGTGAGTCATTAAGTAGTAACACATATGAGGCATGACATCTTCATTGCTTGATAACTCATAGCTTTCTTAATTACCCTTGAGTATTTGTTATAGGCAAGATTCTTATGACTAATTCGTTTTCTTAAAGCCTACTATTTTGTTTTTTCCACTGTTTTGAGTGATGGACATGTTACAGTTTGATCTTAATCATTAATACATTTTACGCTTTTTCAAACATAATAAAACATGATATTGTTTGAGGGAAAACAATGCTTAAGTGTGGGGTAATTTGATATGGCTTTATTTTGACACAGATTGAAACATTCTTTTTATTAATTTTTAATGATTTATTTAATTATTTTTGCAATTTTATTAAATAATTGCACTTTTTTATTTATATAATTAAATTTGTCAAATTTTCATTTTTTAAATAATTTATGTAATTATGGACCCTAAAATAATTGATTTGTTCTTTCTTTGTTTTTAATATAACTAATTTTTAATTTGTTTACTTAATCTTTATCTGTTTATTGTATTTAAATTTTTCATTATTAATAATTATTGATTTTTCTAATTAATTTACTTTTAATTTTTAAAAGTTTACACATCCAGAAACTTAGTTACCGCTTACCAGACTACCGATAGTCAAGCTACTGATAGCAATGTTACTTTTTCTCAAACTAACGGTAACCAGGTTACCTTTACTACCTAATGGGGACCTTCATTCTTTTTACTCTAGCGGTGACTAGTTTTGAGATGAAACGGTGACCTTTCTTTTACTGGTGACCATTGTCACTGTTACCCTTTCCTACTAGAAACTCTAATTTTTTAACCCCAACCTCACTGATAAATTTTTCAGGGTCACCGATACTCTTCTCTTTTACTTGCAGCAATCCTTTTTAATTAATTTATATAGTAATCTCAATTTAAGTTGTTCATAATCTTAGTTTATTAAATATCGAGTTATTAACTTAAGCGTTATCAATTAATACTTTTTATTATAACATTAACGTTTTAAGTTTAACAAAAATTCTTTCTTAATTAATGGTGTATAGCATTATTTTAATTAATTATTTTAAATCTTTTTATTTAGTTTAATTAAGTTTTAATTTTATGCTTAACTTTTGTGTTTATTTTAAAGGTCTCTGTTAGTTTTCTATCGGTGACCATTTCACCATTTTCAAGCTTACCGGTAACTCTCATTTAAGTATATCGGTAATGTTATTTTTGTGTACCAGTAGTCTTAATTTATTTCTATCAGTGATCATTTTTCTTTTTTTCACAACGGTGACCCGCAGTTTCCTTTTCTAATGGTGAGTCTTTCCTCTCTGATCCTTTTCTTCACTATTAGACAATTTCCGCACCTCACTGTTACTTCCTGGCCTCACAGCCATCGTTACACATTCCTCACCGCTAACCCCAATCCTTCAACCTCACCATTCCTCTTTCCTCACTGTTAGATTATTATCTTTGATTCACCTCACTGTTTCACCACCTTTTCCTCATTCTCACTGGTTCTCTTCTCATACCCACATCGCACTACCGTTGAAGTCGCAGACCGATGATCAAGGACGATGTTGATGGAGGATGGAAGTACCATCGGACCGCCACTGCTGGATGTTGCGGGATGCTGGAGGGCAGGAGTTTCCACCTATTGGAGTCCAATATGAAGAAACCACAGCTGCCTTGTCGAGTTCCACCGAAGCTGAACAGGAAGTGGGTGAGCAGAATCGGTTTGTTGTACCACGTCGTTTAGAGGATTCCAGTTCGTCGATGGACCTGCTTCATGGGTTTTCACCCGCTTGACGATGCACTGTTGTGAGGAGCTCAAATCGAGCCACTGAAACTGTTGTTTGCAAGTTGCAAGGGAGGTGAATGTGGAGTCAGGAGGAGGAGCTCAGACTCGGTTCACCATTGTTTCCATGTTCCTAGCTTGAGGAGGTCTGCCACTGCGAAGAGTCGCTGCTGTCTGCTGCTGGTACTGAGGAGTTGGAGCTAGCTGCTATTGCAGGAGGTTCATACCAAAGTCGAAGACATGTCTAGTTTCACGCAAATAACTCTGGGGAAGTAAGTTATTAGAGAAAAACTAGCGCGACGTGCCAGTCATAGAAAAATAATGCACGTTGTGTGGTGCATTTGTGAAGGGAATTTGAATCCGGTAGAAAACAAGAAGTGAAAAGCAGTTTTTGACCATAGCTACTTAAATCAAAGTAAGCAGCAGAATAGGGGGGACTCTCTCATTGTTTTCATTCCACGATCACATCAGATGCGATAGCAGAGCAGCTCTGGATACGAGCAGGAGGGTTTGGAGCCCATGTGCAGAGTAGAATTAGGGGAGTCCTTCTTCCTTCTAGATGGAATTCTAGTACTATGTTCTAGTATGCCTTCATTTCCTCTATTGATAATGAACAAATTAATTGTCTAAACCATTGAGCTCTAGGAATTACTACTTCTATTGGTTACTTTTCTACCTTTCTACTTTCATACATCAATGTTTCAGTATCAATCGTCGAGATTGATGTTGAGTTCATTCAATTGCTTTTCACCACTAGAACTTAATTTTCAAAACTCCACAATCAAATCGGTGAGATTGATTGTGGAAACATATTTAAAAAATAATAAATTTACAGTTACTTTGGGACTTACGGAGAGTTCGTCCTGTTGTCATTTTCTTTTCGAACTTTTCATAGTTGATTTGTTTTAGAGTGGAAAACTCTGAAATCAATCAGCATGTGTGACTTAACTCTTGGTGAGGGAGATAATTCACTCTCTTTATGGTGGTGCAAAGCAGTAACTTTACGGTGAATTGGAATACTTATAAAACCAGTATAATTGAGACTTTTCCCTAATAATTTTACTTGATTTTTCACTTATTAGAATTTTATATCTCTTTTTCTCACTGTTCTTAGTCTGTTTCTTGTTTCATAATAGTTTAGAAAAAAACTCAAAAAGACTGTAGTGTTTCTTTAGTGTACGATTTAAAAAAAAATAAAAGAAATAAAAGAAATTGAAAATCTATTCCACTCCTGACAACAGTGGGATCTTGAGTTAGTTTTTATAAGACTAGTGGTCAAAATTTCCTTCCTTGTGGGTTCGACCCTACTTGCCACATATACGATAGTCAGTAGGAATATAAATTTTAAAATTTGACTGACTTCAAAGACAGCACATGTTTGGGTATCATGGGGATAAGAATCAAAAGGCAGAATTTAATTTTGAAGGTCTGATGGATAAATCCAATGGTGCTAAGAAATTACAGCATCCCACTTGCCAAATGTACTAAAATAAGCTCCATGGAAATTGCCTAAAGGGGATAAGGAAATTCTTTAGGTGTAGGAAGGAAGGACACCTAGAAAGCTATTGTTGGGAAGAAAAACAAACTACTGTGACAGAGGAAATAAAATCTCCAATGGATAATCAACGCATTTTTCATTACTACAACTACAAAGAACTAGGGAACTTTGTGAACCAGTTCCCTAAGCCAAAGGTTTTCAGAGGAAACCAACAACCTCCATGGTAGCAAGGGAAATATTTTTCCATCAATACCACTAAAGACAATCCTGACAATGAAGTGCTAACAGGTACACTAGTTATTCATTAAAGAATAGCTAACAGACTTTTTTATTCTAATTATACGCATTCTTTTATATCCCAAAAGTTTAGTAGAACAATCCAAACATCACCACAAATAATAGAAGTAGAGATGTCAGTGAAGATGGAAAATAGGGAAATTATTGCATCCCATGAATATAAATCCTCCCTTATCACAATTTTGGGATTTAACTTCTTGGATAACCTCATCACACTTACATTGGTGGAATTTGATGCAATTCTTGGCATGGATTGGATTTCCCTATATAGAGCCAACATAAATTGTCACAAGAGGGAACTCACTCTCCATGTGGTGAATCGACCCCCAATTCTATACAATTGCAAGGAGGAGGATGAATATTATTTACAACCATCATCTCTAGCATGTATATTACTTCCCTATGAGCATGTTTATCTTTATTAGATGATTTATTCTATTGAAGGATCTTTCCTTTAAGACATTCCTATTGTGAGGGAATTATCTAATGTGTTTCCTGAGGAATTGTCTGGTCTTACTCCTAGAAGATATGTAAAATTATTGATTGATATTCTACCTATGGTGTTTCCAATATCCAAGACCCAATATAGAATGGATTTTGTGGATCTTGAGGAGCTAAAGAAAAAACTATAGGAGAACTTTGATAAAGGGTTTATACACCCAAGTTCTTCACCATCGGGTGTACTATCCCTCTTCATCAAGAAGAAGGATGGGTCAATGCACTATTGCATTGATTATCGTGAGCTCAAAAAAACCATGATAAAGAAAAGGTGTCTTTCTCCATGAATTGATGAATTGTATGATCAACTATGTAGAGCACAATACTTATCTGAGGTGGATATGCGGTTGGGATTTTACCAGGTAAGGGTGAATAAGGAGGATATCCCAAAGACTGCTTTTTGTACAAGTTATGGGAATTATGAATTCATTGTAATGCCTTTCGGACTCACTAATTCTCCTTAAATATTCATATACATGATGAATAGAGTATTTATAGATTACCTCGACAAATTTTTGGCAGTATTTAAAGACAATATGCTAATATATTCCAAAACCAAGGAGGAGCATGAGGAGTATCTAAGCCCTATACTAGAGACCTTTCGAATGGAGAAGCTCTATATGAGTGTACAACAAGTGTGAGTTCTAGTTGAAGTAAGTCTCATTCTTGGGAAATATCATCATAAGAAATGGGATATCTATGGATCCTTCCAAAACAAAATCAATTGAGGGACGGTTGATGCCGAAATCTATGATGGATATCTGTACCTTCCTGGGGTTAGCTGGATATTATCACTGATTTGTAAAAAATTTCTCATGATTGTCAAACCCTCTTACTAATATAGGTTGGAAGGGAGTCATGGTTTCTTGGAATGGTTAATGTGAAGAAATATTCATGTAGTTGAATAAGATGCTTTTCACTGCCCTTGTGCTCACACTACCCAAAAGTGGGGATCATTTTGTAATCTTCTACAATGCTTCAAAGAAGGGATCGGGATGTTTGTTTATGTAGAATGACAAAGTCATTTCCTATGCCTCAAGGCAGTTTAAAATTAATGAGAAAAAATATCCCATGCATGATTAGGAGCTTGAATCTATGCACTTTGTGTTGCAAATATGTCATCATTATCTATTTGAGGAAAAGTTTGAAATATATACAGATCAGAAAAGTCTAAAATATATATTCTCATAGAAAGAGATGAATATACATCAATGAAGATGGTTAGAGCTCATCGAGGATTATGACTACTCAATCCATTACAACCCTAGGAAAGAGAACATGGTGGAAGATGCTCCAAGTAGAAAGGATCTAATGATTCTATCATTGATGAGAATTGAAAAGGATCCAATCTTCTTATATTTGGTGAATATGGATAGCGGTATCATAAATAAGTGAACATCATCAATCCTTTCACAAATTATTTCTCTACTGTCTCTTTTGGAAAGGTTAAAGGATGCTTAAAAATATGATTTTGTAATTCAAAAGAAAGTGGAAGCTATGAAAAAATGGAAATCCTCAGAGTTCAATTTTAATGAAGAATGAATTTTGAGATTTGGGTCAAGGCTATGTGTTCCATCAAATCTGAAGTTAAAGAAATAACTTTTAGATGATCCACATAATTGAAATTTATCTATTCATCTAGGGAAAACAAATATGTATCAGTATCTCTGAGGGAATTATTGGTGGGATAACATGAAGATCGAGATATCCAAATATACATCTAAGTTCCTGGAATTTCAGCAAGTAAAGGATGAGAAGAAGAAGTCTAAGTGGATGATGCAACCATTACCCATACCAACATGGAAATGGGATAACATCACTAGGGACTTTCTCACCGAACTTCAGAATAAATCCAAAGAAAACAATGCTATCTGGGTTGTGGTGGATCGTCTTACAAATATTTTACTCTTCAATTCTATTTGAGAGGATTTATCATTGGATCAACTAGCACAGATATACATTAGAGAAGTGGAAAGGTTTTATAGTGTACCACTATCGATTGTATCCGATTGAGATCCAAGATTCACCTTTATATTCTGGAAGAGTCTCCAACATGCTTTGAATATTGAGCTAAACTTCAGTACGGTTTATCACCCTCAAACTGATGTCCAATCTAAGCAGACTATCCAACCACTTGAGGATATAATGAGAGCATGTTCAATGGACTTAAAAGGAGGATTGGGTCAACATATTTCTTTGGTTGAGTTATCTTACAACAATAGTTTCCACTCAAGAATCCAAATGGATCCTTATGAATCCCATTATAGGAAAAGGTGAAGAAAACTAGAATGTTGAGAGGAAGTTTGGGAGTGAAAGCTTCTAGGTTGATAAATGGTCAAATAAATGATTGAGGTGGTTAAGACCATCCAGTAGCATAACAAATCTGATTAGATTCAACAAAGGATCTATGATGACAACTATCAAAGAGACCAATATTTTGATGTTGTCGATATGGATTTCCTCCACATGTCTCCATGGAAGATAATGATGATATTTGGGAAGAATTTAAAGCTTAGTCAAAGGTACATAGGCCATTTTGAGATCCTTGATCACATTGAAGTAGTGGAATATTGACTAGCACTTCCACCGAACTTGTCTCAAGTACATGATGTATTCCATGTATCACTCTTGAGGAAGTACATACGTGACTCATCACATATACTCAATCTAGAGTTTGTAGCATTGGATAATGTCCTTTCATATGAGGATAACCTGGTTAAGATCTTATATTGTAGGAAAAAGGTTTTATGAAATACAATAATGCCCCTCGTCAAAGTGTCATGGAGAAACCAAAAATTTGAAGAAGCAATGTGGGAACCATAGATATTGATGAGGCAGTGTTACCCACATCTGTTTTTGTATGGGAAAAGGAAATTTCAATGGTGAAATTTTTTAAGGGTGGAAGGTTGTAATGACCCGATCATTTATGAAAAAAATTCCATTTCTTTTAATGTCTTATAGATATAAAAAACACATGAAATATTTTTTATTGTTGGATCTAAATGACTGTTAATTATCATTATCATTGATAATATAGTCATTGAATAGTGATTACACTACTAATATAAATATAAGGTTTTAACAAATCCTTCTGACACATAAAAAGGAGATGATGGCCTCATCTAGTAGACACGGGCCATAAAAATATAATTTGTCGGAGTTTGGAAAGGAGGTAGAGTCACTGGGATTCCCTCTTGACCAATCCTAAGCAGAGATTCAACATGTTAAGCATTAACAGAATTGCCTATGGTATGAGTTCAAGTTAATGGCAATTACCACTCGAGCGTTTTTATCTGAGTCATCCCAAGAGTCTGTCACCATCGCACACATTACTCTTAGGTCTTATGTGGGAGTTATAAGGGGTTATGTAACAAGTTATTAGTTACTTATTGTGTAATCCCTTTCAATAAATTAAATTTTTATTCCATCAATTCTTTTATGGGAATAGTATTTCTTAAAAAAATAATGAATATGATAAAATGATTTTTTGGGTAAAAACGGTACTTTTGAGAAATATTTACATTATTATATTTTTATTAATAATATTATAAAAAAAATCTTATAAATGATGATTATATCGATTCCTTATCTGTAAATGATTAGGTAATCAGTTTGATAAGAGTTATATTTTTATACGATAAAATAAAGTGTATTTTTAAGGAATTTATTTTAAGGAATTAATGAATTATTGAAATAATTAATGTTTAAATAAAATATTATTATAAAATTATTTTTATTTATAATAAATTAGTATATAATTTTTAGGAAGTTAAATACAATTTTTATTAAGGTTTAAAAACTGTTTTTGTCAAAACCCATCAAATTTTCTATAACTGTCAGTTTTCATTTTTAAAGGGAAAACTAACATATTTAGAAAATTATTTAGATAAAAAGAATATTATTTTTGGAATCAATATGTTGAAATTATCCAATAGATAATTTTTCATAATATTCTGAGATAGTTGAATTTTGGGGAAAAAATAAATAATATATAAATATATAGTGTGTTTTATGAAATCATAATGAAACAATATTGATGTAATAAATACCATAAAAGGGATATTAGAGAAAATATATATTTTAAATTAAAAATAATTTTATTTTAGATTTATTTAACTAATCTTATAATTCCTTAGTGAATCCTCCAAAATGTATTTTATGATTTTAAGTTCATTTCTTTAATAATGTGACTCACCTCCACATAAGAAAGGATAATATTTAAATATCTTTGGCCCATGGCCTTATAAAATAATTTTTTACAAATATATTTTGAAAAATACATTGGAAAAAACCATGGTAATGTTTTTTGTTTTTAATATTTAATTATATAGATTCCAAAACCTATGTTTGTGAAATATTAAAGAATTCCCCTCTCATTTTCTATATAAAACAACTCATTATCCCACTTATATTAACTCAAAATTATTGGATCACATAACTAATCTTTCCTCCTCTCTCTATAACCCCCCCCCCCCAAGGTGCCCCAAGCTCTCAAGAATCTTCTCTTCAAGCTGTTGTAGTCACACACTCAAGTAAGGGTTTCCTTCCTCTCTCAATTTTATCCAAGTTTCTTTATATTGTTACACCATTTTAATTTCAATTAAAAATTATGGGGTATGTTTTATAACCTCCCACATACCTACATTATTATGTTTTAATAATTATATACCCCTTTATCTCTCAGTAATCCCTCCCATGTACACCTGTTACCATGCCTAAATTTCGTAAGAGTTATTGCATACCTCCTCCTTCTTCAAGTTTCTTTATTATGTAATGCCTTCTATTTAAAAATTCCTCATGTTGTAAAATGTATTTATATGATAATATTACTACCCATTTCATGTATAAATGATGATATACCCATTTTCTCTCTCATCAACCCATTTTATGAATCCCCATGTGAGGTTGTTAGGCTGCTGAAATTGTACCGTGATTTTTCATGCAAAAATCATTATGTAGTGAATACCATTCCCAATTCTATATCAATTTTATTAACCTTTATTAATATATAATTATTTATTATATACTTTTATATATTTATTCCACATTAATTTGTCATGGAATAAATTATGATGTTGAATGAATCCAAATTATAAGATCTATGTGGAACACTTTAGCATGAGATTAAAATGTTCATGAAGGATGCACCCTGATATCACTCCAATACATTGAGTAATGTTTAATATCATGATTAGTCATTTTGGGATATGGTTTTACCTGATTCCTTAGTGTTTTACCTTATTCCTTTATGTTAATGATGTACTTTTTTAAGTTACTTCCACATTTCCATGTTATGATGATCATGTTATATCATGGCTTTATGTTCATGTTTATCTTATGCTCCATTGATATGTATATTTCCTAAAATATATTTTATTCTTTATTTTAAGCCTTATTTACTCCCTTAATAGGTTTTATAGCTCACCCTTTTCTTATGTATGTCATCAATTTATCCCATGAAATGCTAAATACGAAGGAATGTTGTGGTTATGTAAAAGAATTTTACAATAAAGATGTTATATTTTATGTATTAAGTTGTCATGTAATGTTTCTAATCCCCAAATACACTAGACCTCTCAATATTCAGGGTTGTATTAAGTGCAAGTGTATGTAATAAATCATGTCTAAATATGAAATAAAGAGATTGGTTTTTATAATGTGTTCACGGTTGGTGCACGGTTTTCCAACCATGCAAACAAATCATGCATCTTACCATATTTTCATTAAAATATTATTTATGCCATTTTCCCTTGGTATTTTAAGTCAACCATCCCCTTTATTCTCCCCTTGATCACACTAACTAGTTTAGGCACTTCTTCCCTTCCTCCCATCTTCAAAACACACCAAGGAGATGTTTTGGGGGTGCTTATTCAATATTTAAGGTGAGTTTTATTCTCCTCCTACTTACCCTGCTCCCTTGACTTGGTTCCTTCTAATTTAAAAATGTTTGGGTTTGGTTTTTTATATTGATTACAATGGATCATGGTGGAATCATCCAAGGATGATAAGTCTTTTAGTCATCTTGGGTAGAGGAGATCTTGATATGGATTCTACACTTCATTGTGTGATGTGTCATTAAGGTATGTTACCATAGTAAATTTTCTAAGGTTTTTTATAATGGTTTAATTTAATTAAGAATTGGGTTGGTATTTATTCTTATGGATCTTTCTTATAATTTTTTTGAGTTTACACTGTGATTCATTAGTGAGTGTTTAGTTTTGGTTTCGATGTGGCACAATGACTCGATAAGTTTTTCTACCTTATTAAAAGTTGGGTTTTGGTTAATTAATTAATTATAATTATTATAATTAATTAATTTTTGTTTTTTGGTGTGACACTATATCTTGGGGATAGTGATGATCTCGATTGGGTTCTGAGGAGTTTATATGATTCTTGGAATGGTCTTGTCAAGGCCATTGTGACTTAAAAATGTATTGGAAGGATTTTTTAATGAGTTGGGTGGTCTAATATCTTTACATGTCATCTTATTAATTTATTTCATGTGTATGTAGGTTACTTAAGACCATGATTGATAGGTTTAATACCTTCTACTAATTAAAATAATTAGGTTATGATATTAACTTGGTTAAACTAATGTATTGATTTTATTAAATGGTTAAATAAATAATGAGTTGTACTTGGTAACAAAAAGTTCATGACTTGTAAGAGGATGTAATGAAATATTTTATGTGTTATGTTTTTTGAAGTACCTATGAGTCCTTTGAAATGGTTTTCAATGTGTGATTTGGTATTTGGATAGGTTTTGGGTATCAAAGGGGGGAAATTATTTTTGAAATGATTCTTTCATTGAATTTAGGTTTTAACCTCTAAGTGGTTTATAAAAAATAAATTTTCCAAGTGGATGTAAAATGTGGATTTGTAACAGGTGTGTGGAATCCTTCATGGTGAAATGACTTGATGGATATTTTGTTGGTTTTAAAAGAAATATTGGACTTGGGCCTTTTTTTCAAAGATAATGACCCAATTTTTATGTGGGTGGTTTTTAATGGTTTTAATGGGTGGTTGGTTTAGTTTATTTTATGTGTGGGAGGAACTACACCTAGTCAGGGTATGTTTGGTTTTGAAGGTCGTAGGGACCTTAGAAAGTGTTACTATTTAAATATTGTTTTTTTTACCTTCCTTCAACATTTGGTATGGTAATTAATTGAGAATAGAAATTATGGAATGATAGGATTGATATGTGGTTTGTATTTTGGACTAATGCTCCAGGAAAATTAGTTTTGATGTATGGATTGGATCCTGGACTGAAGATTCAGGCACAAGAAGTATGCTACTGAGATGGTTTCAGACTGAGGCTCTAGACACTGCTAGTGTACTTTATGGATGGTGCATTATAATGAGCCATTATCAATGATGTAATTACATGTGTAAAAAGTATGTTTTACTGATGATCCTTCTCCTGGGGTTGGGCCATACCGATGCTCTTGGAATCACCATTGTAATGTATAGATGGCGGCTGGACTAAGGCTTCAGGGACTACTATTATGTTTTTTGATGGGTTCGATAGACCCAGTGTTTGGTATTGGTACTAATAGTTTAGTATATGGTTAGGTTTGTTACATAATTTCCATCAACGTTACATTTTGATTTTGATTGTTTTTTTAGATTCCAGACAGACTTTTTAGTCACGGATGGTTCTGGTACATTGGATAGGCCCTGTGGGTGTAGGTTTATACTCCCCTGAGTTGAGCAAAGAGTAAATACGCTTTCTAGAAATTTTTAGTATGTACATAATATGTTTACCTTTAGATAACTAGATTATATCATTACATGTCTGTTTGGATATAGTGTCACCTCAGAGACCTTAGGCTAGTGGGCACTAGATGAGTTGTTATTTCCTTGGGTTGTATCTTTTTTTACTAATTATTTTATTCCCCTGTCTATATACATACACTGTTATATTGTTTTATATTTTATCAAGAAACCATTGGTGGTATCCTACTAAGTTGTACTCAAACTATTCTCAGCCTGTAATTGTACATAGGTACCCAAGAAGTTCTCACATGTTTATTGCAGGCACAGGTTGTGGGCTGAGGCACATGTTGGGTATGGCTTGGCCATGCATGATTGGTCGAGTGGTATAAAGTGACTGGATGGGTTTTGATCAGTGATTCTATGTATCCTCTTATAGTTTCTTATATTCAGGTATGTTTTTTAACCAACCTATGGGTTTTTGGTTTTATGTATGACATGTTTGTTGGGTCCTTTATTACATTTCATTTTCTTATAGAATGTTTTAGTTGTGGTTTATTTATCTATTCTTCTTACTCTAATTAGTATGATATTTGGTTATTTTCTTCTAGATGTGCACTCTGATATGGGGTTATAGTCTCCTCAGTTTTCTATTTTATAACCTTTCTTCTAGTCAACATCCTCCGATGTACAAGGAGGTACACTTGAGGTCCTATGGAACACCGGCTCAAGGCCCAGTTTTGTGTCACCGGAGTTAGTACATTACCCAAAATATATAAATAAATAAAAACGTTTTATTTATTTTCTAAACCTGATATATTAATATGAAATTTTCCATTTAGGAATAAAAATATTCTATTTATAATGGCCAATACATATATTTTATAAACAATTTATAAAACATAATAATTTTTTCACAAAATATTAAATGTTTTATATTTTGTATTGTATCATATTTTATGATAGATATTTCTTATCATATTCTATGATAGATATTTTTAATCATATTATATGATTTATTTTGTGCTTATGTTAAACACTATCATTGGAGTCTTGTTGTATTATATTATATGTGATATTATATAGTGCATCTCATCAAATGAACTATATCATAATTGAAGATATCACCTATATCACAACTATGATTTGATGCGCTATTTTTAAAAAGGTGTATCACAAGTCACAAGATTTGATAATTCTTATCAAACATTATTTCATAGTATCATACCATGTATTTAAGTGAATCATACATTGTGATACATATAGACATCTCTTGTGATTATGCAAACCTTCAATCACAAATTATGATATCTTATATCCTAAACAATGAAAAACTGATCCAATACCAAACATTTAGACACATCATATCATAATTTAGATATTTTCTTAAGAAATTTACAACATATATGTTCTTCATAAAATTAGTATGAAAATATATCAGTTCAATGATGAAAGTGGTTTTAATAAAACTGATGGGTTTTAATGGAACATCTCTTTCTCATAGTATCCAAAGAAAATTAATAAATATCCAGATACATCATCATCAAATTAATATATAAATGATAAATATAATATAGATAGGTTCACCTTATGTCTAGTGTGATCCATCAAGATAGAGTGTGTTTTTGTAAGTTCATTGAGTAATATCACTCAAACTTATTCCTCTACAGGCAGTACATTAGCCACTATAATCCTTATATTCTATGATAGGTCCCCTTAGACTCAAATGGTATGGTAGAACCTTCTCCTGGAATAAAATTGGAGAAAATAGAAGAATATATATTTTTCTTGGTATGACCAAATCACCACACATACATAATAAGAAGGTCAAATCCTTTATATGGGATACCTTTATTTAATAAATGAAATCATGTAATGGATATCAATTTTTGGGAACCAATATATGTTACTCATAATATACTCCCATTGGAGTATTAAATTTTTTGAACATTTCAATGATTATTATATGTTATTCATGTTATAAATGAATCATCTTTGTGATTTATAATGGGTGATAAACCATTTAAAATGTGTGGTAGTAGTCCATGCACCTAATATAATATATATCATTCCATATTATTTTTTATTCTATACAATATGGGAATCCCCATTCCAGTAATGGTATATACACATCATTTCCAATGATTTTCATTAAAAGAATATCATATCAAATGATATATATAGTTATACAATATGATTCATTCTTATAGTGAAAATCCCTCGGTTTTTAACTTCTATGTATACTTTCCATGATTGATTTTTATTTTTATTATTTGGTATAATCTTTCTTATACATGTGTTACATATAGTTTTATCTATTTTTATGGATACTTTTCATTTCCATGATATACATGTGTTGGTCTAGAGATAAAAAATATATAAACATTTTTTATGGATATTATTATACCTCTTCATATATTTTATCTATTATTATTTCACATGTGGAGGCATGGGTATGGTTATGTATTTCATTGAGGCCCCTCTGTACTAATAGGCTATTCAAGGATGATGAGGCAATGGTTGTCTATGGGTACTCCAGCTACCCATGGAACGAATAGTCTATCCACCCATTTTAGTATGTGTATATATATATATATTACAATATCCATGGCATTCCTCACTTTACTAATATATCATGATATAGTATATGGTGTGCTATTATGGAAAACTGTGTTTATCCTAGAGGGAAAGTTGGTCGAATTGTTAGGATGGGTGAATTGACATTTTTAATACATTTTAATTAATTATAAATTTTAATATAATTAAGTAATGTAATATAAAAATATGAACACATTTTTTATAGTAATACATATTTAAGTGATCATATGTCTACTCTTTAAACTCTCAATGTGAGAGTATGGAACCCACTAAAATAATGGCTTTAATTTTGAAAGGAGTCACAATATTTTACAATTCTGCATTTTGAAGCACAATGCCTATCCTAACTTCTGCACTCTAGGAAGAAAAACCTAGAACCATAATTTTTAATAAGATAAGGAACCAACCATAAATTTATCCATACCAAGGAACAACTAAATCCCCTACCTTTTACCAGATATGGAACATATCAACGTACCTTTTTTAGGGGTCGTATAACCCAGACACTAAGGTGCAAATATTTTATGAAAATCATAAACCAAAAATCATAATAAAGGATAATTAGAAATAATTTAGAACTACAAAAAGAATATGTACAATTAATTTTTTTTTGTCGAGGTAGTAGTTATCACTTTGGCAGGACCAATTAAATATGACGAAGTTCTCCATGATAGAGATGATTTTAGTCGTAGTGATAGTAAAATATATTTTTCAGATATCCTAAAAAAAATTATATAATCATTAAATTTATTGGTTCTATTAAACAATTTTTATAGAGTTTCTTTATGTAAAACTACCATAAAACATTATAAGTTTCATGAAAATGATATTGAATTTGTAGTCATTTCATTTCTTCTTTTATGGAGGAAGAACAAATGTATGTGAATCCAATTAACTAATTCAAAGTTGATCTTTTATTATTTCCCTGATAATTTTTCTTGTGTATCTCTCCTTTTAATGTACAAGAAATCTATATTTAGTATTCTTTAGAATTTATCAGGTATTGTTGTAAGAAAAATAAATTTTTTAAATATAAAAATATATTAAAAAATATAAACACACTAATACCCATAAGATATTTATTTAATCTTTCATAAAATTTTCCTAAATTAGTTTTCATAGGATTAAAATAATTAAATAAATTATAATTATCAATATAAAAATTAATAAAATTGAAAATAAAAAAGACAACTATAAGAGATCATGTTTTAGGATTTCGAAGAAAAAAAGTGTTGAGTAAATTACTTCTACTTAATATTACATTTTGTCTCTTTAAAATTTCATTTCATAAGACTATAAATCCAAATCATGTGACTATCTGATAACATGAATGAATTTTCACTAAGAGTATCAATTTCTTTTAGAAAGTATAACATCCTCGTAATACTTTATTCAAATGAATTATCCAAACCATACATGACTTTTTAGCCCGAATGACCTGAAGGCCTTCTTTTTTTTATTTTGGATCATCCCCCTTTTAAGGGTTGATGGGGAACCCTTACATGAACCATATAACCAAGTTACAAGGCCCATACATAACCTAATACTTGACCTTAAAGGCCCAAGACATGACACACTTGAAATAGTCCCTCCCCCGCATTAGCATCTTAAAAGTGCCTATCTCCCCACCACACACGGTTCATCTTCAAGCATTAACCCATGTAAAGTTTCACGGTGCCTGGTTCCAATGGAAGTTTCCATACCCTCTCATTATTCTAATATAGTTAGCTCTTCTCAGGTGGTTTCTATTTTTTCTATAAATCTTCATCTGGTCCTTCTCCTATGGGTTATATCCTTCTTTAGCCTTTTTTGTGGCCTGAAATCCATATGGATTGAAGTCCATTGGTGGCCCGAAGGCCTGAAACCCTGAAGTCCCTATGGCCTGAAGTCCCTTTGGTCTTTTCTCTTGCCTAAAACCATGTATGAATTCATTTTCATTTAATAACACTTTAATTAGTTTTGTATAAAATTCCAGTCTCAGTGCATCTAACTCTATGAAATTCCATTTGAATTCTTAAATAAGTTGTCTTTGTAGTCAAAACTATATGAGGAATATTTTTTATCCTTGGGAAGTCTTTTTGAGATTCATACATGTGTCTTAAAAGTTTTATTGAAGTTTTTTTCATTTTAATGTAATACGAATGTTATTTGTATAAGTAGAAAAATGGAAAAGAAACATTTTCAATGTGTATAATGGTTTGAGGTACGCATAAGTTATTTGACCTAAGTATTTAATTATAGAAATGTGAAAAGTGAAATTAATCTAAAAATATGTGATTTTGGACCATGTAAGAGATTTGATCTATGAAAAGGTATTTCTTTCTATGTATGAGATTTGATCCATGTGTAGGTAATTTTGGCTTGTGTGGGTGATTTGTTCTATGTGAAGGATTTTATACCTCATATAGGAGATTTGAGTTATGAATAGGTAATTTAGTCCCATGTAAGAAATTTGAGCTAGATGAAGGTTTTCCTAACCCATGTTGAAGATTTGAGCTATGCGTAAGAAAAAAATCATAAGCATGAGACATTTTACTCATAATATATTTTTCTTCTCATATGATATTGGAGTTATTCATATGAATTTTAATTCTAGCATACAATTTTAGAATCCCATAGGATATTTGATGTCCTCATATGACATTTTAATTTTTAGGATTTCAAAAGTATAGAAATATTTTTAATTTCATATTGAAATATTATAAATAAAGATAATTAAATATTATGATGCGTTGTTATCCATTTATTTTAAAATATCATGGTATTAGTCAATATCTACGATTAAATCTAAACTAAATGGAAATTAAATGAGAAGGATAATGACAGAATCTCCTGAAATTTTTGAATTAAAATATTTTATATCACTCTTCATGATAATTACTATTATTCTCCAGGTAAACTTTGACAGGTATTTTTAGTTCATATTAAAATTAAGGTGTTTCCAAAAATTATTTGGTAAAATATTATTCACATTTGTTTTTTGGATATAAGAAAAATAATTAAGATAAGTAAGGTTTTTGAAAATTGAGAGTGATCTGGATACACTATTGTGTTAAAGATTTATCAGTTCCAAAGAGAAAAAAAAGAAGTAGAACATAAACCCATATTGTATTCTTATTTCCAAATATGCTAATGAAATTTGATTATATAATGATCAATCCAATATCTTACTTATATGGAGGGTGGGGGAATTATTCATTTTTCTATGCTCTCAACTCTCAATAATTAATAGATCATCCTGAAGAACGTCTGAAGTGACCAATATGCAATTTATTATATTTATTCAAGTTAGGAAATCAGGTATTACTCCTAAGTAGATCATTTACTTGATACAATTGAATCTTGAAGAACACTGAATATATGATATATCCTAGAGTGAGGATGCAATTTTTAGAGGCTGGTGGTACCAGGGTAAATAACCCCATACATTTTTTAGTGGATTGAAAGTTAAATGATGTCAATTTCCCATACTTTTTATTAGGAATTAGATATCTCATTAAGTTTCAAAGATGTACACTAGACCTATCCTATAATCACTATTATATTAGTGATAATATAGGTATCAAAACATAACCCAAACTTATAAAGTATTGGGCTCTCTCATTGAGTACGAACCATGAAAAATTATTTATGTTTCATTTGTCTTCATTATTTTTTTCATACAAGAGATAGATTGAAATTAAGTGTGGATTATAACTCTAATTGGTCAAAGTTTTTTAATTAATTTAAGTAAATAATTTTCAAAATCATGTACCACTGATTCACCCTCACCCCCCTTAGTGGTACACAAACTAGTTTAGGTACTTCAAGTGGTATTAGATCCATAATCCCCCCCCCCCTCAGATAGTACTCATTTTCAAGTATATCATGTCAGAAAAAAAATTCTGAATAGCAGAGGTGTTACCTATTTAAATGAGAAAACATTCCAGTGTAAAATAATTTTATGCTATATTTTATTCTTTAAAAACATTTAGAGGTTAGTGATATTGTTACTATGGTATTTCCACCCATTATAGGAGATGGATAAATAAAATTTGCTGACAATAAGAACCTTAATATTGATGAGAAATCTTGGAAAGATACATTGTCATATTTTTTTTAAAAAAATTAAACCAAAGGTATGTATATACTTATAGAAAAATAAATATTAAAAAAAATTAGAACATTTATGAAGGAAACATCAATATCAAATAATACAAATTGAATATTTAGAGATCTGAGTTTGAAGGTGTCTAAATGGTTGGGGATGAATATACTGATAAAAATTTCACCAGATAACATGAAATTGTTAGTCATGTAAATGGATTTGGTGACAAATTAAAATATACTATTATGGTTAAAAAATTAATGAGAAATTTTCCATCCATCTTTAACCCAAATATTTTATTCATTGAAGATAGGTAATATCTTCCCCCTTATGAGTTTCCCAATACTCTTTTGAATTATGAAATAAGAAAAGTGAAAATATTTAAGAAGGATAAGGTAGAGATTTATTTTAAATACATGATAAAAATGAAAATTAATGAAGAAGTGGATGAGTCATCTAATAAATCAGGATATGATGATGAAAGTGATAAAATCTAGAATCAATTTATGAACTTTATACCAAAATATCTAAAAATAGGTTAAGAATGTTTAAAATAATTTCCCAAATAAAATTATTTAGGTGTAGTGATATAGGAAAATTTTCTATAGATTTTCATAAAAGATAAAATATTGTGTAGTTCTATGAGGAAAAGGATGAAGAAAATACTCAGTGGAAGTAAAAAGTTTAACTCATAAATGATAAAAATATTTCAGATAAAGTAAGTAAGAGACTTAATAAATGAAAGAGAATAAGTATGTTGAGTAAAAAGGAGGAATATTTTTATTCCTCGAGTATTGATTTTGATATAGAGTATATTAGGATAGAAGACAACTTCAAAGAATATGTTATGAAAGAATAACTTTAAAAAAATATAAAGAGCACAAGTAATGATGGAGAAGAATAGGAAGATGTGAATTATATGATGCACATATTGAATACTAAACATGAAGTATGTATTGAAAAAAATAATTAACTGAATAAATAATTAAAAAAATTTAAGATTAATGTGATCAAGATAAAGAAATATGAATATGAAAATTTTATTAGATAAAATGATGACATTGAGGAGATCTATCTTCTCAAAGTGGAAATGGTCGAGTAGGAGAAAATCATGAAATATCTTCAAAACAAAGTGACTGGTTGAGATGAAGATCCTAATTAGGATAAATAAAAGGATTTTAAGGATGAAAAAACCTGGGAAAAATAAATAATGTTTTCATGAATGTTGTAGAAGTAGAGGTTGAATCATCCTAGTGTACTTATAACTCATGTGCATCAACTCTGGTAACATTTCACCTTTTTTATCTGAAATTGAGAAACATGTATCAACTAATAGTTAAGGATCCAAATGTTAATCTAGGAAAACATAGGTTGAAACAATCCCATAGGAGGAATTATAATATAACTAATAAAATATATATAATTATAAGGACAATGGTTCTTCAAAATCAATATATTAGAAGAATGATAAATCATTGAGACAACAAGAAGATATTAACAAAACTTAGTAGTTTCATGGAATATCCAGATTTAGGGGATATGGAAGGTGTTGTGAATATTTTGGACATAATGAGTATGTTTACTTGTATAACATTTCTCTCCCTAGTAACTAAAGAACACCAATATTTAGAGGGAGATACTTAGCTAATAGAGGTAACATATCTATAATGAGACAAATTGGAAATGACAACTCATATGTGATGCCTTACCAAGACAAGTTTGAATTTCTTGAAGAGGTTTTTAGAAGATTATACCAACAAGATAAATATGAATAAGAATGTATGATCATTATTCCATGTTAATAACAAATGGTAACTAACAAGAGTAAAATTAAATAGAAAATCAAGACTGAGAGGTTAGTTTTTCTTGAGGTGACTTTTCAAGGAACTAAAAAGATAAATTCATGGATCCTTTATAGTGGATACTCATGACACATTCCTTGATATATAAGGATACTTAAAAAATAGAAAAACATGATAGTGGGGTAGTATATTTTTGTCTATAAAAGCTCCTTAAAGGTAAATAGTTTTGGGACTACTAAAATAGAGGCTCAAAAATACTAAAATCAAAATATGTATTAATATTAATGGTATCAAACACAATCTATTCAGTGTGAGTTAGTTATGTAAAAATGGTAATAATTTAATTTTCTTTAGTAACACTTGTCTCATCTAAAGAATAAAAGAAGGTAATATTATTACTTTAGGTTAGAGGACCAGTGGGAATCTATTTTAGATTTGAAACTCAAAGAACTACCACAACTTTATTATAAAAGATGAAAATAATCTATGTAATATAATGTTTACTTATATTTTTAAGAGAATCTTGACCATGATCTATAATGATGATGTGGTGATGAACCTACATCACATAAAATGGGAAAGGGAAAAAAATTAAACATGTTAGAAATGGAAAATGGATCAAGGGATACATAAAAGAGATTAAATTTAGACCACCAAGCATCTTGAGTTGATAAACTATGATATTTTATAAATAATAAGATATAATCCAACTCAATGTGATACTTATTTCCCTAAATTTACCAATTATTATACTATAATAACAAATTTAATGTTTAAAAACCCAAGTTCGAAATAGTGGGTATGTCTAAACCCTTAAGAAGAAAAGTTGAGAATTATTTTGCGATTTCAATAAAGAAATTCATATATTACAAAATGAAAGAGTTTATAGGTAGATGATTTGAATCTTGTCTTGAAAAATGTCGAATAAATCACTTTTATAGTACTCTATATACACACCTAAAAAAATTGAGTTACTAAAAGAAAGAAAAGTTTCCTGGTTGAGATGGGAAGAATAATGCTGGTGAAATATGGTCACCAAAAAGTTTATTGGATAGAATTTTTTCACACATATGTTTATATTCATAATTTATTTTTGTCAAGATCGAATTCAAATATTAATTTCTATGAGATATAGTATAGAAATAATCCCAAAATGGAATATTTCAAAGTGTTCAATAGTCCCTCCCTTATAAAAATTAAAAACCCAAAATTGGAAAAAATTGACAAAAATTTTGAGGGTATATTTTTCATATATCTACTAATTGGTACTTGATACAAATGTAATAATAATATTCCACAAAATTTTTATAAATTTCATGATATAAAAAATATTGAAAATAAAACTACATATTTTTCTCCATATGAAACATTTTTTTATGATGCAAATGAAAACATCAAACATAATTCTTAAAGAATAAGTTCTTTTATAAGAAAAATATAGACCACAGGTTTTTGAAGTTGAGTTATATCAGACTTTTGAGGAAGAGTGGGCTTCCAAGAATGAAAAACATAAGTATTAAAAGATAAAGAAATATGTGAATATATAGAAGATCATTGGAAATAATTAATCTCTGGTAAAAGCTATAATAAGGATAAAATCTAAAAACCAAACATATTTAACCCCATATATTAACCCACATTCTATGTATCAATCTTGTCAATATATAGAGTGTATTGAATCTTTAGATGATGATATGAATTAGAATGAATATAATGTTACGTGGGATGTTCTTCTAAGACCAAATAGTAAATATATAATTATAAAAATGGTTTTTAAGGAAAAAATGAATAATAATGGTAAAGTTTTCATAAACAAGGACATACTTGTATATAAAGGTTATGCTCAACTTGGATACCATTTCTTTAGGTTTAAAGTTAGATACCATAAGAATGTTTCTTATCTTGGAAGCATATAGACTATAAAATGGATTTCAAATATTCCTTTTTTAATGGAGAGCTAGAATAAGTTTATATTGAGAAACCATAGATTTTTTACTTGATAATGATGGATCAAGGGCATGTAAATTAAATAAATATTTATATATATTATGGAAATCGCCAAGGTCCTCATACTCAAATATTGATAACTATTTGAAAGAGCTTGTATTCTCCAAATGGGAGTTTAAAAAAGTTTTGAATCAAAGAAATGGAAATAGGTACACTTATTTTTGTTGTTTAAGTTTATGAAATCGTCTTTAATAGTGACCAAGAAAATGTGCGTTGGGATTTTTCAAACTAAATAAAGAAAAAAATTTATATTTCAAAATTGGTTAAGTTTCAATATCTATTGGGGTTAAAATTCATGCTAGGAGACAACTTTATTTTATTATCCTAATAGATATACTATAGATCATTATTGAATAAATTTTAGATGGTATATTTAATGGAAATTTCAACTCCACTTCAAGTGGGACAAATATTTTCTAAAATTATTAAGTATAGATTGTAAATAAAGTATAATTTTGAAGAATAATTGAGATTTTAATTATCTTAAAGATTATAGAATATATAATTTGATTATTTTGAGTCTATAAGTAAGATATTAGAGTGACCCAAAGGTGTTACTTCTTATGTAATCCAAAATATTTCTCATATACATCAAAGGTACATTAAGCTATGGGATACTATATAAAAAGGGAAATAATTTGCATCTATCTAGGTTTAATTATTATGATTATGTAGGTGATAGTTTTTATAAAAGTACTCTTTCAAGTGTAATTTTCCTATTGGTAGATAACTCTGTAAGTTGACACTACAAAAAAAGGCCTCAATGATAATAAGCACTATAGAGTCCAAATATGTTTTTGTAACTATTTGTTGCACTCAAATGATCTAGATGAAGGAGGAGATAAATGATTTAAGGTTTAAAGTTAAAAGTCCTATTATAATATATTATGAAAATAAAAGTGATGGAAACCTCTCTAAAACTTTAGTATTACATTCAATGTCCAAGAATATTTATATCATCTTTCATTTCATTAAAGAGATTTTGTCATATTCAGACATTGGGTTGGAATTTATTCTTAATCAAGACCATCGGGATGATATTTTCACCACGTCTAACCCTAAGGACATATTTTACTTCTTAAGTATGAACATGAATGTTCATATCCTCCCACATCATTGATAACCATTGGGATAACCAAAACTAATCCTTGGATTTTGTTTTCAAAGAAAAATAAGTTCACAACTCTTTGATTGAAATATGGTTTGTGTTTATTTCTATACTTATATATGATTGTCTATATTAATTATGAAAATGGGGAGTTCTTTTGAAGTGGTGAGTTCAATTATTGAGTGGTAAATCACTTTATCACCAAGCCAAAATATTTCTTTTCACTGATAGATGGAGTTCACTCAAAAAAATTACTCAAACTTGTGGTGTGGTTTTAATATTTTTTTATTATTAAAAGGGTTGTGATTTTTTATTTCTTTAATGATAACTTAATTTAGAATTGAAAATTATAAATAGTTTCATGGGTGACAATAAATCCAAATTGGGGATGGTTTTGGAAAGAATATGTTTCTTTGACATATCTTCATGTTATGTGTTTTGATGATTCAAAAAATCCTTAATTTTATACTGAAAAGTTCATATTAAGTATATAAGATTATATTTATCATAAGATATGTGTTAAATAATTTATCTTACATTATGAAAGTTCTTTAGATTATATTAATTTAATAATTCAGTAGCTCAGAATCAGAAAGTAAATGTAAGATTTTATCTTAAGAAGTTCGACAAAATTTCCCAAGATAGATTCTCTATTCAGAATGAGTTAAAAAATTAATTTATCTTCTAAAAAAATTTCCAAATCTAAGATAATTTCAGGAAGAGAAATGTTATATTAAAACTTTATCTTATGTTGGAGATTTATTTTATGATTTATTGAAGTTAGTTTATCTTACAAGGATGAGCTATTTTATCATATGAAATTTGTGTAATGGTAAATACTACTTACAATCAATATCTAATGAATATATGGTATTTTATAACATCATGATTACTTTTATAATATCTTGATAAGTCATTACATACCTTTAGAGCACATAAAAATAATATTATTCATTTAATAAAAGAGAGGTCTGCACAAGACTTACCAGGAATAGAAAAATTCAAAGAATGAGAAGATCTATAATAGTGTGATCGAAAAGGAAATCATATACTTGGAATGTTTGGATGATTTATCTTATTAAAATATCTTATCAGGATCTTTTCATGGATCATTTGAACATTATAATTATCTCAAACTCAATCTCAAAAAAGTCATAAAAGGATCAGTTACTCTTTAAAAAAAGAGAGTATGGAAGTGCAATTGATTAAATCCTAACAAAAGGAAAAACACTAGAAACCTGTAAAAAGAGGAAATAAAATTGTTCGTGTATTTATTATTAGTTCTATCTCCTTCACTGAAGATCATATCATGCTACACCTTGAAGTTTATTATTCTCTCATAATTACTCTTCATTAACTATTAGTCAATGCTTGTAACTATGTGTTGTCAAAATTCACTCAAAGTTTCTGTTTATTTCACCATGTTCACACTCAGTACAAGAGTGTGGTTAAGACTTTGGATAGGTCTTGTAAAGGGAGATACTAGTAGAAAATATATTGGATCTTTTTACGAAGTGATAGTTTCTTGTACTCAGTTAGGGCCCATGGTAAAAATGGTTTTTATACTGTGAATCACCAAGCTCAAAGAGAAAAGTGTTGTTGGAATATACTAGGGGATTTATGTTCCCTGGTCCACTCTAAATCTCTATGTTCAATTTTCTTCTGCATGTTTTCATATTTACACTATATATATTCTGAAGGAAAGAATTGAACTCGCATACTTTGAGGAGGGTGTTCTGATATTCAAATATTTTTTTAATAACTCAATTCACCCCCTCCCCCCCCCCCCTCTTGAGTCACTCAGTCTATAATTATATAGGAAAACAATTGGTATTAGAGATAGTGAATATTGAGTTCACAACTATCAAATGTTGAAGTCCAAATATCTATATTTAAATGGATTTTATGGATGATAACCTAGAATTTATGTTAATGGATATAGCTCTGTACTTAAATGGTGACAATTAAGGTTTCTGGAAAGATTGTATGATTATCTATATGGAAAATCTTATTCTGAAGGTCTAACTCAAAGTAGTTAATCCCTGTGAAATTTCTAATATAGAACCTGAAACTTGGGATATTATTTTGAAATCAAATTATGATTTAAACATGAAAGATATGAACGCAATTATATGCAGGTTAGGATAATATGATTTCAATAGGATCTCTCAAAGTCAGATAGTGCATAAAATTTGGACCACTATAATAGTAGCATATAATGAAACTAAAAAACATGAATTCTCTTAGATATGATACAGCAAATATTAAATTTGATACATTAAAAATGGATGAAGTAGATATCATAAATCAACTAAATTTAATACTCATGGAGATTGTGGACAACATTGCTTCTCTAGGAAAACCAATCACTAATCATAAACATTCATTGAAAGTTCTCAGAGTATTACCACATAGGTGGAGTAGAATCTCAACTATTGTCAGAAAATCTACAGATGTCAAAAATTTCAAGATAAAATATATCATCAGAACTCTTATTATGTATGAATATGAAATGGAAACTTCAATTAAATATCATAAAATAATCAATAAGGAAAATGCTTCCTTGAAAGTCTCTACTTCTAAAGATGATATAAAAATAAAAAAAGTATAAATATCTAAAGCATGTGAAGAAAAAGGATTTTTTAAAAAATATAAATCAAATGATGAACCCACTAAATTTTATCAAAAGTTAAAAAAAGTTTTATAATAAGAGGAGAGGTTTCATGCAATCCTTAAATAAGCCCAAAAATAATGGTGACAACCTTAAAGGTTTGAGATGATACGAATGAAAAAAGATGGGACACATCAAACATAACTGTCTAAAAATTAAAGAAAAATATATAAAAGAAATATTTCAAAAATATTAGATATAGGAAGTAAAAGAAAGCTTGAAGGCCACCTGGAGTGATTCTGAATATTCTTGACAATTCACATCATCAGGATCTGAAGCTGAAGCTACAAATAAAATGTCCAACATATGCTTTATGGAACAATTATATGAGGTGCATTATTTTTATTCTTATGAGAATTATTGTAAATCATAAAATGAAAATTGCTATTATAAATAATTAAATGAGTATTACACCATCTTGGAAATCAAGTATTAAATCCTGAAAAATAAAAATAAATCCCTTATAAATTCTTATAATAAAACTGTTGGTGAAGAATATAATCTAAACAATCATATTATAAACCTGAAAAATAAGATGGAAAAATATATTGTCTTGACTGCTGAACAAGTGAAAACAATTGAAAACCTACAAAAGGAGATTCAAAATTTCAAAGATTTATCAAGTGTCTTTATAAGAGGATAATATGACTAGAAAAAAAAATTTGTTCAAAAAAAACTTAGAAAAGAAAATTTTGGAATTGTAAGCCAAGGTAAATGTCCAAAACATTATAAAAAAACTTTTATTCCTTTCTCTAAAAGAAAATACCTTACCAAAGTTACTTGTTTTCATTGTGCTGAAATAGATCAATTTTCCTATATTTGTGATTTAAAAAATCCTCAAATTTGTGGAATCAAAAGTGTTTTTATTTAAAAATATTTTTAAAAACAAACTACAATGTTTTCTAGAAAAAATAAACAAGTCTACATGCAGATATCTCTTTTAGCTAATATTTCCAGACCCAAAATAATTTGGGTACCAAAGAATTATGTTGTTCGATTTTCTATCATAGTGAACTAGCCATATTAATAGTAATAAAATGGTTTATGGGAAGTTTTGTTTAATTAATATGAGTGGAGACTACTCCAACTTTCATTCTCTATCCAAATTAGATGGAGGATATGTCATGTTTGGTGACAATGTGAAAGGAAATATAGTAGGCATTGGATCATCTGGAAATCCTCAGTAAATAATCATTAACAAATTACTTTATGTGGAAGGATTTAAGAACAACCTAATAAGTATTTCTAAACATTGTGATTATGGCTATTTGGTTTATTTTTATAACAATTCTTTCTTTGTTTTTAAAGATAAATGTTTCAAATTTAAACCACCTAGAACAAATAATGTTTACACAAATTATCTTAATTCCTTATGAAGACAAAATGTAAATTGTTTAAAAGTTAAAATTGAATAATCGTGTATTTGGAATAGAAGTCTTGGATATTACAATGTTCATTCCTTGAGAATGTTTCCTAAAAGGCATTTGATTTCTGACTTCCCAAATCTCAAATTGGATAGAAATAAACTCTGTGATGCATTCCAAATAGGAAATCAGCACAAATCATATTTCAAACCAATTAAAGAATTTTCTACTTCAATACCTATTTATATTATCCATATGGATGTGTTCAAACTTACTAGAACAGCAAGTCTTGTGGGTAAGTCATTTTTTATTTATTAGTTGATAATTTCTCAAGATTTACATGGTTTTACCATTTAAGACTTAAAAGTGAAGCTTGTTATTTTTTTATTAATTTTTAAAACATGTGTAAAATACAAAATATGTCAAAATAATGTCTTTGAAAATTGGTCATGGAGGATACTTTGAGAATCATGAATTTAATTCCTATTTCTCTATAAAATTAATTAAACATCCATTCTATTCTCCCAGGACACCTCAAAAAATAGTGTCATCGAAAGGGGAAATATGACTTTGTAAGATATTTCTTGTACTATGTTGTGTGAGTATAACATTCCCACTCATTTTTGGGTTGAGATAGTTAACACAGCATTTTATATCATTAACTGAGTACTAATAAGGCATATCTTAAAGAAAACACCATATGAGTTTGTGAATAATAAAAATCCAGGGTAGGATACTTCAAAGTATTTGGATATAAGGTTTACATCTTAAACACCAAGGATGATCTTGTAAATATCAATACAAAAGATAGTGAAGGTATCTTCCTAGGCTATTCTACTACTTCTAAAGCATATAGAGTTTCTAATAAAATGTCAAGTAGGGTTGAAGAATTAGTTCGTGTGAAATTTTATGAAAGTGATCATTTCTATCAAAAAATTATTCAAATTAATTATAAAAATGATTTTTTCAAAAATATGAGACCTGAGACTCTCATTAATGACAACAAGGATGATGGATTGTATCTTTATTACTTTAAATCAAATATAATAAGGGAAGAAACTAGTATAAAAATATTGTTTCCTAGAATGCCTAGAAACCTTAAAGACCATACTTTAGAAACAATTATAGGAAACCTAGATGAACGAGTAATAAGTAGAATAAACTTAGGAAATTTAGTAGATTTCTCATCCTTTTATCACAGTTAAAACTTGAATCTATTTAAGAATCCTTATTAGATGAAAGTTGGTTCTTATAAATTCAATAAGAGAAAAATAAATTCAAAAGAAATAAGTTATGGGAACTAGTTGAAAGACCCTCAAACTATCCTATAATTGAAACAAAATGGGTTTTTAGAAATAAACCAGATGAAATCAGTTTAATAAATAGAAATAAAGCTATATTGGTTTCCAGAGGATATAATTAAGAAGAATGAATAGATTATGAATATACCTTTTCTCCCATATCTAGATTAGAAGCTATTATAATCCTTGTAGAATATGCATCCAATATAAAATTTAAGTTATAAAATATGGATATTAAATCTTCCTTATTTAATGGTTTTTTAATGGATTAAGTTTACATAGGAAAACCTCTTGGTTTTGATGATCTTAATTTTCCAAATGTTGTGTTCAAACTTATCAAAGATATATATGAACTTAAACAAGCTCCAAGGTCATGGTATAAAAGACTAAGTTCATTTTTTTATCAAATTTTTTAATAATGGGAATATAATATACTATGTTATTTAAGAAAACTAATTTCTCTTGTATTTTTATAGTACAAAAATATATAGATGATGTTATTTTCAGATCAAAAACTAAAAAATTCTGAAATGAATTTTCAAAACTTATGAAAAAGAATTTGAAATGAGTATGATGGGTGAGCTAAAATATTTTCTGGGATTTCAAGTTTATCAAAAATATTTTAGAAACATTTTAAATCAGAGAAAATATATACTCTACTTACATAAAAAGTTTGGAAATGAAAAAAGTAAGTCCTTGTAAACTTTTATGAGTTCCAATATCAAACTTGACTGGGATCAAACTATAAAACCAATTGATAACAAGTTATACATAGGAATCAATTGAATTTTGTTGTACCTTTCTATGAGTAGACTAGACATTATGTTTTCGGTATGTATGTGTTCAATATTTCAATATAATCCAAAAGAATCACATTTGAATGTTGTGAAATGAATTTTAAGATATACAAAAGAAATCGTAACTCTTTATCTTATTTTTCAAAAAACATCAGATTTAAATTTAATTTTATACTCGGATGCTGATTTTGATGGATTTAGATTAGTTAGTAAAATCACTTTAGGGACCTATCATTTTCTTGGTAAATCATTGGTCTTTTAGTCAAGTAATATGTAAGAACCCCGACCCTAGTAGCCAAGATATGGTGCCTAACTTTATTACATTATCATATAAATAAGGAAGATGCAGCCTGAAGGACCGAATAGTTTAGTGTATTTGGAAAAAATATACATACATAAGTTCAACATCACAACTTGAAATGAAATAAATCCTAGAGAATCCTGTGGAAAAACTCTTATTCTTCTAGATTATTTTTTCATGACATTCATAAAATTCATCTTAGCATCCTGGGGAAAAATAAACATAAGAAAGGGGTGAACTCAGATGCTTAGTAAGGGTAAGTAATATAGTGGAATAATAATAATAAACCATAAGGAAAGGTCAAATACTAAAAACACTTTAAATTAAAATAAAAATTGAGCATAATATAGAAGGAATAAAAACTAATTAAATAAAGTCATATAAGTGATCATAGGAGAATGAAACATAACGAATGATATTATAATAGTTGGATAATTGCATGGAATATAAAATACTAATCTCATAATGAGGTAATTCATAATGTGGGACATCATAAATATACCTTCAAGTCTTTTTCTAAGACACCATACATAATTGGGTAAAACATTAGCACAAACCCAAACTAGTTTGTTTCATGAGACCTATCGATCCGCGGAGGGGGTATAGCTAGAACAACCTAAAACTTAGTAAGTCCAATGAATTACTCATGTTAAAGGGGTGAAACATAATCAACATATGCATTAATATTGAAATTTAAATATGAAATTTAAATAATTTTCCCCAAACAGTAAACATAATCACTAACCATTCGAAGTAATATGGTGAAAGGTATCAAGATAGCACATCATGATTCAAACTAATCATTAACCATTCAATAAAATATGGTATATAAAATTATAAAAGATTAATAATAATCAACCATGTTATTGAAATTGATGAAAATATTTTTATAAAATCGTAAAGGAATTCTTGAGAGAAATACACTTTTTTATTTGAAAAGAAGAGTTATTTTGAATAAATATTTTTATAAAACATAAAATTAAAGAAGATACTTTTTCATGAAAAAAATTATTTATTTTAGAAAAATAATAGTTTCTTAAAATAGATTATGTATGATACTTTAAATTGGGTAATATATCGAGATGTTCCCTTTAATCATGCTTGCATATCGGGAAGAATTGAGAAAGATCCTTATAAAACATATAACTCCCCTTAAAATAAAGAAGGATTCTGATTGGTACACACATATATATCATTC
Source organism: Viscum album (assembly GCA_963277665.1). NCBI lineage: Eukaryota > Viridiplantae > Streptophyta > Magnoliopsida > Santalales > Viscaceae > Viscum > Viscum album. Next base: position 1,295,801,746 of record OY728152.1, read on the forward strand.
AAAAATAATTTATGAGGATTAAATAAGAATAATTAATATTTTAATTGGTTTAAAGAGTGAGAAAGCGTTATCCCAAATGAAAAATAGTGGTCTGGGGAGAAAACCCTTACCTTATGTCTGAATGTGTTATGCACTTGACCTTAATGTCCTAGACAGTAAAATTAAATAAATTAATTAATTAATACAAAAATATATATACATTTATTTAATTTATTATAATTTTATTAAGTTTATTTATAGTCTTTTTGATGAGTTATAAGATACAATTTTATTGCTAGGGAGTGTTTGTTTCCTTAGTTTCCATGATTGGTATACTTGTATATGATAATGGAAGTTCAAGTGAAAAGGGTATAATTATCTAGAATTTAATTTATATGATATTAATGAACATAGAAAATATTAAATTTATATATAATTAATTTTTTTATATGGTATTAGTATGATTCATTAGATAAAACATTATTGATAATCATTTAGATTATTATGGAAAATATTGTTCATAACGAACTCATTTTGTTTTATCATTTTGTATTATGTAAATATGTTAATTAAAAAACATAATAAATGTTATAATACAAATAGTATAGTATTTTTTACCCATAAAAATGCTTTCATTACCATCCTTGAAATAGAAATTGAAGAACGAAAATCTGTCATCCATGAAGATTGTAAATCAGCATCTCACGGACTATGATTTCGTTTTAAAAATAAAATAGAGTGAGAAATGAGTTTGATGATCGATTATTCCATTAGAATAAAAAAATTATAGTATATTTAAGTTACTGTATTTATCATTATATTTTTATGGGGGGTTAGTAGAGAATAATAAAAGAAAAAACATGGAAAAAAATTAAAAGAAAAAGGAAGAGGATTTAACCTCTTGAATTCTCCTCACCTAGAACCTCCCTAGGGAATTGATTTTGGCCTTTTGATGAGAAAAATATCTCCTGGATTTGGGGAAGAGGCTTGGTAAGATTATTGGGAATAAATTTGACATGGCTCAAATCTTGGAATGTGTGAGGAGAATGGGTGGTGAGGGGTGGTATTTATAGTGGAAGAGAGGTGTGATTTTTTAATATTTTATTCATTTGTTTATTATTTTAGATCAAGACTGTGAATTGTTTGAGAATCATCATCAAATATATTAAAATAAGGAAGGTTAGTTAGAGATAATTTTTCTTAAACCAGTGATGACTCAAGGAATAATTTATTTTACTTATAATGTATTTATACCGTAAATTGCCATATTTTACTCTTCACCAAAAATTCAAGTATGTTAGAAAAATCCAAAAAATTAACCCTATCAATTTTTCAACATGTATAATTAAAAAATTAAATGAATTTTATGAAAATAATTCTCTAAATATTATAAATTTAATTTTTATTTAAAATCATTATTTACTCGAAAAATACAGTTTTTTAAATTGTAAATTATTTTATAACACTCTAAAAATTTAACTAAGGTATAATTAACTTATTCTAAAATCATAATACAAAAAAATATTGATTTATTAATACATTTTATCAAAATTAATTTTCTTTTTAAATCATTTTAATAATTATAAAATTGTAATTAAATATTTATGACTCACAAAAATACCATCAATTAACTAGTAATTTTTCAAATATTAATTTACTTATACTATGATATAATTATATCATATTTTCATTTATAAAATGGAAAAGTTTTATTTATAATTTCATTGATGATTTTATTATTCTATTTTAAGGTTTTCTATTCATAATGGTCACATTACTATTCCTAAGGTCATGTAACTATTTTTCGTTATAGGTTCATTAACTTCTAGAAATACCTATTATTTCATTAATTATTCATTTATAAAGTTTTTATTACGTTATATATGTGATTTTATGTGATATATAATATATGAAATAAACATAATAAGGAAAATATAATTTATATAATTCTATTTTGTCACATAAGAATCAACATTTCGTGGCATTCTCAACAAATGAAGAGGAATATATTTCTATAGGAAGTTGTTGCGCACAGGTGTTATGGATGAAACACACCTTAATGGATTTAAGATTTAAAATTAATTTTTTTTCAAATCATATGTGATAACACTAGTTCTATCAACATCTAAAATAATCCAATAAATCATTAAAGAAAAAATCACATTGATTTAATACATCATTTCTTAAGAGATCATGCATAGAAAAATGATATAAATTTAGAATTCATTAGTACATAAAAAAATTAGCTGATATTTTTACTAAATCTTAGTCAACTAACCAACTCCATTTTATTAATTCATAATTACATACTTTTAATTTTACAAAATAATATTTTATAGTATATCTTCAATATATAAAGAAAAGACATTATTTATTTTATTTAAATTTTTTCATTGTGTTGTTTTTTTGAATAACGGTCACATATGATAGACCACATCACTTACTCTTAGCAATAATTAGCCTTCAAAATTATTATACTACCCCTCAATTATCAAAAATGAAAAATGATTATGGATCAACTCTTCGAGCAAACCGTCTTGATAATATTTGAACAATTCATTTCTCCTTGTTCAAACTTTCATTTTCCATATCCTTCAAACCCTTACAAAATATCTGTAATGTAACAAATAAAAATAATTTGTGATAGTTTATCCAGTAGAATGAAGTGTCAAAGGATTCCCATAAAAGTTCTGATTGGATGAGCTATCGATTTTTGGTGGCTGGATAAAAAAATATTTATTTTTGAAGAAAGTATTCAACCATCAGGGATGGGATTTTATTTTTGATGAGGCAGAGACCTCCATTTATTTCAAGAAATAATTCCATGAGTTTTATGAGTCAACCATTTTTCATTTCAGTGATGATGAAGACTTAGTCACTGCAACAATTAACAAGAAAAAGATTTCACTAACTTTATTCAAGTTAGTTGAAGCGCTAAAATCCCCTCTTTAAAGATACTCGTTCTTAAACATGTATTTTTATACAATGGATAGTGTTACCCCATTGTACATAATGAAGTTTATTTTTGGAACGTCCCTCATTGAAAAAAAATAAAGTTAAGAATTTGGATCCCGAAAGAAAATTCTTAACCAAATTCAACTACATGTGAATTTCTCAATGAAATGGTGAGTTGGAAAAAATTATTATTCGAGATATTTCCTCAATTTATCTATTTGTTTTAGAAAATCTTGTAAATCTGGCATGATATATCCTATAATATATGGTCCATTTCCAAAACAATTCAATGAACTTCTACCAATATGGATGAATGTTAACCCTTATTTTTTGGAGTATTGAAGTTGTTATAGATGATAACAATGTAACACCTTTCCATGGGTTGAAAAAATTAAATTTGAGAATAGTAAGGAAAAGTGGTTTTCATTGGTATTTTTTGTTAAAAAAATTATTCCTTTCTTCTAGATTCTTATAATAGACCCTTCTTTGACTCAAGGAGAGTGTTCTAGTTTTCATGAGATACTAGTCATGTTATAAGAGTCATATCATGATCCTGGGAATATAGAAGTTCAAGATGATGAATAAAATTATACCATAAGGTGAAGAGTTAAGATTTATATTTAGTCACACCCTCAAACTAGCTTCCATGAGAAGAACCCTCATATCTCTACATCAATACCTACTTATGGACAAAAAATAAAGGATAATCTCTTATATCACATAGATATTTTATATTAATCAATAGAAGACAACATCTAAATAACTGAGAGAGTTTACTAACCTAATTGAGTATCACTCTAAAAATATAGATAGATTGGTTGAAGGAAGCGTTTGGAGGAAGGAATCAAAAGGATCACGCCACGTGCATATAGGTCCTGAAGTTACTGAGAATTTATCAGTTCAAGATGATAGTGTGTAATTTAAATAAGAAAAGGATTCTATTGTTCATCAAAATGATGTAAATTAAAAATCCCTAGAGGTAGAAAAAATCTGAATGAGATCAATTGATCTATTCAAGGTTAGTATCTGAATTTAAAACTCGGAAAGCTCAAATTGTTTAATCAAATTTAGAATTGAGAGTGATGTGTGATCAGATGTCCTCGAAGGTAGATATTCAAGAAGTAATACTACTGGTTCAGTCTGTTCTAGATAATTTTTCAAAAAAAAAACATCACCTAGATCTATACATTTTTCAGATGTTTAGTTGAAAATAATGGAGTTATCCTAGCCCATAAATATAGTAACTATAGTTTTTGAATCTCTTCAATGTGAAGTTGTCACTAGATAGATGTGTCAAAATCCTCAAAGACCTATCTAGATGAATTAGTAAGGTTACTAGTTACACCAAAAAAAGTTTTTGAATCTATTTATAGATCAAAAAAATATATAATCTCATTGCATAATCAAAATATTCTAGAATCCCAATAAAATTCACTTCAAGCAAATAAGGATGTAGGTTTTATCATCATTGTCCTAAGAAAGTTAGGTGAATCTCTATCAAATAACTATGGAGAAATTTAAAAGAAATTTGAAGAACTATATGAAGTGGTGGTAAATAGTCTCAAGACATAAATCTCATAAGATTATGACATAGAATCTGATTCCTTTTCTAAATATTTATACAATCCGACACTCTCAAAATAATAAGAAATGGTTTTTGTCATTTGTATGATAGAAAATCGGTTCAAAGTTTTAAGGATTTTCATTTCAATTTATGAAGAGAAAGGAGATTTATATAACTTAGTTGGAAATTTCTATCAAGGTGTATGGAATGTTTTCACAAGTATTCTATATTATTTCAAAAATGACATGGTAAATATAATTGATGCTTATACTAATGCACTCCTTAAAATTCATGGAAGAAGACTGCCTAGACCTCAAATTATTGATCTTCATATCTCCACCTTTCAACGCCTTAAATAAATCTTTTTCCCTTCATAGGATCATCAAATGGATAATATAAGATAAATTTCATCTGGAAAGGGAAATTCAAGCCACTCACAGCATCCAATTGACACCAGTTAGGTTTTCTTGTGGAGATAGTACTGATCTTGGAGAATCCTTACTAATGTTAGGTGATGTTGTTGTCACAAAAGATGACTCTCCTCTTCATTCATCCTCATTACCTCATGATCAACCCATCTCTTTCAATAATCTACTAGAAAAAATTATTTTCATGTCAAGAAATTGATACATTCATCCTTTTTAAGTTCTTAAAATTGGTTTTCCAATGGTTGTGCATTCTCAAAACATTTGAAATCTTTCACCATTTATGGAATTTAAACTTTTAAGTTCTGTTAATGGTTTCCCAGTGGTTGGGCCTCTAAAAAAATTCAATTATGCCACTTTCTAGGGAATTAAACCTTTTAAATTGGTTTTTATTTAACATATTTTGGAATGAATCATATGCTTTATCTGCTTAATATTTTTTATATTCTGATTGCAATGCTTAAATTTGAATATTGTGTTATAATTTATTTTATATATCTCTATTTTTTATGCAAAATTATTTCAATACTACATTATAACTTCTATTTATTTTGAAATCATGTCTATCAATAAATAGAGTTAACTTATTACAACTTTTTACATGCAATATAAAATATATTCCTTCTTCTACTATTGGGAAAAAATCCCTCAAGGTAATATTGCATCATTTTTGGGTTTGATTGTGTTTTTTGACAAAGAAGGTTTCCATGGAGAATTGTTGAGTTCAAGAGATGTTGTTGACAATCCATGTTGACAAAGAACTATGACAAAGGAATGGAAGATCTAGAGGTGGTACAAAAGGAATAGATACAAGGTGGTGTCGTTTTCCAGTGTTTGCCAAATTTTAGGGATCCAAAATTTGGAGTTTGGTGAGCATCACAAAAATAGTATTTTCCTAAAGATCTAATTTAAATATGGAAAAGGCATGAATTTCATGAAGATAGGCCTCATGATTTAGATTTCGCAAAGACCAGAAGAATGTTGATGGTGATTCTTCGTGATTACGACGAGCTTTGTGAATGAAATAGGTTGAAGTGAATCGTGGTGGTGAAGGTATTTGCGAGGGAGATTCACAGCGAAGGCGCAAAGGAATTGACGGGATGCTCCAAGATTACGACGAGATCTACGATCGGAAATTTTACATGGTGCTTCACGATTTTGATAGAATTTTTGTGGGATCTTTGGAGCTTTGTGATTTGAGATGACGTGGAATGGACTTCACACGAAAGGTTCGAGGGTCGGTGGAATCTCCTATAAATATACCTCGACCCTCTCAAGAGAAGTAGAGAGTTTTCAGAGAAAATATTTTGCTCTCGGTTCGCGAAGGTTTTTCGTGAAGGCAGTGTGCTTCATGAAAGAAGAGCTTCACGGTGGCTAATCGAGCTCCGCGAAAGTTGCGAGCTCTGTGTTGGCTCAGTGAGCTTTGTGAGGGAAGTTGATCTGTGACAACTTGAACTCTGCGACGTCCTAAGAATTTAGAAGGCATAAGCTTTACAAGAGTGCTTTGCAAGAGTGCTTCACGAAAAGGCAGGAGCTTCATGAAGGCTTGTTTGAGCTTTACGAAATTTGGCACCTCGCGAAGTAGGGTACTTTGCGAAGGTTTTTTCAAATGAATTGCCCAGTGTTCAGGGGAAAAGGGATATTCATCAGTGAATGAAATTTGGACTTCAATAGAGCATCTACATACAGTGGAGGATGCATTCATTAGTGGTAATGAAGAGACCTACAGGTCTATAAACTATGAGTGGATCTTCTGAAGAAGTAGTGAGCTCATATCAGTTGGGAGAGCAGTGAGTTCTCAAATTGTGAGTGCTTGTAAACTAGAAGGTACAGTTAGTCCTCTTAGAACTTGTTAACAGTAGTGCACTTACAGAGGAATTGGTACATTGGCACACTACCGGTGTATGCTCCTTGGACGTAGCCCAGTGAGGGTGAACCAAGTTAAAATCGTTGTGGCATGTGCATGCATTAAGGTTTATTCATACTCTGCATCCGGAAGGAGAGAGAAGATGGTTTTTTCTAATGGAAAAACAAGATAAAAAAGGGGCAGTTGTTTTAATCTGTCATACCCTGATTCACCCCCCCCCCCCTCAGGTTATCTAGCCTAGTGGACCTAACATCTACTTTTTTAATATCAAAAAAATGGGGGAAAGAAAAGGAAAATAACAAAATAAAAATTTTGGGAGAAGAAAAATAACATTTTCTTATTTATAAAAGTTTAAATTTTAGTGTATATAATTTTTTTCCATTCAATGGGTTTTTATATCATCAAAAAGGGGGATATTATTGGAAAGAATATTTTTCTCCAACATATCTTCATGTTTTGTGTTTTGTTGATTCAAAAAATCCCTACTTTTATACCTGAAAGTATATCTTAAGTGTTTCAGATTATATTTATCTTAATCTATGTGTTCAGGTATTTATTTTATGATTTTAAAGTTCTCTATCTTAAAATAATTGATGAATTCATAAACTCAGAATCAGAAAGTATCATGTAAAACTTTATCTTATAAAGTTCGACTAAGTGTCTCAAGATAGATGATCTAGTTAGAATGAAATTAAAAAATTAATTTATCTTCTAAAAAAATTAATGTGAGAAGAATTTTAGGAAGAAAAATGTTACAATAACACTTTATCTTATGATGGAGATTTATCATACATTGCATTGAAGTTAGTTTATCAAATGAGGATGATATGATTTATCTTAATAAAGTTGTCTTACGATAAATAATGATTTCATTTGATATCTTATGAAGATATGGTATTATAGAACATCCTGATTAATTTTTTAATCTCTTGATAATTCATTTAATACCTTTATATAACATCAAAATAAGATTATCCATTTTAGGAAAAGATCAGTCTTCACAAGACTTACCATGAATAATAAGATTCAAAGAATGAAGATATATGTGATCGTGTGATCACAAAATCAATTATATACATGGAAAGAGTGGATTCATGATGTTATTAACCTATATTATCAATATTACTACACTGATCATTCAAATGTTTGAATTATCTCATGCTCAAACTCAAACAACACAAAAAAACATTAGTTTATCTCTAAAAAAGAGAGTATAGAAGTGCAATCGATCAAATCATAACAAAGGAAAAAACACCAAAAACCTATAAATATAGGAAATAAACTTGTTTGTGTTTTTCTTATCAGTTATATCTACTTCATTAAATATCATCTTGATATTCACCTTGAATTATATTATTCTATCATGATGAATCTTCGTGAACATTCAGTTGCTTCTTGCAACTATGCACTACAATCATTCACTCAAAGTTTTTATTTATTTTACCATGTTCACACACAGTGTAGGAGTGTGGTTAAGAATATGGATAGGTGTTGTAGTGATAGATCCTAGTTCAAAGATCTTGGACCTTTTTACTAAGTGACATATGCTTGTACTCAACTGGGATCCCTGGGTAAAAGGGATGTTATAGTGAAAATCACCAAACTAAAAGATCAGAGTGTTGGTAGAGTATACTAGGGGAATTATATTCCATAAACCACTATAAATATCTATTATCAATTTACTTTGTGCATGTTTTCACATTTCCACTTCATATATTCAGAAGGAAATAATTGAAATCTCATACTTCAATGAGGGTGGTCTAATATTCAAAAAAATCCAAACTCAATTCATACCCCTCTTGATTTACTCAGTCATTCATTATTTGTGATAACAGATGTAAGTACCTTTTGAATTATTGAATAAATTGTATTTATTGTCAGATTTATATGATAAATATATTGTGATCCTTGAGAAGTGTTTTTAGGATTCTTAGATGTGTAAGAAAAGCTTTTTGAATGTTTTTTAGTTCAATTTGGAGTAATTTGGAAGTATTATGTTGGCGTTTAAAAATGGAAAAGAAGTTTATCTATGCATATAAATATTTGAGTTGTGCATAAGTAATTTTGACATGAATAAAACATTTTGTAAAAGTGGAATAGGTAATTCATCGATAAGTAATTGATTCTATACCATATAATATATTTGAGTTATTTGTATGTAATTCTTGTAAAAAAATTTATTTTAGATTCATGATAGTTTTTATGGCATAGATATTATATTTATACGTAATTCTAGACCATGTCATATATTTTAGCTATATAAAGGTATTTATAGACCACATAGGAGATTTTATTTTTACATTAGAAAAATATCATACACATAATACATTTCACTCATAATATATGTTTCTTCTTGTAAGATACTTGGGTGTCTCATATGAGTTTTAAGTCTGACTTGAATGTTGAAAATATCATAATATATTTGAAGTATTTATAAAATATTTGAAGTATATTAAGATATTTTACATTATCGCTTTTTTAAAGTATGAAAATATTTATAATTTCATAATATAATATTCTAAATATATATAATTAAATCTATTGATTCTTTTTTGTTTTTGTATTTCTAAAATATAAAGATCTAAGTCAATATATAATATTCAAGAAGAAATTCATTGACATTAAATGAGATAGGTCATGAGTTTGATGTTTCAAGATGACTTAGTGAGTTTTTTTGTGTTATGTCACATTGGTTTAATTTTTAAATTAATTATAAATTTGATAATTTATTATTTAAGTAATGTGTCTTGAAATAGAGGTTTTGTATATTGGTTTGTCTTAGTACGAGCCTACTGTGTCTAGGTGAAATTGTGGATGAGGACTAATATAGTTTGGAATAAAAGGGGTAACTCCATGAAAGTTATAGGTGGTCCCTATAATACTAAACCATATTCTTATTTATGAATTATTGTACATTTGTACATGGGGTTTTAGGCTTGTGTTAATTAGATAGTGACTGTGAGTTCCCAAAGTGTAGAATTTTGTGTCTTAGTACCTATTAGTCATGTATCTAGTTCTCTATTGTGAATTTAAGGAATTAAAATCCCAGGTAGACTTCATCCCCAAGGGGTGGGTCTCCTAGATGGATTTACAAAGGGCCTAGGATAGGTCTTATGGATCATGATGAGTTTGGATATCCTAGTTTAGATTACCTAGGGATATTATAGTATGAATGGTGGATTAGGATCTTAGGTGACGGATGAGACAATTTCATGCATCATGAATGGTTGAGATAACACTCTTGAGGTTGGATCATAGTGTTAGAGGTTTTGGTATGTTTTATAGGTCCATTTGGGACTAATGTAGTGTGTAGAGGAGAGTTTCCTCTAGATGATGGGGTCGGGATCTCTCATATAGGAGATGTGAGAAGGGGACTAGGCATGTGTTTTTAGGTATGTGTGTATATGGATTGGTGATGAGTGGTTAAGGTAAATTGGTGACATGTCTAGGATAATATTATATGAATCAGAAGAGAAGTTGGATTAACCATTTGGTTATATGGTCGGGAAGTTTATACAAACTATTGAATTACCATGAGTTATTCGATACATAATGGTATATGGGTGTAGTGTCTCAGTTAGGTATAAGGAACCAAGTGGTCACATTATTCCTTGATAAGGGAACACTGATTGGAATATATTATTGTTTCTTATATGATATTGATGGGTATGGATATGTATAATATATTACAAAGTGGATGGTGGGTTTTCTTCCTGATAATAGGTCCATGTCATGGTGGCTAGTGTGGATGAAATTGGTTAGAGTGTAGGATGCATTTTATGTGTAGGCTTATAATTGAGAGATCAGAAATCTATTAATGCTTCCATATTGTTTTGGTTCACTCTTCTTATGTTGATTAAGGATCATTTTTACATGATGGAATTCGATATAGGATATGATACATCACCCTAAGTGATAGGGTGGTCAACCATATTTGATACAATACCTATACTGGGTTGATAGGGTCTAATAATGGAATGGTATCCAACCCTATGTGAGAGGGTAAATTTCAAGGATCACCCTACCCCAAGTTAGAGGGTAGTGGTCAAGGATCGACATGGGACCCTACCTTGAGTGAGTAAGAAAAGGTACAAGTTTTTTATGGGACCCTTCACCAAGTGAGAGGGTAAAGGTCAAGACTTTGTAGGATACGGTCAATGTTTTGTGTGGGAACCAACCCTAAGTGAGATGTTAGAGGTCAAGGATTAGTAAGATACCCTAAAAAGAGTTACAGGGTAGAGTTTTTGGTTTTCCATGGGAACCTACCTTGAGTGAGATGGTAGAAATCAAGACATGTCAGTATCTATTCAAGGTTTAGAATGAGTCCCAACCCTAAGAGAGCAGGTATAGGTTGAGATGTGGTACTGAATCACACCCAGTGTGAGAGAACTTGGGTTAGGGTTTACAGTAAAAGGTCGCCTATTTTTATAGTATTATCTAAATTAGGTAGGTTTAGTTACTATGGTGGGATAGTTAACAAAAAATGACCTAACATCTATGGTGGTATTCTATATATTCTGTTACTTATTTTTATCATGTGAAAAAATGAAAATGATGGAATATATTAGGTGAACTTGGAGAGACCATAACTAAAATTTATATCTAACACCTTTCATGGGAACCTTGGTGCATGTGTGGAACTTATGTTTTTCTTTTAGGTCATTTGTTGTATAATGTGTTAGGCTAGATCATCTCAATAGTTATTGGGAGTGGAGTTGAGGAGGGGCTCTGTCTAGGAAATTGTGCCACTAGTATTTTTTAATTAATTGGTTTATTTTACATATTTGTTCATCTAGGTGGGTAATATATAGGGATGTATGACTGTATAACCTATATATTCATCAATTATAGCATGGTTGTATGATTATTTTATTATGGTTTTACTTGGTAATAATTCCATACATGTGTACACTGATATATGGATTATGAATGGCATTTGGTTTTTTTATTTTTTATTGATGGTTTTGATTTATAGAGTATAATTTCTATATCATTGATCATGGACTCTATCCACTAGTTAGAAACCTCTAATGTACAAGGAGGCATGCTTAATTCTATGTGGAACCCCTGTATAGGGTGTTGTTTGGATGACTTTAGTTGGGGAATTAGAAAATGGTATCAAATATTTTTCATGATTATTTTACCATTTTGTATTGTTATAATGAGATAGGAATGTCTCAGAGTTTGTGATGGAGCATGGAATTTTGATTCATGAACACCTATCTTGTGGGAAGTCTATATTACCAGGGTTATGGGATTGTGGATTTTGGTTTTTTGTTAAATTTGAAATATTTTTTAAAGTATGATGTGTATATATGAGGTTATTGTTTTATTCTTATTCTATTAACCCATGATAGAAAGAGGATTGGGTATATGTATCAGATTTTTCATTTAGGATGCACATGACATTCTTGTTCTTCTATGTGTTTGTTTTGCTTACAATGGAGGAGTTCAGTTATTATAACTGTAAAAAATGAATTATATAGTCTTTCCCTATATAATTTTTTAGTGGAAGTATACTCAAATTAAACCTAGTTTTTGTATGGTATGTTATGTGGATATTATAATGGTATATCATATAAATATGATTTTACAGTCCCTGACAATAGGTGGTGCATGTAATCACTTATAGGTTTTTCTTATGTGGTTGATTCCTTAGTGATGGATTAGTAGAGGTGGTTTAAGCCTAAGATATATGGTTCCAAATGGGTATAGTATTCAATAATGATTTTTATGTCCTTGAGAGGTTATATAAAGGTATGAGGGATTATAAGTCCCTATATTTATACTCTTGATCCATTATTAATCATATATAATTTAAATACTAGTTTGAAACTATTCAATGTGACCCAAACATAAACTTCCATGATTATAAATAAACAAAGAATATTTTGTCACTGAAAAATCCAATACCATTTAGTTTTATAGTTTTATAGAGTTATGAAAGATCCTTTTACTAACTAAACCCATATATTATCTATTCAATGTGCTTTTTTTCTCAAAACCAATGATTCCTCACCTTAGAATAAGTATTCAAATTCTCCCAAAAAATTATATACAGATAATACATATATAGAATTTTCATACTTAACACTCTTCTCTATATACTGTAGAAATAGAAACAAAAGAAGATTGATCTCAAACACTCAATAAGGGGTAGCATAAAATAGAAGAAATCATGGATAAACAAGGCATGAATAATATGAGAAGAATAAATAATAATCAAAAAAATATCGTATAACTCATAGCATAAAAATGTAATATATCCATAGATAACATAACAATTAAAATAATAACCTAGACAATAACAACACTTTTCATATATATGGAATTCATAATTATAGGACTCATAAACATACCATCAAATCCTTCTTCAAATACATCATACATAAATAGGTAATGTTTACACTAAATACCCCCAGCCAGTTTATCTCATGACACCAACTAATGAATCAAAGGGATATATAATTTTGGGCTCCAACAACCACTAATTAAGTCAATTGAATTCATCATATAAAGAAATTAATAAGAAATAAATTACATAACCATCATGGCTTAGTAATCAATAGACATTTATATTGAAATAACAAGTATATAGAAAGTAAATATTTCCCCCAAAATAAATAGAATTGAATTATTGTTAAGAACCTTTAAAACTAACATTTTATAGAGTAATCGGTATAATTTTAAGTTAATATTAATAAAAAAATATAGAAATTATGAAAATTATATAAAAAATCAATGAAATTATACAATATAGACATAAAGAAGATCGAATGGATCCCATGAGGTCAAATTCCATGGGTGGGAATCCTTATCATTTCCCATAAATCAAGGTGAAGTCGCCACCTTAACCAAGACATATCCCATTAATCACACTATAAGGGTTCAACCACACCTAAAAAACCTTCCCATTCACTTTGATACCAAAACTATAGTTCTTATAGGGCTACATTCACACCCTCTTTCAATTAGATACACAAATCTTTATACTGAAGAAATAAAATGTTAAGGACTTCATATATCAATCCTAATAGAGATTACTCACCTAGACACACTTCCTAATTCAACACCTAACCATTATAAACCAATAATTATGCCTAAAATACCACATTTTGGGCTTATATAAGATAAACCAATAGATAGAATAATAAAAACACATATAGGAATAGGGTGGTCTGAGACTCTCTAAAAGAAAGCCTCTGTGATGAAAGAAATGTAAAATAATAACAGGAGGTTATAGAAGATCAAAAGCAACAAAGAGGGATCCCAAAATCACCTAGTTTAATTTATATTTGGGGAGGAGTAACAATAATTAAGGTGGTTCCAAATTGAAATTACAATTCTTCCAACTATTATAAAAATTTCACAGAAACTTGGTTGTGGCATGACCTAGGGGTCATAGAATCACCTAGGGGGTCACAGTGCAACAAACCCAAGGTATAATTCATGTAAATCTATTAAAAACATCACTAAATATCACTTGAGGTTCATGGTGTTAATATTTATAGATAGTGTGTTCCCCTATGATAAAACTAGCATGGCATGACATTCATGTATCACTCCATGACTGGCCACCTATAGTAGAATTTCACCAGTATGTCTGGTTTGGTTCTTCAAAAATCACTCTTAAACCAACCCAAACACCAAAAACATACAATAACTATAAAGATATATTGGAATAAAAAAATAAAAATTGAAAAACCTTGAAATTCAAGGGGCGTTACAAACTCCCCCTGTAAGGACCTATCATCCCTAAGAAGCGTCTCTAGGGGGCTTGGTTGGACAGTTATGACCAATGCACCTGAAAATATGAATCCTTCTCCAAGGTATCCTCCTAGATCTTGATATTCTACCATATCACTTGAAAAATAGTCATTTTATTTCTATGAATCACCTTCTTTACCTCATCAATGATCTGAACTGGGCCATCCTTGAATGAGGAATCTTCTTCTAACTCGACATCACCACTATCAATCACATGTGTAGGATCTTTCTATTACATCTAAAGCTACAACACATGAAACACATCATCAATACCTCGATTTCATGGAGGAATATCTAGTTGTTAATCCACCATCCCAATCTATTCCATAATCTCAAACATACCAAAGAACCATGGTGCAAGCTTCCCCTACATCCTCAAAGGTATATTCTCCAACTGTGGTGATACCCATAACAATCCATGTTGTTCCATGGAGAAATCCAAGGGTCACTACTATTGTTCAGCATATGAAATTTTTCTACTTTAATTAGTAACTAATCCATTCTATATCAATTTAAACTACTCAGCAGTTTCTTACATCAACCTCACTCTGATCATCATTGACTCACCTGTCACAAACCAAACCAATAGTGAGTGGCACAATGAGCCAAAAAGAGTTTCAAATGGGGAAAATTTGACAAAATTATGATATTATTTGTTATAAATAAACTCTATTAAAGAGATATATTCATCAAAAGCTTCTCCAAAATCAAGCAATAACACCCTAGTCATATCTTCTAGTAAATAGGTCATCCTCTCTAATATACTTCTATTTATGGGTCATATTCCATGTTCATTTTCAATTAAGATCCCATGATCATTTTCATTCACTGCCAAAGGCTTGATGTGAACCACACATCTTGATATGAAACTATACTCAAAGGCAGTCTATAAAACCAAACTATCTCCCACACATATAACCTACCCAACCCATCCATGGACTGAGTCTCTTAAATGGGAAAGAAATGTGAAACCTTCATTAACTAGTCAACTACCATCTATACCAAATCATTAACTCTTGTGGTCTTGGGTAGTCTTGTGATAAATTACATAGTCACCTCAGGCCACTCCAATACCTTTAATGGATATTTTTTATGCAAAACATTGGGTCATTGGTTCTCTACCTTTATCCTCTTATGGGTAAGGTAGTGAGTGGAAAAACCCTTAATATCCACCCTCTTTCATGAACACCATTAAAATCATCTCATATCATAATAAATCTTTGTCAAAAGTTTTTGAACTTCATATTATGTGGTATTGGATACCATCATAAGATCATACCTTATAGAAATAGGGACCTCTAACCTAGCATGTACGTACAACATATCATCACAATCATGAGTACATTTTGGGAAAGAATGATCTTTTTGGAGTTTTTCTCACTTCAAAATATAATATAAATTAGATATATGGATGGACTTTACTCATGCACCAATAAAGAGGTGATAATAAAAGGATAAACCGCACTTCCTATAGGTCCTCTAACATGACCATCCACTAATCCATGAGTAGGTTCATCAATTTATACTCCTCGCGTGATGCCTAAACTCTCTCCTCCTAGACCTTCCAACATAGATTTTATACAGTGAAATTCCCCTTTTTGGAGAATATTACATCTAAAAATTGAATGTTTGAAGTTACTTGACTCAAAACCTCCATAAAAATTTTGGGTCTCATTGGGAAAGAAAAATATCTCACCGAATAGATAATGGCACAAAGATATCAGAGCATGAACCATGGATGCTAGCACCAAATCATGTGTAAGGTAGTTTATCTTATAGGATCATAGAGTAAAATACCCATAAGCAACCAACTAAACACTCTTTATTAGGAAATATTATTATCTAACTCTTGAGGCATCACAATAAAATATATAAATGATCCTAGTGTCTAGAAGAGTTAGAGTTGGAATGGACATCAATCACGTCTTAAACTCGATAAAGTCCTACCCCGCCTTTAAGTCCACTCAAAATTTACCACCTTAATGTTCATCCCAATTATAGGTGAATTAAAGTAAGATAATTCCTAAATGAACTACCAATAATACCCATCCAAACCATGGAAACTCAAGATCTTGAAAACATTCCTAGGCTAAGCCCAAGACATCATTGCTTCTAATTTCCCTAGGTAAACTAATATCCTTTCCTCAAAGATCAATTGAACCCAAAATTAAAAAATTAATTACTTATCAAAAATGTAGTGTGCTTGAAGTGTTCTCAAAAGGATCTCAAGGTTCTCAGTATGTAACTCCTTGGTTGATGAATATACTATGATGTTGTTTCCCAAGGCCACTGCAAAGAAGTCCATATATGGGTGAAAAATTCAGTTCATGAGAGCCATAAACAGCCCTGTATCATTGTTCAATACAAAATTCATCATGAGGTACTCCTATAATCCATAACTTCTTATGAATGTCATATTTTTAAGATCCTCCACCATGACCCATAATTAATAGTATCCTGATCCCAAATCGAACTTGGAGAACCACTACAGGAAAACAGGCGTTTCGTGGTGGTTTTTTCGCGGCGGTTTTAAAAACCGCCGCGAAATGTGTAAAAAAAAATAAATTTTTTTAAATTTTTTTATTATTTTTTTGAGGATTAGCGGCGGTTTTTTAAAAAAACACCCCGAAATAGCGGCGGTTTGGGTAAAACCGCCGCGAAATGAAAAGAATAAAATAAAAAAACATAAAAACCCCCAAAATCACTAAAATGACAATAACTTTTGATCTGGGCATCCATTGGATCGCCACGACCAGTCAAATCGAAGCTCATGAAGAGATATAGAAGCACGTATAATCAAAACCATGAGACGGTCTAAGGTGCAGAAGATATGAGAGTTATAATAAGGTTAAAAAAAGTTCTCCAACTTCAAACATTCATAACTTTCGCTCCGGGTGTCCGTTTGGGCTCTATCACATATCAAATCAAAGCCAGTGAAGAGAGATACTCACTAGTTCAACACAACAAAGCTTCTATCATGTTTTTCGACCCCAGAAACCCCTCTGAAGGCCTCTGAAACCTCGTTTTTGTCACTAGTGTCCCGTTGTACTTGTCTTCAAATGAACCTAACTTTCTATCTGTGTGTCAGTTCGGACTCCTCCGCCGACCAGATCGTAGGTCGTTCCATAAGCTTCGGTTTGACTGGTCACGGTGCCCATATGGACTTCTGGATCATATGTTATGTCCTTTTTAGTGGGTATCGGGTTTGTTATGTTTTTTGATGCCTCGTTTCAAGCATCCGTTCCCCATCAGCTTTTTTTAAAACAGTCGTAACTTCGGATCCGTCGGTCCATTCGGTCTCTTTCACCTATCATCTCAAAGGTAATTTTAGGATCTTTGATTTGACTGGTCGCAGATCTGGAACGGACTCTCGAATCATAATTTGTCTCCGTTAATGTGATTCCCATGTTTTTGTCACTTTATGACCGTTTTCACAGGTTTTAACGGTTGCTCCATTTATTACTGTTTATTATTTATTATATATTATTTCTTATTTCTTATTTCTTATTTCTTATTTATTATTTATTATTTCGTATTTCTTATTTATTATTTATTATTTATTATTTATTATTTATTATTTATTATTTATTATTTATTATTTATTATTTATTATTTATATTTATTATTTGCTTATTATTATTTATTATTTGTTTATTACTATTTATTGTTTATTATTTATTATTATTTATTGTTTATTGTTTATTATTATTTATTTTTATTATTTATTCTCTATTATTATTTATTATTTATTATTTATTATTTATTATTTATTATTTATTATTATTTATTTATTATTTCTTATTTCTTATTTCTTATTTCTTATTTCTTATTTCTTATTTCTTATTTCTTATTTCTTATTTCTTATTTCTTATTTCTTATTTCTTATTTCTTATTTCTTACTTATTATTTATTATTTATTATTTATTATTTCTTATTTCTTATTTCTTATTTCTTATTTATTATTTATTATTTATTATTTATTATTTATTATTTATTATTTATTATTTATTATTTATTATTTATTATTTATTATTTATTATTTATTATTTATTATTTATTATTTGTTTATTATTGTTTATTGTTTATTATTTTTTAACATTTATTATATTTATTATTTATTATTTATTGTTACTTATTTTTATTATTTATTCTTTATTATTTATTATTATTTATTATTATTTATTTATTTATTATTTCTTATTTCTTATTTCTTATTTCTTATTTCTTATTTCTTATTTCTTATTTCTTATTTCTTATTTCTTATTTCTTATTTCTTATTTCTTATTTCTTATTTCTTATTTCTTATTTATTATTTCTTATTTCGTATTTCGTATTTCTTATTTATTATTTCTTATTTCTTATTTCTTATTTATTATTATTTTTTTTATTTTTTTTTATTTTTTTTATTTATTATTATTTATTTTTTATTTTTTATTTTTTATTATTTATTATTATTTATTATTTATTATTATTTATTATTATTTATTATTATTTATTATTATTTATTATTATTTTTTATTATTATTTATTATTATTTATTGTTATTTATTGTTATTTATTATTATTTATTATTATTATTATTTATTATATCTATTAGTTATGTATTATTTGTTTTTTCAATTAATATATATAAATATATTAAATTTTGTTTGTTAACCACATGGCGAGCTTGCTGGAGTGGTAAAGTCTTTGGAAAATATGCAAGAGGTTAGACGTTCAAATCTCACCAAACGCAGTATTTCTTTATATTGCATGGGCATGGGCATGTGCATTGTCATGTGCATGTGCAGGTCCATGGGATGTGCATGCATGAATAAATAAAGTAAATAAAGTAATATGAAATAAATAAAGTAAATACGTAATAAATAAATAAAATAAAAAATAAATAAATAAATAAAATACAAAATAAAATAAATAAATAATAAAATAAAATAAAATAATAAAATAACAAAATAAATATGAAATAAAAAAAATTATAAAGAAATTATAAATAAATAAATAAATACGAAATAAATAAAATAAATTAAAAAATAAATAAATAAAAATAAAAAAATAATTAAAAATAAAAAAAATAATTAAAAAAATAAAAAAAAAATAACAAATAAAAAAATAAAAAAAATAAAAAAACCGCTGCTAAATCATTTAGAGGCAGTTTAAACCGCCACTAAAAAACCGCCGTGAAACGTTCCGTGACGGTTTTGAAAACCGCCGTGAATAGTTTCCCGACGCACGATTTCGCGGCGGTTTTTCAAAACCGCCGCCAATCTATTTACCGACGGTTTAAACCGCCACGAAACATAAATCCAAACCGCTGCTAAATGTCTTTTTTTCCGTAGTGAACCATCGTGATCCCCTTAGCGGATTAAATAAGTAGTCAATCATTGAAAATTGATATCAATTATTCACCAAGAATGGGTTTATCTTCCAATAATATATATGAAACTAGAGGCCACCATCTACCTACTTCGTGAATAGAAATATATCTCACCAAGGATAGGTTTTCGGGAAGATAAAACCTTTCACCACAATATATTAGAGTTATTCATTTATCTCTCTCATCTTGTTCAATAAAATGTGATAAAGGGAAATTAATATAGGTTGTATACCTATCATGAGTTCAATCATGAACTCAATCTCCCTCTAAATAGTAAGTCCTAAGAAATCATCAACAAAGACATCTTAGAACGGGTCCATCACTGGAGGAAAATTTTCTAGGACTACCACCTAATCCATTATAAGAACCATACCCACCAGATGTGTTATATCGGATCCTAATCAATAGAAATTAGGTATAACTATACCCAGATCAACATCCCACTCTCCCACCAGAACATACTCCTCTCCCCCAAGGGAGGTAAAAGACACCCACTTCTTGTAGAAATCGATGTGAGCTTGAAAGTATGTTGTCCAATCTATCCTAAAAATGGCGTCAAAACTCATCATATCCAAACTAAGAAATAAAATAAATCCCCATATCCCCCAAACACTATAGAACATGTGATTCACCCTTGAACAAGACCTAACCTCTTACCAATAGGTGTGTGAAGAGCAAACATCCCAGGGGAAAACTCAAAAGTCAACCCTTATTAGATAAAACACAAGTAAAAATGAAAGAATAAGAATCAAAGTTATCAAATAAAGTAACCAAAAGCATAGATATATTGATAATTGTACCTCTAAAAATCAAAGGACCCTAAACTTTTTCATAGGAACCTGATCTAAAAAAATTAACTTGATCTTCCTTATATTTGTATCATGGACCCCATGATTCCTGAATCACCTACGGGTTTGATCCTTGGGAAATTTGTTGTTGTGCTTATTGAGACCCTCAGCTAGCTCCTTAGCCTAACAATTCATATGTATCCCTACTATCCATCTAAGGACCACTAATCCATTCACTCAAGGCCTCTTCCTTACTATATCCTCTACCCTTACTTAATTGTGATATCCTTTGAAAAAATTGATGGATATATCCTATTCGATAGTATAGATGGTAATCTATTGGATGATTAATACAAATCATGTGGTCATTACCAAAAACAACCCACACTAAAATCACATTTGGGGGTTTCCCTCCTTTAACTAGAAGATAAAATCCCCTTCCCATCCCCAACTTCCAATTGCCACCCTGGAGCACCTCCTCAGATCTCCTCTTCCTACCACCAAGAGATGAACCAACTAAATCACACGCATAAGTTCATGTATATTCCAACTAAATAATGGGGGAACCCCTATTCTATTATCCTCTATTAATCAATTTTTAAAAGTGAAATCCCTACTGAATAACTTAAAGTGATATATCATATTAAATGTTTGGACCCAGTGTCTTAAATCAGAATGAAATCCAATCTCAAACCATGTGGTCTTCTATGTCTCTTTCCTATATAATAGTAGCGCAAAGAAAATAAAATCCATGAAATGTTTTTTGTAGTTTGATACAAACTTCATCCCCTACTGAAGCTCTATGAACTCATGATCTCTATATATCCTCATTATCTCCATGATGAAATTTAAAAAGGGTTTCTTTGAAAGTATCTCATGATAAACCCTCATGCCTCCAATATTGGATCATCAAGCCCCACCCCTCCAAGTATATCCCTATAGAATATAAATTTCCATTTTCACCTAAATATCATCAGGTGTCTCTACAATCACAAATCTCCCTTCTAGGATCTTGATATAGTCATAGGAATATTGAGGACCACTCATACCCTATAAAGCTAGAGGGTGTTGTAGTTAGAAATATTGAGGGAATTACAAAATCATAGGCCCTCCTTGATGGGTTACTCTAACTCCCACCATCACTATATGGAAAATATATAGTTGAAGAGACTCTTATACCTAGAACATAGGGGAAGTATCTAGAGATTTCTCATCTTGGACCTCTTGAATGCCTAGAGGTAAAATTGAAACTTTCTCAATGGCACCATAAACTTTTTATGAGGTAACATTAACTAAAATTCCAAATGAATAATCATAAATTCATTTAATAGATAAAAAATTAACAATTTAAGAAATTAAAAATCCAACACATGTATAAAAACACTGGGAAACACACCCCTAAAGGATACACTCGACTACTATTCATAACCCCTAGGACTTGCAAAAATCCCATGCCCAAGTCATTGGTACGTGTACGTTGGTCATAAAAAGAATAATATATACACTATCTAGTTAAATTAATTAAATTCCATCAATTGTGTTTTTGGAAAATAATTATATATACCCTTCTTGTAATTTTATTAACTTAAGCCTATATCAATCGAAGTTAATCAATTGTATGACATCTAAACCTACATTCCTACACATGATGAATAAACTCACCTAATATTTCCAATCAATCCAATAAAAAATAAAATCTCATAAACTATAACATGAAAACAAAACCATAAGAACAAAATGAACTCATTACATCATAACTAGTGAAAAAAAACTCATTTCCATGTTAACTCAATTTTCCACAAAAAAAATGATTTTTCTAGCCACAAAAAAATATTTTTTCTGGAGTTTCAACCATCCTATATCTATTACATTGATCCCTAAATATAAAATAAGAAATAAAAGGACTTTGATACCATTTTTTGGAACCCAAAACTAGATCACTGGATCTAATATAGTTGGCCACATAAACCTCATGTTCACTTCCCTATACACAATAAGTTTCCAACTAGTGGAGATAGCCTGAATGGCATCATGGGTAAACTATTCCATCGATATCATATAACCATCCAGGTAAATTCATACAATAGAAGCAATAATTATGAAAATAACCACAAAAAATAATTCACAACAAGTTAATAATAACATCAACCCATGAAATTTCAGAATGGTATACAATAACCAGTATCTCAAGTCAAAACGGATCACAACATGTGGAAGATCAATGTACATATAATGAAAAAAATAAAAATAATAATAATAAATGATAGGAAACTGCTAAATATCCCAGAGAATGTTCCAGTATCATCTTAATCTCATCCTTCTTAACCTTATAAGCATTCTTTCATAGGGCCCATTATCCAGTCTGGATCCTTGATCATAATTTCCAAATGGGAATTGAGATGGTTGTGCAGGGTGTGATTATAAACAAATTAGGGCACCACAAATGGTCACATAGAATAATTTCAATAGTTTTATGAAGGTGGATGAATTAATAGGACTAAATAAATAAATAAACATGGAATATTATCGGGTCACCATGTGCTAAGTAGACTGCCATAAATTCCCAACCATACCTTATTCAACCTTATACTATAGGGAAGTGTCAACAGGAATCTCAAAGGAATGTTAGAACATGGACCATAATTTATCACTCATGACTGATCCTCCTTTATTATACATTTCCCATCCCTTATCACTCCAGTGAGGTCACATCGCATTTTAATTCCCACCTTAATGATAAATGGGGCTTATAAATTAATAATCAGACACTAAGAAACAAAAAAACAAGCATAAAATGCCCCCAAAAGTAAGGGGACACATAAAACGTACCCTTACACCACTTTATCAAGCCACTCTAACCTCACTCAATCCAAAATGGATCCCTCCATGTAAAATTCATTAGTTGGTTAACCTATTCATTACCCATGAATCAAAGTGGAGTCACCACCTTAACCAAGACATAAATGATCTCACCTCCTATAAGGGGTCAAACACAGTCATACAAACCTACCTAGTCACTTTAATATTAAAATAATAGTTCCTACAATACTAGACACACTCTCGTGAAATTTGAGATATAAAAATTCATATGAAACCTACCTCAATCCTAAGAGAGAATACTCAAAAACCAAACTTCCCAATTCAATACCAAAAATTTAGAAACCTAAAATCAACCCAAAAATTACACATTTAGGGTTTTTAAAATTAAAGCTAAAAGAAAGAATAATAAAATTACATCTTAGGATTGGATGGGCATAGACTCCCAAAAAAATACTTTGTGATGAACAACACATTAAAATATAAATGAACATGGATAAAGGAGATAAAAATTCACAAGGATATATCCCAATATCTCATAGGTTGAGTTTTGGTTAAGGAGGAGGGAGAATAATTAAGGGGGTTCTAGAGTGAAATTGAAAGTCTACTATCTATTAAAAACTATCCAGTAACTTTGTGGTGGCATAACATACCATGGTAAGAATTCATCTTCCTCTATTAACACTTTCATGGAATGTCCCCTAAGGTAAATAATGTGTCTAGTTATCATCATAGGGATTTTAAATCTATTAAAACCATCACAGTGTGATGTTTGGGTTCCTGGTCATGGATGACCACACTCAGTAGAATTTGAGTTCTAGTCCTAGTTTGTTTATAGAAAAATTACTACCCATCCAACCCAAACACCTAAAATATCCAAAAACTATATATATAAATTAGAATAAATAAAATTTAAACTTCAATTTCCATATAATTTTATGAGGGTTACATGTACATTCATGGAATAGTATAAATAATATTGATTTGTAAGAGAAAGATGTCCTTTTATAAATAAGAGATAAATTAAAGTCCATATGAAATCATCTATTTGGTTGAATTATGAAGCAATGGGAAGTGAGATTTTAATAATACTTATAAACCCCAAAAATTAAATATGTAATAGAATATAATATTTTCATAGGTTTTAATAAATCAAACTTCAAAGGATGAAGTTCAAGAATAAAGGTTTTATCTCCAGGAAAGTAAATTAAGTTAACAATAACCCTTACGAATTAGATAATATATGAATCAATGGGAAATAAAAAAAGGAGAGATTAAATGAAAGTGAAAATACTAATAATAAATAATTATTTAAGATTTATAATTTTAATGGAGTATTATTTATACTATATAAAACGAAATTGGTACACAATAAGAAATATCTCTCAAGGAATTGAAATTGAGACCAAGAACCCTTAACTAAAGTCTGAGATCATTTTTTATATATGTATAACCTCATAAATAACTATGTAATGTTTATTAGATACTTTATTTATAACATTTTTCGCATATATTTCATTTTTTAAGGTTTATTTACTATTATATGTCATTCATTTATTGAATAGTTTTTTATCTACTCAGTCATTTGGGATTGTTTGGTAAATTCTTTCAAAATATATTCAATACTCTAAACATGGTATAATGGGTTATAAAATAGTATAATAATCTATATAATTATATATATATATATATTATTTATCATTCTAATATCATAAAAGTTTTATAGTTCAATAGGTTGTCAAAAATAGACTAAAGAGAAGAAAAGTGTTCTGGTGTGCTCATTTTAGTCAGTTAAATTTATAATTACCATTTATTATTAATATTTAAACAAATTCAGGGAGGGTTATAAATAAAATAAAAAACATGAACTAACAATAGTAAATAACTCAATGAGACTTGATCCCAAGACCTCATTGTGACCCCACATAGGCTTCTACCATTGAGGAGAACTCTGAGCATAATTATTATTAATATTATTAATATAATGTATAATTTATCTTTTAAAAATTTTAATAACGTCTTAAATATAATATTTATTCATTAAATCAAAATTAGAACCATCCATTTAATGTGGTGATGAAAAATAAAATATGTCGTTCATAGAGGTGGTAATTTGACCATAACATAAGCGATGTTTTCATTTTATAATGAATGGGATTAAGGTGGATGATGGTTGTTACATAAAAACAATAAAATATAAGTAATTATGATACTAATTTAATTATATAAGTATTATTAAAATGGATTTCAAGAATTTTTAAGAATAAAGAAACATTAAAGTACTCAGTTAAATCAATCACCTCTTCATTTGATGTCCTTGTTTAGACCACTCCATAAGCCTTATTATATTGGTATTTTTAGAGAAATGAACCTCTAGGACATGAGTAAGGGGGTTGGGAGAGGTTTTGGAAGATTTTTTTCTTTCCTGAAAGCTTCAAGTATGAGGAGAATTGGGTGGTGAAGGGGTCTTTTCATATGTGAGAGGGGTGGCATTTTTTAAAATATAAATTTATCAATATAAAAAGGGATGGATTATTCAATTAAAGTGGATCCAAATTTGATAATTATAGAGTAATAGATAATTTAAAGTCTATTAATCTATAATCTACCCATTTATAAATGATTTTTTATGATATTTTTATAATTTACCTCTTGAATTACCCTTTTAATGTCATTTTAACCAATATTGTAGTGACAAACTATTACTGTGGTAACTAATTTTTATGATCAAAAATGAAATTAACCTTACTACTTAATTTTTAAATGATGATTCAAAATATTAATTCCATTTTACTCAATTCAATTTCTAAAAGTGATAAAATTTAATTTTAATATAATAACTTATAATGTGAAAAAACAACTTTTAGAAAATTATATCTTTCTTAAGAATAAAGTGACTATTATTATTTTGATACTAAGTAAAAATAAATAAATTAGTGTTAATTATTTTTAATTTATATTAAAAAATCATTCAATTCATTATTAACAATTATTATTTTAGCTTATTAAGGTAAAAATATATAATATATAGAAAAATATAATTCTTCAAAAACAAATAGTTCTTCTTATCACTAAATGATATTAATCAAATCCCATTAATTATTTATATTATAAAAAAATTAATTATAGTAATTATTATTAGAATGTATAAAATTATTATTTAAAATAATAATTCTACTGTGTAATGAATCAAAATAAATCATTTTAATTTTTTTTATAACTTTATCTTTTAGTCTTCTTGTAATTTTCCGAATGATATTTCAAATTTTATTACTATGATATATTAATGATTATATTGAATTGTAAAATATATAATGGTTCATTTTATTTTGGTGTTTTGTATGATACAATCTATTCCACATTAAATTTATTTAGAGGAGAAAACTTACTAAATTATCAAGGTGTTACGTCCTACCCCCATTAAATATATTATGTCCTCAAAATTTTAATTTATCTCACATATGAATAAAGATAAGGGGTTTATTAATATAGTCATGACTTATAATATAAAATGTATTCAAAGCCTTGATAATTGTCTATAAGGGGCTATTGAATCATCTATAGCATATCCCCTAGGAGTGTCAAACTATGTGTAAAGTTAGGTCCATTTGTTATGCACCAAGGGAAGAATGAGTTAATAGTCAACCATCGTTTTTTTGGATTATTTCCCCTAGGTTCATCAGAGATAGGGCCTTCATCCACTTTTTATATCTATTTTGGGATTTCATTACAAGGAAACCGCACACTCTATAATTTACCAGTATTTTAGAATTTTTTCCAATATTTAGGTTTTACTTGGGGTTTCTAATAATGTATTCTAGTCAAAATTTACAATAATAATTAAATAAAAATCTTTATTACAATATTCCAAACAAAAAATTCATGGAAAACAATGTTATTATAATTAAATATTAACTTTGATCCCAAAAAATATCAAACATATATCAATTATTATATACCTTAATTATATATATTCACAAAATATATTAATAAATTCAACAAAAATAACCTGAATTTTCAATACACCAAATTACACACCATCCTTAAGGGTTACATATACATGGAACATGTATTCCTCCTAAGACTAATAAATTTATACCAAAATATCATTAATTTAATTAAATCTAATAATATAAGACCTTTAAGAGTATCAATGCCTTTAAACTTCGAATCAGATATAAACATATTAACCCTTGATGGTATCGACAACCATTAAATTATCCTCATCTGATGAAATACAAACCTTTAAAGTTATCTAAACCCTATTTTGATATAAATTATAACATTCCAAGCCTGCACTCACAAATCCAATACAAAATATATATCCTTTATATACTGGTTTTAAAACTGACTAAAGAAACCATAACTTAACCTTTCATAATTAAAATATCAGTAAAAAATATTGATCTTTTGGAATAGAAAAACGCATCAATGTAATTCACTGAATGTTACAAGACATGATCTAAAAGAAAATCTTGTTCCTCAGGCTTCGATTTGGCTGGTCTTAGAGCCCGAATAGATTTATGGATCAGAAGTTATGGCCATTTGAAGGCAGAATGCTGGGAATGGCCATCGAGGATGATTTTGAGGCAAAGTATGGATTTGCGTGTATAAATGGAATCTTGCGCATAAAATTGGAATCGTATGCATAAAAATGGATTCTTACATGTAAAAATGGAATCTTTCATGTAAAAATGGAATCTTGCATGTAAAAATGGAATCTTGCGTGCAAAATGGCTTTGAGCGGAAAATTGGAACAGGATTTTACGAGCACCGACATTCAAAATTTCACCTATAAATACAAGTGAACCCCCTTATTCCCAAAGGTCCTCAGAGGACGGTCACTTCTCTAATGTGTGTAAGTCCTCATTTTCTATGCTTGTACATAAAAACCCCCATCTTGCATGCAAAACATCATTTTTGCATGCAATAGTGCCATTGTGCCCAATTTTGCATGCACTTGTGTTGGACCAATCCAATTGCACGCCAACCTTCCCTGTTGTTCGAAAGCATCCCCTCTTCCCACAAATCCTTCCCTATTGTGAGAAATCATTCTCTAGGGCAAGTAAAACTTCCCTATTGTGCACAAAACATCATTTTCTCACATAATAGTGCCACTATGCCCAATTTTTGTGAGAACCAGTTCAACACCTGTCCAATTTCACACACACATTCCCTATTCCATGAAAAGATCACCTATTGTGCACCAACCTCCCCTATTTCATGCAATTCCTACCTTATTGTTCACACAACCACCTATTTCATGCACATCTCTCATATTGTGCACCCTCCTATCCTATTGTGCGTAGGCCTTCCCTATTACACACAATCCTTCCTTCTTGCACGAAACCCATGAAAAATGGAGAGTCGCACCACAAAATTTTTAGGCCGGGACTTCGGAATTTTTCATTGCACACCTACCTTCCACCTATGGAACACCATGATTCGAGATACTCCTCTAACCACCATGAAATACTTTGAGTCGACAAATTCCTCTTGGTCCCTTTCACATGTCGTTTGTTGAGATTCTCATCATCAATTCCCCAAGTACATTGAGTCAAACCATTCCTCAAGAAACTCATCCAAACCCCATCACCTGACTTCTATACTAGGTTGAACCAGAAATGGCCACTTTTGCATAAGTCCCAACACCAACCATTTCTAGGCTTCTTATGCCTAAGATTCCTCTCTATATGACTATAAATTGTAGTTCCCCCTATATGAAAAATATATGGATTCCTTTTTCTCTAAACAATAGATGACTTTAGATCCAAGCATAAGATGTTGATAGTCCTCTCTACATGACTATATATTGTAGTATGCCCTATCATTCAATAATAGGATTCCTCTTGTTCCAAATAAGAGATGGCTTATGTGACAAGAATAAGATACCTCATGCCATGATTGCTATAGAATAATTTCAAGAGCATTGGAATCCATTCAAATAGTCCATCACTCCACCTTAGGATTTGTGTGTCCGACATTTGGATCTCCATCCTCTTTCATGGATAAAGGGAACCCCCTAATAGCCAGGTCCCATGCCACATCGGCTCAACTACCGTTCTGGGCCAATACCCCTGAAGTCTTTGGATGACACTTTGAGTCGGGTCCTATGTTTCAAACATGGTCCATAGTAAACCCTCATTTTTTCCCCGTTTTAGGCTAACGTAATATGGATGCTATGTTTCAAACATTGTCAACAGTTATCCTCCATCGTTACGCCACCCTCACTATGTTTCAAATGTCAGGCATCTGATTCACACTTATCATCTCCATTTGTTCGGACTGATTCCAACACCCTTGGAATTATCCCGCTTGTCCACTTGCACATATTTATATCCCTAATTATAGGCCCCAACCCACCAGGGAGTTGGGATTCTCTCGTTGTAAGAACCAGTGTTTTTCCGAACTGTCGTTTTGAGAAAAAATTTGAATTTTTTGCTGTTGGATACTTGTGGGGGGTAAAATGGTCATTTTACCCTACTAGATAATATTGGATAATTTTTCCGACCACTATGTTGGTCCCAGAATAAGGTGTATACCCTAGGATAGGAGTTTGGTAAAATTTGAGCTGTTTTAATTTTAGCGGAATATTTAATATTTAATATTATTAAATTAAATATTCAATTATTCATGAAGATTCGTTTGGAAATAACTTTTAAATAGAGCATCAGATTGAGATTTTGTCTACGTCGTTGAGTCCTTAATGTGAAGTTTATCCTAGGGAAGGCATAAACTCACGTCGGGTGCTGGGGCCGGCCCGGGCCCCTTTTTCTTCCTTTTCTTTTCTTCTTCCCTTTTCTTTTCTTCTCTCTTCCTTCCTCCTCCTTCTTGTGCATGATTCATATGTAATCCTCCTTGGCCTTATCTTTTGGGGGGATTTTTATATTGAGAAAGAGAGATAGTTGGGAGGCAAGAGGGGTACCGATTCGAAGCTCTCGACGCGCTGAGTCGGCATGCAGCAACCAGGAGCCGTGAAATCAACTGAAGCTTCTGTGGTTTCCACCTGAAGGTAGGGTCGTTTATGTTTTCAACATAGATACCCTTATATCATGTTTGTTTAACTCTTTAAAGACTTATATTTCTTTCTTGTAATCCCATGGGGCTTGATCTGTTGTTCTGGGGGCGAAAACGGGCATTTCAGGCGTTTTCAGGGATTTCCCATCGAAAAACCCAGAATACACGGCATGTATTCCAAGGTTACATGCCATGTGTTCTTCCTATTTGGGGAAGAAAAATTTTTCTTAAGTACACGCCATGTACTTTGAGTACACACCGTGTAGTTGGTGGTCATGTGACTGGCCGTGTGAAATAGAACACAGAATAGTGGTTTTTAAGGAGTACACACTGTGTACTATAAGTACACGCCGTGTAATGGTACTTGGGCATGTGTTTTAGTGAAAGCACACTCAGGGTGACTTTTTTTGAATAGTACATGCCATGTACAGTAAATTACATATCGTGTACTATTACACAAGCATGCTCAATGTATTCTAGCCATGTGCTCTGGCCATGTACTACTCCAGTTTAGTAATTTTGGGATATCTTATGCTCTAGAAGTCAGAATTGGGCGTGTGAGTAGTCGATTATGAGAGTTGTTCCATGTAGATCGCAATGGTGGAATCCTTTTTACATTTATAGTTCATCCAAATGCTGTTTGGGGCTGTTTTATCTAAATGGAGGGTTTCTTCCTGTAGTTATCAAGTTCAGTTGACACTTAAGAGTGAGACTTGGCGTGGATGATAGGTTGGGTGTTCAGACTAAATTAGTTGAGACCTTTAATAGGAGATGATCTATGAGATATCTCTCATAACCTATGCTTTATAGGATGTTCCGCTTGTGAGATGTTCCCTTCTGGCCTATGAGTCTATGAGACCGGATACTTCTAAGGATTCCCTAAGGGATTCCTTTACTTGTGTACTGACCTTGAGAGTTCCTTGTAGGATTAATCTCCTATTTTTACTTTGATAGGACCCATGTTATGGAATTACTATGTTTTCCTTCCTTTTAGGATCCTGTGTAGGATTCCTCCCTTTCCCTTCGCTAAGTATCCCATGTAGATGCCTTCGCTCGTGTTTACTAGGAGAATCCCGAGTATGATTCTTCCTCAATATTTGACTTGAGGGACCCAGTGGGTGCTCATTGTTTGATTGAACCTGATTTGTTACGTTAGGTTTGGGTAGATATGGTGATCGGGTGTCACCTAGAACTCAGGCCAAAATGGTGATCCCTTTGGGCCTTAGATGTATTGTTGGGTTGGGCATTCGGGCCACCATCACTTGTTTGTTTATATCTGACTTGGTTTGTTGATGTCGTAGTGGTTACCATAGGTGCTTCCTGGTTGGTGGCTGTTGAGCCTAACGCGAGACATCTTTGTTGTTTTTTGGGATTCCTTCTATGCTTGTATGCTTGAGTAGATATTATTTGGATATGAATGGGGTTTTTTTCTATGCTTTTGATGTGGTTACCCATGCATGTTCTGTTTATGGTTGTTTGGTCTTGTTTATACGTTAGGATTCCTTAATATTTCCCATGCCTAGTATTATTAGGATTGAGTGATTTTATCTGACATGCTTCAGATGTTGTAGACAGTTTAGTCAAGTAGTTCTTGAGGGTTACTTTGGCCTTATTTCATTTCTATGCAAGTTGACTTACACAGGGCTGTGAGAACCTGGTGTAGGAGACTATAAGGGGAATTAACCATGTGAGCTTCCTTATAGATTATCTGATTACATGTGAATATAAGGGGAATTGACCACGTAAGATTCCTGAGAGATTCTTTGATTTCACATGACTATAAGGGTAATTGACCGTGAGTGCTTCCTTATAGAGTCTTCGTCTGCATGAGACCAAAGGGGTAGACTGTGAGAGAAGCCCAGGTGGTCGTATATTATGTTAGACCCAGGGGGTTAGACTGTAAGAGCTGCCCAGGTGGTCATATACTATGTTAGACCCAAAAGGGGTTAGACAGTGAGAGTTTCCCAGGTGGTCGTATACTATGTTAGACCCAAAGGAGTTAGACTGTGAGATCTGCCCAGGTGGTCATATACTATATTGGACCCAGGGGGTTAGACTGTGAGAGTTTCCCAGGTGGTCGTATACTATGTTGGACCCAGGTGGTCGTATATTATGTTGGAACTAGGGGTTAATGGACTATGATAGCTACCCGGAGGTCATTCATAATTTATTTGATGCTATGTTAGACCCGTAGGGTTCAGACCATGAGAGATGCAAAGGTGGTCGTGTGTTTTTGTTTGATGGATTGTTGAACAAAGGGGTTAGACTGTGAGAGATTTCCCAGAGGGTTACTTGTTTTTCATTAGCTTGCTCAGAGATATATTTATGATGTTGGTCGAGGCAGGTACATGACGATGGGATTACAGACCCAGAGATCGACTTATTAGTAAATAGCTTGAGTGGCACGACGTCCATCTCAATTACCTTTAATAGGATGTCCAAGAGATCAGGTTTATGGTCCCATGGATCAACTGCTGATGTTGTTTCTTGATATTTGAATCACTAAATCATGAATATTCATATTTATGTATATGTGTATACGTATGGGACTATACATGTGTACGTATATAGATATGGACATCCACGGTGGCACATGCCCTGCTGACAGGGATTACATACCCTGAGTTGGACTATGGTTGTACGTTTGGTTTACTTCCTTTTGTTGTGTTCCAGCTATGCTGAGCACATTGTTGTTGTATACACTTTTAGCAACACAGTTATAGGTTGCTTTTCGGGGTGCCCTACTGAAATTATTTCTCACCCCTGCACATGCACCTCAGTGTATGTGTAGACCTTATGTCTGATTTTCAGGTTAAGCACGAGTTTCATGGTGGATAGGGCTGAGGCCCGGTGTTTCATGATCATACGGAGCTGCTCGGGTGGTTGTACTGATCGGGCTGCTGCATTTTGACAGTGTTTGTAGATCAGGTATGTGGTTTGGCTCAGAGTTAGTAGTAGAGACCTATACTTTTACTTTAATTTTCTTTTGTACTTGTATCTGTATAGTCGGCTATGTGGGTGACCAGTATTGTATTGTATTTCATATTTTTTAGGGCTTTTACAGCATTTTAATATTACAGCTTGTTCTATTTCAGTTGTTTATTATTTCCTCACCCTGTTTACTTTCTGTTGTGTATGATACTTAGTTATTTACGTTGTTTTCTTACTCTGTTATGAAGTCATAGTCTCCCCACTATCACACCCTAGGCCCTCACTACTATTCTGCAGCCTCTGTCGTATGGGGAGGCACGCTTGAGGCCTTGTGGCGAGCTGGCTTGGAGCACCGGTTTAGTGGATTCTGGGTCAGGTCGTTACACTCATTTCTAGACATGAGGAAGACCTCTGGGCTGCTTCCTTGTGTAATCCCCATTCACTATTCTCGCTCCATAGCGGCACTCAGGAAGCTTCCATGTGTAAGCCCCATCTATAATTGGCGCTCCTTAGTGGCACCCAGGAACACTAATGGCTATTGTTTCTTCACATAGCCACACTAATGTGGACCCCTCAATGGATCACTCCATAAAACCCCCTCACCATGGCATTTTCAGTGCCTTCCCTTCACCAAGGGTTAAAGCGTGTTAGTTATGTAAGTCCTAGGGGTGCAGAGAGAACCCACCCCATCCGAGCTTCAGGATGTTAAACTTCCAAGCACCATCATCCTCAGAACATGACGTTAAACTGTGACCCCGCCCCATGCATCA
Organism: Viscum album; assembly: GCA_963277665.1. NCBI lineage: Eukaryota > Viridiplantae > Streptophyta > Magnoliopsida > Santalales > Viscaceae > Viscum > Viscum album. Next base: position 1,295,836,000 of record OY728152.1, read on the forward strand.
TACGTGGGGTGCCCCATCTCAGACATTCTCAACGCCCACTGGTCTCCAAGGGAGTAAGATCTTCATCACATGGAATGAGATCATATTTTCGGGAGCGGCATCTGTCTGTGGGGAAAGGGAATCCATCTTGGTGTAATCCCCTATCCTTTCTTGAGGGATGTAGCATCCCTGATCCTCCTATTTTCTTCCTGAAAAAATACCAAAGAGGGGGGGATTGGCATCGTATCCCTCCTCTCTTCCATACCAAATCCCTGTCCCTTTGGGATTTATCACCACCAGGCCTCCACCCTAGATTAAGTCCCAATATCCATCTCCCTGGGTTACTAACCATGAGTAAGCCCATGTTTCCTCTTTGGGATGCATACCATGCATAAGCCCCTATTCCCATTTTGGGCCGCTAACTACGTGTCAGCCCCACTCCACTTCCCACGGATGCACCTTTCATGATGTGATTGTCAGGTCATTGCTGCCTCTGGTTTCTCACACCAAGAATGAATCACATGGGCTTAAAGTAAGAATCGACCATGACATCTTCAATGGGTCTCCTTAGAGTGTAAGCCCCAAACACTATCCGAACTATGCGAACATTGATCCTTCCCAAGGCAAGGTACATAGGAAGCCTTCCTAAGGTTCAAGCCCAACAACCATTGGTCTCTACTCCCTTCATGTTGGCTCACCAACACCATTCCTAAACTATGGAGACTTTGAACTTTACCAAGGCAAGGTACATAGGAAGCATCCTCGAGGTTCAAGCCCAACACCTATTAGTCACAACCCACTTCATTTCGGTTCACCAAACATCTCAAACTACATGGACTTCAATCCTTACCAAGGCAAGGTATGTAGGAATCCTCCCTGAGGTTCAATCCCAACACCCATCGGTCCCAACCACTTCATATCAGTACACCCCCATCCTCCATGAGATTAAAATATACACCCCTTTTGTCCCGCATGAAACTAAATTTCCCCTCATCCAGTGGTAAGCCGTTTTGAATCTCATGTAGTGGTAATCCATTGTGAACCCCTACCCAACGGTAAGACATTGTGAACTTCATATAGAATTAAGCCATTGTGATCCCCATTCAGTAAAAAGACGTTGTCAATCCAAACCCAGTAGTAAGTTGTTGTTGTCCCTTCCATTGGGACCCATATCTATGGTTTTTCCCAGTTGTGTCATACCAACCTCAGGCTTCTGACCACATGTAATCCCTAGTACATCATTGGTTCGATGTCCTCTATGCACACCCTGATCCTATACCCCATCCCAAACTATGTGTACTTTTATTCCCTGCCACGGGGATACGTAAGAAGTCTCTTCGAGGATCAAGCCCAACATCATCATTTCCCTCAAGTTGACTCCATCTCATTCTCCACAAACTTCACTTAACCATAAATTATCCATCTTGATTCTTACATGGGCTGCCACACCCCAGTGAGATCATGTCAATTCACCTCCAAGCATCAATATTCTCTCAAGGGGTTGAACCCATCTGATCCACTCTAGCCAGTGTTCTGATCAGTCTGATTTGTCTCCGCTAGATGTTAAACCCGTGGCATACCCTGTGTTAAACATGGGAAGTATAGGAAAACCTCAGAGACATCCCTTTGGAATACAATTCCCCATATTCAATGTGGGATGCCTCGGGCATTAACACCCTCGAGAAGCCCTATCATAAGGGGAAGAAACTCAAACAGACTAGTGTTCCAGCATCCAGACATGCCACTGATATCCAATGTGGCTACTCCCCGGACCGAAGGTTGCTGCCCTAGCTGAACCCCTTGGAATGTCCCAAAAGAAGCAGTGTAATTAACTAGTGTCCATGAAAATATGAAACTGGTAAGAGTTTCACAAACAAAATCTTAATCTATAAGGGAGACCAGAACTAGGTAACTAGTTCTGAGGAGGAATCCACAGAAGAAGGAACTGACATCCCATCATCCCATTTCGATCAAGGAGAAAACTTCGCTAAACAAGTGAAGGATGTCAAATTCCTTTGGAAAGCAAAAATATGGGGCAACAGTCAGTGCATCCTCATCGTCCTCAAACAGATGGATGCACGTGACCAAGCGAAAGCTTCAGAAAAAGGATCCACTTAAACTTCCCTGAAATTTTAGGTTTAGAGTTTAAGAGAGTTTAGAAATAACATTTAACTAACAAAATCCATATCTTTACCATTTAATGGTCATTTTCACACTAAACCAAGGATTACATTTCCTAGAATATGTCTCCAACATCTCCCACTAAATTCTTCACACATGATCACCATCTTGAAATATCATAATTAGTACTCTTCTTTATAACTAGTACAAAATTAAACATAATAATATTGATCTCAAACACTAAGTAAGGGGTAGCATACAACAAAAACTATCGTGGAATAAACAAGTCATGAATAATATAGAATGAATAAATAATAAAAATAAAAAACATGTATAATTGATCATATGAGCATGTAATATGTACATGGATAACATAAAAATGTAAATAATCAAATAGAAAATGATAACTGATTTCATGGTGATGGGATTCATAATTTATGGAATCGTAAACATAATTTCAAGGCCACATCCCAAAGCATCATACATAGACAAGTACTGTTTACACCTAATACCCAAGATTGTTTTTCTCATGAGACATAGTGATGCATCGAGTGGATATATAATACCAGAACCCACCAAAAACTAATCAATTTTAATGAATTAATAACATTAAGGGATAAATAAACATTAAAATATAATATGAACATACCTTGGTAATCAATAAACACCCATATTGAAATAAAAAGTACACAGAAATTCAATGTTACCTGATCAATAAATGGAATAACTTCCATAATGACAACCATTCAAATTAAAATTGTATAGAGTAATGTGTATATGGTTATTTAAAAAATAGGAAACACAATATGTAAATAGTTTAATTGATATAGAATATATCCCTGAAATTAAATAATTTGTACATGAAGGATAAAATAAAGTTAAGATAGATATGAAGAGAGATAGAGAACATAACTCTTACAAACATGGTGAGGTATGAAATATAAATTAATAAGATCATTTTGAGGGTAATACATAATTCCAAATCATTTGTATTTTTTAGAGTTTTATAGGAAAATGTAAGAAAAATTATAGAAATAATTTTCATAAAGCTTTTGTAACATGGTTATAAAAACAAACTAATCCACTTTCAAAAATCCATTTCAAGGGGTGAAAATAGAATGTTGAAAAATATAATTTTAATATAATTAAAAGTATTAAAACTTTTTAATTAAATTAAGTTAAAAATATATAATGTGGAATTGAAGATGAAAAATGCATATGTGGAATGAAATTCCTTTATTTTTTCTTCTAAAACATTAACCTTTACTTTTAAAACAAAAAATTAATTGAAAAATGGGGAAAATATGTAATTTAGAAAATTTAAAACTTAATTCTTAAGACTTATTAAGAAAAATTATTATAAAATCAAGAAAATTATCTCATATAGTAAATGTTAAAAATGAGATTCTTTTCATAAATTTGTAAAGAAATCCAAAAATGACTCATGTGGAAAAAGCTAAAAAGATTTATTTTAAAACATTTTAATAAAGTAAAAGATAATAAAAAATTACCTTAAACCAACATTAATGTATAGAAAAGAATATTCATGAAAAAATATAATGAATATGTACATATAAGAGAAATATTTGAGTCCATAAAGAAGTGATAAGTTTGAGTCCAAAGACAAGAATATATTGGTAAGAATTGTTTACCAAAGGGGGGAGAAATTTCAAGTAGACTTGTAAACCTAAAAAAAATAAGTAGGGAATATAACATAATAAAATTATATGGTGGAATAAAATAAACTTAGAATGGTGAAGTTCAAGAATAAAGTATATATCTGAATTAAAATAAATTAAGTTAACAATAACCCTTATGACTTAGGTAATGTATGAGTCAAAGGAAAAGGAAAAGGGAGAGAAGATGAAATTAAAACTCCCAATAATAAAAAAATAGATTTAATAAGTCAATAGATAATTATTTACACCATATAAAAGTAAATTAGTGAAAAATAAGAATCATGTCTCAAAGAATTGAAATTGAGACCAAAAACCCTTACTTCATGTCCCGACTCACTTGGTGTGTGTGTCTAACCTTCTAAAGAAGAAAATTAAGTTTATTATGTAATTTATTTAGAAATTTTTTCATATATATTTCAATTTTTTATGTTCTAATTATTATTATATGTCATTCATTTATTATATTTTTTCTCTCCCTAACCATTTTGGGTTATTGCGTCCATTCCTTCGAGACCGATTTGGTACGTTGACTATTTTCAAAGGGGTCAAAGTTGTAATAACTAGGACACACTAGAAATATAGAAATGTAGAGACCTATTTTTTTCCTTGTAAGACATTGAAATATTTATATATATATTTCAAGACCTAGGTGCTGAGACGGTGTGCAATTCTGAGGCCCGGTGTGCCTAGAAATAATTTTTCTAAAAATATTAAGTATATTTTATACTGTGAATGAAAATTAAATGGGATAACTCTTAAATGGGAGCTTATATTAAAAATATGAGTCTATGTTTGAGTCTGGAATGTGGTGTTTACACTAGGCGGTACATAACTGTTTTCAGCATGGGACTTATGTGGAAAGAGCCACCCATGGGAAAAATTGTAAATAAAATAATTAAACATAATTATTTTACCTTTGACGTAATATAAAATAATTCTCAAAATAAGACTCAGATTGGAAATTTAAGACCACTATTGAGTTTTAAATGGGGTTTTTTACCTAAGTGAAACATAAAATGAGGTGGTGCGGGAGATTCAGATTCCGCACCAAATGGGGCTCCTATAAATAGAAGTTTGGGAATTCAGGATTAGGGTTAGCCCTAATACATTATCTCTCTACTAAGACTCTCTCTGTCCCTATCTATCATCAATTATTTGTTGAATCTATGATATTTATTTGATGGAACCTCAGCAAATTGAAGCGTGTGCGCAGCATACATATTGTCAATGATGAACGATCTAATTGATGTATGATTTTTTTTCTACTTTTGTTTTTGATTCAACTTTTAAATTTTCAAATATATTACTTGAGCATTAAATTCATCATTTTTTCTATAAATAATCAATCACCTCATGAAAATGGCCATATATTTGAGTTTAAATCCCTTATTTCAATGGTTCTTCATTCGTTCTACATAGATATCTGTTATCTACTTTTGGGCATGACAAATCAATGGTGGATCGTTGAGTAGAGGTCGGTGTTGTGAATCCCTCATCACAATGGTCCCCGATCTGCTGAGGGATTTTTGATTGGGTGAACGGGTGGAATTCGGTGGTCTACGGAAGAGACCACCAAACCACCACCTGCGGCAGAAAACGGTGGCGGCACCACAGTGCGGCAATGTCACGACGTGAGGGAGCCACATAGCCCAGTCTATTAGTTGGGTGGGATCACATGGTGCAACCTAGGTGGTGACAGAAGCAACGAATCATGCATGGAAGATTGCCCGCATTGACGCGGCATAGCGACCGACCATGGTATGGGATTCTATCAGTAGCAGGTTAAGCCCCTGTCGATAGGAGAGTCAGGTCGTGATGGACTGGCCCAACCAAAATGGGCTAGGTTGAGCGAATGGGCCGGGTCCAAACTGGGTGGACTAGACCCAGTGGACCCAGGTCAGATCTCGAGTCGACTAGGGGCAACTGCACAACACATACGACTATGGGACGGACCGACTACAGTGGTTGACCACCACGGTTGGTGGATCAACTGTGAATCGGTCCACCGGCCCCATGACCCTCTTCTAAAACATCAAATGCATGTATATTCTAAACCAAGTGTTCATTTGATGTACCATCTATGGAAACATAAACCTATCTTCTATAAGGATCTTTTGAGTATAATTTGGGAATTTAAAGTTTGGGGTTGTGATGTGGGCCCCACTTTGACCCATTCGGGCTTGCTGTGGTGAACAACATCATTTTCACCTGTTATCCATTTCAAGAAAGTAAATAAAATGTCCTATGTATTTTTCTACATTGAACACGATGGTGAACTCAGTTCTGACTTTTGATTTATGATGTGGGGTGCTCTGAGCACGACGCATCTTCAGGAAGTGTTTGACGGCAGCGGTGATCAAGCGATGACATCAAGGACTTCCGAGTGGCACCCTCCAGTATGGTTGATCATGGGTCCTCAAAGAAAATTGAGTGGAACCCACCAGTTGGGCTGGTCATGGGTCCTCAATGACAATATCGGTCCACGACAACAATAGAGTGGAACCCTCCAACTGGGTGTGGCATCGGTCCTCAACAACACTAGAGGTGCACCCTCCAGTCAAGCTGGAAATGAGACCCTGACTTTGAGAAGACTTATAGACTATGAATATCAATGATCTAATATACTTTAACATTATGTTGGACTCATGAGTAAGATGGGTGCTTTCCCCACTGAGAAGCATCCTTGTAATGCAACCTAAAACTATGCGAGTGCGAGAAAACCTCCCAAAGCATATAGTATCGAGGTGTGGTGTTTGAGACCCTTTTACTTGGAGTTCAAGGAATACGTGAGGGATGTTGGGCATTGATGGTGGTTACTTATGGAAATATTGGTGACTCTTTTTCTTTGGATGAGTTGTGATATTGAGATCCCTTTACTCTCTTGTTTGGGTTTTTTTATAGAGTATATATATAAATATCCTATTTCAGTACCCACTTCTTGGGTTTTGGTTACTCTTCTTCTAGGAGAGGTGAAGATGTGTGGGATATTACATGTAATTTTAGTTTCTATATTGTTGTGGATGGAAGAGTGTACCCTCCTAATATAGGTAGAAAATACTAGAACAGATGTTCTTATTCTCAGCATTTCTATCTCCTTGTGTCTGGATGAGTTTATCTCTCTCTCTTTTCTGGTCAAGCTACACTCTTTTACTATACATTATTCCATCTATTACTTTATTTCATACTGTATCACTTATTGCTCCCCCTTCTTTTCTGGTCATCCTAATGAGTAGGTTTATACTCACCTCCATATGGAATTTCCCTGCACATATCTCAATTAATGCAGACGACGGAAAGGTTTGATCTTGACTCCAAGGATTTTAGGGTTACAGGTGCTTGGACCACGTGCGGTGGTCACATTTTGGATTCTCATATCAGGACTTTCTCAGTTACTATAATTTCTTAATTTTCTATCTAGATGGGACTCTATTATTGGTGTGGAGTGTATTTTTACCTTTTCCCTTTCTGTTTACATTAATTTACACGTACTTTTTTAGTGGTTCATGCATGTTTTGGTTTATTTACAGTAGGTTTCATCTTTTAATTCTTTCCCTCTATACATTTTCATTGAGTTGGTTGTGTGTGTGTGTAGGTACTTAGGAAAATGAATCCCTGAGTTGTTTTGCCTTTGGAGCTTGTTTCCACCCCCTAACCTTTAGAGGTGTGATTGGGGTAGTTACAGCTCAATCCTCGATATGGTTTGGGTCATGAAAAAGTGGTATCAGAGCTGGTACAACCCTTGGGACATTGTTCGAATGTTTCCATAAAAATGTCTTGGTTGGGCATTGGGAAATAGTGTCAGCATGTCTCAAGAACAGCTCTTAGGCAAGGGATTCCACTTGTAAAGACCCGGAATTCCTGTAGAAATTTTTTTTAAAATACATGGAAATTTTACAAGTCCGCAGTTTCTGATGGAGCCTGATTCCGAGGCCCGGTGTGCCCGGAATCAATTTCTTAAGTTTTGTTCGGGTACGATCAGTAAACGTAAGTGTGGGATTTTATATCTTTTGAACCGGTGATCAGAATTGAAATCTGAGGACACCATTGAACTCGCAGTGTCAGTATTCTCTTAAGGAGACCTTCACCGCAGTTTTGTTTTATCGAGGTTGGAAGTTAATTTTTGGGGTTTCTAAATAAATTAAATAAAAATATGTCTAGCATATTTTTATTTGAATGGTAGTTAAAACCTCCAAGGGGAGGTTGGTGGTGGGGCCACCCGCACATAACCTCCCTTGGGAGGATGTTATATGGTGGGGCCCACATGAGCATCAAACCCCTTTAACTCCCCCTTGAACCCCAATTAAAGAGGATGAACTCTTCACTTCCCCCATAAATTTTTGGAGCCTCTTCACCTTCCCCATTATGGTGCCAACACACCTAGTAATTAATTAATTTAAATTAATTAATTTGAAGTTATTTGAATTATTTTGAATTCTTTTTGATTGCATGGAAAAAATAAAATAAGAGTGGAGCTATTATTTTATTTTGTTTTTTGGTAACTCTCATTCGGAACTTTGAGAGGACTTGAGAAATTCTTCAACGAAGAACGATACCCTCTTGAAGAAGAATGCCCATCTCCATCGAGGAACGACAGTGTCGTCTTCTTTCTTTCCAACCGGGGAAAGAAAGGGAAGATGCCGCCCACGAAGAACGTCACCAAATACAACATCATCTCCTCCCGACGTCAAAGGAACGACGCCGGCTTTCTGTGACTCCACTGAGCGAACACCGATTACAAGGTAGGGGTTTGAATTTTTGTACCTGTTCTACGTCGTTGAAATTATGGTTTGACAACCAAATGATATCACCATAACATGGGGGAAATTGGACCGCACCAACACGACCGACCCTTCCCCTTTTTGATCTTGTTTGTGGTTGACGATGGGAGTGGACAACGGTGGCCGGCGTTGGATCGGCCACGAGGAGATCGGCAACAAAAGACCGTCGGGTCACCAGAAAGGTGCGCCACTATCGTGCCACGTGGAGGAAATTCAGGCCACGGCGGAGGGTCGTGGTATCGTCACGCCGCACTGGTGCTACAGGAGGTCACGGCCAGGGTGGGCCATGGTAGAGGGGCGTGGAGCCATCGTGTCGCGCCGTTGGAGCAGGACCACGGCCTTAGGTCACGGTGGATAGGAGAGGGCGGTCGGCTCAGCCGGACACCGATGCGCGCCAGGCGAGACCCTATGGGTCCCACGGTTACAAGGGATGGTGCCTTGCGCCGGACGATTCAGGAGCCAGGGGGTGTAACCCCCCCCCCCCCCCCCCACCCCCCCTTTACGCATCCAGCTAGCCATCCGGGCACCACACGGCCAGACGAGCCGGGCGCCACACAGCCAGCCGAGCCGGGCTCCACACGTCTAGCTGGGCCGGGCGCCACACGGCCAGCCGGGCCGGGCGCCACACGGCCAGCCGGGCCCGGCGCCACACGGCCAGCCGGGCCGGGAGCCACACGGCCAGCCGGGCCGGGAGCCACACGGCCAGCCGGGTCGGGCGCCACACGGCCAACTGGGCTGGGCCACACGGTCATCGGGTCGGGCTTCCCATGTCATCCGGGCCGCCACGGGCCAGGCCGCCTTTGGGCTAGACCGCCATCAAGCTGGGCCGCTCCAAGGTACCGGGTTGGACCCCTGTCCGGACCGTTTAACCCGAAATAACCTTTTCATCCGTATTTTGGGCTTCGGGTGTCAGATTGATGAGCCGCCTACGGCGATGGAATTCTTGAAGCGAGTCGATTCTTTTGGAATATCCTACTTGAGGTTTGGACACAGTTGGGATATGGTCGGGTTGTTTTGAACCTAAAAACCAACCGGGCCCTCCAGAACAGAAATGCCAATAACTCACAGACCGGGCGTCCGATTGACGCATTGTTTATCGCGTTGGGTTCCTTATGATAAGACGGAACTACAGGATACATCAACTCAGGACTTAGGGATAGTCTATGTATTGAAACTTGGCTCGAGGAACGGACCCTCCTGAAATCGAGTGTGCTATGTGCGGGAACCCTAGGGCTAGTTGCGACTGAGATGACAGGATCCTCTGTAGGTTCAACAGGGCGATACTATACCAGGATCCTCTGTGGGTTTGACAGTGATGACTTATGTACCGGAATCCTCCATGGGTTCGACGGTGATTACTTCTGTACCGGAATCCTCTGTGGGTTCGACAGCGATGACTACTGTACTGGGATCCTCTGTTGGTCCGAAAGTTCTAACTTCTATTCATGGATCCTATGTGGGTCTGACTGAATAGCTGATCATGTATATTGTGTGGGTCCAAAAACTTAGCTGGTCTTGTATCATGTGTGAGTCCGACAACTTAGATGAATCAGTGTCTATATCTCATCATCTCTATCACTCTACCAAAGTTGTATACCAGTGTGAGCAGAGTCTTGACTTTCAGTCGATATCATCGAGTTGATTGACTTTACTTCCTTTGTGGAATGGGTTGTTATTGGGCTCGAGAGTTGGAGTCGGACCATGATTGGTAACTTAGGTATATGTATGTTCATATACCTAAGTAAGGTTGGTTGATACTTCGTGGTTGTATATTTCTTCTGTGGTTTATCCTTAGTGGGTTCTGGGAGACCTTCGGGGGTCTCGGGGTCCCCTTATGAGTATTGTTATACTCACCCCTACACGGGCTTTGCCTGAACCTTATTGTGTTCTGTGCAGACGATGGTCAGCAGTGATTGAGGCTGAGGGTGACGGACGGGAGGCTTCATGGAGTTGGACTAGACGGGACGTACCACAGGGACAAGTGTTCGAGTTCTGTACCTACCCTTTAGGTAGGATTCACCGGTGGATGATCCAGGAGATGTTTTTCCCTTTTTAATTGTACTTGTATTTGTTGTTCAGATGGGTTTTTATACTGGCCCACTTACTTTCAGCACACTTTTCTTTTCTATTTTAGTGCTTTTTGCCTCTACTACTTGTGTTCAGACTGTGTGTGTTACAGGTTTAAAGGCAATGTCTTCTCTTTTTATCAAGGATTCGCCTTTGGTGCTAGTCGCCAGCCCCTAGCCTATGGAAGGCGGGCTTGGGGTAGTCATGGCACGGGCCCTGAGGATGGGTCGTGACACCACTGATGGTGTGGTGGTTGATGTAGCCATTCACCATAACCCTAATTACCCACTTTTTGACTCGGTATGTTAAGACATTTCTTGTAGGGAACTTTGGTACATGAATTATATAGGATTGAGTCTTTGAATATCCTTAGTGAGTCATCTCACCTTTGTTTTCTTTATTGTTATATATATATATATATATATATATATATATATATATATATATATATATATATATATGCTCACATGACCGAGGTATTCCTTGATAACTTTTAGGATGCCTTTGTGATGGCATCCATCTAGGATACTCGCTTCGGTACATGACAATGAACTCACAAGAGATGAAGCCTAAATTTAGAGACCATCATGTGATCCATTTCCTCCATTTGGGCTAGTAGAAGCACCTCCACTTTTGGAGAAGTAGATAGTTTTTGTAGCGCAGGATGAGGATGATCACAGGCTAAGCGTACTCCATGATTTTTAGTGCCAGAGGCCGCTGAGGTTTCATAGTGAGCCAGACCCTCAGGCAGCATAGGACTAGTTAGAGTCACTGGTCTCCCTCTTCAGATTTGTGTGAACACTAGCAGATCAGATGGTGGCTTTAGAAGCTAGTCTTTTCCATGGGATGTTTGGGTGCTGCTGGAGTTTAGTTACTCAAATTCATGATGATTCATCACTCTCAAAGGACGAGTTTCAGTAGTTGTTTCGCAAGGACTACTTCCCCTCATGTTTGTGCTCCTTTAGGATTCAGGAGCTTCTAGAACTTCGACAAGTAGGGATGATAGTGGAGGAGTACTCATATAGGGTCACATACATGACTCGATGCTCTATGGACATGATCTTTGATGGTTAATTTTGAGCACGGAACTTTGAGCAGGGACTCCACTAAGAGATCTATGCGATAATAGTGCCCCTGTACATCCCCACCTATGTTGGGGTGCTGGAGTAGACGTTTGTGACAAAGAGCTTCCTATAATAAGGATCTTAGTTGGATAGGACTAGGAGTGGTCACTTTAGAGTGTAGAAGTCTATGGCAGTTGGCATACATCAGTTGATAGGCCCATGATGCAAGAGATCTTCCCAGGATCAGAATCAACAACATAGTCAAGAGGAAATAGGTATGAACAGATCATTAGGCCATCTCAGAGAGCTTGATTATTTACATGTGATAAGTGAGGTCACATGGAATGATATTTCCTAACTAGGCGTTCCAAGCATCCTTATCAGGTAGCAGGCAGACCACCACGATAGTAGCAGCACCATGAATAGGGAGCCCATAGGTGGGGATAGGGTGGTACCCAAAGAAGTGTTGTTTGAATAGAAGCAGGAGGAGATGTAATTGGGAGACTAATCTATGAGATCCTCCCACCACAACCACTAAATATCCCACATTAGGCTCAGGGAGCTGGCAGCTGGGGCCGCAGATAGCTGTAGGATATGGGTGTTTGTGATCCTCCAGTGCACAAGATGATATGAGGTATGCTCTATGTTTATTCTACTATTACTTTGGTACCAGTAGACATAGGCTCCAGTCACTCCTTTATATCGTTACTTTTGGTATGAGAGTTATAGCTCTGTGTAGAGGTTCCAACACAGCGGCTTTGTCTTAAGGTTCTAACTAGAAGCACTTCTTCTGTGTCATTTATCTACCAGCAGTGAGAGATATCGTTTGTAGGAGAAAGGTTCACATGGGACCTATTGTTCATCATGATGGAACCTTATGAAATCATCTTGAGAAAGGATTTTATTTCCATGGTTCAAGCCCAGATTTACTATCACCATAGGCCAGTCAAATTCCTGCACACTCATAGGATGGGGTTCACCTTTCTTGGTGAATGATACCTCATAGAAAAGCAGGTGAGTGCTATGAGAAAGAGGCTATTACCTTTCACCTATTAGTTATCTAGTGTGACCCATGGTGAAGTAGACTCTTCAAGAACCTATGTTCCATTAGTTGTGGAGGATTACATGGACATATTTCTTGAAGAAATTCTAAGACTACCTCTAAGGATGTATTTCGATTTTTTCATTGATTTTCAACTAGGTATTGTGCTGATATCTTCGAAATCATATTTGATGAAATCCATGGGACTCTAGGAGCTACATTTATTATTGGAGGACCTTCATAATAAGGGTTTTATCAGACCCAGTGTGTCCCCCTGCGAAGCCCCGATTCTGTTCATGAAGAAGGTAGAAGGGAGATTGTAGCTTTTGTGGATTATCATTTCCGGAACCAGGTCATGATAAAGAACATGTAACCCTTACCGAGGATCAACAACCTGTTTGACCAGTTGTGAGTTGTGAGATGGTTCACCAAGATCGATCTTAGATCCATCTACCACCGTCTATAGGTTTTTGAGGCTGATATTCCAAAGTAGGCCTTTCATTGTCTCAATGGGCATTAGAAGTTCCTAGTTATTCCCTTTGGTGTGACAAATTCTCCCACTATTTTCATGGATTTGATGAACCAAGTCTTCCAACCATACATGGATAGGTTTTTTATTTTATTTATCGACGACATACTCATTTACTCTATGACTGATGAGGATCATATAGAGCACTTAAAGATGGTTCTTGATTTTCTTTTAGAGCACTGACTAAATAGAAAGCTCTCAAAGTTCCATTTATGGATACATTAGGTTCAATTTTTAGGGAATTTCATCTCTAAAGAGGGTTTAGACATTGATCCTTTGAATATCAAAGCAGTTATTTCTAGGGATCAACCCAATAATGCATCAAAGTTGTGAATCTTTCTTAGTCTGGTTGGGTACTACAGGAGATTTGTGGCAGACTTCTCCAGGATCGCAACCCCTTTGACCACTCTAAAATGAAATGGACATATTTTTACCCAGACTGAGCAATTCCAAAAGGCCTTCAAGGAGTTAAGGAAGAGGCTGACAAGATCTCCATTTCTGAGTCTACCATATGAAGGCATTGTGTTCATAATTTATTGTGATGCCTCAAGATCTAGGCTTGATTTCCTTTTGATTCAACTTCGGGTAGTCATCACATACAGATCAAGGCAGTTGAGACCCCATGAGAATAACTATGTGACTCATGAATTATAGCTCACAACAGTGGTCTTTTCCCTGAGGATGTGAAGACACTATGTTCTGGGAGAGCATTTTTTGGTTCACTCAGACCACCAAAGCCTCAGGTACATATTTACCCCAAGAGATCTGAACCTATGGCAGAGATTCTAGATAGAGTTCCTTTAATACTACGACTTTGAGATAGTCTATAATATAGGTAATAGAAACATTGAAGAGCATTAAATTAGAAGGAAGTCTCAGTATTTCCTAGTGTGGGTCGCTTCAGATCAGTTAGATTCCCTACAGTTGACCCTGGTGGAGCAGGATGGTACATTTTTCATACAGTCGATGGTGCTGACTCCTTCACTCCTTGAGCATGTGAGAGATTCCTAGCTAGGGGATATTAATTGAGAAGTTTTTCATGATCAGATATTCATAGACGATATACCTGATGGGTATTCTGAAGGATGGAATCACGAGATCTTGTTCCAGGGGTAAATAACGGCTTCAGTCATGATGCGGGAGGAGGTGATGCAAGAGTTCCATAATTATCCCTTAGATATAAATCCCAGTGTTGGGAATATGTACAAGGATCCTCAGTGGATTTTTTGGGGTCTGTATTGATACGAAACATAGTTGAGTTCATCTCACGATGCATCAACTATCATTAGTTAAAGGTTGAGCATCAGGTTTCGGTGTGGTTGTTATAGCCTCTCAACATCCCAGATTCAAAATGGGATGGAATATCCATGGAATTCATCATAAGACTTCTATGAATAGTGAAGTGAATGATGCCATCTAGTTGATAGTAGTCCAACTCACCAATTCAGCGCACATCCTTGCTATCAGGGAGTAGAGATCGGTGTAGTGTTTAGGGAAGTTGTACCTAAGGGAGATTATCTGTAGAGACCCGAAGATTGACGTACATGGACAATACATTACTTTTGAGGAAAACATAATACATAACAAAAAAACAAAACTCAAGGATCGTAATAGTTTAGTGTCTTTGGAAACATGGAATATAAACTTCAAATCATGTTGAAAGATCTTCAACAACTCCCATAACAATCTTCCCCTTTTTGTTTCCTTACCTAAAGCCTTTCTTTATTTCCTGGGGGAAAACATAAAAAGGGTGAGCTCAAATGCTCAGTAATGGCAAACATAGAGAACATAAAATAATCCATAAACATTTGAAAGCAAAAACTTGAACATGAAATTTAAACATCAAAATCTTGAGCAAAGACATAAATCGTGGAAGTACGTAAGGCATATATCATAATAAAACATCAACCATGATAAAATATAATGGGAATAAAACATGTAATTGTGGCAACCATTCATCACATGTAATGATTTCCATAGTATCCAAGGCATTGCTGCCAAGACCATCTCAGTGGACAAAGTCCCTTTCCGAATCGAGTTCACTCCTCATTTCAGTCTTGTAACACTGAACCGGATTAACTTACCATTCCAGCCATGTCTATCTCATGAGATATAAATCTTTACCCAATGCATTGGAGGGAGATATAGGTCCCACTCATCTCATAATGAAATCATTCTTACTTGTGCCACAAAATAAACATACATCATTCATAATAACCCAACGAATAAAATGGGTTTCATAAACATCATCCCATCATCACATAATCCATATAAAAGTAATGGATATAATTTCATAATAATAAAAGTGAAACCATGTAAATAATAGAGACATTATACTTGAAACATACACATATGAAATAATGCCATCTTAGATGGAAAAATGGTTTTGATAAAACACTTGAAATGAATTCTTGAGGAAAATATCCTTTCTTCTTCAAAATCAATTTCTTTTCACAAAACGTCTAGAAATTTTGAAAGAAAGATATTTTTTTGGAAATAGACATGAAATCTTTTTGAGGAAGCTTCAGGAAAATAAGGCTTTATAAAACCGTAAAAATCCATTCGCGCCGTATAAGTTAAAAAAACATTATTCTCGTACTTTTGCCAGAAAAGTCAAAAAGTACCTCGTAAAATAAATATTCCTTACACACCATGTAGTAAAAGTAAAAATGGGAAAAAAGAACTGTAAACATACATGAAACCATTTTTAGAAAACAGGGACATGGATGATAAATATAACCCCAATAAATACTTACGAATAAACAATCTCGGATAAAAACGAGATTGGAAAAGTTATCCCCTACCTTAGGTCCGATATGCTTCGTATGGATATGAATCTCCTATATAATGATTTAAATAATTTCATTGACTTATTACATAATCATATTCATTGTTATGATATCATATATGTTTCACTTATGACTTTATATTACCCGTTCTTTTGTAAATTCCATGTCAAATCAGCATTTTGGGAAAAATCATTTCATTTATCGTATGTGTTTCGACTTGTCGTTATTAATATTATTACTTATATCCTGATTTACATAATTCCAGAATGTAAAAAATTATTTATATATAATATATATTAATCATATACATATATATTATATATCGATAAAAGGAATGAAATACACCGTTCATGGAGACGGTAGGTCGTACGTACGCATGAACGTTGTTTTCGTTTCCTTATTGAATTGAATGAAACTAAATAGATGAAATACATATATATATATACATAAATAAAGTAGCATTATTATGTCTTATATTTCATTATTATTCATTATATAAACTTTATAATCATTCATGTATGGTTAACATGGAGAATGAATCCCATCGCGTCGTGGAGACGGTAATCCGTACGTACGCACGAGCGATGATATTGTTCCCATAATTTTTTAATAGAATTGGGGTGGATGGTATAATATATCAGAATCCGTATGATGTTATAATAACCATATATAGTTATTCTTTACACCATTATACCCATCCATGTAAGGTGTTGGTGGAAAAACAGATTACACCACGGCGTGGAGACGATATTCCGTACGTACGCACGCGCGGAGATTTCGTTTTTCGTAGGATGGATATAAGGTGAAATGGGGTTGATTAATATTTATAATAACATATCAGTATATTAGTGATACTTATTTTATTACTTTATAATTAAACAACTAAAGAAGAAGAATTATAAGAAGAAATAAAGTTGAAAGAATTGGTAACGGACATTACCTCTTCTTTGAAGTGCCTCTTTGAGACCTCCTCTTAGGGCACTAAAATTGGTCTTTGAAGAATACCAGGACCTCTAGGATGTTTATGGGGAAGTGGGGAAGTGAAATGGGCATTTTTTGGCCGAGCTTGAAGTTTCAAATTGGTGTGATGAGGAGAGGGAGGAGGTGCCCTTTTATAAGGGAGGAGAGGGGCACCTTTGGAAATATAAGAAATATTAGTTTATATTAAATCCCAAACCCTCTTAAAAACTTAAAAAATGACTCATATCTAAATATTAGATGAGATACGGTTGTAATCTCATAAACCAATAAAATTTAGACATGTTAGAAATTTATTTTAAACATTATCAACTTGATTTATCCTTAATTATCAATTTAATTTTATTTGTGGTAATAATATTCTAAATTTTAAATTATTATAAATAATTACATATGTGTTGTGAATTTTCCATAATTTGACACTTTATGAAATTTTCGACCATATAAATTTAAATTTATAATTTTTAAATATTTTTGTGATTTTTAAACAATTTTATAATATGTTATTTTTATAAAATAACAATAGTTTCAATTTTGACACTATTAATTTATTTGAATTTAAATAAACAATATACAGAAGATATGTTCGAACTAAAAGATTTAATAGATCCATAACATGTCATATTTATCTATAAAATTAGTGGAGCATATTAAATAGTTCATATAATATTTATTTTAATATATTTAAAACCATTTATTTGATATTTCTCTTAATAAAATAATTTCAACATCACTATTATGTCACCTTTAATGATAATTATTTAATCCCTTAAAATTATAAATAAATTCATATGATATAGATAATTTTATTAGATTTCTGGAGACTATTTATATCCGAAGTTTCATTAATTTTATCACTAAACCAAAATTATTATACTTATAATATTTAAGAAATTGACATGTTGTCACTTTCTTTGGTTTTAATAATAATTAAATTATTTTCATGGAAAAAAGTCCATTAAATGAATTTAATCCGACCCTTAGGTGATATGGGTCGACCTTTAGTCATCCAATAGGATTTTGGAACGTTTTAGTATGATTTTATAATCTTATATTTACCTTAATTACCCGATTTACCTTTAACTATGGTAAATAAAATTTACCGTAGTTACTATTCATAATGCCCAAAAATAAAAAGTAGCTTATTAACATAATTTAGACCCAATAATTCCAAATATGGAATCCATTTTTCTAAAATCAATACACAAAAGTTTCAGAAATTAAATTAAAATTAATCCCGTTGTCGAAAAAAATGGGTTTTTGTTTAAAACATTGCAAAAGATTAAATTGATTTAACCTACGAATTCAAAGTAAAATAAATGATAATGATATAAATTATATTAAATGGTAAAAATATATTCTCTTTATACTTTAAAACCATTCAATATTATAATTTAACCATATAAATTATTACGATGAAAAAAGTTGTTTTTAATTAAAATATAGCGTGTTTTTACTATTCATTAAAATATGAAAGTTATCAGAAAAATATCAAAACTTTATCCAAGGTAAATTTTTATAAAATGATTCAAAATATGAAGTTTATTTTGTAAAATTGAAATTATAAAAATGTCAAAAACTAGATTTAATGTGGGTGTGACATTAAAAGGCGGCAAAACTACATTTTTTGAAAAATACTTATTTTACCTGAAAAAATTATTTTTTTTACATACCATGTTCTATAAAATTTGTAAGATGAAATAATAATGTTATAAAATTCAAAATTTAGTTAATACTATTCATAACGGCTAGTTCATAATAATATTATAACAATATATCGTTGTTTAGTGAAACCCGGTATTGCGTACAACACACGCTATCGAAAAAGGTCGTAATTGCGTGTAATGCAAGCCAAGTCAGGGTTGCGTTTAGTGCACGACTCCTTTGTTGTTGCGTATAACAAAATCAAACAATATTTCATTAATACATTGAATATATATATATATATACTCAATGTTGCGTAGAATAACTACTATCAAACAAACTTGAAATTGTGTGTAACGCGATCCAAGATTAGTGTTGCATATACTGAAAGCTAATACGGTGTCCAGTATAGTGAAAGATAATCTTGTTGTAGCGTACAGTAGAAGATGTTAAAGAGATTAAAAAGAATATATCTTATAAAATCTCGGGTTGTTACATTCTACCCCCCTTAAAATGAATTTCGCCCTCGAAATTTGTCGGGGTTATAAATCGTTTACTATTCATAGAAACCCACATCGTAAAATGAAATACCAAAACTTAACTTTAAAAACTAAAGTATGAAACGTAACGGTTACCCAAATTAACTAATCACTGGGTTTCCACATAGGAGAACATAGGTGAAAATATGGATATGGAAGAAAAATCTAACCATCAAGTTCTGATGGAGAGTGGTAGAGAACATGGCTATGAAAAAGTCATCAATCACAAAGCCATAAATTTGTGATGATCTAAGGTACCATCTGATTCATCGGATATAAGAGCACTAGGACAACATTTTTGGTTTTCAATATCATTTCCCTAAAGTTGAAAATTTTGAATTATAAGAAATACTTTCTTGATTTTGGTACAATCTCACTATTTTTCATGCTTTGTACAATTTCCACTTCATCTCTTAAAGAAATGAAGTTGAATCTGTTATTCGTGAAGTGTTAACAGATCATGTGATAGAATGATGGGTCATTCCATCTATTTCAAACAAAATGTTAGCAAAAGTTATCAAATATACATAAGTCCATCTAGGTTGAGGTTAATCATATACGATTCCAAAAATGAACTTATACTTTATATATCAAACCGCTTAATAAAAACAAACTAGTTTCTACTAACTAGGGACTTCCTGTAGTCCAGTGGTAGGCGATAAAGGCCAGTCACACTTCGGTTGTGGGTTCGATTCCCACAGCCTTGTCTGACGCGATGGGTTGTCGCTCGTCCTGCAGGTTGTCCTTTTTCTAAAACTGCATTACTATAACATTCCATCAATAATATCGAAAAAAGTTCTATCCTTAAACAATACTAACTTATGTCCAACATAATCCATTCCAATATTTAGTCTTATCTAAAATACTTCGGTCCAAGCTCATAGTATAAAGAAAATAATTACTAGAAAGGTTATCTACCAAGAATGTGAATACAAGCATTTATCCCACATATATCATAAGATATATCTTGTTGGTTGCATTCCAAACACGTGAATACCTTAGTCATATATTCTCTTAAAACATAAATTACCATAGAACCTTAGTGAAAACATGAATACTGTCAAAAGGTAACTCTTTCGATATACAAAAATCCCAAAAAATCTATATAATCAAAACATAATATCACTTAGTCCTTATATCAGTCATGAGCTCATGAATACATTCAAACATCTCATTATCTTCTTATCCCTACATTATGTGCATATCATCTACTTTACAAAAATATCTGAATAACCTTTCATGGTTACCGGTACCATGTACTTTCAAATACTTTAGGAAAAAAAATAGTGTAACAATCCTTAGATGATTCTTTATTCCATAGTACCATACATTATTCTTTATAAACATACAATCATTCCACTAACTTCTTAAACCACTGAATGAGCTTCATCATTTCTTTCATCTCATATTTCATTTGTAGAATCTTCATCATCATCCACATAAATACTACTCATATGATCATGCTGATTCTCTTCATGAGATTTTCCCTTAGGGAATTGTTTTTCATAATGCCCATACATTCCACATTTAAAACATCTAATCATTATTGACGTCGTAGCAATATCATTATCCTTGTCCATGGTGTTAACTGAACCTTTTCCTTTGCACTTACTAGATTTTTTTCCTTCTTTTCCACACCCAAATCATCTTCCAGTTCCTTTGAAATAATCTCCTCGATGCCTCTTCCCACATGATTTACATGAGGGAAATTGAACTTTCTTTCCTCTATGATCATCATGAAACTCCATTTTTCTCTTATTATCTGAGTTGGGAAACTTACCAAAGTTGAGATTATTGATCATATTATGAGATTGATTATCAGGAATAATAATGATGTTTGGACTTCAAATCCCGTTTCATTTGGTTTCTCATGAAGAATATCATTCTATTGTCCGGCATATCCTCCATTATCGTGAATCTTCCTATTTCCAGCCATTTTCTAAAACCCAAAAAGAATAGTGTGAGAGGAAAAAATCATGCTAGGGAAAAAAACATAGTAAAGGGGGAGTACCATCAATATCGAACATCTTAGGTTAAATTCTAATATCGTTACCGTAGTTCTAGCATTATATCCTATACGTATACTTATCCTTAGGGACATCCCTAGACATACCTTAGAAATATCTCTAGGGATATCACTAACGTTTTCACATCCTAGTTTCCAAAGGTTAACTAAACCTTTCCTCTGATACCAACTGTAGAGACCCAAATCTTGATGTACATGGACAATACATTACTTTTTCTGAATACTTATTACATAACAAAAAAAACGAAAACTCAAGGATTGTAATAGTTTAGTGTCTTTGGAAACTTGGAATATAAACTTCTAATCATGTTGAAAGGTTTTCAAAAACTCCCATAACGATCTTCCCCTTTTTGTTTCCTTAACAAAAACCTTTATTTATTTCTTGGGGAAAAATAAAACATAGAAAGGGTGAGCTCAAATGCTCAGTAAGGGAAAACATAGAGAACATAAAACAATCCATAAACATTTGAAAGAAAAAACTTGAACATGAAATTTAAACATCAAAATCTTGAGCAAAGACATAAATCCTGGAAGTACGTAAGGCATATATCATAATGGAACATCAACCATGATAAAATATAATGGGAATAAAACAAGTAATTGTGGAAACCATTCAGCACATGTTATGATTTCCATAGTATCCAAGGCATTGCTGCCAAGACCATCTTAGTGGACAAAGTCCCTTTCCGAATCGAGTTCACTCCTCATTTCAGTCCTGTAACACTAAACTGGATTGACATACTATTCCAGCCATGTCTATCTCATGAGATATAAATCCTTACCCGATGCATTGGGGTGAGATATAGGTCCCACCCATCTCATAATGAAATCATTCTTACTTGTGCCACAAAATAAACATACATCATTCATAATAACACAACGAATAAAATGGGTTTCATAAACATCATCCCATCGTCACATAATCCATATAAAATTAATGGATATCATTTCATAATAATAAAAGTGAAACCATTTAAATCATAGAGACATTATACTTGAAACATACAAATATGAAATAATGTCATCTTAGATGGGAAAATGGATTTGATAAAACAATTGAAATGAATTCTTGAGGAAAATATCCTTTCTTCTTCAAAATCAATTTCTTTTCACAAAACGTCTTGAAATTTTGAAAGAAAGAGATTTTACTGGAAATAGTCATGAAATATTTTGGAGTAAGCTTCATGAAAATAAGTCTTTATAAAACCGTAAAAATCCGTTCGTGCCGTATAATTTAAAAAAAACTTTCTTCTCGTACTTTTTGCCGGAAAAGTCAAAAAGTACCTCGTAAATGAAAGATTCCTTACACACCATGTAGTAAAAGTAAAAAATGGGTAAAAAGTACATTAAACATACATGAAACCATTTTTAGAAAATAGGGACATGGATGATAAATATAACGCCAGTAAATACTTACGAATAAACAATCTCGGATAAAAATGAGATTGGAAAAGTTATCCCTTACCTTAGGTCCGATATGATTCGTATGGATCCGAACCTCCTGTATAATGATTTAAATAATGTCATTTACTTATTACATAATCATATTCATTGTTATGATATCATATATATTTCACTTATGACTTTATATTACCCATTCTTTTGTAAATTCCATGTTAAAGTGGCGTTTTGGGTAAAATCATTTCATTTATCGTATGTGTTTCAACTTGTCGTTCTTGATATTATTTCTTATATCATGATTTAAATAATTACAGAATTTAAAAAATGATTTATATATAATATATATTCATCATATACATATATATTATATATCGATAAAAGGAATGAAATACACGGCTCATGGAGACGGTAGGTTGTACGTACGCATGAAAGATGTTTTCATTTCCTTATTGAATTGAATGAAACTAAATAGATGACATACATATATATATACATAAATCCAGTAGAATTATTATTTCATATATTTCATTATTATTCATTATATAAACTTTATAATCATTCATGTATGGTTAACATGGAGAATGAATCTCATCGCGTCGTGGAGACGGTAATCCGTACGTACGCACGAGGGATGCTATCGTTCCCATAATTGTTGAATAGAATTGGGGTGGATGGTATAATATATCAGAATAAGTTTGATGTTATAATAACCATAAATAGTTATTCTTTACACCATTATACCCATCCATGTAAGGTGTTGGTGGAAAAACAGATTACACCACGGCGTGGAGACGGTATTTCGTACGTACACACGCGCAGAGATTTCATTTTCCGTAGGATGGATAGAAGGTTAAATGGGGTTTCATAATATTTATAATAACATATCATTATATGAGTGATACTTATGTTATTACTTCATAATTAAACAACTAAAGAAGAAGAAGTAGAAGAAGAAATAAAGTTCAAATAATCGGTAACGGACATTACCTCTTCTTTGAAGCGCCTCTTTGAGACCTCCTCTTAGGGCACTAAAATTGGTCTTTGAAGAAGACCAGGACCTCTAAGATGTTTCTAGGGAAGTGGTTAAGTGAAATGGGCAGGGTTTGGCCGAGATTGAAGGCTCAAATTGGTGTGAGGAGGAGCGGGAGGAGGTTCCCTTTTATAAGGGAGGAGAGGGGCACCTTTGGAAATATAAGAAATATTAGTTTATATTAAATCACAATCCCTCTTAAAAACTTTCAAAATGACTCATATCCAAATATTAGATGAGATAGGGTTGTAATATCATCAACCAATAAAATTTAGACATGTTAGGAATTTATTTTAAACATTATCAACTTGATTTATCCTTATTTATCAATTTAATTTTATTTGTGGTAATAATATTCTAAATTTTAAATTATTATAAATAATTACATATGTGTTGTGAATTTTCCATAATTTGACAATTTATGAAATTTTAGACCATATAAATTTAAATTTATAATTTTTAAATATTTTTGTGATTTTTAAACAATTTTATAATATGTTATTTTTATAAAATAACAATAGTGTCAATTTTGACACTATTCATTTATTTGAATTTAAATAAGCAATATACAGAACATATGTTCAAACTAAAAGATTTAATAGATCCATAACATGTCATATTTATCTAGAAGATTAGTTTAGTACATTAAATAGTTCATATAATATTTATTTTAGTATTTTTAAAACCATTTATTTGATATTTCTCTTAATAAAATAATTTCAACATCACTATTATGTCACCTTTAATGATAATTATTTAATCCCTAAAAATTATAAATAAATTCATATGATGTAGGTAATTTTATTAGATTTATGGAGACTATTTATATGCTAAGTTTCATTATTTTTATCACTAAACTAAAATTATTATACTTATAAGATTTAAGAAAGTGACATGTTGTCACTTTCTTTGGTTTTAATAATAATTAAATTATTTTCATGGACAAAAGTCCATTAAATGAATATAATCCGACCCTTAGGTGATATGGGTCAACTTTTAGTCATACAATAGGATTTTGGTAGGTGTTAGGGTAATTTTATAATCTTATATTTACCCTTAATTACCCGATTTACCTTTAACTATGGTAAATAAAATTTACCGTAGTTACTATTCATAATGCCCAAAAATAAAAAGCAGCTTATTAACATGATTTGGACCCACTGATTCCAAATATGAAATCCATTTTTCCAAATTCAATACACAAAAGTTGCAGAAATTAAATTAAAATTAATCCTGTTGTCGAAAGAAAACGGGTTTTTGTTTAAAACCTTGCAAAAGATTGAATTGATTTAACCTACGAATTCAAGGTAAAATCAATGATAATGACATAAATTATATTAAATTCTAAAAATATATTCTATTTATACTTTAAAACCATTCAATATTATAATTTAACCATATAAATTATTACGATGAAAAAAGTTGTGTTTAATTAAAATATATCGTGTTTTTACTATTCATTAAAATATGAAAGTTATCAGAAAAATATCAAAACTTTATCCAATGTAAATTTTTATATCTTGATTCAAAATAAGAAGTTTATTTTGTAAAATTTAACTTATAAACATGTCAAAAACTATATTTAATGTGGGTACACCATTAAAAGGCGGCAAAACTGCATTTTTTGAAAAATACTTATTTTACCCGAAAAATTTATTTTGTTCACATACCATGTTCTAGAAAATGTGTAAGATGAAATAATAAGTTTATAACATTAAAAATTTAGTTAATACTATTCATAACGGGTAGTTCATAATAATATTATAACAATATATCGTTGTTTAGTAAAACCCGGTATTGCGTACAACACACGCTATCGAGGAAGGTCGCGATTGCGTGTAATGCAAGCCAAGTCAGGGTTGCGTTTAGTGCACGACTCCTTTGTTGTTGCGTATAACAAAATCAAACAATATTTCATTAATATATTGAATATATATACATATATACTCAATGTTGCGTAGAATAACTACTATCAAACAAACTTGAAATTGTGTGTAACACGATCCAAGATTAGTGTTGCATATACTGCAAGCTAATACGGTGTCACGTATAGTGCAAGATAATCTTGGTGCAGCGTACAGTAGAAGATATGAAAGAGATTAAAAAGAATATATCTTATAAAATCTCAGGTTGTTACATTATCTACCTCCATGGGGTACCCTTGATGATTGTCTCTGAGTGTGTTGTTTACATCATGATTGTTGAGAGTCCTATAGGAGGCATTTGAGACCTGGATGTAGATGAGTGCATATTTTCACCCCCAGACCAATGGAAAGACCGAGTTCACTATCCAGGTGTTGGATGATATACTAAGGGCTTGCGTGTTAGATTTCATCCATATCTTGGACAATCACCTACCCTTTGCAGAGTTTATGTACAAAAACAGCTACCACTCTACTATCTCTATGGAACCTTTTGAGGCCCTATATAAGAGAACCTTTAGGTCACCTCTGTATTGTATTAAGGTTAGGGATTCATCCCTCATGGGACCAAAGTTTGTGCAAGCGATGATGAAGAAAGTGAAGGCTATCCATGAATGAATAAAGATGGCCCAAATTAGATAGAAATCATACACATACCATCATTTTAAGACCTTGGATTTCAAGTAGGGAGACCATGTATTGTTGAGAGTCTCCCCAAAATGCAGAGGTTTGGACAAGGATGTAAGCTATCCACAAGGTTCATCAGGACATTTGAGATCATTTGGAGGGTTTCTAAGGTTTCCTACCACCTTTACCTACCCCCATAGCTGGAGCGGGTGAACAATGTATTCTACATGTTGCAACTGAGGATATATGTGCATGATCTTACACACATTATCGACTACGGTGATCTAGACATTGAAGATGGAGCCACCTTTGCAGTGCACCGTGTGGAGAACAAGGATCGACATGAGTGAACCTTACATGGATGGTCCATCCCATTGGTTCTCATGTTATGGAAGCATGGAAATGTGTAGCAGGGTTCTTGGGAATGGGAGAGCCAGATGCAGGCTCAGTATCCCGAGTGATTCTTTTAATTTTTATTTTAGGGGATGAAATGCTTACAGGAGGTAATGATATAGAGACCTATTTTTTTCCTTGTAAAACTTTGAAATATTTCTATATATATTTCCAGACCTAGGCCCTGAGACAGCATGAAATTCCAAGGCCCGGTGTGCCCATAATTAATTTTTATAAAAATATTAAGTATATTTTATACTATGCACTATAAGGAAATGGGATAAATCTTAAATAGAATATCTGATTGGAAATCCAAGGCCATGTTTGAGTCTGGAACATGGTGTTTATTCTAGGTGGTATATAAATTTTTTTGGCATGATACTTATATTGAGAAATCCACCCAGAGGAAAAATTGTAAATAAAATAATTAAACTTAATTATTTTACCCTTGAATTATTATCAAATAAATATCAAATGAGGAATTTTATTGGAAATTAGAGACCAAAATTGAGTTCTAAAAGGGGTGTTTTACCTAACCATGATATAAAATGAAGAGGTGAAGGAGATTCAGATTCCACACCAAGTGGGGATCCTATTATTAGAAGTTTGAGAATCCAAGATTAGGGTAATCCCTAATCCCTTAACTCCCTATTAAACCACTCTCTCATTCATTATTCATCGAATTGATCATATTTATTTAACAAAATGTTGGTGGATCAAAGCAAGGGAAAAGCAGATGTTTTGTCAACAAAGATCGATCGAATCGAGGTAGGATTTTTTCTACTTTTGTTTTCGATTCATTTTTTAGATTTGAAAATCCTTTTATTGAGAATTAAATTCATCATTTTATGAATAAATCATCAATGGTTTCATGAACATGGCCATCGACCCAAGTTTAAATCCCATATTTCACCCGTTTTTTGTTCGTTCTTCACAGATATCCACCATCTACTTTTGGGCATGAAAAATCAGTAGTGAATCATTGAATAGAGGTTGGCGCTGTGAATCCATCATCACAAGGGTCCTGGATCTACTAATGGATTCTCAATCAGGTGAATGGGTTTTGTCAGATGGTCTAGGGAAGGTACCACCAGACCGTTATCGATGGTGATGATCAGCGGCGATGTCGGTGCCATGATATGGCGGAACCACGTGGCCCGACTGGTTGACCAAGTGGGGTCAGGTAGCATGACCCAGGTGGAAATTGTTGCTAAAAATCATGTGTATCTATTCATCCATGTTGATGTAGTATAGTGACCATCCATGGGCTGGTCCTCTATCAGTAGTGGGCCGGGTCGAGCTAACGGGTCGGGAAAAAGGGTCGAGTCCAATCCGGCGTGCTGGACCCAGTGGACCCGGGTCGGATCTCAGGTTGAATAGGGGTTACCACATAGTCAACCTTATATAGTCGACCATGGATTACCGACCACAATTGTCAACTGACCGTGAGTTGGTCCATTGGCCCCATCACCCTCTTCTAAAACTTCAAATGCCCGTATCTTCTAAATCGGGTGTTTGTTTTACATGTCATATATAGAAACATGACCCTCTCTTCAATACAGACCTTTTGAGGTCAATTTGGGAATTTAATGTTTGGGGTCATGATGTGGTCCTCAATTTGACTCGTTCGGGCTTGTTGTGGTGAAGAGCATCCTTTTCACCAGATATCCATTTCAGGCAGGTAAATAGCCTATCTTGTGTGTTTTTTCATATAGAATGCAATGGTTAGCTCAATTATGACTTATGAATTATGATGTGAGGTGTTATGAGCATGACGCATCTTTGGGAAATGTTCAATGGCAGCAATGATCAGGTGATGACACCGGGGACTTCCAAGTGGCACCCTCCAGTTGGGCTAGGCATGGGTCCTCAATGACACTAGAGTGGCACCCTCGAGCAAGGATAGTCATGGGTCCTCGATGAAACTATAGTGGAATCCTCTAGATGGGCTGGGCATGGGTCCTCGATGACACTAGAGTGGAACCCTCTAGCCAGGATGGGAATGGGACCTCAACTTTGAGAAGACCTCTAGACTATGTGGATTAGTGACGAGACGTACTTTAACATTACTCTGGACTCATGAGTAAGAGGGACGATTTCCCCATTGAGATGCATCCTTGTGATGTCACCTAAAACTGTGTGGGTAATACAGATCCACCCAAAATAGATAGTATCGAGGTGTGGTGTTTGAGCGCATTTGACTTGAAGTTCAGGGAAGACGTGAGGGTTGTTGGGCATCGATGGTGGTTACTTCTATAACTATTGGTGACTCTTTTTCTTTAGCATAGGTATGAGATGGAGATCCCCTTACTCTCTAATTTGGAATTATTTTACTGAGCACATATATATCCTATTTCAGTAACCACTACTCGGGTTTTTGTTACTCTCCTTTTAGGAGAGGCGAAGATGCGTGGGGCATGCCATGTGCTTTCCAAGTCTAGATTCTCATGGTTGGATGAGTCTACTCTCCTACTATAGGTAGTGAAGACTCGATGAGAAGTTCATCTTCTCACCATTTCTATCTCCTTGTGTCTGAATGATTTTATCTCTCTCTCTCTTGTAGGGTCAAGCTAAACTCTTTTATTATACTCTATTCCATCTACTTCTTTCCTTTCCTACTGTATCTCTTACTGCTCACCCTTATTTTTAGGGTATCCTATGAGTAGTTTATACTCACCCCTGTATGGGATTTTTCCACACGTATTTCACTTTATGTAGATTACTGACAAGTTTGATCATGACTCTAGGGAGCTTTCGGTTACAGGTGCTTGGACCGTGTGTGGTGGTTACAGTTTGGGATCCTAGAGAATGGCTTTCTCAGTTACTTTACTTTCCCAGTTTTATATTAGTTTGGAACTCTTTTTCTTGTGGGGCGTGTATTTTTTCCTTTTTACTTCATTTTTACATTACTGTACACGTACTATTTTAGTGTTCTATGCATGTTTTGGATTATTTATAGTAGGTTTCATCTTTTACTTCTTTCCCTCTACAATTTTACATCGAGTTGGTTGTGTGTGTGTGTGTGTGCAGGTATTAAGGCAAAGGCCTCCCTAATTTTTTGTGCCTTTGGCACTTGTCTCCACCCCCTGGCCTATAGAGGCAGGCGTGGGGTAGTTATGGCTTGATCCCCATAATAGGTCGTGTTGTGATAAGGAATCCCTCCCTTTTAATAGGGTTCTCATATCCTTTCCCACCAAGAACCACTATTTTCTTATAGACACATGTTTTCCCCCCTTGGGGCCCACCCAAATGCTCGAACGGATCATCAAACTAATGGTTGTCCCCATAGGACATCACATTTTCTTTCAGTGAAATTTTTCCTCACTTATACACACCCTAATAAACTTCCCATGAGTTCATTTATTGTGATACTACCCTAGGCCCAGATCACTTAATTATGATGTTCTAATTAGGTAGGAACCTAAAAAGAAATATTCACGATATTTTCATGGGTAGTAGAATTTATTCTATTAACCATTTATATTTTTGAAGTGTTACATCCCTTCATCCAAACCTCAGGATCACAAAACCCCTATTTTTTACCCTATATTTCAACCCAGTTAGTTCCACTACACTTCTAGATTGGTGTTGACTTTGATTCCAATATAAAAATTGTTCCCCACTGACAACACATGAACCTTTAATTTTTTAATATGGTCGTTATGTCCTAGCCCACCTTGCACAACCTGTTTCCCCCATAGACATGTGTTGTCCCCTCCTTAGCTCCCACTCACATTCCCAAATGGATAATCAGACTAAAGACTTCCCCCAAAGTCCCACACATGTTCTTTCAGTTTTATTTTTCCTCACTCACATGCACCTAGGTAAATTCCCCATGAGTTTACCCATCCTAACACTACTCCAAGACAATATACCTTAACTGTGGAGTTAAAATTAGGTAGGATACCGAAAATAAATGTTCACCTTATTGATATCGATAGTAATATTTATTCTTTTAACCCATTATCTATCTAGGGTGTTACAATAAAATAGTTTCATAATCTATAATTATTGAGATATATATTCATTATCATTCTAGTAGAAAAAAAATTTATATAGTTTAACAGGTTTTCAAAAATGTATTCAAGTTATGAAAAGTGTCCCTATATGATCATTTTATACACTTAAATTTAGATTTACTGTTTATTGATAATATTATTATTATCACTACGAAAAATGTCCTGGTTAGAAGGGGTTATTTTTTATATTATAAGGGGTTATAACCTCCTCTAAACACGTTATCAACGGTTACCCATAACCACTTCTAATGTGCTTTCCACATTGTGTTAGTGGCAGTTTTTGTTAAGCATTGGTAAACTAGATCGCAACTAGCGGTAGTTAGATTAGAGGGGGGTTAACCTCCTATAATTTCACTGGAAGATGTCAGATTAAAGGGGTTTTAACCCCATTTAATCTTGAACTCATTTTAGCGGTGGTTCTAAACCACCTCTAATTGAGTCATAATCTCTATATTAGGGGCCGTTTTTGAAATCGCCTCTAATTGAGACCCATATTAGGAGGGGTTATTAATCCCCTCTAACTAAGACCATTATTATAGGTAGTTTTAAAAACCGCCTCTAATAATTTTTTATTTAATATTCTGTATATTTTAGATCCCCCTTATTTTACCCTATGTACCATTCCACCGGCACTTCCAGTCCCTCCCGGTCCTCCCCTCTTATACCCCTCCTTCCCTCTCACCCTCAAAGTCCCCACGTGGCTACCCCCTCCCTCTGTAGTTCTCTACATAGCTACACCTCATCCCCTTCAATTCCCTTGTAGCCACCAGCCTCCCCGTACAGTTCCCCTGTAGCTTCCATCCTCCCCCTATAGTTCTCCACATAGCCGCAACCATCTAAAATTTTGGCCTGATGGGGTTTCGAGCATAGGGGCTGCATGTTAACAGTCCAGTGCCTCCACCACTAAGGTAATTGCTTTTTAAAATTTTATGTACATATTACTATATTTATATATATTATAAATATTATTTAAATAAATAATATTTGAATAGATATTTAAATACATATAAATATATAAATATATATATATATTCTTTTTTATAGATTAATATAAACATATTTATATAATGCATTTATATATTTATATTATAATAAATTTATATTATATTCAATTTATACATTTATATTATGTATTTATGTATTTATGTCTTTATGTATTAAAGTACACATTACTATATTTATGTAAATTATTTTTTATGCGTACATTATTTATATAAAATACAATTTATTCAGATATTTTATATGAAATAAAATTTATTCAAATATTTATATAATTTTATATGAAATGCAATTTTATATTATATATAATTAATATGTATATTATATATATAATATTATATGAAACGCAATTTATACAAATATTTATATAATGTATTTCAATACATATATTTATTATTTTTCCAATTAATCAATATAATTGTATAACATTATGTACATTAATATATAGGTATTTCAATAAATATAATAGTATAATATTGTGTACATTAATATATTTTTATTTTTATAAATTATATATCATATAATATTAATTATATATAATATAAAAGAAAAACTTATTATTTAAAAATATATTTATTATTATAATAATATAAATTATAAAAACTACAAGATTGGGTTTTTATATGATATATTTTTAAAATAAATTATATTTATGTATATATTAATATAATATGTTTATGCTTTTATATTATGTATAATTAATATTATATGAAATACAATTTGTACAAATAAATATATATAAATGTACATAAAATTATACCATTAAATTTATGTATGCATATAAATACAATTAAATACTTTCATATAATTAAAAATATTTAATATAATTAAATTATATATATATACTAAATTAGTTTATAATTTATATGTTATACTTAAATATATATAAAATAATTATATAATATATATAAATTTAAATATGATAAAATATTTATAATATAATATATATAATATAAATATAATATATATTTATATTTATATTTATATTTAATTATATCTATTTAATAATTATTTGTATATATAATATAATATAAATGTATTTATATATAAATATATAATAAAAATGTATTTAATAAAATATATGTATAATTTAAATCATAATATAAATGTATAGTATTTATAAAACCATATATAAATTTTATATATTTGAATAAATATATTTATAATTACATTTATATAATGTATACCAATATTTATATACATATAAATGTTTGTTTATATATATAAGTATTTATTTAAAGTATTTATATAATGTATTTATATGTATGTTATAATGCATTTAAATACATTTATATAATGTGTCTATGTAATACACACACACAAGAATGCACACATATATATTATAAAATTTTAATTTATATGAGATTTATTTTAAAAAATAAATAAAAATTTAGAGAGGTTAAAAGACCATCTAATCAAAGGGATTAGTAGTGTTTCATGAACCCCCTATAATGTCATAAATTATAGGGGTTCAAAACCCCCTATAATTTCTTAACTTATTGGGGTTCAAAACTCCCTCTAATTTCATATATTATAGGGGTTCACAACCCTCTTTAATTTCATAAATTAGAAGGGGTTTAAAAACCCCTCTAATATAAGGGATTAATAGCCATTCATGAACCCTCTCTTATTTAAGAGATTAGAGGGGGTTATGAACCCCCATTATTTCCTTTAAAAAGACAAGTTTCATGTTATATATATATAGACTCTAATAACCAAACAAATCATGTATATATATTTATTTATATTTATATTGCCTCTAAAATCAAACTGAACATACAGGGCCACTAATTATTAAATTAACGTTAGTTTTGACATAACTGCCTCTAAAATGTAACCAAATATTAAAAAACGAAATGATAAAAAATTATAGGGGGTTCTAATCCCCTTATAAATTGGATGATTATGGGGGGTTGTGTATAACCCCCTCTAAACTGAATTTAGAGGTGGTTGCAAATAACCCCCTCTAAAAATTGCCGCTAACATGTTGTTTTTTATAGTTTATAATGCCTAATTTAGCTTTCTAAAATCTTAATCATTTCATAAATATAAAATTTATTCACTAAATACATTTTTATAACTATTCATGTATGTTGTATATGAAAAATGAAACATGTTGGCAGTAATTTGACCATAACACGAGTGATGTTTTAATTTTCTAATGAAAGAGAGGAAGGTAAATAATGATTATTATATCAATATAACAACATTTTAGTATACTAATTATATAGATATCTTTATATTATGATGGGTATAATATATTTATAGGGGTGGAAGAAGAAATAAACTTTAAAGAACTCAGTTAAAACAATTACCCTTACCTTTGATATCCTCATTTTGACGACACATTAAGCATTATTAGATTGGTTTTTTGGTGAGAATAGAACCTCTAGAAAATAGAAAATATGTTTGGGGATGAGTTTTATATTAGCTTTTCTAATATATAAATCTTGAGTTGTGGGGTAAATTTGGGTGGTGAAGGGGTCCTTTTATTGGTGAGATGGGTGGCATTTTTGTAAATATTGATTTCTTAATATAAAAAGAGATGCATTATTCAATGAAAGTGGATCCAAAAAAATTAAATAGGTTGAGAGGAATAAGTGGATCCAAAATAGTTAATTATAAAGTTATAGATATTTCATGTTAGATCAAACCCTCATCCAACTATTTATATCGGATATTTTGTGATATTTTGAGATTTTACCTCTTTATTTATCCTTTTTTCGGATTTTAACCTTTAGCATGGTGACTAATTTTTAACCTAGTAGATTATTTCTATGAACAAAATTTAAATTAACATTTTCAACCAATTTTGGAATTTTTATTCTATATATTAAAATAATTTTACTTGATTCATTTTCTAAAAGTGGTATAATTTAATTTTAATATAATAAAGCATAATGCAGAAATACAGTTTTTAGAAAAATATATTTTTTAATCATAAAGTAAATTAATTTTAATTCCATTCCAAGTAAAAATAATTAATTGTTTGTTAATTTTTTATATAAATATTATCAATAAAACATTATTTAAAAAATATTAATGTAATTTATTAAGATAAAAACACATAAGATATAGAAAAATAAAATTCTGTAAAAACGATTGTTTTTTTTTTGAATTAAATGATTCTAAACACAACACATTAGTTATTTATATTTTAAATATTAATTATTTTTAAATTAATTGATATTATAATACATAAATTATAATTTAAAACAATAATAATACTATTAAAGGTATTAAAATAAATCATTTTGACTGTCTTTTTATTTACTTGAGGTTTTACACTTATTGTAATTTTTTTAATGGTATTTCAAATTTTATTCCTATTATGAATTAATGTTTATATTTCATTGTAAATTATATCATGGTTCACTTATGTTTGGTTTTTTGTAGTCTAAAATATATTTAATATTGTATTTATTTAAAATAAATCATTTATTAAATTTTTAGGGTGTTACGGTGTGACGTCTCGAACCCAGATGCCACTGAAGGTGCCCCGAGACTAGTAGGCTATATGGACTCAAGCACATATCCCTGAATTCCAGAGGTTGTCAACTAGCAACAAGGTCCTAGGTTTTTTCCATGTGTTTCTCTAATTGCTAGAGTGTAGCATAGTGGATCAATAAGAAACATAAGTAAATAGAGGAAGAAATATAAGTAAACTAATAGCACAATAGAAGCAGGCAGGAATAGTAAACAACATATGAAACTTTTATAAATATAAAAAAGCTAATGATGATATTTCATGTCACTATAAATCTAGAAAACATGGATACAAAGTAGCATAAATTAATTCTATACAAAAGTAACAAGTTCATTGATTAATTAAGATTAAATTTATATATTTATGTCACATGAGGCATAGCCAGCACTGACATCACCTTGTGATAATAGTAGTGGTGGTTCCAAGATATAGCATGGAAACCCGTTTGATATTAATTATGAAGGGGTTCCAAGGTAATAACCAAGGAAACCAAGACCATGATGGCCACCAACTTAGTAATAATCGTAGCCTAGATATAGGGGTAAGAGTGTAATATTTGGAGCATCATCCAAGGCATCCCACAATAGTATGATCTCATCTAGTCTAAGGGATACATCCAAGGTAAAATGGTATAAGTTATGGCTTGTCCTAAGGATGTAACCAAGTAAACTCGGGTCTGTAGAAGCCATGTTGGATCCAAGGAAAGAATCCCAGGTATCCTATAATAGTAAAGGAGGGATTATACGGTGTCATACTACGCATCCATTGATAGATGAGGATCGGGTTCCAAGGTGGTTCTCAATCAAGGAAACTAGAATCCTTGAATATGAATGGCATCCATGAGCGCTCAAGGAATTCCCTCATGAATACAAAAGATAACTCGAGTTTGACCACTCCAATAAATCTTTCATGGTCCGTATGTATAATTAGGTACCTTGAATTTACTTTAATTAATTAATTAGGCCATTTAATACTCAATCTATTTATTATATCATAAGGTCCAATCCATTACCTTTCATTACTGTGATAAGGCCAATTGAGCATGAAACCATTTAATTAATCCATTTATCATAAACAATTCACTTGGTTCATTATGCTAAATTACATCATAAGTGGAAAGTTATCCTACGGCATGCAACCAAACATTCATTTCAATAAAATTAGGAAAATTCATATATATATATATATACACACACACAATATTCCTTCCAATTCTATTTAAAATTAATTAATTAAGTTGAAGCACTTCCCTTAGGTGGGTCAATTTTTTAGGATACATGGTACTTTGAAAGATCATTTCACAATTCAAAATTAATTTAATGAGATAGGCTTACCATTAGGAGGGTCAAGCTGAGGAACACCCAAACGGTGGATCAGGAGAACATGTCAAACTCTAAAAACCAAATTATGTAATAACACCCTACATGGGGTGGTTAGTGTTGTGGATGTAACCACCAACAATGAATTACATATATGGAAATGGTATTAGAACATGGTTCTAATGACTATATGAAAGACATATAAATTTAAATGATGATGCCCGATAAAATCAGCGCATGCCCAAATAATTTTCCAAAATGTCAAAACTCAAATAATGAGTAATAGACCACCTAACTCGTACTTGTAGGACTCTCCTCATCCATTATTTGCCTCTAATTCGGCCCAAATTGGAGTAGATCATAATAATGGACCTATGCCATGAAAATGGGGCATATGATCCTACATCTAAATAGCATTATTAATATGAATAAGAACAAAGAAATATTAAAAAAAATCAGGAGGGTATCAATGTATATCCAGTGAGATGAATGGTGGTTGATTCGGACTCTGGATGGGTTCTAGATCTCAATTCCTATAATACACTTCAAAATGCTCAAAAAGGGATAGGAGGAATGGTGATTTCTACTATAGAAACCAAAAATAAATAGGGATTCATTTAATTAGATCATTTAGGGTAGAAATGGTAAAATCACTCCAAAATGGACTTTTCAAGGTTTGGTCTCACGGTTTGGATAAAATGTGAAAAACAATGCACAGTCTACTATAGGAAGGGGAACCCACATGGTTAAGACTCATGGTTAGGAAAAATATGTGAAAACCATGAGAAATGCCTCTCTAATTTGTCTGTAGTTTTTTCCATGTCCATGAAGATCAAAATAAAGAATTGGACAAAAATGTAAACCATCCATACTTTATTAAAAAAAATATGTTCTTAAATCCTTCCCCCTTAATGTAACTTGAAACCAAGTTAACCTTCCAAGGGCAGAAAAACACTATCTAATAAAAACTCTATCCACTAGGCATGTGTGTCAGCCTCCCAATCCTAAGTCTATTCATGTACACAGAAATTTTACCATATCACCCATACGGGAGGGACAGACCGACCTCAAATATCCTTCATGTTTTGGTCAATGATTCAAATAGGATACTCCTCAAATGAAGCATCGGAATATAACTCAACTTCCTAAGGATGAAAAGTGTGAGATGGGTCGGCATGATTCTGGTGAATCTATGAAACATGGTAGACTTCATGCATGGTATGGTACCACTGTGGTAGTAGAAACCGATAGGCTATCAGACCGTCTCTCTCCAAAATCTCAAATGGCCCAAAAAAGCATGGTTATAGGTTCCCTTTCCTCTATATCCTTCTGTTACCTAGCTTGAGTGATACCCACTAGAAAACATGGTCCCCAACCTTGAAATCTAGAGGTCATCGATGGTGATCTACATAAGATATCAATCTATAATGAGTACTAGACATACACAATGGGATCATTTGAACCTACTCCAAATTCTCCTAAATGATAATAGGACCAACTATGGATGTCTCTCTTTCCTTTAGTTAGAATAAGGGTAAATAGAATGGCCTACCATATAATGCCTCAAAAGGGTCCATCTGAATTGACGATTGAAATCTATTATTCTAAGAGAAATTGACGAGAGAGAGATATGCTTCTCCCAAGAATTTTTGAAATCAAGGATGTAAGCTTGGAGCATGTCCTCTATAACTTGTATTATCTATTACAACTTTCCATCAGTTTGAGGGTGATAGGTTTTTCTCAGAAGCACTTGTATACCCATAGCCTTCTACAACCCCTCTCAAAACCATGACGTGAAGTGATCATCCCTATCTAAAATGATGGTATGTGGGACCCTTTTTAGTTGAATGATATCACGGACATACAATATTCCCATCTCATCAATTGATAATTTCTCCTGGATAGGAATAAAGTGGGATACTTTCTTCAGTATCTCAAAGACAGCCCATACAACATTGTTACCTCTAGGTGGCCTAGGTAAACTGACTAAAAAGTCCCTAGAAACATCTTCTCATTTCCATTCAATTACTGTAAGTGGCTATAACAATCTTTTAGGTATCTGGTTCTCCACCTTCACCCAATGATATGTGGAACACCTAGTGATAAATCTCGTTATCTTACATTTTATCCTAGGCCACCAATACTGGCATCACATATCTTGATACATTTTAGAGATTCCTGGATGAACAGCCCACTAAGAATCATGGGACTCTCAAATCAACTCCTCTCTCATATTTTTAGGAACGCAGGGACATCTATGTATACTTCAGATTTCATCTCTATCCATAGACCAATCTGGAGGTGTATCATCTTCGGTAAACTCTCACAGAGAACCAATCCCCCAGGATCTAAAAATTTCCTACTCTTCGCCTTCTTGAGGAGGTAAGAGGTTACTGTCAAGGTTAATAGATAGGACTAATTTTTACTATCATGAAACTCTAGATGAAACTTGGAGAAGAGGTCCATTAATTTCCATTCATCATTGGCTTCCCACATGGCTTGTGTCTGAGTGTTCTGACTCAGTGCATCAGCTACCCCATTGCCTTTTCCATGCATATAGGCAATCTCAAAATCAAAGGACTAAAGATATCCAACTCATCTTAGCTATATGAGATTAAATTCATGCTATCTAAAGATATATTTGAGGCTATTATGTTACGTATACACCAAAAAGTTCTCACCCAATAGATAGTGTCTCCAACAATATAAGTCATGCACAACTACTGCTATATTGAGGTCATGCATTGGGTAATTTCGATCATGAGGCCTCAATTGTTGAGACCCGTATACAAAAAATTTATCCTCATGCATCATCACTACTCTTATTTCAATTCCTGATGCATCACATAACACTATATATCCTCTTCCAGGCTTTGGAAGAATTAGAATTGGTGTCGGTACATGCCTTTATTTTAGCTTGTGAAAACATTTCTTTCAATCTTATGATAACAAGAACTTGACACACTTATTTGTAAGATTTATGAGAGGTAGATAAAGGAGTAAGAAATAATGTATAAAATTCTTGTAATATCCAAACATCCCCAAGAAACTCCATATATCAAACACCTTCTTGGGCTAATAGTAAGAAACTACAGTACTAACATTCTCTGGGTAAACAAAGATTCCTGATTCTAAGATAATATGACCTAATAAGTGAACTTCTTTGATCTGGAAGTGGCACTCATACATCTTGGCATAAATATGATATTGTCTTAGTGTACTTAGAACAATATCAAGGTGCTTAGCATGGTCTCTATGAGTATGAAAATTCCCCAAGATGTCGTCCACAAATACTATGACAAAAGAATCTAGATAGGGATGGAACACCCTATTTATCAGAGCCATGAAATTGGTAGGTGAATTCATAAGACCTAAGGGAATAAAAAGGCACTCATACAGATCATACCAACTATATAAAGCTTTATGAGGTATATCTGATGGAACGAATCACACCTGATGATAGGTCAATCTCAAGTAGATTATAGAGAAGATCATATCTCCTAAGATCTGGTCAAAAAGATCATCTATTAGAGTCAGAGGATAAAGTTTCTTGACCATAAGATGGTTTAACCATCTGTAATCCACACATAGATGAAGGGTCTTATCCACCTTCTTGGTGAAAAACACAGGGTAACCCTAACAGTAAGTGTTAGTCCATATAAAACCTTTGGTATCTAAAACCTCTAACTACCTCTTGATCTCCTAGATCTCAATAGATGACATTCTATATGAAGGAATGGACATTGGAGATACTCCTATAACAAGATCTATCATAAAATATACCTCTCTCCCATAAGGTAAGCTAAAAAATCATCAGGAAAGACATCCCTGAAATGATCTACTACTTGAGGGAATTCAGCCTAATTTAAACCCTAATCCTCCATAAATAGATTTGAAATCTAGGTGTCCACTCCACCTATCCCATTATGATATAGTCTATATCTACTATGCTGGGAATCCCACTCACACTTATATAGATAAATACTTCCCTCTAGTGATGTAAATGATACCCTATAGAGATACAAGTCTACAAAGGTGAGATACAAAACCAACCAAACCATCTTGATAATGACATAAAATATCATCATCTCAAGAAAAAATAAGTCCCATAAGATTGGGTAATTTCCTAACTCAAGGGGAAACCCAAAAAATTGGCATATTCCCTCTAACTGTATGCCCAATGGTGTATCCAGGGTCATTACACCAAAGTAATACTATATTTTCATCCTGATACTTTCAAAGATAAATAAGGATATGAGATATTGGGAACCAAATATATCAAATAATTCATATACTATAGTAGAGGCTACTATAATAGTACCTTGTATAATAGATGGTCATGAAGCCTAATCCTTGGGTATCAGTTGTAATTCATGAAAATGACCTAATCCACGTTCATGTTCAGTAACTGGACTACCATGATCAAGACTGATCTCTTGAAACTGTTGGTGATCAAGAGTCTGGATACCATGGCCCTGATCTCCTCCTCATCTAGTCATATCGATGATACTCCAACTCCCTTCCTGATGCACTATAAAAGAACTTACCCATGAAGGTGGAGCTGGTGTGAAACATCTTCCACTAGAATATGATGGAAAGGCCCTACAAAATATCTAAATATTCCCCATATAACCACAATCCTAGCACTCTAGAGGATCTTCATCAAACTGAGGCTTCAAGTTACCATTTTTTCCACACTAGTAACACACCATAGACCTACCAGTATGGGTACTATGGCTTCCACTTCCCTAATGAAAAACCTCAAGGGATTACTTCCTACTTCCAAAAAAAACTACTAGCCTACCATGGTACTGATCCACTATGCCTGGTACTATCACCATACCTTAGGTTTCACTCCATGATAAGATCCTAATTGACTATTTCATAAAATTTAGGTAGTCAAAATACATTCACCTGCGTACATATAGAATACATGATCTCTTCCTCAAAACATCTAGCACGTGAAATCTCTTCCCCAGTTAGAAGTGGTAAGAAGAATTTTAACTTAGTGAAACACAATGAATACTCTATAACTAACATAGAACCTTGTTCGAGGTGTATGAACTCTTTGGATATATAATATCACATTGTCTGAGGAAATAAATGATCATAGAAGGTAGTCTAGCAATCAGCCTATACCATGCCCTGATGGTGACTAACCTAGGTAACTACATCCCACCAATGCTTTGATAAATAATGCATCATGTACACATCAATATTTACACCCCACTCTGGAGGAATATATAGATTCTCATATATATATAAAGGGTGTCCTCTAGCAATGACTCGGAAACCTGTGGAGCACCATCCCCCAAGAAGGTAGGAGGATGCTGTTGTTGGAACTCACGTGTCAAGTCATCCATCATAGGTGCAGCTCTTGGAGCACCTTTCATAGACTGAATCAGATGTAAGAAATAATCAAGAGCTTTAGTATTAGTGCCCAAATCTTGTATAGAAATAAATGACTCGAGTGGAACTCTTGGAGGTAAGATTGGTAGCTTAGGGCCCACCACGTATGGAGAATGGTTGTCTCCACCCTCCTGGAACATGACATGAAGATGTCACGGTGGAATTGGTCTATAAATTCCAAGAATATGCCTCAGAAAAATATAGAGGTAGACAAATAGAAAGACTAGTGGAATCTGAATATAATAAAGGGATCACTACCCATAATATATGACCCCAACTACCCTCTTAGAAGATCAGGTATTTATAAGTGCTCAAGTATTAGTTTCAGGGGTTCCAGTAGATGAAGGGTCAACCATACCTTGCCTTATCATTTACTGTCAACCATTTCATTCATTTTATATTTAATTAATAATATTTATTCCTTTATCATTCATGAACATGAAAAGGTGGGATAAGAACATTCAACCATTACATTTTAGAATACATTTTTCACTTTTATAGTTTTCATTTACATATAACTTATATCAAAGTTCATTTAAAATGGATTTACATTATCAAGGAATTAGGGCCCACAATAATTATAAAAAAAGAAACCCATTTGATTTTAATATAATGGATTTACTCGGTAAATTACCAATTCCAACCCACAAGGTCCCATAACACCTCATGAATTGAAACTAGTAGTCACTCAATCTCATCCAAGATCATCACAAGTATATCTATAAAAACAAGGCTCAATCAATAATCACAGGCATATTAAGAAATGAAAGGAGTTAAATGAACCTATATGACATGGAAATATGCTTTAAAGGTGAATTCTAGGTGCCTATAACGATGCACGTAACAATGGTACATTCCCTCATATCATCAGGATAAAGAGGAAATGAAATTATCAATTAGAATAATAATTAAAAACACCACATAGCATGTGAGTTAACCAATGGGGAAATTATATCAACTGTAATAGGAAAAATCAGAACAACAATTGTAATTTGGGAAACTCATCATGTACTCTAAACAGGGGTTCACGACAACCAATCATGTCTTATAACCAAGTCTCAGGCATTACTAATCTCCAATATATTTTCTATAAATAATAAAGAAATAAAAGAACTCCTATAATACCATTTTTGGGACGTACTGAACCCAGATTCCACTGAAGGTGCCCCGAGCCTAGTTGGCCACATGGTCTCAAGCACATCTCCATGAATGCTATAGGCTACCGACTAGAAGTGGGGACCTTGGGTGTGTCTAAGGGGAGACTATTCCTTCATTACCAATGTATATCATAGCAGATCAATAAGAAACATAGGTAAATAGTGGAAGCAAGATAGTTAAATAGAGAGCACAGCAGGATCATGCAAGAATAGTAAACAAAATATGAAACTAGTATAAATATAAAAAATCCGATGATGATATTTCATGTTTCTATAAATCTAGAAAAAATGGATTCAAATTAGAATACAATAATTTTCACAAAATTATAAAAAAGAAAACAAAAACTATCCATAGAATCCTGATCTCCATCAAGGTTATCTCCTATCAACTCCATCCTAAGAAGGAAATAAATCAAGTGTATAAATTATTATACGTCCCTTTGTCAACACCTATATACATGTAATATTCCTAGGTATCAATGGTGGCCCAGATAGGGTGTGAAATAAATCTCAATAGTCCACCACCAACAGTGTCTATAACATCCTATCTATGTAATATAAACTCAAATAGTGTGCAAGAATGTATATATGAAAGTAAATAAGTATAGTAACGTAAATACCCAAGAACCCTATTTATCCTATGGTTGGTGTTTAAACATGTAACCAATTCATTAATTAATTTATATTCATTTTATATATTTAAGTCATGTGAGGCACATCCAGAACTAACATCACCTTGTGGTAGTATTAGTAGTGGTCCCAAGATGTTAGAGGGAACCCTATTTGATATTAAATATAAAAAGGTTACAAGGTAATAACCAAAGAAAC
Source organism: Viscum album (assembly GCA_963277665.1). Taxonomy (NCBI): domain Eukaryota; kingdom Viridiplantae; phylum Streptophyta; class Magnoliopsida; order Santalales; family Viscaceae; genus Viscum; species Viscum album. The sequence continues at coordinate 1,295,879,826 of OY728152.1, forward strand.
CTAGACCACGAGGGCCACCAACTAAGTAGAAACTACCGCCTGGAAATAGGGATAAGAGTGTAATACAAGGATCATCATCCAAGCTATTCCAAAAATAGTATGATCTAACAGAGTCCAAGGAATACATCCAAGGAAAATGGGATAATTTATGGATAGGCATGAGGATGTAACCAAGGAACCTCATGTCCATAGAAGCCATGTTGGATCCAAGGAGTGTATCCAAGGTATCATGTAATAGTAAAGGATGGATCATACGATTTCATATCAGGCATCTACTAATAGATAAGGATCTAGTTCCAAGGTGGGTCTCAACCAAGGCAACCAGCATCATTGAATCAGAATGGCATCCATGAGCACACAAGGCATTCTATTGGGAATCCAAAAGCTAACTCGAGTCAAGAAACTTCTATAAATACATAAAGGTCTATATGTATAATTAAGAACCTTAAATTTAATTCATTTAATAAATTAGTCCATTTAATACTCAATCCACTTAATATATCATAAGGTTCAATACATTTCCTCTCATTAGTATGGAAAGGGAAATTGAGCATGAAACCATTTAATTAATCCATTTTTCATAAAAAAAATTACTTGGTTCATTCTACTACCTTCCATAATAAGTGGAAATGGGTTCTACAGAATGAAACCAAACATTCATTTCTATAAAATTAGTCCAATTAATATATATATATATATATATAATATATACTTTACAATTATATATAAAATTTACTAATCAATTTGAAGCATTTACCTTAGGTAGGTCATGTTTATAGAATACATGTTACTTTCCATGATCATTTCACACTTCAAAAATCATTTAATGAGAGAGGCTTACCATTAGGAGGGTCAAGTTATGGCACACCTGAACGATGGCTCAGATGAACATGTAAAACTCTAAAAACCCAATTATGGAATAAAACCATAAATGGGGTGGTCGGTGTTGTGTACATAACCACAAACAATGAATTACATATATGTAAAGGGTCTTAGAACATGGTTCTAATGACTATAAGAAAGGAATATAAATTTAACCGACGATGCATGATGAAATCGGTGCACACCCATGACATTTTCCAAAATGAAAAAACACAAAGGATGAGTTATAGACCACAGACCTCATACTCATACAACTCTCCTCAACCAATATCAGCCGCTAATTCATCTTATATTAGAGTAGATTGAAATAATAGACCTATGCCCTAAAAATGGGGCATATGAGCCTTTATCTAAATAGAATCATTGATAGGAATAATAATGATGAAATATTAGAAAATAATCGATAATGTACCAATGCATATCCAATAAGATTAACAGTGGTCAATTCAGACTCGGACAGGCACTAGATCTTAATTTATAGAATATACATCCACAATATCAAAAATTGAGAGGAGAAGGGGTGTTGTCTTCTGGAGAAACCAAAATAAATAGGGTTCATTTAATTATATCATTTAAGGTAAAATGGTAAAATCTCCCAAAAATGGCCTTCATACGGTTTGGATGCATGTTTTATCCAAAACTTGTGCAAACCATTCATGGTCTACTGTAGGAAGGGTGAACCTGCATGTTTAGGTTGTATGGTTTGAGAAACCCTATTCCAACCATGAAAAATTCCTCTATAATTTTTTTCATTTTTTTCATATAGTCATGTTGCCCAAAATAAAGAATTAGACCAAAATTTAAAGGATCCATACCTGAGTAAAAAATTGGTTCTTACATACATGGATTCTTTAGGCTTGTAATATAAATCACTTGGAGTGATTTTGGTATAATTGTTTTTTTTGGAACACATGACTAGTTAGATACCTATACTTTATGGATCGGGTATGGATGGCGATCCTAGATAGTCAATTCTAGGAAGATTAGAGAATGTATAGATGCCTTTTTATTTAAGAATGATTCACAAGTGGAGGGTGATCATGTGGTAAGAATTTTCATACATGAGATGACTTGGGTTCATAAGAAAGGAATTAGTCAAAGTGATTCTAGGATTTTATGTTGGAATACAGAGGATGTTAGGTTAATTTTTTAGGCATGTGGGACTAGGATTGGTGTTATGGGACTCATGAAAGCATAGGTTAGGTTATGTTATTGGCTAATATGGGTGTGTATACCCATTTTTGTTTAGATGAAACCAAGATGGGTAGTGGATTTTGAACCTTTGATAAGGGTTCTATAGAGGTATAATAAAACTTTGAAAGAGGAGAGTTAGATTTGGAGTGGATTTCTATGTAAAGGTCTCAATATGTGAGTGAAAAATGTATATTGGTTTCATGTGACACCTCTTCAATTTCTAGAGTTATTAGACAGGCCATATAGGTGTTCTTTGAGAATTTTTCAGGTTTTGGGAGAGCCCAAGATTTTTATTGGTTTTTGTATAATGGTGTTGATAACCAATTAGTTTCCAACTACATTGAGGAAAGTCATGGGACTTTAATAGGTTTATAATAACATCAAACATTGAGTGCTATTAAAGAGACCCATACTAAACAAGCCTTTATTTTACCAAATTTACATAAGGTAAACATTAAGTCTCAAAAATAATCACACAATCCCAAGAATGGAAGGTTTAGTGTCTTTATGGAATAGATACATAAGAAAATTATTTTACAAACCTTGTGAACATTTTTCTATAATTGAACATCACTAGACTCCCTATTGTACATATTATACATTATGATTTTCTTTATAACCTATGAAAATGGAAATATAAGAAAGGGGTGAGCTAAGATGATCAATAAGGGTGGAAATAAGTGATAATAAATTAATATCATAAGTGAACATAAGATGAGTACATGGGTATAATCAAGGTACACAAGAAAATGCATACTAAGCAGAGCATAGATTTTTTTTTAAAGGTGGTGACATGAATTGGCTTCCCAATTCATGCCCCTAGAGGAATTTATTAAAATAAAAATGTATCATTACAAACACGAGGTGTAAAGAACTTACACCAGCGGGTAGTTAATGGGAAAACAAGGAAGATAGATTAAACATACCAAATTCAAAAGTTAAAGACTGCCAAAAAGTGATCAAAAGATAGGCAGCATGACCTTCCTTCAAACAAGCAGGTGTGCCATCCATCTCTAGCTTTCTTTAGCCCTCAAATCCAAAGGATGGCCTTCCTTGAGCGCCTTATCAAATTCCTCAAAAAATCAAAAGGGACATCAGCAAATAGATTATAAAAACAAATATCAATCCATGTAAATAGATTGCAGAGCAGTTAAATTTCACTGCTCAGCATGGAGAAAAGGCCAGCAGTAAGTCCGGAAATCAGCAATACCAGAGCGAAGTAGCTGAAGCATAAAAAAGTTCTGCTATCTCTAAACATCAAATAGTTAAACCATATCAAATGCAGACCCAAATCATCCTCACATCAAGAATAATATCCATCCAAAGTATATCATGATAAAGAAGATATCTTGATGACAGCCAGGAACAAAATCCAATCAGAATTCAGCTAACACCACCAACTGAACTTCAAAACCCAAGACAGGATTCAATGCATTTAAAAAAAACAAGTCTATAACAACAAGATAAGGAGACCAACTTGAAATGGAGATATTTTCTCAAAAAAGTAAATCAATATTCAAGCCATGCAGAATCATACTAGCAAAAAACCCAAGGAGTCATCATCAAACCAAGATCCGACATGAACAGAAAAAAATATCCAAGGGCCAACTGAACAGAACAAGTGCACCAAACTCAAGAACCAGGACAAACATAGGTGAATCATATCATAGATTAAAACACAAAAAAATGATTAAGACATCTAATCCATAATGCAATCAAGTCAGAAATAACCAGACAAATCAGAAGTATCTGAGAATCTAAAAGATCATAGAAGAGAATTGTCATAAAATAACTGCAACCGCATTCCAAGGAGACTGAAAATAAATCATAGACTGAAAAAGGACAGCAATGGAGTCAAGGAGACTGAATAGACATCTTTATCCTTTCATTGAAAATGAAACGTTTTATGTTGAGATATTTTTCAGTAGAAATCACCCATATTGAAGTTCTTGATGGGAAATTTCTTGTTGCCTTTCCATATGATTTTTCCAATCCTAGATCTCTTTATCTGTGAAATGTTGCGAGAATTAATGTAAAAGAATTCTCGAGTCATCAATTAGAGGTTTTTCTTGCACTTTTTCAGTAGATTACCCCTTGGAAGCATCCAATTATCTAGTAACAATGGTCTTTTCCATTTGCGAATAATCTCTACGTCTCCTTGTTTTCTTCGGATTTGGAGTGATAAATCCACCCGCATCCACCATAGATTTTTTTCCTTTCTTGGCCATAGACTTTAAATAGGACTCCTCAGTTTGTCTAGGTTTATCCTCTTCCTCAACTGAGGAGTCACTGGAATCTGAAGCATCAATATGATCCTTACCTTCATCATTTTGAGACTTTATGTGATCATTACGTTCTTCAAGAGTAATTGGATCATGGCAATCTATTTCACTATTTTCATTTGAGTGAGAGGGCTGATGCTTAATGGGTACTTCCTTAATGGGTTCTTCATGATATCTTAAAATATTCATGAAAATAAGCATAAAACTATGAAAAATATTTCAACTTTAGAACAAACATTAGTATTGGGAACATTACTTTCATGATCCACACCATTAGTTCCCAAGCTTATAAGAAACTAAAATTTACTCATGAGTATTTATCTCATGAGATATATACTTTAAAAACAATGCATTGGAGGTTAATATAGGATCCCATTCATTATTATCCATACAAATGAGTGACACATGAAATCAATCACTTATCACATCATAAATAACCCATGGAAAAAAATGGGTTTCATAAAACTTTCCAAATGAAATTAATTCTCTTTTATAGCATAAATAACTCATGGAATGAAAATGGGTTTCATTCAACACGCATTAAAGAACCCATGGAAATAAAAAATCGTATATATTCACATAATAAAATAATTAATAATTTCATCAATAATCATAACATTATATACCCATGGAATATAAATGGGTATCCAATGACATCAAGTAACTTTCTAGGTAAATACCATCCAATAAAGAAGATAAATAATATGGAATTAACACCATATAGATAAAGGGTATATGGTTATATCAATAATTTCTTCAAATCAATAGATGTATGAAATCTAGGTCAACACCGTTCAATCAAATGAATCAAAATATAGTATTTGAACAGGAAAGGAATTGGGTAAAAATTTAGGATCATAAATAGTCGGTGATTAGAAAATAAAAAATAAATTAGGGATCATTCTTCCAAAATATATGGACATTGAATAGGTTATATAGAGAAATAAGATGGATTGTTACATTATAGAAATATCCTTGATCAAGTATAATTTATGTCAAGGGATGTGGGTTAATATGAAAATAATTTTTAGGAGCATTAAGAAAACAATTATTTAGAAATAAGAAACATCAATGATCTTTTGAAAAAAAATTATTTATAAATATTTTATAACTAAAGGAGAATAATATTTTATTTTAAAAAATCATTAAATATTATAAAGGAAGTATCATATAAAATGAAAATGATAGTGGAAAGAGGTATTTTGTAATGACCTAGAATTTTATCAATGATATTTCCCTTCTTATGTTTATTTAATATAGTATAGATCATATAAAATCACTTATAGAACACAATAAAAAATTTATAAATGGAGGATGAGCCTGTAAGGGGCGGAGCACGATCATTTCATTGTGGGCTAGGGTTTCCCACCTGTTACCTCTTCCTTCCTCCTGACGGAAAATTTGAGTTCGACGATGCAGTTGGTGCCTATATGATGATGATGTAGGCCGGTTGCAGTGGTGATTTGCTTCATGGTTTCATTGGTCCATAGTGGATTCGTGTCAGCGGTGCGACGTCGCATCCTCTTTGTCAGATCTGGGGATTGGGCATCTCAGTGGTCTCAGCAGCGGGGGCGGACTCTGGTACACTGCCTTCGAATGCCCTCTCCAACAGATCTTTAGATCTGATTGTCAGTGGTCCACAGTTGCCTGAAAATGAAGTTGGCTGTCAAATAATTTGGTGGAGCAGTGAGTTTGAGTGTTGTGGGGATGGAGATGGGAATCACGACAAAGGTGGGGTGGAGGCGGTGTGTCTGGATATGTCGGTGATGGGATTAGGATTCGTCAAATTTGCACTGAAATTCCTTGGTTGTGTTTCTTCTCCCTCCGTGATGAAGTTCATGTGGACGCCTAGTCAAATAAATGTCATCAGTGGCTTTCTGATCGGATCTGGAAATGGTGGTGTTTACCAGTGCAGTGTGTGTTGATTAGGTGTCAGTGGGGCTTCTCGGCAACCATAGCGGTGACCTAGGTGGTGGTGTGACTGTGGGTTCACCTTGAATTTGGATTGGTCTTGTCCCTCTATGATCTTAGGCCACTTTTTTGTATTGTTCTTGTCCCTCTGGGCTTTCAGGCCACTGTTGTGACCTTTAGGTCATTGTTTTTTTAAGGCCTTTGTGCCTGTGTTTGGTTTCTATTGGGTTCTTTCTTTTCCCACAAATGGGGTGGTGTGTTTTCTTTTTAATAAAGGGGATTTGCCCTCCAACTTTTCTAGTAAAAACTTTATAAATGAAGAATGAATGAAATAATATGAATTTCTAGAAGTTAAGGAACTTAAACTGAGAAAATAGTAACTTGACCTTAAGAATAGTAATATGACCCTTATGAATAGTAAACCAACCAAATAAATAGTAACATCACCCATGAAATTATAAATAAAATTTAGGAATCTTATAAGTTAAATTATGATATAATTATATCATAGTATAAGTAAATGAATATTTTTAAAATATAAATAAAGTTATGGTATTTTTTGTGAGTCATAAATATTTAATTACATTTTTATTATTAATAAAATTATTTAAAATAAAATTAATTTTCATAAAATGTATTGGTGAATTAATATTTTTTCTTATTATTTTATTCTAATTTAATTATACCTTAGTTAATTTTTCAGATTTTTATAAAATCAGTTATAATATTAAAAACTATATTTTTTGAATAAATAATGAATTTAGTTAAAAATTAAATTAATTATATTTATAAAATTATTTTCATAAAATGGAGTTCATTTTTTAATTATACACATCAAAAAATGTTAAGGGTGAATTTTTTATATTTTTATAAAATACTTGAATGTTTTATGAATAGTAAAATACGATAATTTACAATAAATGCTAAATATATGATTTATTGAGACATAGGTGATTTATAGATGATGTAAGCCCATAATATCAAACTATACTTCATTATTTTAATATATTTGATGATAATTATCAAACTATTCATAGGCTTGGGAAAAAATAATAAAGAAATGAATAAAATATCCAAAAAACACCCCTCTCCTCCACTATAAATATCACCTCTCACGACCTATTCTCTCCACACCTTCCAAGCTTTGATCCTTGTCAAATTTCTTCCCAATATTCTTTTTAAGTCCCTACCCCATGTCCTGGAGCTCTTAGTCTTAATAAACAAACAAAACTAATCCTCTTAAGGAGGTTCTCAAGGAAGAGTATTCAAGAGGTAAAATCCTCTTCCTTTTCCTTTTAATTTCATTTCAAGTTATTTTATTTTATTATACTTTCCTAAACTCCCATCATCCAAAATATCATGAAAAATCTATTACCATACATTTACTTAAATTTTATTATGCCAATGTAATAATCCATCATCAAACCCCTTCCCCTCTCCCCTATATTCTAAAAATGGAAATGTCGTCTGTGAGGTGTTGTTTCAACACCTTCAAGGATGAAAAGTTTTCATTTTCATTCACCATCTTCAAGTATGTTCATAAAACCATTTTAATGGTTGAAATAGATAGTAAAATTTATATTATAACCCTTTTTATTTTATGTATGTAACATAATTACATAATACAAAATGATAAAACAAAATGAGTTTATTATGATCAATAACCATTGTAATAATCTAAACAAGTATCATTAAATGTCATATCTAATGATTTATACTCATACCATATAAAAAATGATATATATAACCATTTACACTTATATATGTTCATAAAAAATATTTAGTTCCAATTATAGTAAATTATACTCATTTTAAATAAACTCCGTTACTTATAAATAAGTGAATCGATCATGAAAACCGAGGAAATGAGCACTCTGGAATGATAAAATTATATCTTATAACTCATCAAAAAGACCATAAATGAACTTAATAAAATTAAATATAATAAATTAAAAGTATAAAAATTTCTTATTTAATTAATTAATGGATTTAATTTGATTATCTAGGACATTAATGTCAAGTGTTGAACACATTTGGTCATAAGTTAAGGGTTTTCTTCCTGAACTATCATTTTTATTTAGGTTATTATTTCTTACACTATAAACCAATGAAATTATTCATTTTTATATAATTATTATAAATTATTTATGTATTTTTCAAATTCATATATCCATATAATTTCATAATTCTTTGATGGGATAATAAATGTTTTTTCAAGCTTCCTTTCTTATTTCTTTATGATACACAAGCCCGATTAAAGGGAATGTCTCGATTTCTTAAAAAATTTCAAGTATAATCCATAATCTATTTTATGATACATTTATTTTTATAAAATCAATAATTTTTTCATGAAAAACTATATTTTTTAATCTCTAGTTTTATAAAAACAATCAAGAAAAATACAAATGATTTTTCCAAAATAACTCTTCTATGCAAAGTAAAAAAGTGTATTTCTCTCAAGAATTCGTCGATGATTTTATTAGATTATTTTTATCTATTTAAAAAAATTTGTTAAATTTTATTCTTTATTGAGGTTTATATCTTATTTTAATAATCCATCATATTTTATTAAATGTTTTATGACCAGTTTCATTGTGGATGTGCTATCTTAATACCATTCACTATACTACTCAGAATAGTTAGTGATTTTGTTTATAGATTGAGGAAGGTTATTTAAATTTTATGTGTTAGTTTGATTATGAATATATATGTTGATTATATTTCACCCCTTTCATATGAGTAATTCATTATACATAGTAAGTGTCGGGTGGGACCCATTATAGCCACTCAGTGCATCGATAGGTCTCATGAGAAAAACTAGTTTAGGTATGGGCTAACGTCTTACCAGGTTATGTATGGTGTCTTGGCTATGTCCTTGATGATATATTATGATTCCACGCATTATGAATTCCCTCATTATGATATTATTATTTTATATTCTATGTTATTATTCTACTACTATAATATACATGGTTATGTCTTATTATGGAATTATTTATTCATATTTTATTCCTACCATATTATGCTCAAGATTTTGTTCTAATGGAATGTGTTCTTTTAGTTATTCATCATTCCTTATTATTTATGCTTCTATTATATTACTTACCCTAACTAAGAATCTGATCTAACCCCTTTCTTATGTTTTATTTTTCCCCAGGATGTGAAGATGTATATTATGAATGACTTTCAATGATAATCTAGGAGTTTATCGATGTTTCCAATTGAATTTATATGTTGTATTTCCTTCTAAGTTGTAATTTAAAACTTATGTATGTATTATGGATTCCAAAACTACTAAACTATTCGGTACTGTAGGATTCGAGACTTGTATCTAAGATAATGTAATAAAGTAAGGCATTGGATTTGGGCTACTAGGGTCGAGATCTTTATATTTGGTATCAAAGGAAGTTTAACAGAAACCTTGGAAACTAGATTTAGAAAACATAGATTGGTGAACATAAACCTAATATTAACTTTGAGGATAATAATAGAAGAACATCCTAGAATTTTTAGAGGTATAGATTATGTGTATCTTACTATAAATACATCTATGTCCGGACACTACATGTGGATGTGGTTCTGGAATAGATGTAACGGGGGTTAACAACTCTGAAAAGGTGTCCTGGGCGTGACTCAGGGTAACCCAGTACACGACAATGAGACTTACTACGCACCTGGTTTGAAACTCCTAGGGGATATTCTTAGGATGAGTCACATTTTTTGAAAAACCATTATAAAGTAATTAAAATTAAATATGTCCAAAATAAACCATGTTTATGATTATGAGAATAACTTTGCATAGAATTTTAATTTATGTTAAGTATTTTTATAGTTTGAGATTATAAATTATGATTCATAACCAAATATAGTATATGATATTATTTATAAATGGTTCCTAGTGGAAGGAATGGAAACTGTATCAATGAAAATATCCTATGTTAGGATTTCCCCCCTATAAAAGATAACATTTTTGGTATTGGAGCTGCGACTAGTGTTGAGAAACTAATAACTATACTAGGACAGATGATTCATGTTATTACCAATAACCTTACCCATATGGTGAATCTCAATCCACAACATGGAGAAGAAATGTTATATCACTTTATGTTCATAAGACTTAAAGAAAAGGAAGAGAAGAAGAGGGATTTTGAACACTCTAGAAAATGAAATAAGGAAATTGGGAAGAAGTGAAGAGTTGAATTTCCACCTTGTAGTAATTATAGGAAGAAACACCCGGGTACTTTCCTGAAGGGAATGGGAGTCTGTTACCAGTGTAGAGAAAAAGTCCACCAAGCATGTGATTCCAAAGGACAGAAATAATTTATCAATGTTAAATGATATAATTGTAAATATATGGTACATTAAGAATATGAATGACCTAGAAATCAAGGAAACTTTCCTCAGAGAAGGCTAAGGGAGAAAGGCCAAGCTTATGAAAGCATGACTGCTAAGGTTGAAGTTCCTAATGATGTGGTAGAAGGTACTTTAATGATTTCCTAAAACTTTTCCAATTATTTATTTGATTCTTGATCATCATATTGTTTTATATCTTCCTAGTTTTCCAAGAAAATTAGACCTTTACCCTTTGATTTAATAAAGGATTTTTCTATCAGAACTTCTAAGGGAAGTATCATTTCAAAAAAGATGTGTCAATCTATCACCTTTATGAAACAAAAATGTTATTCAATTGCTGACCATATCATCAAACCCATGATTGATTTTTATATAATACTCAACATGAATTGTCACTCAAATTATGATGCAAAAATCTATTTCAAGAATAAGGAAGTTACAATTTTTTAGAATGATGTAGAGTCCCTTATCTTTAGATAAGAAACCTTTCCATTTGATTCTTATCAAGATCCACCCCAATAACTCTACTGAATTCAATTCATGAAGAGGAATAGAATGAAATATATATGTTTGAGGAAATAAATCTTAAAATTTAGAATGTACCTATTTTACAAGAATACATTGATGTATTTCTGGAGGATTTACCTGGACATCCTTTGGAGTGGGAAATTGATTTTCTATTGATTTAATTCCTAGTGTAAGGACTATATAAAGGACTCCTTAGATAATGTTCATAGTGGAATTAGTGGAGCAGAAGAAACAAATATAGGATTTGAGTAGTGAGGTTTTTATTCAACCTAGTGTTTATCCATGGGGAGATTCAGTTCTTTTTCATAAGAAGAAAGATGGATCTATGATACATTGCATTGAATACAAGGATATTAATGATTTTACAATAAAGAAAAAGTATCATATACCTTGAATTGATGATATATATGATAAACTTCAAGGATCCCACTATTTTTCAAATATTGATCTTTGATATGGATATCATAAATTTCATGTTAAGAAGAAAGATATTCCAAATACGTCATTTCGAACTAGGTATGGACATTATAAGTTTATAGTAATTCCATTTGGACTGACTAATGCAACATCTATTTCCATGGATCTAATGAATAGAGTTTTCAAGGAACATCCTGATTAATTTTTTATGGTATTTATAGATGATATATTGTTATACTCCAAAATCTATAAATATCATGAGAATGACTTGAGCATTTTTTTGAAGAATCTTAGAAGAAATGAGTTGTATGGGAAGTTTAGAAAGTGTGATTTCTGGATTCAAATTGTTTATTTTCTTGGCCATATTTTCTCTAAATATGGAATCTTAGTTGATTCTATGATGAAATAGGTGGTTCAAGAATGTAATACACCAACTACCATAACTGAGTTATATAGTTTTATTGATTAATTAAGTTATTGTCTGTTTTTTGTTAATAAATTTGCCTGATTCGCTAACCTGTTGACCAAGCTTACTCATAAAGTTGTAAAGTTCATATGTATAAAAAGAATGTGAAGAATTTTTTTAATATTTTAATAGGTGATTATTGAATGGTCCAATATTGACTCTACCATCAAGAAATGGTGGATTTGTGATTTAAACTGATGAATCAAATGAAGGACTTGGTTATTTTCTTATGTAGAATTATAGAGTTATTGAATATGTATCAAGATAATTAAAAACACATAAACAAAACTATCCATCTCATGATATTGAGTTAGCAGCAGTAATCATTTCTCTAAAGATATGGATACACTATCTCTATATAGAAATATGTGAGATATATACTGATCAAAAGAGCTTGAAATATATCTTCTAATAGAAATGACTCAACATGAGGTAAAATATATGGCTTGAGCTACTCAAGGATTATAATAATTCAATAAACTACCACCTAGGGAAGGAAAATAAGGTAGAATATTCTTTGAGTAGGAAGGATCATGTAGTTATGAATAAAATGAGGATTTATAAATATATTATATACATGTATCTAGTAAAGATGGATATGGGAATTATCATGGAAGGTTAAACATAATTACTTTTTTAACTGGTTTTCTAACCATCTTTATTCAAAATAATTACAATTTCTCAATGTGATGATGAGAATAATCAAAATAAAATAAAATTCGTGAAAAATTGAAAGTTACCAGACTTCATGTGTGAGGATGGAATTGTGAAATTTAGGAGGAGGCTATGTGTTTCCTATATACCTGAGATAAAAGGGGAGTTATTTGATGATTCCCATAGTTTAAATTTCTCTATACACCCTGGTATCACTAAGATGTATAGAGATTTGAAGGAACATTTCTAGTGGGATAACATGAAGTGGTAAATTTTTGATTATGTATCATGATGTTTAGTCTATAAACATGTGAAGGCTAAAAGAAAACATCCTAGAGGATTCATAAAACCTCTACCTATTCCTACAAGAAAATGGGATAATATCACCTTGGTTTTTGTCACTAGAATACCAAAAACATTAAGAAATAATGATCATATATGGGTAATTGTTGATCATCTTACCAAATCTACACATTTCCTCGCTATAAGGAATGATTTTTCACTAGATATCCTTACAAAACTCTATATTAATGAAATTATAATACTAAATTGAGCACATATCTTAATTGTGTATTATCATGATCCATAATTTACATCAAAATTTTGGAAAAGTCTTCAAAAATCTTTAGATACTAAGCTTCATTTGAGTACTGTTTATCACCCTCAAACTGCCAGGCAGTCAGAAAGGATGATAGAAACTTTAGAATACATATTAATATCATGATCACTTGACTTTCAAGGTATGTGGGATCATTATTTACCTTTGGTAGAGTTTTCCTACAAAAATATTTTTCATTAAAGTATTCAAATGGAACCATACGAAGAATTGTATGGTAAGAGATGTCGCACACCATCATGTTGGGATAAAGTTGGTGAAAGGAAGCTTATAGGCCCAAATCTTGTAGAGGAAACAACAAAAAAGGTAAAGACTATTCAAACCCATATCAAAGCATCTCAAGGAAAGAAAAATAGATATACTGATAATCAAAGGAAGGATTTGGAATTTAAAGTGGGAGATTAAATTTCTTGAAAGTATCTTCATGGAAGGGTGTCATAAGATTTCAGAGGAAAGGGAAACTAAGCCTTAGGTACATTGGTCCTTTTGAAATTCTAGAGATAATTGGAGTTGTGGATTATCATTTAGCATTGTTTCCTAGCCTTTATAAGGTACCCAATGTGTTCCACATCTCTTTATTAAGTAGGCATAAGCCATACCCAACACATGTACTCACTTCTAAATGAATAGAATTAGAACCTGAATTATCTTACTATAGAATCCCACCTTTTATCACATAAACTTTCATTACATTATAAAAAACTGAGGATCTTTAAGGTTTAGTGTCTTGGAAACTAGGAACTTATTACATGAGAAAAAAACATTCTTCTTAAACACTTGAAAGGCTTCTTCATTTGTTTATCCTAAGTTCATTACAGCATCTCATAACCTGTGAGAATACATAAAAGGAAAGGGTGAGCAAAAGGCCCAGTAAGGGAAACAAGGGAAACATTTTACATGAGAACTTCAAATACCTCAAAAGTCCTGAAAAATAACTTTAAGGCATGAGAAAGAGATCATGAGGCATATCATAATAAAAATAACATATTTCATAACTTGAAGATGTGGATACAACATTTAACATATAAAATCATTTCCGTTTCACCAAGGTCCATTCCCAAGGTTTCATTAAAAATTACCAAGGTTATTCACCAAGGTATCAGTCAAAATGGTCATCTCTAGAGATTAAGTCTTTACCCAATGCATTGGAGTGCTATCAGGGTGCACCCTTAAATTTTTCTTTGTTATAATGTGAGCCACATATATCATAATCAATAATTTCATAAAAAACCCATATAGCATAAAATAAATGGCTTTCATTTCATAATCATAACGTTTTAAAAACTGCTTTAAAGACATAATCTTTATGTCACTTAAAACCCACAGAAAAGGAAAGTGGGTCTTATGTATGTAAATACCAGAATTTAAAATAGAAAATTTTGGTATATATGTGAATACCCATTAAGAAATAATATCTTTGAGTATTCACTTAATAAAATAAAATAATTCGATAAAAATAGAGAGACATTTGAGATGGAAATTCTGCAGCATAACAGCTATGCTTCGGGGTTTTAGAAAACATTGAAAAGAGAGGGTACATAGGTCAACCACTCATAAATGATCCAAAGAACAGTAGAGGGACAGAATATAATGGATATAAGAACATGTTAATGATATTTTAAATACATACCATATGAAATTAAAAACATGGAGGGAACACAAAAATAAGATTTCTCTTATGAAAATTCGGCAGCCTAACGGCGTCACTTAAACTTCAACAAAATGAATTGAAGAGATCAAATAGGGTCTCTCATAATATGAACATAGAAGATCAGTATGATAGATATAGAGATCATACCCCAACATAATAAAAAGGAACTTTAAATACATGACATGAAAGTAGAACTTTAAAAAATGAGAAAGGTGAAAGAATCCCTTAAAAATTTGGCAGCCTAACGGCGCCACTTAAACTTCATCAAAAATGAATTAACGAGATCAAATAGGGTCACTCATCATATGAACATAGAAGATCAGTATGATAGATATAGATATCATACCCCAATATAATAAAAAGGAACTTGAAATACTTGACATGAAAGTAGAACTTAGAAAAATGAGAAAGGTGAAAGGATCCCTTAAAAATTCGGCAGCCTAACGGCGCCACTTAAACTTCATCAAAAATGAATTGACAAGATCAAATAGATTCTCTCATCATATTAACATAGAAGATCAGTATGATAGATATAGATATCATACCCTAACATAATAAAAAGGAACTTGAAAGACTTGACATGAAAGTAGAACTTCGAAAAATGAGAAAGGTGAAAGAATCCCTTAAAAATTCGACAGCATAACGGCGCCACTTAAACTTCATCAAAAATGAATTGGCGAGATAAAATAGGGTCTCTCATAATATGAACATAGAAGATAAGTATGATATATATAGATATCGTACCCCAACATAATAAAAATTAATTTGAAAGACTTGACATGAAATTAGAACTTCGAAAAATGAGAAAGGTGAAAGAATCCCTTAAAAAATTCGGCAACCTAACGGTACCACTTAAACTTCATCAAAAATGAATTGACGAGATCAAATAGGGTATCTCATCATATGAACATATAAGATCAGTATGATAGATATAGTGATCATACCCCAACATAATAAAAAGGAACTTCAAAGACTTGACATGAAAGTAGAGCTTTGAAAAATGAGAAAGGTGAAAGAATCCCTTAAAATTTCGGCAGCCTAACAGCGCCACATAAATATTCTTAAAACAGATTGATGAGAGAAAGAGGGGGTCTCTCATAATATGAACATAAAAAAGGTAAGTAGGATTAATATAAAATAACATCCTCCAACATAATAACATGGATCATAAAAGAAATGACATAAAAGAGAGTACTTGAAAGAAAGAGAGAGGTAGGATCCCTTACCTTAAAATGTAACTCTTAAAACTCAAAGGTTGGGACCTTGAGGGCTTTGTGGAACCTTGGGAGGACTACTTGGTAGTTAATTAGAACATATCTTTTTTGGGGGAGAGTTGGGAGATGAATGGATGAGAGGATGGCTTGGTATTTATAGGCAAGTGAGGGGACAAGGAATTAATGGCCAAGGGACACCTCACAAGTGGTTTTCTCAAAACTATGGGCTCTCCCATGGTATTTCCCATGGAGTTAGGACACATGGGGCCCCCCATACAATAATTCATCACCTTTGGTTGGAAAACCCTTAAAATATCTCATGACATCATCATGACACAGTTATGGTGTCATTAAACATACCGAAACCCTAAAACTGTATTTTTACTATTCACTGAAAATTCAACATTCTCAGAAAAATATCAAAATTTCACTTTAACCAAATATAAATGCTCTGATTTCAAAACTAAACTCCATTTTATAAAAATATTTTTATAAATATTTTTAATTTAATTTTTAAATAAATACACTATTCACTGAAAATTCATTTTTTCAGAAAAATCCCCAAAAATTACCTTAACATAATATCGATGCTCTGAGTTCAAAAATGAAATCCATTTTATAAAAATAATTTTCTAAATATTTTTAATTTAATTTTTAATTAAAAACAATATTCACCCGAAAAAACTAATACTTGACTAATAATTTATGAAACCGTTATTTAACCATTTTATTGAATCACATTACTTAATCAAGGTGCCTAGATTATATTAATACTTTCTTTAAGTGAGATTACTAATCCATTTGGTCACATTACTAATCCTAAGCATAAAATAACTATTCATAATTTATTATTCATCAAAAATTTAGTTGATCTTATTAGACTCTACATTTTGTACTGAACATAATTGTAGAAGACCATTTTTTGAAAATCATTACACATAATTATTTATCTAAGGTTTACATAAATATTTTCAAATATTCTTTTTCTAGAACTCATCAAAAATATGCATACAATATTTATCCGGACATTTGAAAATTTACAAACTTCATCACAAGAAGAAATCACAATTTTTATTTAAATGAAAGGATTACACAAGGTAGTTATGGTCTCCTTACATAGCCCCTTATCACACCAGCATAGGACCTAAGTGTAAGGTGTGCTAAGGTGAGAGAATCCGAGGGAGGCTCAGCCAACATCGCACGAGTAGTAATTTCTATCAGTTTGAACTTCTCGCGAAGGTGATTCCATTATAGCTTCACATGATGAAGTTCGGCTTGGGTTTGGTCTAGAGCAAATCCCAATGGTGATAACTCCTTCCCAATTTCTGTTAGATGGGATTCAATTGGTCCAAGACTACTGGGTGAGGCCATCGAATCTTCTTTCTATATTAATTAACCAAGATTACTTGTATTTTGAGACAATAATTGAAAGGTTTAGTTTCCAGCAGTCATATCGACCAATGGTCATATAACAGTCAAAACCCAACGCTCTCATTTTAATTATACTCATGTTATCAAATGAAATAGTTTTGTTGAGTATAAAAAATAAAATAACACACAAAATCTGGAAACAAGATTTATTCAAAATTTTGTGTCGTTACAGTCTTCCCCCCTTAATAAATTGCTGCCTTGCAATTTTTTAAAATTGGGTTTAGAAATTTCATTGAAAGTCCCACATCGGAAAAGGAGTCAGTAAAACTATTACTTTAAGAGAAAGAAAGGGAAGTACAAAGTTCACCCGAGTTAACCCACACTAGGATTCCATATAGAAAAACATGGACATAGAGGAGAAAACAAAGGGTCAAGTTCTGAGGGAGAGTGATAAAAATATGATTAGGAGAAAGTTAACCGCGAGAGAATCACAAACTTATGATGGGTTAAACGGTATTTGATTTCACAATAGGAAACATTAACAGAAAACATTTTTGTTTTACATTCCTTTTCATATTTTTGAGGAATTCATTTACTACATAGAATAAAACACAGGGAAATATACCTACCTTCAAGTAGAATTTCATCCTTTAATAAGTTTCTACCAAAACTAATCCTTTCTCCAAACGATGAGCATTCAAAACTACTTGGTCTCATCAAAGCACAAGAATCATCTTCTAGATAATCACATAATCCACCAAAGATTAACTATCTATTTCTTCTATTATCCCAAAAATAGGAATGGTAAGATTAAACAACTCTTCAAAAAGAAAGAATCCCATATGAAGGGAAACTTATTTAAATCATCAAAATTCCACGATACTACCCAAAGTTCATCATAGACCATTCCATAAATAACTATCCTTAAAATTCCTCAAAATAAACCAAACTAAGATTGAAACCCAAATACAAGAAAGATTTGATAACATAGTCTTCCAAAATAAACTTCATCATTCATCTCCAAACAACATCAACCACTCCTAACATCTTATAAAAAAAGTAGATAACCTAAACATATTTTCCCCAAGATAGGTTAATCATTTCCATAAGTAACCTAAATTACTATAAGTTCACCTTAAATTCATCAATTCTTCAAAATATAAGTCAACCTTTACTCCTCAAAGAAAATACCGTAGTAATCTAATTACCTCGATCAAATAGGGTTCCCAAAATAGTGAACGTCTTCCAAAATAATAATCATCTTTTAATCCCCTAATCATCTATGTCATATTAATACGACAATTGTCACATTTCCTATCACATTGGTTTTTGGGACATGTTCTTCCATTTCCCGCCATTAACTAAGAAAATAAATTACAATTAGGGGCTTAAATACTTATCCAATAATCATGAAAAGGAACTTAAAGCATAGAAGGATAAATTGTAGAAGAAAAGTATACCCTAACTTGTGATACCCTAGGTTCAAAACTAGGTTATCCATGATCATATATTCTTATGTGAATCTTTATCTTATTTTATCTTTGTTCCTTTAATAATGGTTCATACTAAGCTTATGAATTTACCAAAGCATATCCCTCGGGAGTGTCGTAACCAAGAGTGCAGCAAGGCCCATTGTCATGTACCAGTTCCCATTCGAGTCTAGCTCAAAGCGGTGTTTTCTGGTTTTACCCCTATGTACATTTGTGCCAGAGCCACCTCTACCTGCTCGTATCCAGACAGGGATGTATTTTCTTGGAAACCCCTTACTCAATACTCACCAAAATACCAGGAATATTTCCTATATTTAAACATTTCTATAGGTTTCTTCATAAAGTTTTCATATCCTAATTTCCACAAATTACTAAACCATCCTTTGATACCAACTATAGCATCCCGCCTTTTTATCACATAAACTTTCATTACATTATACAAAACTGAGGATCTTTAAGGTTTAGTGTCTTGGAAACCAGGAACTTATTACATGAGAAGAAAAACATTCTTCTTAAACACTTCAAAGGCTTCTTCATTTGTTCATCCTAAGTTCATTACAGCATCTCATAACCTATTAGCATACATAAAAGGAAAGGGTGAGCAAAAGTCCTTGTAAGGGAAACAAGGGAAACATTTTACATGAGAACTTGAGATACATCAAAAGTCATGAAAAATAACTTTAAGGCATGAGAAAGAGATCATGAGGCATATCATAATAAAAATAACATATTTCATAACTTGAAGATGTGGATACAAAATTTAACATTGACAATCATTTACATTTCACCAAGGTCCATCCCCAAGGTGTCATTAAAAATTACCAAGGTTATTCACCAAGGTATCAGTCAAAATGATCATCTCTAGAGATTAAGTCTTTACCCAATGCATTGGAGCGCTATCAGGGTGCACCCTTAAATTTTCATTTTTTATCATGTGAGCCACATATATCATCATAAATCATTTCATAAACAACCCATATAGAATAAAATAAATGGGTTTCATTTCATAATCATAATGTTTTAAAAACTTCTTTAAAGACATGATCTTTATGTCACTTAAAACCCAAGGAAAAGGAAAGTGGGTCTTATGTATATAAATCCCAGAATTTAAAATAGAAAATTTTGGTATATATGTTAAAACCCATTCAGAAGTAATATCTTTGAGTATTCACTTAATAAAATAAAATAATTTTAGAAAAAGAGAGATACATTTGACACGTAAATTCTGCATCATAACAGCTATGCTTCGGGGTTTTAGAAAAAATTGAAAAGAGATGGGACATAGGTCACCCACTCATAATTGATCCAAAGAACATTAGAGGGACATAATATAATGGATATAATAACATGGTAATGAGATTTAAAATTCATACCATATGAAATGAAAAACATAGAGGGAAGACAAAAATAAGATTTCTCTTATAAAAATTTGGTAGCCTAACGGCGTCACTTAAACTTCAACAAAATGAATTGAAGAGATAAAATAGGGTCTATCATAATATGAACATAGAAGATCAGTATGATAGATATAGAGATCATACCCCAACATAATAAAAAGGAACTTGAAATACTTGACATGAAAGTAGAACTTCGAAAAATGAGAAAGGTGAAAGAATCCCTTAAAAATTCGGCAGCCTAACGGCGCCACTTAAACTTCATCAAAAATGAATTGATGAGATAAAATAGGGTATATCGTCATATGAACATAGAATATCAGTATTATAGATATATATATCATACCCCAACATAATAAAAAGTAACTTGAAAGACTTGACATGAAAGTAGAACTTCGAAAAATGAGAAAGGTGAAAGAATCCCTTAAAAATTCGGCAGCATGACGGCGCCACTTAAACTTCATCAAAAATGAATTGACGAGATAAAATAGGGTCTCTAATCATATGAAAATATAATATCAGTATGATAGATATAGATATCATACCCCAACATAATAAAAAGTAACTTTAAATACTTGACATGAAAGTAGAACTTCGAAAAATGAGAAAGGTGAAAGAATCCCTTAAAAATTCGGCAGCCTAACGGCGCCACTTAAACTTCATCAAAAATGAATTGACGAGATCAAATAGGGTCTCTAATAATATGAAAATATAATATCAGTATGATATATATAGAGATAATACCCCAAAATAATAAAACGTAACTTGAAATACTTGACATGAAAGTAGAACTTCGAAAAATGAGAAAGGTGAAAGAATCCCTTAAAAATTTGGCAGCCTAACGCCGCCACTTAAACTTCATCAAAAATTAATTGATGAGATCAAATAGGGTCTCTCATCATAAGAACATATAATATTATTATGATAGATATAGATATCATACCCCAACATAATAAAAAGGAACTTGTAAGACTTGACATGAAAGTAGAACTTTGAAAAATGAGAAAGGTGAAAGAATCCCTTAAAATTTCGGCAGCCTAACGGTGCCACATAAACATTATTAAAACGAATTGATGAGAGAAAGAGGAGGTATCTCATCATATGAACATAAAAAGGGAAGTAATATTAATATAAAAGAATATCCTCCAACATAATAACATGGAGCATAAAAGAAATGACATAAAAGAGAGTACTTGGAAAGAAAGAGAGAGGTAGGATCCCTTACCTTAAAACGTAACTCTTAAAACTCAAAGGTTGGGACCTTGAGGGATTTGGGGCACCTTGGGAGGACTTCTTGGGAGGTAATGAGACTAGGGCTTCGTTGGGGGAGAGTTGGGAGTCTAATGGATGAGAGGATGGATTGGTATTTATAGGGAAAGTGTGGGGACAAGGCATTAATGGCCAAGGGACACCTCACAAGTGGTTTTCTCAAAACCATGGGCTCTCCCATGGTATTTCCCATGGATTTAGACGACATGGGTACCCCCATACAATAATTCATCACCTTTGGTCGTCCAACCCTTAAAATATCTCATGACAGCATGATGACACAGTTATGATGTCATTAAACATACCGAAACCCTAAAACTGTATTTGTACTATTCACTGAAAATTCAACTTTCTCAGAAAAATCCAAAAATTTCACCTTAACCAAATATCAATGCTTTGATTTCAAAAATGAACTCCATTTTATAAAAATAATTTTCTAAATATTTTTAATTTATTTTTTAAATAAATAAACTATTCACTGAAAATTCATTTTTTTCAGAAAAATCCCCAAAAATTACCTTAACATAATATCGATGCTCTGAGTTCAAAAATGAAATCCATTTTATAAAAATAATTTTCTAAATACTTTTAATTTAATTTTTAATTAAAAAACACTATTCACCCGAAAAAACTAATACTTGACTAATAATTTATTAAACCATTATTTAACCATTTTATTGAATAACATTACTTAATCAAGGTGCCTAGATTATATTAATACTTTCTTTAAGTGATATTACTAATCCATTTGGTCACATTACTAATCCTTAGCATAAAATCACTATTTATATTTTACTATTCATCAAAAATTAAGTTGATCTTATTAGACTCTAAATTTTGTACTGAACATAATTATAAAAGACCATTTTTTAAAAATCATTACACATAATTACTTATCTAATGTTTACATAAATATTTTCAAATATTCTTTTTCTAGAACTCATCAAAAATATGCATACTATATTTTTCCGAACATTTGAAAATTTACAAACTTCATCACAAGAAGAAATCACAATTTTTATTTAAATCAAAGGATTACACAAGGCAGTTATGGTCTCCTTACATAGCCCCTTATCACACTAGCATAGGACCTAAGTGTAAGGTGTGCTAAGGTGAGAGAATCTGAGGGAGACTCGGCCAACATCGCACGAGTAGTAATCTTATTAGTTTTAAATTCTCGTAAAGGCGATTTCGTTCTAGCTTCACATGATGAAGTTTGGCTTGGGTTTGGTCTAGAGCAAAGCCCAGTGGTGCTACCTCCTTCCCAAGTTCTATTAGATGGGCTTCGATTGGTCCAAGACTACTGGGTGAGGCCATCGAATCTTCTTTCTATATTAATTAACCAAGATTACTTGTATTTAGACACAATAATCGAAACGTTTAGTTTTCAGTGGTCATATTGACCAATGGTCATATAATAGATAAAACCCAACAGTCTCATTTTAATTATACTCATGTTATCAAATGAAATAGTTTTGTTGAGTATAAAAAATAAAATAACACACAAAATCAGGAAACAAGATTTATTCAAAATTTCAGGTCGTTACAATCTTCCCCCCTTAAGAAATTGCGTCCTCGCAATTTTTTAAAATTAGGTTTTGAAATTTCATTGAAAGTCCCACATCGGAAAAGGATTCAGTAAAACTATTTCTTAAGAGAAAGAAATGTAAGTACAAAGGTCACCCGAGTTAACCCACCATAGGATTCCATGTCGAAAAACATGGACATGGAGGAGAAAACAAAGGGTCATGTTCTGAGGTATAGTGATAGAAAATATGATTAGGAGAAAGTTTACCGCGAGAAAATCACAAACTTATGATGGGTAAAACGGTATTTGATTTCCCAGTAGGAAACGTTAACAGAAAACGTTTTTGTTTTATGTTCCTTTTCATAGTTTTGAGGAATTCATTTACTACATAGAATAAAACACAGGGAAATATACCTACCTTCAAGTAGAATTTCATCCTTTAATAAGTTTCTACCAAAACTAATCCTTTCTCCAAACGATGAGCATTCAAAACTACTTGGTCTCATCAAAGCACAAGAATCATCTTCTAGAGAATCACAAAATCCACCAAAGATTAACTATCTATTTCTTCTATTATCCCAAAAATAGAAATGGTAAGATAAAACAACTCTTCAAAAACAAAGAATCCCATAGGAAGGGAAACTTATTTAAATTATCAAAATTCCACGATACTACCCAAAGTTCATCATAGACCATTCCATAAATAACTATCCTTAAAATTCCTCAAAATAAACCAAAATAAGATTGAAACCCAAATACAATAAGGATTTGATAACATAGTCATCCAAAATAAACTTCATCGTTCATCTCCAAACAACATCAACCACTCCTAACATCTTATAACAAAAGTATCTAACCTAAACATATTTTCCCCAAGATAGGTTAATCATTTCCATAAGTAACCTAAATTACTATAAGTTCACCTTAAATTCATCGATTCTTCAAAATATAAGTCAACCTTTACTCCTCAAAGAAAATACCGTAGAAATCTATTTACCTCGATCAAATAGGGTTCCCAAAATAGTGAACGTCTTCCAAAATAATAATCATATTGTAATCCCCTAATCATCCTTGTCATATTAATATGTCAATTGTCACATTTCCTATCACATTGGTTGTTGGGACATGTTCTTCCATTTCCTGCCATTAACTGAGAAAAGAAAGTACAATTAGGGGCTTAAATACTTAGCCAATAATCATGAAGAGGAACTTAAAGCATATAACGATAACTTGTAGAAGAAAAGTATACCCTAACTTGTGATCCCCTAGGTTCCAAACTAGGTTATCCATGATCATATATTCTTATGTGAATCTTTATTTTATTTTATCTTTGTTCCTTTAATAATGGTTCATACTAAGTTTATGAATTTACCAAAGCATATCCCCCAGGAGTGTCGTAACCAAGAGTGCAGCAAGGCCCATTGTCGTGTACCAGTTCCCCTTCGAGTCTAGATCAAATCGGTGTTTTCGGGTTTTACCCTTATGTACATCTGTGCTAGAGCCACCTCTACTTGCTCATATCCAAACAGGGATGTATTTGATTGGCAACCCCTTACTTAATACTCACCAAAATACCAGGAATATTTCCTATATTTAAACATTTCTATAGGTTTATTCCTAAAGTTTTAATATCCTAATTTATACAAATAACTAAACCATCCTTTGATACCAACTATAGCATCCCGCCTTTTTATCACATAAACTTTCATTACATTATACAAAACTGAGGATCTTTAAGGTTTAGTGTCTTAGAAACCAGGAACTTATTACATGAGAAAAAAAACATTCTTCTTAAACACTTGAAAGGCTTCTTCATTTGTTCATCCTAAGTTCATTATAGCATCTCATAACCTAGGAGCATACATAAAAGTAAAGGGTGATCAAAAGGCCCAGAAAGAGAAACAAGGGAAACATTTTACATGAGAACTTGAGATATATCAAAAGTCATGAAAAATAACATTAAGGCATGAGAAAGATATTATAAGGCATATCATAATAAAAATAACATATTTCATAAATTGAAGATGTGGCTACAACATTTAACATATACAATAATTTATGTTTCACCAAGTTTCATCCCCAAGTTGTCATTAAAAATTACCAAGGTTATTCACCAAGGTATCAGTCAAAATGGTCATCTCTAGAGATTAAGTCTTTACCCAATGCATTGGAGCGCTATCAGGGAACACCCTTAAATTTTCCTTTTTTATAATGTGAGCCACATATATCATCATCAATCATTTCATAAACAACCCACATAGCATAAAATAAATGAGTTTCATTTCATAATCATAACGTTTTAAAAACTGCTTTAAGGACATGATCTTTATGTCACTTAAAACCCACGGAAAAGGAAAGTGGGTCTTATGTATGTAAATCCCAGAATTTAAAATAGAACATTTTTGGTATATATGTGAATACCCATTTAGAAGGAAGATATTTGAGTATTCACTTAATAAAATAAATTAATTTGAGAAAAATAGAGATACATTTGAGACGGAAATTCTGCAGCATAATGGCTACGCTTCGGGGTTTTAGAAAACATTGAAAAGAGAGGGGATATAGGTCACCCACTCATAAATGATCCAAAGAACAGTAGAGGGACATAATATAATAGATATAAGAACATGTTAATGATATTTTAAACACATACGATAGAAAATGAAAAACATGGAGGGAAGACAAAAATAAGATTTCTCTTATGAAAATTCGACAGCCTAACGGCGTCACTTAAACTTCAACAAAATGAATTGAAGAGATCAAATAGGGTCTCTCATAATATGAACATATTATATCAGTATGATAGATATATATATCATACCCCAACATAATAAAAAGGAACTTGAAAGACTTGACATGAAAGTAGAACTTCAAAAAATGAGAAAGGTGAAAGAATCCTTTAAAAATTCGACAGCCTAACGGCGCCACTTAAACTTCATCAAATATGAATTGATGAGATAAAATATGGTCTCTCATCTTATGAACATATAAGATCAGTATTATAGATATATATATATCATACCCCAACATAATAAAAAGGAACTTTAAAGTCTTTACATGAATGTAGAACTTCGAAAAATGAGAAAGGTGAAAAAATCCCTTAAAAATTTGGCAGCCTAACGGCGCCACTTAAACATCATCAAAAATGAATTGAAGTGATAAAATAGGGTCTCTAATCATATGAACATAGAATATCAGTATGATATATATTGATATAATACCCCAAAATAATAAAAAGGAACTTGAAATACTTGACATGAAAGTAGAACTTTGAAAAATGAGAAAGGTGAAAGAATCCCTTAAAAATTCGGCAACCTAACGGCGCCACTTAAACTTCATCAAAATTGAATTGACGAGATCAAATAGGGTATCTCATAATATGAACATATAAGATCAGTATGATAGATATAGATATCATACCCCAACATTATAAAAAGGAACTTGAAAGACCTGACATTAAAGTAGAACTTCGAAAAATGAGAAAGGTGAAAGAATCCCTTAAAAATTCGGCAGCCCAGCGGCGCCACTTAAACTTCATCAAAAATGAATTGACGAGATCAAATAGGTTCTATCATAATATGAACATAGAATATCAGTATGATTGATATAGAGATCATACCCCAACATAATAAAAAGGAACTTGAAGGACTTGACATGAAAGTAGAACTTTGAAAATTGAGAAAGGTGAAAGAATCCCTTAAAATTTTGGCAGCCTAACGGCGCCACATAAACATTCTTAAAACGAATTGATGAGAGAAATAGAGGGTATCTCATCATATTAAAATAAAAAGTGAATTAAGATTAATATAAAAGAACATCCTCCAACATAATAACATGTAGCATAAAAGAAATGACATAAAAGAGAGTATTTGGAAAGAAAGAGAGAGGTAGGATCCCTTACCTTAAAATATAACTCTTAAAACTCAAAGGTTGGGACCTTGAGGGATTTGGGGAACCTTGGTAGGACTAATTGGGAGGTAATGAGAACATATATTTGTTGTGGGAGATTTGGGGGTCGAATGGATGAGAGGATGGCTTGGTATTTATAGGGAAAGTGAGGGGATAAGGCATTAATGGCCAAGGGACACCTCACAAGTGGTTTTCTCAAAACCATGGGCTCTCCCATGGTATTTCCCATGGAGTTAGGCCACATGGGGCCCCCCATACAATAATTAATCACCTTTGGTTGGAAAACCCTTAAAATATCTCATGACATCATCATGACACAGTTATGATGTCATTAAACATACTGAAACCCTAAAACTGTATTTTTACTATTCACTAAAAATTCAACATTCTCAGAAAAATCCCAAAATTTCACCTTAACCAAATATAAATTCTCTTATTTAAAAACTGAACTCCATTTTATAAAAATATTTTTATAAATATTTTTAATTTAATTTTTAAATAAATACACTATTCACTGAAAATTCATTTTTTTCAGAAAAATCCACAAAAATTACATTAACATAATATCGATGCTCTGAGTTTAAAAATGAAATCCATTTTATAAAAACAATTTTCTAAATATTTTTAATTTAATTTTTAATTAAAAAACACTATTCACCAGAAAAAACTAATACTTGACTAATAATTTATGAAACTGTTATTTAACCATTTTATTGAATCACATTACTTAATCAAGGTGCCTAGATTATATTAATACTTTCTTTAAGTGAGATTACTAATCCATTTGGTCACATTACTAATCCTAAGCATAAAATCTCTATTCATAATTTATTATTCATCAAAAATTAAGTTGATCTTATTAGACTCTAAATTTCGTATTGAATATAATTGTAGAAGACCATTTTTTGAAAATAATTACGCATAATTATTTATCTAAGGTTTACAAAAATATTTTCAAATATTCTTTTTCTAGAACTCATCAAAAATATGCATACTATATTTATCCGGACATTTGAAAATTTACAAACTTCATCACAAGAATAAATCACAATTTTTATTTAAATCAAAGGATTACACAAGGAAGTTATGGTCTCCTTACATAGCCCCTTATCACACCAGCATAGGACCTAAGTGTAAGGTGTTCTAAGGTGAAAGAATCTGAGGGAAGCTCAGCCAACATCGCACGAGTAGTAATTTCTATCAGTTTTAACTTCTCACAAAGGCGATTTCGTTCTAGCTTCACATGATGAAGTTCAGCTTGGGTTTGGTCTAGAGCAAAGCCCAGTGGTTCTACCTCCTTCCCAAGTTCTGTTAGATGGGCTTCGATCATTCCAAGACTACTGGGTGAGGCCATCGAATCTTCTTTCTATATTAATTAACCAAGATTACTTGTATTTAGAGACAATAATCTAAATGTTTAGTTTCCAGCGATCATATTGACCAATGGTCATATAACAGTCAAAACCCAATGGCCTCATTTTAATTATACTCATGTTATCAAATGAAATAGTTTTTTTGAGTATAAAAAATAAAATAACACACAAAATCAGGAAACAATATTTATTCAAAATTTCGGGTCGTTACACTTACCATGAAGAGCCTATTTGGATTTTGGACACTAAATAATGGGTGTTGATGTGAAATTCTGACCTGGGTTCCATGTAATTGTGCCCCAACCCGGTGGGCCACGTGACCTTAGTCTCCTCTCCTCATACTCCAAAGGTTACTAGCTAGTAGCAAGGGTCTGGTAAGTAGGTTGTGGGGAGACTATACAATATTTTGTTAGAGTAAAACACCAGTGGAAGTAAAAAATCAATAATAGAAGCATAAATAATAATAAAAATTCCAATGTCATAAGAATAAACAAGATAGGAAATATTGTACTCAATTGATGGGGAAACATGCAATGCCAATATAAGTATCAAAAAGAAAGGACTGAAAAATAAAAACACCAATGACTCCCAAGCAGGTCCTGAACCATGTTTGGTTCCCTCAACCAAGCTTCATCCCCAATCATAAATCTAATCCATGGTCTTTTCCCTTAAACTTCCCTACAAGAATAAAGTCTATTCGTGTGCCGATTCGGTATCCCAAGTTGGGTGTGAGTACAACTCAATATTCCACCACCAACGATGTATAAAGAAAATTTAGTAAATAATAGTGTATTTCCTTCTATAAGGAATTAAATATAATGAATAAATAGATAGTTTATCATGTTAATAAACATTCTTTATTCAACCACACATTTGAATGACCATGTTACCATTTCATTAATCACACATTTGAATGACCATGTTACCATTCCTTAACTCACAAATTTGAATGGCCATGTTGCATTTCCTTAACTCACACATTTGAATGACCATGTTACCATTCCTTAACTCACACATTTGAATGACCATGTTATCATTACTTAACCCACACATTTTAATGACCATGTTACCATTCCTTAACTCACACATTTGAATGATCATGTTAATTAAATCTTTAATTAATTAACCTTGTATATCCAATTAATTAATTCACAAATTAATTAATCAATATTACCAAGCTTAAAATCCCATAATTAATTCCATAATTAATTTCCTCATTCATAATTTAAACATATTAATAATTAATTAGAAAATAAATTACTCAAATCATAATTTCATAATCTAAACCATCCACATTAATTAATGATACAATTAATTAATCAAGTTTAATAATCTTAATAACTCCATAATTATTTTAACAATTAATTATTCGTGATCTAAAATCCCAACATACCAATTCCACATTCCCTTTAATTAATTTATTCACCAAATAAAATTAATTTAATCAAGGACATATTTTCTAAATATCTAGTAGAAATTCTAAAATTAAATACACATAATGGTATTCAAGACTATGACATTTTAATTTTAGACCACCTACCTCAAGATCGGTGATGAAGAACTCTCCACAACAAATATCCCAAAATTGAGTGTAATCAATCAAGAATTCATCGTAGAACATGATTTAGATATGAATCCTTTAAATCAGAGGAAGCTGCAAAAAAATCCCTATATTTATGATATAAATTGTCTTCTAGACACCTCTCAATATGAACCAGGTAATCTATTAGAAATAGATATAGAATAATATTAATAACCATAAGGTATACCTTAAAAATATAGGTCTAAAAATCCATTATCTGATGCGAGATCACTTCTGGATCGAAGCAGACTCATGTAAGTCAATGGTAGAAGACCCGCATCAAGGAGGGAGGTGTGAAGAGGGTCTTAGATCAAAGAATGAGGTGTGTATAGGAATTTCAGTCCAATTAAATGGTTTTTGGAGCATATGTGGTCAAATACTATGTTGTACGAAACATTTTCGATGATTAAAAAGGTTTTCAAATGGTTATGCATTACTGGATACTCGTTTTTAATTCACTAGGTGTCAAAATTATATGACGTGAACTCCATTTCACATCATATAACTCATTTCCCCTATTTCCAAGTGAAATACCCTCAAACCCTTTAAAAAAATAAGACATATTACATGTAGTGAAATATAATTACACGTGGTGTAATATTACATTTGGTGAAATCTAATTACACATGGTGAAATCTGATTACATGTGGTGTAATTTAATTTCATGACATGCTAACATGTGGTCAAATACAACTATAGGGGGTGTAAATTTTTGAGGTTATTAATTAATTATAGACATGGATTAAATTTAAAAAACCCATTTTCGCCCAAAATTTTAAAAGAGTCACACCTAGAAAAATATGGGATCTTACAATCTCCCCACCTTATAGAAGATCATCCTCGATCAGTAATACCAAGCCTCTCAAAGTTTTTGAGTCAAAAATATTGGGCCACTAATCCCATATATCAGCCTCCCTCTCTCATGTATCTTCCTTCACATGTCCATGTTACCATAATACATGAGCTATCAGAAAAATCTTTCCTCGAAATACTTTATCACTGTGATCCAACACAAAAATCGGATGCTTCTCAAAGGAGGCCTCTATATCTAGATTGACATCATCTACATCAATCTCATGAGAAGGTTTGGGGTAATACTTTCATAGTTTTGATACATAGAAAACATCATTCATAGCACTATATTTTTGTGTAATATTCAATCGATACACCACCGGCCCTTTTCTCTCCACAATTTCAAAAGGTCCAACAAACCTGGGCACCAACTTGCCCTACCTTCATATCCTATAGTAACCCAACCTTGGAGACACCTGAAAGAATACATGATCACCATTTTTAAACTCTAGGGGTTTTCTCCATCTATCATCATATGACTTCTTCCTACTATAATCTATAGTAATACTTTTCCAAATAAACTGCACCAATTTTGACGTATCATACACGAGCCTCAGTCCCAAAAACTCTGACTCACCTACTTCCATCTATCATAGTGGTGATCTACAAGGATTACCATAAATATCCTCGTATGGTTCCATCTGTATAGTTTCCTTATAAATGTTTTTATAGGAAAACTATAATAATGTCAAGTGTTTCTTCCAAGACCTACTGAAGTCTAGAACACATGCCCACAGCATATCCTCAAGAACATGAATAGTACGTTCCAACTACCCATATATCTGTAGGTGGAAAGTTGTACTAAATAGTACATGTGTACTAAGTGCCTTCTATAATCCCTACCAGAAGCATGAATTAAACCACAAATCACGATATGATACTATATTCTATGTCACCCCATGTAGATGGAATATATCCTGAACATACAGTTCTCCCAACTTCTCTACTATGAAGGTTTTCCTTATAGAAAATAAATGTTCTACCTTTCTCAGTCAATACACAATGAACTAAATAGTGTGATTATTCCAAATAATATTTGGAATACCTACCAAAAAATCTATGGTCAAGTCATCCCACTTTTATTCTATAAGAGGAAATGGTTGCAGTAACCCTCTAGGTCATTGATTCTCTGCCTTCACCTGCTAACAAGTGAAGCATCATGTCTCTAACCCTACTATATCCTTCTTCATACCTGGATACCAAAATTATAATCATAGTTCACGGTACATTTTGGTCACACCTGGATGTGCCACCCACTTCGAGGCATGAAATTTCTGCATGAGATCCTCTCACATGCTTATTGAAACAACAACTTGATCATTAACATAGATAATCTCATCCTCATATATCATCCAACCTGAAGGTGTCTCCCCACCATCAAAGTTTTCCCTCAAGTCCAAGAACTCTAGGTCCTCATACTGCCAGTCCCAGATCTGACTCAAAAGTGTAGACTCCACTAAAACTGATATGTGTTTCATCTACTTCGGTCTCTTCTAAACCACAACATGCATCTCAGTTAGAAAAATAATCTTCCACTTAGCACTAGACTCCTAAACCATCTGAGTATGAGTTTTACTACTCAAAGTGTCATCCACAAAGTTTCCTTTCCCTGGGGTATATGCCATCTCAAAATCAAATAACTTCATATTTTCAACCCATCTTTGTTGCCAAAAATTAAAATCATGTTGTGAAAAGATATACTTCAAGATCTTGTGATCTTTATAAACTATAAACTTTTCTCCCAAAAGGTAATGTCTCCAACAGTTAAGAGTATAAACCATTACTTCCAATACAAGGTCATGCATAGGGTAATTCTTCTCATGTGGCCTAAACTGCCAAGACCCATACACCAAAACTTTATCACCTTGCATCATAACAGCTCTGAGTTTGATCCTAGAAGCATCACAATATACCATGTACTCCTCACATGACTCAGTTAGGATCAAAATTTGTGCCAACATCAACCACTTATTCAACCCCTAAAAAGATTTCTCATAAGCCTCTGACCATTAAAACTTCACTCCCCTTTTGGTCAATCCCAAAAGTGGAACTATTAAGAGGTAAAATTATTTTATGAATCTCTTGTAACATCTAGATAATCCCAGAAATATTCAGATATCAAATATATTCTTGGGATGATCCAAAGAAACAACTACACAAACCTTCAGTAGGTCCACTGACACACCTTCCTCTAAGATGATGTTCCCTAAAAAGTGTACGTGGTCAATCCAAAACTGACACTTTTATAGATTGGAATATAGATGATTCTCTCTCAGTATACTCAGAATGATGTCAATATATTAGGCATGATTTTCATGGGTCTTGGAGTACACCAATATTTCATTCACAAACCCCACTAAAAATGATTTGCATGTGGATGAAAGATATTATTCATCAAGTCCATAAACACTACTGGCATGTTTTTCAATCCAAATAGCATTATGAAAAACTCATAAATCCAATATCTACTTCTGAAAGCAGTTCTTGGTATATCATAGGTCCGAACTCTCAACTGATGATACCCCAATCTCAATTAGATCTTCAAGAATACACAAGCTCCCTTTAACTAGTCAAAAAGAGCATCAATACATGGAAGAGGATATCGGTTCTTTATAGTCATCTTATTCAACTTTTGGTAATTGAAACACAAACATAAACTCCCATCATCCTTCTTTGCAAACAAAACAGATGATCCCTGAGGCTATGTACTTGGTTGGATAAATCATGTATCCTTCAATTCCTTTAGCTAAGATTTTAAATATTGAAGCTTGGTTGATTCCATTCTATATGGTGGAATAGAAACTGGCCCAGTACCCAACATGATCTCAATAGTGAATTTCATATCTCTCTCAGGTGGCATCCCTGATAAGTTTTTAGGAAATACATCTTGAAATAGTTTTACTAATAGTTTAAGGACATATTTCCAAACATCTTTATCATCCAGTAAAAGACTAGAAACCTAAGCTATGAGATCTCCCAGTTTCTGAGTAATTGTCCCTGGTTGGCCTTCCCGGATATCTCACTCCCCATGGTGAATTTAATGGTCACATGATGGAGACGTAAACCTCGCCCTCCTATGATAACAATCGATGTAGGCTTGTTATATGACTATTAAGTCCATACCCATAATTATATTGAATACTGACATGTTAAGAATATAAAAATACCATAGAAAATGGTACTCACCGATCTCCAGAGAATATCACTTTAAAATATAGATGTCTCTAGACTGTACTCCCAATGGTGTATCTATCATCATAACCCCACTCACAAATTCCACCTCTAGGCTCAAACCATTAACATTTTTTCCAGATATAAAAGAATGAGAGTCACCAGTATCAAATAAAGAACATGATAAAGTAGATTATACTAGAATAGTACCACTCACTATCGATGGACCATCCTTTATATCCATAAGTGTAGGCTGAACCACATTAAATTTTCCTACCCCTATTCCTTGTGATGTTGTCTAACTCCCATGAGTTAAACTACTTTGTTGATATGGGTTCTCTTTCCTAGAAGAATCACATCTCCTACCTCCATCACCTCATCCAGTAGAACTCCATCTACCAGAATGATATGGCACAGAAGTCCCTATTCTCGCACTCTTTTTCTATCTAGATTCTCCATCACTATGTGACTGCTTCGGTTTCTTACAAAACCTCTATATATTTCCCATCATTCCGAAAGATCTACACTCAATAGGTGGTCGGGAATAGTGTCTATAATAGTGGTCTAGCCAACCACACTGGTGACAAACCACTAGAGAAAGGTCCTATATAACTAAACCCTCTGTCTGGTTACTATACTTCCTACTACCCTAAATGAAATCCCCATAATGTTTCTTCCTTCTCTCGAAAGTTTCACCACCTTCCTATCTAGTAGGAGATGCTTGTCTACCACTAGAAACCTTCTTTAGGTTCCCCTTAGAGATGAGAGCCGGATTCATTACCTATGAAAACTTCTTCAGCCTAAAAATATTCACCTGGAAATTAATTTCACACTTAAGTATATATTGAAACCACTTTTCCATTATAGAATCATCTCCTTAAAATGCTGTAGAATAGTGGTGAAAATCTATGAATAATTTAGTATATTCCATCATGAACATGCTCCTCTGAGTCAATCTCAAGAACTCAACTGCTCTTTCCTGCATAAGTGTATCTAGGTAAAAGTTTTCAAAGAAATTCTCTTGAAAGTCCTTCCATTATATAGTCTCCAGATATCTAATCTGATTCTAAATGTCCCACCAATGATTTTCTTGACCATGTAACATATAGGCCTCCAACTTTACTCTCTTCTCCTCATGAGTCTTCAAATGGTCAAGTATAGTTTGTATGGACTCGATCCAGAATGCAGCTCCCTCAAGTCCACCCTCTCTAGTAAAAGTTAAATGGTACTACAACTGAAAATACTTTGTTAGATTGTAAATTCTTTTCAAAACCCACCGGGGACCAATTCCATGAGTTGCATGAAGTGAGTGAAGTTCCCTGAAAACTGCTCCCTTGATTCCTCCCTCGGTACTATCAGTGCCTCTAGTTCTACCAATAGAGGATCATCCAGAACCATGTCCTTCGGTCGTCCTCTCAACAATGTCATCATGGAGGTATAACTATACAATTCCAACAACATGTATTAGTACTCACAACCCAACTTTATCATATTTAGGTTAGAGTAAATCACAACAAGTATTTTCCCCAAACCTCATCATGCAGTCAAAACTGAGTCGCTATTACTATCGTTAACCATCTTACACCTAGGTCCAGTTAACAAGGGTAAAACACATCTCAAATTTCAAATTTCTCATTTAGACACCCATTTATTCACATTTTTCATCATTTACCATTCTATATTAGGCACCCTTTTTTCAATTCAAATTCACAAGCAAGGAAAAATAGTCTAATTTCAAAAACTTACCCATAACCTATTTTCCCATGCGTGCCTAAAATGATGCATGTTAGAATAATCCTAAGTTCCTAGAATGATGCATGTAGAATCAACTCTTGTGCCATTTCAGGCCATGAATCAGTACTCAAAATTTTCAAAATTAACAATCACATCACACAACAAGTGTGTCACCGCAGGTGAAATAATATTCAACTGTAACAAAAAACAGTAATAAAAGCAATCCCACCCTAAGTACATGGGTTTTCCACCATACATGGGTTTTCAAATACCATACACGAGCTTATTTC
This sequence comes from Viscum album, assembly GCA_963277665.1. NCBI lineage: Eukaryota > Viridiplantae > Streptophyta > Magnoliopsida > Santalales > Viscaceae > Viscum > Viscum album. The sequence goes on from OY728152.1 coordinate 1,295,915,957, forward strand.
CAAGCCCCTGACTCTTCCTAGTATCATGTATACCTTTCCCCAAAAATTAATACAAAATAAGAAGAAAAGAAAACTCCTCTGATATAACTTTGCGATGTCCCGACATAGGTGTCATGCAATGGTGCCCCGAGCTAGTGGGCTACGTGACCTCAGGTGTGTCTCCCCGTATGCCAGAGGCTGATGACTAGCAGCGAGGGTTTGGTAAGTCAATCATGGGAAGACTATAACCTATTTTATCAGAGTAAAACACTAGTGGAATTAAACAAGAAATAGTGGAAGTATAACTAATCATAACAATACCAATGTCACAAGAATAACCAAGACAAGAAATACAGTACTCAATTGAAAGGGGAACATGCAATGCCAATATAAATTATTAAATGGAAACACTGAAAAATAAATACACCAATGACTCCCAAGCATATCCCAAACCATGTCGGGTTCCCTCAACCAAGCTCCATCCCTAATAAGAAATCTATTCCAGGGAATTTTACCTTAACCAACCCTGCAATAATAAAGTCTATTCGGGTATCGATTAGCAGGCCTGAGTAGGGTGTGAGTAAAACTTAGTAGGCCATCACCAATGGTGTCTAAAATAAATCCAGTCAATAATAGTGTATATAGTTCTATAAGGAATTAAATATAATTCCTAAATAAATAGTTTATCATGTTTATAAATATTCTTTATTCAACCACACAATTGAATGAGAATGTTACCATTCTTTAACTCACACATTTGAATGACCATGTGATCATTCCTTAACTCACACATTTTAATAACCATGTTACCATTCCTTAACTCACACATTTGAATGTCCATGTTACCATTCCTTAACTCACACATTTGAATAACCATGTTACCATTCCTTAACTCAGATATTTGAATAACCATGTTACCATTCTTTAAATCACACATTTGAATGATCATGTTAATTAACTCGTCAATTAATTAACTATGTATATCCAATTAATTAATTCATCTATTAATTAATCAATATTAAAAAATTTAAAATCCCATAATTAATTTCATAATTAGCTTTCTCATTTACAATTTCAACATATTAATAATTAATTATAAAATTAATTATTCAAATCAAAATCTCATAATCGAAACCATCCACATTAATTAATGATATAATTAATTAATCAAGTTCAAAATTCTTAATAACTTCCTAATTAATTTAACATTTAATTATTCATGATCTAAAATCCCAACATCCCATTTTCACATTTCTTTTAATTAATTTATTCACCAAATTAAGTTAATTTAATCAAGGATGTAATTACTAAACATATAATAGCAATTATACAATTACATACACATCATTGTATTCAAGACTATGGGATTTTAATTTTAGACCACCTACCTCAAGATCGGTGAAAAATAATGATTTCCTTGAGCGTAATCAATAAAGAACTCAACATAGAACATGATTTAGATCTGACTTCTTGAAAGTGAAGGAACCAGCGACAAAAAAACCTATTTTTTGATAGAAATCAACTTATGGAAACCTCTCAATAAAAACCTCATAATATGTTAGAAAAGGATCTAGAAGTAGATTAATAACTGAAAGGCATACCTCAAAAATCTAGGTCCAGACATCCAATATGTGATGCGACATCACTCCGGATTGAAGAAAACTCCAAGAAATCAACGGCTGAAGACCTGCAGTAAGGAGGGAGGTGCACGGAGGGTCTTAGATCGAAGGTGTAGGTGTACATAGGAGTTTTGTTGAGAGAAAATGGTGTGTGGAGCATCCTTGGTCGAATAATATGGTTCACAGAGCATCTGTGGAGATTAAAAAGGTTTTCAGAGGATTATGCATTGCTGGATATGTGTTTTTAATTCTCTGGGTGTCAAAATTACATGATGTGAACTCCCATTTCATGTCGTGTAACTCATTTCTCCTATTTCTGAGTGAAATATGGTCAAAAGATTTAAAACCCAATTAATACAAATTACACATGGTGAAATATAATTACATGTTGTGTAATATTAAACGTTGTATAATATTACATATGGTGAAATATGATTACATGTGGTGTAATATTTCACGTGGTGAAATCTGATTACATGTGGTGTAATTTAATTTCACGAAATGTTGAAATGTGGAAAAATATAGTTGTAGGGGGTGTAAATTTTTGAGGTTGTTAATTAATTCTAGACATGGACTAAATTCAAAAAATCCCATTTTCACCAAAAATTTTAAAAGAGTCATACCAAGAAAAAGATAGGATCTTACACTTGAGGAATTGGATGACTCGGCAGGTAAAGGTTCTTCGAAAAAATCATAAAATTGAAGAGGTGGAGTGGGTCCTAAGGAACTTATCATGAAGAACTACCCAAAACTTTTTATGAGGTGCAATTATAGAAATTTTGAGGATGAATGTTTTTTATTAGGGGAGAATGTAATGACCCAGAGTGTTATAATTCAATTATACCATAGTTAACTTTTCAGAGTGCTATAAAATCAGTTATAATTTTAAAAACTGTATTTTTCAAGTAAATAATGAATTTAAATAAAAATTAAATTACATATATTTAGAAAATTATTTTCATAAAATTAAGTTCATTTTTAAATTCTAAATGTCAAAAAATGTTTAGGTTGAATATTTAATATTTTTCTAAAATACTTGATTTTTTGGTGAATAGTAAAATACGATAATTTGAAATGAATGCTAAATACAAGATTTCTTGAGTCATAGGTGATGTATGGCTAGTTTAATCCCATAATCTCAAAGTATCCCTCATTATTTAAATATATTTGATGATAATTCTTGAACTATTCATAGGCTTGATCCAAAATAATAAACAAATGTATAAAATATTTAAAAATCACCCCTCTCCTCTACTATAAAGATCACACCTCACCACCTCTTCTCCTCACACCTTCCAAAGATTGAACCTTGTCAAATTTCTATCCAATACACTTCCCATGTCCCACCCCCACTTCTATGATATCTTGGTCTTAAAAAATACCAAAACCAGTCCCATTAAGGATTTTCTCAAGGAAGAGTATTCAAGAGGTAAAATCCTCTTCCTTTTCCTTTTAATTTCATTTTAATTTATTATTTTTTTATAATTATTTCCTCACTTATCCTCATCAAAAATAGCATGAAAACTCCATTAACTTATATGTACTGAAATGTTATTATTTTAACAGAATAATCCATCATCAATCCCCTTCTCCTCTCCCTTTTATTCTAAAAATGGAAACATTGTCCGCGAGGTGTTGTTTCATCGCCTTCAAGCACAACAAGTTTCCATATTTGTTCATCATCTTCAAGATTATTCATGAAACAATTTTAATAGTGGAATTGGATTTTAAAAATTATATTATAACCATTTTTATGTTATGGATGTAACATAATTACATAATACTAAATGATAAAACAAAATGAGTTAGTTATGATCAATAACCATCGTAATAATTTAAATAATTATAACTAAATGTCTTATCTAATTATTCATCCTCATACCATATAACCAAATGATATATATAACCATTTATAATTATTTATGTTCATAAAAAAATATAATTCCAATTCTTGTGAATTATACCCATTTTACAAGAACTCCATTAATTATAATTAAGCGAACCGATCATGAAAACCAAGGAAATAAACGCTCTAGAATGATAAAACTGTATCTTATAACTCATAAACAAGACCATAATTGAACTTAATAAAATTATACCAAATAAATTACATGTAGAAAATTTTATTAGTAAATTAATTAAAGGGTTTGATTTTATTATCCAGGACATAAAGGTTAAGTGCATAACACATTCGGATATAAGGTAAGGGTTTAATTCCTAAACCTTCACTTTTATTCGGTTTATACTTTCTTCTACTATACACCTATGTAATTCTTCATTTTTTTATAATTAATATAAATTATATATATATATATGTTATAAAATCATATATCCAGATCATTTTTTCATTATTTTATGGGATAATAAATGTTTTTTCAAGGTTCCCTTCTCATTTATTCTTAATATGTAAGCCCGGTTAAAGGGAACGTCTCGATTTCTATCCCATTTTCATGTACCATCCATAATTTTTTGGAGACACATTTATTTTTCTAAAATCACTAATTTTTTCATTAAAAACTATATTTTTTCATCTCTAGTTTTATACAAACAATCATGAAAAATACAAATAATTTTTCCAAAATAACTCTTCTTTGAAGTAAAAAGGGTAATCCTCTTAAGAATTCCACGATGATTTTATTAGAGTATTTTCAACTATTTCAGCTCATATGTTGAATTTTATTATTTATTGAGTTTTATATTTTATATTTATCATCCACAATATTTTATTAAATGGTTTATGGCCAATTTTATTGTGGATATGCTATCTTGATACCATTCATCATACTACTCAAAATGGTTAGTGATTATGTTTATAGATTGGGGATAGTTATTTACATTTAATATGTTAGTTTGAATATGAATTTAGATATTTATTATGTTTTACCCCTTTCATATGAGTAATTAATTGGACATAGTAAGTGTCATGTGGGTCCTATTATAGCCCCTCGGTACATCGGTAGGTCTCATGAGAAAAAATAGTTTGGGTATGGGCTAACGTCTTACCCGATTATGTATGGTGTCTTGGCCTTGGACTTGACAGTATGTTATGATGTCCTGCATTATGAATTCCCTCATTATGATATTAGTATTTGATATTCCATGGGATTATTCAACTAGTATAATATTCATGGTTATGTTTTATTATGGAATTATTTATTCATCTTTTATTCCTGCCATATTATGCTTAAGATTTTGTGATAATGGCATGTGTTCTTTTAGTTATTCATCATGTCTTATTATTTATGCTTCCATTGTATTTATTACCCTTACTGATCATCTGAGGTCACCTCTTTTTTATGTTTTATTTTTTCCAGGATGAGAATATGCATATTATGAATGACTTGAAAGGGTAATGTAAGAGTTTATGGGTGTTTCCAATTGAATTTCTATGTTGTATTTTCTTTCAAGTTGTAATGTAAAACTTATGTATGTATTCTAGATTCCAAAACTACTAAAAAATTTGGTCCTTTAGGATTCAAGACTTTTATCTATTCCAATTTAATAAATTAAGGCATAGGCTTCGGGCTACTGGGGTTAGGGTCTTTACAGTTGGTATCAAAGGAAGTTTAGTAGAAATCCGGGAAACTACATTTAGAAAACATATATTAGTGAACATAACCCTAAGATGGAATTCAACAATAAGAATAGAACAAAATCCAAGAATTTTGGTAAGGTAAAGATTAAGTGGATATTCCAAGAAATACATCCCTTTTTGGATACTACAAGTGGACATGGTTCTATAACTAATGTACCTAGGGATACTAACTCCGACAAGGTGTTCCATGCCTGACATGGGGTAACCTAGTACACGAAAACAGGCCTTATTATACACCTGGTTTAATACACCCGGAGGATACGCTTAGGATAAGTCACATTTTATTTACAAACCATTATAAGGGATTTAAAAGTAAATATGTCCCTAAAGAAACCATTTTTATGATTATGAGAATAATTATGCAAATAATTTCAATTTATGTTAAGTATTTTTCTAGTTTGAGATTATACATTATGATTTATAACATAATCTATTGTATGAAATTATATATAAATGTAACCTACTAGAAGTAATGAAAACTATATCAACGCATGTACCCTATGTAGGTATTTCTCTCCTATACAAGATGATGATGTTGGTATTGGAGTTGTGACTAGTGTTGAGCAACTTATAACTATACTAGGATAGCTGACTCAGGTTATGAATAATAACCTTACCTATATGGAGCATCTTGATCCACAATATGGATGAGTAATGTTATATTGATTTATGAAATAATAGCCTCCATCATTTAATGGGTCTACAAACCCATTTTTAGTAGACCAGTGGATAAGTTCTTTAGAGAAGATATTTCTTGCTTTGGGAAGTAATAAAAGAAGAAGCTTGTTATGGAAATTTATCTTCTTTCAGGAGACATAGATCAATAGTGGTCACTGATTCAAAACACAAAGAAGGAAGAATAAATTGTAAACATGGAATGGAGAGAATTTAAAGAACCTTTCTTAGAAAAATACTTTCCTTATGAACAGCGAGAATATATGGAAAGGTAGTTTCTAAGTCTAAGGAAAAAAGATGATGAGAATGTTTCAAAGTATGAAGCTAACATAAAATGGTTATAAATGCATGATTTAGACTATATACGTAACCCAAGGAGTAATATTGATTGATTCTTTGATGGTTTAAAACCATTCCTCTCACAGGAACTCATCTTCTAAACTTTATCATCATATAAAGATATAGTCTCATGTGTTATCAAGATAGAAAAAGAATTTTATAAGTCTTATGAATTTAAAGGAAATTAAGAGAAAAATAGGGTTTATGAACACTCTAGAAAATAAAATAAGGAAATGGGTAAGAAGGGAAGAGTTGACTTTCCATCCTATAGTAATTTTGGAAAGAAACACCCTAGTACTTGCCTGAAGGGAATAGGAGTCTCTTATAAGTGTGTGGGAAAAGGCCACCAAGCCCTTGATTGAAAGGGAAATAAAAAAATATTCTAATGTTTAATTATATAATTGTAAAGATATGGGACATTATTCACATAAATATCCTAGACGTTAAGTAAACTTTACCCAGAGAAGGCTAAGGGAGAAAGACCAATCTTATGTGATCAAAACAGTTGTGGTTGAAGTTCCCAATAATGTGGTGGTAGGTAATTTAATTGTTTTCTCAAACTTAGACAATTATTTATTTGATTTTGGATTATCAAATTCTTTTATATCTTCCTATTTTCCAAGAAAATTGGATATTTATTTTGATTTAATAAAGGAGTTGTCTATAAAAACTCTTAAGGGAAGTATCATTACAACAAATATGTGTCGATATATTCCATTTATGACACATAAACATTATTTAGTTACTAACCTTATCATCATACCCATGATTTATTTTGATATAATACTTGGTATGAATTGGATTTCAAATTATGATGTGAAAATCTATTGAAAGAAGAAGTAAGTTACAATTTTTAAGAATGATGTAGAGTTCCTTATCTTTAGAGCAGAAAACTCACCATCTGATTCTTATCTAGATCCAACCCCAGTGGATCTACTAAATTCAACTATTGGGGAGGAATAGAACACAATATCTATGGGTGATGAAATAAATCTTCAAACTGAGGATGTAAATATTGTACAAGAATACATTGATTTATTTCTAGAGTATTTACCTGGACATCCTCCAGAGAGGGAAATTGAGTTTCCTATTAATTTAATTCCTAGTGAAATCCCTATATCAAACACTCCTTATATAATTCCCATAGTGAAATTAGTGGATTTTAAGAAAAAAATAGAACAGTTGAGTATTAAGGGGTTTATTATCCCTAGTGTTTCTCCATAGATAGATCATGTTCTTTTTTGTTAAGAAGAAAGATGTATCTATGAGACTGTGAATTGACTACAGGGATATCCATGTTATTACAATAAAGAGCAAGTATTATATACCTCACATTGAGGATTTTTTTGATCAAATTCAAGGAGCCAAATATTTTTTAAAAGATTTATCTTTTATCTGGATATCATCAATTGCATGTGAATAAGGAAGATATCCTAAAGATAACATTTCGAACCAGGTATGAACATTAAGATTTTATAGTAATTCCATTTGGATTGAGTAATAAACCATCTATTTTCATGGATTTAATTAATATAGTTTTCAAATAATATCTTGATGACTTCGTTGAGGTATTTATTAATTATATCTTGGTATACTCTAAAAGCAACAAAGATCCTGAGAATCACTTGCACATTGTTTTGAAGAGTCTTAGAAGAAATGAGTTATATGGGAAGTTTATAAAGTATGATTATTGGATTCAAATATTTTCTTTTCATGGCCATATTATCTCTAAATATGGAATATTAGTTGATCCTATGAATAAATATGTGGTTCAAGAATGGCCTACACCAATGAACATAACTGAGGTACGTAATTTTATTGGTTTAGCAGGTTATTATTAGTGTTTCGTTCAGAACTTCACCCGATTAGCTAACCCATTAATTAAGCTTACTCATAAAGGGGTTAAGTTCTTATGGACAAAAGAATTTGAATAATTGTTTGAATAATTGATTAGGATATTAGTTAATTATCCAATATTGACTCTACCATTGAGAAATAGTAGATTTTTTATTTATAGTGATGCATAAAAGAAAGGACTTGGTTTTGCCATTATACAAAATGATATAGTTATTATCTACGTATAAAAATATTTAAAAGATCATGAAGAGAACTATATAAATCATGATCTTGAGTTAGTAGATGAAATATTTTCTCTAAAGATATGGATACATAATATTTATGTCAAAAAATGTGAGATATATACAGATCAAAAGAGCTTTAAGTATATCATCTCACAGTACGAACTCAACATGAGGCAAAGGAGATGGCTCGATCTACTCAAGGATTATTATTATTAAATACACTACCACCCAGGGAATGTAAAAAAGGCAGCAGATGCTTTGAGTAGGAAGGATCATGGAGTTCTGAACAAAATGGGGATTGACAAAGATCATGTGTACATGGATCTAGCAAAGATGGATATGGGAATTATCAAGGAAGGTGAAACATAATTACTTTTTTAACTGGTTTCCCAACCATATTTATTGGAAATAATTAAAATTTATCAATGTGATGATGAGAATCTTCAAAAAAATTAAAGCTATGAATGATGGGAAGTTGCAAGACTTCATGTGCGAGGATGGAATTCTGAAATTTGGGAGGAGGATATTTTTTCCTCTATACCCAATTTAAAAAATGAGTTATTGTATGATTCTCATATTTAAAATTTCTCTATACACCCTAGTAGTATGAAGATGTATAGAGATTTGAAGGAACATTTTTGGTGTGATAACATGAAGTGGGAAATTTATAATTATGTATCAAGATGTTTAGTCTTTCAATAGGTGAAGGCTGAAAGAAAACATCCTAGAGGATTCATGAAACCTATACCTATTCCTACATAGAAATGGGATGCCATAACCATTTATTTTTTCACTGGATTACCAAAAACTCTAAGAAAAAATTATTAAATATGAGTAATTATTGATCGACATACCAAATCTTCACATTTCCTCTCTATAAGGGAGTATTTTCCACTAGAGTGCCTTGAATGGATCTATATTAATAAAGTTGTAAGACTTCATGGAGAACTTCTCTCAATTGTGTCTAATCATGATTCACAATTTACATTCAAATTCCATAAAATTATTCAGAAATATTTAGATGTGGATCTTCATTTGAGTATTGCTTATCACCCTCAAACTGACGAGCTATTAAAAAGGATGATCCAAACTTTAGAAGACAAGTTGAGATCATTATCACTTGACTTCCAAGGTATGTGGGATCATTATTTATATTTGGTAGAGTTTACATATAGAAATATTTTTCATTCTAGTAATCAAATGGCACCATATGAAGCATTATACAAAAAGAGATGTTGTAAACCAACATGTTGGGGTGAAGTTGGTGAAAGGAAGCTTGTAGTCCCAAAGCTTTTAGAGGAAACAACAACGAAGTAAAAGACTATTCAAACACATACCAAAGAATATCAAAGAAATAAAAATATCTACACCAATAATCGAAGGATGGATTTTTAATTTCATGTGTTAGATCACGTTATCTTGAAAGTATCTCCATGGAAGGGTGTTATAAGATTTTGAAAGAAAGGGAAACTGAGCGTAAGGTATATTGGTCCTTTTGAAACTTTGTAGAGAATTGGAGTTGTGGATTATTGATTGGAAATACTACCTAGCCTTTCTAAGGTACACAATGTGTTCCACTTATCCTTGTTAATGAAGTACATTCCAGACCCAATACATGTACTCACTTATGAAGGAATAGAATTGGAACCTAACTTATCTTACTATAAAGAGCCTATATGGATTCTGGATACTAAAGAACAAGTGTTGAGGAATCAGATGAATCGGCTGGTAATGGTACTTTGGGAAAATCATAAAAGTAAAGAGGCAACATGGGAGCCTGATTAACTATTGATGGTAAACTACCCTAATCTTTTTTTGAAGTGACATTCTAGAAATTTCATGGATGAAATTTTTTTAAATGGGAGAATGTAATGACCTAGAATACTATAAATGAGATTTATCCTCTTACGTTTATTTTATATAGTATAGATCACATAAAATCACTTATATAACACAATATAAAGTTTATAAATGAATATTGAATGAAATAATAGGAATTTCTAAAAGTTAAAGAACTTATACTCATGAAATAGTAACTTGACCTTAGGAATAGTTATAATACCCTTATGAATAGTAAACTAGCCTAATGAATAGTAACCTCACCTATGAAATAATAAATAAAATTTAGGAATCTTATAAATGAAATTATTATATAACTATATCATAGTATAAGTAAATAAATATTTTAAAAATTATTAATTAAGTGTTAGTATTTTTGTGAGTCATAAATATTTAATTAAGATTTTATAATTAACAAAATTATTTAATAGAAAAATAATTTTCATAAAATTTATTCATGAATAATATTTTTTTGTCTTATTATTTTAGTATAATTTAATGAGACCTTACTTAATTTTTCAAAGTGTTATAAAATCATTTATAATTTTAAAAACTGTATTTTTTGAGTATATGAAAATTTTAATTCAAAATTAAATTCCTTATATTTAGAAAATTATTTTCTTAAAATGGATTTCATTTTTGAATTCTACACATCAAAAAATGGTTAGCATGAATTTTTTATTTCTTTCTAAAATACTTGGATTTTTAGTGATTAGTAAAATACGATAATTTATGATAAATGATAAATACATGATTTATTGAGTAATAGGTGATATATGGCTGATGTAAGCCCACAATATAGAACTATACTTAATTATGTTAATATATTTTATGATAATTCTTGAAAAATTCATATTCTTGAGCCAAAATAATAAACAAAGGATTAAAATATTCAAATATCACCCCTCTCATCCACTATAAATACCACCTCTTTTCCTCACACCTTCCAAGCTTTAATCGTTGTAAAATTTCTACCCAATCCTCTTCCAAATTACCTCCCCCATTTATATGAGATATTCTTCTTAACAAAAGATCAAAACCAATCCCCTTAAGGAGGTTCTCAATGAGGAGTATTCAAGAGGTAAAATCCTCTTCCTTTTCCTTTTAATTTCATTTCAAGTTATTTTCTTTTATTATTCTTTCCTTACCTCCCCTCATACAAAATAGCATGAAAAATAAATTAACATACATTTATTGAAATTTTATTATGATAATTGAATAATCCATCATCAATTCCCTTCTCCTCTCCCTTTTATTCAAAAAATGGAAATGCCATCCGTGAGGTGTTGTTTCATCGCCTTCAAGGATGAAAAGTTTTCATTTTACTTCACTATCTTCAAGGATGTTCATAAAACCATTTTAATGGTGGAAAAGGATTGTAAAATTTATATTATAACCCTTTTTATGTTCTGTATTTATCATATTTACATAATACTAAATTATAAAACAAAATGATTACATTATGATCAATAATCGCCATAATAATCTAAATGGTTATCACTAAATGTATTATCTAATGATTCATCCCCATACCATATAACTAATTGATATATATAACCATTTAAACATATTTATGTTCTTAAAAACATATAATTCCAATTCTTGTGAATTATACCAATTTTACATGAACTCCATTACCTAAAAATATGCGAACTGATCATGAAAACCAATGAAACGAACACTCCATAATGATAAAATTGTATCTTATAACTCATCAAAAAGACCATAAATGAACTTATAGAATTATAAAAAATCAATTAAATGTAGAAAAGTTTCTTAATTAATTAATTAATGTATTTAATTTTATTATCCAATACATTAAGGTCAAGTGCATAACACATTAAGACATAATATAAGGGATTTCTTCCCGAACCTTCATTTTCATTCGGGTTATGCTTTATTCCCCTATACACAAATTTAATTATTAATTTTTTTAGAATTATTATAAATTACATATATATATTCCAAAATCATATATACAGGTCATTTCATCATTCTTTGATGGTAAAATAAATGTTTTTCAAGGTTCCATTCTCATTTCTTCCCAATGCACAAGCCCGGTTAAAGGGAACATCTCCATTTCTTACCCATTTTAAAGTACCATCCATAATCTATTTTAATATGAATTTATTTTTCTAAAAAAATAATTTTTTCATGAAAAATATATTTTTTCACCTTTGGTTTTATACAAATAATCATGACAAATAAAAATGATTTTTCCAAAAGAACTCTTCTTTGCAAAGTAAAGAGGGTATTTCTCTCAAGAATTTATCAATGATTTTATTACATTATTTTTAACTATTTCAACACCTCTATCAAATTTTATTATTAATTTAGTTTTATATATTGTTTTTATCATACACCATATTTTATTAAATGGTTTATTAGTAGTTTTATTGTGGATGTTCTATCTTTATACCATTCACCATATTACTCAGAATGGTTAGTGATTATGTTTATAGATTGGGGAAAGTTATTTACATTTCATATAATAGTTTAAATATGAATGTATATGTTGATTATGTTTTATCCCTTTAAGATGAGGAATTAATTGGACTTAGTAAGTGTCAGGTGGGGACCTCTATATCCACTTGGTACATCGTTAGGCCTCATGAATAAAACTAGTTTGGGTATGGGAAAACATCTTACCCAATTATGTATGGTGTCTTGGTTGAGGCCTTGAAGGTATGTTATGATGTCCCGCATTATGAATTACCTTATTATGATATTGGTATTTGATATTCCATGTGATTATCCAACTATTTTCATATCCATGGTTATGTTTTATTATGGAATTATTTATTTTTCTTTTATTATTTCTGTATTATTCTCAAGATTTTGTTCTAATAGCATGTGTTCTTTTAGTTATTCACCATGCCTTTTTATTTATGTGTACGCTATATTACTTAACCTTACTAATATTCTTATCTCACCCCTTTCTTATATTTTATTTTTTTTCCACGATGCGAATATGTATATTAGGAATGACTTTCAAGGATAATCTAGAAGTTTATGGGTGTTTCAAATTGAATTTCAATGTTTTATTTCCTTTCAAGTTGTAATTTAAAACTTAAGTATGTATTCTAGCTTCCAAAACTACAAAATTATTTGGTACTTTGGGATTAAAGACTGGTATATATTCCAACGTAATAAATTAAGGCACCGTCTCCATGCTACTGGGGTCAGGGTCTTTATATGTTCACCTAGAAAATGTTAATAAATATTCTTTTTACTCATTGATGAAAATGACCAATATGGAATGTTAATTTTCTTTTAAACTTCTTGAATAATATCAACTAATAGAAAATGACCTCATTAAATTATTGAGGTATAGATAAGGAAATTTTCAAAATAATCCAATGAATTAGGAAATGGAAAAAAGGGAAGTTCCCGATCAAAAAGAAAAGGATTGGTCGGCTTCACTTACAAGAAACACTTCGGGTAAAATATGAGTCAAGGGGAAATGAAATATCATGGGAACATAAAAACCCCCATGAATATAAAATGGAAATAATGAGTGGTTTTATAAAGAATAAAAATTCACCATATTGGTTATCTTTCAAAAACAATCTCGATTTGAAAATATGATGGGCAACGAAACCCTTATGGTTTGAGTAACATTTTGATCTAAACCACTTCCAAGTTGGGTATCATTTGAATTAATGGCCATTTAAATAGTGTAAAAATTTGGATCTTGAAAACCTATTAAAATGTTAAAATAAATTCATTGGGAATTAATCACAGCATATTAAAGTTATCGTGGTGCATATTAAAAAATATGCCTCATGAAATTAAATTAGATACAAAAAACCCCTTACATTGTTTCTTTTCTTAGTCGAATTTACTCTAAAATCCTGTATAAAAAACATTAATTTATTAATCACCAATTTAATAACCTTTTTCATATACATAAAATTTTATAAAATTCATTTATAATTATTCTCCATATTTATATTACTTAGTTATTACCTATTTTCAATGTCAGGTGTGGGTATTCTTGATTTTGTTGAACTAGTTTTCTAATAGTGGTAAGGTTATTCATTCTTATACCAAATTTCATCATTAAAATATCATTAAATATGATATAATGGTTGTATTATAATTATTTATTAAGTTTAAATTTCCTTTCATGATTAATTTATTCTTTATCCAAGAAGATAAAATCGACAATAGACATTTTTTGGGGATTATTAACCTACAAAGTGTGTTTTATTAATTAATGAGTTAAATATTGATACATCTTTTACAAAACCAAAAATAATATTTATTTATTTATTTATATCATATTATAATAGTAATTAATTTTTTATAATCATCCATGATTAAAGTTCATATCATTGTTTAAGTAGGTAGTCAAACTGACTGAAACATGAACATACAATCATTATTGAGGATCGTGAGGTGATTTAGTTGTAATATGATTAAACTATTAGTATAATAAAATAATATAGTGTTTATTAGTGTGATATATTAGAATTGTAAAATATATAGAAGAATAATTAATGGATATGAAAATATTATTTTATTTTAATTAAATTTGTCTCACTTACACTATAGGAAAAACTGAATTTCATTGCGGTTTTTTAATGATCGTTTTAAAAACCACAGCTAAATATTTTATGAAAACAAATCATGGAAATTTTTTAATGGTGATTGTAAAAACCTCTACTAAATGTATTTTTATTTATTTATCTATTTATTTATTTATTTATTTATAACTGTTGTTTTTTGAAAAAAAATTACTAAATAAGTGGGTAAAATATTAAATATTACATATTTAATTATGATTTATTATTAATAATTATGATTTTCTATTTAAAATCGTTTATTTTTTATTTTTTACAATTTTCATTAATTATAATGTTTAATTGTTAAATATTATTAATTATTACTTAGTAATTATTTGAAACATAAATTAATTCTTGGATAAGTTTAACATCATACTTCGACATCAAATGAAGATAACATTGATCAAAGTGTCTGTTTTAACTACACAACCAATAAAAGTGAAGCTTATGGAATGATCTATAATGACATTAGAAAATAATTTGATAATAATTAATATAATAAAAAATATTAAAGTTTTAAGGGAAGTTGAAAATCGAACATAAACTTCAAACAACCATAACTTTTGATCCGAGGGTTCGTTTCGGCTCTACCATATATCAAATCGAAGTCTATGATGAGACTTATGCCTTGTAAACAAGTGAGGATCACAATAACTATTTTTTGAGGTCAAAAAAGGCTCGAACGACCTCATAATCATATTTTTTGGTTTGGATACCATGATTTTTGAACATTTCATGACATTTCTACTTCATTTAAGAGTGTTTTTATATGCATGTTGGGTCATCTATGATTTTATTCTATGGATTTACATTCCTTTTGATTTTATGGTGTTCTAGTTATTGTGGTTTTCCCTCTTTTGGTGATTTATTATCTATTATATATATTTGTATGTATTTCTATACATTTATGTATATTTATTTATAGTTTGTATATATTTATCAATATTTATTTAAAATTATATATAATTTTATCAGTGCATCAATATATATATATGTGAATATTTGTATCTATTTATATACATTTATAATATTTATATATATTTATGTTTATATATTTGTATAACTTATATGAGTATATATATAGATATTTATATTTACTTGTGTTCATATATAAATTTATATTAATATACAATTATAAACATGTATGTGTTTATAAATATTTATGAAACATAAATGTGTGTTTATAAATATTTATGTAATTTTTGTTATATGTATATATATTTATAGATATTTATATCCAACTATTATTTATTATTTATTACTTATTTTTTATTATTAATTATTTATTATTTATTATTTGTTCATTAATTATTAATTATTAAAAATTATTTTTTTTTATTTCTTATTTTTTATTTTTTATTTTTTATTTTTTATTTTTTATTTTTTACTTTTTATTTTTTATTTATTATTTGTTAAATTATTATTTATTATTTTTAATATTTATTATCTATTTATTCCATATTATTATATAATATTTCTAATTTATTATTAATTTATTATTTGTTACAATTTATAATTATTATAAAATTATAATTGAAGAAAAATTTATTTATTATTTATTTATTATTATTTATTTATTATTTATTATTTATTATTTACTATTTATTTATTTATTATTTATTTATTATTTTTATTTTTATTTTTAATTTATTTTTAATATATTACTATTTTATTATTAATGTATCATTAACATATTTTTTATTTTTTTATTTTTTATTTATTTTTTATATATTTGTTAATAATTTATAATTTATATATTATTTATTTATTTATTTATTATAAATTATTTATTATTATTTATTAATGATTATTTATTAATGATTATTTGTTAATGATTATTTATTATTTTTCATTTTTCATTTTTCATTTTTTTATTATTTTTTTTTATTTTTTTTTTTACTTTTTATTTTATTTTTATTTTTTTTCTATTTTTTCATTTTTTATTTTTTATTTTTTATTTTTTATTTTTTTATTTTTTTATTTTTTTTTTATTTTTTTTTTTTTATTTTTTATTTTTTTTTTATTGTTTATTGTTTATTATTTATTATTTATTATTTACTATTTACTATTTATTATTTATTATTTATTATTTATTATTTATTATTTATTATTTATTTAATCTATATTAATTTATTTTTTATTATTAAATTGTTGTTAAATTATATTTTAATATTTATTATAGTTTATTAAATATTATTTATAATTTATTATTTAATTGTTATTTATTATTACTTTACAATTGACATATTATTTATTATTTATTTCATATTTATAATTTATTTTCTATTTATTTATTTTTATTTATTTTTTTATTTTTCATATATTTATTTTAAATTTATTTTTAATATATATTTAATTTGTTATTAATTATTTATTTATTACTTATTATTTATTATTTATTTATTACTTATTTATTATCTTTTATGTATTTATTATTTATTTATTTATCAGATATTAATTTATTATTTTTTTTAATTTATTATTTATTCATTATTTATTCATTGATTATTATTTATTTATTTATTTATTAATCATTTTATAGTTATTTATTAATAATTGTTTTGTTATTTATTAATTATTATTTATTATTTATTGGTTATTAGTTATTATTTATTAGTTATTCTTTGTTAATTGTTAAGTGTTAATTGTTAATTATTTAGTTCATATTTATTTGTTATGTATTATTTGTTTTTTTATTACTTATTATTATTCTTTAATGTTATTATTTCTTTTATCTATATATATAAGTATATTAAATTTTATTTACTTACCATATGAAGAGATTGTTGGAGTGGTAAAATATTTCTAGAATAACCAAGAGGTAAGGGGTTCAAATCTCACACATCACATATATATATTGAATTCGTACATGACATATGCATATCCATGAATGCATGGAGATAAATAAATAATAATTCAATTAAAAAATAAAAAATAAAAAATCACTGCGAAACAATTTAGGGGCATTTTAAACTGATGCTAAAGGCTTCTCTTGTTTTAAAAAAACTATCTCTAAATCATTCTATAGTGGTTTGGGAAAATCACTACTAAATGATTGTTGAAAAATGATTTAGCGACAGTTTTTCAAAACCATCATGAAATGGTTTAGCAGTAGTTTAAACCGCCGCTAAAAGCTTACTTTGGCGTAGTGTTAGTACACTTATTTTAAATGATTTAATTAAATATAATATTTTTTTGATCTTATCATAAATAGATTCTCTAATTTTTCATAACATAACCTTAATGATGTCGTAAATATGATATTTATCCTTTATATGCATTCTCATGACCAACCCAGTAAAGCGGTATTCCACACGTACGCATGGTTGACGATTTCATTTTCCATGGAATGGGATAGATGAATAATATTTTTATCCTTTTAGAATCAAAAATATTTTATAAATATAATACTTATTTATTAAATTCATCATTATTACTTGTCGTCTTAGGTGTTTAAGGAAAATCAAACATGGCATCTTTTGGAGGTGGTAGTCTGGGCACACACAAATGTTGTTTTCGCTTTTCTTAGGGAAAAAGGGAAGGGCGGTTAAAGCTTATACCATCATTATAATCACATACCATTTTGATAAGGATACAAATGTTATCATTTTGAGATGGTGAAAATAAATTTGAGAAAGAAGAATTCCGTATAAGGGAAAAGAAAAGTAGAAGAAGTTGTTAGAAATCTATACCTTGCTACTTGGGTTATCTTAATTTTGAAGGGGTTTAAACCTTTTAAGGATGGTATTTTGTGAAGATCATAACCTCGTTATTATTTCTAAGAGTGTTTAGGATAATTTTGGGTAGATTTTGAGCTAATCTATGGGGGTTTTGGTGCAATGGTAAGTGAGCAGCGGAGAGTGAATTTTATAAGTGAAAAGGAGTGGCAATTTCATAAATACCCAAAACATTTCACCAATGGAAAGTCACTCTGAAGTAAAATGGATCCAAAATTTATAAATAATAAATATGATAAGAGATAAGTTCAACACACACCTCACCCCTTCAACTAAAACATGTTTTTAACATGTTTGTCCCTTTACCTCCTAGGTTACTCATTTTTACAATTTTGTTTTTTACCATGGTAACTAGTTTTTACCTAGTTAATTTATCATTTATTCCCACAAATAAAATGGCCTAAATTATATAATTTGGGCCAAATTTTTAAAAAATTAAAATCCATTTTTTTTATTAAATTTATAAAAGTGATGAAAAATAATTTTAAAATACAAAATGTATAATGTATTAAAAACACGTTTTTTGAATAATATAACTTAAATTCTAAAATATAAAATATATGTTTATAAATTAAATCCAAAATTTTTAAAATTATAAAGTCGCTTATAAAATATTTATTTGGTCTTATAAAAAAATTTCTTGAATTTTTAATTCATACTTATATACTAATAATGTCATAAAAGTCATGTTATTTGTAAAAATTGTATTTTACACTATTTGCCTAAAACTCAATCTTTTTAGAAAAATATCAAAAATTCATCTTAGGTTTATATTTCCATGATAAATCCAAAAATGAATTTATATTTATCTAATTTGTTTTCTAAATTTAATAAATTTAGCTTTAAAATGAAAATAAAAAAATATAAAGTAAAACAACTTTTATTGAAAAATGTCATTTTTAAACATTAAGTGTTCTTAATATTATTTCATATCACTTTCTAATTTAAAATATTTTAATATGTTAGTTCATATATTTTAAAGGCTTTTATTTTAATCCATTATGATAAAATATATAATACTTAAGCAAATGATTCTTTGAGAAAAATAAATATTACTTTTATACAAAATACGCTTTAACAAATATGATTAAAATTAATTATTTATATTCTAAAATTTAATTTTACTACTCCATTGATATTAAAATATTTATTTGAATTTCATATATACATCGTATTATATTTTATTCTTATTATTATTGTTATTTATATGTAATTCATTATTATTTATGTATTTATAATAATTTCATATCATATTTTATTTCTTTGTGGGTTATAATATTTTAAATTTACTACTTAAAAATACATGACTTCAATATACCTATTGGGTATCTAACCAACAACCATATTTTCAAATACCATGTTTACAATAACCATATTTATAAAAGCTATATTTTATAACATTATATACACTTACTAAATCATTCATTCATTCCATTCTCACTTCAAAAGTCATGGTTCTTATTTCATATTATATTTTTTTATAATGCTTTATCCTTTCATGGTGATATTACTCATTATAGATTTTGTTTGGATATTGCTGATCCTTAAGGTTAAATATGATCCCAGATATTGTCTAGTTGTGAAGATTTTTTTATATATTTCCCCTATTGATTTATTCACTTTTAATGGATGTATTTCATCCACAATGTGTAATAATCTATGGTGTACTATGCTTATTTTTATGTGCTTCTTTTGTAACGAACCAATTATAAGTGAATAAAATGTTTTTATTTTGGTTTATATTTTATAGGTAACATTTTATAATCATAATTTAACCATTTTTATAGAATATAGTAATGTTATTTAAAATTATAGATAACAATAATAATAATAATAATGGCTCTTGAAACCTTGGGTGTTACAATGATCAGGGTGAAAGTTGATTTCTCTATTCTTGGGGCGTAATAACTGATTGAGGTTAGTGAGACACCCATGCACTGGGTTGCTCAAGATTTGATGGAAATTTGAGGTTTTTTATATATCGAAATATTGGATATCAATGATGATTTAGGATGTATTAGGACTATATAAATTTTTGTATGGGTAGGTTAATTGTGATGTAATTAATGGGTTTAGGGAATGTCTGCCAAGGTTTTAGTGATAATTAATAGATCATTGATGTGTCTGGATGGTCTAGGTTGGAGTTCCATAATGTCATATATTTCAGTGTAGGTCTCAATAGGGATTGTTTGTGATGAGGTGAGTCTAGATCAATAGGAGTGGAAAATGTGTGACATTGCATCATATCTAGTGTTATAATTTGGATTTAGTATAAGGAAAATTATGTGTTGAGGAATGCATGATAGAATATTGAGGGTTTAACCCTTGTTTTGAGAGAGTTTTAATAAATATCAGGGGCGACATTCTTGGTAATCTAAGAATTGGTAGATAAGTTGTTTGGATTGGTGCTTGGGAATAAGTGGGTTGGTTCAGTAGGATAACAATGAGGATGATCCTATAGTATGGAACATCTTTTTGGCCATAAGTTTATGACCCTTATATTGGAAGGGTCATAGTGATGGTGAAACTAGTTGGTGGCTCGTTGAGATTCCATTAGGATACGAAAGTGTGGGAAGGAAAATCCCATTTAGTTCCTTAGTAAAGAGAATAATTTATCATTCATATATGGTATTCAGGTAGATTCAATGTCTGGGGAAGGTGACTTGGGTAGAATTCAATGTTTCATTTATGGATGGATAAGACTAGGATTCTTTATTTCTTGTATATAAGGTGTGATGATAGTTTCGTCTTGTTGAGAGGACAGCTGTTAAATTACATTGAGTGTCAAATTCAAACATCCATGTGAATGGTTGGGATGTTTTCAAAACACTCCTAGTATTTAAGGTACTATGATATGGTTTATATGATGGTGAGTTAGTGTGAGAGGTTGTGTGGTTTCAAGAAAAGTCAGTCAGTGAAAACTAACATGTTTTTCTATCTGTAATTGTAAGTGGTGGTGTGAGAATTTCATTAGGTACATTGTTCAAGATGTGGTTGTGGTGTCTCAAGGAGTAGACTAGGAATTTATGAGTAGAATTTATTGTATCCAATTTATTATAGTGCATAGGTAATGGGGTTACATTCAATTCAATTTTGAATTTAGATTTGAGAGTGGTATCAGGTTTTAATCAATGAATGGATAGTCATCTGACATTCTAGGTGATTATCTATGATTAAAAGTTATCATTGGGAGTTTTTAAAAAATATTATCATTATATGTTTGAAATTTTATAGGTAATTTAAATTTTGAGTTCTTGGGAATGTATTTTTTTGGGAATTTGGATTAAAATTGAACATAAAAGAGTTGGGACATATCTAAAATATGAATTTATGCATTCTTAAGTGTTTTTTAGAGAGCCCATAAGGTGTATCGGGTCTTTATATCAAGGAAGGATAGGGTGTTGAATTATATATTTGTTCTAGTAACCACTGAGTACCTGGTATTAAGGAATTGGGTACTCAGTGGCTATGGTAGCAGGGTAGTATCCATGGAGTTCCATCATGGGTATGATGCCTCACCAAGTACCTGATGATTATTGATTAAGCATGAAGTGGGTTCCCAATGTGTTTTTCATATTATGGTAAAACCAATAATTTTGGGGTTATCCCCCCCCCCTTGTTTTTAAATAATTGAGTGCTCAAGGAGGGAATTTTTCTATCCATCTCCCCACAGTTTCTCCCCCATGAATACCTCTTGGTTTCTCATTGGTTCATAGCTAATCAAGGCTTGTTTCATTACATTTTTCTTAAGTAAAATCTCCCTTCTCTCCCTCCACATATTTCTCTTTTTCATTATGTATTTTTAATTAGGTTATTATTCGAGATTATACTAAAGTAAGGAGGAGTGTTCCTCGATAACTGGGGGATCACACACTATTGTGAGTATGTCACCTAAGGAGTAATTAAACCCCATGAATAGAGGATCGTGCCCTGAATCATGTAGGTACCTAAACATCTTGTATGCTCTAAAACACCATGCCTTCTCTTTTTTGTTATCTCTATAAAGACAAGAACCTCAAAATACCTAAAACATATCATATGTTACTTTTGTTAGCCAAAAGGATCACACCACCATGCTCTACATCAAGAAATACTCTAAATGGACTAACCATGAAAATAAAACTAATACTCAAGGGATAAATCACAAATAATACTATAAATATCCCATTACACTATGTGTCTAGGAAGGTACATGGTGTGTAAGTATCATGGGAAAATCCAGTCATGTATTTTCATAGCTCAATCCATGTGAAGACAAACTACATGGTGTGTGTAGTGGGGTACACATCATGTAGAGTACTCAGGTGGGGCTAGTTATGTTCTTCCACTACCTAATCTGTGTTATGTATCTAGGTACACAACATCTTCATATGGTATATAGCATGTGAGGTTTCTCAAGTTGACCGATGTGTAATTTTTATACATGTAAAGACCCAGAAATTTCAAGGAAATTTTTTTCTTAATTTTCTTTGGAATTTTACAAGAATGCAGTTTCTGACGGCGCCTGATTCCGAGGCCTGGTGTGCCCGGAATTAATTTCCGAAGTTTAGCTCAGGTACGTTCAGTGAACAAACAATCGGGAATTTCTAACTTGTGAACCGGTGCCCGGAATCGAATTCTGAGGGCACCGATGGAACCGTAGCGCCGGTAATTACTTAGGAACTCCTGTTCCGGAGTTGTGTTTACATGAGAGAAGTTGATAAAAATTGTGGAAGTTAAAAATAAAAATTTAACAACAATTTTTATTTTTCTCTAAGTGTTTTTATCCTTTGGGAGGAATTTGGGTAACTACCCAACTTCCCTTTGTAGGTTATGAAAGAGGTGGGGCCCACACGAACCCCACCCCTTCATATTCTTCAACTCTTCAACTCCTATCAACTCACCATAAATTAAGATAACTTAAGTTATTAATGGACTGAGTTTAGTGTGGTTATTCAAATTTTAAACTCTTGAAATTCAAAGGTTTTGTTGTGTTAATAAAATAAGTTGGGAACTTATTTTATGGGTTAGAACCTTTGTTGCTTGGAAGCCTTTGGAGAAAAAGCTTAGGAAATCCTGAGTTTCTTCTTTCTCTACGACGAAGAACACGAAGAACGTCTCTTCCGCCACTAAAGCACGACGACGCCATCTTCTTCATTGTTCTTCAACTGAGGCAAGGAAAGGGAAGCGACGCCCACGACATCTCCAACGACCTTCATCCGCGTCAAAGGAGAAGACGTTGCCTGTGAAGAACATCGTCAACGACGACGTCACCTCCGAACGCTCGTCCACCAACGACGAGTACCCTTCTTCCTTTTCGACGCATGAGCGTGAGAATTGGGAGTGTGTGTCGAACACAACAATCGAGGAATCGATATCTGCCCTTTTTCCGAGATCGTCAACGAACGACAATTACGAGGTAGGGGATTATTTTATTTAATTATTTCCGTTCATGATTCTAGTTTATCGATTATCGTGGATTTTCGACTAGATGATATCGTTTAACGAGAGGGGGGCCGGACCGCACAAGCACGGCCGAACACCCCTCCTATGTTCAAGTTTGATTCTTTGTGGATAGAACGGAATGGCGTGGTGTTGTCGCACCACGCGGGAATCACACGGCAAGTATTACACGACGCCGTCACACCGTGCCGTGGAAATAAATTCAAGGACGCGACGCCATCATGTCGTGCCGTGGAAATAAATTCAAGGACGCGACGCCGTCGCGCCGCGTCAAAGAAAACCGAAGACGCCACGGCCGGAGAGGGGCCGCGGCGGAGGGGTGCGGTGCCGTCGCACTGCGCCGGACGACAAGGGTCGCAGCCGGTTCTGGGCCGCGGTGGAGCAAGGTGACCGGCGGCCGGACCGGGCCACCGGTGTCGGCGAAGAAGGGGACCGGTCGTCGCCGATCCCGTGGAGGCCAGAACCGGACGGCCAGGGCGGGCCGTCCGGACCGGTGTACAACCGGGGGTTCAAACCCCCGGCCGGCTGGCCAAAACAGCCCCCCTTAATTGTGGGGGGGGGGGCGCGGTTACACAGGGGGGCAGGCACCCCCCCCCCCTTTGCCGAAACGGCTCGGCCAAAGGGCTGAGCCAGACAGCGCGCTGGGTGCGCTGTCCCCAGCCGAACCGGCGCTTGACCGGTCTGCCAGGCCGGGCCGCGCCGGGCCGGACCGGGCCGCGCCGCGCCGGGCCGGGCTGACCCGGACCCCGGGCGGGTCGACCCGGTTCGGGCCGACCGGGGGGTCTCGGGCCGGGTCGGTCCGGGCCCGAAACCCCCGTTATCGGACTGTTTGGGTTCAAATGCCCATAACTCGGGCTACGGACCTCCAAACGACGCGCCGTCAGCAGCGATGCGATCCTAGGATCGAGACGGTCATTTCGACATATCGCACTCAAGGTTTCGGATTACTTTGAGTTCGGTCGGGTTGGTTCGTACACGAAACCAACCGGGCCCTCGGAGCGGAAATGCTCATATCTTGAGCTTCGGACGTCCGATTGACGTGCCATCAACTTTGTTGAATTCCTCTAAGTGAGACGGATATTTTGTCTTACTCCGCTTGAGGTTTGGATGTCGTCGGAGTGTGGTCGGGTTGGTTCGCTCACGAAACCAACCGGGCCCCTGGAACGAAAAACCCAATAACTCACAGACCGGGCGTCCGATTGACGCACTGTCTGTCTCGTTGTTTTCCTCTTGATGAGACGGAACTTTTGGCATACTTCGCCCGATATTTGGATACATTTGGATAGTGGCCGGGTTGGATCGCACCCGAAATCCAACCGGGCCCCTAGAACAGAAAAGCTGATATCTTTCAGACAGGACGTCTGTTTGACGAACCATCAGCGGCGTTGTTGATCACGTTGAGAAACGGTCCCAATGAGTATACCCTATGAGAGTTCGGGGTACAGTTGAGATACTCCCGGTATTGGTTCGCTCACGAAACCAACCGGGCCCCTGGAATGAAAAGGCTAGAAACTCACAGACCGGGCGTCCGATTGACGCGTCGTCTGTTGCGTTGAGACCCCTATGACGAGGCGGTCCTTGAGATACTTCTTCGTGGGACTTTGAGATACTTGGAGTATCGACCAGTATATCGTGGAGCAGACCCTCCCAGAGACGAGCGTATGGAGTACGGAGACCGTGTAGCTGGCTGAGACCTCATGACTGCTTGACCGACTCGACTTGGAGTGAGTCGACTAGCCCATTGGATAGAGCACTACTTTGTGAGGTGCAGACCCATGGCAGATGGAGCACTACCTATGTGACAGTGCAGACCCGCGGTACTCGTCCGTAGAGTACCTCAGCAGGCTACTAGGGGGTGTGCACTACTATGTTTGGGTGACATACCTCAGCGGGAAGCACTACTGTGTCTGGGTGGTTGACCCGCGGTACTCGACAGGAGGAGTACCTCAGTAGTCTTAGGTTAGTGAGTAGTACCTCAGAGTTGTGACAGGACCACTGTACACTCCAGAGACGGAGCTCTTCAGCAGTTAAGGTTTCGATAATGAAAATCATGGTTTGAGCTGAGACTTTTGACCTTTGTGTTTACCTCATGATTGAGATGGGTCACTTGATAACTTAGATATATGTATGGGCATATACCTGGGTAGTGGTTATCCGTTGATTTCATGATCTTGTTGTTTTCCTCATGATTGAGATGGGTTACTTGATAACTTAGGTATATTCATGGGCATATACCTAAGTAGAGGTTATCTATTGAGATCTTCTTGGTAGTTATCCATGTTGGTTTTAGTGAGACCTTGAGGGTCTCGAGGTCCCTACTGAGTATCGTTATACTCACCCCTGCACGGGCTATGCCCGCACCTCATTGTGTTGGTTGTAGATGACGGGCAGTGCTGACGGAGGCCGAGTGTTCGAGGACTGGACGGTACCCGGAGGTGGACTACACGACGAGTCAGTATCCAGAGGTGGAATTCACGGCGAGACGACACTCGGAGGAGGTTGACGGGCAAGAGCGTTATGGAGGCTATATGTACCTACCCTTCAGGTAGGATCCGTGGTGGACGATCCAGGATCTGCGCCATCTGTACCTACACTTCAGGTAGGATCCGAGGAGGACGACCCAAGAGCCGCTTCCTTCCCTCCAGCTGTTGTCTTTTTCTGTTGTACTTTGTTCAGTTGTAGTTGTACTTTCTTTTGGGTTTGTATTCTGGCCCATTTACCTTTCATCACTTCTCTTTGTACTTAGTGTTTTACTTCCGCTTGTACTCTGTGGTGTTTTGTTTTCTTTTATAAAGGCAATGCCTTCCCAATTATCGGGATTTACGCCTTTGGTGCTAGTCGCCAGCCCCTGGCCTATGGAAGGCGGGCTTGGGGTAGTCACGGCACGGGACCTGAGGACGGGTCGTGACAAATTGGTATCAAAGGAGTCGGTTCTACCGCAGAACTTATAACTCTGATATATTCTTTCTGTGAAGCAATAGTGTTAAGAGTACCGAGTGTGGTTTTCAGTTCAGGGAGTCCAGTGTTGGTGCGGGCGGCCGACGTATCCATACACCAGGACGCTGAAAACTGATTTCCGACTTTGTGCACGAAAACACTGATTGCATGTGCGTTTCCGGAAGTTTAATTTTAATATCAGCTCAAACCAGGTCAGCTCACCGGGTATAATCGTTTGACCATGTCACGTTGTTTCTTTCAGGATGTCTTTTCTCGGACGACTAGCTACAGCCTAGAGGGATGTGCGTACTGACAGCTTATCGAGCGACGAGGCTTCAGTACAGGGCCCTCTTGCAGTTGAGGCACCAGCGGTACTACCATACGTTGGGCCACCGATGCCACCAGCCCCAGCAGTAGGCGATGCACGCCACTTGAGTGCGCTGCACGAGTTCCAGCGCCAGAGGCCACCCAGGTTCTGGGGAGAGACGGACCCACAGGTGGCTGAGGATTGGCTGGAGGCTGTGGTGAGAGTCTTCAGGCTAGTGGGGATGCCGGCAGACTTCATGGTGATCTTTACTGCCATCCACCTTCAGGAAGAAGCAGGCAGGTGGTGGAGCCACTTGTTTCAGTTTTGCAACGGGATGACCTTCGCATGGGAAGACTTCGAGACCTTATTCAGGGTGGAGTTTGTGCCAGTAGCTCTACACCCAGAGCGTGTACAGGAGATTCTACCTTTGCCACATGTTTTTCGATCAGTATCCGAGTCATCTGTGGGCAGTAGATAGATGATGCAGAGGTCCAGGAAGACCAGACCAACAGTTGGACGATCTCGGGTTTTAGGACCGGTGGTGTGGGGCACCCGGGGTGGGGTCAGAGCCAGGCGTGCCAGAAACAGACAGTGTTACTCATACGGCGGGAAGGGTCACCTGGCACGTGACTGTCCTACTCCTCGTACAGTTGATCCGCAGGCTTTGGAGGAGCCACCGAGGCAGAAGCAGCGGCGGGTGCTTGAGAAATAGCCGAGCAGTGGACAAGGCAGTAGAGCTCCGGGAGCAGATGGACAGGAGCGGGACTATCTCCAGACCTGGAGGCTTTTGATCATGTTTCTTCTACTTTTTTTGTTTTTACATTTGTGTCTTTGTACTATGAGCTGAAATAATAAAAAGACACTTATCTTTTTTTTCTTTCCTGTCCTTTTGTTTGGTTGATACTGAGTGGTTCCAGATAAACTATTGACTTGACCCTCACTTTCGAGATTTCTACTGGAGGAGACCCAGTGACCTCAGACTGATGCCGATAGTGTGACTCGACCCTTGGAGGCGAGAGTGACAGTTGGATCTCTTAGTAGTTACGTCGAGGCCTTACGACGTCATCCATGGAATGAATGCATCATTCATGTCAGGATAGACTGTATTAGGCAATGGGTGTGGTTCATCCAGGGGGGGTGAGACCGGGTTTCTCTTTTTCGGCAAAGGAGAAAATTTAGCAGCTCTTCCATATCGTAGGAAAAGAAGGAGCAGATCATCCAGGATCGGATGAAGACTGCACAGTGCAGTAAGAAACAGGAAACTGGCTCCATTCTAAGAGACTCGAGCGTGTTAAATGTTAAAGAAGAGGAATCTTAAAGGAGAGATGAGTCTGCGAAGAAGCAGACGTAGAGGCAGAGCTAGGAGATCAGCGTGAGGTGGTCTATATCTTAACATGCTACAACCACCCGCCTTAGTTATCCCCGCCAGGCTCAGGGAGCTGGAGAGCGAAGGAAGAGTGCGGCTGTGTGCGGTCAAGGAGTGTGACCCAATGGCTCTAAAAATGATTCAAGGGACAGTCTGTGTCCACTACTAGCTGCTGTAGTAACAGACGTCAATATGAATCATTCCTCTCTTTTACAAATCTTGTTCCAGACCTAGAGTTTCCGGTAATCCGTGGACTTGACCCTCACGTCTGGAGATACCTTGGGAGGATACTCGATAATCACACTTACGCTGACAGTGTGGTCAGACCCTCGAGGTGAGAGTTTCGGTTGGAATCTCTTGGTAGCAGCGTCGAGGCCTTACGACGTTGGTCTGAGTATGGATTAGATCCACAGTTCATACACAGATTGACTGTATTAGGCACAAAGGTTGTGGTTTAACTACAATGTCAGGATGAGTTTTCCTTGGTAGGCGAAAAGGAAACCTAGGCAGCACAAGTTAAACTCATGCACGGGAGGGTGCGACCGATCACTCTTGATTCAGCCAACCTTACCCTTGTGGCAGCAGTCGTTTTTAGTTTCAGTTCTAATCTGAAAAGGGAAGACCTATGGAGATTGAGGATGGAGACCATGTCCTTATACGGGTCTCACCTTGACGAGGTTTACGGAGATGTGGCCAAGGCGGCAAGTTATCTCAAAGGTTCAACGGACCTATCTAGGTCCCCAGCAGGGTAGGCGAGGTGGTTTACCGCTTCACCATTCTACCTCAGTTGCACCAGGTGCACGACGTTTCCAAGTATCTCAACTAAGGAGATAAGTTCTTGATCCTTCACACATCATCGACCTTAGGGAGTTGGACGTCGATGATAGGGAGACATGCACGGAGGTTCCAGTGGGGATCGAGAATCGACAGGAGCAGATCCTATGAGGACGATCGATTCCTCGGGTGCACTTTCTTTGACAGTATGGTAACCTCCAGGTGAGCACGTGGGAGCGGAAGGCTCAGATGCGTGCTCTGTACCGCTTTTGTGACCCTAGTTTGTGTTGAAGCTTTACGGGGACGTAAATCCCTAAGGTGGGAGTAATGTAAAGACCCGGAAATTTCAAGGAAAATTTTTTCTTAATTTTCTTTGGACTTTTACAAGAACGCAGTTTCTGACGGCGCCTGATTCCGAGGCCCGGTGTGCCCGGAATTAATTTCCGAAGTTTAGCTCAGGTACGTTTAGTGAACAAACGAGCGGGAATTTCTAACTTTTGAACCGGTGCCAGGAATCAAATTCTGAGGGCACCGATGGAACCGTAGCGCCGGTAATTGCTTAGGAACTCTTGTTCCAGAGTTTCATTTACACGAGAGAAGTTGATAAAAATTGTGGAAGTTAAAAATAAAAATTTAACAACAATTTTTATTTTTCTCTAAGTGTTTTTATCCTTTGGGAGGAAGTTGGGTAACTACCCAACTACCCTTTGTAGGTTATGAAGGAGGTGGGGCCCACACGAACCCCACCCCTTCATATTCTTCAACTCTTCAACTCCTATCAACTCACCATAAATTAAGATAACTTAAGTTATTAATGGAGTGAGTTAAGTGTGGTTATTCAAATTTTAAACTCTTGAAATTCAAAGGTTTTGTTGTGTTAATAAAAAAAGTTGGGAACTTATTTTATGGGTTAGAACCTTTGTTGCTTGGGAGCCTTTGGAGAAAAACCTTAGGAAATCCTGAGTTTCTTCTTTCTCTACGACGAAGAACACGAAGAATGTCTCTTCCGCCACTGAAGCATGACGACGCCATCTTCTTCATCGTTCTTCAACCGAGGCAAGGAAAGGGAAGCGACGCCCACGACATCTCCAACGACCTTCATCCGCGTCAAAGGAGAAGATATCGCCTACGAAGAACGTCATCAACGACGACGTCACCTCCGAACACTCGTCCACCAACGACGAGTACCCTTCTTCCTTTCCGACGCATGAGCGTGAGAATTGGGAGTGTGTGTCGAACACAACAATCGAGGAATCGATATCCGCCCTTTTTCCGAGATCGTCAACGAACGACAATTACGAGGTAGGGTATTATTTTATTTAATTATTTATGTTCATGATTCTAGTTTATCGATTATCATGGATTTTCGACTAGATGATATCGTTTAACGAGAGGGGGGTCGGACCGCACAAACACAGTCGAACCCCCCTCCTATGTTCAAGTTTGATTCTTTGTGGATGGAACGGAATGGCGTGGTGTCATCGCACCACACGGGAATCACACGGAAAGTATTACGCGACGCCATCGCGCTGCGCCGTGGAAAGAAATTCAAGGACGCGTCGTCGTCGCGCCGCGTCGAAGAAAACCGAAGACGCTGCGGCCAGAGCGGGGCCGCGGCGGAGGGGCGCGGTGCCGTCGCACCGCGCCGGACGACAAGGGCCGCGGCGGAGCAAGGTGACCGGCGGCCAGACCGGGCCGCCGGTGTCGGCGAAGAAGGGGACCGGCCGTCGCCGGTCCCGTGGAGGCCGGAACCGGCCGGACAGGGCGGGCCGGCCGGACCGGTGTACAACCAGGGGTTCAAACCCCTGGCCGGCTGGCCAAAACGGACCCCCTTAGTTGTGGGGGGGGCGCGGTTACACAAGGGGGCAGGCACCCCCCCCCCCTTGCCGAAACGGCTCGGCCAAAGGGTCGAGCCAGACAGCGCGCTGGGCGCGATGTCCCCAGCCGGACCGGCGCCTGGCCGGGCCGCACCCAGCCGGTCGGGCCACGCAGGGCCGGGCCAGGCCGCGCCCAGCCGGGCCGGGCCGACCGGGGGGTCTCGGGCCGGGTCGGTCCGGGCCCGAAACCCCCGTTATCGGACTGTTTGGGTTCAAATGCCCATAACTCGGGCTACGGACCTCCAAAGGACGCGCCGTCAGCAGCGATGCGATCCTTGAATCGAGAAGGTCGTTTAGACATATCGCACTCAAGGTTTCGGATTACTTTGAGTTCGGCCGGGTTGGTTCGTACACAAAACCAACCGGGCCCTCGGAGCGGAAACGCTCATATCTTGAGCTTCGGACATCCGATTGACGTGTCATCGACTTTGTTGAATTCCTCTAAGTGAGACGGATCTTTTGGCTTACTCCGCTCGAGGTTTGGATGCCATCAGAGTTCGTTCGGGTTGGTTCGCTCATGAAACCAACCGGGCCCCTGGAACGAAAAAGCCAATAACTCACAGACCGGGCATCCGATTGACGCACCGTCTGTCTCGTTGTTTTCCTCTTGATGAGACGGAACTTTTGGCATACTTCGCTTGAGATTTGGATACAGTTGGATAGTGGCTGGGTTGGATCGCACCCGAAATCCAACCGGGCCCCTGGAACGGAAAAGCTGATATCTTTCAGACAGGACGCCCGTTTGATGAACCGTCAGCGGCGTTGTTGATCACGTTGAGAAATGGTCCCAATGAGTATACCCTATGAGAGTTCGGGGTACAGTTGAGATATGGTCGGGATTGGTTCGCTCGCGAAACCAACCGGGCCCCTGGGATGAAAAGGCTAGAAACTCACAGACCGGGCGTCTGATTGACGCGATGTCTATTGCGTTGAGACCCCTATGACGAGGCGGTCCTTGAGATACTTCTTCGTGGGACTTTGAGATACTTGGAGTATAGACCAGTAGCTCATGGAGAGGACCCTCCCAGAGACGAGCGTACGGAGTACGGAGACCGTGTAGCTGGCTGAGACCTGACGACTGCTTGACCGACTCGACTTGGAGTGAGTCGACTAGCCTAGTGGACAGAGCACTACTTTGTGAGGTGCAGACCCATGGCGGACGGAGCACTACCTGTGTGACAGTGCAGACCCGCGGTACTCGTCCGGAGAGTACCTCAGCAGGCTACTAGGGGGTGTGCACTACTGTGTTTGGGTGACATACCTCGACGGGAAGAACTACTGTGTCTGGGTGGTTGACCCGCGGTACTCGACAAGAGGAGTACCTCAGCAGTCTTAGGTTAGTGAGCAGTACCTCGAAGTCGTGACAGGACCACTGTACACTCCAGAGACGGAGCTCTTCAGCAGTTACGGTTTCGATAATGAAAATCCTGGTTTGAGTTGAGACTTTTGACCTTTGTGTTTACCTCATGATTGAGATGGGTCACTTGATAACTTAGTTATATGTATGGGCATATACCTGGGTAGTGGTTATCCGTTGATTTCATGAACTTGTTGTTTTCCTCATGATTGAGATGGGTTACTTGATAACTTAGGTATATGCATGGGCATATACCTAAGTAGAGGTTATCTGTTGAGATCTTCTTTGTGGTTATCCATGTTGGTTTTAGTGAGACCTTGAGGGTATCAGGGTCCCTACTGAGTATCGTTATACTCACCCCTTCACGGGCTATGCCCGCACCTCGTTGTTTTGGTTGCAGACGACGGGCAGTGCTGACGGAGGCTGAGTGTTCGAGGACTGGACGGTACCCGGAGGTGGACTACACGACGAGTCAGTATCCAGAGGTGGACTTCACGGTGAGACGAAACTCGGAGGAGGTTGGCGGGAGAGAGCGTTGTGGAGGCTATCTGTACCTACCCTTCAGGTAGGATCTGTGGTGGACGATCCAGGAGTTGCGCCATATGTACCTACCCTTCAGGTAGGATCCGAGGAGGACGACCCAGGAGCCGCTTCCGTCCCTCCAGCTCTTGTCTTTTTCTGTTGTACTTTGTTCAGTTGTAGTTTTACTTTCTTTTGGGTTTGTATTCTGGCCCATTTACCTTTCAGCACTTCTCTTTTTACTTAGTGTTTTACTTCCGCTTGTACTCTGTGGTGTTTTTTTTACTTTTATAAAGGCAATGTCTTCCCAGTTATCGGGATTTACGCCTTTGGTGCTAGTCGCCAGCCCCTGGCCTATGGAAGGCGGGCTTGGGGTAGTCACGGCATGGGCCCCGAGGACGGGTCGTGACAATACACATCAGGTAAACACAACAACTGTACACGGAATCTCTTATAAGTACACAGAATCTCTATAAAGTATGCGGTGTGTAGTTTTATATAGCATCCCAGGAATACTAGGTGTTTATTTCCACATGATCTATTAGTTTATATAGCATGTACATGCTGATCCTCCCAACCATATATACACGACATGTATAACAGAGGTACATGCCATGTGGGCCTAGATCATTGTCTCATCATGTGTGTTATTACATATTAAAGTACGTAGTCTCAAGATTCATGATATTTAACCCAGCGTGGCACAATGTATAATATTTATAATGTAATAAAATCTAAGAACTATCACTTGTAGGCTACATGACTTGTAATATGGAGGGTTACATGGTGTTTAGTCAAAAAATCTAAACCTTTAATGCTTGAAACATTGACAAACTCATTACTACCTTGGTATCTAACCACGCCACTGATTTTTCTCAACTTCAATGCACATGGGGCCTCCATCACACCTTATTGGGATTATTTTTGGCCATATATCATCATCCAATCCATTTTCATCCATATGTTCTTCAACCCACAATTGAAAATTATTTTATCATCATTATCATATGACCAAACCTATGATTCTCTAATTTACCTCCAATGTAGCATCATAGAACCATGATTAAACTCAAGTGTAAATAATGGGGAAATAATAATTAAAAAGGTGGTGGGTGATGGAAAACCATAAAACCCATGAACAACCTCACATTCAAGTGTATTTAAGAACATAAGTATGGGATGTGAATAAAATCATTATTTTTGGTGTAAGAATCTCTCAATGGTTTATGAATACATGGATAAAAATCTATTTCATAATGAAATTATTTAAAATGAATTATTTAATAAAATTTAAATAATAATATTTATATCCATCACCATGAATGAACCCCATTATTTAAATAATACAACGATAATTATTCAAACAAAAAATTCTTGAATAATATATATGTTTTATCCCCACATTTATTCCATTATAGAAATTAAATAATCAAATATTCAGGCTAGAATAATCTAAGAATAAAATGTTATTGATGTATAAAAATATTTTATCCATACTAAAATAATTTATCTAATTCAATTATTTAATCCCATGTCCTTTAAATCTTTATCCTTTGGAAGTTATAATAATATTCAAATAATCAGAGTCGTGTAACAGAAATATTTAAATCAATAAATTAATTTCCATTGTTCATTCCATGGAATAAAAATGATAATTTATTCAAAAATTATCCCTTTGAATATTTGATTATTTTTCATATTTTTTTATAATCACATTCTATTTTAGAAAAATTATTTTGATATTAACAAATTTAAAAAGAAGTAATAATTTTACTTTAATTTCCACTAAAAATCATTATTAAATGAAAAACAATAAATCTAATTTTCACCAATTTAAGATCCTCTAGAAATATCCCTTATTAATAATTCATGATAAAATTACCATTAATATTTTATTAATTAATAAATTCTTGAATTATTTATATTTTTATCTATTTTATCACCATAGAAATTTAGTTGATTCAATCATGAGGAGGAGAGGATCAAATCATAAAACATAAGTGAGGAAGTATGTTTAAGAAAAATATTCATACCTCAATGGTGCATTGTTTTTTCTTGATGATCATGTCATGCTCCTCAATCTTCATCATCACCACCACCATGAAGAACATAAATAACGCCCTCGATTTTATGTATAGAGAGAGAGATATATTCTCTAATTCTTCCACCCATGATAAAGGAGAGGGGGAGGGGATATTTTCTAATGGGGGAATAAGATTAAGTGAGAGGAAAGATAATTTCATTTCTTAAATTACTATAAAATACATGATTTAATTCACCTTAAAATTTATGAATTAAATCATTCCATTAAAGTTATTCAAATCTCTAAAAATAAAAAAACCTCCTAAAATCATTTAACATTCCATATCATCTCCATGTGGAATGTCCTTTCCACATCACCGGTGAAATGTCAACACCTTTTCACAGAACACAACATAATAAAAATATTTATAATAATAAAGACCTTAAAATGCTCAGTCTATGGTTTGACACCCGACCACATAATTTATATCTCACCTAGAAAAAAATATCCTTCTGGACACAACTATATAGTCATTATTTTTACCTGGTATTTCATTTAGGATACTTTAATACTCAAGCTCATGGGATAAATATTTATTTAATTAATAATTATTAAATATATCAAAAACTTTAACTAGATTATAATTTCAACAAAATCTAACCCATGAGTAAATACCATATTTCAATTTCAATAAAACCATCAAGAAATTTTTCTAAGGAAAAATTTTGGGGTAATTTTACTATTTTATCTTTTTTAATGGAACCAACCTTTGAAACTCAAAATTATATTAAGTCTCAGTTATGAAAATTCCATTCAACTATACCTAAATTTCACCAAAATATAACCCAAGGGTAAATACTAAATAATGAGTTCAATATATTTGTCAAAAAACATTTTTATAGTCAAATTCTAGGGTAATTTTACCTTTTTACCTCTTTAAGGGACTCGACCTTTG
The DNA here is from genome assembly GCA_963277665.1 of Viscum album. Taxonomy (NCBI): domain Eukaryota; kingdom Viridiplantae; phylum Streptophyta; class Magnoliopsida; order Santalales; family Viscaceae; genus Viscum; species Viscum album. Next base: position 1,295,951,946 of record OY728152.1, read on the forward strand.
AAAACCAAAAATAAATTAAGTCTCTCTTATAAAAAATCTGGGTCGATACACCTCCACTCAATCTTCAAGATCTATGTGCGAGTTAATTCCACCAATGATGAACACACCAATTGATATTATCACTAAAACTGAAAAATAAAATAAAAAACATATATACAAATACACCCAAGCCTATATACATGGGTGATTATATAAGAATACACAAAAAAATACCAAAAATAGTTTTATAACAGTTCCATATAAAATATAAACCAATCATTGTAGTTTTGAAATAATTAATGAAAATTTTATTTTGACTGAATAAGTATTTTTTAAGTAAAACAAATACATTTTTCATTTTCCTTTCAAATTAATTAGTGAAACAAGATTTAAAAATTTCATAAAAATAGAATTCTAAAACAAATACCCACATCATTTATAAAATTAAACTTAGTAATTAGGATCATAGTCATGGGAAAATCTCTCTAGGATCTAAGGGACCAACCTAAGACTTGGCTTCACAAAACCAACCTGCAATCATTTGATGTGATCCTATGACACCGCAACTTGCATACTTGTATCTTAATCTATAATTACTCTAGTTTTGATGATTTGATACTTTCGATATTTCTATATATATAACTAGGTTTTCCATCATATTTGGTGTGGTGTTATGGGTGTCGTGGGATTCTATAATTGATATATTAAAAATATTAAATATATTAAACCAAAAATGCTCATATTTTTGGAAATAGTGGTTTTCCTACTAATTATAGTCCCTAATTTAATATCTACGACTGTCATTTGATTTAAAACATAAGGTTTACCCTTGATGTAATATAAGTTTTTTATGCATTGGATTTATGGCTGACATGTAGTTTTGGGTAAATATTAAATGATATAAATTAATTTATTAATTTAATTTTCCTAAAACTATACCTCCCCTTATTATAATTCCCACTACATCAATTCTATAGATTTATCCACATAACCCTGGAGATTAAGAGTTATTTTATGAAAAAACACATCTGGATTGAGGATCGATAATAGAATTCCTCAAAACTCATAAATGACATAGATGTGGAACCCAAAGAACCAGCCATAAATAGAAATAAATCCAATGAAGAGGTAGGTATTTTTTATTTTTAGATTTACACCCTATGGTTTATGATTCTATCATGTATATAGTCAACTACTATGATTTCCCATGAATTCTTCCCAATTTTAATGGACTTATCAATTTATGATTCCTTTTTTGGGTTGGAATTGTTTTTGATAGTAGAATATTTTATATTTTATTTAGTTTCTTAAAATTAATATCATTGGTCAGAATCATATAGGAAAATTATAAAATTCAATTTGGTGTTTCTTTGGCTTTCTCCCATCATTATTTTTATTCTTCACTATTATCCCTATTTCGAGTGGAAGTTAAACTATTTATGATCTATTTTAAATCATAATAGAACCCCTGAATTTGTTTTTATGTGTTCATTGATGAACATGATGATCAAGGTTCTTGTAGGATTGTGGAATAATGGTGGAATCAGGATCTATGAAAGAAATCAAGAATGGTTTTCCATGATTTTGGTTGAGAGGTAATGATGGGATAAATCAACAATTTTCATTCTAGTAAAGTGAGGGTTGAGGTTTAACCTCCAGAGATAAAGGGTTTGTGCTTGGAACATCTGGTGGAATTTTCAGTGAGATTTATGGTGATATCATAAAATACAGTAGGCTTTAGAATGAAGATAAAGTTTCTATGAAAAACACGATTCGATGTTTTTTATCTTATGGGAACACATACCATGTATTCTACTTCTATAGATTCTAGGGTTTCCACCATAGTTAAATATCACATGGATGTGTGGTGATCCCATGCATCATGTGACCCTTCCTATTCAGTAAATTCGTGTACAGGGAGTAAACTCTTGGGAATCCTGAGTGGTCCCAAACATTGTGTTCTTCAGGTCACACAATGTGTATTTGAACCTCTACACACTAAGTGGATCAGTAAGGAACAGGCAGGATTATACATGGGAGTACACATCGTGTACTCCAAGGGACACATTATGTACTTTTTCTAAAAGGTTCTACCTCTTATATATCCTTTAGTGGGACTTATAATCAGACCCTTGAGTAGTCCTTCCTAAGTATAATTTCATATATAACATGATGGTGACCTTAATTATGACATCTTAGATATATCATGAGGTGGATTTATTATATAACTTCTTACTATATGGTTTCCTAACACTAAGACTCAATTTTGATCTTAAGAGTGATATAGGGGTTGGAAAACCTCTTGAAAACACATATAGGTTAGGTAATGGGTCCCCTATTTTCTTTATATATAGTATTGGAACCCCCCCCCCCCACCCACACACACACACACATAGTATAGACCATGTGTCATGGGTCTTCTATTTGTGGATTGGAACCCTCTCACCATCAAGCATAGACGAGGCATTGTCCCTCCACACTCTTGGGGTCAGAACCCCCTCAGCCATGGTGTGCCATTAGAAAGGCATGAGTCTCTCATATCTAGTGAGGTTTATATTTGGATACAGGTATCAAGAAATTATTAAATATTTTAGCTATCAATAGACTCATCATCCTTGGCTAAATATAAATATTAAGAGATCACTCTCACTCTCTCTTTGTTTTGTTGTATATTTGAGAAAATCTGTTAGATTTATTTTCACCTCATTATCTTATGGGTTGATCTAAATCTTTATTTATATTATTTACCCTTTGGTTTTTAGGGCATCTTAATAGGTATATATATACTCAACCATTCCTAGTATTTTCTAGTACACATTGTATCTTATACAGATGGAAGGTAGTTAGATGATAACTTTTTTTGGGTTTGGTGTTGTTATATCTTAGTGTTATATAGTGATGGTGATCACATGTTGGTGGTTATTATAGAAGATTATGAGCATGACCTTCCTACACAACAGTCATTAGGTTGGGACTCCCTTTATTTCAAGTTAGACATGTATTTTTTCCCTTTTATTCCTTATTTGTAATTTTTTTCTACACTCTGGTTGTCTTACTAGTTATTGCATGAAAATTTTTCCCCTTGGGTTAGTACAAAATTTTATATTTCATGGTTGTGATGTACTTTTAGGTTTTTATGTGTATAGTTTCATTAGCATAAAGCCTCTCATTTGAGTGATATGCCTATTCTGAACTAGTCTCTAGCCCCTAGCCTATTGGATGTGGGATTTGGCTGTCATGATTGGCTTACCATTGGCCTAGGAGGGGCACCAGTAGTTTGGTTCATGATAGAGTGGTATCAAAGGTGGTTTTATCCTTGTAATAGTGGTTGGATATATGTGTTTTTTGGAGATTTTTTTGGGAATTTAAGGTAATTTTGTTAAGTTGTTTTGAGTTTGGATATCAAGACAGGCAACCCGGTGATGGTGTGGCAATAGACATATCCATGCACTAGGGCTCTGATAACCTGTTCTTTGACTTGACATGTTGAGACACTAGTTGCAAGGAAACCAATGGTATATGCATCATATAGGGATGGGTTTTTCAATTTCATGTATTTCTTTTGTCATCTCCCCAGTTATACTCATCTTACCATTGTATATATAGAAAAAGTTTATTATATTTACATGATGATGGAAAACTAGGATACTGATACAGGGTCATGATTATGCCCAGTTTAGTGATGAGTCTTTATTGTAGATTCTTGTTCATGAGTTGTTTCCTTGAGGAGAGAAAAGAGTAGTGCTTTCACTCAATGAGAGGCATGTGGATATTCCTCTGGTAGTTCAGGATGATATTTTTTTGTATGTTCATTAGTCAATTATTCTAGTGGGATGGAATGAAAATCTATGTTGGTTGAGAGACTTCATGAATTTCCATGATTGAGACCACTTAGGTTTCATAGTGATCCAGACCCTTAGGAATCAAAGGATTTTTTTGAGTTGGTAGTTTGATTTTTTGGCTCATAAAGTCCCCAACGAATAATATGGATGTTCTTGAGACGAATTTTCTACATAGAGTAGTAGGACTCTAGTGGATTCTAGTCACCCATACCCAGGATGAGGTGAAACTATCATTATAGGTATTTTAGAACTTGTTCTATGACGAGTATTATCCTAAAACCTTTCACTTTGTGGGGATGTATAGGCTTCTAGTGTTTTAGTAGGGTGATATGACTATTATAGAGTACACATAGAGGTTAACTAAACTCACACACTACTATCTAGATATGGTGTGATATGGATACTTATAAGAATGTAACTTTTTGGAGGGGCATCATAGGGACATCTAAGATAGAATCGTCTCCCTATGCATTACAACTTATGTCAGGGTGCTAGATCAAGACTTAGTGATATGGAGATCCCTATAAGTAGAGTATCAGGAATCTAGATTTGGAATTTAAAATTGTGGAGAATAGTTTTTTTTAGCTACTGGTAGATTTTACACTTTAGCTTCTTAGCATAGGAGGTCTTCATTTAAGTTTACTCAGTCTTAGGGATCAGTAGTGTAGGTATCCCACCAAGGATTCAGCCAGCTGAGAGATAAGAATTTCTATGCTTGAAATGGGTGGGGTCACATGGTCTGTGATTTCCCACCCCAGAACATAGTACATGGTGTTTAGGTGGTGGACATACCTCCATGGTATAAGTAGTCTCACGATCAGGGATCTCCTAAGGGATTTTAGGGAAAACCCTAGAGAGGACATGATAATAGAGGAAGTGTAATATATATAGTAATAGGAGTTTCATATAGAGGAAGATATTATGACCTACTTCCACCACTACCACTAGTTAGGTCATGTTAGCCTCATAGGGTCGGTGGATGAGGATGTGGCTAATTTTAGGCTATAGAGAGATATGATCAAGCTGCACATGAGATGATTCAATGTTTGATTTTAATCATCTCAAAATTGTCCCCAGTACTTATAGACATAGGTGAGAATCATTATTTCATCACATTATCCTTTATTTGATATCTTAATAATCCTATGGAGCCTTTAACTTATAATGCGTGGGTTGATATTCCTATGGGTTGTTACTCTACTATTTCTCACATTTTTTAATAGTTCAAGTTGATGATCGGTGGATATAGCTTCACATTAAACCTCTTAGTTGTTTAAATTAAGTTTTTTTTATTGTTCTATGTATAGATTGTATATCCTTATTATTTACCAAGATATAGCGTCACTAAATGAGAGTTAAGTGACTATGAGAATATGTGAATAGATTCTCCTTCAATGAAAAAAGGGTCTTTTGGTAAAACATGTGGGGCTTATGAGAAAAAATCTACAAACTATATCCCATAAGATTAAGAGCTTAGACCTTGGTGAAGTGAGATATTCGTACATCTGGCATTCATTAGTAGGGTATGAGTACATGGATGTATCCCTTGAAGATGTTCTAGGACTACCTCCATGTCAAGAGATTTAATTATACATTTTATTTCACCCAAGGACTAGGATGATATATTATCTAGTATATCGGATGGCCACCACTGAGCTTCAGGATGTGACGATGTAGTTAGAAGACCTTTAGGAGAAGGGTTTTACCAAATCTAGTGTGTTCCCCTAGGTGGCTCCAGTTTTGTTCTCAAAGAATATGGATGAGTTCTCATGGTTATGTGTTGATTACCATCACCTAAATTAGGTAAAAATCAAGAAAAAGTGCCTTTTTTAGGGATTTATGACCTCTTCAACCAACTTAAGGATGTAATATATTTCTCAAATATTGATCTCTGGTCTAGCTACTATTAGTTTTAGTTTCATGAGGAGTAAATTTCAATGATAGTATTCTGATGTCTCTATGAGCATTATGAGTTCTTAGTGACTCCCTTTGGTGTGAAAATTTTCCTCACTATATTTATGGGACATATAAATTTGATATTTTATCCTTTATTGGATTTATTCATGATTATCTTTATCAATGACATTCTCATATACTTTGTATCTAAGGAGTAGTGCACATAGCATTTGATTATGGTCTTGGACTTACTCTAAGAGCACTAGTTGTATGGTATAATCTCAAAGATTTAGATCTGGATTAAATAGGTTCACTTTATTCAGCATGTTATCTCGTAGCATGGTGTAGATATGGGCTCAATAAAGATAGATATAGTGATATATTGGGACCCACCAAAGTTTCTATCTTAGGTATGGAGTTTTCTTATATTAGATGGGTACTATTAGAGGTTTTTTGAAGAATTTTCCTATATTATAACCTTGTTGACTTCTTTGACGTGCAAAGGTCAATTGTTATCATTAGAAAGAATATGGGGAGATGATGCAAAGTTTAACTAGTGCTCTTATTTTAATACTTTCAGAGGAGGGTGTTTACTATGTGGTGTTATGTGATGCCACTAGAGCTAATCTTGGGTGTGTATTGATGCAAAGGTAGGAGTGATAGTTTATGGTTCTAGGATGTTGAGACCCCATGAGAAGAAATATGTGACACATGTCATAGAGATAAAAGTGGTGGTCTTCACCCTAAAGATATGAAGGCATTATCATCAAGGTGAGGGGTTTTTAGTTTACATAGACCAATATGGTCTTAGGTACATATTTTCCCATAGAGACATCTACCTGAGATAGATATGTTGGTTGGAGTTCCAGTAGGACCGCAACTTTAAGATATCTTATACTATAGGGAAGGTAATTATGGTGGTAGATTCACTTAGATAAAAATATTATTATTTCTTAGTAGAGGAGGATTCAGAGTAGTTTTCCTCTTTATATCTGACCCTGGTAGAGAAGATAGGTACAACTTATCTCTTCTTGATAGTAGTTACTCCACTAAGTATACAGCATATGATAGAGGCTCAGTTTGGAAACATCCATTATGAAGTTCTACAGGACCAGATATCTTCATAAGATACATTAAACATATTTTATGAAGGTGTGGAGCACATCATCCTTTTCCAAGGATGAATAGTGGTTTCAATCACATTACATGAGGAGGTTATGAGGTAATTCCATACCTCCCCCTTAGCGGTACATCCTAGATATATTAAGAAGTACTAGGACCTTAAATGATAGTTTTGGTTAGTAGGTACAAGGTAGAGTGTTGCTGATTTTGTTTCTTGATGCCTCACCTATCAATATGAGCACCAAGTTCCAATGGTTTTAAATCAGCCTCTTGAGATCCCAGAGTGGAATTGGAATGGAATTTAGATGGATTTTGTGATAGTAATTTAATGGAAAAAAATTCCGCAACACTATATGGGTGATTATTGATTGGATTTCCAAGTTAGCTCACTTTATTTCCATCCTGGAGTAGAGTTCAGTGAATAGTTTTGGATGCTTGTATATATAAGAGATCGTCTAAATTCTTGGGAATCCTTTATTATTGTCTCTAACTATGATGATCGATTCATGTAATGGTTGTGAAGAGTTTTGTATAAGCCTTTTGAGACCTGCTTATAGATGATCATGGTGTTTTACCCTGATAAATATGGCCAGACTAAAAGAACCATATAGATTTTGGAGGATAAACTGAGAGACAATGTGTTAGACTTTGGTTGGATATGGGAGGGTCACTTTCCATTTATAAAGTTAACTTTTAATAACAATTATCACTACATTATCAACATGAAACCATTCAATGATTTATACAGGAGACCCTGTATGACACCCCTTTACTAGATAGAGATGGGATAGTTATCAATTATGGGAACAAATCTAGTGGAGGAAATGATAGAGAAATTTAAAGTGATATATGAGTGAATGAAGACTATTAAAAGTCAATAGAAATGTTATATAGGTTGAAATCACAGACCCATGTAATTCGAGTTTAGAGACTAAGTTTTCATGAAGGTCCCTCAATGACGATGTTTTTTTAGGTTTGTATGAGGTATAAACCCATCATTTAGGTTCAATGGTCCATTCTAGGTCCTGAAAAGAGTTGGAGAGGTTTTTTAACACCCAAATTTACCCCCACAATTGGACGAGGTGCATGATGCCTTCCACATATTGTATTTTAAGATATATGTGTATGCCCCATCACACATTATTGAATATGGAAAGTTTTATGCTAAAGATGAATCCATATTTTTAGAGTACCTGGTGTCTATCAAGGATCTATAGGAGATGATCCTTTATGGGTGATATACTCTATTTATATGAGTTCTTTGGAAGCATAGAAACTTCAGAAGAGATCATGAGAGGGGGGGGCTAAATATAGGCTCAATACCCTCAATTTTCAAGTTGGTTTCTGCTTTTAGGTGTGAAAATCCTTGAAGGTTAAGATAATGTAATGACTTAAATTTTGATGATTAGAACCTTTGGATATTTCTACAAATATAACTAGGTTTATATTCATAATTGTCATGGTTTACAGGTTTCATTGGACCCATGAATCAATATATTCAATATATTAATCCACACACATTCATATTCTTAGTAATAATGGTTTTCCTACTGATCGGAGTCACTAATAAAGAATATGAGACCTTCATTGGATTTAGAATGTAGTATTTACCCTATGTGAAATATAATTTTTCTACAAATTTTACTTCTGGTTGATTCACAGTCAGAGGAAAATATTAAATGATATAAATTAATTTAATTAATTAATTAATTTAAATTTCATAAAATTAATCCTACACTTTTTATAATCCCTACAATTTGAATTCTCCAAGGTTATCTACGTAACCTTGGATATTAACAAATCCACTATTGAGTGTGTTGCATCCCAATGTTTCTTTTAGGTATGAAAGTCTTTTTATTTTATTTTTCTATCTACTGGTTACTTTGGGAGAATTTTGGGGTGTTCTAGATCTTTGAAAGAGTTGCAACACTATTATTGCAGTGTTTCATGGTGTAATAGGTATGTTCAGTTTGTGAACTACTTTTGGTATTAGCTAGGATTATTGAGGGAGAGTGCCTAAGTTATGTAACTCGTGCTTCATGACCTAATCCTCCTATTCCCATTGTAAACTGATTAAGCTTATGTAATTCATGGCATGAATCATGTTTCACATCATGAACCCATTGATCCAATTTTTTAAAATGTGTTTTCCTAATTTTTCCTTTATGTGATTTAACCCTAGTATTGCTTTCTTTTTATCCAAACCCAAACCTAGTGTTGTTTCTCTAATATGAACTCTTTTCTCCCTTCACCCACGGTTTGATTTTGATAAGGATTTTCCCTAGATCCTCAAGGGATATCATGGTAATTAATTTCTCTTAAATTTCATGATCTTCTCCCCTCTATCTTTTATTTATAATCATTGTAAGGATATTAAATTCTATGTTTTTTTTTGTTATATATTTTACTTATGAGGGTTTATGGTTCCAAGTGCAGCGAAAGCATGTGGTGGTGGAAAATATATTAAAATTTCCTTTAATATTTTGAAACTCAAACCCCAAATAGAAAATATTTATGTTAAATTTATAATTAAGTTATTTATATTTGAAGAAAATAAATACCTCGACTTAGGATCCCTTCTTAGTTGATGATGTCAATCATTTAAAATTCCCTTTTCAAATTTACTTTATTGTGATGTGAGTATCCAAGGGTAGAATCCCTATAATGGTGATCCACTTATACCACTTTGATCTTTAAGCAATACCAAAAAATTTCTATGTGTTATCATGATGAATTTATTTTCTTTCATTGTTCATGTTGATCACTCATCCTTCGGTCTTGAAGGAATCTCCCTTGTACTTCTCATTATTAGGATGGGAGAGAACATAGAGTCAAGAGATAATTTTTTTTGTGCTCAAAGATTCTCTATTTTTTTACACCCTACACAATAAACATAATTTTATATTTATAGATCTAGGGTTTAGGTTAAAATATTATTTAATGGAATTTCATCCATTAAAAAATATTATAACCTTTAATAAACCCCATGTATCTTAATAATAATGATATTATTATTATTATTATTATTTTATGGTGCACACCAACTTACACAATAAAAAATATTACTTAATCATATTTTAAATTAATATTTTTCACTCGACGTGGTCTTAGTTAATTTGAACTCCTCAAGCATTTATTGAACATAAAAATATATATTAAATATTTTATTCATCAATAAATATTTTTGATCAATAAAATGTGAATAAAATTATCCCTTGGTCTTGAGAATGATATTTATTGTATTAATTAAATTCAAATAGAATTTAATCGAGATCAATGAAAACACATAGTGTGTGTCCATCTAGGATTCTTTCTCATTGGCATTAGGAAGGCTTGCCTAAAGTATAAGATTATTGTCTAGTAATGGGTCAAGGAACCCAAGATAAAGAAATTAATGTCACAAAAATTAAAACCACATACGAACACTCACTTTGTAATTTAATACCTTTATCATAATATCTCATAAATCATGTTGTGAATCCATGTCACCAACCTATATTCTCAATACATCTTTCTTTGACTATCTGAAATAAACTTTTAATTACACCATGTCCATGGAATTTAGGGAAATGGTTCTATTATAATAAAATGGTCAAGATATCAACTTTTATAAATATAGAAGGGACAAACCCTTACTCAAGTTATCCATTAATAACATGTCATTTGTGACGCACCCAACATACCCTACTTCCCACCAACATATGGCATTATGGTTTTTTTAGATAAATATAAGTGTGCAATTCATTAAATGAATTAATGATAATATTAAATTATAATGATCATTACACAAAATTGCATATAATAATATCCAATTATAGTAAAACATGCATAATTTCTACTAGTGGGTATATTCTCATAATCTCTTGTCTTGGAGATTACCAAGTGAAAACTTCATGAGAAGAATACTCATCTTCTTAGAAGTAATTTTACCTAAAAATATATGTACCATGTGTCCTATCATATTACTTTTTCCAACCATGTAACATTATTTAAGAATGTCATCATATCACTTAAAGGTTCTCATCATAGTAGAGAATTGATATGACCTTATAAATGCGATGAAACTCTAGGACATTATTACATCTGATTCATGTAGAACAATGAAAAATATGTAATAATTTGTTTTATTAATATTACATACATCAAATATATATATAATCAAATTATAAACTATTGTTTCTAGGACATAGAATCTAATAAACTTCCACTTAATATAGATCCAATTACCTAGGACTTTTAGTCTGCTAGACCTCACATGATAATCATGTTTTTGCTAAGTTGATGCTTTAGTCATGGGATCCACCATGCTTTCTTCCATGGAAATACTGATCACTACAATCACACCTCTCTAATAAAAACCCCTCAAGACATGATACCTTTGAAGTATTTATTCATCCACTAATGTGACCTTGGATATTTTTCTAGATTCATCGTTGCAGTATTATCATGGTAGAGTGTGATTGAATCTTTACTACTAGGTACCATGTCAAGATATTGGATTAAGTTTTTTATACATAATTATTCTTTATCTACCTCAAAATACACAATATACATGGGATATACTATATAATTTGAAACCATAACCTAAAAGGAGCTCTTTTAGATTATAGTACCTCCATTAAAAATGAATATGTATCCCGTTTGAGAATTCATTTAATCTTGATCAGTTTGGAAACTGAAGTATATATATCCTATGATGACTAGTTCCTCATATCCTCGCTAAAATAAGAACATATCCTTAGTATGCCTTAGATGCTTAAGTATTGTCTTGAATTCCATCCAATGGTGGTCACCTGGGTCGACTTGATATCTTACTATTGCACTTAATGTTTAAGAAAAATCTAGCCTAGTACATAGTATAGAATACATAACTAAACCAACCATAGATGAATATAGAATTATTTCCATTCTATTTATTTCCTCATGTATCTAAGGACACATTTTCCTTGAAATATGAATGCCATGTGATGTTGGAAACAAACCCCTCTTAGATTTTTCCATAATGAATCTCTTCAGTATCTTGTCAATGTATATACTTTGACTTAGGCCAAGCATCCTATTATATCTATCACAATAGATCATGATACCAAGAATATATGCTACCACATCAAATTCCTTCACATAGAATCATTTATTCAACCACACCTTAACAGACTATTGGACTGGTATTTCATTTCTAATGAGTAATATGTAATCAATATATACTATTAAGAAAATGAAATCACTCCCACTAAACCCTTTATAGGCACAAGTCTTACACTCATTCTTTATGAAACCAAATTTTTTTATGGTTTAATCAAAAATAATTTTACATGACCTAGATGCTTGCTTTAATCAATAAATGGGTCTTTCCAATTTTTATATCTTGTTGGTATCATTTAGAGTCACAAACCCTTAAGGTTGTGTCATATAGACATCTTCCATAAGGTTATTGTTAAGGAAGGATGTTTTGAAATTTATTTTCCAAATCATATACTCATGTTAATAAATAATGGAAAGTAGAATTCTGATGGATTTTAGTTTTACAACTGGTCAAAAGGTTTCATCATAGTCAATTTCTTGACATTGTTTAAACCCTTTTGCAACCAGTATCATAATATAGGTACTAAATTGTCATTTCATGTCCGTTTTCTTATTTAATTTACATTATCAACTAATAGGCTTAGTATCCATTGATGGATCTACCAAAATACATTCTTGGTTTTGGTATATGGAATCCATTTCAAAATTAATTGATTCTTTCCACTTGGAAACATTTGTACTATTTACTGCTTCCTTTTAGGTTATAGGATCATTATAATCAACAAATAATAAGTAACCATACTCATTGACTAGAAACCCATACCTATTAGGTTCTCTAACCCCTCTAGTACTGATACAGAGTACTTTGGTCTCTATAATAGTTTCTTCTTCCATGGGGATTTTTGGATTATGTTATTGTTGCAACTCTTTTTTACCTTTAGCCTCAACTTCATAGAAGTCTATCTCACTCCCACAATATATTTTAGATATTTTCTCCTTATAAAGGAATATGTAATGTCATTTAACTATTTCTATTTTGTATGAGGGGTTGTATAGGTAATATCCCCTTATTTCCTTGGGGTATACAATAAAGGTACACTTTGTGCCTTGGAGTGTAAGTTTGTTACTTGAAGAGGCCTTAACAAACACTTTGATTCCCCACATATTTAAATTCCATAACACAGTTTTTCTTCCACTCCAAAATTCATATGGAATACCATTTATCAATTTAGTTGGTACTTGTTTTAGTATGTGTACTATTTTTATAACTCATATTCCCAAAAGGATAATGGAAGACTCAAATGACTCATCATTGATCTCAACATATCCAACAAGGTTTGGTTTCTCCTTTCTTTTACATTGTTCTAAATAAGTGTATAAGGAGGAGTAATTTGGTATAAGATCTAAAAATACAATAAGTAATCAATGAATTAAGGATTAATATATTGTCCACTATAGTCTTAGAAGAGTTTCTTAATCATTTTATCAAGCTGGTTATCAACTTCATTATTATATTCCTTGAATTTATAAAAAGAATATTACTTATACATCATTAAGTAGACATATCTGTATTTACTAAAATTATCAGTAAAATTTATGAAGTATGATTACCCACCCCTTACTTCAATAAGAAATAGTCTACATGCATCGGTGTGAACTAATTCAAAAATATCTTTAGTTCTTTCACCTTTACCACTAAATGGGGATTTGGTTAGTTTTATTATAAACATGTGTAACATAAACGAAGTGATTTTAGTTAAAAAGAATCTTAATATCAATTTTTATGTAATTTAGTCAATAATTATTCATTTACATGACCTAGCTGATGATGTCAAAGTTGGTTGTGGTATGAGTCATGTGACGTAACTTCGTTATCAATTTACATTACTTGGCTTATGTAATCCAACACGTAAAGACCATTATGTAAATGTATCTTACCATAAAAATGATATCTTTATAAAAGAAACAACATTTATTCAAAAATTTAAAAATAAATTCATCTATATCAATTTTGGATATAGAAATAAGCTTTTTGGTAACAGACGGAATATAATAACAACCTTTTAAAACCAATATCATTTCAGTCAGCAACATGAGGTGGTAGTCTAGGATAGCTATAGTAGAAATTTTATCTCCATTGGCTACTCATAGATCTAACTACCCTTATTAAATCTTTCTGAATCTACTTGGTTTCTATATTTTAATACATATGTGAGAACCAAAAGCTATATCTAATTCCCAATTTATAGAAACAGACAAATTGTGCTCAATAACAAATAAACATGAAGCTTCCCCTTGATTATTTGGTTGGGTGTATTTCTTCTTATAGTGTCCCTTCTTGACACAAGTGAAACATATATAATCATGTTCCCTTGCTTGCTCCTTGGTATTCCTCTTCTTGGAAGGGTGTTGTAAATATGTCTTTCCCTTAGGTCTTTTCTCTTGGCCTTTCTTATTGTTCACTATAAGTACTAAAGGATTTTCATGCTTCGTATACTGATCTACTTGGTGAAGGAGTGTAATTAGATCTAGGAGTGACTTCTCAATGTTGTTTATATTAAAATTTAAAAAAAATCTAGAGAATTTATGATGGAGTGATGCAAGAAAGATATAGGTTCTCAGTTATTTGGGGAGTTTAACACCTAGAACTTTTAGGTGCTCAATGTAGCAAATGATCATGACTACATGAGTCCTGTCTGGGAAACCCTCTATAATATTTCTCTGCAAAATATCCTTATATATCTAAAACCATTATTTTTAATCAATATCTTAATAAATTTCAAGTATATTCTTGACCAGGTTGTAAGCATCCATGTTTTCAAGAGACTTCATAAGTTCATTGGACATAGATTATATCATTAAACATTTAACATAGACCGCATCACACAAATTTTTTTCATAGATAAGGAACTCTTTATCACTTTCATCCTTATCAAGTGGATCAAGTTGTTAGTATTCTAGCACTTAAGATTTACGTTCATGGAATAGAACAAATAAAAGGCTTCTGAACCACTCCAGTAAGTCACTTTTATTGAGGAGGTTGTATTTCTCCAATATTGATCATAGAGATAGTGTGGATAATGATATTTCCATTTTATTATATAATTAAAATATCATATTATTAGTAATTTTTCTTGATTAAAAATTATGTGAGAAATAATTATAGCATCCCGCCTTTTTATCACATAAACTTTCATTACATTTTACAAAACCGAGGATCTATAAGGTTTAGTGTCTTGGAAACCAGGAACTTAAAACATGAAAACATAAAACATTCTTCTTAAACACTTGAAAGGATTCTCCTCATGTTCATCCTAGGTTCATTGCTTCATCTCATAACCTGGGGACATACATCAAAAGAAAAGGTGAGCAGAAGGCCCAGTAAGGGAAACAAGAGAAACATTTAACATGTGAACTTGAGATACATCAACTATGTCATGAAAAATAACTTTAAGGCATGAGAAAGAATCATGTGGAATATCATAATAAAAATAACATTTTTTTATAACTTGAAGATGTGGATACAATATTTAATATTGACAATCATTTCGTTTCACCAAGGTCCATCCCCAAGGTGTCATTAAAATTTACCAAGGTTATTCACCAAGGTATCAGTCTAAAAGGTCATCTCTAGAGATTAAGTCTTTACCCAATGCATTGGAGCGCTATCTGGGCACACCCTTGACATGTCTTTATTATCATGTGAGCCACATATATCATCATCAATAATTTCATAAACAACCCATATATCATAAAAGAAATGGGTTTCATTTCATAATCATAACGTTTTAAAAACTGCTTTAAAGACATGATCTTCATGTCACTTTAAACCCACGGAAAAGGGAAAGCGGGTTTCATGTATGTAAATACCAAAATTTAAAATAGAAAATTTTGATATATATGTGAATACCCCTTTAGAAATAAGATCTTTGAGTATTCACTTAATAACATAAAATAATTTTTAGATAAAGAGGGAGGCATTTTGAGACGAAAACTATGCAGCATAACGTCTACGATACATGGTTTTAGAAAACATTGAAAAGAGAGGGGACATGGGTCACCCACTCGAAAATGATACATAAAATAGTAGGTTAACAGAATATATAGTATTTAAGAACATGGTAATGAAATTTGAATGATATACCATATGAAACGAAGAATTTGAAAGGAAGACAAAAATAAGATTTCTCTTATGAGAATTCGGCAGCCTAACGGTATCACTTAAAACTTCCCAAAAATGGATTGACGAGATCAAATGGGGTCTCTCATAATGTGAACATAAATGATCAGTATGATAGATATAGATATCATACCCAAAAAATAATAAAAATGAACTTGAGAGACTTGACAAGAAAGTAGATCTCGAAAACGAGAAGGGTGAAATAACCCATTAGAAATTCGGCAGCCTAACGGCGCCACTTAAACTTCAACAAAAATGAATTGATGAGATAAAATAGGGTATCTCATCATATTATCATAAAATATCAGTATGATAGGTTTATAAATCATACCCCAACATAATAAAAAGGAACTTGCAAGACTTGTCATGGAATTATAACTTTGAAAAAGGAGAAAGGTGAAAGAACCACTTAAAAATTCGGCAGCCTAACGGCGCCACTTAAAACTTCAAAATACTGAATTGAAGAGATAAAATGGGGTCTCTCATCATATGATCATAAAAGATCAGTATGATAAATTTATAGATCATACCCCAACATAATAAAAAGGAACTTGAAATACTTTACATGAAAATAGATCTTGAAAGATTAGAAGGGACAAAGAATCTGTTACAAAAATTTCGGCAGCCTAACGGCGCCACTTAAAACTTCATAAAACGAAATAATGAGAGTAAGAGGGGATCTCTCATTATATGAACATGAAAAGGGCAGTAAGAGGAGTATAAAATAACATCCTTTAACATAAGAACATGGATCATAAGAGAAATTACATAAAAGAGATTTCTTGAAAAGAAAGAGAGAGGTCGGATCCCTTACCTTAAAACGTAACTCTTAAAACTCAAAGGTTGGGACCTTGAGGGCTTGGGGGCACCTTGGAAGGACTCCTTTGGAGGTAATGAGACCAGAACTTTGTTGGGGAAGAGTGGGGAGACGAATGTATGAGAGGATGTCTGGGTATTTATAAGGAAAGTGAGGGGACAAGGCATTAATGTCCAAGGGACACCTCATTAGTGGTTTTGGAAAAACCATGGGCTTGCCCATGGTATTTGCCCATGGTATTGGCCACTTGGGACACCTCATACTTTATCTTACTATTCATAAGTCGACCATATTGATTACATACTTAATACATCATTTAATGATGTCATTAAACACCCGTAACTTAAAAACTGTATTTTCATTATTCATCGAAAATTCAACTTTCTCAGAATAATCCCAAAATTTCACCTTAGCAAAATATCAATGCTCTGATTTCAAAAATGAAATCCATTTTATAAAAATAATTTTCTAAATATTTTTAATTAAATTTTTTATTAAAAAACACTATTCATCGAAAATTCACTTTTTTCAGAAAAATCCCCAAAAATTACCTTAACATAATATCGATGCTCTGAGTTCAAAAATTAAGTCCATTTTATAAAAATAGTTTTCTAAATATTTTTAATTAAATTTTTAATTAAAAAACACTATTCATCCGAAAAATCTAATACTTGAATAATAATTTATGAAACCGTTATTTAACTATTTTATTGAATCACATTACTTAATCAAAGTGCCTAGCTTATTTTAATACTTTCTTTAAGTGAGATTACTAATCCATTTGGTCACATTACTAATCCTAAGCATAAAATCACTATTCATAATTTACTATTCATCAAAAATTAAGTTGATATTATTAGACTCTAAATTTTGTATTGAACATAATTGTAGAAGATCATTTTTTGAAAATCATTACACATTTTTAATTATTTAAGGTTTACCTAAACATTTTTAAAATATCATTTTTCTAAAATTCATCAAAATTATGCATACTATGTTTATCTGGACATTTGAAAATTCATAAACTTCATCATAAGAAGAAATAAAAAAATTTATTTAAAACAAAGGATTACACAAGGCAGTTACGGTCTCCTTACATATCCCCTTATCACACCAGCATAGGACCTAAGTGTGAGGTGTGATAAGGTGAGAGAATCCGAGGGAGGCTTGGCCAACATCACACGAGTAGTAATTTCTATCAGTTTTAACTTCTCGCGAAGGCGATCCCGTTCTAGCTTCATACGATGAAGTTCAGCTTGGGTTTGGTCCAGAGCAAAGCCCAGTGGTGTTACCTCCTTCCCAAGTTCTGTTATATGGGCTTCGATCAGTCCAAGACTACTGGGTGAGGCCATCGAATCTTCTTTCTATATTAATTAACCAAGATTACTTGTATTTAGAGAAAATAATCGAAACGTTTAGTTTACAGCGGTCATATTGACCAATGGTCATATAACAGTCAAAACTCAACGGTCTCATTTTAATTATACTCATGTTATCAAATGAAACATTTTTGTTGAGTATAAAAATAAAATAAAACAACACACAAAATTAGGAAACAAGATTTATTCAAAATTCCAGGTCGTTACAATCTCCCCCCCTTAAGAAATTGTGTCCTCACAATTTTTAAAATTGGGTTTTGAAATTTTATTGAAAGCCCCACATCGAAAAAGGAGTCAGTAAAACTATTACTTTAAAAGAAAGAAAGGGAATTACAAAGGTCACCCGAGTTAACCCATACTAGGATCCCATGTAGGAAAACATGGACATGGAGGAAAAAATCAAGGGTCACGTTATAAGGGAGAGTGATAGAAAACATGATTAGGAGAAAGTTAACCATTAGAAAATCCCAAACTTATGATGTGTGTAAACGGTCTTTGATTACCTAGTAGGAAACGTAAACCAACAACGTTTTTGTTTTACGTTCCTTTTCATAATTTTGAGGAATTCATTTACTACATAGAACAAAAACATAAGAAAATATACCTACCTTCAAGTAGAGTTTCATCCTTTAATAAGTCCCTACCACCACTAATCTTTTCCCCAAATGATGAGAATTCAAAAACACTTGGTCTCATAAAAAGCACAAGAATCATCTTCTATAGAATCAAATAATCCACAAAAGATTAACTATCTATTTCTTCTACCTTTAAACATTATCCCAAAAACAGAAAGGTTAAGGTAAAACAACTCTTCAAAAAGAAAGAATCCCATAGGAATGGAAACTAATTTTAAATCATCAAAGTTCCATGGTACTACCCAAAGTTCATCATAGACCATTCCATAAATAATGGTCCTTAAAATTCCTCAAAATAAACCAAACTAAGATTGAAACCCAAATACAAGAAGGATTTGATAACATAGTCTTCCAAAATAAACTTCATTGTTCATCTCCAAACAACATCAACCACTCCTAACATCTTATAACAAAAGTAGCTAACCTAAAAATATTTTACTCAAGATAGGTTAATCATTCCCATAAGTAACCTAAATTACTATAAGTCCACCTTAAATTCATCGATTCTTTAAAATATAAGTCAACCTTACTCCTCAATGAAAATACCGTAGTAATATATTTACCTCGATCGTATAGGGTCCCCAAAATAGTGGACGTCTTCCAAAATAATAATCATCTTTTAATCCCCTAATCATCCTTGTCATATTAATACGGCAATCGTCGCATTTCCTATCACATTGGTTATTGGGACATGTTCTTCCATTTCCCACCATTAACTAAGAAGAGAAAGCATAATTATGGGCTTAAATACTTAGCCAATAATCATGAAAAGGAACTGAAAGCATATAAGGATAACTTGTAGAAGAAAAGTATACCCTAACTTGTGATCCCCTAGGTTCCCATCTAGGTTATCCATGATCATATATTCTTATGTGAATATTTACTTTATTTTATCTTTGTTCCTTTAACAATGGTTCATACTAATCTTATGAATTTACCAAAGCATATCCCTCGGGAGTGTCGTAACCAAGAGTACATCAAGGCCCGTTTTCGTGTACCAGTTCCCGTTCGAGTCTAGATCAAAGCGGTGTTTTTGGGTTTTACCCCTATGTACATCTGTGTCAGAGCCACCTCTACCTACTCGTATCCAAACAGGGATGTATTTGCTTGGCAACCCCTTACACAATACTCAACAAAATACCAGGAAGATTTCCTATATTTAAACTTTTCTATAGGGTTCTTCCTAGAGTTTTCATATCCTAATTTCCACAAATAACTAAACCATCCTTTGATACCGACTATAGCATCCTGCCTTTTTATCACATAAACTTTCATTACATTTTACAAAACCGAGGATCTTTAAGGTTTAGTGTCTTGGAAACCAGGAACTTAAAACATGAAAACATAAAACATTCTTCTTAAACACTTGAAAGGATTATCCTCATGTTCATATTAGGTTCATTACTGCATCTCATAACCTAGGGAAATACATCAAAAGAAAGGGTGAGTATAAGGCCCAGTAAGGGAAACAAGAGAAACATTTAACATGTGAACTTGAGATACATCAACTATGTCATGAAAAAGAACTTCAAGGCATGAGAAAGAATCATGTGGAATATCATAATAAAAATAACATTTTTTTATAACTTGAAGATGTGGCTACAACATTTAATATTGACAATCATTTCATTTCACCAAGGTCCATCCCCAAGGTATCATTAAAAATTACCAAGGTTATTCACCAAGGTATCAGTCTAAAAGGTCATCTCTAGAGATTAAGTCTTTACCCAATGCATTGGAGCGCTATCTGGGCGCACCCTTGACATGTATTTATTATAATGTGAGCCACATATATCATCATCAATAATTTCATAAACAACCCATATAGCATAAAAGAAATGGGTTTCATTTCATAATCATAACGTTTTAAAAACTTCTTTAAAGACATGATCTTCATGTCACTTTAAACCCACGGAAAAGGGAAAGCGGGTTTCATGTATGTAAATACCAAAATTTAAAATAGAATTTTTATATATATGTGTGAATAACCCTGTAGAAATAAGAGCTTTGAGTATTCACTTAATAACATAAAATAATTTTGAGATAAAGAGGGAGGCATTTTGAGACAAAAACTATGTAGCATAACGTCTACGATACATGGTTTTAGAAAACATTGAAAAGAGAGGGGACATGGGTCACCCACTCAAAAATGATACATAAAACAGTAGGGGAACAGAATATATAGTATTTAAGAACATGGTAATGAAATTTTAATGATATACCATATGAAACGAAGAACTTGAAAGGAAGACAAAAATAAGATTTCTCTTTTGAGAATTCGGCAGCCTAACGGCGTCACTTAAAACTTCCCAAAAATGGATTGACGAGATAAAATGGGGTAATATGAACATAAATGATAAGTATGATAGATATATATATCATACCCAAAAAATAATAAAAATGAACTTGAGAGACTTTACATGAAAGTAGATCTCGAAAACGAGAAGGGTGAAATAACCCCTTAGAAATTCGGCAGCCTAACGGCGCCACTTAAACTTCAATAAAAATGAATTGATGAGATCAAATAGGGTCTCTCATCATATGATCATAAAAGATCAGTATGATAGGTTTAGAAATAATACCCCAACATAATAAAAAGGAACTTGCAAGACTTGACATGGAATTAGAACTTTGAAAAAGGAGAAAGGTGAAAGAACCACTTAAAAATTCGGCAGCCTAACGGCGCCACTTAAAACTTCAAAATACTGAATTGAAGAGATCAAATGGGGTATCTAATCATATGATCATATAATATCAGTATGATAAATTTAGAGATCATACCCCAACATAATAAAAAGGAACTTGAAATACTTTACATGAAAATAGATCTTGAAAAATGAGAAGGAAGAAAGAATCCGTTACAAAAATTTCGGCAGCCTAACGGCGCCACTTAAAACTTCATAAAAATAAATAATGAGAGTAAGAGGGGATATCTAATTATATGAACATGAAAATGGAAGTAAGAGGAGTATAAAAGAACATCCTTTAACATAAGAACATTGAGCATAAAAGAAATTACATAAAAGAGATTTCTTGAAAAGAAAGAGAGAGGTCGGATCCCTTACCTTAAAACGTAACTCTTAAAACTCAAAGGTTGGGACCTTGAGGGCTTGGGGGTACCTTGGGAGGACTACTTTGGAGGTAATGAGACCAGAACTTCGTTTGGGAAGAGTGGGGAGATGAATGGATGAGAGGATGTCTTGGTATTTATAGGGAAAGTGAGGGGACAAGGCATTAATGGCCAAGGGACACCTCATTAGTGGTTTTGGCAAAACCATGGGCTTGACCATGGTATTTTCCCATGGTATTGGCCACTTGGGACACCTCATACTTTATCTTACTATTCATAAGTTGACCATATTTATTTCATACTT
The DNA here is from genome assembly GCA_963277665.1 of Viscum album. Lineage (NCBI taxonomy): Eukaryota > Viridiplantae > Streptophyta > Magnoliopsida > Santalales > Viscaceae > Viscum > Viscum album. The sequence continues at coordinate 1,295,974,192 of OY728152.1, forward strand.
AATACATCATTTAATGATGTCATTAAACACCCGTAACTTAAAAACGGTATTTTCACTATTCATCGAAAATTCAACTTTCTTAGAATAATCCCAAAATTTCACCTTAACCAAATATCAATGCTCTGATTTAAAAAATGAATTCCATTTTATAAAAATATTTTTCGAAATATTTTTAATTAAATTTTTTATTAAAAAACACTATTCATCGAAAATTCATTTTTTTCAGAAAAATCCCCAAAAATTACCTTAACATAATATCGATGCTCTGAGTTCAAAAATGAAGTCCATTTTATAAAAATAATTTTCTAAATATTTTTACTTAAATTTTTAATTAAAAACACTATTCATCTGAAAAATCTAAAACTTGAATAATAATTTATGAAACCGTTATTTAACCATTTTATTGAATCACGTTACTTAATCAAAGTGCCTAGCTTATTTTAATACTTTCTTTAAGTGAGATTACTAATCCATTTGGTCACATTACTAATCCTAAGCATAAAATCACTATTCATAATTTACTATTCATCAAAAATTAAGTTGATCTTATTAGACTCTAAATTTTGCACTGAACATAATTGTAGAAGATCATTTTTTGAAAATCATTACACATTTTTAATTATTTAAGGTTTACCTAAACATTTTCAAAATATCCTTTTTCTAAAATTCATCAAAATTATGCATACTATGTTTATCCGAACATTTGAAAATTCATAAACTTCATCAAAAGAAGAAATAAAAATTTTTATTTAAAACAAAGGATTACACAAGGCAGTTACGGTCTCCTTACATATCCCCTTATCACACCAGCATAGGACCTAAGTGTGAGGTGTGCTAAGGTGAGAGAATCTGAGGGAGGCTCGGCCAACATCGCACGAGTAGTAATTTCTATCAGTTTGAACTTCTCACGAAGGCGATCCCGTTCTAGCTTCATACGATGAAGTTCAGCTTGGGTTTGGTCCAGAGCAGAGCCCAGTGGTGCTACCTCCTTCCCAAGTTCTATTAGATGGGCTTCAATCGGTCCAAGACTACTGGGTGAGGCCATCGAATCTTCTTTCTATATTAATTAACCAAGATTACTTGTATTTAGAGAAAATAATCGAAACGTTTAGTTTACAGCGGTCATATTGACCAATGGTAATATAACAGTCAAAACCCAACGGTCTCATTTTAATTATACTCATGTTATCAAATGAAACATTTTTGTTGAGTATAAAAATAAAATAAAACAACACACAAAATTAGGAAACAAGATTTATTCAAAATTCTGGGTCGTTACAATAATAGATTAATTTATTTTATTAATTCTGCCACTATTTTTTTCAATTCCCAATAGTCCTTACCATTGAACTTGGAATGTCTAGTTTCTAGGACATTATAAAGGAAAGGATTCATATTCCACTTTACATAACCCCAACAAGGCTAGTTTAAGCTATTTCAAGGAATTTAGTTGGGTATGGCTTTTCCAAATGTGAGCTTGTAGCTCCTTGATCTGTGGAGTGGATTCCCCAATCCTAAAATCTTGACTTGGATTTACTAAACACTTACCACCAAATTACACCAAGTATAGAAATGGATGCTCCTATTGATGTAAAATGGTTAAGTTAACCCAAAAAATTCATAAGAACTCCCCTTATAAATGTAAGGGTGGCAAAAATGGTTGGTCAAACACTTATTTCTATTAGTTTCATTCATAATTAAGTAATGGAAGGTGAAGTATGACTTAATATTTAGTTGATGGATTTTGTTTTTTATTATGCATAAAGTTTATCTTGTTTTATCCATTACATATATTTATAGTATTTAGTGGATTTTACTTAATTAATTAAGCCTATTGGATAAAACATTTACACATAATCCATTTATTTAAATTACAACTTTTAACGTTAATTAATTTATTTATTTGATCGTGGTCTCTCATCCATAAAATAAATAATTCATAGAAATAAACAAATAAATAATTAAATAACCCAATTATGATATTATCTAATGGTTGATTTAATGATCAGGAATTAAATCAACAAATAACCTAAGTGAAATAACTTCTTATTCTAGACGTAACATGAGATACATCATTCCACATGTCAACCTATGTATCACCTGAGTTTGCATCATAATGGTTCCATCTTGAACTGCCTCTATACACCTTGGGATACTCCATTAATTACATGTATTTATAACTCAAATGTAGGTGAGAGGAACTAATGTATTGGTTAAGGGATGATTACATAAATACCATGGAAACACATGTCCTATATAATAATGGAGGTAGAGATGACTCATAGGTCATCATATTTAATTTAATAATAAATAATTGAAAACTCGTGTAATAAATTAAATTAAAATATCTATCACATACAAAAGTATTGTTCAAGATCATTAATGTTCATACATGAAATGTAAATGAAAAAGTAAATGGTTAACAATAATTTCTTATTCATTATTTATTATTAAGATAAATTCACTTACATTAATTAGTTAATTAATTGACTTTTATCTTAATGACCATCTTAATCCTCTTGGATATAGTCATCATAAAGGAATTAATGTAAAATAAATGGAAGAACCAATAGTTACATATTTATTAAAATAAATTAATTGAGCATTTAAAATTTATTAAAAACCTTATTAAATTTTCAATCACTTAAAATTACAATCAATTCAATTGGGTTTTAATGCTGTAATTTTTTTAATTTAATTTAATTTTTAATTATTCCATTAATTGGGAGACTACACAACATTTTATTTCCAGCTACATGTTGTGTACCTCGATTGTCATATATCTAGGTTACACGCCTAGTGATTTGGTGTGTTGACTTAACCAAACTACATGGAATGTACATTCTAGATACATGCCATGTATATGCTTACCATGTGCCCAATATACTCTCTTAATTTTTCAGCATGTATCTCGGCAGGATCACACAGTGTGTATAAGCTAGCTACATATCGTGTATCACTTATTCCATGTGTCTGTTGTTCTCACTAAATGGATCAACATGTATTTTGTATGTGCTAAATTATTAACTACACAACGTGTACATCATATACACTTTGTGTATATCATAAATTATCTAGTTTTCTAGTCTCACATGGTTTGATTGTTTATAATGAGTGCATGGATTGCATGATTTACGCTACTAAACCATGTATACCACATGGAATGTATACTAGCTACACACTATATAATCGGGCATCCTATGTGCTAAGTTGGCCTAATAAATATGTGGTGTGTAATAAGTTTACTGATAGAGAAAATATTTTCAATTAAATTTACATTGAATTTAATTTTTTTAAACCCACCAAAATGTTAACTTAAGATAAATTTATACATTTTTATGATATTAGTAATATTTTGAGCTTAATAGTAAAAATGGCCCATTTCGGATTTTTAACTCTTTTAAATCATTTCTGTATTTTGTCCATAACATTTTCTACACTAATCCAAATTGAAAAAAATATATTTTCCAGATTCCAAACATACAGGGCTTCATTTAATCCTTTTTTACCAAAATCTGAATCGGCCATATGGAATCTCAAAAGAATATCAAAAGTTGGACCATGAAAACGATTTACAGATTGGTCTATTTTTGGTGTGGGGTCCATAACTCGTTCATGGAAGGCCCAATTGTCGTGACATTCAGTGGGTGGATACACAAGATGTCATTTAATGAGGCTACAACACGTCAACATTTGGGGGATAAATTCTGTCTATAAAAGGAGTGGAGGTCCTCTCTCTCAAAGAATCCCATTTTCCATCCCATTCCTTTGAGGACACCAAGGAGGAGAAATTTTCAGATTTATCTTTTATTTAATTTTCTTTTCCATTGTTTTTTAATGACTTCTTCTTCACCATTCATCTAGATTACCCTTCACATGGTGGGGAAAACATTTTTGAGTGATTGGGGAAGGGTTGGTTTTCTATTTTGTAATGCTTGAGTTCTTGGATTTAATTGAATGAAATTTATTTCTTCCTCAAAGTTATTTTCAATTTCATATAGAGAATTTTATTATCTAGTGTGATTTTTCTTGAATTTTAATTCTATTATTGATTTTTTCCTTGGTAAAATAATCATTATATCCCTCCACTGATTTCTAGTTTATATGCAATGGAATAGACCAGGGATTGGTGGTGAATTACTCGATGATCGTCAATATGTGTAAAAGGGGTAGTGGATGTTCTTGATTGTTTGGGATAAACAAGACCTAGTCATGTGGTTCGAAGACCGTCAATGTTCTGGGCGCGAGCTCCTCGACGTTGGATTTGGTTTTTTCAGTTTTCTTCCCCATGCTATTAGTGAAGGTTTGTATGATTATTCCTAGCGGTTGATCTTTTTCATGCTTGTTCAGTGGTGTTGTGGTTCGGGTTTGGTTTCGACGTCGGCGATGAGTTTCTTCTCAACGGAGACGATGGGGACTTCTCCCTGGTGATGATGGTCTGCAATGGTTTCTTTCATCAGTGATTTTGGTGGTGCTCCACGGTGACGACGTGGGTGTTCTCAGCGATGACGGGGGTCTTCTGTGGTATAGCGATCTGATGGCTTCCAAGTCAGTGTGTTCATCTCAAGGCATCTTTGACAGTGGCGTGATGATTGTTTGCTTCTTTTTTATTTTCAATTTTTGATATGGTTGTTTCGGTGGTGGTATTGTCGAGTCTATGGGCTTTTCATGGTATCTTTTGATTTTTGAAACAGGTTTCATATAATGGCTAAGGCATGGTGAATGGTTGTGTTTCTTATTTTGAAATTTATCTATGTAATGGGTGTTTGATGAGGTTGTGTCTGGATGTTGGAGGAATGGTGTTGTAGGTTCCCACTTACCCTTAAAGTGGATTTTCAATAAAATTAAAAAAAGGATTGTGGAATAAAACTCATTTTCACATGGAAGGAGAGTTAACCAAACTGAGATCTCAGTAAGGTTTTCTCTCACCATTATAATTTCACCAAGTAAGTGAGAGGAAATGATTATGGAAAGTCACTTTAATTAACTTATAAGAATTTGTTTAAATTAAATTGCACAAGGATAGAATTATAATTGGGAAACCGACCCTGACCTAATCACCCTTTTAATATCATAGTTTTTCAATCATTTGAATTTAAATTTTCCTTTCAATAATTATCTTATTGATTTACTCTAAAAACATCCTATTTTTACCCTCGTTTAAAAGAGGCAAACTATTTTGTGTGCACTACTCTTTGGGAGATATCCTAGGTCAACCACATTATTACATTTTAACTTAGGAAATAATTGTTTTTCCATGCCCTACGAGAGGCGTGCATTATTCACCATGTGTAATTAACTACCCAATGCGTCATGTATCCCTCAACACATCTAGGTTCAGTACACATTGGTACATGGCATGTACTCCAGCTACACGCCATATAACACAGTTTTATTGTAAAAAATTTGGCACTTCCTAATGGCATCACCAATCATTATTCATATATTCTTAAACCTTTTAGAAAATGAAACAATGAATGAATATTATTAATATACTAATAAAATTTTAATTCAAATAAAATTAAAGAACAAATAATATTAAATATAAACATTAAACCATGATTACATATAGATCAAAAGTAAAATAAATAAATATAAATTTTAAGCATGACCACTCTGATACCACTTGTTAGTTCTGATCTCAGTGGAAGAGTGTGGTGGTGGGTGATATATTAAAATTTATTTTAATATTTAGTTACCCAAAACCCCAAGTGAGGATCTTTTATATTAAATTTGTAATTAATTTATTAAGATCTAAAAATAAATAAATACCTTAACTTAGGATCCTTTCTTAATTGATGATGTTGATCTTCTAAAAGACCCTTTTTAGATTACCTTTTTTGTGATATGAGTATCCAAGTGTAAAATCTCACTATTAGTGATCCACACATTCTCCTTTGATATATGAGCAACACTAATAAATTTTTGGGTGCTAGCACACTGAATCGATTGTCTTTAATTGTTCATATTGATCTATCATCCTTTAATATTGAAATGATATCTCTTACATTTATCATTCTTGAGAGGGATATAGAAGGAGTATTTGATAGATAATTGTGTTGTGTGCAACAATTCTCATTTTTTTCAAACCCCGCACAATAGATATAACCATCTATTTATAGATATATATTTTATGCTAAAATATTATTTAATTTCATGTTGACCTTTAAATAATATAATAACATTTTATAAACCCCTTTTCTCATGATAATAATGATATTATTATTATTATTATTATTATTATTATTTGGTTCATTCCAACTTTCACAATAACACATATTATTTAACCATATTGTTAATTAATATTTGTAACTAAACATGGTCTTGGTCTATTCAAACTTCTCTAGAATTTATTGAACATATGAATCAATATTAACTATTTTATTCATTACTAAATATTTTTGATCGATAAAACTTGAATAAAATTATTCTTCAATATTGTAAAAATTATTTATTCTATTAATTAAATTCAAATATAATTTAATTGAGATCAATAGAAATAATTAGTGTTTGAACCTCTAGGATTATTTCTTATTGGCATTATGCAGGCTTTCCTGAAGTCCATGACTAATTCCTAGCAATGGGTAAAGACACCCAAGAGAAATAACTTAATGTCGTAACAATGAAAACCACATATGAACATTCACTATGTAATTTAATACCTTTATCACAATATCTCATCAAGAAGGTTTCACATCCATGCCACCAACCTATATGCTCGATAAGTCTTTATTTGAATATATAAAATAAACTCATCATTACACTATGGACATGGAAATTAGGGTAATGATTTTATTCTAATCAAAGTGTTGAGATATAAACTTCTATAAAGATGGAAGTGGAAAATATTTCCTCAACTTATCCATTAATAACATTCCATTCATGATACACCCAATATACCCTACTTCCTACCAAGATATGGCATGATGATTTTCATAAGAAAATATAAGTAAGTGAGTCATGACATACATTAATGATAATATTAAAGTCTAGGGACCATTACACATGATCACAGATAAGAATATCTAATGAAACCAAAACATTCATAATTCTTATTGGAAGGACTATTCTTATAATCTATCATCTTCAAGATTACCAAGTGTGAAATTAATGATAAGAAGCATCATCCACTTACGAGTACTTTAACATGAAATTATATGTACTATGTGTCCCATAATAGTATGTTATCCAACCATGTATCATTATTTAATAATATATTCATAACACTTCAAGTTTCTCATCATAGTGGGGAACTACTATGACCTTATCAATGTGGCGTATACTATGAAATTATTACATCAGATTCATGAAAAACAATAAAAAATATGTAATAATATGTTTATTAATATTCAATACATTGAATATACATTTAATAAAAGTATAAATAGTAGGTCCTAGGACACAAACTCTAACATAATCCCACATAGACAATATCCAACTACCTGTAGCTTTTAGTTTTCTAGGCCTCACTTGATAATCATGTTTCTAGTGAGTCAAGGATTTATTCAATGCATCTAACAAGTTGTATTACATGGAAATACTTCTCACTACAACCTCAACTCTCTAAGAAAAAAACCTTAAGATATTATACTTCTGAAGTATTTTCTTTTCCCTCTTATGTGACCTTAGATCTTTTGTAAGATCCACCACTACAATATTATTATAGTAAAGTGTGATAGGATCTTTACTATAGGGTTCCATGTCAAGAAATTGGAAAACTTTATGAAACCATACTACTTTTTTAGCTTCCTTAGAATCTGTAATATACACAATCTCTACTATAAAATCTACTACCATAGTTTACGTTGATCTCTTTTAGCTCACAAAACCTCTATTCAATGTGAAAATATATCCATTTTGTGGCCTCATGTCATCTTAATCGGTTTGGAAGCTAGAATCTTCATATCCTCTAAGTAATAATTCCTCATATCCACCATAAACTAGGAACTTATAATTAGTATGCCACATATACTTAAGGATAATCTTAACTATCATCCAATGGAGGTCACTTGAGTCAGCTTGATATCCTTCTAACACACTTAATTTATAGGTGACATCTAGCCTAGTATATAGCATAACATACATGACTGAACCAATAATTGATGCATATAGAATCCTTTCCATTCTATTTCTTTCATTATGTGTATGAGAATACATTTTCCTGGAAAGATGAATGTCATGTGACACTGGAAACAATCCCCTCTTGTATTTTTCTATACTGAATCACTTCAGTATCTCATCAATGTATATACTTTGACTTAGGCCAAGTAACCTCTTGGATTTATTATGATGGATCTTGATCCCAATAATATATGTTTCCTTTCCCAAGTCCTTACTAGAGAATAATTTGTTCAACCACACCTTAACATACTATAAGAATGGTATTTTTTCCAATGTGTAATATGTAATCAATATATACTATTAACAAAATGACTGCACTCCCCCTAAAATGTTTGTAGACATAAGGATCACACTCATTATTTAGGAAACAAAATTCCATTATGGATTCATTAAAAATAATGTTTTAGGAACTAGATTCTTTCTTAACCACATAAATTGATTTTTTAAATTTTTCATATCTTGTTGGCATCCTTTTGAGTCACAAACCCTTCAAGTTATGTCATAAAGACATCTTCATAATGGTTCCTATAATGGAAGGCTATTTTGAAATCCATTTTTAAAATATCAAATTCATGGTAAGACATAATGGTAAGTAGAATTCTGATAGATTTCAGAATTTCAATTGATTAAAAGGTTTCTTCATATTTAATTCCTTAATTTTGTTTAAAACTTGTTACAACCAGTTGTGCTTATAGGTACTAAACGGTCCTTCTATATCCATTTTCTTCTTGAATACCCATTTTCAACCAATAGGATTTACACCCACTAGAGTATCTACCAAAATATAAACTTGTTTTTATTATATGGAATCCATTTTGGAATTCATTAATTCTTTCTACATGGAAACATATACTCCACTTAATAATTCCTTATAGGTTAGAGGATCATTAATTTCAACTAATGATGAGTCACAATCCCCTATGACTAGAAAACCATATTGTTTGGGTTCTCTAACCTCTCTAGTACTCCTACATAGTACTTGTGTCTCTGGAATAGTTTATTTTCCATGGGTATTTGTGGAATATGTTCTTATACCAACTCTTATGTACCTTGAGCCTCAACTTCATCTAAGTGTATCTCCCTCCCACTATATCATATAGATATATGATCCTTTTTAAGGAGTATGGAATGTCTTTCCGCTATTAACATGTGTGAGGTTTAGTATAGGTAATATACCTTTGTTTACTTGGAGTATCCTATAAAGTTACACTTTGTGCCTTTGGGTGAAAGTTTATTACTTTAAAAGGACTTAACAAATGATTCACTTCCCCCACACATGTAAATTTAGAAACATGGTTTTTCTTCCACGCCAAAATTCATATAGAATACTATTTATTGATTTAATTAGTACTTGGTTCAGTATGTGTGTTACTGTTTGTAAATCCCACCCCTAAAAGTATAATGGAAAACTCACATGACTCATCATTGATCTCACAATGTCCAACAAGGTGTGGTTTTTACTTTCACTTACATTGTTCCATTGAGTCATATAAAGAGGATTTATTTGGGATTGGATCCTAAAATCCCATAAGTAATCAATGAATTCTTGATTAATATATTCTCCACCATAGTCTGAGTGGATTTTCTTAATCTTCTTACCAAGCTAGTTATCAACTTCATTCTTGTATTCCTTGAATTTATCAAAAGAATCCAACTTATACCTTATTAAGTAGACATATCCACATCAACTAAAATCATCAGTAAAAGTTATGAAGTATGATTACCCACCCCTTTATTCAATAGTAAATGGTCTACACACATCGATATGATCTGATTCAAGAAGAACTTTAGTCTTTTCACCTTTCCCACTACATGGGGATTTGGTCATTTTTCCTTGTAAACATGTGTGACATACCCCAAGTAATTTTAGTTACAATAATCTAAATGTACAACTTGAAGTAATTAGGTCAAGAATTTTTTGTTTTCATGACCTAATTGGTGATTCCAAAGTTGGGGGTGGTATGATTCATGTGAAGTAACATTGTTATTGATTGACTTTACTTGGTTTGTGAACTCAAACACATAAAGATTTTTATTTAAATGTTTATTTACATAACAAATTATATCTTTATAAAATAAGAAATATTTATTCCATAATATAAAAAAAATCCATTTGTCTCATTTATGGAAATAGAAATAATGTTTTCGATAATGGATGGAACATAATAACAACCCTTCAAAAGAAAGATCATTCCAGTCAGCAATGTGATGTGGTAGTCCTCGATGGATATAAAATAAATTCTAGATTTTTTGGATACTCATAGATCTACCTCACCTTAGTAAATCTTTATAAATATACTTGGTCCCTATATTTTAATACATGTGTGATCACTATAAGTTGTATTTAATACTCAATATATAGAAACAGATAAATTGAACTCGATAAAAAATGCTCTTAAATATTCCTCTTACTTATTTATCTGGGTGTAATTTTTCTTCCAGTGGCCCTTCTTACCATATGTGAAGAAGAAATAATCATGTTCCCATTATTTACCCTTTACATTACTCTTCTTGGAATGGAATTTTGAAGAATCCTTTGTCATCGGGGTTTTCTCTTGGAAATCCTATTTGTTCATCATAAGGACAGATGGATTTTCACACTTTTTATCCTTATCTGCATGGTGAAGGAGAGTAAGTAGATCTGTAAGAGTATTCTCAACTTTGTTCAAATTAAAATTTTCAAAAAATATAGAGAATCTATGATGGTGTGATGAAATAATGATATTGGTTCATAGTTATTCAAGGAATTTAAACCCTGGAACTTCTAGGTGATCAATGTAGCCAATGAGATTGAATATGTGAGGCACAACTAGGGAACGCTCTCCATGATTTCTATGAAAAATATCATTTTAGGTATAACATTTTCCTTGTCTATATCTCTTATGATAAATTCCATGTAGATGATCAATCATTCTATAAGCATCCATATTTTCTTGAGACTTCAAGAGTTTACTCGACATAGATGATTGTATCAAAACATGAAAATATAACGCATCGCTCAAATTTTTTTCATAGATAAGGAACTCTCCATCACTTCCCTCCTTATAAGATGGATCAGGTGGTGAGGATTCTAGCATATAAGATTTCCATTCATGGCATAGCATAACCCAAAGGCTTCTAAACCACTCTCGAAAGTTACTACTAGTAATGAGTTTACCTTTCTCCAATATTGATCATAGAGATAGTGTAGATAAAGAGCTTAAAATTTTATTATAAAAGTAAATGAGAATATTACTAGTACTTTTTTATTATAAATTATGTGAGAAATAATAAATTAGATGATTTTATTAATTCTCCCACTATTTTATCAAGTCCCAATATCCCTCACCATTGAACTTAGAATGTCTATTTTCTATTATAATCTAGTAGAAAGGATCTATATTCCCCTTCACATAACTCCAATGAGGGTTGATAAAGTTATTTAAAGGTATTTAGGTAGTAAGTTCTTTTCCAATTGTGGGTTTGTGTCTCCTTGATCCATTGAGTGGATTCCACAATCCTAAAATCTTGACATAGATTTCCACAAAAAATTGTCTCCAAATTACACTAAGTCTATCAAGGGATACTCCGCTTGACATAAAATGGTTAGGTAAAATGAAAACCATCATAATAAATCCACTTATAAAAATAATTGTCCCAACAAGGGTTGGTCAAACACTTATTTATATTGGATTAATTTCTAATCAAGTATTGGAAGGTGAAGTCTGACTTGATATTAAGTTGAGGGATTTTATTTTTTATTATGCATAAATTTTATCTTGTTTTATTATTTACATGTATTATTAATATTAAGTGGATGTTACTTAATTAATTAACCATGTTTAATAATACATTTACATGTAATACATTTATTTAAATTTTTTATTTTCACATTAATTCATTTATTTCAATCTTGGAATGAGATACAACATTCCACTTGTCCACTTGTGTATCACCTGAGTTGGAATCATAATGGTTCCATCTTGAACCACCTCCCCACACCTTAGGATACTTTATTAATTTCATGTATTTTTAACTCACATGCAGGTGAGGGGAACCAAAGGTTTGGTTAAGGGGATTACAAGAATAACCATTGAAATGTAGGTCCAACATAATAATGGAGGGAGGGATGACTCGTTGGTTATTATATTTAATTTAATAATAAATAATTGAAAACTCATGCAATAAATTAAATTAAAACATCCAACACATATACAGATCTTGGTCAATCTCATTCATGGTCATACATTCAATGCATACACAAAAGTAAATGGCTAACATTCATTTCTTATTCATTATTCATAATTAAGTTAAACGTACTTGCATTAATTAATTAATTTCCTTTCATATTAATGACCATATGAATCCTCTTGGAGATAACCATCACATGGGAATTAATGGAAAATAAATATCATAACCAATAGTAGAATATTTATTGCAATAAATTAATTGAGTATTTAAAATTCTTTAAAATCCCTATTAAATTGTCAAACACTTAAAGTTTCAATTAAATAAATAAGGTTTTAATGCTTCAGTTTTTAATTTAATGTAATTTTTTAATTATTCCATTAATTGGGAAACTACATGCTGTGTATTGCCCAGCTACATGTCGTGTACCATGATTTTCTTGTATCTGGGTTACATGCTTGGGGATTCGGTGTGTATACCCAGCCAGACTACACGGTGTGTACATGTCAGCTACAAATCATGTATCCACTTTTCGTGTGCCTAAGATACTCACTTGGGTATTTGGCGTTTATCTCAGTGGGAAGATAGGGTGTATACAAGCAAGTGACATGCTGTGTATCCCTTATATCGTGTGTCCACTATTCTCACTGAATGACTCAGTGTGTATAGCATACATGAGAAATGATGAAATACATGACATGTACACCACATAAACGTTGTGTATATCATAAATTTTCTAGGATATCAGTCTCATGTTTTTTTATCATGTATAATGACCACACGGATTACATGGTTTATTCCACTAACCCATGTAGATTACATGGTGTATACACCATCTACAGGTCATGTAATCTGAAATATTTTGTGTTAGGTTGGACCAATCTACGAGCGGTGTGAAATAAATGTATCACATGTGACTATCTTCACGGAATGTCATGTATCCAATGACACATACAGGTGTAGTGAACATGGGTACACAGTGTGTAATCTGACTACACATCACGTAACCTAGTTTTACTGGGAAAAAATTGGCACTTCTAAATGGCATATTTGGTCATTCTTAATATGTTCATATACCTTAAAGAAAATTAAATATTGGACGAATATGATTAATATATTGATAAAATGTTAATTACAATCAAATTAAATAAAAAATAATATGAATTGAAAACATTCAACCATGATTACATATAGATCAACAATAAAATAAATAATTATAAATTTAAAATGTGACCCCTATGATAACACTTAAAGGTTTTGGGTGTAGTGAAAGAGTGCGGTGGTGGGTGATATATTAAATTTTATTTTAATTTTTAGTTTCCCTAAACCCCAAGAAAGGATCTTTCATATTAAATTTATAATTAATTTATTTCGATTTGAAGAAAATAAATACCTTAGGTTTGGATACTTTCTTCATTCACGATGTTGATCTTAGGAAAGACCCTTTTTGGATTGCCTTATTTGAAATGTGTGGATATAAGGGTAGAATCCCTCTAGTAGTGATCCACATGTGCTTATTTTACCTCTAATCAAAACCAATCTATTTCTGGGTGCTAGAGAGGTGAATAGATTGTCTTCTTTTGTTCATATTGATCATTCTTCCTTCATTCTTGAAGGAATATATATTTAATTTCTAATTCTTGAGAGGGGTATAGAAGGAGGAGATGCAAGAAAATTTCATTATGCACAATTATTCTCTATTTTTTCACAACCTACACAATAGACATAATCGTCTATTTATAAAGCAGGGGTTTATGTTAAAATATTATCTAATTTCATACTAACCCTTAAATAATATTATAACCTTTAATAAACCTCATGTCTCATAATAATAATGATTATTATAATTATTTTCTAATATGTGCCAATTTGCAGAGTAAAAAATCTTATTTAACCAATATGTTAATTAATATTTTTCACCAGACATGGTCATGGTCTATTTGAACTCCTCTAGAATTTATTGAACATCCAAATAAATATTAAATATTTTATTCAACAATAAATAATTTTGATCGATAAAATGTGAATAAAATTATTCATCGGTCTTGAGAATAATATTTATTCTATTAATTAAACTCAAATAGAATTTAATTGAGATCAATATAAATACTTAGTGTGTGACCCTATAGGATTCTTTCTCATTGGAATAATTTGGGATTGCCTAAATTCTAGGATTACTATAAAGAAATAGGTTGAGGAACCCAAGATAAAGAACTTAATGTCATAACAACAACAACCACATATGAACGCTCACTGTGTAATTTAATTTTGTTATCACAATATCACATCAAAAAAATTTCACATCCATGTTACCAACCTATATTCTTGATATATATTTCTTTGACTATCTAAAATAAATACATTGTTACACCAAGGCCATGTAATTTAGGGAGATGGTTTTATTCCAATAAAAGGGTCGAGACATCATCTTTTATAAATATAGAAGTAATAAATCCTTACTTGACTTATCAATTAATAACATTTCATTTATGACACACCCAACATACTCTACTTACCACAAACATATGGTGTGATGTTTTTCATCAGAAAATATAAGTGTGTGAGTCATGACATGCATTAATGATAATCTTAAAGTCTAAGTATAATTACACATAATATCATATAGTAATATCTGATGACACCAAAACATGAAAAATTTCTATTGGAAGGTTTGTTCTCATAATCTCTCATCTTAGAGATTACTAAATGAGAACTTTATGTGAGGAATCCTCATTCTCTTATGAGTACTCACACCTGATAGTCTATGTACTATGTCTCCCATCATAGTACATTATCCAACTGCATAATAATATTTAATAATTTCATCATTTCACTTCAAGATTATCATCATTGTGGGGAACTACTATGACCATATCAATGTGAAATATACTCTATGAAATTATTATATTAGAGTTATGAAGAACAATGAACAATATGTAATAATATGTTTTATTAATATTTAATACATCAAATATGCATGTAATAAAAGTATAAATAGTTGGTCCCATGACACCTTCTCCAACAACTTTTAGGAATGAAATGTAATTTTACTTGAGTTTTCTATCTACCAGTTTCTCTAGGAGAATTTTAGGGTGTTCTAGCTCTTTGAAAGAGGTACATCACACCTATTTTAGTGTTTAATGGTGTGACAGGTATGTTCAATTCATGAACTACATTGGGTAATAGCTAGGAATCTCGAGGCATAGTGACTAAGTTATGTAACTTGTGGTTCACAGCTTGAACCTCATGTTCATATTTTGAACCAATTGAGCTTAAGTGATTCATGGCATGAATCATTTTTCACATCATGAACCCATCAATCCTAGTTTTTAAAAGGTGTTTTCCCGATTTTCCATTAGTGTGATTTTAGCCTATTATTTCCTCCTTTTATCCAAACCCAAACCTAGTGGTGTTACTCTCATATGGACTATTTTCTCCCTTCACCCATGGTGTGATTTTGGTATGGATTCACCCAAGATCATTAGGGGAAATCATGGTAAGTATTTTCTCTCATCAGTCATGATATTTTTCCTTCTCTCTTGTATTTTTAAATCATCATAGGGATATTAAATCCTAGGTTTTTTTGGATATATACTTTATTTATGATGGTTTGGGGTTTGGGGTTTGGGGTTTATGGATTCCTTTTATCTTCTAAGGGTTCTCTCTTATATTTTTTTGTGGGTTCCATTCGATTTTTAGTCATTCCAAGTGTCTAAGGTAGGTGATTTCATAAAAAGGATTTTTTATTTGAATCTTTCTTTCTTTTCTATTTTTGAAAGAGATTTTAAATTGTTAAAGGCATTGTTTTAGTTTCTAAAAATCTATTTTGAAATAGGAAAATGAATTAATTTCGAAAATTATTTTTCAGGCATGTTTATTCATGGTTTGGGATCTTTTTTCATAAATTATATTAAGATGGATTTTGATAGATAAAAATCACCTTTGAATTGGTTTGAATTGTGAAAATAGTGAAATCCCATGGGAGATTGGGTGTTATATGGGTATTCCTAGACAATCATAATTATGTTTGGTTATCCTCTCTAACATTGGATATATACAATAACTTTACCTAAACACTGGTAAGGTAGGGAGTAGTATAATAGTTATCTACAATGAGTGAAAACCCATATGTTTTATTTACATTAGAAACTTGAGGTGTGAGGATCCTAGATAGACCTAACCTAATTTACCTTATGACTCCTAATAACAGTGATATATTATCTTAAAAGGTTTTCCTTTTAGTATTAGTTATTTATTAATTTTTGAAAAATTATTTATTTGTATATTCTTTGAAAAATGTTATAAAATGATGGATTATTGTGCTTCTCTTTAATATTGTGAAATTTTGTTCTCTATTCCTTTCTTTTAAAAGAATTTTAGAGTGGTTATTTTCCCTATATTAAGTAAGATTATGAAAATTTTAACTCCTACTACTTTATTTATATAAATTCATCATAATTTATTTATTTAATAAATTTTTCTTATAGAACATTTGGTGGGACCCTACAAGTATATTGAGCTCACACCTTACATGCACTCGATGGGTGTATGTAAACTTTTTAATGTTTGGCATAGGAAAGAGTAAAGAACCACTTAAGAGTGGTGGGTTTTTGAGCTAGTTCATATTAGTTTTATGGTAGTTTCACAGTGGTATGTTGAACCACATGTCACATGAAGATCTGTTTCAGTCTTGATTTTTTACTTTGTTTTACCCATGGGCCTATAAGTGTGTTTACATTATGGCACCAATGTCTTTTATCACTTTATTTATGGATATGTCTTACTAAACAATGTACTTGTTTAGAGTTTATTATATTTATGTTATATGTTGGGATGTTATTTTTTAACTTTTTATTGATACATACTTATTTTATATCCTTGTGGGTGAAATCATTCCCAAATATTATTCTCATATTCCTAGGTGCTTATCGCCTACCCATGGGGATTAGGAATTCCCTTTATCCCTTGTCGCGATCCAGATCGGGTTTCCTATTCAGGGATGTCCCAATTTGGTTCATGAAAAATTAGTATCATAAGTTGGTTTTTATTATATGTTATTTGAGATATCTTGGTATATATAATTTAGAACTATTAGGACTTAAGGGTAGGTTGCGAGCGATTATCTGGAAAACTCTCATCATTATGAGCCTTGAGTTTCTATAGGATGTTCAGGAATGTGTGTTCTTGAGTTATGTTTTCATTTTATTTCATATTTTTATCAATGATGTTTCCTTGTTTTATGTTTTCTTATAATTATATAATGTTGTGTGGTACCATGATAACTTTTATTAAATCCTGATGAGGGTGTGGCAGATAATATTAAGTTATAAAATCCTCTAGTTGGTCAGAATATTATAAAGGTTGTTGTGTGTGTGGTTTTTTCTATATAATAAGTTGAATATCTAGTTAATACTCAAGATATATATATATATCCATATAATTACCCTATAGAAGTGGAGGATTAAAGCCCTTTGTTGAAGGTGGTGGGACTCAGTGGTTTTGGAAGAGAAAAATGAGGGTTCATACTGGAAGGAATTTAAGGCTACCCAACTATTTTACCCAGATATGATGGTTATAGCCAAGTCCATGGATTTCATCACTCTTTATCAAGGTGAATAAATAGTATTAGAGTATTCCAACCATTTTTCCAAACTTTCCCTTTTCTCTTTATAGATTGTATCGAATGAAAAGCTAAAGGATCAAAGCATTTATATGGGATTGTGACCAGATATTCATTCTCATATCTTTATTGTGAAACTTTCTACCTATGATGAGGATTTAAATAGAGAGTTTATGTTTGAAATTGGTCAAGAATGTAATTAATTATTGGTTTGAATTCCTCCCATATTTTTTGGTGGTTATAGTGGTTGTTATGGAAGGAAGAGGAAGTAGAATGAGGTTTCATGGAAAGTGGTAGTGTCTACCAGAAGGAGACTCATTCTATGCCCTCTATGGTGTCTAGTAGTGGTCCTATGACTTTCTACCAATGTGGAAATATATTTCATATGAAATATTATTGCTAGTAATTGTTTAAGGATAGCCTCTCTTTTGAATTTATGGGTCATCTACCACAAATCTATCAGAATTTATCTTCTATATGAAGTGTTATAGGATCTTCAAAACCAAGAGGGTCAGAATTGGAGTTATATGTCTACAAGGTAACATGTTTTCATCCAAAAGATTATGTGGTAATACTAACTCATTTTTCTGGTGAAAAGTGTTTTCATGTAATAGTTTCTAGTAGAGGTCAAGGTGAGCCCTGTGACTTTGAGGGGTGTGATTTTCATTTATTTTTCTATAGAAAATTCTTTATTTGATATAGGTGTAGCTCACTCTTTCATATCAATCATATTTTTGAATATTTTAAATATCCCTATGGAACTCATTACATTTGTTATGGAGATATCAAAAACTCTAGGAAATAAAAGGGGGAAGGATTTTCAATTCCACTCATGATCTTTTTCTATATTTAAGGTTGAGCTTGATTATGAATTCTTATTAATCAATATGAATCTATTTTATGTTATAATTATGATGGAATGAATTATTAACCATATATATTCGATTAATTATTTCCATTGATGGTTGTGTTTCACTACACTATATGTGCACTCTTAGGAATTTCAAGGAGAATGGGATGAGAGGTTGAATCAAGTGGGACCTTCTTTATCAGATCTTGGTAAATCATTATCCTTATTCATAGTTAATCTTGATAAAAAAACCTCAAGTTATGAAATTTCACCAGTGGTCAAAGAGTTTGCTGAGGTTTTTTTAAATAAATTTAATTTTATGCCACTAGAAAGAGGTAGATATCTCAATTGATTTAATACACTAGACACAACGGATATAAATACCTTTTTACCATATGTAACCACCATAATTGAAAGAGACAAATATTTAGTGTGATGATTTGTAATCAAAGGGAATCATCCATCTGATTGTATCATTATGGACAACCCCAGTGCTCTTTTCAAAGAAGTCCAATGGAACTCTTCATTTATGCATTTATTATTAGAGGCTAAACAGGGTGAAGATTAAGAATAAATACTTTTTTCCCCACATTGATGACCTTTTTGATCAATTAAAGAGTTAAAGGTGGTTTCCTAATATTGATCCTTAGTTAAGATATCACCAAAGTAGGATTAAGGAGTTGGATATTCCAAATACTTCCATTATGTGCAGGTATAGTCATGAATATCTCTTCATTACATTTGGCCTCACTAATGATCCTATAGTCTTTATAGAACTAATGAACTAGATATTTCATTAATATCATTATTTCTTTGTTATGTTTTTGTGTATGAAATCTTAGTTTATTCTATAACCAAGGATGATCATGAGCTTCATTTGAGAACTATCTTATGAACTTTGAGAGATCACTACCATTATTCTAAGTTATAGAAGTTTCACTTCTGGATCCAAGAACTTAAATTATTAAGACATGTAGTCTAGAAACATATAATATCATATAACCCTAAAAATTTGAAAGTCTTTGTGTCATGGGAAGATAAAATAATTTTTTTTGAGATTCTAAGATTCTTAGGTCTAGTGGGGTATTACTAACAATTTTTAAAGGATATCTAAAAGTTTTAATCATTGTTCATAGCTCATACCATGAAGGGATTGAAATTATCCAATAATTATATATTCCAAACTTCCTTTAATGAATTGAAGTTGAGTTTTACCTCATTCCCTATCCTCGTATTTTTTCAAATCAAGATAGGGTTACTTTTTTTGATGTGATACTTCAATCATAGGTTTGGACTATGTTCTTATGAAAGGAGATCATAGGGTGGTGTATTATTTTTTTCATCTTCAACCACATGAGAAAATTTACCTTTCTCTTGATCTATAACTTAAAGTAGTTATTAAAACCCTTAAGAGTTTATGACACTACCTTTTTTGTGAAAGGTTTACTATATTTTCTAACTATCATTTCTCAAAAGGAACTAAACCTCAAGCAGAGGCAGAGGGTGGAGTACCTTTAGTCATTTTATGTCAACATAATTTATACCTTGGGAAAGGGGAATGTTGTTTTTATTCCCTTAGTAGAAAGTTTCCCTCTCATGTTGTAATAGATTCAAGGGAGGAGTGGAACCTCATGGGACTTTTTTCTAGGATGCACCTGGATGAAAAGGATGAAAGGAATAATGTATATCTAGTGAGTATATAGTTGACACAATATATTTTTGAGTTTATTTTCCAAAAACAGTAGTGGTATAGAGAATTATAGAGTATTTGGAATTAGTTATATAGTGGTTAGACCATTATTGAGTAGTCCTTCTCCATAGTGTATAAGGACCCGACCTTATTACATACATAAATATTAAATTTAGTAAATAAAACACTTCCTTTTACATTGAGGATCTTTTCATGTTTAGATATTTAGAGAATTAGGACAAAACATTCATGACATTACACATTGTTATATAGTGGATACCATAAAAACAGTTTCCATTTTCTCAAAATATAAAACATTAAAACTTAAAACAAGACTCCTTGACAATTATTCAACATTTAACATGTGTTACTTCCTTGTATTACACATCCAATAACCTATGAAAAATCATTTAAAAACTTTGGATGAGCACAAAAGCTCAGTAAGGTATGAAAAAGAAGGAAAAATCACATTAGTCCATGAATACTCATATCGTATGAAAACATTTTCAAAAGACATGCTTTTCACCCATAAATACTTACTTCGTGTTACTTGAGATTTAAACAAGATCCAGAAAAAAATGAGAACATAAATATAATCATATAGGTATCTTGGGGCATTACTTACATAATCTTGTAACCATCTTGGCTACCTTAAAATTTGTAACCCTCACAGCTACCTTACTTTGTGTAGCCATAGCAGTTACACTTGGAGTAACCATGTGGCCGACCTCCAAATTACTCATACCCAATGCATTGGAGGGAAATATAGGTCCCAAACTTCATCGTAAACAATTCAAAATAACCAAAACATAATCATACAACATAAATAATAGCATAAAAACATTTCTTTTGAATCTTGTAAAACAGAATTTTAAAAGAGGATTTTAGAAGAAAAGTCCCTTATAAACATCATATACTTGAAGTGAGACTTAATAGAGTGGATGTAATATGTATATACTCTGTAAATACACATTATTAAACATATTATAATCATAATTTATCACACAAACAATTTAAATACCACATAAATAACGAATTAGAATGTTAACCCAAAGAATGGAAATCGGGTTAAGAATTCCCTTACCTTAGGCTTGTCTTACTTCAAACTTGTTTAAACCTCCTATATAATGGTTAAAATAGTGTTATTATTATTTTATAGAAACATTTTCTTGTTTATAAAATCTTATATGGTCATTTCATAACCTCATTTCACCTCTTAATTGTTAGTATTTTGTTCCTTGCATTATTTTGGGTGAATTCTTTTATGATTTTCACGATCGATTCATGATGAATCGTTCTTGTTGATTGGAAGTGAAACTCCAGAATTGGAATGGATTAGTATTTACATATTTAAAGTAACATAACTTATACCATTTATCACTTTGATTCTTTATATGAGAATGACTTATAAGTTAAAACATTAATGATGTTCGTTTAGATCATTTTAGTGGTTTTTTTATAATAACAAACTCATTTTATATTTTAAATTAGAACCATGAGTAAAAAAATAATTACAGAACCATATATGAGTCATAAAACATATATTATAACCTGTTTCAACCATATAAATGGTTTCATGGCCAAACTTGAAAGAATTAATGGAAATTGAAAATACATCATCCACGATGTCGGTAATTCGACACAAATGAACAATGTTTTTTATTCTTTAAATAAGTGGAAGAGGAGAAGAATAATGATGATTAATTTTCAATAAACATGAGAAGATAATGAATATACATGATTATGGAGATTTCATGCCTCTTGGATTAGAAGGAGTGAGGAAATAAGAAAAAGTAATCATGAAATAAAAGAAAATCTTGAGAAATTTTTCACGAAAATTCGGCAGCCTAACGGCGTCTCTTAAAATTTCATAAAACTAAGATTGATGAGAGGAATGGAATATCTCATCATTCATAAAATATATGGATAGTAAGGGGGGAATATTTAATGAAATATCCCAACAAAAGACAAAGGTAATGGAAGATAATAACATAAAATGAAAGAAAATAAAGAAAATAAAAGAGGATGCTTACCTCTTGATCTCTTCTCCTTGAGATCTTCCTTAAGGGCTTTGATTTTGGTCTTTTGGTGAGAAAAGAAGCTCTAGGATGTGGGGAAGAATATTTGGGAGAGAATTTGGCAGAAATTAGACAATTCTCAAGGCCTGAGAGGTGTGGGAGGAAGAGGGGAGTGAGGGTGGTATTTATAGTGGAGGAGGGGAGGTATTTTAGATTATTTTAATCCTTATTATAATATTTTTATCAAGACTATGAATAATCACAAATCAAGTGGCCCTAAATATTAATAATTTCATGTGAGTTAGAACCAAGTGGCCTTGCATCACTTATGATGTCATAAATAGTTCATTTTTACTGATAAATTGATTATACGGTATTTTATCGTATTTCGCTATTCACCGAAAATTCAAGAGTTTCAGAAAAATACCAAAAATTTACCCCAACCATTTTTCGACGTGTAGAATTCAAAAATGAACTCCATTTTTCAAATTTAATTTTCTAAATATTATTAATTTAATTTTTAAATAAAGGCATAGTTAATTAGAAAAATAACAATCTTGAAGTGCTGTTAGTTTTATGTGACATTGGAAAATTAATTAAGATCCCATTATACTATTGCCTTGGGAAAATAAAATATTATTATTATTTACTATTCATGAGGTCATATTACTATTCATATTAATATTCATAAGGGTATGTTACTATTCACCAAAAAAACAAGTTGGTTTCCTCAGACTCTAAATAACATACTGAACACAATTGTAGATGAAAGTTTCTTGAAATTCAAAATATAGAAGTAGAAAAGTTGTGTTTTAAAGGATAATTAAAAATATCTATTTAAAAAAAATATCCATGCATTTATATTTTTTTTATTTTTTTTTAAACTGGGATGTTACATAGTGGGTGTTCTTTTCTTTCAAAATTAGTGTGTTTCTCCTTCACCCAAGAGAAATGATTTCATGAAATAGTGTCATTTATCTTAGTGTACCATTCACCCAAGAACTAATAAGATGTATTATAATATTAAGCATCATTTTTTGTTACTTTGTTTGAAATGTTATATAGCTGACTTAATTTCTCATTGTTATACATGTTAGAAGGTTAAGTTCAAGCACCAAAAGTCTTCTGGTTTTCTTCAAATTCTCCTTGTATCGATATGGAAGTGAGAAGAAGTGTCCATGGACTTCATAATTATATCACCATGTAATCCCAAATGGAATAATTCTATTTGTGTAGCAATTGATCAATTAACCAAGTCGGACCATTTTATTCTAATCTAGGATGCCACTAAGGTTGATGACTTGTAAAATTTGTACATGTAGGAAATTTTGAGGTTTTTTAGGATTTTGTTAGTTATAATTTTAGATAGATACCCTGAGTTTACCTCTTGGTTTTGGAAAGTCCACTAGGAGATGATGGTTTCTCTAGTTATGTTGAGAAAAACTTTCCATCCTAAAAATGGATGGTCAAACCGATTGAGAAAATAATATTCTAGAAGATATGATCTATGCTTGTATCTTGGACTTTGTAGGTACTTGGGATTGTTATTTGGGACTTATCAAATTTTCTTATAATAATATTTACTAGTCACCCATTAGAATTTCTCCCTTTGAATACTTGTGTGGTCGACCTTACATAACACCCCTTTTTTGGCCTGAGGATGGTTAATCATATTTCATTACGCTAAGTATTATTTAGTATGTTATGAATAAGATCCAAACTATTAATAAACAATTATTTATGTCTCAAATTAAATATAAATATTATACATATCGTCAACACCATCCTTTATATTTTTCAGTTGGTGATCAGGTGTTCTTGAAATTTTTACCTCATTTGGGTCTTGAGTAGTTTAAGAAGTAAGGAAAGTTATCTCCAAGATATGTGCGGCCTTTGATGGGAATATTCCCTAAATAATTATATGTATATTCAATATATATATATATAAGAAATATAATATTATATAAAAATTATTATTTGCATACCCATGCAATTTATGATTGTGTAAAAATGATAAATAGTTATCATTTATTGTTTCTCCCACAAACACTATCATTAAAAGAACTGTTACATAAGATTTAATGTATGGGGAGTTTATTTATACAAGAGTTTCATGACTTGGTTGAACCATTTACTCATGCTTTACAATGCAAGATTAAATGTGACTACCCAAAGAGGATCATTGTGGCTTATATAAACACTACCATGCTATGGTAGTGTATATGATAGCTTCATGCATGGCCAAAACTTCTTCTACCCAAAGCTCTCTTTCATATTCCTCTTTTTCATATAGAGGTACTAGAATACCTTGAATAAATGTTGGATCTCATTCAAACATAAAATTATTTAGTTTACTCATGGATATCTCCAAAGGTGGGATGTCTTTTGGATACCACTATATGATCTTTATCAAGTATATTAAAATGTGTTCAAATGTGTTGAAGAAGATGCATAAGATTTTTTGATGTAAGGTGTTATAATATAGTATTTCTTAATTTTTTTTACTCAGTTTCACATTTATTGCATGGGATATCTATAGAAAAGGGTTTTAATCACTTCCACTTGATTTGATAATAGTTATTAGACTCATTTAAAACATAATAGTGGTATCAAAGTAAACCAGTGATTTAGATTTATGAAATCATGCTTGAAATGAATAAGAAATCACAAAAACAAAGAATCATTTTTATATTTTGTAAATTTGGTTTTAAAATGGTTTACCCATACATAGAAAGGCTACGTAAAGCTAACTAAGGTGTTACCTTTACACAGATGGGTTGCATAATGGTAACCAATTCATTACCCTTATGTAGATCAATTTTGTAAGGGTGGCCAAGTTGATACCTATATCAGATTGGTCATGTAAATGCAACATGTGACTTACCTTTACATATAGGGGTTCACATAAGGGTCAATATGGATTACCCTTAGGCAGAAGTGTTTTATCTAAGGTTCATCTGAACTTACCCTTACATGGAGTGGTTCGTCTAAGAGTAATCCCCTAGATTGTATAATGATTAGATTCTTATTCTCTTTGTTTCATTAGGGTAAGCATCTACTCACATCAGGATAACAGGAATTTTCATAAAGGTAAACTAGTTTTTCTTATAGCCACATAAAGGTAACTAGCCACTTACCGTTATACAAAATGTGGCTATGTAAAAGTAACCAATCAGTTACCTTTACACAATGGATCCAAAATCAGATTACCCTTACGCAGAGTGTATGTCTAAGGGTATAGAGAGATTACCTTTAAATGGGAATGGGTTCCTACATAAGCGTAAACAAAAAAATGTTTTAAAAATTTTCTTTTAAATTCTTACATGATTTTAACAGTTTATAAATTGTTTATAAATTGTTAAAAAAGGTATTTTGGGATATTTTAATTTATAAAATGTTTTTAAATTAATTAATTGTAATTTTTTTATCATTAATTAATTTTTATGAAACATTTTATTCACAAATATTAATTATTAATATTTAAATACCTTTTAAAAAAATATATGGAAATTATTATGATATATAATTAAAAGTGTTTATTTATAAATCATAAGAAAAAGTTTATAAGGTGTTATAAACTCTAAAATAAGGCCAAAATATAAATTTTTTTTTAATTACTAATTATCCATAATTAATTATTTTAAATTATTAAAAATAAATTTTTAGAGTCAAAATTATGGAATGTACATAATGTTAGATATAAAATTATAAAAAAATTATAGTTATCTTTTATTTATGAATTGTTCATAAATGGTTATCTCCTCCAATCTTATTTTTTTTTATTTTCACAATAACCACTTTTAAAGGGCATTGGGGGACCCATAAAACCGATAACCAGATGAAAAACAACCAAATTACAATGATCAAAACTTAAAATTCAAACTAGAAAAACAACCATCCATTTCAAATTTCAAAATTCAAACCCCTGCCAGGCGCGCGATAAATGGTTATCTCATGTTTAAATATTTTAATTATTAATTTATTTAAAGGTTATTCTATATTTTATTCATAGTTTTAAATTATTTATATTATGAATTTATATATCCCAAAATTTATATGATAACTTTATTTTAAGATATAGAACCTTGAATTACATGCTAGAAATGTCGCTATAATGAATTTAGTTTTTCGTCTACCTTAACCTCAATTTGTAATTAAAGTTATTATCTTGAATTTAGTTTTTAAATATAGTTAGTACATATTAGGTGTTATAATTATGAATAATTTTATTCTCTCTTGAGTAAATTGTACCTCGTTAGAGGAACTTGGGGTCAGACTACCAACCTACCTGGAGGCTTATCCTTTGTCTAGGTTGGTGAATGGGGTTGGAGATCTGTCACATCAGGCTTTCTCATCTGGATAACTCAATTCCTTTACATAAATTATTCATTTACCTTATTTATATGATGAATTCATATATGTATGAATATACTTGACTTCTAATTTTGGGTGAGTAACACAAACTTGTGGTTTTTGTAAAAAGTTACACATCAATATTGTTTGAACATTTTGATTTAATGGATTGAGTAGGATTCCAAAACTAAAATACTAGAAGCATGAATATATAAAAGGGAGTAACATGAGATAATATGGTGAGATAGAATCCACTTAAAGTAATAGGTGTGTGATTCCTTCCAAAGTGGCAATTGTCATGACTTTAATCATTCATCGGGTATGTCATTTCAATACTAGGTGCCACTGGATTTTCTTGTGTAAGGAAAGCAAGGATGGGTGTTTCTATAACTTCATTGGGTAGGTAATTCCAAAGCTAGGTTCCCATTTATTTTCTTTTATTGTCTAGTTTTTTTCATTTTTTGGGTTACACTAGCTGGTAGACCCTAATAGGATTAGGTTAGTGGATGAATAGAGTTGAGTTTATCTATATGATGGATTGGAAAAAGGGTTTTCCACTCAATTGTTAAATATACATAAATGATATGATTGGTATAATTCCTTACCTAAATAACTATTTGTTGAGATAAATTCCAAATAGGAATCATTAATTATTGAAATATGGATCTTGGCCCACTAATGGTTATAATTAATTTTCAAAAAGGGGTCATCATTTTAGTGGGATACCATTTAATAAAATATCTTATTAAATGGTTAATAATTAATGATACTCAACTAATATAATATTATGTTGAAGATGATATCATCATCATCATCAAGATAAACTTTTTTATCAATCCCTAATAAAGATAATATTAATGTAAGCTACTCCTTAGACTAGTAACTTTAAAAAAAATCATAATAAATATTAGTGTTTTAAGAAAAGATCTTAAGGTAAATTTTATGTGTCAAGTAAGTTCCTTCCTCAGTGACCAAGTGTTGAAATTGTTCAAAAAGTTAATCTAGATGCTTATAGAATCATAGAGTGATTTATTTAAGGTTTCAAAGACATTATATGTCAATTATTTAAGGAATTTTATTCTCATATACTCAATATTATTGGGTATATTCAATGATATTAAATATGATTGAATATGATTATGACTCTATATGACTAAAGGTTTCCTTAAAACTCTATTGGTTATAGAAAAAAAATCAATTATTTTGTAAGATATATGATATCAACTATGTATTTTAAAAAGGTTTTGAATATAAAAAAAGGTTTAAAATAGTTAAATTTTATTGTTTGAAGTTTTTATTTCAAGTAATGAATTAAAGGAGTCTCTACATTGATAACTTGGATGCTTCAATCTTGGATAAACAATTCATAATATGTGTATTTTATCTCATTTAGCTCTTTAGAATAGAATGTAAACAATATTTGTTTAAATAAAATGGTATGGGTGTTTTTAATACACATGGTTTATAATTTGTTTAATTCTATAAAATATTTTAAGGGTAAACTAAAAATGGCATGTTCTAGTTAGAAAATTTATCTTATTATCATCTATGGAAATGTTCCGATAATATGATTGATTTATATAACATTCACCTGATAGTCTAAAAGGGTTGGTAATATGTGTGTGAGAGAGAGAGATAGAGAGCTTGGCTTGTAATTTCTTTGATCTAAAGTACCATATAGATAGTAAAATTATGTAAAAATTCAATATCGAAAAAGAAAATTTGGTTGAAAAATATTACTTCAAGAAGCCAATAAAGGTCATTAGAACCTATAGTTTTTATAAAGGAAGACAAATAATTCAATATGATTTTATTGTACAAAAAATACTTTAAGGAGTTTGTGAAACTCCATGGAATTTCCATGTCAGGTGTGGATGTTATAGAAATTAATTCTTCAATTTTTAAAGGTATGTGATATTAATGCATATTTTACAAATTTTTGTAATTATACAGAAGTTAAAAATAAAAGAAATAATTGACTGATATTGTAATTTATATTATTGATATTAAATAGATAGTTACTACATCGAGGATTTTAATGTGATGTATTTTATCACTCTCAAATGAATCTAAGTAAAAGATGTGTGTCTTAATCTTATTTCATTTTTATGATAAGAGAATATATTTGATAACAAAGAGTTATTATAAACTGCATGATATGATTAATTGTTTACACATGTTTTTTGATTCGTCGGGTTCTATGATAGATTCAGATTAGAAGATATGGAGAACAATTCTTTATCAAAGATAAAAAATTTATCCAAATATTTTTTGAAATATGAGAAAATTTATTCCTTCCACTCATCATTTTTATATTCTTATTTTAAAATAGAAATGTTCCAATAACATATAATACTGTATATGATATGGAAATAATAGTTTATTTTTTAAATCTTCCTACTAAAAGGAATGAAATGGTATTTCTTAACAAAAAGGGTTTGTGTATATTATCAAGATATTATAAAATAATATAATTTATAAGAAGTTGGTAGGAGTATGTTTTGACTTAAATAAATTTAAAGTAAAGGATTGCACCAATCTAACATTAAATTAATTAATGTTGGAACCAAGGCCTGTCATAACTGGAAGTTAGAAACAGAGTATAGTTTGGGTTTGTTTTCAATCCACACTAATATTATCAGGGTGTTTACACATAAATTAATCTTATAATATAAGTTAAATACATTGTTGAAGGTGGATTAATTTCCTAGTGTTTTACATTTTTTTGGGATCAAAATCAGTAGGATAGATCAAGCATCATGAAAGGTAGTTTTCTAGGATTGAATCTTCTCAAATATGTAAAAGGCATAAGTTTCATGATTACTATGTTTCACGAAGACTGGGTTTCACAAAAGGTTGGGATTCATGAAGCTATGGAGCTTTACGAAGGTATGGATCTTCATGAAAGTTCTATAGAAATATGGTGTTTTTTGTGACTATGAAAATCATCATGAGTGCATGATGGGTTGATGGTAATTCTTCATGACTATGAGAAGCTTTGAGAATGGGTTAAATTTCACTGGAGATTCGTGAATTGAAGAGCTTCATGAATAGAATTTTATAGCTTCATAAAAAATCTTATGAGAGCTTGGAATCATCACAAAAGGCTAGTCTTATAGATAGGCGGTTAACCCCACTTCATTTTACATGAAAATTTTTAGATAAAAGGTTGAATAGGTCTAAATTCATGAAGTATTAAAGCTTCTCTAATCAGATATTCATTGTGATCATGAGAATCTCTAAAAGACTATCTTAGTCTTCACCAATGCTTAGGTATCTTTGAAAAATTAGTTTCATGATGACTGGTAATTCCATGATGAATTAGTGTTCTATAAAGGCGGTTTTCTTCACAAAGTTTGAGAGCTTCGTGAAGGATCATCATGAAGGAACTTCATGAATTGCAATATTAAACATCTAGTTTAAGTGAAAAGTTATTTAAAGTGCATAAACTCAGGAGTATGGTGCAGGAAGATTCTCATGATATTTAGGTAAAAAGACTTAAATTCAAATATACTGAAGTGACATTTATGTCGTTAAACTAAGTAAGACTTTTCCCAAAGCAGTGAACTAGAGGGATTTAATGGAAGTGTTCCAAGGGAGGTAGTGTGTTGTCCTTATAATCTTTTAAAGTTAGCGTGTATGGTATAGATTGACCATTTCTGAACTTCTATATCCCACAACTAGGGAATATTAGTGGATTTAGGTACGATCGACACACTGTCAATGTGTACTCCTTAGACTAGCCCTTAGTGGTGAACTAATTAAAATTGTTGTGTTTTCTTTCTGTATGTGAATGTTTTATTACTACATGATTCTATCATAAAGGTTTAACATGTTCCTACCAAAATGGGAACAAGATCCTTCACTTTAAAAGAAAATTTTCACACCCTAATTCACCACTCCCCTCTTAGGGTGTTCTGGGGTCCTATAAGTGGTATCAGAGCATACAAGTTGTTGGAGTTAAATTTTTCTTCTATTTTTTTAGTGTGATTTTAATTAATTTAATAGGAGTCTTCCTCTTTTATGGAATAAACTTCTAGATTTGGAAGAATATGATGATATATCTTAGGATGTGAGTCCTTTTTACCACTACTCAGGGGATTCATGTTAATAATGGGATAGGTCTATCTATGAACAAAATAGATAGTAAAATTATTGATGCAGATGCCAAATCATAAAATGCTCTTAATACATATCTATCTGATCAAATATATTTGAAGGTGATGAGTTTCACTTCAGCCAAGTCTATGTGGAAAAAACTAGAAAATATATATGAAGGTGATAACAAAGTGAAGGAGCCCAAACTCCAATTTTTTCACAATAGGTTCAATGACCTGAAAATTCATCCTGATGAAAATGTTGATACCTTTTTTAATCGAATTACAGAATTTTTTGAGGAAATTTGAGGACTTGGGGAAGAAATTAAAGATATTGAAATTTTGAAGAAAATATTAAGAAGGCTTCCACCTCTTTAGACTCCAAAAGTGTCATACCTTGAGGAAAGGGATCTATCTAAACATTTTATTGATGGTCTTCTAAGTAGTCTGGTGGCTTATAAAATGAGAGTCAAACCATAAGATGCAACAAATCCTATAAGAAATGAAATGGAATTAAAATCCATGTAAAAACTTGAGGTTTCCAGATATGGTATCAATAAATATAATGAATAAGATGAACTTCTTTCTATTTTTTCTAAGAAATTCAATAGAGGTAAAGGGAGATTTAAATAAAAGCTTCCTCTAGCCTACTTTCAGTGTGGTAGAGTTGGGAACATTTCCTCTCGGTGCTCAAGGAAGTTAGATGATGAATAAATTGAAGCATGAATCATGCAGAAGCCTTAAAAAATATTTTCCCAAAAGGGGGACTTCAAATTAAGAAAGAAATTATAGATAATGAGTTTTATCTGTAAATAAGAACAAGATGATAATGACTTTTTTGAGGATGAAGAACTAGAGTTTAAATCTGAAACTCTAGCATCCATGGTGGCTAGTGTTGAGAAGGTAGAACCATCCAAAGATAAAGGTAATCAATTAATTGGTGTTATTGGTCACAAGGTGGAACTTGAGGATGCTCTTGATAAGCTTGAAATTCAAAGAAATAAAAACAAAAAGATGAGAACTATTCTGGAAGAGTCATCAGAGTATGTTTCTCAATTTGAAGAAAAAATTGATCAAATGGAATCAGGATTATAATAACAATTAATAAATCTTGAAAACTCAGAAGAAGTTATGGAATTTAATCTCAAGATTGAAGATCAAGAAAAATTCATCAATGAACTTACATCCAGGAAAGATGAGAAGGGTAATTCAGTTGCAGTACTTGAAGAAGAAGTTGTTACTCTAAGGATTAAACTGAAAACTGAATCAAAATCAAGGTAAATAAAGAAGAAATTACAGTTAGAAAGATTCTCTGATGCAAAGCTATTAGAAAGAGCTAAATATGGTTCTGAAGGAGTATAGAAGGCCTTGAATGATTAGTGATACACATGTATGGGAAAAAGTGGAATTGGTTGTGATGTTGAAATATAAAATTCTAGAAATAGGATGATCCAAAATAAAGGGAAGCATAAAGTTGGACATATCACAAAGGCACATGATGTTCTAATAAATAAATCCTCAAATCAAATAGAAAACAAAGCTGAAAATTATCCTAAAGTATCCAGAGATGATCTCTTGTCAGATACTTTTACTAAATAAGGGAACATGGGTTGGAATGGAAGTGAGAATACATTTCCTCATATGAAATGTCAATTTTATGTATTTTTGGGTCATACCATGTCATACTGTAAAGAGTCAAGGAGAGATCTGAATGGGGAAGCACTTAAAAGTCAACAAAGGAGAGTGAGACCATATCCTTCATCATATAGAAGAAATAGTTTTTATGGATATTGTTTTAACTATTATAACTATGGACATAAATCTATTTATTATAGGAAGGGTAAAGGTGAGAACATTACCAATAAAACTTAGAGAAAATTTAATACCCACCAATCAGGCAGAGTTTCTCTTGTGAATAAGTATTCTCCTATGGAAGAAAAATATGAGTATGATTAACCCATGAATATGGAAAAGATATTGGAAAGTACATACTTAGCCTCTACTCAATCAATTATCTCATGGAAGGAAAAGAAGAAAATCGAGAAACCCAACCTTGTAGAAATAGATCTCAAAGCTACAAACACTGGTATAAAAATATGTTTTTTACATTAGTTTTTTTATATTTTTAATGTCAGTTATTGAGGTGACGTCTTTGAAGGAGACATTATAAATATTTTTTTAATGTCCGTTATTAAAAACTAATGTTAAAAATGTAATTTTTATGATTTTTTACATTGGTTATTTAAAAAATGATGTGAAATACCATCTTAACATTAGTTTTTTTTAAATGACATAAAAATAGGTTTTTAACATTAGTGTTCTGAAAAATGATGTGAAAAATAGGTACTTCACATTATTTATCTAAAAAAGTTCATGAGAAATATTTTTTTCAAAAAATATTCTTCATGTCGTTTTACTTCATCGCTGGAAATTAGAATATAAATAAAAAACAAATCATAGAAACCATAATAAATATAGAAAAAAAGCTTAAATATTTGACATAATTTTCATTGTTGTCTAAGTCTTAGTGGATAAAATTTTCATCCTAGGAATGATATATGAAGAAAAAAAAGATAATATTTGAAATAATTTTATAATATGAAGTATTATTTTTAGTTCTACCATGATACAAAGAAGTATTCTTTATTATTAGAAAAATGGAATCATTAACCGGTATATCAATTAAGAAAACTAATCATAAAAAATCATGGAGAAATAATAACAAGTACCATGATAAGATAACAAAAATAATAAATCATGGATTAATGATGAAGATACAATTAGTTGAGTCAGTGGAATGATGATTATATAGAGAATTGATCACGAAATTAAAATATGTGGACCGTGAAAACATATAAATGACATAGTTAAAGAAAACACGGTATTATAAATATTAGGTGATGATTGAAAATTTCAATGTTGAATTGTAAAATAATTATAATTCTACATTGGGGGGATATTAAATTTATTTTACATGTCAGTTTTATGATAAATTTTATGAAAAAATATAAAAAAAAATTATTTTTCACATCAGTTTTATGATAACTGACTTGAAAAACTAGCTTTTAACATCTCTTTTTCAAAAACCGATGTTAAACATCATTTTTTACATCATTTTTTCATATAAATGATGTTTATTTTTTAAAAAAAATGTATTTAATTTCCTAATCTTCAATTTGACTAGTCGTGGAGATCAAATAGAGTTACGAATCAAACGTTATGGTCGTCAAAAGTTGGTCTTCTATAAGACTTCGTTTAGATATGATCAACTTTCAATGTCCATAAATTTTTATTCATAAGTACATTTTATCTCCATAACCACTCAAATCTAAAATTGGGAAAGGAAATAAAACTTTGTTAACATTATTAATGTCATTTTTTTGAAAAACTATCATGAAAAATGACTTTTAACGTCGGTTTTTTTCAGGAATCAACGATAAAAGTAATTTTTCACATCAATTTTTAAAAAATGACATTATTAATTTTGAGATATTTTTATTTTATTTCCCAAACATTGATTTGAGTGTTTTTAGATCTAAAACAGACTTATAGATCAAAATTTATAGACATCGTAAGTTGATCATCTCTAAACGAAGTCTTAGATAAGTCCAACTTCAGACGACCATAACATTCAATCTGTAACTTCATTTGAGATCCTTGGCCACTCAAGTAAAATCTTAATAAATTAAATATAAATTTTTAAACATTTATAATATTCGTTATTTGAAAAACTAACATGAAAAATGACTTTTAACATCATAATTTTAGAAACCAGTGTTAAAGGATGGTATTTCACATCAATTAGCATAAAATCGATGTGAAAAAAGGAAACTTTTAATAATTTTTTATGAATTTTATCATAAAAATGACATGAAAGATGATATTTTTAATATCTTTTCACAATTATTATTAAATAACTGACGTAAAAATCCTTACACCAGGACTTTTAATGTTGGTTATCATAAAACTGATTTGAAAAAAATGATATTTTTAATATCTTTTCACAATATTTATTAAATAATTGACATAAAAAAGAATTCCAAAATGAATTTTAACATTGGTTACTAAATAACAAACTTTAAAATCCCTCATGGAATTCTTTTAACATCAGTCTTGAAAACTGATGTTAAAATGGAGACGTTAAAAACCATTTTTCTACTAGTGAAAGAACAGTAGTAGCTAGATTCTAAAAAATGGATTCTCATCCCATATAATGGGAAATGTAGATTTATTGAAGAATTTTAAGAAAGGGGTTGATGGAAAAGTGAGGACTGACAATGGTGGTGCTTTAAAGATCAAAGTCAGTGTATGTACATAACTGGAAAATGATGAGCTTAGGAAAAATAATGTTCTCTATATGGACGGTTTGCATCACAATATCCTGAGTGTGATTTAACTCTATGACTTGAGATTGATTGTGACATTTAATCAAAAGGAGTGGACTATAAAAATAAATATAGTTAATTCCCTCATGAAAGGATGTAGAACATATGGAAATTTATACCATGTTGATAGTAAATAGAATATTTGTTACTTAATAGTTGAATAAGAAAACAACTTACGGCACCGAAGGTTGGGACACATTAATCAACCGATCATGGATAAGATATCTAAGATGAATATAGTCATTGATATTCCTAGTCTGAATCATGAATGAGAAAATACATGTGATTCCTTCATGTGAGGAAAGATGGTTGAGAGTTCATATCATCCAAAAATAAAGGGGCATAAAATATACTTGATCACATCCACATAGATGTTTTTGGTCCAATAAATGTGGCTAGAACATATAGAGAGTGGTACTGAATTTGTTTTATTTATTATTTTTGTAGAATGTCTTGTGTAATGATTATGTAGAGGAAATAGTAAGTGCTTTATTACATGAAGATTTATCCTCAAATTACTGAGAATGAAACTGTCCGCACAATCAAGATTCTATGATCTTACAATGGAGAAGAATACACATCCATTGAAGTTGAAAATTACCTATAAAATTTAATAAATAATGAGGTGGTTGTAGTGATAACCCCACAACAAAATGGATTTATTGAATGAATAAATCGATAGGTAAACAATATGCCTATAACTGTGCTGATTGAGATTCAAATTTCTCATCATTATTGGAAAGATATTTTCCAAGTGGTAGTGTACACTCAAAAGAAAACATGGATTTTTTTGGGAGAAACCAAGATACCATATGAGTTATGAAACAGAAGGAATCCCTCTATAAAGTATTTTCATGTTTTTAGAAGTAAATTTTTCATGTAAAACAAAGAAGGAAATCAAGAAAAGTATGGTGATTCTATAGATGATGGAATATTCCTTGGATATTCAATAAAGATTAAAGCTTAAAAATGTTACAATAATTATCTTGTAATTATTTTTGGAAAGTAGTGATGTTAATATTATTTAATAAAAAACCACAAATACCTTGAAGAGCTCGTATGATGATATTATAGAAGATGAAGAAGAATGTGAACAAGGGAAAGATTCAATTACAAAAGTAATGTATGACTTGAAAAACATTTAGGGCTCAAAAAACAATGATGATTCAGAATAAGAATCAGAAGAGGAAACCATGGTTGAAGAAACATCGTCAAAACCTCACAAGAGAATTAAAAGAGCATAAATTGATCAATCCAACATCATTGGGGATTGGACTTTACACACATAGATAAGTAAAATGAGGAATGAGTCACATTATGCCTTCGTATTAATTGTCAAACCAACCTCATTTGAAGAATCAATAAATGATGTATCATGGGTTACAACCATGAATAAAGAACCAAATAAAATTGATAAGAACCAAACATGGGAACTTTTCAAGAGACCTAAAAATCACAATGTGATCAGAACAAAGTGGATATTTAAAAACAAATTTTATGAGCATGGTAATGTGATCAGAAACAAGGCATGCTTATTTTTTAAAGGCTATGCACAAATTGAATGCATTGATATTGAAGAAACATTTACTCTAGTAGATAGAATAGAGTCGATCAGGCTTTTCATTTCCATGGAAATTAAGATAGAGTACAAATTTTATCATATGGATGTCAAAACAGCATTCTTAAATGTATTTCTTGAGGAATAATAATTCTATATTGAACAACCATTGGGATTTCTGATTATAAATGATGAGAATAAGTTTTGTAGATTAAATAAGGCTCTATATGGTCTGAATAAGCTCAAATTTAAAAGAGGAGGTGTTGACCATAATATCTATGTGAATAATTCTCAAAAAGACCAATTTATAGTGCTAGTATATGTGTATGATATTATTTTTGGTGGAATCAGGAATGGATCAGCGGAATAATTTTCTAGTCATGTGAAGTCAGAATTTGAAATGTCTATGATTGGTGAACTCACATACTCCTTGTGGTTTTAGGTGATTTAGAAGAAGGATTACACCTTCATTTCTTAGGAAAAATATACAAGTGAGATTTTGAAGAAATTCAACATGCATGACTCTAAACCAATGTTGACTCTGATTGCAATTGGGATAAAACTTGGAAAGCACGAGGATATGACATGTGTGGATCCCATCCTATATAAGAGAATTAGTTGAATCATATTATACTTAACTAAGACATGACAATGTATCATCTTTTCAACATTCTTATAAACCTGTTTCAAAGTAATATAAAGGAATATCATTTTCTAATAGTTAAAATAATCATGATATATATTCAAGGTGCTCTCAATTTTATCTTATAATTTTCTGTAAGAAGATATAATGAATTATCATCATTTTTTTATGATTATTGGGATGGATATATAGTGGATAGAAAGTCCAAAAGTGGTGGAGAATTCATCATTATCAATAAATTTGTGGGATGGTTGAATAAGAAACAAGAAATAACTTCTTTTAGTACAAATAAAGTAGAGTATATCTCTGTTACAAAAGGCTTGCACTCATCTATTGTGGATGAAGAAAAAACTGATTGATATTGATGATGAGGTGAAATAACAAATGGTGATTCACTATGACAACAAGAGCATAATCAATCTTATGAATAATTTGGTTCAGCACTCTTGTACAAAACATATTGAGGTCAAATATCACTTCATTAAGGAAAAC
This sequence comes from Viscum album, assembly GCA_963277665.1. Taxonomy (NCBI): domain Eukaryota; kingdom Viridiplantae; phylum Streptophyta; class Magnoliopsida; order Santalales; family Viscaceae; genus Viscum; species Viscum album. Next base: position 1,296,012,186 of record OY728152.1, read on the forward strand.
TTTGAAAAATGTGTGATTAAAATAGAGTATGTTGGAACTAATGACCAAGTGGATGACATTATGAATAATTCATTTATATCACATGTGTTTGAGAAACATCAGTTGAACCTCGGTGTTTAGCCACCTCCCAATGCATGAATAGGTTGTGCTTGGTCCCCTCTCTCAATTTTTGTTAATTTTTTTAATATATTTGTGGAAGTGCTGCAGGTTTTTAGGGGAGATACAATCTAGGGGGAGTCTATTTTAAGCTCTACAAGTACAAATACATGTTCTTTGGGTTTATTTACAAAGGGGTGGAATAGAGAAATTAAATTTCCTAAAGGTTTGATTGATAGGTTTTTGATAATCCATTCAATGATTCTTTAACATGATGATAATTATGTGTTATGAGGAAATAGTTTATGGATCTCAGATCTTTTCTTGGACATCTTTAAGAATTCCAAAACATGAGAACCCAATTCATTATTCCCCTCTTGTTTTATACACCAATCTTTTTTCGTATAAACTTAGAATTTTGTATGAGTTGTTTCAAACCTATAAGGTTTTGATAGTGGATAGTGATTTATTGAATTTATCTTAAAATTTCCAACAAAACCAAAGGGTGATATTGTTGGAACCAAGGCCTATCACACCTAGTAGCTAGAAATGGAGTATTTTTTGTGTTTTTTGTCAATCCATACTAAGATAATCAGGGTGTTTTCACATAAAGTGATCTTACAGTACAAGATAACTATAGTGTTGAAGGTGTCATTATTTCCAAGTGTTTTCCAGATCTTTTTTGGGCTCAAAATTAGGAGGATAGAGTAAGGTTCAAGAAAGTAAGTTTTCTAAGATTGAATCTTCTCAAATATAGAAAAGGCATAATTTTTGTGATGATTGGGTTTCACAATGATTATTTTTCACAAAATATTGATCTTCTCGAAGGTATGGATCTTCGTGAAGGTATAGAGCTTTGTGAACATTCAATGGAAATACATGTTCCTCGCAACTATGAAAAGTATCATGAGTGCACAATGGGTTGATGTTGATTCTTCGTGACTATGATAAGCTTTCATAATGGGTTAAATTTCATTTAATCTTCATGAATTAAAGAGATTCATGAAAAATATTTTGGGTTTCATGAAAAATTCACTAAGATCGTGGGATCCTTACAAAATTCTAAGCCTATAAATAGGCGGCTACCCCCAATTCATTTTACATGAAATGTTTTAGAGAAAAGGCCGAATCAGTCTGAATTCATGAAGTCTAAAAAATTCATGAATCAAGTATTAATTATGAGTCTGAGCATCAAAAAAACATTGTATTATTATTGAAAAATTCTTATGTATCTCAAAAAAAGGAATTTTGCGATGAATGATTATTTCATGATGACTTAGTGTTTCATGAAGGTAGTTTGATTCATGAAGGTTGTGAGATTTGTGAAGGAGCTTTGCAAATATCAGTATTGAACATAGGGTTTGTGTGAAAAGTGATTTTAAGTGCATCAACTCAGGAATATGGTGAAATTAGAGTCTCATGTTAATGAGGGACAAAGACTTAAATTACACTCTATTAAAGGGACCTTTATGTCATTAAACTAAGTAAAACTTCACCTAAAGCAGTGAGCTAGGGGGAGTCAATGGAAGTGTTCTAAGAGAGGCAGTGTGTTATCCCTAAAATCTTGTAAAGGTTGTGTTCCTGGCATATATTGATTGTGTTTGAACTTCTGTATTCTAAAAATGGTGAAGATTAGTGGATTTATAAATGACTAAAACACTGTCGAAGTATGATCCTTATACTAGACCTTAGTGGTTAAACAAGTAAAATTGTTGTGTTGTCTCTCTACATGTGAATGTTTGATCACTACAAAATTACATTAGACATATTTAAAAAGTTCCTTCCAATGTGAGGATAAGGTTAATCTCTCTAAAATAAAAATTTGACACCCTGATTCACCCCTCCTCTCTTAGGGTGTTATGTGGTCCTATACTTAATACCCTAATATTTTTTGGATTTATTAGTAAATAATAATGTAAGTAGTTATATCATTTCCAAGAAAATTTTGATGAAATAAAATTCCAAGGATGATGATGATGAGCTTAAAAGGTTCTAAGTAGACAAAATAATTCAACATCATAACATTTGATGTTGTGGAGTTATTAGGTTTGAATATATTCAAGTAGTTTAATAGTTAGAAATATTATTCATAAATCTAACCATTATTCAAATTGTCTTAATTCATAGATATTTCTCACTAAAGAGTTTAGTGTGAGGGTTTTATAAAATGGTCACATAGAGATGTGATAGGGATTGAATATAATGTAATGTGTTAATGAAACCCAGAAATTGGAGCGAACATAAGGATGATCTGGTATTTTATCATATATGATATGATAAATCGGTGATTATATTGGTTTTATTAAATGTTATTAAAATTTAATAATATTAAAATATATCATATTAGAGGTAAAATTTATTTTATTATTCCTTCACATTGTCAACATAAATATATATATATATATATTTCATGAAGTGAAAGGATAATTTACCACTCAAAGTATGACTTTGAGTTTATCCCTAACAAATGTTCATCATGAGTATTATAGGCTATAATAAAATTTCAAGCTTAACATGAGTAGGATTCTTGTATAGATTTACTAAATATACTCATGAGGCATAAAAAAAAGAATACGATTATTTGTGTGCACTGGAAGACCTACTAAGTATACTACATGGAGTTTCATATAGATATATTTGGTATACTAGGGGTGTATGGATCATATTTGAGTCCCTGTTACCTAAGGTTAATGATATACCTAGAATGAGAACCTTCATAATTTTATACCCTACCTACAAATGTATTCATATTGACTTGTTTAATACATGGGTGATTGGGTATATTGTTGATCATGTCGATGGTTGGAGCTAAACCAAGATGGGATTTTTCCTCTCATATGATGAGTATAACATCTGGGCCCTTGATTGAGATATATTGTGGGATTGTGAGACCACACCTAGATATTATATATCTATCTGGATGAGGTACATGTTATGTTATTATTGATAGGTATGAATGACATGTGATGTTTGCATAGATCAGATCATTATACACTTAGATAATCAAGAACAAGTGAGTTTTCTATATGGGATTTACATGTTCCGTGTCTCATGGTCACTTGATGTCTTCTAAAAAGAGAAAATATGAGATTTCACATTTTTATATGATGCATACTGGTGAAAATGGGATTAGAGAAACATTTTTTTGATAGAGATTGAACCAAATACATTTATAGATTGATTGGCATTAAGGCTTTTCAAGAGGCTTCTCTTTCCATACATTTATGGATCAAGAGATTTGTATTTTTTATCAATGATATGAAGTCTAATGGGGTCACACTTTATGGTTTAATGAATGGGTATTGAGTTTGAATCAAAGAGATAATCTAAAAAAAATTATATTTAATCCAAAACTATTTTGGATGGGTATTCACAAGGTGTTGCATACGATGTTATATGAGGTGTTAATGGTATATTTCCAAAAGTTTTTTGTAAGATATCCAAAAGTAGTTTTAGATATGATTTCACAAGGTATTGTATGTGATATAATATAAGGTGAATTGGAAAAAAATATATTAGGATTTATTTAAAGCATGATATTGATAATAACATTACCTAAATCCTTCTATATATATATGTGATGTAGATATATAATAAATATCATATTGTATGAAAATTATGATTTTCGTTGCCATGTAATTTAAGATTGTGGAAGAATAATAAAAAATTATCATTTATTGATTTTCCCACAAATACTATCATTAAAAGGATTGTTTCATAAGATGTAATGTATGGGGGATTATTCATGAAATAGTTTTATGAGTTGGCTGAACCATTTACTCATGTGTTACAATGCATGAGTAAATGTGACTGCCCAAGGTGCATCCTTATAGATTATATAAACACCACCATGGATTGTAGTGTATGTGGTAGCTTCATATTGGGATGAAACTTTTTCTGCCCAAAGCACTCTTTAAACTTCCTATTTTACTTATAGAGGTACTAGAATGTTGTGGAGAAAAGGTGAAACCCTTCTGAATATTGAATGATTTAGTTCTCCCATGGATACCTCTGGAGGTGGGTTGTCTTTTAGATTCCACTCTTTGATATTTATCAAGAATATTCCAATGGTTTTAAATGTTCTAAATGTGATGTGTTAGCTTCTTCAGTGTAAGGTATGCCAATATAGTATTTCTTCATTTTGGTATTTTCTATGTAGTTTCATATTTATTACATAGGAGATCCTCAAAGAAGGGTTTTATTAGATTTTAGTTGATCTAATAATTGTTATTATACTCATTTCAAACCTAAAACAGTTTTATATCATTTTTTAGATTTTAAATATGGAATATCATTTGGCATTACCACCTTAGTTGACTTTGATCCATGATGTACTTCTTATATGTCATATTAAGAAGTATTATGTTAAACCTTCTCATATCCGGAATTGGGAAGAGATTGACATGGATATGGATTTTTTAGTGGTCAATCATCCATTTAATATTTTTGATCCCCATGAATAAATTTTTTGTGGGAGATCCATTATGTTAGTTATTATGTTATGGAAGCACGGATCTAGTTCTCATGAAACATGGGAGCGAGAATAGCTCATGAGGGGGCAGTGACCTCACCTATTTTTGGATCAACCTTATTTTTCTTATATTTATAGGGATATAAAGAAATGTGTTGGGGAATTTTTTAAATCCTAGTGTTTCTTTCTAGTAGAAAAATTCTTTTATTGGTGTTTTTAATATTCCAGTTGGTCTAGGTGAATTTTGGGGCAGTCAGGCTTCATTATGGAGCTGCAACACTATTTTTGTAGTGTTTTACGACATGAAAATAATGTTCACCCCATAAACTAGCTTGGGTAGTAGTTGGTCATCTCGAGGTGGAGATACTAAGTTATTTAATTCATATCGTGAACCAATTGAGCTTAAGTTATTCAAAATGTGAATCACATTGCACATCGTGAACCCATTGAGCCTAGTTTTAAAAAGTGTTTTACTAATTTTCCATTGGTTAAATTTAACCATATTTCTTCCTACTTTTTGTCCTTACATGAACCTTGCAGTGTTACTCTTATATAGAGTCATTTCTCCCTTCACTCATGGTGTAATTTTGGTAGGGATTTATCCTATATCTTCAGGTGAAATCATAGTAAGTGGTTTCTCTCATCTTCTATGATCTTTTCCCTTATCTCTTATGTTTTCCAATCATAATAGGGATATAGAATCCTAGGGATTGTTGGATCTATACATTATTGATGTGGGTTTGTAGTTTAGGGCTACATTTAATCTTTTAAAGGTTCTCTCTTATGTTTTTCTATGGGTTCTATCTAATTTTCAATTATTCCAAGTGTTTATGGTATGTAGTTTCATAAAAAGGCATTATCATATGAATCTTGCTTTCTTATTTGTTTTTTAAAGAGGTTTTAAATTGTTAAATGCATGGTTTTGATTTCTTAAAATCTATTTTAAAAGATAAAAATGAATTTATGGTGAAAATGATTTTGTAGAAGTGTTTATACCCATTTTGGGGGTTGTTTTTATTACATTGATTAAGCTGTTATTTGATTGATAAAACACCCCTTTGAAATGTTTTGAATTGTGAAAATAGTGATAGACCAAGGTAGAATGGGTGTTATGTGAGTAGTCATGGACAAGAATAGATATGTTTTATTATCATTCCTAGTATTTTATATATATAACAAGTTTAACTAAACACTATTAAGGAAGGGAGACAAGTGATGGTCATCTCTAGTGATTTTGTGCCCATTTGTTTTATTTTACTTGGTCAATTGAGGTGTGAGGATATTTCTTATCCCTGTCCTGATTTACCTTAAGACTCCACATCATGGTGCTAAATTTTTTTAAAAGGTTTTCCTTTCAACATTTTTTATTTATTCATTTTTGAAAAATTATTTATTTATATATGATTTGAAAACAGTTATGAAATGGTTGACTAATGTGTTCATATTTAAAACTATGAAAAAAAATATACATTCCTTTCTTTTAAAACTATTTCAAAGTGGTTATGTTCTATATCATATGCAAGATTATGAAAAGATTACCTCCTACTTCTTTATTTATATAAATTTAAAATAATTTATTTATTTAGTAAAGTCTACTTATGGAATACTTAGTGGGCCCCTACTAGGCTGTTGAGCTGACACCATGTATGCACCCAATGGTTGTATATATAATTTTTCATGTCTAATATAATAAAGTGAAAGAAACTACTTCATAGGGGTGGGTTTTCAAGATAGTTTTTGTTGGTGTTATAGTGGTGGCATGGCAGGATGCTAACCAGTATATCATGTGGAGATATGTTGAAGTCTTCTATTTTTTCTTTATTTTACCCCTAGACCTATTCTCTGTACTATCATTGTGGTGCCTAGATATTTTATTACATCATATATGGATTATTCTTTCTATGTTGTATACTTGTCTATAGTTTCTTTTATTTATGTTATATGTTTTGAAGTTGTTTATTTCCCTTTTTCTTCATAGATCTTAGTTTTTTTGTCCTTGTGGGCATAATCATTACCAATGCTTATTCTTGGATGCATAGGTACTTATTTCCATCTTGTGGGGAATGGGAATTCCCTTTGGACCTTGCCACGGACTAGGTCGGGTTTCCTATTTGGGGATGACTTAGGTTAGCTTGTAATAGAGATTATTTTGATGAACATATGTGGGAGGATCAAGGATTAAAGATCGAATTCATTGGAACTCATCGCCTATATCGATACAAAACCTACAGAATTTTTCTTAACAAATAATCAATCCAATTATGATGTAGGTATTTTTTTAATTGTGGATTTTTTCCCACTAATTTATTATTTATCATCTATATAGTTTTCTACTATGATTTTCCTTGAATTCTACCCAATTTACATATCCCTTTAAATTTTTTATTTCTTTTTAAGGTTGGAATTATTGTTGGAAATAGAATAACTTTTTCTTTATTTTATTTTTACTAACAAATATCATTGGTTAAAGATGTATCGACTAATAATGAAATTAAATTTGGTGTTTCTTTGGTTTTATCCCACTGTTCTTATAATTCTTCATCATTAGTCATGTTTTGGGTGGTAGTTTGACTATTTTTTATCTGGTTCAAATCATGATAAAACCCTTATATTCATTTTTATGTGTGAATAGAAAAATGTGGAAATAAAGGTCCTTATATAATTGAAGAAAAATGGTGAAATCAATATCTACAAAATAAATTGGGATGGGTTTTCCCTAATTTTGGTTGAGCGGAAGTGATAGGCTAAGGAGGTGATTTCTGTTCCGATGGAGAGAGGGCCAGGGGTCAACCTTCGGTGATGGAAGATCTGTAATCAATGCATTTGGAGGAATATTTGGTGATATTTATAGCAATATCAATGGAAATAGGAAGATTTGGGAATACTATGAAGTTTATGTGAAAAAACCCAACTACACATCATGTATCCTAGAGGAACACGTGTTGTGTAGTCTACTTTCTATGGTAGATAGGGTTTATATACGATTCAAATATCACACAATTTTTGGAAGGCCCGCACGCCATATGGATCTAGTTGGCTAGCCAATAGATATATAAGGAGTACACACCTAGGATCCTATGTGGTCCTACATTCCATGTACCTTGGTCCACACGTTAAGTATATGAACCTCCACATATAGAGTGGAGCAGTATGACATGGGAATGATTGGACTTGAGATCACACACTATGTACAACAAGGTACATGTCATGTACTTTTCTTATAAGGTTATACAACTTGTATCACCTTCATCAGGTCTTAGAATCAGAACTATAGGTAGTCCTTCCTAAGTATAATTCAATATAGAATGCGATGGTGACCATCATTTCTACATCAAATATATGACACAATGTGTCATGATCATAGTCTCTTTCTAGCATGGTTAGCCAACACAAAGGATTAGGTCTGATCTCTAAAGTGATAGCGAGATTGGAATCCACTTGATGGAATACGTAGGTCAGGGTATGGGTCCCCCATTTCATGTACATATATGATTAACCCTCCCCCCCCACCCCACCCTCCTCCTGTACACACTCTGAGCTATGGGTCTTCTATCTATGGAACGGAACCCTCTTACCATTGAGCACATAGAAGCCATGGGTCCTCCACCCACTTAGGGTTAGAACCCACTCAATTATAATGTACCACCATAAATATTTGGATCCCCCATATCTGGTGAGGTTTAAATTGGGGAACTAGTATTGATACAATAATATCTCTTGGAGCTATGGACATACTCATCATCCATAGCTAGTTATGAATATTGAGATATTCCTCTCTATCTCCCTTTATTCATTCAGTTACTTCTTTGAGAATATGTATTGTTGATTTCCATTTACCCTCATTTTCTTGTGGGTTGAGATGACTATTTATTTATATTATTTACCTTTTGTTTTTTAGTCATCCTACTGGTTATTTATAATCTCACCTCAACATGGGATTTTCCCACACATGTCATGTCTTATGAAGATGACAGTAGGTTATATGGTGACTTTGGCGAGCCTAGTTTTGATGGAGCTTAGTAGTACACAGTGACGGTGATCATAGGTTAATAGTTGGTATCAGTGATCATGAGATGGACCTTTCTCCTCATTATTCATTAGGTTAATACTCCCTTTATTTTTGATTGGGAATTTATTTTTCCATTTCTTACCTTGGTTATATATAAATATATATATATATATATATTGTACTTTGGTTTTCTTAGAGGTTATTATTATATGAATATATTTCCCCTTGGGTTAGTATAATCTTTTATCATTCATGGTTATGAGGTGCTTGGAGGTGTTCAAGTGTATAGGTTTGCAAGGCAGGGGCCTCACATTTATGTTATATGCCTACTCGATGCTAGTCATCATCCCCTTCCCTATTATAGAAGGCTTTGGGGTGTCACACTCAGCTTACCGTCAATCTAGGTAGGGCCCTAGTGGGTTGGGTCATGACATGATCAGTAAACTTCCATTATCTAGAGCTTGATCCTAACTAGGGGGATAATTAGAGCATGGTCATAATTATCATAACACTCATCACTATAACTCCCATTTATTTACTAAAAAGATCCCATGAAGTGTTAAACAAAAAGGAACATTTTCTAGTATAAAAAACACTTATTTTTAACCACATTAACTTTCTATTAAATAAAAATATTTAAAAATGATAAAAATTCACTTTATATGTCAAATAATCAAACACAATATTTACATTTATCACAATTTATCATGGGTAAGACACATGAGTAAAGGAATCCAAATAATCATATTTTACAAAGCAAACATACCCTTATTCAATCAAATCAATTTTGAATAACCCCTAAAAACTTCTTTAAAATCAATATAAAATTTTTTAAATGATTATGGTGCCAAAACATGGACTTAGTATATCAAGATGGATGTATTCCCACTTTTTTTCAATTATAAATTATACCAAACAAGGTCTTACTCATTAATCATATCTTTATAAATTTAAAGATCTATTTTATAATTATGTACAAGCACTTAGATGTTTAAATTATCCCAAAAAGGTTTTTATCATCTAAAACCATAATTATTTACATCATAAAGGAATAAAAATATATTAAAGTGTAATTTTAAACATGAAAAAGAAAGAATCAAAGGTTATATCAGATAATGTAATAGGTACATAACCACCAACCTCTTGGTGATAAAGATTACAATTAAACACAAAGCATTAACACTATAGAATCCATTAAAGAAACCTAATAAACTGTAAATAGTCAATATAGAAATTTATTTAAATAGATAATAATGTTCTCTAGAGGCCTTAGGAGTTGACATACTCATAGAGAAATAGAATAATGACATTGTAGTATCACAATAGTAGTGTGGGGATAGCATCATACTCTTCTATCATCCTATAGAAAAAGGCCCCTTTGAAATACTTACCATGTAGAATTATGCATTATGGAAAAATGGAGAAAGAGAAAAGGGGGGAGAATAAGAAGAAGAGGAGGAGGATAGGAAACTAACCTAGACCCCAGTATGATGAACTCTAGAGGGAAAATAATATTAGATAATGGAATGGTGTATATCTTCTCCCTTCTATGTCTAGCCATGACGCCTATGCCAATAGGAAATGGAATTTTTTCCCAAATTACCCCCTACACTATCATAATAACAATATATAATAATAAAAATAATAAAAAATAATATACATAATTTAAATAAATATTATTCTCATAATAATTTCATCCACACCCATCAATCACAATAATCAAGGCATATTACAATAATGATAATAACAATAATGGTCATAATAATAATAATATCACCCACACCCACCAATCACAATAATGATACAAATAATAATATTATCTGCATAATAATATCAACCACACCCACCAATCACAATAATAATATCATAAACACCAACCAATTATAATATTGTTCACATAATAATGTCACCTACACCCACCAATCATGATAATGGTATTAATAATTATTATTATTACTTTAAGTGATAAAAATACCCTTTTATTCCAATTGAAATTATTATAATTACATTAAAATAATATAAAATTGCATTTTGAAGATTTATAAAAGCCTCATAATAATGATAATACCAAATTAATTAATTTTGAGTCAAAAATAAATCTTGGGAACATTTTTAAATAATGCATGGTCACTATGCAAAGTCCAAAACTGTATGCTCAGCCATGCACTTGTCATTGGATAGTATAATGTCATGCATGGCCCTAAGACTATGAACATGCTCATGAAACACTCAAAAACATTAAAAAAATCTATTTTTTTACACTTTATCTAAAATATAATTTGAATAGGTTTTTTATAAATAAGTGGGTGTTACATTACACACCAATATTATTTCTTAAAATAATTATGGTCTATTAATTACTTTATTATAAATATTTCATATTTATGTAATGTACCGGTTGATTATAATTATCTTTTTCTAATTATCTTTATTTTATTCTCATGGTAAGGGAAAAATATATTATTTTGGATATAAACCATTTGGTATGTCTCAATTAAAACACTCATGCTAAGGAAAATGTGTTGGCATAAAGTAGAAATAATATGGCACATTTTTCATTAAGTGAAGAATAATTCTAGAAATGAAGATATTAAATATATTTTTTTCAATTATTAATTGTATATACTTTTTTAATCCTATACATACCATGTTTTTTAATTCCTATACCCATAATAATGGCTGATTTTTTTTTCCTGATTAGATACTTGAAATTTTCTCTTATAGTGCATTAGGTGATTAAAAATTTCTTTTAGGGTTAGATTTTATTCTTTCTAAGTGAAATAGTTTTCAATATGATTTCTAGTAAGGAAATTTGATAGTGGATCTATGATTTATGCATCTAGATGAATCTTCAATGATATTTATAGTGATATTGATGGATGAAAAAATATGTAGGAAGAAGATGATGTTTCTATGAAAAACCCAACTACACATCATGTATCCTGGAGAAACACACATTGTATAGTCCAATTTCTACAGAGGATAGGGTTTCCAGCTGATTCAAATATCACATGGTCCTTTGGCAAGCCCACACATCATGTGACCCTACATGTCCAATCAAGATCTGTATAGGGAGTACACACCTGGGACCTTAGGTGGTCCCATATATTGTGTTCCATAGGCCACACACTATATATATAAACCTCCAAATTCCAAGTGGATCAGTAGGAAATGAGAAGGCTTGGACTTGGGAGCACACACTATGTGCACCAAGGGACATGTTGTGTACATTTCTTAAAAGTTTCTACCCTTTATACCTCCTTCTTTAGAGTTTGGAACCAGACCTAATAGTAGTTTTTTATAAGTAAAATTCCATTTAGAACATATTGGTCACCTTAATTTATACAGAAAAGATATGACATGAGGTGGCATGATCATATTTTTCCTTCTAAAATGGTTGGCTAATGATGAGACCCAAGTTTGATATCAAGAGTGATATATGGGTTGGAAACCACCAAACAACATGAGTAGGTTAGGGAGTGGGTCACCCAATTCTTGTATAGATATGATTGACCTCCCCCACCAATATACACTATGGGGTGTGGGTATTTTATCTATGGATTGGAACCCTCTCTCCATCGATCACAGATGAGGCATGGGTCCTCCACCCTCTTAGGGTCAGAACCCCCTCGGCTATGATGTTCCATTAGTGAGGCATGAATCTCCCATATTTAGTGAGGTTTACATTGGGCTACTATAATAAGGAAAACACTATCTCTTAGAGATGTAGATAGACTCATCATACTTATCTATTTGTGAAGAGTGAGGTGAGATCTTACTCTCTATCTATCTCTATCTCTCTCCCTCCTTCTCTCTCCCTCTATCTCTCTATTTAGTTACTTATTTGATAATATATGTTGTTGGGTTAATTATCTCCTCTTTATCTTGTGGGTTGAGATGACCATTTATTTATATTATTTACCCATTTGGTTTTCAATGTGTCCTACTATTTATGTATAGTCTCACATATACATGGTATTTTCCCCCACATGTCATGTCTTATATAGATGAAAGGTAGTTATACAGTGACTTTAGTGAGCCTAGTGCTATTAGAGTTTAGAAGTACACAGTGATGGTGATCATAGGTTGGTGGTTGGTATGAAATATCATGAGAAGGACCTTCCTCCTCATCATTCAATAGGTTGAGACTCTCATTATTTATAGTTGGGAGAGTATTTTTCCCTTTCATTCCTTGGTTATATTTATTTGTTTATACACTCTGGAAGTATTAGAGGTTATTACATGAATCTATGTCCCCTTGGGTTAGTATATCTTTTATCCTACATGGTTATGATATACTTGGAGGTGTTCATGTGTGTAGGTTTATTATGATAAGGCCTCCCATTTATGTGATGTTCCTTTTCGGTGCTAGTTGTCAGCCACTGTCATATTGGAGGATGGTTTGGGGTGTCACACTCGACTTACCACCATTCCAGGTGGGTCCTTAGTGGCCTAGTTTGTGACATGATCAAAGGCCTCCCATTAGCTAGATCTTAATCCTAACCAAGGATACAAGTTATATCATGATCATAATCAGCATAACACTCATCACTAAAACTCCCGCTTTGGTACTAAATGGATCCCATGAAGTTTCAACCAAAAAGACACATGTTTTGTTATCAAAAAATGTCATTTGACACCAAAAGAACTCCTAATTAAATAAAAGGCTTTAAAAATGATAAACAAAAACTTTATATCTCAAATAATGAAACACAATATTTTCATTTGTCCTAATTTATCATGGGTGTGCCACATGAGTAAAGGAATAAAAATAATCATATTTTACGAACCAAATTGTCCCAAACTGACCCAGGTTACCTTAAACCTAAAACCCGATCAATTATATGGTATACCTAAAGGGTGTTATCGATCCCCGTGGATTGGACACTATCACCCAAGAATAAAACAACAACAATAGAGAATGATTTCAACCAACCTGAAGCAGAAAACATGGAATATATATTGTAATGTCCCAGTTCTAGGTTCCACCCAAGGTGCCCCGTACCTAGTTGGTCACATGGCCTCAAGCGTATTTTACTGAATGCCAGAGGATGCCGACTAGATGAGAGGGCATTGGGTGTGATAGTGGGAAAACTATGCCCTCATTTGAAGAGTATACACAGTGGAATAAAAAAAATAAACAGTAGCGGAAGCAATAATACCATACAACAAGTAAACAGCGGAATACTGAAAGTAAATAAATAATTTAAGAACATATATAAATGATGCATGTCACGTATGTCTAGGAAAATATCCAAACAAGTCACAATGCTGGAAATACAGTATTAAACCACAGTACAAAATAAACAAATAAACTCCAGCAGCATCGCAAGCCTCGGCTTGGCCCCATGCTCTCTAGCTCCAAAATAATCAAGTACCTGAGGAAGAAGGGCGTTTTCCCTTATCTACACCAGAAACCATATAATTTTTTTGGGTCCAAAAGCATAACCCAAACAAGATATGAGACGAATACTAGTAGGAAACCATCATAAGATCTATGCCTAACAATCAGTGAGTATATATAGCAGGTAATAATGGAAATGTAGTAAATAAACTAGGAGTACACAAAAGTAACCAACCCTATAGTTTTCATTTACATTCATTAGCATTTAATGTTCATCATTTAATTAAGTATCACAATAGGTATCTCAGAAGAATACCTAACAGGACCTAATCCAAGCTTGTGCGTTGGCTTGGAAGATGCATCACAACATTCAATATTTATATTAACCCTCTAGGTATCTCAAACAATCTAACCCCTCTAGCCAAGTAATGCAATAAAAAGTCAAAGACACTCTGAGGAAGCACTCACCATCAATTCCCCCTATGGTCTTTTCTGAATAACTATAGACTCTCTAGGGAAGCACTCAGCATCAATTCCCCATGTGGTCTCGTAACGTAAACTATAGACAGTCTGAGGGAGCACTCACCGTCAGTCCCCCATGTAGTCTTGTAGTGTGAAATATAATAGACACTCTCAGGAAGAAGTCAATGTCAATTCCCCATGTGGTATAACCATACAAGGTTCTCATAGCTAGGGGTGTCCAATGGTTGGGTTAGGTCGGGTTGGTGGCATTTTAGGGCCCGAACCAAACCAAAAAGTTTGGGTCGGGTTGGGTCGGGTCACATGCTTCATGAGCAGCTAACCCAACCCAACCCAACTTGTTGGGGTCAGGTTACCCGTCGCATGCTCGAAGGACCCAACCCAACCCAACCCACTGTGGGTCAGGTCAATTTGGGTCGGGTTATATGTGTAAACCCGACCCCACCCCACCCAACCCGTCCCAACCCGATGGACTCGAACCCGCCACTCAAACCCAACCCCCTAGACCCAACCCGATGGACCCATGCACTGCACCAGCCTATTACACCCCTCCCCCAGACCCAACCTAATGGACCCCTATTTCCCCCATACACACTAGCCTGCATGTACCCCCCCCCCCCTGCACACTAGCCTTCCCCCCTCCCCCCCTGCACATCAGCCTCAGCCTGCCCCTCTCCCCCCTACATACAAAACACATCCCCCCATTCCCCTTTATTTCACCCCCCCCCCCCCGTACACCCCCCCTACACACTAGTCACCACCCCCCCCCCCCCCCCCCTGAACCCCTACACAACACCCCTCCCCTCCACCCCTGCACCAGCCTGCACCAACATCCTTTCACCCCCCCTCCCCCCTCCCCCTGCACACTTCCCCCTGCAAACTAGCAAGCACCCTCTCCCCCCTGCCTGCACACCAGACCCAGTATCCCCCCACCAGCACCCCTACACCACTAGATCCTCCTTTAACCCCTACACCATCCTCCCCCCCCCCATTCCTGCTTACACACCAGACCCAGCCCCCCTCCCCCCTTCACAATCCCCCCTATAAAGCAAACAATCATTCCCCCTCTCCCCCTGCCCACACACACCAAACCCAGCCTCCCCCTCCCCTGCACCCCTTCCCCCCCTCCCCTTACACACACCACCCCCCACTCCCCCCCCCCAAACACCCTTACACACCAGCCTCCCCCTTCCCCCTGCAAACCAATATTCCCCCTCCCCCCAGCCTGCACACACCAAACCAACCCACCCACCCCCCTACAAACTAGAATGCCCCCTCTCCCCCCTGCCTTTCTGCACACCAGAACCCCCCACCCCCCCCCCACCCCCCCCCCCCACCCCTGCACCAGCCTACGTCCCCCCCTCCTGCACCCCTGCCCCCCCTGCACACCACCTCCCCCCTGCACACTCCCCCCTACAAACCAACCTACCCCCTCTCCCCCTGCCTGCACACACTAAACCCGGCCTCCCCCCTACACCTCTACACCCCCCTGCACACCCCCCCCCCTTGTACCCCTGTACACCAGCATCCCCCCTCCCCCTACACACTCTCCCATGCAGTGAAAACCATCCTTCCCCCTCTCCCCCTTCACACACCAGCCTCCCCCTCCCCACTACACACTCCCCCTGCAAATCAGCCCGCCCCCCTCTCCCCCCCCCCCTGCACCACCAGCCCCCCCTGTACTCCTGCACCAACTGGAAGCCTGTACCCCTTCCCCAGACTATACCCAACACTGAACAGTGAACAAATGTAGGTTGTAGCCACACATATCTCAGACAAAATGAAAAGTAAAAAAAGTAAAAAAGAAGACAATTCAATAAAAACTAAAAAATTGTATTTGTATTAAATGCATAATACTAAATATTAAATATGTTTTATTTATAAAAATCATCATATAAATATAATTCCTAGTGAATAAATCACACCAATAAACATGGAGAAAATAAAAAATAGCATCTAATTAGGCCAAAATTCCAATAAGGTAAGGTTCGGATCAGGATTCAGAAGTTTATATATTTAGAAAATGTGTATGCTATGTATAGGTAAGAAAACCTATTGAAAAAAATAAATTATCCAACATCCAAGCTTCTGAGAGAAGAGACTCCACCATATTTCACCCTATATAAGTTCAAAGTTTTTGAAAATTTAATAACAAAACTAAGAAGTGAATAAAATTTAAGAAAAACTGTGTTTAACTTACAATGTATGAATTGATCACCCAGATCAATTTCAGGAAATAGGTAATATAAAATTGGAAGCCTTCAGGGCTTACATATCTGCACAACAAACCTACAAAAATCACCCAATAAAAATATTTGTCTCAACAAACTCATAATTTTAAGAAGCAACTTAGAAAACACACACTAAATGATGGCATGAACCATTTCCCACTAATAAATTTTATCATTTTCCAAAATTTAGAAACAAATGAAATGAAATTTTCATCCTTGTAAGTATGTAGAAGGTAAAATCAAGAAGGTAAAAAAGCTAATGTTTTAACTATTGTTTATAGGAGAAAGTCCCTATGCTATGAAAGGGAATGAAAATTAAAAAAAACATGGAAAAAATGCATGAATGAAAGATGGAAGAAGTTAATAAGGAATGTGAGTAGCCCAAAAATATTGGTCAAACAAAGAAAGTGGTTTAGTTTAGCCTAATCAATTGGAAAAGACTAAACAAATTAATAAAGCATAATCCAATGCTAATAACAAAGAAAAACATGTGGTTGTAGTTCATGAGGAGTCATCCACAAAATATACCTTGAAAAGAAAACTGAGATAGATGAAACAACTTCACATGAGGAATCAATTCATGGGAAGAAACTATATATTCTTTGGGGATGATCTATTTATGTGATGATAGTATTATGAAAAGAATTTTTAAAACAGTCATAAATTTATACCTTAATGAAGAGTGCTCCATCCAGAATCCTTGCTTCTTCTACTTTAGATAGTGAAACTCTAATCATGAAATGTGGGGGATGATGGCATATCTTAAAGAACGCAACAAAAGAAATAACAAGTCCGTATTTTACTTTTTCAAACAAAAGTTTCTAATTTAAAAATTAAAAATGATAAAAAAAATCATAACATTTTTAATGTTACATGATTCAATGAATTTCACTTCTTCTAGTTTCTTTAGAATGTCAATTGGTTTAGACTATCTAAACCAATTTTGTGAGAAAATTAATGTATCAATGGTGTTGGGATTAAAACAACTAAGAAACAGATCAAGTAATGATCTTATTGTACTGAAAGTGGACTCTAAAGATATTTTAGTTAAAGTAATTGCTATAATGTCTCTAGAAATTCATGAGAGAACATGATATTTTCTAGCCTTTCCTTTCCACCAACTTAAAATATCAAATCCTTCGAAATCATCCTCACAATCATAAATCTCAAGATATTTCTCTAGTATATCATTCCTTTGTTGTGTCAGTTGCCTTTTCCTTTTCTTTAATCTATATACATCTTTCTATTTCTCACCATCCTCACTATCGGTACTAGCATCATGAATATATGACTCTTTATGAGAACTTGACTCACATTTATCAACAATTATAATGGGATATTTATATTTGTAAAACTCATAGAGATTATTCATAACCTCTGTTAATTTATTGAACAATTGATTTTTGTCTTCTTTATCATTAAACATCATTTCAAAACTATCCCAAACATGTTCCAATTTATATTAGGGATCAAGAACAAATTCCATAAGTAAGAGAGAATTAAAATTTGAACCTATACACCAATACTTGTCCAACTTAAGCTTCATTTCAATAGCTATTTCACTCATAGTAATATCATGAATCTTCATCCATTTCTTGATTTTTCTATATATGTCACAAAGAGTATGAAAGAAAGTGTGACATGTCACATTCATAGAACCAGAAAACTCAATAGTGCTATCATAAAAAAAATTAATAACTTGGAAAATACATGAGCACACTCCCAATCATATGTTATAGGATCCCCACCTTCACAAAGAATAGAACTCCTAAAACTTGCATCCTCCTCAAGGAGAATAAATACTTTCTCATACTTCTGTACAGCATCCAACATAAAGTAAAAAGAATTACACCTAGTAGGCACATCGAGAATTATGGCCTATTTACTAGGAATTTTTAACTCCTTGGTTATGCACTTGAAAAGAGCCAATCTTGAAGGTGAACTTCTCACAAATTTGCAGGAAACTCTGATTCTAGAAATTGATGTTGATATTTCCTTTATCCCATCACTAACAATAAGTTTTAAAATATGTGAACAAAATCTCATATACATATACTCTCCATTAAGAATAGACCCATTCCAATAATTAAACCTCCTCACCAAATAACTGATCAGTGTATTATTAGAACTAGTATTGTCCTAAGTAACAGTATTAATCCTTTCAATCCTCCATTGTTTCAATGTCTATTCTAATACTCGGCCAATTTTTTCCCCTTTATAATCCACAACAAGACAAAACCAGGTGATTTTTTTATTTAAGATCCAATTATCATCAATAAAATATGAAGTCGCACACATATAATTTATATTCTAAATTGAAGTCCATGTGTCAGTTGTAAGACACACCATGTGAGAGAACATATCAAACATCGACTTCAATTTTTCTTTATCAGCCAAATATAACAGCAAGCAATCCCTAGAAACTATTTTTCTAGATGAAACTTGAAATTTAGATTGAAAAACTTCAATAAATTCTATAAAACTTTGATTCTAAACATATTTAAATGATAACTCATCAATGATTATCATTTTAGAAAGAGCTATTCTACACTCTTCTTGGTTAAAATGAGCTACTAAAATTTTAACCATCACATCATCCTCATCTTCACACTTCTTTGTAAGACCAAGAGTGGTTTGACTTTTTTCAATATTTTTGTGTGGATTTTTGTTGCACCTTATCAAATACCTATTCAAATTTCTAGTTCCATGTTTTCCAGATGTGCAAGAATAATCTTTGCCACAATAATTACAAACATCCCTTCCATTTTTCTTATTAAAATGATACCAATCTTGATAAATTATAAAACCAAGAGGTTTATGAATTTTTACCTTATTATTAGAAGACCTATTAGTACCCTCACTTTCTTCAACTAGTATGTAACTACTCCCCCCTACAATTTCTATTGAATGTGTAGTTGGAGTAGACCCCATCTGAATTTGGGTTCCTGTACCAACTAGAGGATTAGAACCACTTATTTTATCACCTTCCACGAATCGCTAGCTAGTTGTTGTCATCTAGTAGCACACACACCCCTGGTAGAATAAGGAGAATAAATTTTAAAACTAATATATGGATTTGAAATTATAAATACAAGGATAATCAATGATAAAAATTTTAAGAACCAATTTTTTTAAATGATTATAAGGTACATCATGCCTTGATCCCAACACGACACCTACTCAACAACCAAGGCTACTTCGACCACTACTCATCATCAAAAAATCCAACACATTACACTACAAGAACCACCAATATCAATACAGCATTGTTGACATCATAGAGTATGAAACACCAAAAACCAATATTATTATTATTAGACCATCACAAAAAAAATAGGGACAAGAAAAACCAATGCCACCAGAAAACACAACCGACCGCAAAACAATTTTGAATCGACTTGAGACCAAATGGTAATTGAGACCAGACCACATCATTTCCATCACAAGACCACCAGTAGTAAACAAGGAAACCCCAAATAACCACCATCGAAGGAAGAATGAAACATGAATGAAGAAATGAAACCAATTCTATTCATGCCTCATGAAAAATAAAATTCATGGATTCTCAACCAACACATACTAAAATCCCTACAAAAACCACATCACCAAACCAGAATTGGGCCTAGTTGTAGTGCAATAGTTTGAGAAGAAGGTGTAGAGGTTGAGTCGAACTAGGTAAGTAGTGGATGTGTGACTAAACCATAATTTTATAAGAGTATCAAAACAAAATTTAGAACTCATGATGGAAAGGAAAACATAATTTAAAAGAACATGATAAAAAAATCAATTTCTTACCACTAGTTACTACCATGCCAGACCCATGCATAACAGTAGGAAGGAGGAGGAGACGACCCGAGCCAAGGGATTTATCCTGAATCCCAAACCCAATTGATGAGAAGGTGTCTTTCATGGGAGGAGGTGAGTGAGGAGAAATTTTCTAGGTGGGTTTTGAGGTGAGAAAGGAGGCAAGAGGAGAGGAGGATGGAAGGAGGGTTTTTCTCAAGGGAAGGAGAAGAGAGAACATAAAGAGAGGGGTTGGGGAAGCTCGGGGAAAGAGGAAGGAAGAGAGGGTGTTTCGTCACCTGTTGATCATGAGTGAAAGAGGGATTACGGTTTACTTCACCGCACGAGGTAAGGTAGGGGTTAGGTTAGGGGGAGAGGAGGATAGCAGAGGCAAGCACGAGAGCGTGAGGGAGGGAGGGAGATGTGACTCACTCCACAGCCGAGAGAGATTAGATTGGGGGTTTTTTTTAGGCCGACACTCATCGGGTCACAGGTCGGGTTGGGTCTAAATGACTCCAACCCGAGACCAGGGCCAACCCATGTATGGTTTAACCCATTATAAACCCAACCCAAGTTTTTTTCTATGTAACTTGACCCAACCCGACCCAACCCGGTCGGGTCGAGTCAAACTCGTCGGGTCGGGTCGAGTCTGGACACCCCTACTCACGGCCATGTTCAATTAAATTGTTCATATATGATATCAAGATGCCCAAAGTAATCTCAACTAATACATGGATAAACAATTCCAATTCATATCACAAGAATTTAATAAGCAGAAAAAGGCAATCAGTTCCATCTTATCAAGCAAGGCAAGGAAACAAGGTTTGCCTTATAGGAAACCTAGACCAAACAGCCCTAAACATTCAAATAAGGAAACGCACCCATGGGGTATTCCTTAAACATTAAATTTCACATAATACCACAACAAAAAACTCTTAATCCAACAATCAATCTAAGGCATATAAAATGGGGTTTAATTTCCTTAACCCGAAATACCCAAAACATGGGTAATCGGCACTTTGGCATATAAAACTCAAAGACAGTCAACAAAAGGCAAAAAACCACCAACCTTGAAGTTGTACAATTGATATAGTTGAACTTCATACTTTGAATCAACCTAGAATGTTGTAGATCTACAAAAACATCAAAAACGTTCAACCTTGAATAACTTGAGAAAGAGGAGAAATGAGGAAGAGAGGTTTAAGAAGAAGAAAGAACTCACCGAGGCGATTCCAACACACCTACTGGAGTTTGGATCATGCCTTGGATGGAGAAACGGTGGCTCGAAGAAGAATCGTCACTCTCAGTTTCTCCTAGATGAACCAAGGCCAAAAGAAGACGAATATGAGGGTTAGATGCGACCCCGGTCTGATTTATCAAAAAAATAAAAAAGTACACAGTGTGTTCATTTAATGTCCACTCCATGTACATGCCTCAACCGGCCCCCACTTTAGGCGGTCTCTAGGTTACCTCACATAGCCATGTCTTAGTTGTTACACGGCTAGTACACGACTACCTGCGGAAACCTGGTACACAGTGTGTACTCCCAAGTACATGGCATGTTCTTATAAAATTTCAAAAAACTCCCCTTTTTCTCAAAAACACCCAAAATCATGATCCATGCCTGAAAAGAAGATTCATGTTCTTACATATATATAAAAAGTATAGTGAAAAAAAAACATAGAAAATAGGAAAATATATTCCATAACACTGAAAGAAGAAAATAGAAATGATGCAACTCAAATGTAGCCAAACAAACTCCAAGGTACGAGTCCAAATAAAAAGGACAAAATTAAAACAAGAAATAGATACTCCATATGATAGTGTGGGAAAACTCCCACCATCTCACCACCAACTACCTAGACACAGCTGATAGAAACCTCACTACCTCATAGTGGAATCTTTCTTTTCCCTATATTAAAAGATAAAACTATGACTATGCACCACCAAAGGGGTGTATTGGGTGTGAGATAAACGGGCTTAATAGGATCCCACCCAGGTGTTTTAGAACAAGTCTCTATATAATAATAAAAACATGCTCAAAATTAAATAAAACAAGTAATGATAATCAGTTAAATAGTTTTTATATCAAAATCATGGTAAAATATTCCCATTTTCCATAGTTTCAAATAATCCAGGTAAAAAAGTTTCAAAGCATATCATATATATCAACTCAGTTCAAAGAATACACCGTATATTATTGGAAAAAAATCCATCAAGGTTTCATTTTAGTTTTTTTGGGTTGTTTGTGTTTGTTGAAAAAGATGGTTGAAAACATTCCATAATGATTACTATCAAAGAAGATGTTTTGAAGGTGGTGTAGTTTCACGGTGTTTTCTAACTTTTGGCCCTCAAAATCTGGAGTTATTTTTATGGAAAAGGAATATTTTCTGCATAGAAAATGGGTGGACCGCATTGAATCTAAGAGAGTTCATGGTTATATGGACTGCATAGCATCTGCGCTATGCAGGCCACGAAGGAGGTATGTGGAACTATAAATAAATTCATTGTTTGTGAATGGAAGCGGTGAATTAAGTAACCCGCAAAGGAGGTTAATTCATGGGAAGCTCGTCGTTTGTGATCAAATATGGTGAATTGAAGGAAGGCACAAATGGATCTTTATTTGTGTAGGAAGACGGTGATTTAAGGGGTGCCTCAAATGAATAACAATGCTATGTGGACCGTAAAGCAAGTTCAGTATGCGGTGATAGCTAATCCATAAAGGAGTTAGTGGTAATTGTCTAAAATTTAGCAGCAGTTTTGAAAACCTCCATGAAAAAACCACCGATAAATTTTTTTAAAAATATTTTGATAAATTTTTTAAAATTTCTTCCAAAAAATCAATTTTTTTACGACGGCTTTTAAAAAAAATTGCCGCAAAATTTAAGAAAAAAATTAAAAGAAATATTTATTATATATTATTTATTATTTATTATTTATTATTTACAATCAAATACAGTTTATTATTTATAATTTTAAATATTTATAATGTTTCAATTAATTAATATTTATAATTATTAGTTAATAATATTTTTAAACTGAAAACAAATCTTCAATAAGTAGAAGAATAGACTTCGGCATCAAATGACCATAACTTCTGATCTGGAAGTCCATTTCAACTCCACAACCAATCAAATCGAAGCTTATCAAATGATCTAAAACTAAGTGATATTTAAATCATGTGATGATCAAAGGAAGAAAATTCAAATTTCAAAAGTAAAAAATAGAACTCGAATTTCAAATGGCCATAACTTTTAATCCGGGCATCCGTTTGGGCTCTACCACATATCAAATAGAAGGTTGTGATAATCTCTACACTGTTTAGGTCCGGTACCAACTCTTTGAGTGTTTTACCTCTTTTTATTCTGCCAGAAAGACCCAAAAGGTCTCTAAAACAGAGATTTTAGTTGGTGATCCTGATTTCTTAAAATTCAAACGGTTATAACTTTTAATTCAGGTGTCTGTTTGGCCTGTACCACCTATCATATCTAAGATCATTTCATGATCTTTGATTTTACTGGTTGTGGTGCTAAGAAAAGAGTCTCGGATTGGATTTTATAGCCATTTTAATGTTGTTAGGGGTTTTATAGGTACTTAACGTTTTATGATTTATTTATTTATTTAATATTAATTATTTATTTATTTATTATTTATCTATTATTTATGATTTATTATTTATTATGTATTTATTTATTTATCAATTTATTTATTGATAAATTTATTTATTTATTTAATATTTAATATTTATTTATTTATTTATTTATTATTTTGTTATTATGTACACATTAATTACTAATATTTTTTAATTTATTAATTAATTATTATTTATTTATTTATTATTAGTTTATTATTCATTTATTCTTTATTTATTTATTATTTATTCATTATTTATTAATTAATTTTTAATTATTTATTAATTATTTATTAATTATTTATTAATTATTTATTAATTATTAAATATTCAATATTAAATATTAAATATTCATTATTCATTATTCATTTATTATTTATTTGTGCACAGAGATGGTCATGAGCAAGGTAATAATAAATAAATAAATAAATACATAAATAAATCAATAAATAAATCAATCAATCAATAAATAAATGAATTAATTAATTAATTACAAAAATAAAATAAATAAAATAAATAAAAATAAATAAATAAATAAATAACAAAAATTAAAATAATAAATAAATAAAACTGATTTAGCGACGGTTTAAAACGCCACTAATTATTTCTCGTCACACGATTTAGTGACGGTTTTCCAAAACCTTCGCAGAATGATTTAGCAGCAGTTTAAATCACCGCTAAATACAAATTTTGGTGCAGTGATCTTAGTCCAAAGTGGTTTGTGAAATAGGAATTCTGGGAAATAAGTGATTCTTAAAAGAGGTGATTCGTGATGTAGTCCATGAAGGGTGGGTTCGTGAAGGACATAGTTCATGAAGATATTTTGAAGAAGGTTTTTCGGGGATCTATGGCTTACAAAGAAAAATGGGTCACAAAATCATGTTATCCATGGAGCGAAGGCATTCTACGAAGTAATGTGGTCTATGAAGCACTTGTGACACATGGTTCAAGGTAGTTTACAAAGTGATTAAGGTAGTTTGTGAAGGGACTAAAAGCATTTTGCGAAAGAAATTTCTGTAAACCAGTAGTATGAAGAAAATTGTATTTCACCTACAAGGTGAAAAAATGACTTCATGGAACACTCATACATGTGTGAAACAATTATGAGGTGATTCGAAACAATAGAAGATTCCTATGAAGAAGCAGTGACCACACTTCAGTGGAGAGATCAGTGAGCTTTCAAATTGTGATTAGTTATAAACTAGGTGGGACAGAAAGTACACTTTGAACCTTGTATTGGAATTGAGATTTAGTGGATTTGGTACATAGGCACATTGCCTCTATATGCTCCTTGAATATAGCCTAGTGAGGGTGAACCAAGTAAAACTGTTGTGTCCTGTGCATGTTTTAATTCTCATATTATTCTCTCATACAAGAAGAAGAGAGAATAGTGTTTTTTTAATGATGAAACAATATCCAAGATATAATTGTTTTAATCTATCATGCCCTGAGTCACCCCCCTCTCAGGGTATTTAACCTAGTTGGGATAAAAATTTATATCAGAGTGAAAGTTTGGAAGTTGGTGGTTCTCTCTAGATAGAAGAATTGGAAGCGGTTAATCACAAAGAGATTCTGATCTTTGATAGAAACAATTTTCATCTATCAAATAATCGGATGCAATAATTATTTCGATCTGTGGGTATGGATGTATTTATAGTTGCAATGCATGGTATTTCGTCTAGTATGGACAGTGATGTTTTATCAAAATGAGAACATAGATAATTGGATGTTGATGTTAAAAGAATCAATGCCTTAGGGGATCCTTATCCAACTCAATCTATATGAAGGTGATTTCATTTAATTCATCACATTCTATGTGGTAAATTATCTAAATATATATGGAGGTTATTCAAATATATGAAAATCAATGTTTTAAGTTTTTGTGGAACAAATATAAGGACCTGAGAATACACCCCAATGAGTCAGTAGATGAATTATTTGATCAGGTGAATGTTATTGTGGAAGACATGTGTGGTTTTAGAGAAATTATCAAAGATGTTAAGATCGTTAAGAATATCATGAGAAGACTCCCACCTCAGTTCAATCCAAAAGTATATGTACTTGAGGATAAGGGTCCTAAGGAACTGATATTGGATAGATTTCATAGTACTCTTGTCACGTATGAGATTAGAAATGATGGTAACTATTTTGTGGAAAAGGGGAAGTCCAAATAATTTTAATTCAAGGCCATAAATAATATCACTACTAAATATAGATAAGAGGAAGATAATGTGGATGAGATCATTTCATTCCTCTCCTCAAATCTGCAAAGAGGAAGAGGAAAGTTGAAATGGAAACTTCCAGTTGCATTCTTTTGATGTGGAAATATTGGATAGCTTGATGTAGAGTGTCCTAATAAGTTTCAAGAAAATAATAAGGATGATGAAGAAATTACCTGGAATAAGTATTTAGACATTATTAAATTTAATATAAATACCAAGAGAAATTTCTTCAAAAATAGGAATCTTCTTTCAAAATTGGATGATTTTTCGTAAGAATATGAGGTAGAAGAGTTATATAGCAACAAGAATCATGAATAAAATGCTATGGTAGTGGTTTTTAGAGATTCCAAAATAATGGAATAAAGATATAATTATGAAATTGAATTCATGGGAAGAGTTAACCTTCAGATCAAATTAGAAGTTGCGCTTGAAGAGATATATGTTTGAAGAGACAAAACAAATAAATCCAACAAAGTGGTTAATGATTCCAAAATACATATGAAATAGTAGGAAGAAGAGAAGTCTAAGATATAGGCTTAAATTAAAATGCTTAAATCTAAAAAGATAGAAAACTTAGAGAAAGTTATAGATTACAAGCTCAAATTTGAATAATAAACTATAATTGTCGATAGTCTAACCAAAACAGTAAAATATCGAGTCAAACGCATCAAAGAGATTGAGGAGGAGGTTGTTGAACTCTGAATAAATTTAAAAGATCAAGAGAAAATCTTGACTCTGATAAACCAAGTTACAAAGGAAATAGAAAATGGAAAAGTAGAATTAAAAGTTCCAGTGAAATAGATAAAGGATTTTTAGGAGAAGAAAACAACATATCAGAATGATAAAACTAGTATGGGGCTTGATTACAAACAAAAATTAGTAATGGTTGAAGTTCAACCACTAGAACCCAATCCTAGGTTGAAGATTTATTTAGGTACAAATCAGAAATAGAATATCCATAGAACCCAAGGGACAACTAGTGGTGCAGTAGTGACACATAGGAATGCACTCCTCATTAGATGTTATTACTGTTGAAATATGGGACACTCAAAAAAAATTATTCTAGATCCTAGAGGTAATGAAGGGAAAAATAGAAATAGAGGCATCCAAATAGAGCTCAATATTCCAGGACATCATTTGAGGGTCACAATTTCTGGTGTATAGGATTTGGACACATGGACAGGTATTGTACATCAACTATATAGAGGAATGAGCCAAAATAGACTTAAAGTGGTTATAAGAAACAACTTAAGGAACTGTCAAATGTGATGAAAACAGAAAATCAATTTGCAGCATTACAAAATGAAATTGGTCCATCATACTCTGATCGATATCAATAATATCATTCAAAGAAATGGATCAAAAATAAAAGAGATGAATAGGAAGTGGTTGCAAATATTGATTTCAAAGCATCATATCACACTGGAATATGGATCATTGATAGTGTATAATAGGAAATAAGGATCTGGTGATAGGAATCATATATGATAAGGAAGTTATTATAAGATTTGGTAATGATGAAGGCTTAAAGATTATTGGATTAGGAAAATCCATGTTTTTGGGAAAAATACATGATATGTGCAGATGTCTTGGTTTTTGAAGGTCTCAATCACAACTTTCTAAGTGTCATTAAATTTTGTGACTTAGTACATTCCATAATATTTTCAAAGAAATTATGTATCAACAAGGAAAAATATAGTGTAGTTTTTTTATAGGGAAATCATACGAAGGGGAATCTCTACCTTGTGAGTGGAGAAGAAGATATGTGTTTTCTATCCAAAGAAGAAGAAAATAGGTTATAGAATAAATTTTTTGGTCATTTGATCCAAATGTCCTTGGAAGATATTATGAAATGTGATGTTTCTTGATATTTCCCCATGTTATCAAGTGATTGTATCCATACGTGCGATGATTGCCAACAAGGGAATATCATTCGAAAGACTTATAAGGAAAAAGAGAAAATGTCAAAAAAAAATCTTGAGTTGGTGAATATTGATGTGTGAGGAACAATTTCACCAAGAGCTAATGAAGGGGGGAGATGTTATTTTCTCTTAATTGATGATTTTAGAAGAATATAATGGGTTTCCATCATCACCCATAATTATGAGGTGTTCAGTTACATAACATGTTACTGAAGGAAATTTGAAAAGTTTCTAGGTCAAAAAATCTAGAAGTTCCAAACAGATAATGGAATAGAGTTCACAAATAGAAAAGTGGAGGATTATATTGGGAAACATGGGATAAGGCACCAATTATCAGTAGTAATAACTCTATAAAAAATGAATTAGTTGAGAGAAGAAATTATATTATCAACAACTTGTCTCGAACAATGATCATTGAGAAAGACATTCTAGAAAAGTTTTGGAAAGAAGTAGTGATGAAATCAGTATACATATCAAATAGAGATTTATTATGTCCAAATAAAGAGAAGGATCTATATGATCTATGGTATAGAAAGAATCCAGTATTGAATTACTTTTGAGTCTTTGGGAGTAAGTGTTTTATTCATAATATAGAGAAACACAGGAAGTTTGAATCCAATGGAGATGAAGGGATATTTCTTGGATGTTCAAGAAAAATAAAATCATATAAATGTTTCAATAAGAGACTGAGAAAAGTTATAGAAAGTAATGATGTGGTTGTGATATAAAATAAACAGAATCTTCAGCAAATACATAAATAGTTTTAGGAGGACAATGATGAAGAGATAAGAAACTTAGGGGGAGTTCCATTTCCTAAGGAAGATTCAGAAGAATATTTAGATAATGAAAAGGATGAACATAAACCTGTACCTACATAGATACTGAAGAGTCAAGCTGAAATTTATAGGCAGAACGTAATTGGTGATCAAACAGTGCCAGTGAAAACAAGGAGGATGAAGACTCTATAATAAGAATCTTTCTTATCATAGGTAGAGACAAATATTTTTAAATAGGAATCAAGAGATAAGATTTTGGTTCAAGAAATGAATGAATAACATGACCAAATAGAAAATAATCAGACATGGGAGATTTTTTTGAGATCGGAAGATAAGAATATCATTGGGACCAAATGTGTATTTCAAAATAAACTAAATGAATATGGCATGGTCATTCGAAACAAATCACAACTATTGTGCAAAGGGTACTCCCAGATATGGGGTATTGATGTTGATGAAACATTTTTCACCCATGAAAATCTAGAGACAATCAGATTATTCTTGTTCATAGTAGTGTAAATAAAGTTAAAAGTTTTCTAGATGGATTTCAAGTCAGCATTTATGAATGGGGTTATAGAAGAATAATTGTATATTGATAATCCATATGGTTTTTTTATTCATGAAGATGAGAACATAGTTTTTCAGTTAAGGAAGCCACTATATGGGTTGAAACAAGCACTGAGAGTATGGTATTCAAAGCTCAATCTGTTTTTGAAGAAGCTTGGTTTTCAGAGTGGTGGAGTTGATTACAATATATATCTCAAAAATGACAGTAATTAAAGGATAGTGGTGGTGGTGTATGTTTATGACATAATATTTAGTGGATTAGATAAATCACAATATAAACAGTTCACAGAATTCATGAAAAGTGAGTTTGAAATTTCAATGATTGGTGAATTGACCTTTTTACTTGGTTTAAAGGTGACACAAGGAAATAATTGCATAATATTTAGGATGATGGTGGAGTTTATTACAATCTATATGTCAAAAATGATATTAATTGAAGGATGATGGTGCTGCTATATGTTGATGACATAATATTTAGTGGATCAGATAAATCATAGTGAAAATAGTTCACAAAATTCATGAAAAGTAATTTTGAAATTTCAATGATTGATGAATTGACCTTTTTACTTGGTTTTTAGGTGACACAAGGAAAGAATGACACATTTATTTCTCAATCCAAATATGCCGAGGAGGTTTTGAAAAGATTTTTAATGGATAATTACAAGGAGATTATGACCCCAGTGGCTACCCAGATGAAACTATCATGAGATTATGAAGGTAAAGAGGTTAATTTCACAAAATAAAGGTAAATCATTGGCAATCTGTTGTACTTAATAGTTACATGAACCAATATTGTTTTTCCCAAATTCCAATCAGCGCAATATCAAAGAAATCCTAAATAAATACACTTACTTTCAGGAAAAAATAATACTTCAGTATATCAAAGGAATGTTGAATTTTGGTTTTATTTATAATGAAAAATCACAAAAAAAAAAGAGTTATTGGGTTATACAGATGCATATTGGGCCAATTCAACAGATGATAGAAAATCAATATTAGGTGGTTCATTCTATCTTGGTGGATTGTGTATTTCTTGTCTAAGAAAGAAACAATATTTAATTTCATTAAGCACGGAAAAGTTGAATATATTGTGACTACTCAAGCTTGTATGTAATTATTGTGGATGAAGCAGTAGCTTGATGATATTGAATTCGAAGTTAATTTTTTATCATAATCCATTGTGATAATTCAAGTGCTATAAATCTCATAAAAAATCAATTCCATCACTCATAGACAAATCACATTGAAATAAAATACCATTTTATAAAGGAGAAGGTGGAGCATGGGCTTGTGATGTTAGGGTATGTACTTACAGAACTATAGGTTGAATACATTCTGAAAAAGGACTTACCCAAAGAGGTGTTTGAATGACATCGACTAGATCTTAGAGTTCATTCAACTCCCCACACTTGAAAAAGTGTGGATGTGGTACCCCCTCTCCCTGAGGCATGGTGTGTTTTTCCTTATGTACTTATTTGTGTACTTTACAATGTTGCATCCAAAAAGGAGATACCATTGGGTTCATTGATAAAGGGGTAGAAATGTTATAATCAAGATAAGGGTATAATCTAGTTGGGATAGAAACAAAGTAGGGAGAGTTTTAAATATGATGATGTTGAAATAGTACTTTGAATGAAGATAAATCATGAGAGAAATTCATGATGCTAGTAGTTTACAATTTATGGATGAATAATGGTGTATTCTTGAGATTTGCGTGTAGTGTTACAATTGGAATCAAGAAAGTTTCATCAAGTGGTATTAATACATAAGTGATTCATTGATGAAATTTTCATGATGCTCTTATTTCTAAAGCCAAGCATGGATCATGTGGCCTTAGAGTGTGTTTTGGGTAAATCATTGATCGCTATCTAGAATCGCAAGAAGTGAATTTTAGTAGAAGACAGAATAAGATTCAAAGTAGTATCAAATGGTGAAGAGTTTTCAACAAACCCATAGGGGGGTTTTTTGGATAAAAATCCCTCAAGGTTTCATTTTAGTGTTTTTGGGTAATTTTTATTTTTTGAAAAGGATGGTTAAAAACATTCCATCATGGTTGCTATAAAAGAAGATGTTTTGAAGGTATCGTGGCTTTCTAGTGTTTTCCAAATTATTAGGCCTTAAAACTGGGATTTTTTTATAGAAAACAAAGATTTACCGTATAGAAAATGTGTGGACCAAATAGAATATAATGGAGTTCATAGTTATATGGACCACATGGTAACTTCTCTATACGGACCGCAAATGAGGTATGTGGAACTGCAAAGAAATCCATTGTTTACAGATGGAAGCGGTAAATTAATCAACCCACAAATAAGGTCAGTTCATAGGAAGCTCATCATTTTTTATCAAAGATGGAGAATTTAAGGCCTCCACAAAGGGATCTTAATTTATGGAGGAAGACTATGATTTAAGGGGAACTAAAAACAAATAATAGCACTATGCGGATCACATAGTAAGTTTAGTACACGGTGACAGCTAATATAGAAAGGAGTTCATGGTAATTGTGATTAGCAGGTTTTCTAGGACTTCTTTTTCTATATAAAGGACCCTGATCACATCATTAGATAGAGTGAATTTCCTTATATAAGATCATTGCTAGAAGAATTCATCTTAGTCTGAAGTGGTATGTGAAGTATGAATTTTGGGAAGGATTTGATTTGTAAAAGAGGTGATTCGTGAAGTAGTCTGCAAAGGGTCGGTTCGTGAAGGAGGTAGTTCATGAAGATATTTTATAGAAGGTGTTTTTAGGAAACTATGGCTCCCAAAGAAAAAGTGGTCATGAATATTCTATTATCTTTAGAGAAAAGTCAATATATAAAGCAAGGTGGTCTGTGAGTCACTCATGCTATATGGTACAAGGAAGTTCGTGAAGGGACTAAAAATAGTTTGTGAAATAAATTTCTAAAAACCAACAGTACATGGAAAAGTGTATTTCACCTATGAGGTGAAAACAAGACTTTATGACACACTCATATATGTGTGAAACAATTATGAGATGATTCAGAGAAATATAATATTACTATGAAGAATCAATGATCACACTTCAGTGGAGAGAGTAGTGAGCTTTCAAATTTTTATTGGTTGTAAACCAAGAGGGAAAGTGAGTCCACTCCAAACCTTGTATTGGATATGATATTTTGTGGATTTGGTGCATAGGCACACTACCTTTATATGAACCTTGTACATAGCCTAGTGAGGGTGAACCAGGTAAAATTATTGTGTCCTTTTCATGTTTTAATTCTCATATTATTCTCTGGTATAGGAAGGGGAGAGAAGAGTGTTTTGTTTAAATGAAAAAACAAGATCCAAGATACAGTTGTTTTAATCTTTCATACCCTGATTCACCCCCCCCCCTCTCAGGGTATTTATCCTAGTTTGACTAACACATATCATATCAAATCTAAAATATTACATACCAAAAGAACATGTAATATCACGCCAAGGATTACTACAGGTTATGTTAGTTAGAATGCTCATACCCAAACATAGACAATCACATTCATCAAGTCTTTAGACATATACATCAAATCTAGAGAGAGAGAAAAGAACCCTAGTAAGTGAACCTCCCAGTAGGTCTAACAAGTCCCAAGAACAATAGACCTAGAGAGCAGAGGAACACCCCATGAGTAAACCCTTAATGGTATCAATGGATGAGACATATTGCTACACCCTCCACCTAGGTATGCAAGGATTCTCATATGCTACATTTTCCAAATCATTTCATTAAAACCATTATTTGAAAACCATTTCATAAATACATTTTACAATTATTTTAATATACATTTTATTTTTCTAAAATAGGGGGAAAACTATATTTTCTAAAAAACCATTTTTACACACACAAAAATAAATCAATCAATCATGCTATTTTATTTATAAAAAAATTATAAAACCATAGAAACCTAGGTTCATCCAACATAGGATAAAAATGAAACCACTTACCTTAACTCAAGTCACAGACAAAATAAACGTAATCCACCAATAATAAAGTAACATAAAGACAATATCAATAGACCTGGAATCGATTCCCATATCATAGAATTAATTCAACAAGAGAAGCAGTCAGTAGAGAAGATAAACGAAACATACCTCAAGTAACTCACATGACACACCACAACCAACACAAGGTTCAACCTCCAGAATAATATCAGAGAATGGATCTAGAAAGGATCAAGAATAAAATCACCATAAGATCAAGATATCCACAAAAATAGAAAAACATCATTGTCACTATCAATAAAAATGAAGAAGAAGAGATATCCCTCACCTGAAGAAATATAGCAAAACCACAATGAAGATCAAGCATTAAATGATATAATCTGGAAGGAGTGGAGATCCCCAAAATATCTTGGGAGATATCCTAGGTTTTGAGATAGAATCTTGCACATTGAATGAAAAGAATCATATGTGTTGTGTGGTAAAAAACCGATGATCCTAAACCATTCACGATGTGGATTCCTTTCATGATGATAATTTCATGATTTACAAGATACACTAAAATAGTTGTCTCCTCAGATTGAAAATCTTGATCCCGACCATATCACAACATGAACTAGTTTCACAACTTGTAAAATTTTCATTCTATGAACCAGTTCATGACATCTACCCTACAATAAATTCACATTGTGTAACTAGTTCATGATGTGAATGTTTCCAGTGGGTAGATTCTATAGAAAAACTTAGAAAATCCCCTTGGGTCAACTTGGACCCCAAAAGACATCTTCTTAATCCTTTGACACATTTATACCCAGAATCCATTAATTCAAACAAACATACTTCCCTAAACTTTTTTTTATTTTCTCTAAAAAAACTATATGTCCTCAAAAGGCTAGAAACACACCCAAATGTAGAGGGAAACAAAAATAGAGGCAAGACCTACCTAAAAGAAGGTAAGGGGGTGTTACCCTAATTAAATCAAAACATTTTTGAATAACCCCTAAAAACATATTTAAAATCAATATAAAACTATTCAAATGATTATGGTGCCCAAACATGACCTTAGTATATCAAAATAGATTTATTCCCACCTTTCATCAATTATAAAGTATACTAAACAAGGCCTTAATCATATAAAAACACTTTAAAAATCTACTTTATAATTATTTCAAAACACTTAGATGTTTAAATTATACCAAAAAGGCATGTCCCATCTAAAACCATGATTTTTTATATCAGAAAGGCATAAAATCTATTAAAGTGGTATTTTAAACATGAAAAGTAAATAATAAAAGGTTATATCAGATAATTGAATAGTTACATAACCACCTACCTCTTGGTACCAATGAATATGATTAAACACCAAGAATTAACACCATAAAATCCATCATATACACCTAATAAACTATAAAAAAATAGGATTATAATTTTTTTTAAAGAGATGATAATGTTTACTCGATTCCCTAGGTGTTGAAAAACACATTGAGAAATAAAATGATGTCATTTAAATATCAAAAGAGGTTAATGGGGTTAGACTCAGACTCCTCTATCATCCCTTAAAAGGAGGTTTTATTTAAAATAAAAAATTTGAAGGCCTTTGGGCTGTTGGATGGAAAATGGGAGAGAATAAGAAGAAGAAGAAGAAGAAGAAGAAGAAGAAGAAGAGAGGAGGATATGGAACTAACACAACCCCTATTATGATGATCTTTAAAGGAATAAAAGGAGATGAGAATGGAATGGTGGAGCTCTTCTCCCCTCCATGTCTACCCATGATGCCCCCGCCAAGAAGAAATGGGATTTTTTCCCAAATTACCCCATCCTATATAATAATAATAATATATTATAATAAAAATAATAATACAAATATAAAAAATTAAAATAAATATAATTTTCATAATAATGCCAGCTACACCCACCAATCATGATAATCAAGGTATATTATAATAATGATAATAAAAATAATGATAATAATAATATTGATATCACCCACACCCACCAATCACAATATTATTCGCATAATAATTTCACCTATATTAGGTTTCATAGGAATCTAATAACACTTATTAAACACATAAGAAGAATTTAGAATCTAAATATATGGATCTCCCATGCAAGATAAATGAAATATGAAATAAAAATGAAATGAAGAACTAATATAAATGTGTGTACCTTACACTAAATATCAACTACAAACTTTTTTATCTTCTTCTAATGAGTTTGATAAATCTCACCAAAGTGGAAAACAAAATCATCCCACCACTATATGTATCCATATGTTGATCTGAATCATCCAATGTTCGGATGGGATTTATCCTTCATCCATGGCCTACTAGAGCCTCTAATGAAAATGAGAAGAATAAAGAGAGAAATGGGTTGGGGAGTATCAGCAAGCATGAGGATCTGAATCCATGCACCACTTCTATCACATGGTAGTAGTTTAAATAGTCAATCAAGGACACTATATGATTGTTACCTCATTTATTCGAGCAGTGAAATGCATGAATAAATTCCATTGATGGGTCATGAATGTATGAATATATCATATACATTGACTCCCAAACATTTTATTAAATGAAATGCTACATTAAATGATAGTTTTATGGATGATCAAACTACCCAAACAATAAATGTTATCACAGGAAGTATAAATGATATACCCATAATGAAAGTAAATCTAATTTTCATACAAAAAAAATACACCTCATATATATATATACATATTCATTCCTTTAGGGAATATCTCCTTCAATACCCCTCTTACACTAAAGACCCATATACTTTGGGTCATTTCACCTTATATTGTATCATTTACAATAACTCGTGAAATTATATCCAAAACTCTTTTGGATATTTTCAAAAACACTTTTGGAAAACTGTCATATACTTCATCATGTATTACATTATATGAAATACCTCCTTAATACCCTTCCAAAAACACTTTTGTATTAACTCCAAAACACTTTTAGAGTAGTTCTTTGATTCAAACTCAATCCCCATTCAATGTACAAGAGCCTCAACCCAGTTAGTGAGGAATTGGAAAGTACATATAAGAGACCCGAGATCAAATACGGGTGAAGAAATATTTTGGGGTTACTGTAGAAGGTATTTTAGTAGGAACTATAGCAATTACTATAGCAGGTATTGTTTAGTACTATAGCAGCCAGAACTATATGTCTATTTGGGCTTTCAGGCCACCAGTTTGGTCTTTTGAGTCTTTCAAGGCTTTTGGGACACCCAAGGCCTTTGGGCTAGTAAGGATTACGGGCCACCTCAATGCCTTCAGGCCACCTCAAGGATTTCAGGCCACCTCAAAAGACTTTGGGCCATATGAAAGTTGTGCTTAAATGGATCAGGTAGACTCTATAAGGAACGGGATCTAGATGAGTATTTAGAGTAGACGCATTCACCATAGTAGAGCTAACGGATTGGGAAGAATGATAGGGTATGGAAATTGTCATCGGGACCAGCCTGTGCATGCACGGGAATCCTAGCTGAATAGCCATGTGAAGGTGGAGAGCTGACATCATGATGTTTACATTGGGGAGGGGTAGTTTCAAGTAGTTATAGTTTAGATGAATTCCTATAAGAACTTCAAGTTATGTAATGTCACAAAGCCTATGGTCCATGAAAGGTTTCCCCTTAAACTATTAAAAGGGGGATTATCCCATTTATCCCATTTGGGAAATCCCCATCCAGTCAACCACAATGTGTGACCTAATATGCTTTTATATCATTGAAAAAATATATAAATCTCTAGATTCATATATGTAAGAAAATAATGGTATCTAGAAAAGCATCAATGCTACTCATGTTATAAAGGGGTCTGTCGTTATCTCCATCAAACACATGTATCTTTATACTTATGTCCACAAATATGTATAGTATATAAACATGTATTCTCATATTTTCCCTTTTTCCAAGACATTGAGTCACCATGGGACATCGAACATGTCAACCACATATAGCCAACTCATCTATTCTCGACTCTGAGTATAAACTGATCTAATTGATAATCCATTCCATGTCATTCACCCTTATATATAATCACATCATATGTCCCTTTTCCAAATAGATGTACAATATCTAGGTGTGGCTGCACACTCCCATAATTATCTCAATTGAGGACCTAGATGTCATACTTTTCATATGAGAGGACAAATCTCATATTGTTTAAGCTCTAACTGACGACATGATCAACAACATACGCAACCATCCCCATATTATCTAAGTTGATATATAGACTGCTATAAGTAGGGTATCAAAGTATGAAGGTTCTAAAGCTAGTTATGTCACCAACATTAGGTATTGGGGACTCAAATATGATCCATGCACCCCTAGTATACCAAATACATTTGTATGACACTCTATGTGGTATACTAAGAAGGTAATCTAGCTCGCATAAATAATCATATTCTTTATTTTTTGCCTCGTGAGCATATTATGTATCTCTATAAAAGAATCCTACTCATGTTAACCTTAAAATTTCATCATAACCTATAGTACTCCATGACGAACATCGATTAAGGATAAACTCAAAGTCATACTTTGATAGGTAAATTATCATATCACTTCATAAAATGTATATCTATATATACATTTATGTATCCAATGTGAAAGAATGATGAATAGAGGTCGCCTTTACTATGATACATTTTAATATTATTAAACTTTTTAATAATATTTAAAAAAAACAAACATAATCACTGGTTTATCATATCATATATGATAAAATATAAGATTTTCCTTATATTTACTACATTTTATAGGTTTTGTAAAATTTTTACATCATATGTAATTCTTGTCACATCTATATGTGATTATCTGATAAAACCCTCCCACTAAACTATTTATTGAGAAATATCTATGAAAAAATCTCTTTTTAATAATGGTGAGATTTACGAATCATATTCTCAACCATTCAACTTCTTGAACATATTCAAACATCTTAACTTCACAACATCAAATGTTACGATGTCAACTTATGTTGTCTACTTATAACTCTTTATAAGTTCATCATCATCATCCTTATAACCCTATTCCATCAAACTTTTTACTTGAAATAATGTAACTACTTACATTATTGTTTACTAATACATCCTAACTCTCTTAGAATAATAAGTAAACTTCACTTGAAACTTATATTGGTGTAATTTACAAAAAAAAATTCTTAACCTTTTCAACAGTGATTGTATAATGAAATTTATGGCCAACTCAAGGTTTAGAGGTGAACCTAGCCTCTCTAAGTCATTAACTTATCCAATAATATTGATTAAATTATTGAATAATGAGGTTCCTTTTTTATCCTTCAATTAAAAATAGCTTTAAACACTTCATATAATCCATGCTTTACTTACTCTTGATATATCCTTTTTAGGTTATTTATCATTTGAAAGGAATTGATATTCTCATGTTGCTTTTGAAATTTTGAAAACATTGTAACCAGCATGAGTGTAGATACTTTTTTCACATCCTTTTGATGTATATCATAGTTATCCAAAACATTTTATAGAATAACTTCTCCAATTAGCTTATCAGGATGAGGTGGTTCCAACACATTAAACTTTCTTTCTTGTTTGAGAACAAGTGTCAAATTTTTATACCAATCGAGGAAGTTTCTACCATTAAGTTTTTATTTTCATAAATTGATCTTAAGGTCAAGATTGATGATGATTTCATTTATCTACAGTAGAAGATTTTATCAAATGAGGATCATGTTTTATAACTAATTAATAAGGACATTTATTAAATGGGGTCCCACTAAAATGATGGACCCCTTTTTAAAAACACATCATATCCATTAGTGGTCTAAGATCCATATTTCAATAAGAAATGAGTCTACTAGAAAATTTCTCACATCACATAATTATTTAGGTATGGAAACATCTCAATCATATCATATATGATTCTTAGATAGCTGAGTGGACAACCCTTTTTTCAATCCATCATATGGATAAACCCAGCTTTATTCATATGGTATCCTTCTTAAGGATTTACAAGCTATGTGTAAACCATAGCAAATGTCAAAAAACGGATTGAAAAAAGACAATCCAGGGGCACCCTGCTATGGAAGAACCTACCCAAGGATGATCCAGTGTCACCCATTACTTTTATACTTTACACAAGATAATATAGGGTCACCCAACTATGGTAGAACTTGTCTGGTTGAATGATTGAGGTCTTGACAAGTTCTGTTTTAGATGAAATCCCACACTTAGTATTTAAAGGGGATTTTATCTCACCATCTTATTTCATGTTATTCCCTTTTATGTATTCATGATTTTAGCAATTTAGTTTTAAATTATATTCTCTCCACTAAATTAATGTGTTCAAATCATATTGATGTTTAACTCTTTACATAACCCAAAAATTTGTGTTACTTACCCAAAAATAGAAGTCAAACATATTCATGAAAATCCAAATGCATCATATACATAAAGTACATGAACAATTCATATAAATTCATAGATTTGTATAAGATTTAAAATCTCCACATGAGTAAGCTTGGAGTGACAGATCACTAACCCCATTCACCAGCCTATATCAGGCATAGGCCTCCGAGTAGGTAGGTAGTCTAACCCCAAGTCCATCTGCTCGGGGATACTTTACTCAAGAGAGAATCAAATTCATCATAACTCTAAAAACTAATACGCACAAACTATATTCACCAACTAAATTCAATCTCATAACTTTAGTTACAACCCGAGGTCAATGTAGATGAAAAAATAAATTCAATATAGAGACATTCCTAGCATGTAATTCGAGGCTCTATCTAGAAGTTTTTTAACAATTAAACTAAATCATACATAATATTCACATTTATTAAAAAATTTATGAAACATAAATATAGTAGGGAATGGAACTTTTAAATAAATTAACAATTTAGATATTTAATCATGAGAAGAACATTTATGTAAGGTTCATAAATCAAATCTAATTATAAACCCTTTTATAATTTTTAGCTTTAACATTATGGACATTCCATAATTTTGAATATAAATATTTTATATTCATTCCAATATGAACTCTTTCATGTTTAACAATATATAGAATTTCCATTTTAAATATATATGATATTATATGAATTATAAACAATTTACAATTCAATTTCTATTATGTAAACATTTTACATAATCTAAATATCACATACTTAATCATTATTTAAACCATGATCATATCAATCATCAAAACATTTTTGATGTGGTTTAAAAAATATCCAAATAACGCCCCATATTTTATTCTGAACACTTCAAAATAATTAACTTAAGCAATTAAAAATTTAAATATAAATATTTTATATTTTCACCTTATTTCATAATTTATAACCCTTTATAAATTATTTTTCTTATGATTTCTAAATAAACAATTTTATTTCTAGATCATAAGACATGCCATACATTTTGGTTAAAGGGTATTTCAAATATTAACATTTAATATTTGGGAATATAAATGTTTCATAAACATTTATTTAATTTAGTTATGTACCATTTACAATTAATTAATTTATTTATAAATTCATTATAAATTAAATAATCCCATAATACCTTTTTTAATTATTTAGAAATGTTTTATAAATCATTATAAAAATTTAAGAATTTAAAAATAAATTTTTTTAAAAAAAATACCCTTACACAAACACTTCGCGTAAGGGTAATCCATTTCTGGAGCCCTCGTGTAAAGGTAACCTAGTGAAGACCTTTAGGCAAGCCTTTAAAACACAACATTACATATATGTGAACTCCTTTATGTAAAGGTAAACCTCAGGTTATCTATACATAGCCTTAAGAAAACATCTGCTACATTTATGTATCCTCTCGCGTAAGGTTGAGCAATCAGTTGCCTTTACGTAACCCTTTTAAAAATTGCATAATCTTTGCACATAAAACATTTTCCCTTGTGTGAGATTTTGAAACCCAACACTAACTTTACATGTAAGGGTAATCAATATCATACCCTTATGTAACACCTTTACGCAAACCATTTGTGTAAGGGTTACAATACACACTGTCTTTACGTGAAACCTCCACACAAAGGTATACCTTGGGTATCCTTTCTTGCGTAAGGGTGGTGCTAGGTGACCCTTGGGTAGACTGATCCATGAAAGGGGTATGGAGAGATGGCCCTTACACAGACTTCTATCCGTAAGGGTAAATCCCTAGTTACCTTTACGCAACCTAGTTACGTAAGGGTATGTAGTTTTTCCAGATTTTCGTAAAATCTGAAAAACAATTATTTGTTCTTGGTTTCTTCTTCATTTCAACGCGTGATTTCATAAATATAAATCATGAGTTCCTTGTGTTATTTTAGGTTTTATATGAATCTAATAACACTTATTGGACACAAAATAATCAATTATAGACCAAATATGAGGATGTCCCATACACGATAAATGAAACATGCGATAAAACAAAAATGAAGAACTGTTGTAAATTTGTGTACCTTAAACTGAAGAGCCGCTACAAACTTTTTTATCTTTGTCTGATGAGTTTGATGAAGATCATCAAATTGGAAAACAAAAGAATTCCATCTCTGTAGGTATCCACGAGCTGATCTGAATCATCTGATGTTCAGATGAGATTTATCATTTCTCCACGACCTGCTACAGCCTTTAAAGGAGATGAATAAAGAGAGCAATGAGCCATGGATTATCATCCAAGCATGAGGATCTGAATCCACACCCTATTTTCATCACATGGTAGTAGTTTAAATAAGCGATCAAGAGTGATCCTTGATTTTTGTCTCATTCATTCATGCGTTGAAACACATGAATAAATGTCATTGTCAGTTCATGAATGTATGAATGCATCATATGCATTTACTTCCAAATATTTCATTAAATGAAATGTTAGCATTAAATGATAGTCGTGTGGATGACCAAACTACACACAAAAATCGTTATCACAGGTAGTATAAACGACATACCCATAATGAATGAAAATCTAATTTGTAACCAAAATGATACACCTCATATACACACACACACACACAAACATATTCATGGCTTTAGGGAATATCTCCTTCAACATGCACCCACCAATCACAATAATGTTAATAACAATAATAATTCTTTTAAGTAATAAAAAACCCATTTTATTTCAATTGAATTTATTATAATTACTTTAAAATAATATAAAATCTCTTTTGAAGATTTATAAAATCCTCATAATAATGATAATACCCAA
Organism: Viscum album; assembly: GCA_963277665.1. Lineage (NCBI taxonomy): Eukaryota > Viridiplantae > Streptophyta > Magnoliopsida > Santalales > Viscaceae > Viscum > Viscum album. The sequence continues at coordinate 1,296,054,833 of OY728152.1, forward strand.
CTTAATTTTTTTTGAGTAAAAAATAATGCTTGGGAGCTTTTTTAAATAAAGCACAGTCCAAGAACATGCATGTCACGACCCGTCCTCAGGGCCCATGCCGTCACTACCCCAAGCTCGCCTTCCATAGGCCAGGGGCTGGAGACTAGCACCAAAGGCGTAAATCTCGATAAAAAGGGAAGTCATTGCCTTTATAAAAGTAAACAAACTCCATATAGTATAATCGGAAGCAACACTAAGTACAAAAGAAAGAGCTGAAAAGTAAATGGGCCAGAATACAAACCCAACTGAAAAGTAAAGCGACAACTGAACGAAAGTACAACAGAAAAGACAAGCAGCTGGAAGAATAGAAGTAGCTCCTGGGTCGTCCACCTCGAATCCTACCTTAAGGGTAGGTACAGAAAGCGCAACTCCTGGATCGTCCACCACGGATCCTACCTGAAGGGTAGGTACAGATAGCCTCCTCAACGCTCTTGCTCGTCAACCTCCTCCGAGTACCGTCTCGTCGTGAAGTCCACCTCCGGATACTGACCCGTCGTGAGGTCCACCTCCGGGTACCGTCCAGTCCTCGAACACTCGGCCTCCATCTGCGTTGTATGTCGTCTGCATCCAACACAACAAGGTGCGGGCATAGCCCGTGCAGGGGTGAGTATAATGATACTCAGTAGGGACCCCGATACCCTCATGGTCTCACTAAATCCAACAAGGATAACCACAAGCAGGATCTAAACAGATAGCCCTTACTTAGGTATAAGACCATACTTATACCTAAGTTATCAAGTAACCCATCTCAATCAAGAGGTATCACACAGATATGAAATCAACAAATAACCACTACTTAGGTGTATGCCCATACATATACCTAAGTTATCAAGTAACCCATCTCAATCATAAGGAAATCACAAAGGTCAATGACTCGGCTCAAACCAGGATTTTATTCATGATGTCGAAACCACAGCTGCTGGAGAACTCCTCCTCTGTCGAGTACAGTGGGTCTGCTGCTACAACCAAGCGCTTCCCACTAACCTTGGACTGCTGAAGTACTCCACCTGTCGAGTACTGTGGGCCTGCTGCTACAACCAAGCGCTTCCCACCATGGGTCTGCCGCTACAACCAAGCGCACCCCATCATAACCTACAGTGGTACTCCTTCTGTCGAGTACCGTGCGTCTGCCGCTACAACCAATCGCTCCTTCGCCGTGGTTCTGCCGCTATAACCAAGCGCACCCCATTGGGCTATCTGAAACACTCTGAGTCGATCGATCAGCAGTCGTCAAGTCTCACCCAGCTACTAGGTCTCTGCACTCTGCTAGCTCGTCACCGTGAGGGTCCGCTCCATGAGCTACTGGTCGATACTCCAAGTAACACAAGGTTCCACGAAGAAGTACCCCAAAGGTCTGCCACGTCATAGGAATCTCAACACAACAGACGGCGCGTCAATCGGATGCTTGGTCTGTGTGTTATTAGCCTTTTCATCCCGAGGGCCTGGTTGGTTTCGTGTACGACCAAACCAATTGTATATCAATTGTACCCCGAACTCTCATAGGGTATACTCATAGGGACCGTTTCTCAACATGATTACCAATGCCACTGACGATTTTCCAAACGAACGTTCGGTCTGAAAGTTATCGGCCTTTCCATTCCAAGGGCCCGGTTGGATTTCGGGTACAATCCAACCAGGCCTTAATCCAACTACGTCCAAACCCCAGGTGAAGTATTCCAGAAGTTCCGTCTCGCCAAGATAAATCCAACAAAGTCGACGGCACGTCAATCGGACGTTCGGAGCTCAAGTTATAAGCGTTTCCGCTCCGAGGGCCCGGTTGGTTTCGTGTTTGAACCAACTCGTTCATACCCAAAGTTCTCTGAAACCTTGAGTGTAATATACCGAAATGACCATCTCGATCCAAGGATCCCAACGCAATAGACGGTGCGTCAATCGGCGGTCTGTAGCCCAAGTTATGGGCATTTGAACAGATCTGTCCCAAAGTAGGGGGTTTGGGCCCGGTCCGACCCGGCCCAATACCCCCTGGGTATGCCCGAACCGGGTCGACCTGACCCGGGTTCTGGTCCGGCCCGGTTGGGCATGGCCCGGCCCGGTGCGGGCGGCCCGGCCCAGCGCGGCGGACGCGGAAGGGGGGGGGGCGTCGCTCCCCTGTTTTTCCGAAACGGCGGACCCCTGTGGGGTCCGCCCTAGCTGAGCTGGCTGGGGGTTTCGAACCCCCGAACTTCTTGGAATGGCCGGCCATCTTGTCCGGCCAGTGAGGCTGCCGCGGGACCCGCCGGTCCTGCCTCCTGGAGGTGTCGGCGGCCGGTCGAGATCGGCCGCCTCTATCGAGCCGTTGCGGCCCTAGCCGCGGCTCCCCTTCGGCCGGCGTGGCGCGACGGCGCCGCGCCCCTCCATCGCGGCCCGCCCTGGCCACGAACCCTTGATGCTCCAGCGCGGCGCGACGGCACCGCGGCCTGCTCCTGGCCGCAGCCTCCTTTGGTCTCTTCGGTGTGGCGCAACGGCGCCTCGCTCCACGGCCGCGGCCCGCTCCGGCCGCGATCCTCGTTGTCCCCACACGGTGCAACGACACCGCGTCGCCTCCGTTTCAAGCTGCAATGAGGGTCAACAACAAAAGGGGAGGAAGATCGGTCGTGTTTGTGCGGTCCAACCTCCTCTTGTTAAATTGATAACAAGCGGCCAATATTTAATGAAGAATGTCAATATAAAACTTGAACGATGGTTCAACCCCTACCTCAAAGAAGTTTGCGGAAGCTTGCATCGTGGAAGACGGCATCGTGGGGTGAGGCTCCGTTTACGTCGATGGAGAACGTCTGAGGAGAAGCGGTGTCTCCCTTTCTTTGACGTGAAGGGAAGATGGAAAGGTGTGACGGTGTTCTTCGCGTTCTTCAACGAGGAAGATGAAGTTCTTCAAAGTAAAGAACTCGCCTTCTCTCAATTCTCCACACAACACAACAACCCAAAATAAAACAAGGATTTGCCTTATTTTATTTACTCATGCCAACATTTTTAAAATTCAAAAGTTGAATTCACCTAATTAATTAAACTAGTGTTTTCAAATTAATTAGGTTTTTAATTGGCATGCATTAATGTGGAAGAATTACATAACTCATGTGGAGGGGGTTAGAGGTGTTAGAGAATTTGAAGGGGTGGGACTCATGTGGGCTCCATCTCACTAATATCCTATCAAGAGGATTTAGAAATTTAGTGGGTCCCACCCCAACTCCCGCACATGGGGTTTAACCACTTATAAGTCAAATAAAATTTGTAACACAAATTTTATTTCACTTAAACCACATTTTTAAACAACACTTCCCGAGCAAACGCAACTTCAAAAAAGGTCTTTTAAATCAATTACCGGTGTTGCGGTTTCATCGGTGCCCTCGGATTTCGATTCCGAGCACCAGTTAAAAAGTTAGAAAAACCCGCTCGTTCGTTCACTGAACGTACCCGAGCTAATCTTCGGAAATTGATTCCGGGCACACCGGGCCTCAGAATCAGGTGCCGTCAGAAACTGCAGACTCGTAAAATTCCAAAGAAATTAAAAAAAAAATTCTTTGAAATTTCTGGGTCTTTACATTACTCCAACCTTAGGGATTTACGTCCCCGTAAAGCTTCAACACACACTAAGGAAACAAAAGGAGCTACCGAGCATGCAACTGAGCCTCCCGCTTCCATGTGCTCTCCTGGAGGTTCTCGAGCTATCAGTGAAAGCGCACCTGAGGAATCGACTGTCCACGAAGGACCCGCTCCTATCGATCCTCGATCTCCACTGGAACCTCCGCAAATGTAGCCCCATCATCGATGTCCAACTCCATGTGATCAATGGTATGGGTCGGGTCGTGCACGTATCTCCTCAACTGAGATACATGGAAGATGTCATGAACCTGGTGCAACTGAGGTGGATGGGTCAAGTGGTAAACCACCTCGCCTACCTTGTTGGGGACCTAGAAGGGTCCGATGAACCTCGGAGATAACTTGCTACCCGGACCAAATCTCCATAATCCACGTCGAGGTGAGACCCGTAAGAAAACGTGGTCGTCATCCTCGAACTCTAGTGGTCTCTGTCTACTATCAGCTTAGAACTTCTATCTGTACTGTGCAGTATTCATCCGCTCCTATATGAACTGCGCTTTCTCTGTCGTAGTCTGAACCATCTCTGGTCCTATAAGAGCTGCTAAGATTTCTCCTTTGCCGATAAGAGAAATCTGGTCTCATCCCCTGGATGAACCACATTCTTTTTCCTAATACAGTCAATCCTGACATGAATGATACTAATTCATGCCATGGATGACGTCGTAATGCCTCGACGCTACTACCAAGAGATCCAACCGTTACTCTCGCCTCCAAGGGTTGAGTCACACTATCGGCATCAGTGTGTGGTCACTGGGTCTCCTCCAGTAGGAATCTCAAAAGTGAGGGTCAAGTCAACAGTTTAAACCGGAACCTCTTAGTACACAAAAAGAAAGGAAGCAAACGTCACAAGGAAAAGTGTCTTTTATTACTGCAGCTCAAGTACAAAGACACACAACAACCACAAACAACAACAAGGAAACTAGAAGCACCAAGATCAAAGGTCCCATGCCTGGAACTAGTCCTGCTCTTGTCCGCCAGCTTCTGGAGCTCCATAGTCGTATGCTTCTGCTGCCTGAAGCTGAGCTCTCCCATGTCCACCTGTTCCCTGCGGTCGGGGTGGACCTCTTGGTGGTGGTGGCAACACCTCGAAGCGTCGTCCACCTCCAGCTGCACGGCCAGCTCCCCTGCCTCGGTCTCCTGCTCCTTGCGGTCCGCCTCGATCGAACCTCTACCTCTGCCTGGGAGATCCTTCGTTTATCTGCTGGTCATCTGTATGGAGGGTCGGACAGTCATGTGCCATGTGACCAACCTCGCCACAGGAGTAACACTGTCCACTCTTGGTAAGTCGTTCTCCACCCCGGGTGCCTCGCACAAACGATCATGTGTCATGCAGTCGACCACCTGTAGGTATGGTCCTCTTGGATCTCTGTGTCATCTGTCTACTGCCCGCTGCAGGAGACTCTGCCGCATGCCGGTTAGTGGTGGGTCATGCTGCTGGAGACTGCTCAGCAAGGAAACTCTTCACTAAGAGGGTTCGCTCCAACACCCCTGTCTGCATTGGGATGCTATGAGAAACAACTGAATCTCTAATCTCTCGCCTGAGCCCCTGCTCGAAGGTTCGGGCCATGAAGAACGGGTCCCGTACCATATCTGTGGAGTAGCGCGAGAGATCGGTGAACCTCACTAAATACTGCGCCACCAACATGCTACCCTGCAGAAGATGAAGTAGCTCCTGTATATGTAACATCCTCAAATGATAAAGGGTTAAATGAATTAATGATATGACTCATGTCAACAAGGTGCACCTTCCTTTTCGGGAGCCTACCTGATTAGAACTCCACAGTTAAGCGTGTTTGGCCTGGAGTAGTGATCAGGATGGGTGACCTCCTGGGAAGTTTCCCAGGGTGTGTGTGAGTGAGGACAAAACACACTGGAAAGGACATCTGTTGGCCTGTGGGGATTATCATTAGTCAGATGACCCGTTCAGGCATGTGGGTGGACCCTGGGGTGGGCCCCACGTGTCTGCGGGGCAACCGGGGGTACCTGGTGGGCCAGGACCCGACAGCCATGTTAAGGCGGGGTGGCTGTGCTGTCACCGGGACCCGGTTGTCACATTTGGTATCAGAGGAGGAACCCAGTCTTAAGTGCGGTGCACTGCCTGGGTTGAGATGTAGGGCCCACAACGAGGGCGTTGTGCTCTAAAGGGGGGGTGATTGTAACATCCTCAAATGATAAAGGGTTAAATGAATTAATGATATGACTCATGTCAACAAGGTGCACCTTCCTTTTCGGGAGCCTACCTGATTAGAACTCCACAGTTAAGCGTGCTTGGCCTGGAGTAGTGATCAGGATGGGTGACCTCCTGGGAAGTTTCACAGGGTGTGTGTGAGTGAGGACAAAACACACTGGAAAGGACATGTGTTGGCATGTGGGGATTATCATTAGTCAGATGACCCGTTCAGGCATGTGGGTGGACCCTAGGGTGGGCCCCACGTGTCTGTGGGGCAACCAGGGGTACCTGGTGGGCCAGGACCCGACAGCCATGTTAAGGCGGGGTGGCTGTGCTGTCACCGGGACCCGGTTGTCACAGTATATGCACCGCTCGAAGGGTGGCTGGTACAAACTCTGCCCGGAACAGGCTCTCGAAGTCTGGCCACAGAAGTGTCGTCTCGTCATGCATCTGGAGCATTAAGCTCCACCATATGCCTGTTGCTGCCTGAAAGAGGCTGGCAGCAAGGATCACCATGGAGTTTGCTGGCGTCCCTACTAGCCTGAAGACTCTCACCACAGCCTCCAGTCAATCCTCAGCCGCCTGCGGGTCCGTCTCTCCCCTGAACCTGGGTGGCCTCTGGCGCTGGAACTCGTGCAGTGCGCTCAAGCGACGTGCACTCTCTGCTGTTGGGGCTGGTGGCATCGGTGGCCCAACGGGTGGTAGTACCACTTGTGCCTCCGCTAGTGCCTCAACTAGTAGAGGGTCATGTACTGAGGACTCGTCGCTCGGCGGGCTGTCAGTACGTACAACTCTCGGGGCTCTAACTGGTCGTCCGCGGGGAGGCATCCTGAAAGAATCAAATGCGACACGGTCAAAGACTATACCTGGTGAGCTGACCTGGTTTGAGCTGACTTAAAGAAAACTTTTGGAAACACACACGCAATCAGTGTTTTCATGCACTAAGTCGGAAATCAGTAGTCAGGGTCCTGGTGTATGGATACGTCGGTCGCCGCACCAACACTGGACTCCCTGGACTGATAACCACACTCAATACCCTTAACAATATTGCTTCACATAGAAGAAATTATTAGAGTCCTATGTTCTGCGGTAGAACCGACTCCTTTGATACCAATTTGTCACGACCCGTCCTCGGGGCCCATGTCGTGACTACCCCAAGCCTGCCTTCCATAGGCCAGGGGCTGGTGACTAGCACCAAAGGCGTAAATCTCGATAAAAATGGAAGACATTTCTTTTATAAAAGTAAACAAAAACCACAGAGTATAAGCGGAAGCAACACTAAGTACAAAAGAAAGAGATGAAAAGTAAATGGGCCAGAATACAAACTCAACTGAAAAGTAAAGCTACAACTGAACAAAAATACAACAGAAAAGACAAGCAGTTGGAAGAATAGAAGTAGCTCATGGGTCGTCCACCTCAAATCATACCTGAAGGGTAGGTACAGATAGCGCAGCTCCTGGATCGTCCACCACGGATCCTACCTGAAGGGTAGGTATAGATAGCCTCCTCAACGCTCTCGCCCATCAACCTCCTCCGAGTACCGTCTCATCGTGAAGTCCACCTTCGGATACTGACCTGTCGTGAGGTCCACCTCTGGGTACCGTCCAGTCCTCGAACACTCGGCCTCCGTCTGTGTTGTCCGTCGTCTGCATCCAACACAACGAGGTGCAGGCATAGCCCGTGCAGGGGTGAGTATAACGATACTCAGTAGGGACCCCGAGATCCTCATGGTCTCACTAAATCCAACAAGGATAACCACAAGCAGGATCTAAACAGATAACCCTTACTTAGGTATAAGCTCATACTTATACCTAAGTTATCAAGTAACTCATCTCAATCAAGAGGTATCACACAGATATGAAATCAACGGATAACCACTACTTAGGTATATGCCCATACATATACCTAAGTTATCAAGTAACCCATCTCAATTATGAGGAAATCACAAAGGTCAACAACTCAGCTCAAACCAGGATTTTATTCATGATGTCGAAACCACAGCTGCTGGAGAACTCCTCCTTTATCGAGTACAATGGGCCTGCCGCTACAACCAAGCGCTTCCCATTAACCTTGGACTGCTGAAGTACTCCACCTATCGAGTACTGTGGGCATGCTGCTACAACCAAGCGCTTCCCACCATGGGTCTGCCGCTACAACCAAGCGCACCCCCTCATAGCCTACAGATGTACTCCTTATGTCGAGTACCGCGGGTCTGTCGCTACAACCAAGCGCTCCTCCGCCGTGGGTCTGCCGCTACAACCAAGCGCACCCCCTCATAGCCTACAGAGGTACTCCTTCTGTCGAGTACTGCGGGTCTGCCGCTACAACCAAGCGCTCCTCCGCCGTGAGTCTGCCGCTACAACAAAGCACACCCCACTGGGATATCCGAAACACTCTGAGTCGATCGATCAGTAGTCGTCAAGTCTCAGCCAGCTACTAGGTCTCTGCACTCTGCTAGCTCGTCACCGGGAGAGTCCGCTCCACGAGCTACTGGTCAATACTCCAAGTAACACAAGGTTCCACGAAGAAGTACCCCAAAGGTCTGTCACGTCATAGGAATCTCAACACAACAGATGGCGCGTCAATCGGATGTCCGGTTTGTGTGTTATTAGCCTTTTCGTCCCAGGGGCCCGGTTGGTTTTGTGTACGACCAACCAGACCGTATCTCAACTGTACCCCGAACTCTCATAGAGTATACTCATAGGGACCGTTTCTCAACATGATTACCAACGTTGCTGACGATTCACCAAAAGGATGTTCGGTCTGAAAGTTATCGGTCTTTCCATTCCAGGGGCCCGGTTGGATTTCGGGTACAATCCAACCCGGTCTTACTCCAACTGCATCCAAACCCCAGAAGTTCATTCTCACCAAGAGAAATCCAACAAAGTCGACGGCAAGTCAATCGGACGTCTGGAACTCAAGTTATAAGCATTTCCGCTACGAGGGCCCGGTTGGTTTCGTGTTCGAACCAACCCGGTCATACCAAATGTTCTCTGAAACCTTGAGTGTAATATACCGAAACGACCGTCTCGATCCAAGGATCCCAACGCAATAGACGATACGTCAATCAGAAGTCTGTAGCCCAAGTTATGGGTGTTTGAACAGATCTGTCCGAAAGTAGGGGGTTTGGGCCCGGTCTAACCCGGCCCAATACCCCCTGGGTCTGCCCGAACCGGGTTGACCCGACCCCGGGTCCGTCCCGGCTGGCGCGGCCCGGCCCCGCGCGGGTGGCCCGGCCCCACGCGGGCGGCCGACCTAGCGCGGTAGACGCAGAAGGGGGGGGGGGCGCCGCCCCCTGTTTTTCCGAAACGGCGGACCCCTGTGGGGTCCGCCCTAGCTGAGTTGGCCGGAGGTTTTGAACCCCCGAACTTCTTGGAACGGCCGGCCATCTTGGCCGGCCGGTGAGGATGTCGCGGGACCCGCCGGTCCCGCCTCTTGGAGGTGTCGGCGGCCGGTCGAGCCCGACCGCCTCTATCGAACCGCCACGACCATAGTCGCAGCTCCCCTTCGGCCGGCGCGGCGCGACGGTGCCGACCCCTTCGTCGCGGCCCGCTCCTGGCCACGACCTCCTTTGGTCTCTTCGACGCGGCGCGACGGCGCCGCGCTCCACCGTTGCGGCCCGCTCCGGTCGCGATCCTAGTTGTCCCCGCGCGATGCAACGGCACCGCGTCGCCTCCGTTTCAAACCGCAATGATGGTCAACAACAAAAGGGGAGGAGGATCGGTCGTGTTTGTGCGGTCCGACCTCCCCCTGTTAAATTGATAACAGGCGGCCAATATTTAATGAAGAACGTCAAAATAAAACTTGAACGATGGTTCAACCCCTACCTCAAAGAAGTTCGCGGAAGCTTGCGTCGCGGAATACGGCGTCGCGGGGTGAGGCTCTGTTTACGTCGATGGAGAACGTCCGAGGAGAAGCGGCGTCTCCCTTTCTTTGACGCGGAGGGAAGATGGAAAGGCGTGATAGCGTTCTTCGCGTTCTTCAACAAGGAGGATGAAGTTCTTCAAAGTAAAGAACTCTTCTTCTATCAATTCTCCACACAACACAACAACCCAAAATAAAATAAGGCTTTGCCTTATTTTATTTACAAATGCCAACATTTTTAAAATTCAAAAGTCGAATTCACCTAATTAATTAAACTAGTGTTGTCAAATTAGTTAGGTGTTTAATTGACATGCATTAATGTGGAAGAATTACATAACTCATGTGGAGGGGGTTAGAGGTGTTAGAGAATTTGAAGGGATGAGACTCGTGTGAGCCCCACCTCACTAATATCCTATCAAGAGGAGTTAGAAATTTAGTGGGTCTCACCCCAACTCCCACACATGGGGTTTAATCACTTAAACCACATTTTTAAACAACACTTCCCTAGCAAACGCAACTTCAAAAAAGGTCTTCTTAAGCAATTAACGGCGTTGCGGTTTTATCGGTGCCCTCGGATTTTGATTTCGAGCACCGGTTAAAAAGTTAGAAAAAACTCGCTTGTTCGTTCACTGAATGTACCTGAGCTAATCTTCGGAAATTGATTCCGGGGACACCGAGCCTCAGAATCAAGTACCGTCAGAAACTACGAACTCGTAAAATTTCAAGGAAATTAAGAAAAAAAATTTCTTTGAAATTTTCGGGTTTTTACAATGCACTTGTCATTGGACATTAAAATGTCATGCACGACCCTGTGACTGCGCACTTGGTCTAGGAAATTTTTATGTACAATCTCTCAAAAATAATTTATTTAAGTGTTTATAAATAAGTGGTTGTTGCATTTCACACCTATATTCTTTGTTAAAAAATTTATGGTCCATTAGTTACTTTATTAGAAATATTGTAGATTTAAGTAATGTCCCGGTTGATTATAATTATCTTTATTTTCTTCTCATGGTAAGTGACAAATCTATTATTTTGGATATAAACCATCTAGTATGTGTCAATTAAAACACTCGTGTCAAGGAAAATGTGTTGGCATAAAATAGAACTAATATTTTACCTTGTTCATTAAGTGATAACTGTAGAAATGAAAAGGGTAAATATATTTTTGTCAATTATGAATTGTATATACTTTATTAAGCCTATACATACCATGGTTGTTAATGCCAACACCCATAATAATGGCTGAATTTTTCTTTAGATACTTGAAATTGTCTCTTCCTCGCTGTCATTAGACCCACAAATGTCAGCTGGTTCTGCACACGAGGAATTGGAAGTCTGTCTTCATAATTAAACATATCCGCAGAAGATCCAAAATGAAGAAATGGGTCAATCTAAATGGGTCCTTCCCTTTCCACCCTAATGAACATGATCACAACAAAGGTCACTGGTTGTCCCTGCACCACAGCTTGTGTCCGGGAGCCCATTTGGGGCACTTGGGGCTGAAGTACGTGGACACGACCTTCGAGTCCAGGAGCTCCACGATGGGCGCGAACTTCACGCACCGGGGCGTCTTGTACTGGTTAATGGACGCCCCCATGCTGATGGCGAAGTCCATCACCTTGTCGAACGCGCCGCCCTCCACCACCCTGATCTCCAGCGCCCCGATCGACTTATCCGCCGCCCGCCCCTGCCGGTACACCGTATTCAGCGACTCCTCCACAGCCAGGCAGCAGTCCTCGAACACCGACGGCGGGATGGGGGTGGACCCCTTCAGGCTCAGCTCCCAGAACAGCACGTAGTGCCCCGGGATGCTCGCCGTGTCCGCGTAGCTCGTGTACTCCGCCACCGCCGCGTCGAACGGCTCCAGGTGGTCCGCCGCCGCCCTCACCGCGTTCTGCAGCTCCACCTCGTCCGTCTTGTCGGCGTCGATGCTCAGCGCCACGTTTTTCCGGCACACGAAGCTGAACTGGGGCGCCCTGTTTTTGAACCCCGCCACCCGGAGGATGTCGCCCACCCGGTACCGGTACAGACCTGTTCAACCCGGAACTTTTACTTTCCCCTTTTGCAACCAAAGAGAGTGAGGAAGGGGGGAGAAGGTAATTACCGGCACGGGTGGTGACGACGAGCTCGTATTCCTCCCCGAGCTTGACGTCGGCCAGCTCGACCAGCTCGGCGGCGGGGGCGGGTGGCGGCGGGGAGTCGCGGCGGTCGACGGGGAGGAACTCGAAGTAGGCCATGGTGGGGATCAGCGTGTAGGCGGCGTCCTCGGGGCGGCAGAGGGGATTGAGATTCACGCCGAAGTAGCACTCGGAGGAGGCGTACATGGTGCAGACCAGCGGCAGGCCATTGCTGTAGAAATCCAGCGTGGGGATGTACTGCGACATCGTCCCCGTCACGATCACGTCCACGTACTTGGTGTTGGGCCACAGCCGGTTGATGATCCCCCGCCACGACTCCCGCCCGCATTCCGCCCCCACGAACTCGGCGAGCTGGGGGTCGGGGCGCCGCAGGGCCCGCTGCACCGCCTCCCGGACGGCGGGGTCGGTGACGACGGCGGGGTCGGGGGCGCCGCGGCGGAGGTCGTCGCAGAGGAGGGGCCAGTGATTCTCCAGGAAGCGGATGGCGCGGATGAAGCCGGAGGCGAAGACGGCGCCGACGCGGAGGACGTCGAGGCGCTGGGAGAGGCCGCAGAGCAGCTGGGAGTACATGCTCTGGAAGGAGTCGGAACAGAGGATGGCCTCGTTGGGACTGGTGTAGTTGGTATAGGGATCGTAGGGGCGGTTAAGGAAATGGAAGCTCTTGTAGTAGCTGGTGAGGACGGGGCGGGCGGGGAGGCCGCCGGGCGTCCGGGCCTCCGATTTCACGAACAGGAAGTACATTCCCTTGCCCTTCTCCAGCCCCGGCACGAACTGGCTCATCACCGGCATTAGCAGACTATATAACAGAGACCGCCGGTCCAGCTCCTCCTCTATCGTCGGCATCAGCTTCCTCTCGCCGCCGGACGTCCCGGAGCTGCAAGCCGCGACCAGTCAGAAATCGAACCGGTCAGGGGAATGCGCGTGGGGGCGTACCTGGTGAGGAACTCGGAGATGGGGCGGGAGCAGAGGATTGGGGAGGCGTCTCCACTGGCGATGCGGTCGACGTCCGGCTGCAGGTCCTCGTAGGTGATGACGGGGAGGAGGGCTTTGAAGGCGGCGCGGTCGGTGCGGCCGCGGAGGCCGTGACGGCGGAGGTACTCGACGTCGGCGTTCTGGACGAGGATTTCAGAGACGACCGCCTCCTGGACAGGGTCGGGGTTGCGGGTGACGTCTTCGATGAACGCCAGCATCCTCTGGTTCTTCTCCGCCAGACCGTTGCGGGATTCTTGGGATGCGGCGGCGCAGCCGCTCTTCGGGGCCTCCGGCATGGCGACTAGCTCTGCTATTTAAATAAGGTGTTGAGACAGAGGAAACAGAGGGAACTCGCAGTAGGGAGAAGAGGAAGGGCTTTGGAGAAGAAAGGTGAAAGGTGTGGGCTTATATAGATGGTGAAGTGCGTGGGATCCACCGCCGCACGTCGCTCTTTTAGAACAAAATAAATAAATAAATAAACTAAACCACCCCACGCATTATCTCCCCCTTGTGCCCATCGATCCTACATGCATGACACTTCATCATTTTGGCTTTTCTTTATATTTTTATATAATTAATCGTAAGCAAATGCAAATTATATTTTAGGGCAGAAAAAAAACTAGTAGACAGAGAAATCTTGACTTCGAAAAAAATGTTGCCCCGGAACACAATTAATAAAACAAAAAATATAGGCAGTTATTATTATTAATTTTATTTATTCTACTATCTAAACAAATTGAATTAAATGTATATGAAAATATAATGCATTCATAAGAAGGAATTACAACGAGGGTGTTTGACTGAATGCCCTGGGGTGGCTGGTTCGGCACAATACCTTCAAGAATACGTATCCTGCCCCTTCGTATTTAGAGTCGAACACGCCACTCAAGCCCAGCGCATTTTAAAACCGTCCACTATTCAAATATGGTAGGTCGTCAATATATAATGGAATATGTTAAATAATATAAATATATTATAAATTTATTGATAAATCTATTGTCCGTAAAATGTTTAATTTATCCAAATTTTTCTCATTACCTGAATTTCAAGTCCATTGCGTGTTTTTTTTAATCTTTTTTTATGAAAATTCTCTCACAAGTGTGTTTCCAAAGCTTTCCTCCAAGACACAGGATGCCGAGAATTGTTGTGATTCAATATCATGTTCCCGTTTTCAAAAGGCGAGCCGTCTCTCACCATCACGGGTGATGATGATGATACATTTGATCAAATGAGAGGATGAGAGGTTAGTTCATCCTGCCAATGGGCTTAATGCCTAGTCCGAGACTCTCACATATATCCAAGACACGTATGTGAAACCCTTCTCAACAACATCCTTGTGGACATCGGTTAATTACATCCTCTACTACCACATCAAAGTAAAGATCTTAAGGTTGTAGGACCCCAAAACACTCTAAGGGAGAAAGAGTGAATCAGAGTGTCAACTTTTTCTTTTTAAAACAACAAATCTTATTCCAACATTGGTAGGAACTTATTAAACTTGTCTGAAAGAATCATACAGTAATTAAACATTCACATGCAAAGAAACAACACAAACGGTTTTACTTGGTTCACCACTAAGAGTTAGTTCAATGAACATACGCCGACAGTGTGTCGGTCGTACCAAAATCCACAAATTTTCACTAACTGTGGAATACAAAAGTTCAAACACAATCACTCTGTGTCAGACACACTCTTTACAAGATTTTAAGGATATCACATTACCTCCCTCGAAACACTTTTGTTAACTCTCACTATCCCACTGCTTTGAGAGAAGTCTGACTCAATTTAACAACTTGAAGATCCCTTCAGTAGATTGACATTCAAGTCTTTGTCCCTAACTAGCACGAGACTCTGATTGCATCGATGTCCTAAGTTGATGCACTTGAAAACATTGTTCACTGAATCCATATGTTCAACACTACTGTTCGGGAAGCTCCCAGTCTTCACAAAACTCACTTTACATTTCAAAGAAATATCAGCCTTCGCGAACCCACACACTTTCACGAAGCTCCAAACCTTCACGAAGCTCACAACCATCGCGGAACAAACTGTCATCACGAAACTATTTGAGTCATTGCGGAATACCCAGACACTACGAAACTCCTTTTTCCGAGATACTTGAGCATTGGTCAAGATTAACACAGTTTTTCATGATGCTTAGGCTCACAATGAATACCAGATTCGCGAAGCTTTCAACCTTCACAAATTCAGACCGATTCAACCATTTCTCCAACTCTTTTCGTATGAAATGAAGTGGGAGTAGCCACCTATTCAATGGCCCAACCTTTCATGATGATTCCAAGCTCCAAACAAATTTTTTGTGAACCCCCAAATTCATCTTCACAAAGCCCCCTCATCCGCGAAACTCCAATGAAATTTAACCCGTTCGCGAACATTCTCGTAGTCAAGTAGATTTACCATCAGGCCATCACGCATTCGTGAAGCTTCTTATAGTTGCAAATTTGATGAACTCTAACTCCGAATTGGTAACCACTCCTTTGTCCAGATGTGGTTTCCAATCCAAACACATTAGGTGTAATTACAAAAGTGGGAACCAAATCAAACTATTCGTCCTAGTTTGTTATATTCCAATTAGACCGGGATCCTTCCCTTGAAATCTAATGATCTGGCTCATGCAAGGGAATGAGATATGATTTAATAATAAACAACCTAATACCTTAGCCTATAAATTACCCAGGTTTTGATTTAGAAATTCATTAATGAAACCATAAATTTTCTACAACCTAGATAAAATGTTTTTTTTTTCAGTATCACCATATAAGTGCGTGATCATTGATGTCTTCTCAATTTCCACTAATTTAATATCAAAAATAATTTCTTTAATTTGATCAAACTTATCAACCTGATAATCTTCACCATTAATAGATCTTGAATTCTACCCAATTTCACCATGCCAAATCCAAGGACTGCAACATATATTAAAACTATAACCAATTAAATGATCTTTAATTTCACTACTTTGCACTCTGTCGTATGAAAACATTTCAACCAAAGATAGGAAAACAAGTCATTTTTTGGAACATTCTGTTTTGAAATTTCTAAAAAACTCTCAACCATTTCCTCATATTCATCACTTGTTCATAGTGTTGCAATCCAACTACGATTTATTATCACTTATAATAAATTTCAAGTACTAAATATAATTTTTTTAAAAAAATAAATTGAAATATACCTTTAAAAATAAAAATACAATCAAAGAAATGAAAAATATTTCATAGATAAAATAAAGGCAACAAATTAAAAAAAAGGTTTCACTTTAGACTTATTCAATTATAATCCAATCAGAAAAAAATCCAAAAAAATCTTAACATTGATTTTAAAAGGTTGACCATAAATAAAACTCAACTTTTATTTCTTTTCATTATATATTTCGGTAATTATTATTTTTAAAATATATAAATAAATATAAATTATAAAATAACATTAGGAATAATATATTAGTGATGAAATAATATCAACAGTGATAAAGATCCAAAAGGAGGCATACGATTTCATACATCATATTGAAAATGAAAATGTCACTTCATGTAGTAAATACGAAGTGATATATACTATGAACATGATTAAATAGGGAGATGATTTGATTTTTTTTTTCTAATTATATTCAAAATAAATTGAAATCTTCTTCTCCTTATCATATCATTTTAGAATGATCAATATTAGTGTACTCTATGAATAGAGATGACGTGAAAAGTAACATTAGGGAAGTGATGATTTTTTTGATGAAATAGTTATAGTACCAGATGAGGGTTATGTTGAAAAATTCCCAGAGGAATTGTATATAAATATTAAACTATAGAATGGGAAATAAACGAGGGATAACTCTATAAAACTCTTATATTATTCTTGTGTTATTGAAACTGAATTATAAACTAACTTCCCCTATACTGAAATTACACAATCAACACAATCAAAACTTTCATAGGATGACCATTTAAATATATATTATCAATACTTCATATTCAAACTCCATAATCCATTATACCTTCAAAACACCCATTCACAATGCAAGAAAACGATATTCATCAATCATCCAAACACCCATTTGGTAAATTAAGCATACCTTACATGGTGTAAAAATATTAATAAGTAAATTAAACATACTTGAAATGTTGTGAAAATCATTGGAAGATTTACAAGACACCCATTCTTCAAAAAATCATTCCTCAAATATAACACCAGTTAAATAATCATTCGAGAAAATTAAACAAACCTTAGTTGTCTTGACACTCATTAAATAATCATTCAATCAAAGATAAAACCTACTAAACATACCTTAAACACCCATTTATAAGAAAATAAACATGATTTATAACACTCATTTATCAAATAATCACACAAGAAAACCACAAGCCCAAAAAAATCAAATAAAACAGACCTTGGATGTGTGAAAAAAATCATAACTATGATTAAAAACCTTGGAAAACTATCAAATATAAGTAGTGGTAGAGGAAAAAGAAAAATGGAAAGTTGATGATGAATGTGGTGATGGTGACAGCAATAGCACTGACAATGGAAAGATCCATGAGTGAAGGTGGCGATAAGAACAACAATGAGGAAGAATGAGACAAACCAATCACAACTAGAGTTGGGAGAAGAGAACTAGGGCTCGTCATGGTTGAGAACACTACAATAACAGAAACTACAAAACCCAAACAAGAAATCAACGAGAGATGAGGAGAAGAAAATAACATACCTTGGATTCTAATATTGATTCATCTGAGAGAACAGAGAGGAGGAGCGCCAGTAGCAGGAGAGTTCTGTGAGAGCCTGAGAATCACGAATGAATCAGTCACGGTTATGGTTCTTTTAAATAGATCGGAGAGACCTTTATCAACACTTCCAAAAAACACTGATAAATATACCTTTTATCAATGCTAAATTAACAAGCACTGATAAAGATTGAGATTTATTAGCACTGATAAATGACATCTTTATCAGCGCTAAAGGTTTAGTGCTGATAATGATACCTTTTATTAGTGCTTTTTTAGAGCTGATAAATTTCCATATTTATCAGTGCTAAAGAAGCATTGATAAAACTCCATCTTTGTAAATATAAAGAAAAGGTCTGGGGTCAAGCCCCTTTTTATTCAAAAAAAGGAAAATGAAACAAGCACATGGAAAATGGATGAGGTTAACAAGGGAAAACCTACATCCATAATAAAACACCAACTCAAACATCAACATAATCATGATCAGATTCATGACCAGGATCTCCAGAATCATCAGCAGTCTCCCACTTTGACTGTGAATTCTTTTGATTAAAAATAACAATATATTTCTCCTTGATCTTCATCCGCTCTGGAGTGAGCTGGGTTGATTTGGAAGAAAAAACATGCCCACACCCTTGAATTGCATCATCTCAACCACCTCTACCTCGACCTTTTGGATGAATACCCCGTCTCTAGGTTTTTTGGTGCATCATTTCATCATACCCATCTTTTCCAGCAACAAACATGTCTTTGGAGATATCATTAGTAAGAGATTCAAGTGCCCCAAACCGATTAATCTCTGTGGAATTTTTATCATATTTCTGATCTGAAACCTTAGGCGACTTAGAAAAACCATTTTTCTTTGGAACCATTTGAAAACCTTCATAATCCACTTGAGGCGTACTGTGCATAGCCGCTTCCCTCTCAATATACTCAAGTCTGTCTAACAAAGTTGAGGCATCCATAATCTCACTGATTTTTTGCTTACCTTTGATTGATGCCACCGTTTTATCATGCATAATCAGATTAGGTTGGGATCCCTGTGAAGCCATATCAGCCGCATCCTTAATGAGAGTAGCATTATCCCCAACCATAGCTGCCAAAGAACCACCAGCCTCCACTATGGTAACCTGATTCCAGTCCCTAGCAACAATGCTCTCCTCTATAACTTGTAGGCCAGAAACCAAAATGATAGCTTTGTCACGAGGATTACCTTGTGAGTCCTTAACCAGGCTAACATCCAGGGCTTTAGAGGGCGTAATAGATGCAGTGGCCATATATTTGTAAGAGGGTATGTTCCTTCTACCCATGAATGTATCCAATCCATCACCTGTAGGGGGATCTTTATCAGAGTGAACATATGAATTCTCAGCAATGTCAGCCCACGATCTATTCGACACTGGATCATCTGGACCCAAGACCTAAGTCCTTGCATCATTACTTATAGACACTTCTCTTCCCTTCCCATCATCAGCTGCTGCATGCCAATCAAGAGTGGGGCGAATAGCCACAACCTTGCGCTCATCCCTTACAGACTTCCTTCCCCTAAAAACGGACACCTGCCTGCAACTTTCCTTGAAATGACCAATGGCTTTACAATTGCAGAAAAATGAGGGTAATTTCTCATATCGAACCATTAGATAAAAATTATAATCATCAGTGGATAGCATCACATTGTCAATTGGTGTTGAAAAAAGGTCAATTTCTACCAATAAATGAGCGAAAAAACCATACAGTGCCTCTTTTGTAGCACGATCTAGTCTAATTGGGGTCCCAATCGCTGGAGCGATATCAAACAAAATCCGAGGATGCAACCAAACCCAGATCAAGCCATAAATTCAAACCCAAACTTGGGTTCTTTTACCATAGGATGTAAGAGGATTGAAGTTGGGAGACTAGTTTTGAAGACACACCATTCTTAGTTTGAGAAAGACTGATCCGAGCCCTCAAGCCCTACGCTTCAAGGCTTCTGATAGGAAGAGAATATGAAAGAAGCCTCGCCCAAAATGAATCCACTTCCGATCATCAAAACCCCACTCAGTAGAAAGCCTTCAGACAAGATCTGCAGTCTTCCATGCATGATGTCCCACCGACAAAAATAGTCTTGCAATTAACAACGCTTCACAGATTTTAAAGCAATCTAAAATCAGGTATTGATTAGCGCGAACAAGGGCCGACTTTCCATGCTTAAAGATCCTCTCTAAGGCACCATCATCACTTGAGGCAGAGCAAGCACTATCAACAAAGAGCAGAGCAAACCCAGGCCGTTGACTTGTAGAACTGTGCCGCGAAATCACTCCATCTCCAAAGGCCCTATGCGAATCAAAGCATCCCGACATAGGGAAATAGACTGCCATATTAGGACAATCCAGTAGCCCGCCGAAACTTCAAAACCCTAGTCGCCATGAGGGAGACGCGAGAAGAATCTCCCGTAGACCTCCATCCCCAAAATCTCATCTTTGTAAATATATTTATAATTATAAATATATTTAATAAATATATATAAATATAAATATAAATATAGTAAATATATTCATTATTTAAATAAATTTATTATAAATTTATAATTATAAATATATTTATATCATTATATATATATAATAAATAAATATAAATATAAATATAAATATAAATATGGTAAATATATTCATTATTTAGATATATTTATTATAATTTTATAATTATTTAAATATATAATTATTTATTTGTAATATATAAATAACTTCTTAAAAAAATAATATTTATATATTCATATAATTATATATATTTATATAATTATATATATATAATAAATAAATATAAATATAAATATAAATATAAAAACAAAAATAAAAAAATATAAATATAGTAAATATATTCATTATTTAAATAAATTTATGATAATTTTAAAATTATTTAAATATATATAATTAATTATTTATAATTATATAAATACTTTTTTAACAAAATAATATTTATTTATTTATAATTATAAATATATAAATTTATAAATATAGTAAATATACATTTATAAATATATTTAATTATAAATATTTATTTAAATATATATTTTATCATTATTAATGAATATATAATCTTAAATGAATACATCTTAAAAAAGAGTGAAATTGAATAATTGAAAATGAGTACACTTTAAAAATATTGAAAAAATGGATAGGTTTTATTAATTAAATATAAATTATTAAAAAAATATGGATATAAATTGAAGTAAAGATATGTTAAAAATACTAAAACATTATATATATATATATATATAAATAATAGAAAATGATCAAATTAAAAAAAGTAAAAAGTAAAAAATAAAAAATATTAAAAATAAATAAATAATACCTAACTATAATAATATTAAAAATAAATAAATAAAATTTACTGATTAAAAACATAATATATTAAATGTATCATGTTTTAATAAAATTTTAAAATGAATACTAAAATTTGAATAAATTATATAAATATTAGGTGTATGTGTTTCTATATAAGATTTCATTATGTAAATATTTGTGTGTGTGCGTTGTATATACAAATGCATTAATTATATATATGTATGTGAAATCAATGTAACACCCGTTTGACATATGTTAAATTAAAAAATCAAAATAGTATTCAATTATGTCCATTACTCAATGCAATTACAGTGAGTATTTTTAATTAATATTAATTTTTAATTATAAACCATTTTCAGTAAATATATTATTTAATGTAAGCATAAATATTTTGTATTATATAAATCATATTTCAGAAATATTATATACATTGATATATATATAGAAATATATATGAATATATTTCTATATTAAATGTATTACTGAATAACTTTGTATAAAAACCATTAAAAATGAGTAAGACATTAATATGCATGTTTTTAATTAACATTTTATTAATTTTCTATATTTATATATAATATATATTATTTATTACTATTTATAATTAATATATATATATATATATATATTAAACTTATTCATTTTTATTAATAATTGTTTCATTGATAATTTTTTTAATAATTTTGAAATTTATTCATTTTTAATTTTTTCATTTAATTATTACAATTTATTCATTTTATATATCTATATTTAATGTATACTATTTATTAATATTTATAATATATATATATATATATGTATATTAAATTTATTCATTTTTATCAATAATTATTTAATTAATAAAATGTTTAATATTTTTTCTTAATTTACTCATTTTTAATTTTTATTTGTTTAATTATTTCATTTTATTCATTTTACATATCTATATATTTAATATATACTATTTATTAATATTGATAATTTATATATATTTATATTTAGTTTATTCATTTTTAGCAATAATTATTTAGTTAATAAAATTGTTTATTATTTGGGACCTTTATTATCACTTTTTTAGTGCTGATATAGGTGCCCTTTATCAGCATTTTTTTGCTAGCACTGATAAAGGCCAACATTGTTAAAGGTTCGCTTTGTAGTAGTGGATTCTTATTCGCGAAGCTCCACATCTTTGTGAATCTCAACCTTCACGAAACCTAGTCTTCGTGAAACTCATGCCTTTACCCTATTTTAGACGAGTTAATCTAGAAAAACCACTCTTTGTACAACTAACGTCTCTCGGACTCCCGACTGCCACTCCTAAGACTAGATATCCTATAAGCATAAAACCATTTAAAGAGCTATATTAAGTTACTTTATCCATTTTTATCAGTTTCAATTTACATTAATTAATTATTTAAACATTAATTAACCTTTATCAATTCCATATTACATTTAATTATCATTCCAACCAAGATCCATGCCCTCCAGGCATAACCAAACCGAGTCCATGAATTCTCAAAGTCACAACCTCAGCATTGCATCCCAACAAGCTCCAACCCCATGGGTTAAACATCATTTATTCATTTATTTAACAACATTACAATTTTCCATATTTCCATGTATTCTAAGAAAGCATTCTAAGATACCAAATGAAAGGTCTTAATACAGTGAGTAGATAAACTACCCGTTGAGTCTTTGCCACCTATAGTAGGTGCGTAGAAATCCATCCTCAAGAAGCTAAACACAGAAAGCACGTGGCATACCCCGTGCGTCTTCGCCTCTTTTGGAAGGAGGGTAAGCAAGACCATCTGCCTCAAGTAGTGGGGAGGGTAAAATAGATAAACAAACAACAGGTTCAACAAAACCACTTTCATGTCGACGGGTAAGCCCAGCTTTAACCCATTCCATCATCCTCGGTGTCCTCCTCGACACCCACATGTATAACCTGATTCATCTCTCCACTCTAAGCGTCTACTGCTGCCACCACCACCACTGTGCCTCTGCCCCCACATACTACAACAGACTTCCAGGATCAGCATCCCAGGCTCACACCACAACACAAGCAGTAGGAAACAAACAACATAGAAACTAGGCTCTTGGCCTTAAACAAGGCATTCATCCTTCACACATAACGAGCAATCACAACTCCAAAGCCTAAGGCACTTGGCCTCTACAAGTAAGTGGGTAACTCATAACCCTACAAGGCATTATCTTTATCACACAACTGATTCTTTATTCCATCTTGAATTAACCAATTTATTTCAACATGTATAACTGCATCCATTTGATTATCATCAAATTACAACAACAATAACAACCAGATTCATTAAACATGCCTCATTAACCAATTAGAAAATTAATTAAAAAATTAATCCTGACTTTATGTTCTTTACCAATTTTCATCAAGAATGATATTGTAAACAAGCAAAGCATATATATCACACTATCTAGAAAATCAAGAGGCAACAACATCACTAGGAAATTGATACTAATTCTTTAATCCGATTCAAATATTTATTATGTCAATTTCATTGTGATCTAGTGGGCTAAAACATGATAACTCTACGACTGTATGTAAAAATAATATAGAAGACACAAATCCCCTACTTAAAAAGGTTTCCGACATTCTTTGCATGAGAATGGGCCAACACCATGTATCATGATCACCTCTCCCGCAATGGATGCATCCACTTGAGGATGACACTACACAACCGCACCAACCAACAACCGAGAAAGATCCATTAGAAATATGGAGATCACATACCATCACATTTCAAAGAGAAATAGGAGTAAACATATTGAGGAACCTAGAAGAACAGAGGTAGAACATATCTTATATCGAAGATGGATCAAAACTTCTTGGCTGCACCAAAACAGGGGGTGCACATACAACAAGAAAAAATCTAAGGGAAAATGATCTAAGGATTTCAGTTTGATCACATGAATCCTATGAGAAGAAAGGTTCGAGCATCTCGTACTAGGAAAAAACAAGATGTAAGAATAAGGGAGGAAAATATCTTTCACTTTTGAAAATATAAATAGAGCAGCAATTTAGATACAGTTTAGATTTTCCATTAAAGATGGATCTAGTTGAGATTACGGGTTTTGAATGAGTGAAGGCACCCAAACCCTTAGGAAAATTAAATATGATTTATAGTCTTTGAATCGGTCTTAAATCTTGTAAAACAAGGCTTTGAATACATTTTACTTCAAAGATAACGTCAAAGGTGCGAAACTGTAGGAAGCTGGAAACACTGTACACCTACCGATAGATGACCTACCTTCCTGGAAACATTGTTCAACCCACCGATAGATGACTTACCGGTCCTGGAAATATAGTTCAACCTATCAATAACTAACTACCATCCTAGACACACTGTTCAACCTACCGATAGATGACATACTGGTCCTAGAAACACTGTTCAACCTACCGAAAGATAACCTACCGTCCTGGCAACACCGTTCAACCTACCGATAAATGACCTACCATCCTGTAAACAATATTCACAGAACTAGAAAATTTTCAAAGTGTTAGAAATAAGTCACCTTGACATCCCATAACACCTCAAACACCAGATTTTCACAAAGGAATGTACTGGATAGGTCTGGGTCATTACATCAGATACCTCTCAAAACATTCTCATCCTCAAGAATCCAAAACCAACCTAGAGAGGAGAATAAAAAGGGGTCATCAAAACATAAACCCTGTGAGATACCTTTCAAGGCTCTCACCACCACATAATCTCAACCGTTTCATAAAAATAATAACACAAAACCATGTGACAACCAAAACCAACTCCTAAACACTCTCCCAGGGGAGATACCTCTCAAAAGAGAGAAAGAAACAACAAGCAACAAGGTAAATCCATCTCATAAACGGAAAGGGTCTAAAACCACTAAACGAACAATGTTATAAGAAAAAAGCTAAACATCAAACAACTCAGGGTACTGAGCACATATCTATAACTCATGTTCCCAAGTACTCTCCTCCACACCACCATGCCGCCACAAGACATGAACCTGGGGTAGAACACCCGCACAACACCTTCTCCATGTAGTCTTGGATCTCTACAGGTTGCTCCTCGAAGGTCACATCATCATCAACATCGATTTCACCCCAATCGATGATGTGAGAGTCATCATGAAGATAATGATTGAGCTGCAACACATGAAAAATATCGTGTATCCTACTCATCTATGGGGGAAGTGATACCCGATATGCCACAGATCCAACATGAGATAACACTTCGAAAGGTCCAAAAAACCGGGGAGAAAGCTTACTCCCATGACCAAACCTTCGCTGCCCATGATAGGGAGTCACCTTCAGAAACATGTGATCCCAACATCAAACTCAATAGGTATCTTCCTATGACCGACATAGGACTTTTGAAGATCCTATGATGCGTTCATCCTCTCGCAAATCACCTGAATCGTCTCTTTTGTATTCTGTACTAGTTTTGACCTGAGAATCGCTGACTCTCCAACCCCAGTCCAGCATAATGGAGAACAACAAGGTAGACCATACAAGGCTTAAAACATCTCCATACCGATGGTGGAGTGGAAACTATTGTTGTAAGAAAACTCTACCAAGGGTAAGTTCCTCATCAACAAACCTCCAAAATCCAGGACATAAGAGAACAACATGTCTTCAAGATTTTGGATGGTCTGTTCTATCTGAAAATCCATCTGCGGATGAAAAGTAGTGCTAATTCATAGATGATAACTGAAAGAATGTTGGAGACCTCTCTAAACCCTGGAGATAAAATGAGGATCTCGATAGGAAATAATAATCCTTAGGACTCCGTGGAGTCTCACCACCTCCTCTAGATATTGCATCGATAAAACCTCCACTGATCTCGACACCTTGATCACTATAAAGTGGGATGATTTCATTAAACAATCCACTACTACCCATATAAAGTCATAGACTCTATGATCTTGAGGTAAAATAGTAACAAAGTACATTGATATTTTCTCCCACTTCAACTGAGGAACATCTAATGGCTAGATAAAATCACCGGGAACACACTACTCGACCTTCATCTTCTGGAAGACCAAGCATCGAGACACAAACTCTACAACTACACACTTCAACCCAGGCCACCAAAATTGACTCCTCAAAGCTTGATACATTTTTGTCACACCAGGATCAACCGCTAAAGGAAAACTATGGAACTCTATAAGAACCATATCATGCAACACCAAAGGAACATAAATCCTCCCTTGAATCAACACCTGATGTTTTTCATCATCAGACCAACCATCAGGGGCCACGCCACAAATAACTCAGTCTCTCCAGACCTCCACCTCAAGATCCCCCAACTGGGACTCTTCTACCTTCTATACGAGAGATGAATACACCATCATCTGAAAAATACAAACTCTACCCCAACTTCTCCCATATCAAGATTTAATGATGATAGTTCTTCCATCACCCTCCAATAATCATCATATTCATGCACTACATCACTATATGAATTCCTACTCAACGCATCAGCTACAACATCCCCCTTTACATACGTATACAAAATTTTGAAGTCATAATACTGTAAGAAATCCATTCATCGACGCTATCTCAAGTTCAAGTCACGATTAGAGAAAACATACCTCAAGCTGTTATGATTAGTGAAGACCAAAAAATGACCACCAATGAGGTAATGTCTCCATAACTTTAGGGAAAACAACACTACCACCAATTCAAGATCATGGGTGGCATAGTTACATTCATGGTGATGTAACTGTCAAGACCCATAAGAAACGACTGATCTCTACTGCATCAGAACACAATCTAACCCCAGATGTGAAGCACCACAGAAAACCTCAAACTGAACTCTTTTTATTGAAAGATAAAGAACTGGAGCACTGACCAACTTCTCCTTCAGATGATCAAAATATTTCTAACACTAATCAGTCCACACAAAAACTTAATCCTTCCTAGTCAACACTGTCAGAAGAGTCACAACCTGAGATAAATTATCTACGAAACTCTTGTAATAGCCTATGAGATCAAGGAAACTTCACAACTCTACCACTATCTTGGGGGATGCCCAAGACACAATTGATTCTATCATTGAAAGATCCACAGTTAATACCTGATGGGATACACCATATCCCAAGAAATGGACTTCCCAATCCCAAAACTCACACTTCGACAACTTCCCAAATAGTTGCTGATGATGAAGAACTCCAAAAATGGCACGCAGATGCTCTGCATGCTCCTCCTCAGATGTGGAGTACACAAGGATGTCATTGATGAAAACCACCACAAACTTATCCAAGAACTCATGAAACAAAACATTCACCAAACCCATGAACACAGTGGGGGAATTCGTCACACCAAATGACATCACCAAGAACTCATAATGCCCATGAAGACAATAAAAAGAAGTCTTCGGGATATCCTCATCATTCACATGCATCTGATGATATCCTGAACATAATTCATTATTTAAGAACCAAATTTCCCCCTTCATTTGATCAAATAAATCATAAATATGCAGAATAGGATAGCGATTCTTTACTGTGACCTTGTTTAAGCAATGATAATCGACACACAACCGCAAATTGCCTTTAGCCTTCTTCATGAACAAAATTGGTGCACCCCACGGTGACACACTCAGCCAAAAAAACCACACTACAACAGACCATAAAACTATATATGAAGATTCCTCAACTCAGAAGGCACTATCCTATATAGAGACATCGAGATAAGAGACACGCCTGGCTATATAGCTCAATCCCAAACTCAATCTCTCATCAAGGGGGTAATGCTACAACCCCTTCTGGAAAGACATCAGGGTAATATTCAATGACCCTAGGAAACTCCAACTGCTGAACCTCATACAAACTCAACATCAACTCATACATCAAGGATAAAAGGATGGAACACACCTCTAACCCATCCAAGGGTCTTACTCGCCAATAAACACAGCTAGCTCTCCATCAGCATCGAAGAACACCACCTACCTCTGGAAGCAATCCACGATAGCCTGCACTGAATACAAACAATCCATGATGAGGATGACATCATATGGTTATATCCATAAACATAGGAAATATCCCCAAGAGTGGTGTTTCCCTAGCACTAGCTCAAAGTCTCTACATACTTCAAACAAGTCAGCTCAACCTCCAACTAGCGTAGTCAATGCCAAGGGCACTGAAATCCTTTCTAAATCAAGTCCCAAGGCATGGAAAAGGACAAGTGATATGAAGGAGTGTGTCACTCATGAATCAAACATGGCATGAACCCAAGTATAAAACAAGAAAAGGGTACCTCAAACGACATCTGGCTCGCCTGGTGCTGGTAGCGCTAACGCATGAAGCTGACCATGACCTACTCCACGACCTCCTTGACCTTGATGACGACCACCTACACATCTACGCTCTTCTCTCTAAGGAAAAGGATCATCCTGATGATATCCTATGTATGCCCTATATGCTCTCTACTGATCCAAAATTGGTACAACCTTCTAATACTACCTTAGCTAGAACTGCCTCAATGGAGGAACCTAAAGCGGAACACCTAATTCACACTGACTGCTCAGAAAGGTTATGAACTCTCACTACTGATTACCTCAACCTCCACAAGAAAAACAAGCGCATGATCCATTATCATAGGTCTAATAACCACTTCCACTAGAGAAACGAGACATTGAGGTATGGGACCTACCCCCATCCGAACAAGAACTCTTATTCCTTGAAAATCGGGAACCCCAAACCATAGATCTACTTCATGAGGAATCCTAAATACTTCCCTATAATGACAATTCAGTTCTAGATAACATATTCTTGATGAAATCTGCCCTCACCAGCACCTTGAGATACATCATC
The DNA here is from genome assembly GCA_963277665.1 of Viscum album. NCBI lineage: Eukaryota > Viridiplantae > Streptophyta > Magnoliopsida > Santalales > Viscaceae > Viscum > Viscum album. The sequence continues at coordinate 1,296,083,481 of OY728152.1, forward strand.
AGCATAAACAGAGTGACCTGACGCCTGATTTCTGGATGCAAATCCTCCTCAAAATTCCTTTCCCTAGCATCCTCATCTAGAAATAGGTCCGAAACATATCTCAGAAGGTTCCTGAAATGGATCCTGGACTCTCACACACTAGAGATTCCCTGCTGAAGGGTAAGAAGCTTCTAGAGACTGGCTGCCTTTGTAGCCGAAGAAAGAAACTCTGCTCTGAACCGCTCACAGAACTTCTCCCACGAGACTTCTGAATCCTCACGATCCCTAAGGAACAAGAACCACCACTTCCTCACTGCCCCATGAAACATCATCATAACCAATGATACTCAGTGCTCCTTCCAAGTACGGATCAAACTAAAAGCTATCCCAACCTCCTCCAACCAGTATTCTGTGAATACATTTGAAATAGATCCCTCATACTTATATATACTCTAGCATTGAAATTCTCAGATTGTCCTCCTCTAAGTGTGGTATTCTTCAACCTCTACTCTGTGGTGATCTGCTGGAACAACCTATTAGAAATCTTCTATGTAAACATGACGAGGATGTCAACCTGGAGCCATACCTAAAAAGGGAAAAACAATTAGAGCTCTTAAAATTGGAATATGGAAGATGTTAACATTAATTATTTTTTTTCTTTTATTCATTTTAGGTTAACCTATCCCAAGGTATACCCATTAAAACATGGGCACAAAGAATAATGATGCATGATATTTTCCTAGGTCTCTACACTATAACTAGAATCACTTCGTTTAGTATCCATTGTAAATTTAAAGGCCCGTGCATCAGATCATAGGGGGTCCTAAATACCCATGTCTCAGCTGATCTCGTATGTTTACAACAATTGATAAAATTATCTAACACCATTTCCCTAAAAACCCATGAAACCTCACCTGTACCTGACTCCAAACTCCATCCTATCCCTAAACTAGACCTTTGATAACTCTCTGTCATGACCTCCTCCCCACAAAGTGTACCACTCCTAGGATATCAATGTGAGAAAAGAGATAATGACCCCCGAGTCTTGCCTCCAGTAGGGTTAGCGACTCGCACCGAGGGTATAGAAAACACACAGATGGGAGGAATTTACCTCTAATAGAAAACACACGGAAGAGAGAGTTAAGACAGAAACAAACCCACTCCTGCTCAGATTGCAATATAAAAGAAAACCCAAGTACACATATGTAATGTCATGCAAAGACTACTATAACTGAAAGGGAAAATTGAAAGTACCAAAAAAAAGTAAAACGACAGCGACCACGAAGCCTGAACAACTCCTGAAAAACCCCAAACTAGTAGTAACCATCCTAATCTACAACCTGCTCCAAGTGACTTGAAAAATAGTTTATATAACATAGGGTGAGTATAACAATATAATTAGGAGGATCCTCCCTAGATCATATCGTGCAAAAGTAAAGAAAGAATGCTAAAGCACAATGAACAACAAGCGAATCTAACTCATCACCTAAATAGGTATACTAAGTTCCTAACCTCACCATGACTACGCTCACCAAGTATCACATACAAGAGTATATAATATAATAAAGAATATTAAGGGTACCCCACTACCACTTTTTCACAACTTGCCTTCCTCAAGATGAGGGAAGGGACAACAAAGTGCCACACCCTTCCTTCTTCAAGATGAAGGAGAGATAATGACCCCCCAAGTCCCACCTTCAATAGGCCCCGAAGTGGCGAATAGCACTAAGGGTATAGAATCTAACAAAAAATGGAATTCATTGCCATTTTTAATGAAAAATGGATCAGGAGATAAGACAAAAAAAATCCCAAACAACACTAAACATTTATATAAAAAAAACCAAAATCCAGGCCATGCATGATTTAAATGAAAACTATGAAAAAAGTACAACCAAAGCACCCAAAGTAAGTACCAAAAGAAGAAGACTAAGTAGTAGCACAAAAACTATCCCAACAGATGAGATACTAAATTACATCAAGGTCCTCAAAGTCCTCTTGGAAACTTAAAAAAATAGTTTTACAAACGTAGGGTGAGTATACAAGTATACTCGGTAGGAAAACTCAATCCACCCAAGAACAAGTGGGGGAACATACTAATGACCCTATAAGAAAATAGTAGAACCTCAAAGAACCCACCAAGGAGTACTAACCAACCTATCCTCACCAAGTCACACTCACCAAATACACAAGTCAAGTAAAGTAGTATAAGCACATCAACATTTGGGTACCCCACACCACTTTCCCACTGGTTAACTACTCATTCCTAACAGCTAACATCTTGATGCTACCACTCTTCCAAAATGTAGTCCCACTGCCATAACCTTCCCGCACACACATGGGCCTCAAACTACACACAAAACCTGCTCATAAACACATAGGCCACAACCACACCACATATCCCACCCACAGACACCTAGGCCTCATACTAAATACACTTGGGAAAATAGTTCTAGATCACAAAACCTAGGATCCTAATCTACAACAAACCTTACTGATGGATCTTGGACTATGGTAAGCCTCAATCCATTATAGCCTACCTAGATATGCTCGAGCGGTAAGAACCCGAAAGGGAGTGTGAGGAAGAAAGTCAGTAACCAGACACCCATCCTCCCACTGGGATGTTGGGAAAGATACCCTCCCCTATAAAATGGGGGTGTTTGGGACATGGTTATTAACAAGGGTGGGGTGTATATAGAAATAACAAGGAACTAAAATTTATACATATAGGTAAGAAAACATTCATCCCAACCTACAGGTCCCAAAACAAGCAATCAGCCCACCAGAACCACTTTTACTACTACCCCTATATGCACAACCACACAAACAACCACTTTCAAAGCATAAACCCAACCCTATTTTCATTTAACTAAACACAAAAACCAACCCACTTCATTATTTGGCACTGCCAACATTGAATAAGGGAATAGGGACCAAGGTAAAATATTTCCATTTTAACACCTATTCATAAAAACAATATAGAACAACCAACCTACAGTCCCACCACACACCCCCTTTTTCCCTAGACACCCATTAAACCACTACCAACTATCATTCTTCAAAGTTATACCACACAATCATGCCCTCTCAACCAATCCTGGTGGCCCCGCTACACAACAACACCACACCGACACACCTATTAACATGAAGTTACGACACAACCCAAACCTGTAGCCCCACTACCCAAACATTTCCCAGATGCATCCCCACTACCTAACAAGTACATAACCACATTGAATTCCTACTACCCAATGTTTCTTTATGTCCATAACACAAAAAAGGTAGTCCCACTGCCTATAAGTCCATCCATTTTACAATCAACTAGTCTCTCAATCTGAGATTCCAACACACCAATGGTATCACCGCACACAAAAAAAAACAATGAGCACCATTAAAATAGAATCCCCACTACACAAGCACACCTAGCCCCTAACATCAGACCATCTCCTCTGTCCACCCCTGTACCCATAACTGTGCTCCTACACTAGAACCGCACAACCCACACAAGGTCACAAAACCCAACAGAACATAGAACACAACCAAACCTATAAAACATGATACATTCATATTTGGTAAACACTGTTCTTTAATTAAACTTTGGTAAATAGGGGTGAACACACAAGGGTATTCATCCTGGGGCATCCATTTCAATTAACCAAGTATACATGATTAATCAAATTTCATGTTACAACCATTTATCAAGCATTGTGAAAAAATAGAACATCACCAATGTGCAATAAAAGACCACAAACGAACATGATTTTCATAAGGAATACAACCACAAAAAACCATAAAAGAAACAAGGATAACAAAATAAATCATACGATCAAACATCAACCCACTCCCAACCCATTATTTTATTGATCCTTGTTATCTTTTGATCATATTCCATGCCGTTATTTATTAGTATTTTAAGAAAATTATTCACATATTCTTCACAAGGAATCATTATTAAACCCACCAAACATGATACATAAATAAATATAGGTAGAATAATCTCTACTTGAAACAATAGGTGACCAAAACTCCTCATTGTGCCAAGAACAGGGGATTGTGCGAGCAATATGAAGCTCCTAAAAACTGAGTAGGAGGGGGCTCTAGAACAGATTCACACCTCATCTAGAGAGAAATAATTTAGGTGCACCAAGAGGGAATAGAAAACACACTAGGAAGGGAAGATCCCAGCTTGGAAGAGACATATCTTATATTAAAGGAATAACAGTTTCAAAAGCCATTAATATGGGATCATGGTCAAGATCATGCGGGTTGAGTATATCAAAGTCCCCAGGGCATTAGGATATTAAATTTATACTAAATATCTTTTGAAACACTCTTATAAATTCCAAAATAAGGCTTTAAAATCAGTTTACATTAAATAATATGTAAGAGGGGTAAAACTAGAAAAATTAGGGAAATTGGAAATTTGGAAAAGGGCGAGACACCGTTTTGGTGTGACACTATCACAGTGTCACCGTTACGGTGCCACCATTATGGTGCCACCATTTTGGCGTGAGACCTTTAGGGTGCCACCATTTCAATACCACCATTACGGTGCCACTGTTTTAGTGTGCGACCGTTACGGTGCCACCATTTCGGTGTGTGACCATTACGATGCCACCATTTTGGTATAATCGTTTTAATGAAACCATATTTTTGGAAAACTCCTGAAACAAACCACTCTGACCCCAAGAACACCACAAGCACTAGGTTTTCACAAAGTAATGGGCCAGAGAAATTTGGGTCATTACATCAGATACCTCTCAAACCACTATCATCCCTGAGAATTTAAAACCAAACTTAGGAAAAGAGAGGTCCGAACAACCAACCCTTAAGATACCTCTTAGGAACAAACTACCTTGCGTTGTTCGAAATATGGAGTGAAAACCTTGACATACCAGAACACCTCCTTGACATCTATCTCTTGAAAAACTGTAGAAACACTAAGTCCCCACTTTTCCAAACAACCACATAAATACCAAAGTCAAACCATCTAGTTACATGGATTAGGGAGCTCCTCCTCCATGTCAAGATACTATCTGATTTGGGCGACACTGACTTGACCGTACAAGTTTAATCACATCAAAATTAATACGTCTTGATTAGGTATCAGGTCATCCCATTCCCACAGTCAGGAATTTCCACACAAAACTGAGAACAAGGGACCAACACATCTAATAAAAAACGAGGTCAAGTATTACATCATAAGTAAAGCACAAAGAAAAACACAAGAGTAAAACTCAGAATAATTTTGGGTACTGAGCATGAATATGTGACTTTAACTTCCAAGTACTCTCCTCGAGGCCACCATGCCTCCATAAAACACGAAACAAGGAAATGTTCCATCCATGAAGCACCTTCTCTTCACGATCCTCCATTCTTACTGGAAACTCCACAAACATTGCATCATCCTCGGTATCCAACTCTCCCCAGTCAATGACGTGGAAGTCATTGTGTAGATACCGATGAAGTTGAGAGACATAGAAGACATCATGGATCCTCTCCAAATGCGGTGGAAACACCAAATAATATTCCACATTTCCAACTAATCCCAACACTTCAAAAGGTCCGATGAACCTAGGAGAAATCTTTCTCCATCTACCAAACCTTCGTTGCCCACATCGAGGGGAAACATTCAAGAATACATGGTCTCTAACCTCAAACTCCAAAGGCCTCCTCCCATGGTCAACATAAGACTTATATTGATCCTATTCTACCTTCATCCTCTCACGGACAAGCTGCACCTTCTTTGTCGTACTCTTCACCACGTCTGGAATAAGAACAGTTGATTCTCCAACCTCTGTCTAGCACAAGGGTGAATGACATGAACTCCTGTGTAGAGCTTCTAATAGAGCCATACTGATGGAGGAGTCATAGATAATATTGTAAGAAAACTCTACCAAGGGTAAATGTCACACCCAAGACCCACTAAAGTCCATAACACATGCCCGTAACATGTCCTCCAACGTCTGAATGGTCCTCTCTATCTGTCCATCCATCTGAGGGTGGAAAGTAGTGATGAGGCATAACTGGGTGGTAAAGGCATGCTGCAACCCCCTCCAGAATTGAAATGTAAAACGTGTATCCTGATCTGAGACAATGGATCATGTAACTCCATTCAACCACACTATCTCATACACATATCTTCACGCTATGTCATCCACTATGCTCAACTCATTGATCACCAAGAAGTGAGCCGACTTCATCAACCAGTCCACTACTACCCAAAGAGAATTGAATCCTCCCAGATTCCTGGGTAATCTTGTGAAGAAATACATCGATATGTTATCCCACTTCCACTTGGGAACATTTATGGGATGAAATAGACCACCAGGAACATGGTGCTTAGCCTTCACCTGCTGACACACTAGGCACCATGCCAAAAATTCCACCACTGCCCGCTTCACCCCAGTCCACCAAAACCATTCCCTTAAGCCTTGGTAAATCTTAGAAACTCATGGGTGTACCACTAGGGGTGATATTTGGAACTCCTAAAGAACTCCCTCACGCATTGAAACTAAGACAAACAGCTTCCAACAGAACAACATCTGATTTTGAATATCCTCCGAACATCCGTCCAAAGCATCACCTTGGATAGTGCGACCACACATCACTTTAGTTTTTGAGTCTCCCTACTGAGAATCCTCCACCTGTCACACCGAGGAAGACTGCACTGTCATCTAAAATAGATAACCACTGCCGCTATCCACTCTCGCATCCAGATGCAAAGCATCCAAATATTCCATTGCCTTCAAAACATCTATGGATTCCCAAATGACCTCCTTCGGTGACTTCCTGCTTAAGTAACTGACCACCACGTTCCCCTTTCCTAAGATGTAAGATATCTTGAAGTCGTATTCCTAGAGAAACTCCATCCACCTTCACTTCCGCAAGTTCAAGTCTCACTGGGAGAAGATATTCCTCAAGATCCTATGATCTACGAAGACCACAAAGTGCTCCCTGATGAGGTAATGTCACCACAACTTCAGCATGAAAATGGCTGATGAAATATCTAGATCATGGGTGGAATAGTTACATTCACGGGGACGTAACTACCTAGACCCATAAGAGATCACTCCCTACTGCTGCATTAACACACATCCCAAGCCTAGACTAGAAGTGTCATAGAAAACCTCAAATGTTACCCATTCCTCTGGAAACCTAAGCATTGAATCACTAAATAACTTCCCCTTATGGTAGTTGAAAGCTTCCTGACACTACTCACTTCACATTAAGGCCTAGTATTTTCTACTCAAATCCATCAACAGAGATGAAACCTAAGAGAATTCGGGTATGAAAATTCAGTAAGAGCCCATTAGACCTAGGAAGCTATGAACCTCTTCCACATTCTTGAGAGCTATCTAAGAAACAACTGCCTCAACCATTGAGGTTCTACTGCTATCCCTTGCTAAGACACTACATGTCCAAGGAAGTGCACCTCTTGCATCCAGAACTTGCACTTGGAAAACTTCCCATAAAGTTGGTGGTGTTGGAGGACCTCCAAGACTGTCCATAGATGTTCGACATTCCCCTACTATGACCTTGAGTAGATCAAGATGTTGTCGATGAACACGATGAAAAACCGGTCTAGGAACTCACAAAAAATAATGTTCATGATCCCCATGAATATGAATAGTTAATTCATGACACCGAAGGGAATGAACACAAACTCGAAGTGCCCATACCTGCACCTGAAATCAGTCTTCAGGATGTCACTCTTCTTCACCCTCAACTGGTGATATCCAAACCAATGATATATCTTAGAGAACCAACCTGCTCCCCTCATCTGGTCGAATAGATTGTCTATCCCCGGAAGGGGGTAATAGTTATTAACTATTACCTAGTTTAGCCTCTGGTAGTCTATGCATAGACTCAGACCACCATCTTCCTTCTTTTAAAACAAGACTGGGGCACCCCACAATGACACACTTGGCCAGATAAAACATTTCTTCATTAGGTTGTCAACATGAATCCGCAACTCTCGCAACTCAGAAGGCTCCGTCTGATAGGGATCCATCAGAATCGGATGAGCACTAAGTTTCAAGTCTATTCCGAACTCAACGTCAAGTTGAGGGGGTAGATTCACAAACTTATATATAAATACATCCAAGAACTCTCTGAAAACTCCTGTAACCTCCACCATCTCCGTGTCTACTGATCCCACTGACAGCTTAGTTGAAAAGGAGAGTAGAGGCTCCACACACTAACTGCCCACCTGACAACCCTGCTCACCAACGAAAACTACACACTATCCATCCATATCTGAAAAAATGACTCTACTTTGGAATAAGTTGATAATAGAATTCATAGAAAACAACCAGTCGATGCCTAGGATGACATCGTACAACTACATGTGTAGCAGAAGAAGCTCCCCACTAGATTGATGCGGCCCCAACATTAGTCTACATCCCCAGAAAACATCAAACAAATCGGTCTGACCTCCAACTAGTGTAATCAACACCAGGGGCATGATAAGTATCTATAAATATAGTACCAAGGTATAGGATAGACTGGGTGAAAAAAAGAAGTGCGAATATCTTGATTAAAAAAAAGTGTAGGTAAGAGTACTAAACAGACTGATCATACCTCAAAAAACCTATGGACCCACTGGAACTGCTACCTCAGTGGTGTTCAAATACCCATGCCTAAATCCTATTCCCCTTTTCTGTCGACCACATCCTTGACCATTCCCTATTTGAGGTACCTAAGGATCTCCTTGAGGTCAGCCTCCTCCAACACCGTCTACCCTCGATGGAGCGGGAGCCCATTTCCCCTGCTGTTGGAAAGGTTTGATCGACAACTGCTGCTGCTGAGGTGGGTGATAAACTTGCCCACCCCCACCGTAATGAGATCAAAATGGGAATTGGTTCCAAATATTTACATGGACTATACAAGAAAATCACCTCAGTCCCAGGACCATGGGGAAAGGGCGAGGACTAGGAGATCAGAACTGGAACTGTTGAGGCCTACTTCCCACTAGACGAAACCTAAAAGGCCCTGGCACTGGAGACCTGCTACTGTCTACCTTCACCTTCAATAAACTCAACTGGATCCCCTCTCATGGTACACCATCCTGTGAGTGAATCCTCTCCACTACTTTAGTCTTCTTCTGCACTTCTAAGTATGTCAGTGGGGTAAAGGGGGGGATGACATACTGAAGAGAAGGTCGGAGTGCCTCCTCCAAGCATCTCACCCCCAAATACTCATATGGAAAGAGATCTGGAGTGAAGTGTAGGAGATCCTTGAACTTGATCCCAAATTTCCTCACTGACATACTCCCCTTCTAGAGGGAGAGTAGATCCTACCTCTTCTCAGCCTTCATTATTGAGGAAAGAAACTCTGCCCAAAAATCCTTCTCAAAGTCATCCCATGAGACATCGGTCTCCTTCCTCTCCCCAAGGTAAAGTGTCTACCACTGATGCGCTAATCCTCACATCTGGATCACTACCATAGGAACCCAGTGCTCCCATAAAGCATGAATCAAAGTAAAGGTGATTGTTAGCTCCTCAATCCATCCCTCCGCCTCTGAGTCTAAAATGCTGCCTTCATACTTCCCCAAGGTTTGCTGCTGTAAAGAACAAAGAGTCTTTTGCCACAAATCATCCTCCTCCTCTCAATTGGCCCTCTGCTAGTCAATCGGGTCAGCCTTTTGGGCCTCAACTACTTGTACCACACATGAGCGACTAAAAAAGGGTAAACAAGGAACTCCTAAGCCTAGGTAGTATGAAATTTTGTTTTAAGATTTATCTTAACTCTTCATTTATTTTAAATTCACAAAGAACCCAATAAACACAAGAAAACAAGTCATTATGATGCTTGCACCTTTCCTAGGGTCTCTACCCAACAACCAGTGTAGTCTCACTTTGTTTTTCAGCAGGTCCAGAGTCCTTGCATCGGATCATGGGGGCCCTAAAATCCCATATTCTAGTCGGTCTTCCCTAGCCTATTTCACACACCAAGATAGCCTAACATTGTTTCCCTACCATCCCATGAAATCCTTACTGTACCTAACTCCGAACTCCATCCTATCTCTCAACCATCAGCCTTTGATACCATTCTATCACGACCCGCCTTCCTCAAGATGAGGGAAGGGACAACAAAGTGACACACCCTTACTTATTCAAGATAAAGGAGAGATAATGACCCCTGATTCCTGCCTTCAATAGGCCCCAGAGTAGAGAATAGCACCAAGGGTATAGAATCTCACACAAAATGGAAGGAATTAACCTTTTTAATGAAAATAGGATCAGAAGATAAGATGAAAAAATACCAAACAACACCAAACATTTATATAAAGGAAACAAAAATCCATCCCATGCATGATTTAAATGTAAACTACAAAAAAAGTACAACCAAAGCACCCAAAGCAAGTACCAAAAGAAGGAAACTAAGCAGTGGCACACAAACTATCCTGAGGCATGAGCTAGTAAAGTCCAGCACAGTCCTCAAAGTCTTGTAGGAAACCTAAAAAAATAGTTTTATGAACACAGGGTGAGTATACAAGTATACCTAGTAGAAAAACTAAATCCACCCATGAATAAGAGGGGGAACATACTAATGACCCTATGAGAAAAAAGTAGAACCTCAAAGCACTTAACAAGGAGTACTAACCAGCCCAGCCTCACCAAGGCACACTCACCAAATAATTCAAGTCATGTAAAGTAGTATAAGCACATCGATATTTGGGTACCCCAAACCACTTTCCCACTGGTTAACTGCTCATTCCTAATGGATAATGTCTTGATGCTACCACTCTTCCAAAACACAGTCCCACTGCCAAAACCTACCCGCACACACCTGGGCCTCAAAACACACACAAAACCCACCCACAAACACCTAGGCCACAACCACACCATATATTCTACCCGTAGACACCTGGGCCTCATCCCAAAGACACCTGGGAAAACAATCCTGGCCCGCAAACACCTAGGCCCCTCATCCATAACAAACCTTCCTAAAGGATCTTGGACTATAGTAAGCCTCAAGCCATTACATCATGCCTGGATATGCTCGAGTGATAAGAACCTGGAAGAGGGTATGAGGAAGAAATTCAGTAACCATCCATCCATCCTCCCACTAGGATGCTGGGAAATACACCCTTGACCATAAAATGGGGGTGTTCGACACATGGTGCTCAACAAGGGTTGGGTGTGTAACAACCCAAGGTTTTGAAAATAAATATTGAATGCATTTTATAATCCATAAATTAAACACAACTTTGCCTCTACTATGTTTTGAATTTCAAAAAATGGTCATCTAGAGTTGTGATCAGTAAGTCATTTAGAGTTTGATAGAACAAACTTTATTTTTTGGTGAATAGTAACATACCCTTATGAATAGTAATATGACCCTTATGAATAGTAAATAATGATATTATTTTATTTTCTTAAGGTAATAATATAATGAGATCTTAATTAATTTTTTCAATGTGATATAAAACTAATTATACCTTTAAAATTGTTATTTTTGAATTAACTATGATTTTATTTAAAAATTAAATTAATAATATTTAGAAAATTATTTTTAAAAAATGGAGTTCATATTTGAATTCTAAACATCAAAAAATGGTAGGGGTGAATTTTTGGGATTTTTCTAAAATTCTAGATTTTTTGATGAATAGTGAAATACGGTAAAATACAGTATATTAAAATTATCAGTTAAATACACTATTTATGACATCATAAGTGATGTAAAGACACTTGGTTCGAACTCACATGTAATTATTACTATTAGGGGTCACATGAAACAACACTATTGGTTTTATTTATGGAAATAATAAAATAATGAATAAAATATTCAAAATTTACCCCTCTCCTCCACTATACCCCCCTCACTCCCTCTTATATTCACTTCTATAAGCTTTGAAAATCCTCAAAGATCTGAATAATTACCCTTCCCTAGTCACTCACCATGTCCAAGAAGATCTTGGTCGTTCCAAAAGACCAAAATCCCTTCCCTTAAGTAGGTTCTCAAGGAGGTTATTTCAAGAGGTAAAACACCCTTCTTTTTCATTTAGTTTCATTTCAATTTATCTTGTTTTGTTATCCTATCCTCACCTACTATGTCCAAATGACCATCATAAATCCATTATAATCCATATAATGGAATTATATCATATGAATGGAAGAAACATCATCAATATTTTTACTCCCTACCTTTTATTTTTATAAATGAAATCAACGTCCATGAGGTTCCAATTTATAACCTTCATGGACGATGAAGTTTCATTCTCCAATTTCTCCTTAATTAATGGTCATGAAACAATTTTTATGGTTGAACCAGACTATAATATATTTATTATAACCTAATTAATATTCAGGAACCAGTATATGTACATATTATTATTTTTTATGACAAAACTAATTCATAATAATCCAAATACTGCCAAATAATTGAAGTGGTTGTCATCTAATGATTCATCCTAATTCCATGTAACCAAATGATATAAATAACCATTAACAATTCTAGATGTTAATAAATAATATTTAATTTCAATTCTATAGATTTACAACCATTACACATGAACTCCATTACTTAAAAACAAGTGAACCGATTATGAAGATCAAGAAAATGAACACTCCGGGACGACATAATTTGATATTATAACTTATCAATAAGAACATAAATGAACTAAAAATAATTATGATAAACAAAATAAATGTCTAATAGGTTCTGAATTAATTTATTAATGAGTATAATTTCATATTCCGGGACCTTAAGTTCAAGAGGGGAACACATTCAGACTTATGGTAAGGGTTTTCTCAACCGAACCTCCATTTTCATTCGGGTTACTTTTATTGTCTAATTACCTCAATTAAATTCTTGTATATTATTATGTAATCATCATAAAATCTATGTGATTGTTCTATGTATGTTTACCAACCATAAACCTTCCTTATTTTATGGATAGTCACATGTTTTAAAAGGAACTTTCGAAATTGTTTCCAAAATACAAGCCCGGTTCAAGGGAACTTCTCAAATTATCACATATTTTCAAGGGCACTATATAATATGTTTTTTTGGAAACCATTATATTTATAAAATCAATCATTTTATTATGGAAATACTATCTTAATTCAATTCTGGTTTTATACAAATATTTTTCCAAAATAACTCTTCTTTTCAAAATAAAAGAGTATTTATCTCAAAAATTGCTTAATGATTTTATAAGAGTATTTTCATCTCATTCAACACTCTTGTTGATTATTATGTATTATTGGGTTTAATAATTTATGATGTCATATACCATATTTAATTGATTGGTTTATGAATAATTTTATTATGGATGATCTATCCTAAAACCATTCACCATATCACTCGGAATGATTAATGTTTTATGTTTAATGATTGGGAAAAGTTAGTACATTTCATATGATATATTAAATATGAATGTATGTGTTGTTTATGTTTATAACCACTCATATTATGAATTAATTGGACTTATTATGTGATGGGTGGGGCCTACTATATCCCCTCGATGCATCGGTAGGTCTCACGAGGCAAATAGACGTGGAATTGTCCAAGGCCTTTCCCAATTTTATTTATGGTTTTGGACAAGGCCTTAATCATTTTTAGATGTCTTGGATGAGGCCTTGAAAAAATGTTTCAGAATGTCTGGAATATGCAATTACCTAATTATGAATCTATTAATTTAAAGTTCATGTGGTTATTCGACTAGTATAATACCCATTATTATGTTTTATTATGGCATTATTTACTCAGCTCATATTCCTTCCATAATGTGTTCAAGTTTATTATTTATAAAGGCGTGTGTTTTCAATTATTCACCTTGCCTAAGGTTTATTTTTATGTTATCTTCCGCTATATTTATTACTCTTACTGATCATTTGATCTCACCCCTTTCTTATGTTTCATTTTCCTAGGATATGAAGAAGTTAATTATGAGTGACTTGCATGGATAATCTAGGAGGCTTGGATGTTTCTAATTGAATAAATTAGTGTTGTATTTCCCTTTATGATGTAAAGTTAAACTTATATATTTATCTTGTTTCCAAAAGCTACTAAAATACTTGGTCCTTCAGGATACATATTCCTTGTTTATATTCCAATGTATAAAATAAGGCACTGACTCCGAGCAATTGGGGTTGGGTCCTTACAGTTGGTATCAAAGAAAGCTTAGTAGAAAAATTGGAAACTAGATTTAGAAAATATTTATTAGGGAAAAAATTCCTAATATAGTCTTTGAGGATAAGAATACAATAAAATCATGGTATTTTGGTAAGGAATAGATTATGTAGATATTTCTAGAAAATAAATCCCTGTCTGGATACAAATAGGTAGAGGTGGATCTAGCACAAATGTACCTAGGAGTGAAAACTCTGACAAGGAGTTTCAGGCTTGACCTAGGGTATCTTGGTACATGAAAACGGGACTTGATTCACTCTTGGTATTGACACTCCTAGGGGATATGCTTAGGATAATTCACATTTTATTTACAAGCCATTATGAAGGATTTAAATGTAAATTTTTCCTTAAAGAAACTATTTTTGTGATTATGGGATTATCCATGCCTAGGATCTCAATTTATGATAAGTATTTTGTTAAGTTAAGATTATACATTATGAATCATAACCTAATATAGTGTATACCATAATCTAGAAATGGCACCTAGCGGAAGAAATGGAAACTGCATGAACACACGTATCCCATGTAGGGATTACCCTCCGATGCAAGATAATGATGTAGGCTCTGGTGCTGCGACTGGTGTAGAGTAGCTTATAACTATACTGGGACAACATACTCAGGTTATGAACAATAAACTTACCTATATGGAGCATCAGGATCCTCCATGTGGAGGATCTTTGTTAGATCACTTTATGTGAAAACAAACTCCATCATTCAATGGGACTACAAATCCATTTGTTTTTGAAAATTGGATAAGTTCCCAAGAGAAAATATTTCTCACTATGGGATGTAATGAAATAGAGAAGGTCATCATGGAATTTTATCATCCATCAGGAGATGCGGATCAGTGGTGGTCGTTAATCCAAAATACAAAGGTGGAGGAAGAGATAAAAGATATGGAATGAAGGGACTTTAAGGAAATATTCCTAGAGAAATACTTTCCTCTTGAACAACGAGCAGATATGGAAAGGAAGTTTCTAAATTTAAAGAAAAAGGAAGATGATAATGTTGCAAAGTATAAATCTTACTTCACAAGGTTAGAAAGGCATTCTGTGTACTACATACAAAATCTGGGAAGCAAGATTGATCGATTCTTTGATGGACTAAAGCCATTCCTCCAACGGGCTCTGGTCTCCCAGATTTTCTCATCATATGAAGATGTACTTTCATGTGCTATCAAGATGGAAAATGAATTTTAAAAGTCTTATGAATTTAATGGAAAACAAGAGAAGAAGAGGTATTATGAAAAATCTAGAAAAGGAAATAAGAAACAGGAAAAAGGGAAGAGTTGAATTTAAACCCTGTGACAATTGTGGAAAGAAGCACTCTGGTGCCTACTTAAAAAGAAAAAGAGTATTATACAAATGTGGACAGAAAGGACATATTGATAGTGATTGTAAGAGGAAGAAAGAATCAATTAATTTTCAATGCTATAATTTTTGGGATATGGGACATTATGCTAATGATTGTCTAAAGCATCAAGGAAACATGCAACAGAAAATGCCAAGGGAGTAGGGACAAGCTTATGCGGTCACAACCACTAATATTGAAGTTCCTAATGAATTGGTGTCAGATACATTAATCATTTAATAAAACTTATCCAATGATTTATTTGATTCTGGATCATCATATTCATTTATATCTTCTCATTTTTACAAGAAAATTAGACATGTCTAATTTGATTTAATAAAGGAGTTATCAGTCAAAACTCATAGTGGATGTATCATTGCAACAAAGGCGTGTCAATCAGTCCCCATAATGTCACATAAACATTCTTTAGTTTCTAACCTTTTCATTATACCAATGATTTACTTTGATATAATTCTTGGTATGAATTGGCTATCAAATTATGATGCAGAGATCTATTGCAAGAAGAAGGAAGTTACAATTTTTGAGAATGGTGTAGAATCCCTTATCTTTAGAGTAGAAACCTCTCCATCTGATTCTCATCTAGATCCACCCCCAATTTCTCTAATGAATTCAATTATTGGGGAGTAAGGGAATGCAATAACTATGGGTGAGGAAAAAAATGTTCAAATAGAAGATGTACATGTTGTGAAAGAATATATTGACTTATTTCCAGAGGATTTACATGGACATCCTCCAGAGTGGGAACTTGAGTTTTCCATTGACTTAATTCCTGGTTCAAGGACCATATCAAATGACCCTTATAAAATGGTCATTGTAGAGTTAGTGGAACTAAAGAAACAACAATAGTAATCGAGTGATAAAGGATTTATTCACCCTAGAATTTCTCCAGGGGGAGCCCTAGTTCTTTTTGTTAAGAAGAAAGATGGGTCTATGAGGTTGTGCATTTACTATAGGGAGATCAATGCTATAAAAATAAAGAATAAGTATCCCCTACCTCACATTGATGATTTATTTGATCAACTGCATGGATCCAAATATTTTTCGAAGATTTATCTTCGATCTGGATATCATCAGTTGCTTTTGAGGAAGGAAGACATTCCAAAAACAGTATTCCAAACTAGGTACGAGCATTGTGAGTTTACAATAATACCTTTTGGTCTAACTAATGAACCATCTATTTTCATGGATCCAATGAATAGAGTTTTCAAGGAATATCTTGATGACTTTGTGGTGGTGTTTATTAATGATATCCTGGTATATTCTAAAAGTTATGAAGATCATGAAAATCACTTTCGCACTATTCTAAAGACTCTTAGAAGAAATGAATTATATGCGAAGTTTAGCAAGTGTGATTTTTGGCTTCAATCAGTTTCATTTCTGGGCCACATTGACTCTAAGGATGGAATATCTATAGATCCTGCGAAGACAAAGGCTGTGCAAGAATGGCCTACTCCAATGAACATAACCGAGGTATGTAGTTTTATTGGTTTAGCAGGTTATTATTGGAATTTCGTTCAAAACTTCACTTATTTATCCAATCCAATGACCAATCTTACACAAAAAGGGGTTAAGTTTGTATGGACAAAGGAATGTGAAGAATGTTTTAAACAATTGAAGAGAAGATTAGTGAATGATCCAATATTGACTCTACCATCAGGTAATGATGAATTTGTGATCTTTAGCAATGCATCAAAGAAAGGGATTGGCTGCGTCCTTATACATAATGATAGAATGATTTCATATGAATCTAGGTAGCTAAAAATTCATGAACAAAACAATTCAACTCATGATCTTGAGTTAGTAGCAGTAATATTTTCTCTGAAGATTTGGATACATTAACTCTATGGAAAAAAATGTGAGATATATACAGATTATAAGAGTTTGAAATATATATTCTCACAGAAAGAACTCAACATGAGACAAAGGATATGGATTACGCTACTCAAGGATTATGATTGCACAATACACTACCACCCAGGGAAGGCAAATAAGTTGGAAGATTCTTTGAGTAGAAAGGACCATATAATTCTAAACAAGATGAGAGTTTAAAGGGATCCTTTGTTCATGGATCTAGTAAATATGGATATGGAAATTATCAAGGAAGGTAACACATCACTACTTTTTCAAATGGTTTCCAAACCTTCTTTACTAAAAAGGATAAAAAGTTATCATGCTGATGATGAGGAGTTCTAAAATAAAATTAAAGCTGTAAATGATGGGAAGTTGATTGACTTCGTATATGAAGATGGAATTTTGAAATTTGGAAAGAGGCTTTGTATTCCTGATATTCCTAACCTAAAGAGGGAATTATTGGATGATGCTCATAGATTTAATTTCTCTATACACCCTGGTATCACAAAGATGTATAGAGATCTAAGTGAACATTTTTGGTGGGAAAACATGAAGAGGGAGATTTCTGATTATGTGTCGAGATGTTTGGTTTGTCAATAGGTGAAGGCTGGAAGACAACATCCTGGAGGAGTCACAAAAACCCTTCCTATTCATATGTAGAAATGGAATGATATTAAAATGGAATTTTTCAGGGAGATATCGAAGACTCTAAGAAAGAATGATGCGATATGGGTCATTGTTGACCGTCTTACAAAATCAACACATTTTATTACTATAAGAGAAGATTTACCACTTGAACATTTAACAAGACTATATATTAATGAAATTGTAATACTTCATGGTGTACCCTTATCAATTGTTTCTGACCGTGATCCCCATTTTACATCACAATTTTGGAAAAATCTTCAGAAGGCCCTAGATACTGATCTTCGTTTGTGCACTTCATACCACCCACAATCTGATGTACAATCAGAGTGGACTATTCAAACTTTGGAAGACATGTTGAGGTCTTGTTCACTTGACTTTCAAGGTATGTGGGATTAGTATTTAACTCTCATAGAATTTTCCTATAATAATAGATTTCATTCAAGTATTCAGATGGAACCATATGAAGCGTTATATGGAAAGAGATATCGTACACCAACTTGCTGGGATGATGTTTGTGAAAGAAAGACCATAGGCCCATAACTTGCCAAGGAAACAATAGAAAAGGTGAAGATTATCCTAACCCATATCAAAACAGATCAAAGTAGGCAAAAGATCTATATTGATAACTGAAGGAGGGATTTGGTATTTCAATAAGGAGAACATGTTTTCTTAAAGGTATATCCATGTAAGGGTATTATATGATTTATTAAGAAGGGAAAATAAGTCCTAGGTACATCATACATTTTGAAATTCTGGACAAAATTGGAGCCATAGCTTACTGTTTGGAAATTCCTCCAAGTCTCTCCAAAGTTCACAATGTGTTCCATGTGTCAAGACCCAACACATGTACTCACCTATAAAGAAATAAAACTTGAGCTCAATATATATTATTGTGAAGTGCCTATCAAGATTCTTGATATTAGAGAACAAGTATTGAGAAATTAGATGAATCTTATGGTAAAGGTTCTTTGGAGGAACCATAAGATGGAAGAAGCAACATGGGAGCCTGAGGAGATTATGTTGAAGACATACCCGAATATTTTTAGGTAACATTTTGTGAATTTTGAGGAAAAAAATTTTGTAAGGAGGGGAGAATGTAACACCCCAAGGCTTTGAAAATAAATATTGAATGCATTTTATAATCTATCCATTAAACACAACTTTTCCTCTACTATTTTTTGAATTTCGAAAAACGTTCATCTAGAGTTATGATCAGTAAGTCATTTGGAGTCTGATATAACAAACTTGATTTTTGGTGAATAGTAACGTATCCTTATGAATAGTAATATGACCCTTAGGAATAGTAAATAATGATATTATTTTATTTTGTTAAGGTAATAAGATAATGATATCTTAATTAATTTTTCAATGTGATATAAAACTAATTATACCTTTAAAATTGTTATTTTTTGAATTAACTATGATTTTATTTAAAAATTAAATTAATAATATTTAGAAAATTATTTTTGAAAAATGGAGTTCATTTTTGAATTCTAAACGTCAAAAAATGGTAGGGGTGAATTTTTGGGATTTTTCTGAAATTCTAGAATTTTTGATGAATAGTGAAATACGGTAAAATACCGTATATTCAAATTATCAGTTAAATACACTATTTATGACATCATAAGTAATTTAAGGCCACTTTTTTCAAACTCACATGCACTTATTACTATTAGGGGTCACATGAAACAACACTATTGGTTTTCTTTATTGAAGTAATAAAATAATGAATAAAATATTCAAAATTTACCCCTCTCCTCCACTATAACCCTCCTCACTCCCTCTTCTCTTCACTCCTATAATCCTTGAAGCTCCTCAAATATCTGACCAATTACCATTCCCTAGTCACTCCCCAAGTCTAAGAAGCTATTGGTATTTACAAAAGACCAAAACCCTTTCCCTTAAGGAGGTTCTCAAGGAGGTTATTTCAAGAGGTAAAACACCTTTATTTTTCATTTAGTTTCATTTCAATTTATCTTCTTTTGTTATCCTCTCCTCACCTAATATATCCAAATTACCATGATAACTCTAGTATCACCTATATAATGGAATTTAATCATGTTAATGGAAGAACCATCATCAATATTCTCACTCCCTCCCTTTTATTTTTATAAACGAAATCAACGTCCATGAGGTTCCAATTTATAACCTTCATGGATGACGAAGTTTTGTTCTTCAATTTATCCTTAATTACTGTTCATGAAACCATTTTTATGGTTCAACCAGACTATAATATATGTATTATAACCTAATTAATATTTAGGAACCAGTATATGTACATATTATTAATTTTTATGACAAAACTAGTTCATAATAATCTAAATACCACCAAATAATCGAAGTGGTTGTCACCTAATGATTCATCCTCATTACATGTAAAAAAACGATATAAATGACCATTAAAAATTCTTTATGTTCATAAATAATATTTAATTTCAATTCTTGATATTTAAAACCATTCCACATGAACTCCATTACTGAAAAACAAGTGAACCGATTATGAAGATCAAGAAAATGAACACTCTGGAACGAAGAAATTTGATATTATAACTTATCAATAAGGACATAAATGAACTGAAAATAATTATGATAAACTAATTAAATGTATAATAGGTTCTTAATTAAGTTATTAATGAGTATAATTTCATATTCCAAGACCTTAATTTCAATAGGGGAACACATTTAGACTTAAGGTAAGGGTTTTCTCACCCGAACCTCTATTTTCATTCAGGTTACTTTTATTGTCTAATTAACTCAATGAAATTCTTGTATATTATTATTTAATCCTCATAAAATATGTTTGAGTGTTCTATATATTTTTACCAACCAAAACCCTCCCTTATTTTATGGATATTTACACGTTTTAAAAGGAACTTTCAAAATTGTTTCCAAAATACAAGCCCGATTCAAGTGAATTTCTCAAATTATCACCTATTTTCAAGGGCACTATATATTCTGTTTTTTTGGAAACCATTATCTTTATAAAATCACTCATTTTATTATGTAAATAATATCTTACTTCAATTCTAGTTTTATATAAATATTTTTCCAAAAGAACTATTCTTTTTCAAAATAAAAGAGTATTTATCTCCAGAATTGCTTAATGATTTTATAAGAGTATTTTCATCTGATTCAACACTCTTGTTGATTCTTATGTATTATTGGGTTTAATAATTTATGATGTCATATAACATATTTTATTGATTGGTTTATGACTAATTTTATTGTGGATGATCTATCCTAAAACCATTCACCATATTACTCAGAATGGTTAGTGTTTTATGTTTAATGATTGGGGAAAGTTAGTACATTTCATATGATATCTTAAATATGAATGTATATGTTGTTTATGTTTATCCCCGCTCATATAAGGAATTCATTGGACTTATTATGTGATGGGTGGGGCCCTCTATATCCCCTATATGCATCGGTAGGTCTCATGAGACAAATAGACGTGGAATTGGCCAAGGCCTTTCCCAATTTTATATATGGTTTTGGCTGAGACCTTAATCATTTTAGAAATCTTGTACGAGGCCTTGAAAAAATGTTTTAGAATGTATGACATATGCACTTCCCTCATTTTGAATCTATTAATTGAAAGTTCATGTGGTTATTCAACTAGTAGAATACCCATGATTATATTTTATTATAGCATTATTTACTTAGCTCATATTCTTACCATAATGTGTTCAAGTTTATTATTTATAAAGGAATGTGTTTTCAATTATTCACCTTGCCTAATGTTTTTGTTTATGTTATCTTCTGCTATATTGATTACTCTTACTGTGCGTTTGAGCTCACCCCTTTCTTTTGTTTCATTTTCCTAGGATATGAAGAAGTTAATTATGAGTGAATTTCAGGAATAATCTAGGAGGCTTAGATGTTTCTTATGGAATAAATTAGTGTTATATTTCCCTTCGTGATGTAATGTTAAACTTATATATGTATCTTGTTTCCAAAGTCTACTAAACTACTTGGTACATCAGGATACATATTCCTTGTTTATATGCTAATGTAATAAAATAAGGCACTGGCTCTGGGAAACTGGGGTCAAGTCCTTACAGGGTGCGTATAGAAATCACAAAGAACTACAATTTATACATATAGGTAAGCAAACACTCAGACCAACCTATGGGTCCCAAAGCAAGAAATAATCACACCAGAACCACTTTTTTTGCTACCCCAATATGAACAACCACATAAAAACCACTTTCAAAGCATAAACCCAACCCCTTTTTCATTTAACCACTTTCCATTCATTAATTTAGAGGTTCAATTTAATTTATTCCAGCACTACCTGGGGAAACAACCAAGCAAAAAATATACAACTGTCTCAGAAGGCGAATATCATGATTAACTAAACATAGCAACCAAACCACTTCGTTCTTTGGAACTTCCAACATTGAATAAGGAAAGAGGGACCATGGTAAAAAAATTCCATTTTAATACCCATTCATAAAAACAACATAGAACAACCAACCTATAGTCCCACTACACACCCCCTTTCTCTCTAGACACCCATTAAACCACTGCCAACTATCATTATTCAAAGTTATACCACACAATCATGCCCTCGAAATCAAACCCGATAGCCCCTTTTCACAACAACACCACACCCATCACACCTATTAACATGAAGTTACAACACAACCCAAACCTATATCCTCACTACCCAAACATTTCCCAAGTACAGTACCACTACATAACAAGTCCATAACCACATTGTAGTCCCACTGCCCAACATCACTTTATGTCCACGACACAAACAAAGGCAGTCCCACTACCTACAAGTCCATCCATTCCAAAATCAGTCAGTCTCTCAAACTGAGATTCCAAAACACCACCCGTATTGACCCACACACAAAAACACAACGAGTATCATTAATACAACAACCCCGCTACACAGGTGCACCATGAACCTAACACTGGACCATCCCCTCTATCCACCCATGTACCCACAACTGTTCTCCCAACAACAACACCACACAACCCACACAAGGTCAAAAAACCCAACAAAACACAACACACAACCACACCTATCAAACACGATACATTCAGATTTAGTAAACACTATTCTTTAAGTCCAATTTGGTAAATAAAGGTGATCACATAAGGGTATTCATTCTGGGGCATCCATTTCAATTAACCAAGTATATGTGATTAATTAGATTTCATGTTACAACCATTTATCAAGAATCACGACAAAATAGAACATCACCAGTGTGCTAGAAAATAACACCAACATCCATGATTTTCATAAGGCATACAGTCATAACAAAATATAAAAGAAACAAGGACAACAAAATAAAACAAGCGATCAAATATCAACCCACTCCCATCCTATTATTTCATTGACCCATACTATCTTTCGATCATATTTCCTGACATTATTTATTAGTCATTTAAGAAAATTATTCACCCATTCTTCACAAGTAATCATTAGTACACCCACCCTACATGTTAGACAAATAAAGAGAGGTAGAAAAATCCCTTCTTGAAACAATAGGCCACTAAAACTCCTCCTTGCGCCAAGAATAGGGGATCACATGAGCAAAAAGAAACTCCTAGAAAGCTGAGTAGGAGGGGGCTTTAGTGTAGGCGCATGACTCATCTAAAGAGTAAGAATTTAGGTGCACCAAGAGGGAATGTAAAACACACTGGGAAGTTAATATACCATCTTTGAAGAGCTAGATCTTATATTAAAGGAAGAATGGTTTCAAAATCCATTAACATGGGATCATGGTCAAGATCATGCTGTTTGAGTATCTCAAAGTCCTCAGGGCATTAAGATATTAAATATATACTTAATATACTTTGAAAATATCTTAAAAACACCCAAATAAGGCTTTAAACTTGGTTTATGTCAAATAAGATATAAGAGGGGTAAAAGTGAAAAAACTCAAGAAACTAGAAATTTGGAAAAGGGTGACACACTATTTCGGTGTGACACCATCACAATGCCTCCATTATGGTGACACTATTTTAGAGTTTGATCGTTATGGTGCCACCGTTTTGGTGTGTGACCGTTACAGTTCAGTTTCAGTGTACGACCATTACGGTGCCACCGTTTCAGTGCAATTGGATTTTGGAAAATTCCTAAAACAAACCACTATGACCCCCACGAACACCACAAGAACTAAATTTTCACAAAGGAATTGACCAGGGAAATCTGGGTCATTACACACTTCCCCACTAGTTTGCTGCTTTTCCCCAACATTACATGTCCTAAGCATATCTCTCTAAAAGGGCTAGCCTGAAGGCACCTGGGTGTAGCACCACAACATAAAACTCATGAAACTCACCAACAAAACCACACAACCAAAAGTAACCAGGTAGTTCACAGGATCCACCACATAGTGTATAACATGTATCATACATCAGGTGTTATACCTTAATCCATTACAACCCATATTCCAAGTAAGGACCCTCAAACCATCACATCCTATACACGTTATACCTATAACAACACTTAGAAAACTATATCTAGAATATATGTGTGTGAAATAACCATAATCAATTACATCCATCAACAAAAATATATTTTGAAAACTAAATACCATGCATAATAGCACAAGTAACTACTAAGAGAAGAGAGTGGGGCCAAAGGGGGTAGTCATCCATCCATCATCCCACCAGGATGTTCAGGAAAACACCCATAGGGCTCAGAATCCCCAGGGTGTCAGTTTCCATAACCGATAGGGTGGAGTATATATAGAAACAAAAAAGTACATGGTATAATATAGCTCACAACCACACTATGGAAAAAACATAGTCTTAGAATTAACTGCAACTAACATATCTCAGACTCCCAACTGCCACTCTAAGACTAGATATCCTATAAGCACGCAACCATTTAAAGAGATATATTAAGTTACTTTATCCCTTTTTATTAGTTTCACTTTACATTAATTAATTATTTAAACATTAATTAACCATTATCAATTCCAAATTACATTTAATTATCATTCCAACCAAGATCCATGCCCTCTAGGCATAACTAAACCGAGTCCATGACTTCTCAAAGTTACAACCTTAGTATTTCATCCCATCAAGCTACAACCCCATGGGTTAAACATCATTTATTCATTTATTTAACAACGTTATAATTTTACATATTTCTAGGTATTCTAAGAAAGCATTATAAGCTACCAAATGAAAGGGATCAACACAGTGAGTAGATAAACTACTCGTCGAGTCTTTTCCACCTATAGCAGAAGTGTAGACCCATCCACCCTTAAGAAGATATAGACAGAGAGCACATGGAATACCCCACATGTCTTCACCTCTTTTGGAAGGAGTTTAAGCAACACCATATTCTTAAAGCATTGGGGAGGGTAAAATAGATAAACAAACAACATGTTCAATAACAACCACTTTCACATTGACAGGTAATCCCAGCTTCAACCCGTTCCATCATCCCCAATGTCCTCCCCAACACCCACATATATAACCCAATGCATCTCTCCACTCCAGGAATCTACTGTAGCCACAAACACCACTAGACCTCTACCCCCACATAACAAAATAGCCTTCTAGGCTTATCCATCCCAGGTGAACACCACAACACATGCAGTAGGAAACAAACAACGTAGCAACTAGGCTCTTGACCTTAAACAAGGCATACAACCTTCAGACATAATGAACAATCATAGCTCTAAAGCCTAAGGCACTTGGACTTTACAATCAAGTGGATATATAAGAACCCTACAAGGAATTATCTTTATTACACAACTGATTCTTTATTCCATCTTGAATTAAATGATTCATTTAAACATGCATAACTGCATCCATTTGATTATCATCAAATTAATTCAACGACAAATAGATTCATTAAACATGCCTCTTTAACCAATTATCCAATTAATTAAAAAATGAATCCCTAATTTAAGGTATTTACCAATTTCCATCAAGAACAACATGCTAAAAAAGCAAAGCATAGATATCATACTATCTAACAAATCAAGAGGTAATAACATCGCTAGGTAATTGATACCAATTATTTAATCCGATTTAAATATTTATTATGTCAATTTCATTATGATATAGTGGGATAAATCATTCTAACTCTACAACTTAATGTAAAAATAATAGAGAATACATGAATCCCCTACCTCTAAAGCTTTCCGATGTTCTTTTCACGAGAATGGGCCAACACACCAGATCATGATCACCTCTCCCGCAAGGGCTGCATCCACCCAAGGACGCTGTAACACAACCGCACCAACCGACAAATAAGAAAGATCCATTAGAAACATGTATATCAAATTCAATTACATGGAAAAGATAAATGAGATAAAATAGATTAAGGAACCCAAAATAACAGAGGTAGAACATACCTTAGATCGGAGATGAATCAAAACTTCCTGGTTGCACCAAAATAGGGGGTACACATGAAGTAGGAAAAAACCCAAGGGAAAACAATCCAAGGATTACAGTTTGATCGCACGAATCCTATGAGAAGAAAGGTTCAGAAATCTCATACCAAGGAAAAATAAGACGGAAGAACAAAGGAGGAATATATCTCACCCTTTTGAAAATATAAATAGAGCAGTGATTTATATATGGTTTAGATTTTCCATTAAAGGTGGATCTGGTCAAGATTACACATTTTGACTGAGTAAAGGCACCCAATCCCTTAGGAAAAATTAAATAAGAGTTATGGGCTTTGAATTAGAGTTAAATCCCTTAAAATAAGGCTTTTAATGCATCTTACATCAAAGATAACGTCAAAGGGGAAAAACTGTAGAAAGCTAGAAACACTATACACCCACCGATAGATATCCTACAATATTGGAAACACTATTCAACCTATTGATAGATGACCTAATGGTCCTGGAAACATTGTTCAACCTACCAATAGATGACCTACCGGTTCTAGAAACACTATTCAACCTACTGATAGATGACCTACCATCCTGAAAACACTGTTCAACACACTGATAGATGAACTACCGGTACTAGAAACACTATTAAACCTATCAATTGATGACCTAATATCTTGGAAACACTATTCAAACTACTGATAGATGACCTACCATCCTGGAAACACTGTTCAAAATTTTGATAGATGATATACCGGTCCTAGAAACACTGTTCAACCTGCCGATAGATGACCTACCATCTTGAAAACACTGTTCAACCTACCAATAGATGACCTACAGTACTAGAAACATTGTTCACAAAACTGGAAATTTTGCACAGTGTTAGAAATAAGTCACTTTGACCTCCCAGAATACATCAAACATCAGATTTTCACAAAGGAATGGACTGAAAACATCCGAGCCATTACGATAAAGGTATAATCCTTTTGAACCACCTTCATCCCCAAAAAGTATGAGAGTTTACCAATCATGGATACTTCAAATTTGGATTTCATGTGATTATAAAACTCTTCCACTAATCCCTAAATGCTTCTTTCAAATATAATATCATCCACATAAAAAATCACCATAAATTGATCTTCCAGTGAATTTTTCACATACAGATTATGATCGAAATATACTATCTTGAATTAAATATTCTTTAGATAAGAATCTATTTGAGAATACCATACTCCTAGTGATTTATTTAGACCATAAAGAGCCTTCTTTAATCGACAAAAATCTTCTTAATAATTTCCAATCAAAAATCCCACTAGTTGTTCAATGTATACTTTTACTTAAAGAACTCCATTTAATAATTCTATTTTGATATCCATATTATAAACTTTGTATCCTCTTTGAATTTCCATATCAAGGAAAATACTGATCAACACAAGTCTAGATACCGGAGAAAATGTCTCTTCAACATCAATGCCTTCAATATACGCATATCCTTTACACACTAAGAATGAATTGTTTCAGATCAAATTTCCATGATCATCAAATTTGTTTTTAAAGATCAACTTTGTTCCAATAACATTGTGATTTTCAGGTCTCTTAACAAGATCCCATGTCTGATTCTTATGAATCTGATCAAGTTCTTCATTTATGGCCTCGACCCATTATTTATCCTTCACTGATTATTCAAATGAGGTTGGTTCCACAATTGATAGGAAGGTAGAATGTGATTTATTCCTCATTCTCCTTTTCTATGTGGGTGTGGTATAATCAACAATGATGTTGGATTGGTCAATTTATACTCTTTTATTTATCCTATGAGGTTTTGATGAATTTTCTTCAGCCATGGTTTCCTCTTCTAATTATTCTTTTGAAACATCATTGTTTTGTGCGACCTAAATGTTTCACAAGACTTATACTATTTCTACATTTGAATATGTCCCTTGTCCACTTTCTTCTTCATCTTTTATCATATCAGCATATGAAATCCTTGATATTTATGGATTTATCTTCAATGATCTTGACATCACTGCTTTCCATAATTCTTCCAAGATTATTATTGTAACATTTTTAGGTTTTACTCTTCATTGAATATCCAAGGAATATACTCTCATCAATAACATCACCATACTTTCCTTGATTTCTAGATTTGTTTTAGATGAAACATTTACTTCCAAAAACTTGAAAATACTCCAGAGAGGGATTTCTTCTATACCATAACTTATATGGTGTCTTGGTTTCTCCCATAAAAATCCTTGCTCTATTTTTTGTGTCCATCACTGCTTGAACAAACTCTTTCTAGTAATAACGAGAAATACGACTCTCAATAAACATAGTTCTAGCAATATTATTCACCTATCAATGATGTGGAAACCATGGAAAATAAATACTCCATATTGAAAGTAACATTAGGGTAGTGATGTGGAAGGTAACATTAGGGTAGTAATGATGTTTTTTGATGAAAAAATTATAGTACCTAATGAGGGTTACATTGAAAAATTCCTAGAGGAATTTTATATAAATATTAAACTATAGAATGGAAAATAAATGGGGGATAACTCTAAAAAACTATTATATCATTCTTATGTCATTGAAACTGAATTATAAACTAACTTCCCCTATACTGAAATTACATAATCAACACTATGAAAACTTTCACAGGATGATCATTTAAATATATATTATCAACAAACCATATTCAAACTCCATAATCCATTATACCTTTAAAACACCCATTCATAGTGCAAGAAAATAACATTCATTAATAATCCAAACACTCATTTGGTAAATAAAATATACCTTACATGTTGTAAAAATATTAATAAGTAAATTAAAAATTCTTTAAATGTCATGAAGAAGCATTAGAAGATTTACAGGACACTCATTTATAAAAAAATCATTCCTCAAATATAACACTAGTTAAATAATCATTCAAGAAAATTAAACAAACCTTAGCTATCCCGAAACTCATTAAATAATCATTTAGTCAAATATAGCACCTACTAAACATACCTTAGACACCCATTTTGAAGAAAATCAATAATATTTGTAACACCCATTCATCAAATAACATATAAGAAAACCACAATCCCAACAAAAATTATAAAATAAAACAAACCTTTTATGTGTGAAAACATCATAACTATGATTAAAAACCATGAATAACTATCAAATAGAAGTAGTGGTAGAGGAAGAAGAAAAATGATAACTTAATGATGATGGTGGTGATGGTGACAACGATAGTGCTAACAATCACTACTAAAATTTTAGTCATTTGCAACAAGTCATTTGCGACGAAAAAATGCCCCATCGCAAACAGTCTTTGCCGATGAACTATTTGCAATGGATGTAATATTCCATCGCAAATAGTAGTTAATTTCAATGAAATATTACTTCTAACACAAATAATTTTGGCGGCATTTCCTGCCACCCAGTGGGTAATACATTCATGATGGGGAATTTGCGATGGATTAAAAAGTCCATCGCAAATACCCATCGACTTAGGATTATTTACAAAAGACATTAATGACTATCACAAATGCTTTTGATTGGAAAACCTTTTGCGATAGAGTTAATTCTGTCACAATTTATCTATTACAAAAAGTAAATTGATTTAACAGAGCACACCCCCTCTTTCTTCTTCCCCCAACCAAACCTCCATGACAGAAACCTCTCGACCACCCTGCTCTTTACAACTCCAAATATGACCATTTATCCAAATTTTTGGTTGATTTTGACTTGGATCTTTTAGGTATGGACTTCGCTCATATCCTTCATCATTTTTTGCATATTTTGGTTAAATATTGTAAATATTGGTTTGGAAAAACCTAGGTTTATAATTTTACCCAATTTGTATAATTTATTTGACATTTAGGGTTAATCTAAATTTCTTATTCATTATTTGATTTCCCTGATTCCACACGAGTTGATTTAATTTGATTTAAGGCTTTTTTCTCATTGTTTGATCTTTAAATTTAATAGATTAATTTTTTTTGGTGTTTAGGGTTGCTGGAAGTTTATTATTTTATATTATTATTTGAAATATGATGAATATTGAAATATGCTAAAAGTTTTTAATTGTTTGGAAATATGATGGTTTGGTCAAAACCTAGGTTTATTTTCTTTTTTGGGTGTTTAGGGTTGCTAGAAGTTTATTATAAATTTATACAATTTATGCTCATTGTTTTTTGGTTTTTGTAATTGTTTTTTAGGTATCCTCATTCCTGATTTTTACGTGTGCACCCACATATGTATGTATGTATATAGATTTGATATGTTAATTTTAAAAAAACATGTAATAATAAATTTGGAATAATGATATTTGATTAAGAAATTATGTGATATATATATATATATATATAAATATAAATATAAATATAACGTATAAAATAAATAATTATGATTGGTTTTTAATAATTATGAGAAAATTAATTTAAATAAAACATTTTATCAAAACATTATTCATAAGAATTTTTTTATTAAAAATTGTTAAAAAATTGGTTTAATGAAAAAATAAAAAACAATTTAAAATATTTAATATTTATTAAAAGCTTAGTAAATTATAATTTGGCTAATTTTTTGTAATACTTTTTAAAAAAATATAAAAAATAAAAAGAATTATTAAAAATTCATAAAAAATATTAATTATTAAAAACGTGGTATTAATTTAAATAATTAGTAAAAATCATTAATTAATTTATTATATTTAATAATTAATGAGTATTTATTATGAATAAATTGTAAATATTAGTGATAATTATAAAATAATAATTATAATTTGTAAAATAATTATAAAAAAATACAACTATTAGAATTTCACAATAATTCATGTAAATGTTATATTTATTAAAATAATTAGTATTAATAATTTTTATAAATATTGTAAAAACACCCAACTCACACAACTATTATAACGCATTTAGGGTAAAAATAATTAATTCAAAATAATAATTAATTCAAAAATATGAACTCAAAATTATTTATAAATTATTTATATAAATTATTAATTGAATATAATCAAATTTATTTATAATAAAAATTAACTATAAGTTAAAATATTTATAAATTATATATCTATATGTGTGTGTGTGTGCTTGTGTGTGTTAATATAGATTTGATATTTATATTTTTTTTAAAAATGAGATAGAATATATTTGATGTATTTATATTAATTAAGAAATTATGGTGTATATATATAATAATTATTAGAATTGTAATAATAATTTAAATAATTAATAATAACCATTACATAATTTATAATAATTAATAATTAATTAGTCAATATTATTAATAAATAGTAAATATTAGTGTTAGTTACAAATTATTATTAATAATTTGAAAATTTGAGGAAATTACATAAATGTGTAATTATTTGTAAAAGAAAAAATATGAGTAATTGTTAAATATTAGTAATATTTATTATAAATTCAGATATAAATAATAAATAATTAGTATTTCTTGACAAATAATTTTAGAAACTACTAAAAATTTAAAAAATATTTGTAATAAAATACTAAATTTTTTATCAAACCTTGCAAAAAAATATAAAAAATAATAACTATTAGAAATTAAAAATATTTCTTATAAATGTTTAATTAATTAAAATAATTCATATTAATAATTTGTATAAATATTTTAATATATATATAAATAATATATATAAATTATATGAATAAAAGATTAAAATGATACCTTCACATGTGATGTTACTAAACACCCGACGCTCACAAATGTAATACCATGCCTTGGGTAAACCCTAAACCCCGGACCCAATGGTGGTCTTTGATTTTTCATACGATACATAGTTTGAAAGACACTTTAAATTTTAATAATAATTTATAATAAAAATATTAAATGAATTACCCTTGCGTGCAATGTAACTAAACACCCAACGCTCACAAATGTTATGTCATACCTAGGGTAAAACCCACATCCCAGACCCAACGGTGGTCTCCAATTTCTCATATGAGACACTATTCAAGAGATATTATATTATTTTCAAAAAATTGCATGTTCCTTATATAATATATTTAATATTTTTATTTTATATGCATCGAGCCTCTACGGGCCCTGCAATCTAATGCTAACCTAACACCTCACTCTCATCATATTCCATAGAATATTTCAAGGTGTTAAAATATAATAATAATTTTCAACTAGTCAAAGTGATGAATAATAATTATTCTTATTTCTATTTTTTTAGATAACAGACTCAGGAAGTAGATATCAGTTTCTATTACACGACCATGATTGGATAAATCATCGCAAAAATACAAACGGATCAGGTATAAATCCTGTTTACATTGAAGGTGTTGAAACCATTATATCATTTTCATTGTCAAATTATGTTTTTTTATAAAGAATAAATTAAATGTCCATATTAAAAATGTGATAGTAGGAGATTCGAAATGTATGACAATATTAGACTTCATCTTTTTCATTTTTCATTTTAGAAAGATTATATTTTTTGGTATCAATATGGTGAAAAGAATTTAGTAGAAAATATATATTTTTGGTTTCAGATGAATCATTTCAGAATTTAGTACATGTGGCTACTGGTCCATCTATTCTTAAAACAAAAAATCAGAACATATTCCAAATCATGAATCAGAACCTTCTCAGTTTTAAATTTTTTTGAAATCTACTAAAGAGGCCTTATATCTGGGATGCCAGATAAGAAAATTTGATGCTGTTACAAAATTTATGGTTGTTAAATAATTTTTTGGAATGTCAAATAGTTTTTTGATCAGATTTTATCTTTTCTTAAATTGTTTTTGCCTGATGGAAATACATTACCTATAAATTTCTATGAAAGTAAGATGTTGGTTCATAATTTGGGTCTTAATTATCAGAAATCAATGCATGTTCAAATGACTACATCTTATATAATGATGATTATAAATCTTTGTTTAATTTTACAACATGTATAAAATTAAGGTATAAAGAGGCACAATAAGGAAAGTACATAGTTTCTGTGAAACAGTTGAGGTATTTTCCAGTTACACCTTATTTACAAAATTTATTTATTTCTTGCAACACAGATAGATTGATGACATGGAACAAATCAAATATTTATATTAGAAAAATCTTAAATCATCCATGTTATGGTTATTCATGGAAACAATTTGATCAGACACATCCTTATTTTGCTTCATAACCTCATAACATACAGCTGTGCCTTTCTACTGATGGTTTTTGTCCATTTGGTACTTACGACAGTCATTATTCTTATTGGCCTATTTTAATTACTCCTTAAAAATTACCTCCTTGGATGTTGAAAAATGAACTATATATATATATTTAAAACTATTAATTCTCGGACATCCAAAAGAGAATATTGTTATTTATTTGAAGCCACTAATTGATGAGTTAATTTTCCAATAAGACGATGATTTGACTACATTTGATATAGTTGAAAATCATAATTTTATAGTTAAAGTTTCATTGTTATATATAATGGTGTTAGTGATGATAGAAAATTTGGTTTCGAGGATGGCACGTGATGAGATGGGTGATGGTTTTTGAAATTTGAATTATGTGGTTTTGAAAGGCGGTAATGGCGGTCTTGGATCAACCATGTTTTTTGATTCGAATTTTGAATTCTAAATTTGGTGTTTTTTGTAAGGGTTCACACTTACCGCTTAAAAGTGTCATTAGAAAATATAAAAAATATGGATTGAGGGTATAATCAGTGAATTTCTGGTATATGGTATATTTTCTGGATGAAGCACACATGGTCTAAAATCTTGTTCATACTGCATGGATGAGAACAAATCATTTATGCTTGGTAACGGGAGAAACGTTAGTTATTTTTACAGTCATCGAAGATTTCTTCCTATGAATCACCCTTTTCAAAGGAACATAAATAATTTTACAAAAGGTCAAAATGAAATAGAAAAATCTCCAATAGTACTCTCAGGTAATCAGGTAAAATATATTATCTCTATATTACCTTCTATTACTTTTGGACCAACCATAAATGAACAAAAACTAAATAGTTTTGGGAGAGATCATAATTGGATAAAGTGGATTTTTTTTGGTTCATCATATGTTAGATGTAATTCATATTGAGAATATTTTTTTGATAACATATTTTATACCGTGTTGGAAACACCAGATAAGATCAAAGATAATATAAAGGCACAGTTAGATCTTGCGCATATTTAAAGACGTCCTGAACTTCAATTATTTAAAGATTAAAGATCACACAAATTAATGAATCCAAAAGTATCTTACTCACTCACTAAAGAAAAAATTTTATTATTTTGTTAATGTATTAGATATTTGAGGTTACCAGATGGTTATACTTCTAATTTGTCTCATTGCATCAGAAATGGGCATATTACTGGGTTAAAAAGTCATGAATGTCATGTCATAATTAAAATATTATTGTCTATTAGTTTTATAGGGCTATTGAATTATTAAATATAGGATGTATTGACTAATGTATCACATTTTTTTGAGATATTTGTGTGGAAACATTGGATTATGATGCATTGAGTTTGCTAGAAAAAGATGTTGTTTTAATTTTATGTAAATTGGAGAAAATGTTCCCAACATGCTTCTTTGATTCCATAGAACATTTAATATTTCATTTTTCATATGAATCTAAATGTGTTGGGATAGTAAAATTCTGTTGAATGTATCCATTTGAGAGTTTTATGAAAAAATTAAAGAAGAAAGTACATAATAAATCATCAGTTGAAGGGTTGATTGTAGAAGCATATTTGGAGGAAGAAAGTTCAAATTTGTGCTCTTATTATTTTCAGTTAGAATATCCTTAAAAACATAATTGTATGGGTTGAAATGAGGAAAATTTTGATGATGTCATAGACCACTAGTTGTCAGTTTTTAATCAGCTCAAGATTGGATTTGGTGGTTATTGTGAACAATGGATTATAGATGAAGAACTGTACAAAGCTCATACATATGTTATGCTTAATTGTGAATAAATGACATGATTTATGAAGTAAGTACCACTTTTTTATTATTTTGTTAAATATTTATAAATGATACCTTTATTTACATTAACTTTTTTGTAGACTATATGAAGACCATATCAAAAAACAATTTATACATATTACATATACTTTTCTTTAAGAACGTCGTCAACAATTTTTTTTTATATTGGCTTCAAAGACGGGTCGGTTATTTTGATTTCAATGGAATAATAAATAAAATTTTCAATGATATCTATTATTAATAATTTTTATTTTTTACAAGAAAAACAACATGAAAATAAAATTGAGATTCAATTATGTGTGCTCAAAAACCCACCATTGAAATTGGTAAAATCATATAATGGATATTTGGTTAATGGATTTCGATTCCATATATGCATATATGGTGACTCAAAGAAATAAATGAATAGCGGTGTTTGTTTTAAAGGATACCATCATAAGTATATTAAAGTTGAATTTTATGGTATGCTCGATGAGATAATTGAGTTATGTTATCCAGAACCAAATTATGTAATAATGCTTAAAAGTCACTGATTTGATACTGATCGAGGGGTGTGATTTCATCCACAACATGGAGTCGTTGAAATTAAATATAATATTCTTATTTCATCAAATTAACCATTTATGTTGGAACATATAGCACATCATGTTTATTATGAAAATTGCTATGATATTTTGAGAGATTTGAAGGACTGGTGGAGTGTGATAAAAATGAAATCACATGGAAATTAGTTTATTGAAACTAAAAATGGTTATGTGGAAGTTCAAAATATTGAATATTTTCAAGAAAAACCCCAAAATATATCTCTTACCCAAAGAGATATAAATATTGACGATGAAACTCCCTATTTAAGGGACAATGATATAGATAATGTTGATGAAGTAATAATAGTTGATGAAACTAAAAGTCATATGGAAGTTGATGATGCTGAAGATGAGGATGAAGATATTGATCTCGATAAAAATGATGAAGAATATTATGATTGATGCATTATATTCATGTGTTTATTTAAAAGTAATTAATATATTATTATATTTATTATTTTTTTTATATTTTATATCTGTATTAAAAGTTTGATACAAGTAAGATTATTATTTTATGGTATTTATTAGTTTTTTATATTCGATATATGTATTAAAAATTTCTTACAGGTAGGAATATTTGTTTTAGATGGCTGGAGATGATCCTAATGATCTATTTCACTCTCTCACTTATGCCGGAGTTCCTACTAATGAGCTCGATTCAACTGATTCTCAGTCTGGTGCACCTATTAGGAGTGGGCACGGTCTTGCCCGATTGATGATTCCAGATCCTATTCCAGAGAGATAATCACCTATTGATTTTGATCCTCATTCAAAGAGGCATGTTTAATTGTTTAAGATATTTATTTAATATTAACTTTGTGTATTAATTTTGGTAATTATTTTATGATTTTTTTATTTGCACAGTTTTTTTTCATTTAGTTGTTAGGAAGGATAATAAAATTCTAAGAAATTATTTTTCTGAGCCATGGTTGTTATGGGACCTAGTTCCCATCACTGTGTGTCACTAGATGTACGACTACTAGATTATATGTTATTAAATAATATATAATTTTTAAAATTTATTTAATTACTAACATATTTTTTTAATTTTATTATATAATTTATTTTCTACAATTCCTGATAACCTAAGAGGTCCTATTTGAGAGGCATGTGATATTTTTATAAGTGTGTACTTTTGTTAGTTTCTACACAACCTCAGAAAGAGAGCTATAGATAAATCTTGTGTTATTTTTTTTGACCAGTCTTTTATCTCCCATCGACCTGACTATATCTCAGCTCAGGTATTGGATAAATTGTGCTCCTTTTATCTATGAGAGACTTTTAGGAGGAGGTCAACATTTGAATGTTAGAGCTGGGGGAGGAAAGAGGTCACACATAGGGATGAAATTCGTTCATTTGACATACATTGATGACATATGGTAAGTGATATTACTTATTAATGTATATATAATTTAACTATAACATGTTTGTTATATTATATAGGTCACTAATGACCTATCTATTATGAATTTTGAAGTTTATAAGAAGATATATACAGATCCTTATACATGAGAAGTTGTAGGTGACCAACAACACCATATTGTGGTTAGTAATTTTTTTAAAATTTTTATGGATATTTATTTTATTGTTATTCTAATTTTTCATTACATTTAATGGAAACATATGATGCTGTGACTTCTCATTCATAGGAGAGTCATGCCGAGAGAGAACAAGATGCCATTAGTGATTCAAGTTTCGATGAGGGGGCCTAGATACATGTGACTTCACAGGGTCTCAAGAAAGTTCAGGTGATTGGTATTGGTTCTAGACTGACACCTATGAGTTATTATGATACTTCTGTGATGACATCAATGAGCGTTAAGGGAGCTCGTGGAGAGTCGTCGTCAATGTCGTCGTCTGCTGCACAATATGAGGAGATTTTGAGAGCTTAGGATGAGATGATAAAGTAGATATAGAAATAGAAGGAGGAGGAACATGATCATTAGTGTTGGAGAGATGAGAAGACGATGAAGTATATGCGACGACTTGCGTGTGGCGTTGGTATGGAGTTTCCTCCCCCGGGTCCTTCGAGTGATCCTCCTCCACCTGATGATAGTTAATGATTTCTGATGTTTTATGACTGTTTTGTAATTTTTAATAACAAATATATTATGTTTGAAACGATGTATTACTTTTATGTCTATTTTAATTTTTTCAATTATTTTTAATTTTTTTAATGATATTTTAATATTTGTAAATTTCTTAATTATTTTTAAATATTTTTAACGTTTTAGCTTTTTTTTTAATTAATTTTAATTTTTTAAATTATTTTAATTATTTTTAAATATTTATATTTTTTTAATATTTTTTTAATTTTTCTTATTTTTCTAATTAATTTTAATAATTTAATTTATTTTCATTATTTTTAAGTAGATATATATTTTAAAAGTTTTAATTAATTTAAATTTTTTTAATATTTAAATTATTTATATATATAAATATATATATATATTTTTAATTAATTATAATTTTTTTTAATTTTGATACTTTTTTTGAAAAAAGTATTATTTACGATGGGCTAACAGTCCGTCCTAAATAACCAATTATGATGGATTGTCACAATTGGTTATTTAAAAAAATTACGACAAATTTATGTGACAGATGATTCCTCTGTCGCAATTAATCACTATTTGCAACGGTCCATTGCAAATCACCACAATTGCAATGCCATTTTTTTCCATGGAGCATTAGTGACCAGAATCCGTCTCTAATAGTCTATTGCAAATAATAGAAACTTTAGCAGTGAATGGAAAGAACTATGAGTGAAGATGACGATAAGAACGACAATAATGAGGAAGAATGAGAAAGTCCAATCACAACTAGAGTTATGGGAGAAGAGAACTAGGGTTCGTTATGGTTGAGAACACCACAATAACATAAACAGTGGAACCCAAAAAAGAAATCAACAAGGGATGAGGAGGATAAAATAACATTCCTTAGATTCTAGCATCGATTCGTCCAAGAGAAAATAGAGGAGGAGCGCCGACAATAGGGGAGTTCTACGAGAGTTTGAGAATCATGACTGAATCAGTCACGATTAGGGTTCATTTAAATAGATTAGGAAGACCTTTATCAGCGCTTCAAAAAGGCACTGATAAAGATACCTTTTATCAACGCTAAATTAACAAGCGCTGATAAAATATATCTTTATCAGTGATTTTTAGCACTGAGAAAAGCCATCCTTATCAGTGCTAAAGGTTTAGTACTGATAAAGATACCTTTTATTAGTGTTTTTTTAGTGCTCATAAAGTTCCATCTTTGTAAATATGTTTATAAATATTTATTTATAATTATATATATTTATATCACTATATATATTTATATAATTATATATATATTTAATAAATATATATAAATATAAATATAATAAATATATTTATTATTTAAATATATTTATTGTAATTTTATAATTATAAATATATTCATATCATTATATATATTTATATAATTATACATATATTTAATAAATATATATAAATATAAATATAAATATAGTAAATATATTTATAATTATTTTATAATTATTTAAATATATAATTAATTATTTATAAATATATAAATACATTTTCAAAAAAATAATATTTATATATTTATATCATTATATATATTTATATAATCATATATATATATTTAATAAATAAATAAAAATAAAAATAAAAATAAAAATAAAAATAAAAATAAAAATAAAAATAAAAATAAAGATATAAATATAAATATAAATATAAATATAAATATAGTAAATATATTCATTATTTAAATAAATTTATTATAATTTTATAAATATCTAAATATATACAATTATTTATTTATAATTATATAAATACTTTTTAACGAATATAATATTTATTTATTTATAATTATAAATATATAAATTTATAAATATAGTAAATATACATTTATAAATATTTATTTACAAATATATTTTTAATATTATTAATGAGTATATAATATTAAATCCATACATCTTAAAAATGAGTAAAATTGAATAATTAAAAATGAGTGCACTTTAAAAATATTGAAAAAATGGATTAGTTTTATTAATTAAATATAAATTATTAAAAAAATATGGATATGTATTGAATTAAAGATGAATACATCTTGAAAATACTAAAACATAGTAAATAAATATATATAGATAAATAATAGAAAATGATTAAATTCAAAAAAATGAAAAATGAAAAATGAAAAATATTAAAAATAAAAAAATAATACCCTACGATAATAATATCTAAAATAAATAAACAAAATTACCGATTAAAAAAATAATATATTAAATGTATAATTTTTAATGAAATTCTAAAATGAATACTAAAATTTGAATAAATTACCTAAATATTAGGTGTATGTGTTTCTATATAAGATTTCATTATGTAAATATTTGTGTGTGTGCATAGTATATAAAAATGCATTAATTATATATATGTATGTGAAATCAATGTAATGCACATTTGATATATGTTAAATTTAAAAATCAAACAACATTCAATTATGTCCATTACTCGATGCAATTATAGTCAGTATTTTTATTTAATATTAATTTTTAATTATATACCATTTTTCACTAAATATATTATTTAATGTAAGCATAAATATTTTGTATGATATAAATCACATTTTGTAAGTATTATATACATTAATATATATATGAATATATTTCTATATTAAATTTATTGATGAATAACTTTGTATAAAAACCATTAAAAATGAATAAGACATTAATATGCATGTTTTTAATTAACATTTTATTCATTTTCTATATTTATATATAATATATATTAATTATTAATATTTATAATTAATATATATATATATATTAAACTTATTAATTTGTATTAATAATTGTTTCATTAATAATTCTTTTAATAATTTTTTAATTTATTCATTTTTATTTTTTGTTTAATTATTACAATTTATTCTTTTTTATTTTTTTAATTATTATAATTTATTCATTTTATATACCTATATTTAATATATACTATTTATTAATATTTATAAACTATATATATGTAAATTAAATTTATTTATTTTTATCAATAATTATTTAATTAATAAAATGTTTAATATTTTTTTAATTTACTCATTTTTAATTTTTATTTGTTTAATTATTTAATTTCATTTATTTTACATTTCTATATATTTAATATATACTATGTATTAATATTTATAATTTATATATGTGTACATTCAATTTATTCATTTTTATCAATAATTATTTAATTAATAAAATTGTTTATTATTCGAGACTTTTATCAGTGCTAAAAATAAAACACTGATAAAGGCCAGCACTGTTAAAGGTCTGTTTTGTAGTAGTGGATGGTTATTCTCAAACCTCCACATCTTTGCAAATTTCATTCTTCACAAAACTCATGCCTTTACCATATTTTTGACGAGTTAATCAACAAAAACCACTTTTCATGAAGCATGTTCCTTCGTCCTGATTTTGAGCCAAAAAATTTGATAGACGCTAGGAAATGACGCCACCTTCAACACTGTATCCATCTTGTATAGTAAAATCACTTTCCTTGCAAACTCCCTAATCAACCTAGTGTGGATTGACAAAAAAAACTCGAATCCATTTCCATCTATGAAAGGCCTTAATTCCAACAATCTCTCCCTTTGGGTTTGTTGGAAATTTGCAAGAAAAATTCAACAAAGCACCAACTTCAAACAAAAACCTGAAATGTGAGAGACAACTCATCCAACACTATAAGTCTATGTGAGAAAAACTTAATGTAAAAATAAATAGGGGAATCATGAGTTGGGTTCTCATGTTTTGGAATGCTTAAAGATGTCCAAGCTAAGCTTTGAGAAATTTAAACTGTTTCCTCAAAACACCCAATTCTCATCATGTCACAGAAGCATTGCATGGTTTGTCAAAATCATGCTACCAGCAAACCTTTAAAACATTGAATTTATCCATTACTCCCTTTATAAATAAACCTAAATAACATGTATTTATACTAGTAGAGCTCAAATCAAACCCCCTGGATCATATCTCCCTAATAAACCCACACCACTTTCACAAATAGATTAAAAGATTTAACACAAATGGGGATAGGGGAGCAACCATAACCACCTCATGCACTAAGATATGTCTGAACACTGAGGTTAAACTGATGTTTTTTGAACACATGTTCTACCAATGGCTTAGTCATAATGTGATCCACTTGGTCATCAGTTCCAACATGCTCCATTTTAATCACACCTTGTTCAAATTTTTCCTTGATGAAGTGATATATGATCTCAATATGTTTTATAAGAGAGTGCTGGATTGGATTCTTTGTAAGATTGATCACTCTCTTATTGTCATAGTGAATCACTATCGGCTATTTCACCTCATCACCAGTATCATTCAGTTGTTTCTTTATCCACAATAGCTGAGTGAAATATTTTGTAGCAGAGATATACTCTGCTTCAGTTGTACTAAGAGAAGTGATTTCCTATTTCTTTCTCAACCATCCCACACATTTTTTACCTAAGAATAAAGTTCCACCACTTGTGGACTTTTGATCCACCACATCTCTAACCCAATCAGCATTAGAAAATGTTGAGAATTCATTATCTCTTCTTACTATAAAGTATAAGCTAAAATTGAGTATACCTTGAATATACCCCATGATTCCTTTAAATGATTCTAAATTCTCTTCCTTCAAATTACTTTGAAAGAGGGCCACTAAGCATGTTGCAAAGATGATGTCTGGAAGTGTTTTAGTAAAGTATAATAAGCTTCCAATAATTATCCTATACAGGGTGAGATCCAAATAATTCCCATCCTCATGCTTTTTATGTTTTTTCCCAACCACAATTAGAGTCGACATTGGTTTGGTTTCATGCATGTTAAATTTCTTTAGAATTAGCCTTGTATATTTTCCCTAATAAATGAAGGTACAATCCTTCTTTTTAACCACCTTAATCCTAAAAAATTATGTGAGTTCACCAATCATGGAAATTTTAAACTCATATTT
Organism: Viscum album; assembly: GCA_963277665.1. Taxonomy (NCBI): domain Eukaryota; kingdom Viridiplantae; phylum Streptophyta; class Magnoliopsida; order Santalales; family Viscaceae; genus Viscum; species Viscum album. The sequence goes on from OY728152.1 coordinate 1,296,126,297, forward strand.
CATGTTATTATAAAAATCTTCCACTGATCTCTATCTACTTCCGCCGAATATAATATCATCCACACACACAAGCATCATAAATTGATCTTCCTGTGAAGTTGTCACATAGAGATTATGATTGAAACTTCCTCTTTTGAATTGAATCTTTTTCATATAAGCATCCATTCGAGAATAACATGATTGTGGTGCCTGATTTAGACCACAGAGAGCCTTCTTTAATCTACAAACCTTTGCTTCATCATTTCCAATCATAAATCACACTAGTTGTTCTATATTGAATTATTCTTCAAGAAATCCATTTAATAATTCCGTTTTGACATCCATCAGATAAACTTTGTATCCTCTTTGAGTTTACATAGAAAGAAAAAGAATGATCAAATCCAGTCTAGCTATTAGAACAGATGTTTCTTCAACATCAATGCCTTCAATCTCAGTATATCCTTTACACACTAAGCATTCATTTTTTCTTCAATCATAGATATTTCAAACTCATATTTCATGTTATTAGAAAAGTCTTCCAATGATCCCTATCTACATCCACTAAATATAATATCATCCACATACACAATCATCATAAATTTATCTTCCTGTGAAGTCTTCACATAGAGATTATGATTGAAACCTCCTCTTTTGAATTTAATCTTTTTTAGATAAGCATCCATTCAAGAATAACATGATTGAATGCCTGTTTTAGACCATAGAGAGCCTTCTTTAATATAAAAACCTTTGCTTCATCATTTCTAATTAGAAATCACACTAGTTGTTCAATATAGACTTCTTCTTCAAGAACTCCATTTAATAATTCCTTTTTGACATCCATTGGATAAACTTTGTATCAGCTTTGAGTTTGAATAGAAAGAAAAATAATGATCGACCCTGGTCTAGCTATTGGAACAAATGTTTCATTAACATCAATTCCTTCAATCTCAGAATATCCTTTACACACCAAACATTCCTTTTTTTGATCACATTTCCATTATTATAAAATTTGTTTTTAAAGATCCACTTTGTTCCAATCATGTTGGATTGATCAATTTTTGCTCTTATATTTCTCATATGTGGTTATAATGAAGTTTATTTATCCATGCTTTCCTTTTCTAATTCTTCTTTTGAATCATCATCATTTTGTGAGCCCTAAATGTTTTTTTAGTCCTTCTACTATTTCAATATTTGACTACTTCCCTTTTCTACTTTTTTCTTCATCTTCTGTCATATCATCATATGATCTCCTTGAGGTATTTATGGATTTATCTTCAATGATATTGAAATAAATTCTTTTTAAAATTATTCCATGATGATTATCATAAAATTTTTAGGATTTAATTTCATTGAATATACAAGGAATATTCCCTCATCTACAACATCACCATAAATTCCTTGATTTCCACCTTTGTTTCAGATGAAATATTTACTTCCGAAAATAAGAAAATACTTCAGATAGGGATTTATTCCATAAAATAGTTGAAAAATAATTTTTAATATCTCCAGTTTGATGTCAGTTTCTCATAAACCGACGTAAATAATTTTTGCGGTGAATTTTTGGCGTCGTTTTTTTAAAAAACCGACGTAAAAGAGAAAAAAATTGTTTTGGCATCAGTTTTTATGAAATCAGACGCCATAAAATTTTTAAAAAATATATTATGTTTTAGATAATTCACTGAGATTTGATTTGACTGCTCGTGGAGCAAAAACGGAGTTACGGATTAAAAGTTATGGATGTCAGAAGTTGACCTTCTCTAAGAGAAGCCTTAAATAAGTTCAACTTTCAAAGGCCATAAATTTTAATCTGTAACTCTGTTTTAGCTCTACGACCAGTCAAATCAAAGATTATAGAATTATCTAAAACAATGTAATTTTTTTTAATTTTTTGGCATCGGTTTTCATAAAAACAGATGCCAAAAATATTTTTTACCTTTCACATCAATTTTTTTAAAAACCGACGCCAATTTTTTTTTTATTTTTGGCGTCAGTTTTTAAAAAAACCAACCTGAAAAGTTTTTTTTAACTTTTTAGCGTTGGTTTGTTAAAAAAATGACGCCAAATATATATATTTTTTAACTTTTTGGCGTCAGTTTTTAAAAAAACCGACGCGAAAAATGTATTTTTTTAACCTTTTCATGCCGATTTCTTTGAAAACCCACACCAAAAAGGATATCGATTGGAATTTTTGGCGTTAGTTTTCTATAAAACTGACGCCAAAAGACCAATGTAAATCCTATTTTGCGTCAGTTTCAAAAAAAAAACTGATTCCAAAGAGCAACACGGGATCATAATTTCAATTTTTTTCACAACACGCGTTTAAATTTTGAAAATCCCGCCTATATTTTCATACAACGCAATTGAAAATATTTTCATTTACTATATATATATATATCTGGTTTTTCCTTCATTCATCATTTTCAACATCTTCGATTCAATCAAGTTTTCAATGCGACTTCAATCATTAATTTGAACACGATACATATTCTTTTCATTAGTTTTCTTTATTATTATTATCCTTCATTTCTAGACAACTCGATTAGCTTTCTTATAATGATGATTCATTATCATTTATAAATATAAGTTATATGATGATAAAAAACATATAATTTCAATGGAATCCTCTAAAAACATTGAAATATGTTTGAATTATTATGCTTATTTTATTTCATTTGGATTATATGATTTTTTTATGTTTATCATGTTTTCTTTGAAACGAGTTGTATCAATCGGAACTTTGATAGGTTCAACTTCTGATGGCGATAAATTTTGATCCGTAAATCCGTTTTAGGTCCACAACCTATCAAATCAAATATTAGGAAATGATCTAAAACATAGGAAAAAAAATTTAGTTTTTGGCGTCGGTTTTTTTAAAAACCGATGAAAAAAATATATTTTTTATTTATGGCATCGGTTTTTATGAAAATTGATGCCAAAAATGATATGAATTAGTTTTTTTGGCATCGGTTTTTTACAAAACTGATGCCAAAAAACAAATGTAATTCATTTTTCACGTCGGTTTAAAAAAACTGACGTAAAAATTCATATTTTTTACGTCGACGACTTCGACGTCGGTTAAAAACTGACATCAAAAATAAAAAAAACCGACCTTAAAGACCATTTTTCTTCTAGTGATACCATAACTCATATGTTGTCTTGGTTTCTCCCATACAAATCCTTGTTCGGTTTTGTGTGTTCACAATTACTTGAATAGACTCTTTCCAGTAATGATGATAAATATGACTCTCAATCAATATAGTTCTAACCATATTGTTCAACCATCAATTTATATGCCAAAAACTATATTTTTTTGTGAGTTTTTTACCGCATCAACCTCATGATTTATTCTATGTTTTCAAGATAATTTTCAAATCCAATGGATATATATTCTACTCAATTATTTGATCATAGAATCTTGATTGTGAGGAAAGTTTCATTCTGATCTATTCAACGATAACTTATTATACAATCAAGTACTTTCTATTTCCTCTATATAGTCATTACACAATCCATTATATTACAATCATTTATAAAAATAATGAAGCACCTCTCTCTATATGTTCCAACCACATTTATTGGACCACATATATCTGTGTGGATAAGATCAATCAAATTCGATGCCCTTTTATTCTTCGGTCGATATGAACTCCTGACCAACTTACCTTGAATGCATGCATCACATGAATTTTCTTCATCATGATTTAGATTGGGAATGTAAACAACTATCTTAATATTGGATATCTGTTCCATGCTCTGTTGATTAATGCGACGCAACCTCCGGTGCCACAAGTTGTTTTCTTCTTCAACTATTAAGTAAAAAATGTTCTCTTTATTATCAATATGGTATAAATTTACATCTATTATACATCATTTCATGATATAATTACCTATCTTTCGTTTTAAACTACACCCCTTTTGATTAAATTTCACTATAAGTCTCGATTCATAGAGTTGACTCACACTTAGGAGATTTTGACACCGACTGTCTTTGTAGAGAACTTCTGTTTTCTTTAGATCGTCATTTTTCTATTTGTTACTTACACTTCCTTTTATATTTAAAGAACCATCATTTCAAAATATCATTATTCCATTAACCTTTCTCTTATTATTCTTCAAAAAATATTCATTTCCTATCACATGGTAAGCATCCGCTATCAAGAATCCAGGTTCTACTGTTCTTTGTAGCTTTGAGGGATATTTTTTCAAGGTTGTCTTTCTTAATTTTCTTCTTTTCCTTCCATGAGATACTTTATTGAGTAAAGGAAAAATATGACATTTCCAATCTCTTTTCAATATTCATGGGTTCATCATATTTATATTCTTCTTACATAGGGGAATACCTATTTTCTAGAGAAATTATACTTGATTTATGGGTATTGACTTGTCTCAGAGATTTATAGTTACTATTCCCACCATTACTCTGATTACAATGAATAAATTTATGTCCATAATTAGAACAATGAAAATAATATCCATATAAACTATTTATTCTATATGATTAGGGATATGGTCTCATTCTTCTTTTCGACTTTTAGGCACTTCCCCATTTATATATCTCTTTACCACTTCCTAGTAAGACATGGTTTGGAGAAGAAAGCCACAGAATTGACATTTCATCAGAGGAAATGTCTTATCACTTTGATTCCTCCTCATGTACCCTTATTTTATAAAGGAATTTTACTGGTGATATTCTATGTAAACTTGAGGATAATTTTCAACTCTCTTTTCTGTTTGATTTAAAACATTCTTTGTTAGGACATGAGGTGCCTTTTTGATCTGTCCAACTTTCTGTTTCCCTTTATTTTGGTTCACCCTGTTTCCAACCTCTGATGTTTTTGTATCACATCCAATTAAAAATTTCCCATAATTTCAGATCTCTAATTACTCAAACCCTTCTCAACTCCTTTAGAACCATGTTTATATATTTCTAGAAGCTTTGCATCTGATAATTTTACAATATTTAATTTCTAATTTGTTTCCCTTAATGTTGATTCAGTTTCTAGTTTACTCTTTAGAGTAACAAATTCTTATTCAATCCCATAAAAAATCTTATACTTTAGCTCCAGTCTCAATGTAAGGTCATTACTAACTTTTTACTACTCTTCAATCCTTAGTTTAAATTCCACAATTTATTCTAAGATTTCAAGAGTTGTTAAATGTTATTATTCCCCTGTTTCTAGTTGACCAATTTCTACTTCAAGACAGTCAACATAATCCTGTGAATCTTCTATAATTACTCTCATCTTTCTATTTCCCTTTCTTTGAATTTCAAGATTATCAATAGAACCCTAAAGTTACAACTTGATATTGAAAACACCAATCAAAATATTTTCTTTATCTTTTGAAGTTTTTAACCTTTTGACTATACCCATCACAGATACTTGGGTTTAAAATTTAAACTCTGATTCTATATCCTCTAAAAATTCATTATCTACCTGTTATTAATTATAGAAGAAACCTTTTCTCTAAAATTTATTTCCTTATTTGATGTCTTCCTTTTGGGGGAAACTTTTCTAAGGCTTTTTTATGATTCCTTATTCACTTTATTCATTATTGAACTTCCTTGAGCACCTAAAGACACTGCAACCAACTCTACCACATCAAAAATAATTCATAGAAAGATTTCCTTAAAATATCTCTTTTCATATATTGAATTTCATAGTGGAAAGAGAAATAAGTATGTCTTCCTAATTATTTTAATCAACACTATATCTAGAAATATAAAGTTTTTCCATGTATTTGAATGCCATTTCCTTTCTTACTCAAGTTGTTGCATCATCTGGTTTGACTCTCATTTCATAATCCACCAGACTGCTTAGTAGACCATCAAGAGAAATCTTAGAAAAATACCTTTCCTCAAGGGTTGAAACTTTTGGATTGTTTAGTGGTGGAATCATTCTCAATATTTTCTTCACAATATCAATATCTTTAATTTATTAACCAAGTCCTAGAATTGCTCCAACAACTTCAGTAATTTAATTAAAAAGGATATTTTTATTTTCATCAAGATTCATTTTAAGATCATCAAACCTATTTTGGAAAACTTGGAATTTAGAATCCTTCACTTTGTTATCACCTTTGTAAATATTTTTCTATTTCTCCCACATAGACTTGGATGAATTTCAACTCATCTCCTTCAAGTAGATTTGACCAGATAGAGATTCAGTAAGAGCATTTTGTTCTTTGAAATCTCTATCAAGCATTTTATTATTTTTTATTCATAAAAAAGACCTATCACATTAGTGAACTGAATAACCTTTGCAGTGGAAAAAAGAACTTCCATACCAAGGGATATAAAATGAGATATCATCTTATTATTCAAAATCTGGAAGTTTCTTCCATCAAATAGGGGGACTCCTATAACATTCACTAAATTATCCATGAAAAAGCAGAGGATAGATTTAACTCTAGAAACCTATATAATCTGATACCATTGATAGGACCCCAGAACACCCTAAGAGGGGAGGGGTGAATCAAGGTGTCCATTTTTTCTTTTTAAAATAATGGATCTTGTTCCCATGTTGGTAGGAAATTGTTAATCCTGTCTACAATAACTAAACATTCACATGCAGAGAGACAATACACCAATTTCATTTGGTTCACCATTAATGGATAGTTTAAGGAGCATATGATGAAAGTGTGTGAGTCATACCAAAATAAATTAATCCTCACTAATTTTGGAATATAAAATTTTAGAAATAGTCACTCTATGTTAGGCACAATACCTTTACAATATTTTAGGGACAACACACTGCCTCCTTTAGAACAGTTCTGTAAACTCCCCCTGACCCACTACTTTGGGAGAAGTCTTACTGAGTTAAGTGACTAGAAGGTCACTATAGTATATTATAATTTAAGTCTTTTTTCCCGAGTGTCACAATAATATGATTACATTGATGTCTTGAGTTGATGTACTTGATAACACTATTCACTAAAACCAGATGTTCAACACTACTATTCATGAAGCTCCTAGTATTCACAAAACACACTTTATGTTTCAAATAAATATCATCCTTCATGAACCCATAGACTTTCACGAAGCTCCCAACCTTCCCGAACCTTTTTGAATCTCACAACCTTCATAGAAAAAACTACTTTCTCAAAGCTCACTGATTCATCATGGAATACCCATACATCATGAAACTCATTTTTCCGAGATACCTAAGAATTGGTCAATACTAAGACAATATTTTCGTGATGCTTAGGATCACAATGAAAACATAATTTTTTAATATTTTAGCCTTCATGAATTGAGTACAATTAATCCTTTTCTCCAATTATTTTCCTATGAAATGATATGGGGGTAGCTGCCTATTTATAGGCCCATCCTTTCACAATAATTATAAGCTCCCAATTTTTTTTGTGAAATTCCAAATTCATGTTCATAAAGCTCCTTCATTCATAAATCACCAGTGAAATTTAACCTATTTTTGAACATTCTCATAGTCATGTTGATTTACCATCATTCCATCATACATTCATGAAGTTTTTCATAGTCACAAAGTTTTACAATCATCTCATCACACTATTTTTAATTATTATTCAAAAAGCTACACATCTTCATGAATCTCAAAATTTATGAAACAAAGTCTTCATGAAACTCATTCCTTTTCCATATTTTAGATGATTCCTTAAAAAAACACTTTCTAGGAATATTGTTCCATCCTCCTAATTTTGAGCCAAAAAATTTGGCAAACATTGGGAAATGATGACACCTTCAACACTATAGTAATATTGTACTATAAAATCACTTTACTTGAAAAATACATAACCAAACTAGTGTGGATTGAAAATAAATACAAACTAGGCTCCATTTATAGCTGTGAAAGGCATTGATTCCAACAATCTCCCCCTTTGGTTTTGTTGGAAATTAGACAGATAAATTCAATAAAGCACCAACTTTGAACAAAAATATGAAACATGAGAGAAAACTCATCCAACACTCTAAGACTACGTGAGAAAAGCTCAGTGTAGAAAATAAGAGGGAAAGAATGAATTAGGTTATCATGTTTTGGAATGATTAATGATGTCCAAGATAATCTTTGAGAAATTTGAACTATTTCCTCATAACACATAATTCTCAACATGTCACTAAAAAAATTCATGGTTTTTCAAAATATTGCAACCTGAAAACCTTTAAAATGTTGAATTTCTCTATTAACCCATTTGTAAATAAACCCAAAGAACATATATTTATACTTGTAGATCTCAAAAAAACTCCCCTAGTTTATATCACCCCTATAAACCTACATCACTTACACAAATGGATTAAAATAGTTAACACAAATAGGGAGAGGGGACTAACCATAACCTCCTCATGCACTGGGAGGTGGATGAACATCGAGGTTCAACCGATGTTTCTCGAACACATGTGCTTACAATGGCTTAGTCAGAATGTCATCCACTTAGTCATTAGTTCCAACATGCTCCTGTTTAATCACACCTTGTTCAACCTTTTCCTTGATGAAGTGATATATGATCTTAATATATTTTTATGAGAGTGATGAATCAAATTATTCACAATACCGATCATGCTGTTATTGTCCTAGTGAATCACCATCGAGTTTTTCACATTATCACCAATATCAATTAGTTTTTTCATCATTCACAATAGACGAGTGAAAGATTTTATAGTAGAGATATACTATAATTCATCCATACTAAGATAAGTTATTTCCTTTTTATTTCTCAACTATCCCACACATTTATTTACTATGAATAAAGCACCACCACTGGTAGACTTTTGATCCACCAAATATCCATCCTAATTAGTATAATAAAATTATGATAATTTTTTATCCATTACTGATTCAAAGTATAAGACAAAATTGAGTGTACCTTGAATATACCTCATGATTCACTTAACTAATTCCAAATTATCTTATTTTAGATTAATTTTAAATAGGAACACTAAGCATGTTATAAAGATGATTTTTTTATTCTAAGAAGAGAATCCCCAGATGTGGACTTTTTCAAAACCTCCACTCTAAAACCTCCCCTCCCCATGAAGGGATCACTTCAGAGAGAGACCCAACCAGGAAGGAGATGTTTCTAGCTGAGATGGAAAAACATCCTAGAGGGTGATGACCCGATCAACGATGGTTTGACACAAAATTCCGTCAGCATGAGTGGTTCATAACTCATTTCACTCACCTGATCATGTTACAATCAAGTATAATAATCTTAAATTTATTCTCATGTACAAAGAAAGATCTACAAAAGTAACATTCTCATGCTTTCTAAGTTTTTTCCCAATCACAATTAGAGTTGAAATTGGTTTGGAGTCATGCATGTTGAATTTCTTTAGAATCTTTCTTGCATAGTTTTCCTGAGAAATGAAGGTATAATCCTTGTTCTGAAATACCCGAAACCCCAAAAAGTATGTGATTCCACCAATCATGGGCATTTAAAATTCATATTTCATGTGATTAGAAAACTCTTCCACTGATAACTACCTCCTTCCATAGAATATAACATCATCCACATACACAAGAACCATAAATTTATCTTCCTGTGAATTATTCACTTATAGATTATGATCATCACCCCTATTTTGAATTTAAGCTTCTTCAGATAAGCATCCAGTCAAGAATACCATAATCACAGTTCCTTCTTTAGACCACAAAGATCCTTATTTAATCTAAAAACCTTTTATTAATAATTTACAATTATAAATTCCATTGGCTATTCAATGTAGACTTATTCTTCAATAATTACACTTAATAATTTTGTTCTTACATCTATCTACTAAAATTTTTATCCTATTTTAATTTCCATAATAAGGAAAATCATGACTGATTCTAGTCTAGATACTGGAGAAAACGCTTCTTCAACATCATTGCCTTCAATATGTGTATAGCCTTTACACACTAAGCATGCATTTTTTCTGATCACATTTCCATGATCATAAAATTTGTTTTTAAAGATCCACTTTGTTCCAATCACATTGTGATTTCTAGGTCTCTTAACAAGATCCCATATTCAGTTCTTATCAATCTAATAAAGTTATTCAATCACATCCTTATCCCATGATTCATCTTTTTCTACTTATTCAAATGTGGTTGGTTCCAAAATTGATAGGAAGGAAAAATGTGCTTCATTCCTCATTCTCCTTGTTTTAGTGGGTGTGTTTCAATACCCAATGATGCTGGATTGATCAATTTATTCTCTTATAGTTCTCCTGTGAGGTTCTAATGAAGTTTCTTCATCCATGGTTTCCTCTTCTGATTATTCTTCTGAATCATCATCATTTTATGATCCCTGATTGTTTTTAAATACTTCCACTATTTTTGTATTTGAATTTTTACAATCTCCACTTTCTTCTTCATCTTCTATCATATCAGCATATGATCTTCTTAAGTCATTTATAGATTTATATTAAATGATCTTTACATCAATAATTTTCACAATTATTCCAAGATGATTATTGTTATATTTGTAGGATCTACTCTTCATTGAATATCAAAGGAATATTCCCTCATCTACAACATCACCATACTTTCCTTGATTGCCTTCTTTGTTTCAGAAGAAACATTTACTTCCAAAAACATGAAAATACTTCAGAGAGGGATTTCTTCCATACCATAACTCATATGTTGTCTTGATTTCTCCCATAAAATACCTATTCAATTTTGTGTTCACACCACTACATGTATAAAATATTTCCAATAATGATGAGAAATACGACTCTCAATCAACAAATTTCTATCCATATTGTTCACTTGTCAATTTTTATGTTCAACAACTCCATTTTTCTATAAGGTTCTCACTATATCCACCTAATGCTTTATTATATGTTTTTTGATGTAATTTTCAAATTTAATGAATGTGTATTCTTCTCCATTTTTAGATCGTATAATCTTGATTGTGCGAATTGTTTCATTCTCAGCTATTCGATAATAATATTTCATGATATCAAGCACTTTATATTTCCTCTGTATAATTATTACACAATCCATTATACTATAATCATTAATAAAAATAATTAATTACCTATCTCTATATGTTCTATCCACATTTATTATACCCCATACGTCTGTGCGAATAAGATCAAGAGGATTTGATGCCCTTTTGTTATTCATCTGATATGAACTCCCGATCATCTTACCTAGCATGAATGAATCACATGTATTTTCTCAATAACAATTTAGATTTGGGATTCCAATAACTATCTTAAGCTTTGATATCTATTCCATGATCTGTTGATTAATGTGACCCAACCTCCAACACCACAAGTTGTTTTATTCTTCAATTGTTAAGTAAAAAATTTTCTATTTACTATAAAACTGGTATAAATTTACATATATTCTACATCCTTTGATGATAGAATTACTTTATTTACTTTGAAAGTGCACCCCTTTTGATTAAAGTTCCTTATCAGTCCCAATTCATAGAGTTGTATCACACTTAAGATATTATGACACAAACCATCTACATAGAGAACTTCAGTTTTCCTTAGCTCATCATTTTCCAATTCTATACTTCCACTGAAATTTATCTTTAAAGAAACATCATTACCAAACATCATTGTTCCATTAGCATTTTTCTTAACATTCTTCAAAAAATCTGCATTTCCTATCATGTGGGATCATCATCTACTGTCAAGAATCTAGGTGGTACTATTATTTATAGCTTTAAGGTCTATTTCTATAAGGTTGGATTTCGTGATTTTTTTTATTTTATTTCCATGATATACCTAATTAAGTATAGGAAAAAGGCGACATTTCTAATATATTTTAAATATGAATGGGTTCATCATATTCATATTCTTCTTCCAGAGGATAATACCTATTTTCAAGAGAAATGCTTCTTAGTTGATGGGTATTGAATTAGCTCGGAGATCAGTAGTTATTGTTCCCAACTTTCATCTACCTATAATGAATAGATTTATGGCCATAGTTAGAAAAGTGAAAATAGTATCCATAGAAACTATTTATTCTACATGATGAGGGATATGGTCTCATTCTCCTTTGTTGACTTCTAGGTCCTTCACCATTTAGATAACTCATTGAATCTTCATAGTAAGACATGGTATGGCCCAAAAATCTAAAGAATTGACATTTCATAAGAGGAAATGTCTTCTAACTTCTATTCCTCCTCATGAACCCTTATTTTGTAAAATAATTTGATAGGTCATTTTCTTGGGAAACTTGAGGATAATTTTCATCTCTCTTTTCTGTTTGATTTGAAGCTTTATTTATTAGAACATCATGTGTCTTTGTGATATTTCCAACTTTTTTACTTCCCTTTATTTTGGTTCATCCTATTTCCAATCTCTGATGTTTTAGCATCACAATCAATTCCACATTTTCCTATAATTTTGGATATTTGATTACTAAAATCCATCTCTACTCCTTGAGAACAATGTTTATCTCTTTCTAGAAACTCTACATCTAAGAATTTTCTAAGCTACAATTTCTTCTTTGTTTCCCTTAATGTTTATCTAGTTTCTAGTTTACTCCTTAGACTAACAAATTCATCTTCAAGCCCCTCAATAATCATAGAATTTTCCTCCAATATTGATGTAAGGTCATTGATTAATTTTTCTTACTCTTAAATCCTAAGTTTAAATTACCTAACTTATTATAAGCATTCAAGAGTTGTTAAATGTTCTTCTACCTATAATTCTTCTACCCCTAATTATATTTAATCATTTTTTGCTTCAATTCGACCAACATACTCTGATGAATCTTCTAGAACAGATATCATCTCTCCATTTATATTTATTTGAAGGTAAAGCTTATCAATACCACCCTAAAGTTCCACCCTGATATCAAAAACACCAATCAAATTATTATCTTTATCTTTTTACCGAATGGCCCGAAGGCCTTCTTTTTATTTGATGTTGGATAATCCCCCTTTTAAGGGTTGAAGGGGAACCCTTAAATGACCCCTTGGTCCAAGGCATAAGGCCCATACATGACTCAATACCTGACCTCAAAGGCCCCAGTCCCGACACACTAAAACAATCCCTCCCCAGCATATTCATATTGAAGGCTCCTAGATCCCCACCTCACATGGCTGATCAGCTATCATTACCCCATGCAGAGCTGCACAGTGCCTGGTCCTGATGTAAGTTTCCATAACCTCTCATTCTAAATTCTTAACTATAGCCATCAAGAATTATTGGGTTTCATAATTTAACTCTAGTTTTTCATCCTCCAAAAATTCATTATCATAATGTTCTTTATTACTGACGAAACATTTTCTCTGTAATTTATTTCCTAATTTTAAGTCTCCCTTTTGGAGGAACATTTTCTGAAGTTTTTTCATGATTTTTGATTTACTTTATTCATTATAAAACTTTCTTAAGCATCAAGATACAATGTTCCCAATTCTACCACATCAAAAATAGGCAAGATGAAGCTTTCCTTCAAATCTACCTTTTCATATCTTGAATTTCTTAGTAAAAATAGAAATAAGTCCATCTTATACATTATCCTCATCAATAATATCTATAAAATTCTCATGTTTTTACATGGATTTTAATTCCATTTCCTTGATTAATTGAGTTTTTACATCTTCTGGTTTGACTCTCATTTCATAATCCACTAGTCTTTTTAGCAGATCATCAAGAGAAAGCTTAGAAAAATCCCTTTCCACAAGGGATGACACTTTTAGATTGTACAAAGGTGGAATCATTCTCAATATTTTCTTCCAAATATCAATATATTTAATTTCTTCACAAAGTTTTAAAATTTCTCCAATAACTTAAATATTTCAATTAAAAAATATATTTTCATTTTTATTAGGATGCATTTTCAGATCATCGAACCTATTGTAAAAAACTTGAAGTTTGACCTCCTTCAAATTTTTATCACATTTGTAAATATTTTCCATTTTCTCATACATAGACTTGGATGAAGCTAAAATCCTAACCTTTAAATATATTAGAACAGATAGAGATGTAATAAGATCATTTTTTTCTTTTTCATATACATCAATCATTTTCCTATTTGTTTTAGTCATATAAATACCCTATGCAGTGAAAAAAAGAACTTCCACCCCAAGGGATCTCAGATGATATCTCATCCTATTATTTCAAATTTGTAAGTTTCTTCCATCAAATAGGGGTACACCCCTAACATTCACTAAATTATCCATGAAAAGAATAGATGAAAAATTTAACTACAACAACCTGTATGATATGATACCACTTTCAGGAACTCAAAACACCCTAAGAGGTGAGGGGTGAATGAGAGTGTTAAATTTTTATTTTTAAAACAATGGATCTTGTTCCCATGTTGGTAGGAAATTGTTAAACCAACTTGAAGGAATCATACAATAATTAAATATTCACACATAGGGAGACACCAAAACAATTTTACATGGTTAAAAACTAAGGGATAATCCAAGAAGAATATTATAACAGTGTATTGGTCGTACCAAAATCCACTAATCTTCACTAGTTATGGAATACATAAGTTCATACATAGTCAACCTGATCCAAACACACTTTCTTTACATGATTTTAGGGATAACACACTACTTACCTCATAACACTTCTGTCAACTACCCCTGGAAGAATATATTGGGAGAAGTATTACTCATTTTAACAACTTGATGGTCACTTTAATATATTGGAATTTAAGTCTTTATTCCAAACTAGCATGATAATCTTCTTGTATCAATGTCCTGAGTTGATGCACCTGAAAGTATTGTTCACTAAAACTAAATGTTTAACACTACTATTCACAAATCTCCTAGTCTCCATGAAAACCACTTTACGTTTAAAATAAATACCAAGCTTCATGAACCTACACACTTTCATGAATCTATGAACCTTCTTGAACCTTTGTGAATATCACAACCTTTTCGGAACAAACTACCTTCACAAATCTCATTGAGTAATCATAGAATACACAAACATCATGAAACTCCTTTTTCCAAGATACCTAAGAATTAGTCAAGACTAAGCCAATATTTTCTTGATTCTTAGGCTCACAATGAATATCTCATTACCGAATCTTTCAGCCTTCATTAATTTATACCGATTCATCATTTTCCCTAATTCCTTTTGTATTAAATAAAGTGGGGGTAACCCCCTATTTATAGGCCCAAACTTTCGCGATGATTCTAATATCACAATGGATTTTTCATGAACCTCCAAATTCATGTTCACAAATCTCATTAATTCATAATTATCTAGTTAAATTTAACCCATTTGTGAGAATTCTAAAAGTCACGTAGATTTACCATCACAACATCGTGCTTTCACGAAGCTTCTTATAGTCACAAAGATTACCATCATCTCATCATGTTGTTTGTGATTATTATTCATGAAGCTCTACATCTTCATGAATCTTAACCTTCATAAAACCCAATCTTTGTGAAACTCATTCCTTTACCATATTTTAGATGAGACAATCTAGAAAAATGACTTTTCATGAAGCCCGTTCCTTCCTCTTGATTTTGAGCCCAAAAAATTGGAAAACACTAGGAAATGATGCCACCTTCAACACTGTATCCATATTATATTTTAAAATTACTTACATTGAAAACTTCATAATCAAACCAGTGTGGATTGAAAACAAACACAAACTAGACTCCATTTACAATAGTGAAAGACCTTGGTTACAAAAATGGTCAAAGGGATGAATGCGATAGGTACATTGGATGATGATATATCATTGTCATGCTAAGAAAAAAATGTATTTTTTTCTCATTCCATAATATAAAATTGTATTTTTAGTTTAAATCTAGGAAAGTGAGGAAACTATGTGTTTTGAATCCAAACATGAAGTCACTCATAGTTTAGAGTCTAGTAGGGATGCTCACAATTTAGAGTCCAATGAGTACATTCATGGTTTAAAATATCACGGGGACACTCTATGGATGAATCCTAATATGTAGTCACTTTAGGGGATGGGTTTAAATCTCTATAGAAATTTGATTAATTTGTGGGCATACTGCATCATAAGGGGGAGATAAGATGGTAATAATATTGGGATTGAACCTCAAATAGGTGTCTTATATATCCTGAATACTGGAATAAATACCCATATAGTTCAATTTTCATAGTTTAAGATGATGTGACAAGATAAATCCATGAAAATTAATATCATGTTATGAAGATGCTTGCAACATGAGAGGAATGAAAATAAGGGATTGAGTGAGTCTAACAAATTCAGCTGCTCAAACAGTGTTAGATGCAAAGGTTTAATAGGTGTAATATTGAAATTTTAGTCATGTGAATAGAGTTTACATGAGTAAATATGGATTAGGTAAAAAAATTTCCTATAAGTCATCACTCTCATAGAAGTTTGTCTCCACAAATGGTAATATTATGGGTATGAATTATCACATCCCAACCTTAAATTTCCTTTTTTATTTTATTTATTTTATAAGGGTTTACCTTGGATACTTCTTATCTTTTGATTTCCTAGAGTTTCAGAGGGCCCGAGGGAGGTTTCAGTTCTAGAAGATAAAAAATATAGTATTTAACACTATGAAATATGGTCTCACAACATAAACCACTTTTAAATAACCCTCATAAGTCCCATCTTAAAGCCTTTTGGTTTTTGGTCAGAATATGTTCATGCCATAAAAGGTGTTATATTTGGTGATATAAACCAACTTTTATGTGATTTATGATTACCTGTATTCATTGTTTTGAATATCAATAAACTTCCTATCACATCATTATTGTTATTCTACATGAAATAGTATGTGATAATGTCCTAAGAATAACTTTTATACTGAAAGTTCATAGAATTTACCCGCTATTATGAGAACCCAGAAGTGCCACAATAGTATTATTAAATATATGTTTTATTATATAATGATATAATTTTATGAGACATAAATGATATAGGCAATTATGGGTGGATACTTATATAATTTTGAGACACTTTATCATAATATACACTCTTGATAATTTCCAGTGCAGAAGATTATGAGAACATGACTCACCAGTAGGAAATACACATTTATATATGTTATTAGATGTCTTATATTTGGACATGTGTATTGATCCTTAAAAATTAAGATTATTATTATTAGATATTATTAGTTGAATAATTTTATGTATTGATGAAAATTTTGACAAAATATGTTCATGGTGAAGTAGGATACATTAGGTGTATCATGAATAATATTACATTAATGAATAACATTATGAAGAATTTAAATCTTTGGTCATTAATAGAAGTTGATATCTCAGTCCCTTTTATGTGAATTAAACAACTGAAATAAATCTATGGACATGGTGTTTTGTGACAAAGTTCATTTATGTAAAGTGAAAGAAATAGACACTGAACACATAGGTTGATGATACCAACATGCAACCTATTTAGTTAGAGATATCATGATAAAGAGATTATATTACACAATAAGAGTTTGTATGAGGTTTTATGTCATTGAGACATTAGATTATTTTTATATGAGTGTCTTAGAATGTTTCTAGATGCTAACCTTGGACTTTGGATAACTCTGCCTAATTCCACTGAGAAAGAGGATTAGAGGGACACACACTAAGTGTATCAAGAATCCCAGTTAAATATTAAATATTATTTATTATTTAACTTTTTGAATAAATTTATTCCCATATGTGGTTTAATAATTATTCTTATTCACTTAATCACATATATTTGGTCATTATTTATTCAAGAAAATATTTGTGCGCATAATAATTAATAAATATTTATTTAATATCTAATGAATATAATATCTATTTATTTATTGGTGAATAATTAAATGATATTTATTTATTAAATAAATATTAATTATTCAAGGTCGAAAAAATATTGTATAAGAATGAAAAACCAAGTTTAAGGGTCTAATGATAAATAATATATATTAAATATTATTTGAATAAATTTTAAATAATTTATTCGATAAATAATATTTAATTAATTCACTGGTTTTGTGCATATCAAGAAATGATAATATTATTATTAAGGAAATAATAAGGGCACATTCACAATTATTATTTTCTAACCCTAGAACTATTTAAACTCAAATATATTATTTCTAACCCTAAGGGTAGATATTTTTTTCAATTGTGTATAATGACTCCAAAGAATCCTCTCAAGTAATAGAAAACTCCTCTCAAAGTACAATTTCAAGAATGAAGTTTGGTCCACGTCCACTACCCCTATCAATTATAGAGATATTAAAGAGAGTCCTTATTTAAAGTGATTTTTTGGTGATCATAGACAAACGAGTCATGTGTTAAGATCTTCCATGCTATCACTTAGAGATTCCTACGACACTACTCAGAGGTTTGTGATGCACGTGTGGATCATCACTAGAGGGAATCTACACTTGATTTCTATGATGAAGAAATGGTACACTATAGAGACTATTTTAGATTAATCAATGAAGTAATAATTCATCATAATGTAATTATTTAACTATTTAAATTAATTATAAATCATTATGTGATTACCCCACATTTGGTTTCAGCATTCTCATGTAAATTAATCTTTGATTCAATTCCATTGGTTATGGCATTCATCATTGTGTACATATTATATTAATAATTGATTACAACAAAAAACAAGTTAGTAATGCCCCTTCCTATTCTTACACTATGTTCAAAACCTTCAAGTAGTATCAAAGGAGTCACATTATAATTTATAATTATTTAAATATAATTGTTTTTTAAGCATTTATCATTAGTTTTTAATTTTTGTTTAATTGTTATTTAAATATAAATTACTAGATATCCTATTATTCCTATTAATTTTTACAAATATAATAAAAAATATATTATTATGAATGAAGAACATTCAAATAAATCATCTGGTGGTGCCAATCATTTTGTCCAGATAACACAAGAATACACGACATGTAGTTCACAAGAACTCATTGTGTATCCATGTTTAATGCACCAGGATGACTAAAAAATTAATCCAAATCATCATTAATTTATTTCATGCAGGTGTAATTAATACACACCATTTTTTGGATGGTCCTGCCTGATGCACTGTTATACAGACTGCACTACGTGTAACTTGCATACATGAAGTGTATCCCATTAGTAAAATATGAGTTATGTGGTTTTACATTGCATGTGTGACTGGTAACCATGTAACTCAGAGACCACATGATTTGTATCTCAGGTACACACCATGTACTGCATTAATTTTCATGGCAAGAAGACACACCTAGTCCATAGGCATGTGCCACAAATAGATATTAATAAAATATACACGATGTGTAGTTGGATAATACACATCATATAGATACTTGATTATAAAAAATTCAAAAATTTATTTATTATACTACTTAAACCTTATCAACATGTATTCCAAGTATCATTTATTTGACTCATACACACCATGAGATTGGTTCTTATATTAAATACGTAATTAATTTATGTGTAATATTC
Source organism: Viscum album (assembly GCA_963277665.1). Taxonomy (NCBI): domain Eukaryota; kingdom Viridiplantae; phylum Streptophyta; class Magnoliopsida; order Santalales; family Viscaceae; genus Viscum; species Viscum album. The sequence continues at coordinate 1,296,145,609 of OY728152.1, forward strand.
TGAACCATATTTTACATATAAGCCACAATACAATGATCACTCTACACACATTAAAAAAAAACACTGTGTAAATTACATGTGTTTTTGTATTATTTATTTGATAGTGCATTCCATAAAATTATGTGATAAGATGTGTATGTTTCATGCCGCACGAGTAAACAATAGAAAAATATCATACATGCTGGGTAGTTTGGATGGGTACTCACCATGTTTCCTCCAAGGTAAAAGTTTTTCACTAAGTCAATTTTAAATAAATTATTTAATTTATTTAAAATAATGATGAATGATAATAAAAAAAAGTTTGGATGAGAATTTAGATAAAATAATTTATTAATTAAAGAATATAATTAATTGATTCAAGTATGATTTATCTTAAATAATAATTATTTGGAATGGATGATAGTTTATCAAATTCACAATTCGTTGCATGTATATGGATGATCATGAGCATATAATATAATTTTTTATGCGATTGGTTCCCTTTTTAATTTATTGTTAAATAAAATTGATGGTTCATGCATCATCCTCTTATTAGGTAAGGGCCTATGTGCCCATTATTTCCTTGTATGTAAATCCCCTAAACCAATCCTTTGGTTCCCCTCACTAGTGTATGAGTAAAATCGTACATAATGGGTGTAACCCTAGGAGAGTGGAGGTGGTTCAAGTTTAGAGTCAAGGTGAAACCAATCCAAGAGATACATGAGAGAAAAGGTGGGAAGCTATAACATGAACCAAGTTATGGTTCAAGGTGTTTTTCTCATAGTTAAACTATTAGTTTATCATCTTCTAGATAAAATAAAAATTAGGAAAATTTTATGATCACACCATTCTTATTATTTTATATCTTTCAAGTTACATGGTTAATTTCATTATGGATGTTTTTTCATGACCCTATGAATTAATGAATTAATAAGCATATAAGATAGAAATAAAATACATTATATTATGTATAAAATTTATCTTAGACATGGTTAATCACTTAAGTAAATACACTTAATGTTAAAAATCATGTAATAAAGATAAAATTGGAATTTTTTTTCCTAAAGAAAAAAATACCTCAATTATATATATTATTCTAGTATAGCCTTACACTACTTAAGTTAAAACCAAACCATAGTTTGAAGTGATTGAATGGGAAAATTTAGGGTGTTTTCAATTATCAGGGAATTCTAACTTGAGATTTGGGTTAAATTAACTTAGTTCATTTCAAGGGTCGACTCCTAAAGTAGGACTTGGTGTAACTGAAAGGAAAGGGTTAAGAAAATACAAATCAAGTATTTCAGGATTGGGGAGTCCACTCAAAAGATCAATGAACTTCTAGTTAATGTAGTTGGAAAAATTATTCCTCCCTAAAACCCTTAAAATAACTTATCAAACCAAAGTATGGGTTATGAGAAGGGGAATATGGGTCCTTGCCACTAGAATGTCCAAGAAATAGGAGATTATGAAACTAATAGTGAGGACTATTAGGTTTTGATAAAATAATGGGATATTAATAAATTTAATTTTTATTATTTAATTTTATCTGATAAAGTACTAAAATTATTCTCTTCCTAATTGTATAAATGACAATACACATGAATTCAACAATATCACTATGATCTATACATGAGTACAATAACCTTCCCAATATTACTAATTTAAAATAATGTAAAAGGCCCTTGTTCATTATTCTATACCATTAAATAAAAATATATGTGATTAAAAACCTAATTCTCAAAGTACCTGGATAAGAAGCTAGTGAGGAAGAATTTTCTCTCTATTAGAAACATTTAACTGATGCCACAGATGCCCAATGTTTTATGCCATCTTCCATGTATAATGAGATTCTAAATCAACACAAGGATATGGAAGCGTATAACATGATGTCTCACCTTGATAGTCACAATAAAGATAAGTTAAGAAAAGATACATATGAGATCTCCAACGAACTATTCATGTGTAAGATTAGAGATTTGGTGCTTAATAGGCCTTATGTAGTCAAGATGATTGTATATATAGAGCACTTAGACATCTCAAGTATTAAATTACCTGATGATATATGCACATATCTCATCCTTTCCTCACTACCTAAATCATTCTCCAGTTTTATTTTGAAATAAAAAAATGAGAAAAAATATTTCAAAACTTCTTACTCTCATTTTCTATGTTGACAAGGACATGGAGAATGAAAAACCCATAATAGTTATGGTATACAAGAAAATAAATAACAAGGTAAAGGGGTCCAAGAATCATAATTAGTATAAATATCCCAAGAACCATCATTCCATGAAGAATAAGAACCAAATGAATGAGAAGGAATAATATCCATTATGTTTTTCCATGTGGCATGCTAGGTCACTGGAAGAAAAACTGCACTTATAAGTAAGGGGAAGCTAAATGTGCATTCAATATCAAGTGTAATATCTCTATATCTAAAAATATTGTATTGTATATAACTTGTGTTTCTAGAATCTGTATCCAAATGAAGAAACCAAGTAGATTTTAAAATATTTCCATAGGAGAGGTGTATCTTTGAGTAGCTAATGGAGCACAACTTACTTATTTGGCTATAGGAGACTACCACCTTCTATTTCCAACTGGAATGATTTTGGTTTTAAAGAACTATTATTTATGCCATGTATTTCTAATAACATCATCTCTATTTATTTCCTTGACATGGATCAATTTATTCTAAAATTTAGAAATAAATAATATATCTTTACAAAGAAAGAATTTGTTGTGGTATGAAATAACTAAATAATAGTCATTATGTATTAAATTATGAAAACCAAGTGTTAGTAATAGATAACTAATCATGTTTTCATGACTCATATATCATCCAGTTGTGGAATCAACATGTTGAGCACATAAATGTGAAGTGTCAAAAATATCTTTATAACTATGGTTCTTTAGAATCTTTTGAGATAAAACTAATTGAAAGATGTCATAATTTTTTTGAAGGAAAAATGAACAAACCACCATTTAGTGGAAAAGGTGAAAGTGATATATATATTTTTCGATTGGTATACACTGATGTGTGTATAAACTTTATAGTATAAGATAGAGGTGGGTATTCTAACTTCATAACTTTTACTGATGAATTGAGTAGATATAGATATGTCTACTTGATTATGTATAAGTCTGAGGCCTTTGAGAAATTCAAATAGTTCAATAATGAATTCTAAAATTAAATTAGTAATAAGATAAAGAATATTCAATCTGATTGAGGTGGTGAATATCCTAACAAAATGTTTATTGAATTTCTTCTGGAGTTTGGGATTCTATCTCAACTTACTCCACCTTATACACCATAGTGGAAGGGTGTTAGTTAAAGGGGGAACCATACCTTTATATACATGGTAAGGTCAATGATGAGTCATGTGGATCTTACATTATCATTTTAGGGACCTAAATTATAAATTAAAAAACACACACTAAACTGAGTACTAGATAAATTAGAAAAAGTAGTTCCATTTGAGTTATGAAGTAGAAAGTAACTAGGTTTTTCACATACATGTGTATGGGGATGTGAGGTGTTTGTTAAGGCCACCTTTTCCAACAAACTATCACCTCGATGCATGAAGTGTATATTTATAGGATATCACAATGAAAATAAGGGATATTATCTATATAACCCCTCATACAAGAAAGTGATTATTTCAAGACAATACATCATTATTAAGAGAGAGCACATCCTCAATAATAATAGTGGGATAAAGATTAACTTTGATGAAGTTTATGCTCAAGATAAACAAGAGTTAGTATAAGAAAAAATTCTATAGGTCCCAATGGAATAAGTTGTTCCTGAAACACAAGTACTACGTAGGAGTAATATAGAGGTAATAGAACAAAAAAGATACAATTTTCTAGTCATCGAAGATGGCAACTCATTATTGATTTAAAATAATGATCCTATCTCCTACAAAGAGGAAGTATAGAGATTAAAATAATCAAAATATAAAGAAGACATGAATTATGAGACATATTCAATGTATCATAACCATGTTTGGGTTTTGGTTGATCCTCTAGTTGATGTAAATCCTATTGGGTGTAAATGGGTATTCAAGAGAAAACGATACTTTGAAGGTAAATTAAATACCTACAAAGCATGACTAGTAGATAAAGGGTTTAAACAACATCAATAAATTGACCATAAAAAAATTTCTCTAGTTTCCATGTTTAAATCCATTAGAATTATACTTTCTATAGTAGCTTACCACGACTTGGAAATTTGGAAGATGTATGTAAAAAAAAAACTACCCTTAATGGGAACCATCATGAAGATGCCTATATAAAACAAACAGAAGGGTTTGCGACTCCATGTAATACCAAAAAGGTTTTCAAGTTGCAGATATCTATTTATGGATTCAATAGAGTATCTAAGTTATGGAACATTTGTTTTGATGAAGATGTAAAGTAATTTTGTTTCATTTAGAAAGAATATGAGACATGTGTTTAAAATCAGTTTAGAGAGAGTATAGTAATTATCTTTGTAGTATATGTCAATGAAATATTACTTATTTTAAATTACATACTAGTCTTACAATCCATTAATAAATGGTTAAACAAGTGCTTCTATATGATGAAATAAGGTGAAAAAACATATATTCTAGAGATCATGATCTTTCATGATAGACCCAAGAGTATTCTTAGATCATGTCAAGGAAAATATATTGACCAAATACTAAATATATTTTGAAAGAAAAAATCCAAGATAGGATTGGTTCATTGTCACATTGTATACATATTTCTGAGAAAACATGACCTTATACATAATAGGAGAAAGAGGGAATGAGTAATATCCCATAATCTTCTGTGATATGATGAATCACCTATGCCATGTTATATAATATTATTGATGTTACCTATGATTTAATGTCCCAGAATTTCCATGTAATTTAAAACAATACATGGGATTATTTCGAGACCAAGAATTGAGACGATACGTGATTCCAAGTCCTAGTGAGACCAAAAAAAATGTATGAACTTTTTTTATGTTAATTAAAATAACGTGCATTCTTGGTTTTGGAAACTTTTAAACAGGTGATCAGATTTGAAATATGAGGGAACTGTTGTGTTTATAGAAGTGAGTTTTGTTTAGGGAGGACTTAACTTCGATGGACATAGGTCGACTACGAAATATATTTTTTGAGAATTTTAATGAAAAATAAAATAAACTTAAGAAAGTTTATTTTATTCAAAAAAATTTGCTGCAATGGAATGATGGAGCAACTATATCATTTCATAAATGAAACAGTGTAATGACATGGTGACTCAGTGTTACAGCAACCCTGAAGCATGTTTATTCAATTAATGTCTGAACAGGGATATAGGATCATTGACATGATTCTGGATTTGCTTTGAACCTCTAGAGGGCTTTCATCGGTGAGTGAAGAACGAAGAATCACCCACGATGAAAAAAATTATTCCCTTCCTTTCTCTTTAAAGGGTCGTTAATGATAACGGCGGACTGTGAATCAAAGATCAAGGATAGGCGAATGACGGCATGCGACTCTGTCCATCCATGTAAAACGATCCAAACTCCAGGCAGGGGTTGTTATTTAAATCTTTTCTTTCCCTATTTTTTGATTTAAATGACGAACACTAATCAAATTACGAACAGGTTGAATCTTGCTTCAATAATTCTTGTGTGAGGGTTTTATTTAAGGGGTTTTAACAAGATATTATCTTGGTGATTTTTAGTTAATAGTTATAAAAATAATGAATCCCGATCGACAAAAACATCGATCGATGTCCATTCATCTTTGTTGATTCATTCCATTCCTCTCTCAATTCTTTGTTCATCGTGGGTATTCACTATTAGTCCCACAACTCAACATTTGGAAATTGGTCGATCGTTTCACAACTGTTACTTGGCGTAACGATCCGACATCATAGATCTAGGATGGAAACAACATGACGGAGGTGCAACGATGAAGATGGAAAATGGATCAAGGCAATGTAGAAGATATAGAATGCAAATGGATTCACACTAGAAAGGGATCATGGCATGATTTTGAACCCCTATAGATGAATAACACAGCTCGATGATTCTATTATATCTTTCGGATCAAAGAACAAACCACCAAAGAGCGTCTGCTGGCCTGCAAAAGATCCCACTGGCTCACCAATACTGATAACGGCACACGACAACAGATGATTTCTAGTGCGGAAGAAGCTAGAAATCCATGGCGGTGACTAGAGGAACCCGCAGTGGCTCTTCCATGGGTGGCATCAGAGGCTGTAGCTAGGGCGGGCCACGACGGAGTGGGCCAGCAACGTGGCTGTGCCACATCGAGCTAGTGGCCTGTGGTCAATATACCACGTGTGAACATCAACGGTCAGCCGAGCCAGCAGCATGGTGCGAAGGGGATGTGACAATATACCGTGTCTGGGATGGATATGGTTGTCCTACTAGCATGAGTAGGTCTGAAGGGCACTAGGCTGCTGGGTGGCCAGGCTTGATGAAAATCAGCCCACCAATGCAGGTTGGGTTGGAGGAGGACTGTGCAGTTGGGTAGCCCGACAGATTGGACCCACGACCCAATGGGTTAGGTCTAGTAGGACTAATGGTCCAGGCTATATTGGGTTGGCTGAGCTGGGTTGGACCAACCGGACTCGAACCCCACCATCCCCTTTTTCACCAAAATGCCCGTTACTCTCAAACTGTAAGTCCAATTGACGAACCATCTATAGCATTGGGACCCATGTGATGAGGTGGTACTTTTGAGATGTCTTAGTGGGATTTTAGTTAGACAAACAAGGCCTGGTGGAGTTCTATTTATCTTTCATATGAGGGATTGATATAGGATCCTGATCCCGTCATAGGGGGTGAAGTAGAGATTTAGACGATACCCTTGGGATTCTATAGGAAGGTACGATACATGATCTCATTCCTGTCATAGATAATGGACCATGTTATGAAATGAGTTGGCTCAGAGCAAATCTTGGTGACCCAACAAGACTAAGTGATGAGTAGATCTAGGTGACCCAGTAGGCCGAAATGACTCTGTGGGTCTCAATGCCCTAGTGGGTCTATGTGGAGCATATACCACACCAAGAATCATGAATGGTCCTCACTTCTCTTTGTGGTACCTTATATATGGTTTTCGACATGGGTGTGACCAATATTTACACGAGCACCCATCCCCTATCAAGGATGATAATTCTAGTAGGTCCAGGATGTCCCCCAATGAGGCCTGGGTGCAGGACCCCCTATATGTGTATTGAGATATTTCCTTCCTCTGTGACTTAACTTGATCAGTGTAATTTGTGTAGTTCTTAGTGTTTATTCTTTGGGTAGGGACCAAATAAGTGGGACCTCTTTGCGAGGGTCTCTGACGACTTCATATCTCAAGGAACGAGTTCTCCCGGAATGAGTGTGCCTTGAGAAGAATCCTATAACCAAGGATTGGCTATGATGTCAAGACTCCTTGTCTTAGTGAGACCAGACATCTCAAGGAAACTTTGTGGAATATCGAGACCAGATGTTATCTCATATGATTTTTGTAGACTTGTTCTACATGCTTACTTTCAGATAGATCGAGGAGTGGGACCTCCCAGAATTGAGCATGCTATGAGCAGAACCATTTGGATGGCAGTGGATGAGACTTTGCATCTTGGAATCCTTTATGAGTATACCTGGATGTTCTTGTTATATGTTTTGTTGACATATACTTGTGTTGAGATAACTATACCTTATTTTTGGTGTTTCCATTATGGTCATTTTTTTGGGGTCCCCTTCTGAGTATTGTTTTACTCACCCATGTACAGGATTTTACCACATGTGTCATGTCTTGTGTAGTTGACCGATGATTTGGTGGAGTCCTAAGTGGAGTAGGACTAGGATCAGAACCAGATGGTTCCTTGTGAGATTATATGAGCTGAGGTGTTTCCGTCATCTTCATACAGTAACTTCAGTGCCCTTGTTTATAGGTTAGAATTTACAGTTATCTTTTTTTTGTGGGCTTGTGTTTCTTGCCCGATTTAACTTTACTACTTTACTTTCTACAGTACTCTATTATTGGGTTGTATTGGTATGCATGAATTTTCTTTATTTAGTGTTTTTACTCTCCACCCCCTCTGGCTTGTAGTTGGGTGCATTTGTATAGGATCTTAAGAAAATGCCTCCCATTTGTGGGATATGCCTACTTGGCGCTAGTCGCTAGCCCCTGGCCTATTGGAGGTGGGCTTGGGGTTGTCACAAAATGGGATTCAGGAGACAGGTCATGATAGAGTAGTATTAGAGGAGGTTGGTTCTACCTTAGGACTGAGAGTCCATGAGATTGGTTTGGGGAAACAATGTTAAGTGTTTTGAGTTCTAATTTCAGGCCAAAGACTCCAGTGTTTGTGTGGCGGCCAATATATCCATACACCAGGACTCTAGGAACCTGTTTTCCAACTCGGTACATGAAAACACTACTTGTAGGGAAATAAAGGTACATGCATCATATATGAATGGGTTGTGTTTTTCTATATCCTTCTTGAGTCACCTCACTAGGTATACTATTTTAACCGTGATATTTTTTGTTTTTCCCAGGATGTGTTCATGATTCCACTCAATGAGGTTTCTGAAGCAGGATCAAGAGTTTGGACTGATTCTTGATGAGGCCTCCCTAATGGGAGATAGTCATAGAGAAGTTTTTCTTCTGAATGGTCAGTAGGTGACAGTTTCTTCTGATGATTAGTTATCAAACCCACCTCTAACGGTTCAGGTGGATGAAACTTTCTAGAATGAGTCATGGATGTCTCTTTTAACACTAGATGATGAAGTAAAAGTTTCAAATGTGTATCATAGGTTTCTAAGTCATCAATCACCCAAGAAGAAGGGTCAGAAGGACCTACCAATAGCAGGTGCACAACAAAAGATACAGAACTAGAGGTTTCTTTAGAAGTTCCAGGGACACACTAGTTCCCATAAGAAAAGGATAATCTATGCTTGTCTCAAAAGTGGGTATCTTGTGAAAGATTTCCCCACTATTCATGATACAGTTAGATAGGTGGTTGATGAACCCCCAAGGAATAGGCATCAGCGAGAGAAGACAAACCCTTCATGCGGTGGACGTGGCAGGAGAGTTGGGGAAGTGGTAGGTGGTGGCCGACATTTTGACGTGTTACCACCACCAACTCCAGGTGGTCCATACCAGACTTTGGGACTTGGAGGATAGGGGAGGATACAGTTGTAGGATTTCAAGGCATATAAACCCAGGACTCCAGGAATGATTCAAGGTTTGATTTATGTATTCCTACTTTAGTTGCAGTATTGATAGACACTTGTGCTAGTGATTTTATTTCCTGCCACTTTTTCTTTTTTTATACCTAGAGGTTCCGATTAAAACATTAACATGATCCTCACATTTAGAGACTCCTATTAGAGGAGACCAAATGACCACACATTGGTGCTGATAGCATGAACTGACTCTTAGAGGTGAGAGTTTCAGTTGGGATCTCTTGGTAGTGGCATAAAGGCCTTACGATATCATTCTCAGTATTTACTAAATCCTTAGTTCATAATTAGACTGATTATTTTAGGCAAAGGATGTGGTTCATCCACGGTGATGGAACAATATTTCCCTTTACTAGAAAAGGGGAAATCCTTGTAGATCTTGATGGACTCAGGAAGAGGAGGGTTTAGCTGATTTCTATTCAGTTGGATAGTCCGACCCTTGGTATAGTGGATGTTGTGATTCCTCAGGTTTTTTAGTGGTGGTAGTGTATAAGGATGTCTTCCCTGAAGATGTTCTAGGTTTACCTCTTTTTTGAGAGTTAGACTTATGCATTGGTCTACACCCTGGGGTGGCACTAATATTTACGCCAGTATATCAGATGGCTCCCAAGGAGCTCCACAATCTAGGGGAGTATATGGGGGACTTGTAGAGGAAAGGCTTAGTAAGACCCAGTGTTTCACCCTGGGCATCCCCAAGTGATCTTTGGTAATGAAATATTAGTGTACTCGACATCCTAGGGGGAGAATGTGAGACACTTAAGAATGGTCTTGGATGCACTTCAGGAGAACCAGCTACATAGAAATATCTTGAAGTGTCTATATTGGATTTGAAAGGTCCCTCTTTCTGGGTAAGGGATTCTTAGAGGTTGGAGTTTTAGTGAAATAAATGACGAGGAATGTAGTAGTAGACGATCCTAGCAGGAATCTAGTTAGTAGTTACTAAGTGAGGCATTAGAGTGGTTGGACTCATTGATGTTATCCTTCATGAATGGGGGTGGAGCATCTTATCTCCAGTAATTGGTTGTTACCTGTACACTTTTAAATGAGTCAGGGAGGTACAACTCGGTGAAACCAAATGTGAGTCTTTATGTTCTTAGTTTCCTACATGGAATACCCCTAATAGACATTTGAAAGTTGGGGAGCATGTTTTTATTTTTAGAGGATGCACAATTGTAGTAGTGGATGCCTAAAGTGGAAAGATTCATTGGGGTATTCATATGGGTATCAAGGTGGACATCATGGATGAAAAAATAAATTCAAGCTAGGATTACCTATTAAGATAAAAAGTTGAATGATTTTTTGAATCATTTTCATGGGTTGTTCCTTATCTTTCTTGGGGTACCCAGAATGAAGTGGGAAGGAATATTTATGGACTTCATAACAGGTTTAACAAATACTTCTAGGAGACACGATACCATCAGGGTGATCATTGACCGACTCACCGTGTTTTCCCACTTCCTAACTACTTAGGAAAAAATTTTAGTATAGGGATTTGCATGCCTCTATATGTAGGATATAGTTCAACTCTGTAGAGTTTAATCGCTGATTGTTTCAGATCGTGATGTTCTATTTATATCCTGGTTGTAGAAGGGATTGCAAGAGGTGTTTATAGAGAATGTTTAAGTCATCTAGGAGTGGATTAAGTATGCATGTATCTGTCCAAAGTTTTTTTGGCAAGCAGAAAAGACCTTTGGAGTTTAAGGAAGAAAATAATATCTTCCTTTGGGTATCACCTCGACGAGGGTTATGGAGATTTTTTATTGGCAGAAAAACTAATCCAAGGTTAATAGTTCCTCTTTTAGGTACTACATAGAGTTGTAAAGGTAGCATACTATTTGACTCTACCCTATAGTGGGACTAAGTACACAACATCTTCCATGTGTCGCAGCTGAGGATATTCGTGCATAATCCTTGCATGTCGAAATCTGGGGCGAGTTGGACATCGATGTTGGAATGTCTTGGGTTGAGTACCAAATAAAGATCACTGATCCTTTATGGACAATATTTTCCCTTTGTGTGTGTCTGGAGGCAGCCCGAGTATCTTAAGAGGATAACATGGGAGTAGGAGGCTCAGATTCATACTCGGTACTCTCACCATTTGTTTTTTAGCCCTTGTTTTGGATTTTGAGGAAATAAAATCCTAAGTTGGGGAGAATATAATGTCCCATTATTTCCATGTAACTTTTTTAAAAGTTATATGGGATTATTTCGATACTAGGCGCTGATATGGCGCATGATTCTGAGGCCTGGTGAGCCCGAAACAAATGTTTTAACTTTTTTTAAGTTAATTAAAATAACACGCATGCTCAGTTTTGGGAACTTTTAAATGTGTTCTCAGATTTGATATCCAAGGGTACCTTTGTGTTCAAAGAAGTGGGTTTTGTTTAGGGAGGACCTAACCTTTATCAACGTAGGTTGATTACAATGAAATATTTTTTGAGTGTTTAAAAAAAATAAATTAAACTTTAGAAACTTTATTTTATTCAAAAACTTTCACTACAACACAATGATAGAGTAGCTATTTCATTTCATAAATGAAACAACATAACTATGTGGTGACTCAGTGTAACAGAAACACTGAAGCACATTTCCTCAATTAATTTCTTAACAGGGATGCAGAATCGTTGACATGATTCTAGATTTGCTCTAAACCTATAGAGGGATCGCATTGGCAAGCAACGAATGAAGAATCGCCCATGAAAAATAAACTTCTTTCCTTCCTTCCTCTTTAATGGGTCTCCAATGATAATGATAGACTACTAATAAAAGATCAAGGATATGACAATGACAGTGTGCGACTCCACCCTTCAACGATGAACGATCCAAACTCCAGGCAGGGGTTGTTATTTAAATATTGTCTTTCCCCGTTCTTCGATTTAAATGAAGAATGCGGATCAACCCATGAACAGGTTGACCCATGGTTCAATCGTTCTTGTAGGACGGTTCAATTTATGGGGTTTTAATGAGAGATTATCTTGGTGATTTTTGGTTAATCGTTCTAATGACAACGAAACTCGATTGACATGATCATCGATCGAGGTCCATTCATCTTTGTTGATTCATGAATTTCCTCCCTCCGTTCTTAATTCTTCACCATAATTCATAATTTGGACCATGAATTGACATTTGTAAATCAGTCGATCATTGTGAAACTGATCCTTGGTGTAATGATCCGACATCTCAAATTCAGGATGGACACGACCCAACAAAGGTGCGACGATGATGGTGGAAAACAGATCGAGGCGGTGCGGGAGATATTGAGTTCCAACATCTTCACATGATAAAGGGATTATGGAATGATTTAAAACTATGATGATGAAGAAAATGTCATGAGGATTCTGTAATGTCTTCTAGATCAAAGAACATACCACTAGATCACGTACGACGACCCGCAGAAGATCCCACCAGCATGCCGGTGTGGCGGAATCCAGATGCCTGTGGCGACGACTAGAGAAACCCACAGCGGCTCGGCCGTGGGTGGAATCAGAAGCTGTGGAGGCATGGGCCAGTGACATGGCTGCGCCGCATTGAGCTAGTGGCACACTGTCAACGGATGACATGCGGAGATCAGCAGCTGACCGAGCTAGCCGCATGGTGCAAAGGGGACGTGACGAGCTGCCATGTCCGATCTGGAAGAAAATCGGACCTATAGTGACGAATGGACCGAAGGAGGAATAATCTAGGTCTATCAGGCCCAATGGGAATGACCTTTAGGCTAGGCCGGACCCAAACCACACTGGCCCCTTTTTCACTAAAATGCCCATAACTTTCAAACTGTAAATCCGATTGACGAGCCATCTACAACATTAGGACCATTACAATGAGGCAGTCCTTTTGATATGGATTAGTGGCGGTTTTATTTGTAATAGATGGTCATGATGGATTTCTATTTTTCTTTCCTATGAGGGATCAATACAGGATCCCAATCCCATCATAGGGGGTGACAATAGAGATTGAGATGATACCCTTGGGATTATATATGAAACTATAATGCAGGATCCCATTTCTATCATAGAGAATGAACCATGTTATGAAATGAGTTGGATTAGAGTGGATATTGGTGACCTACCATGCCTAAGTTATGAGAGGATATATGTGACCCAGCATGCCAAAATGACTCTGTGGGTCTCAGTGCTCTGAGGGGTCCATATAGAGCATGTACCACACCGAGAGGCACAGTTGATACTCACTTATCTTCATGGTACCTTAGATAGGGTTTTTGGAATGGGTATGATTGATATTTACATGGAAAACCATCCCCTATCTAAGACTATAATTCAAGTTGGGCTAGGATGCCTCCCAATGAGCCCTCAGTGCAAGACCCCCTATATGTGTATTGAGATATTTCCTTCCTCCGTAACTTGACCTGATCAGTTTACTTTGGGTAGTTCTTAGTGTGTCTTCTTTGGGTAGGTCCCAAAGAAGCGGGACCTATTTTAGAGGGTCTCTGATGACTTCATAGCTCATGGAGTGAGTTCTCCCAAAACAAATGTGACTTGAGAAGAATCCTGTGACCAAGGACTGGCTGTGATGTTGATACTCTTTGTATCAGTGAGACCAGAAGTCTCAAGGAAACTTCGTGGTGTATCGAGACCAGAAGTTCTCTTGGATACTTTTGGTAAAATTATTCTACGTGCTTAATTTCAGATATCTCGAGGAGTGAGACCTCTCGAAATTGATCATGTTATGAGCGAAACCATATGGCTAGAAGTGGATGAGACATTGCATCTTGGAATACTTATGAGTATACCTTGATGTCATTGTTATATGTGTTGTTTAAATATACCTATGTTGAGATGACTGTACCTTCTTGGTGGTGTTTCCTTTGTGGTATTTTACTTTGTGTTTGGGGTCCCCTACTGAGAATTGTTTTAATCACCCCTGCACAGGTTTTTCCCACATGTGTCATGTCTTGTGCAGTTGACCAACACTTTGGTAGAGTACTAGGAAGTGCAGAACCAAGAGCATGATCAGACGATACTTTGTGATATTAGGAGAGCCGAGGTGTTTCTGGTAGCTTCCTACAATAGCTTCAGTTCCCTTGTTTGCAGGCCAGACTTTACAGTTGTCTTTTTTAGTGGTCTTGTGTTTCTAGCTCGGTATCACTTTATTTATTTAATTTTTACTATAATTTATTATTTTGTTGTAGTGGTATGCATGTTTTTCTTTACTTAGTTTTTTTACTCTCCTGCCCCTATGGATTGGAGTTGGGTGCGTGTGTATAGGATCTTAGGAAAATTCCTCCTATTTGTGGGATATGCCTACTCAGTGCTAGTCGCTGGCCCCTGGACTATCAGAGGTGGTTTTCGAGTTTTTACAGCATGGTCCTCGGGGGATGGGTTTTGAAATATGCCCTGATCATGGTAGGAAGATATCAAGGTAATCCAGGTGAATATCATTGGTTCCTATTAATTCTATCTATAAGTATTTGGGAAGAACTACGGGAATGTTCCTGGTGTATAGAGGAGATGGGGATCTAGTAATCAGAGGTTATACTGATTCTAGGTTTCAAACAAATCAAAATGATCGAGAGTCATATTCAGGATATGTCTTTAGTCTCAACAGAGGAGATGTGAGTTGGAAGAGTTCAAAGATGTCAGTTTGTCGTTGATTCTATAGTGGAGTCCGAGTATATAGATGATTCTATTATAACAAAAGAAAATAAATAGATACAAAAACTTTTTCAATATATTTATGTGGTACCTAGAAATAAATACCTTATCCCATTATATTTTTATAATTTAATGTCCCAACCCGGGTGCCACATGTTGGTGCCCCGAGCCGATTGGTTACGTGACCTCAGGTGTGACTCTTCGTATACTATAGGATGCTGAATAGTAGTGAGGGTCTAATATATAACATGATGATACTATACCCTATTTATCAAAGCATCAAAATATAAGAAATCAATATATGACATCCAAAAAATAATAAATAATTACCATAATAATACCATAACCAACGAAGACCAACATCACATGATAATCCCAAAACATAGATAAATGATTATAAACTGAAATAATAGATATTACATGTACTATATGAGTAAAGTTTCAAATGAAAACCCAAAATAAAGACACTAAAAACTCCTAATAAGGTACCAAAATCAAGTAAGGTTCCCTCATCCATGATCTATCCTAACCCAGCCATCTAAAACAAGGCTATTTCCCTTGTTCTATCCTACAAACACAAAGTCTATTCGGGTATCGAATAGGAAACCCAAGTAGGGTGTGTGTAAAAATTAGTAGGACACAAAAAATGGATTCTAAAAAAATATCCAGTCTATAATAGTATATACAGCTATATAATAAATAATTTAAAAGGTAAAGTAAACAATTTTCACATTAAATTATTCTTTAATTAACCACCAAAATCCCTGGGTTCACAATGAAAACTAAACCACTAATACCTTGTTTGGCCTATACTGAAGTCTAAATCATTCACCAAGGAATATCACATTTCATTTCATCATGGGTTTCCATTATTAATTTAATTACAATTTCACATTCAAAAAATGGGGGCCTAGAGCTGCAGTCTGGCACCCTGTGGGTATTTGGAGTAGTAGTCCTTGTTCCATAACTCAGTGATCACATGAAATACACACATATATATTTGGGTCCTAGAGTGGTAGTCTAGAAACCATGGGTATTTGGAGTATTAGTCCCTATCCCAAACTCAACGATCACATAAAATACACACATATATATATTGGGGTCCAAGAGTGATAGTCTGGAACCCCATAGGTATTTAGAGAAGCAATCCTTGTCCCATAACTCAGTCATAAATTAATTTATCAACATGGTAATATATTCATCATCAATTCAATCATAATGTAACAACCAATGGGTTCCTATAAATTTCATAATCACATGTTGGACCAATTTCATATTCACATGTTAGGACAATTTCATAATCACATGAGAAAAGAAAGAAATAAATTAATTAAATCTAGAATACAATTTCCCAATGTGTAAATTTCAATTGCATAATTACATATAAAGAATTATCATCAAGACTATGGTATTTTACAATTATACCACCAACCTCAAAGTTGTTGATGGAAGTTTGCCAAACTGAATTCCCCAAATTGATGCAAAATGATCAAAACTACAATGGAAAAAATATCTAGGATCAATACTTAAGATCAATATCCAAAGGATTAATATCCATCAAATCCTAGATCAAAATAAATGAAAAATCATTCCTCTTCATCAACAAGAGAGATGAGAGAGAGAGAGAGGAAACCAAGCATGGAAGAAATCACTTACAAAAGGGGAACCAATATTTCAACTGAATCTTTGATTCACTAAGAAAGGGGTTCAAGGAGTATTGGGATCCACCTAGGATCCTATAAATACAAATAAAATAGGTTTATCCCAAGCAGGGGTTAGTGGGGATAAAAAATGGGGAGGGGGTCAATATTTTTTTTTAAATTTCATTGGAATTAAATTCCACACACATAGTTTCCTGGGACGAGTCACATGATTTTAAAAACCATGCCACTTAACCATGCACCTATACTTAGGGGGTTCACAATTTCTCATAATTTGAACATGGTTTGACAAAATATGTGCCAACCGTGAAAACTCCCTTTGTTTGAGGGTGCACGGTTTGGGGAGGTAGGACTCATGGTCTGGCCAAACTATGTGCCACATCCTATATCTCCAAAATAGGGTGAACGGTTTCCTGGGGAAAATTGTATGGTTTTTCTTAACCATAAACCAACTGTACACAACCCCTTGGGCTTCCAAATTTCTCAAATTTCACTAGAAACAAACCCAAATAAAAACCCAACCAAGCATTACCAAACAAGGGTAAAATAGTACCTGAAAATGTGCATGAGGCATCTCTAGAAAGGTTGGAATCTTACAATCTCCTCACTTTATAAAAATCCATTCTCAAGCTGTACACCCAAGAATCTCTAAGATTCCAAGGTAAAAAGATTAGTCCAATGATCTCGCATATCTACTTCTCTCTCCCATGTTTCTTCCTTAACACATATGTACCACCCCAACACTCGGACAATTGGCAAGGTCTTTCCCCACAACATCTTCTGATTGAGATCCATAACACAAATTGGATTCTCCTCAAAGGACACATAAACCTCAAACTCAACATCATCGAAATTGATCACATGAGAAGGGTTAGGGTGATACTGGTGAAGCTGTGACACATGAAAAACATCATGCATAACACTATACCTATGTGTAAGAGACAATCGGTATGCCACCAACCCAATACTCTCTATAATATCAAAAGGACTAAAAAAATGGGCACTAACTTTCCCTACCTCTGAATCCTATGGTGACCCAATATAGGTGACACCTTAAGGAACACGCGATCGCCTATTTTAAACTCAAGGGGTCTTCAATATCGATCAATATATGACTTATTTCAAATATGAGATGTATCCATATGTTTCCAAATCAACTAGACCTGATCCGATGTCTCTTACATGATACTCAATCCCAAAAACTCAGAATCACCCACCTCCATCAAACATAGAGGTGATCTTCATGATATACCATAAAGTACCACATATAGTTCCATTTGAATTGTTTACTGATAACAGTTGTTATAGGTGAAATCAACGAGTGATAAGTGATTCTAACAAGACCCACCAAAGTCTAGGGCACACGCCCATAGCATATTATTTGATACCTATATAGTACATTCCAATTGACCATTTGTTTATAGATATAATTCCATACACAGAAATATCTGGGTACCCAATGATTTCTGTAATCCATTAAAAAAGTGTGAATTAAAGCGTGAATCATGATTTGAAACAATAATTTGCCGTACCCCATGAAAATAGACTATTTCCCGCACATACTTCTCACCTAACTGATCCACTATGAAAGTTTCCTAAATAGGTAAGAAATGTGTTACTTTCATCAGTCGGTCTAGAATCACGCAAATAATTTCATTCTTTAAAGGCATCCTTGAAGGACCCAACATGAAGTCTATGGAAATGTTGTCTCACTTCTATTACAGAATGGGTAACGACTATAGTAAACCACCAAGTCATTGATGCTTGGACTTCACCTTCTAATAGGTGTATCATCAGGTCACGAACCCTGCAACATCCCTTTTCATGCTTGACCATAAAAAATTTCAACATAGTTCAGGACAGATTTTAGTCAAACCAGGATGCACCACCCACTTTGAGGCATGAAATTCATGCATCATCTTCTCAAACATACAAGTAGGCATAACCACACAGTTCCAAATATAGATTATATCATCCTCATATACAGTCCAATTAGAATGTGAATCCCCGCCTCCATGGAATTCCCTCAAGACCAAACACTTTGGATCCTCATAATGCCTCTCCTTGATCCGAACCAGAATTATGGACTCAACAGATCAGGATATAAGGTTCATCTACTCTTGTACCTCCTAAACCTCTATATGCATTTCATCTAGAAAATCAATCATCTTATAATTAAAACTAGACTTCTAAACTACCTGATACTTTATCATCATTCTCAAAGTTTTAGCAAAATTTTTTCTCATCCCCAATGTATAGGCCAACTCAAAATCAAAAGACTTCATATACTCAACCCATCTCTATTTCTGAATATTCAAATTTCACTATGAAAAGATACACTTTAAGATTTTGTGGTCGGTATACACAGTTGAATTTTCACCCAACATATAATTCCGCAAACACTTCAAGGCATAAACCACTACAGCTAACTTGAGAGCATGTGTAGGGTAATTCAATTCATGTGGCCTCAACTTCCAAGACCCATATGCCACAACACAATCTACCTGCATCTGCACTACTCCAAGTCTGACTCTAGACACATCACACAACACTGTATACTCCTCACCTAGCTTGGGTAGGTTCAAAATCGATGTATTAGTCATATGATTATTTAACTCATAGAAATCATTCTCATATACTGCTGACCATTCAAACTTATTCCCTTTTTTGGTCAATCTAAAAAGTGGTGATGCTAAGTGGGGAAATTCCTAGATGAACCTCTAATAATAACCCACTAAACCTAGAAAACTATGGATATCCATAACATTCTTGGAATGATCCCAATAAACCATTACCTTTACCTTCTATATATCCACTGACACACCTTCCTTTGAGATGATGTGACCCAATAAATGTATCTGATTGATCTAGAATTGAAACTTATATAGCTTGGTGTATAGTCGATGCTCTCTTAGTATACTTAGGATGATTCCAAGATGATGAGAATGATATTAATGAGTCCTATAGTGCACAAATATTTCATAAAAAAATCATAAAATAATCTAGGTATGAGTAAAAGATTTGTTTCATCAATTCCATAAACATAGTAGGAGTGTTCGTCAACCCAAACTGCATCTTGAAAAACTCATATAGGCTATACTTCTTAAAATGGTGTGTGGAATATCATAAGGTATAAATATAAACTGATGATGAATCAATATCAAGAAAAATCTTAATATTTCAAGTATTTAAATATCCTAAAAGAAATAATACTCCCCAACCTCAAGAGAACACCCCTTGCATAGACATATTTCCCTCGACCTCACTCTTAATGGTGTGTCGATCATCATGACCCCACTCACAAAATCCACCGCAAGACTCAAAATATTCACAAGTTTTATCAACTTAAAATAATTATAGGATCCTATATCATATAATACAATATAAATAATATAATCTACAATAATAGTACCTCTGACTATTAATGGACTATCCTCTCTATCCACGAGTGTAGGCTGAACTGCATGCAACTGCCCTGCCCCTCTTCCCCGTGTTGTTGTCTGAGTCCCTTGATCCATTCCACTCTATTGATATAGGCACTCTTTCCCCAAATTACCATATCTACTACCTTGATCATCATAGACAAAATAACCCCAACTTCTCAACTGATATGGGTTAGAAGACCCTCTTCCATCACTCTAACTCTGTATGGTTCCTCTATCATTTCCCATCGGCTGAGGGTTTTTGCAATACCTCTATAAGTGACCCATCCTACCATAGGCTTGACACTCTACTGGTGTTTATGAAAATTTTATACAAATGTTTCCCAACCTACTATACTATTGGAAGTATATTAAATTAATTCTATTAGTAACTAATCCTCCCCAGGATACTTTGGTTTATATTTACCTACTTGAAATTCTCATAGCGATGCTCCCCACTCTCAAAAGATGTACCTCCTGATCATATAGAAGAAACCACCTGAATTCCACAAGAAACATTTTTAGGTTCCCCTCAGAAATGAGAGCCTAAATCACCACCTAAAAAAGCTGCTTCATCCTAAAGATGTTAACTTGGGAATTAATCTCATATTTAATCCCATATTGAAAAAATATTTCTGTAGTTGCCTCATGTCCTTATGAAACTGAAAAAAAGTGTTGAAAATAAATTAATTGACCAATATAGTCCATTAAAAACATAATCCCCTGGGTCAACCTCATAAAATATTCTTACCTCTCCTAACTCAACATCTCATGGTAAATGTGTTCTTGAAAATTCTCCTGGAAGTCCCTCCATACCACGTTCTCTAGTTTTCCTTCCTGATTTTGAATTTCTAACCAATTATTTACTTGACCATGTAACACATAAGCCTCTATCTTGAATCTATTCTTAGAAGGAGTCTTTAAATGGTCAAGGATCATCTGGATAGACTCAATCGAGAACTTAAATACCTTAGGTCCACCCTCTCTAGTGAATGTTGGAGGGTGCTGCAACTAGAATTCCCATGTCAAGTCAGACATACTCCATGAAAACCATCCTAGTCCTCTTTCCATAAGTTTCATAAAGTGAGAAAAGTTCCCATAAAACTACTCTCCCACTTTTTCATATAGAACTATCGAAACCTATGGTTCCACTACCAGAGGATCATTTCTAGGCATGTCCTCCTATTATCTTATCAACAAGAATAATCATGGAGTTATATCTTTATAATGAAAAAAACGTATTAGGACACATAAAAAATCATTAACACAATTTAAAAAGAGTGATTCACATAAATCCATAACAAATCACCCCCATACCCCACCACGTAGTAAAAAATGAGGCACTAACTATACCCTCAACCATCCCTCATCTGAGTCATGGATAACATAGTGTAAAAAAATTTATTATTTCACAGTTTCTCATTAGAAACCCAGTTATACATTTTAATTCACCACATTTAGCATCATTTATAATTTCAAATTTCAAATTAGGCACATTTTTATCTTAAATTACTCAAATAAAAAAAATCATTTTCATTTGAACAATTCACCTAAAACCTACTTTTTTGTGCATGCCTGAAATTATGCATGCCATAATAGATCCTGAGTTCCTAGAATGATTCATGTATACTCAACTTTTATGTCATACCAGGCCATGATGGAAAATCTCAAAAAAATAAAAACATCACACAAAAAGTGAATCACTCAAGGTGAAATAACATTCAACTGTAACAGAAAACATCAAGAACATCAATCCCACCATGGTTAGTTGGGTTTCCCCCACACATGAGTTTTCTAATCCCATTCACAAGATCATGACCAAGTCTTGAATCATCCTAGTATTCTATCTACCATTCCCAAATAGTAATAAAATAGAAAATAAAATAAAACCACATTTTAGAAAACTTTATAACATCCCAACCCATGTGCCACATGCAAGTCCTCCGAGCCAGTTAGTTATGTGACCTCAGGAGCATCTACCCATTTTCTAAAAGCTTCTGACTAGCAACGCAAGTCTAATATATAATGTGGGGAGACTATACCCTCTTTATAAAATATTTCAAACAACAATAATCAATAAACAATATCCAAATGATAATAAGAAATAACCATAATAATACTATAACCAATAAATACTGACATCACATAATAATCCCAAAACATGTATAAATGATCATAAAATAACAAAATAGATATTTCATGTCCTATCTGTGTCAAGTGTCAAATGAAAACCCAAAATAAAGACACTAAAAACTCCCAAATGGGTCTTGAAATTATTCCCGGTTCCCTTATACATGCTCCATCACAACCCATCCATCTAAAATAGGTATCTTTACCTTTTCCTACCATATAAACATGAAGTTTATTTGGGTACCGATTAGGAAGCTTGAGTAGGGTGTGATTACAAATCAGTAGGCCACCACCAATAGAATCTAAAAAAATATTCAGTCTATAACAGTGTATTTAGTTTTATAAATAATTAAGTACAAGGTAAAGTAAAAAGTTTTCAAAATAAATCATTCTTTAATTAACCACATAAATCCTAGGGTTCAAGATGACACTCAAACCACTAATACATTATTTGACATGCACCAGAGTTTGAACCTTCCACCAAGGGATATCACATTTCATTTCATCATGGGTTTCCATTATTAATTTAATTGAAATTTCATATTCAAAAAATGGGGGACTAGAGTAGTAGTATGGAACCTTGTGGAAATTTGGAGCAGTAGTCCCTATCACATAACTCATATATCACATGCACCACACACACACACACACATATTGGGGGCCTAGATTGGTAGTCTGGAACCCTGTCGGTATTTGTAGTAGTATTCCTTGTCCCAAAACTTAGTGATCACATTAAATACAAACATATATATATTGGGTTCCTAGAGTGGAATTCTGGAAGTCTGTGGATATTCGGAGTAGAATTCCTTATCCCTAAACTCAGTCACAAATATCACATCACTTGGTTCTATATTCTCAACCATTTATCAACCATTTCCATAATTCAATGTCCAACCAATTTCATAAATTCATTTATCTACATGTTAATTTATCCATCATTGATTCAATCATAATGAAACACCCCATGGGTTTCTATCAATTTCATAATCACATGTCGGACCAATTTCATATTCATATGTTAGGTTAATTTCATAATCACATGAGAATGGAAATAAATCAATTAATTCAGTCTAGAATTAAATTTTATATTGTGGAAATTTCAATTTTACAATTAAATACACATAATTATCATCAAGACTATGGTATTTTACAATTAGACCACCTACCTCAATTTCATTGATGGACATTCTCCAAGAAAAATTCCCCAAATTTACATGGAATGATCAAAACCACAATGTCATGGAAGATCTAGGACCAATACCTGATATCAAGATCCAAAGGATTAAGATCCATCAAAACCTAGATCTAAACCATCACCAATAAATAAAAAACCATCCCTCTTCTCAAGGAAGAGAGATGTTTGAGAGAGAAAACCAAATGAGGAAGAAATAACTTACCAATGAGGAGATGATCCTTCATCTGGATATTCGATTCACCAATAAAGGGGTTCGAGGAGCCTTGGAATCCACTCAGTAGCCTCTAAAAACAAAGGAAATAGGTTTAGTCAGACTGGGAGTGAATGGGGAAACAAGGGGGATCATGATTTTTTTTAATCATTTTTAGGGTAATTAAATCCCATGCGTATGGTTTCTTGGGATGAGGCTCATAGTTTTCCAAATTGTGGACCATAACCATGCACCTCTACATAGGGGGTGCATGATTTCTCTTAAGTGTCACTTATTTTAAAAAAATGTGCGACAACTGTGAAAACCCCCTTTATGTGAGGGTGAACGATTTGGGGAGGGAGGTCACATGGTTTGAAAAAATCGTATGCGACCTATTGTCTCTCTAAAATAGGGTACAACATTTTACGGGGAAAACTACATGGTTTTCCCTAACCATGTGCCAACCATGCACATCCCCTTGGTCTTTAAATTTTATCAAATTTCACCTGAAACAACCCCCAAAAAAATATAACTAAGAAATAACCAAACAGGGGTAATAGATTACCTAAAAACTTGCATGATGCATCTCAAAAAAGTTCAGTATCTTACAGATAATAATATAGTGGTGACTCCCACAAAGGCCCCAAGGTCACATCAACAGAAAAATCACATACTTTGTAAGTATCAACTCTTGAGGGGGTTTTCTCAGAGAGGTGAAGTTATGGTGATCAGAGTTTCCATATTATAAAACATGGAATACCCCTTGACTAAATCTTTATCCAAGAAGAATAATGAGTATCATGTGATATTTAGTGGACTAAAGGTTGTTAGTAGTTGGATCTAGTGAAAATGAGAGTCTATTAAAGATGGTTCCATAAAACCTACTTCTAT
Organism: Viscum album; assembly: GCA_963277665.1. Lineage (NCBI taxonomy): Eukaryota > Viridiplantae > Streptophyta > Magnoliopsida > Santalales > Viscaceae > Viscum > Viscum album. The sequence continues at coordinate 1,296,169,918 of OY728152.1, forward strand.
TTAATTTATGATTACCTATATTTTTTTTAAATTAAATAAAATTATTATCACATCATTATTTTTCTTATATGTGACATATTATGTGATAACATATAAGAGTAACTGTCATACTGAAATGTCATAGCAGTTTCCCACTATAATGAGAACCCATAAGTTCCACAATAATAATCTTAAATATATTTTCTAAAGATATATGATACCATTTTATGGGACAAAAATTATATAGGATATTAGGGGTGGATACTCATATAAATTTTAGGTACTTTATCATGATGAATTCCCTTAGCTGTTTCCATTATAGAAGATTATGAGAACATGACCCTCTAGTAGAAAATCCATATTTATATGTGTCATTGGATGTTTATATCTATAAACATGTGTATTGATCTTTATAATTTATTATTATTATTAATGGATATTATTATTCATGTACTTTTATTAATTGATAAAAACTATGACAAAATATGTTCACAGTGAAGTAGGATACATTGGGTGCTTCATGAATAATATTGCATTAATGGATAATGTGAGAAAGGATTTTAACCTTCCATTTTTAATAGAAGTTGACATCTCATTTCCTTTAATGGGAATTAAATAGCCTAAATATATCCATGTACATTGTGTTTTGTGGGTAGGTTCATTTTTAAAAAGTCAAAGAATGAGACATCAAACACATAAGTTGATGACACTAGTATGAAACCTTCTTGATTATATATATAATGATAAAGAAATTTTATTACATAGTAAGCATTTATATGATATTTTATTTTGTTGAAACATTAACTTATTTTTCTATGGGTGCCTTGATGTGCTGCTAGATTCTAATTTTGGACTTTAGGTAGCTTCGACTAATGCTATAAAGAAAAGGGCCTAGAGGGTCACATATTAAGTGTATCCAAAACCTTAGTTAAATATTAAATATCATTTATCATTTAACATGTTGAATAAATATTATTACTATGCATGGTTTAATAATTAATCCCTTTTCTTTATCACATCTATACGATCACTGGTTATTCCAGAGAATATTTGTGAGAAAAATATTTAATAAATATTTAATCTCTATTTAGTGAATATAATATTTATTTATTTATTGGTGAATAATGAAGTGATATTTATTTATTAAATAAATTGTCATTATTCAAGGACAAATAAATATTGTGTAGGAATGATGAACCATGTTTAAGGGTTTGATGAGAAATAATATATATTAAATATTATTTGAATAAATTATAATCAATTTATTCAATAAATAATATTTAATTAATTTTCTATTTTTTCTCAGGTCATGAAATAATAATAATATTATTATAAACATGGGGTTTCATGGGGATTAAGTAAATAATAAGGGAACATGTGAAATTATTATTTTTTAAACCTATCACTATTTAAACCCAAATATATTATTTTTAACCTTGAGGCTAGATATTTGTTGTTGTTGTGCACTATGACTCTGGAGAATCCTCTCAATCCCTAGAGAGATCCTTTCAAATAATTCTATAAATAATAGAGGTTTACCATATTCCACCAACCCTATTTTTCTATATAGATCAAGGAGAGACATTCTTTGAATAAATCCTCATGGAAATCATTGAAAAATGGGGAAAGTGTTAGGATATTCCACACCAACATGAGGAGACTCCTGTAGAGTTTCTTAGAGGTTCATGGTGAATGTGTGGATCGCCATTAGTGGGAATTTATACTTGATTCCTATGACACAATGATGGTATGACATAGAGACATTTGTAGATTCAATAAAAAAGAAATAAGTCATCACAAAATAATTATTTAACTATATAAATTAATTATATATCATTATATGATGATCATCCATTAGGTTCCAACATTATCATGTTAATTAATCTTCAATTAATTTTTTTGGTCACAAAATTATTCATTATGTACATCTTAGATAAATCTTGATTACAAAAAAAAAAAACAAGTTGGTATTTCCCATACCAATGCTTCCACTATGCCCAAAATCTACACATGCACCACAAACCTGTTCAAGCCATGAAAGGGAATTTCACAGTGTTATTAATTGGGGTGAATGTCTATTCATGTTGTGAATGTGGTTGAACCAATTTTAATTTTTTTTTTACTCTTTTTTTGTTGCTTGAGTTTAACCCTTTTGGGTGTCCTTCTCCCTCTCATTTGATGCCTACGAGTCTTAGTAATGCCTCTTTTGTTTCTCTCCTACTCTATAGTGGATCCTTCTAGTCTCTTAATGTCTTGAGGTTGGATCATCATGGTAAGATATCCTCTTGTCTTCCCTTTTGTGCTTATATCCTCCCTAACCCATGATGGCTGAATATGAGATCTAGGGTTTTTCTTAATTGGGTCATTTTAATGTTTTAGGGTTTCTTTAGACCCCTCTTGGTTTAATAAGGCTTGTTGGGTTATATTTTAGTTGATTACCTCCATGATCATTGAATATGAAGAGATTTTAGGTAGTTATCCCATGTATCTCTATTTAATATTAAATCTATGATTGCTTATTATTTTCTTATGTATTTTATACGCCTCTTTAATTATACCTCTCATATTCTAGTAGCTATATCAAAGTATTATATTTTTATTTAGTTTTCAAAAAATTAGAAAAAGTATTTTTTCATGAGAATTTATATTTAAATCTATTTTAAACATTTAAGCCTTATTTTGGAAATTTAAATGCCCATTTGGCTCTTTGATGGTTTCATCTTTAAATCATATATGATGTTGATTTTCAAAAATTATAGGTAAAGTGTTGTTTTTTAATGCTCAGGTGTGTTTGATCATTTTTGTGAAATGATTTAAAAACTTTTATTCATTGAATTACTAAATGATGATTATGAGGTTGGTTTTCCAAAGGGATTTTCTATGATTTTATCCTTAAATAATGATCTCTAATCCCATTGATAATATTTAAAGATTTCATTAGAATTAAAAATTATAGGACATTCCCCTTGATATGTGGTGGAAATTATGGAAGTTTGAATTCTTTAAATAAGTTTCCATGTTAGAGGAAGTTGAATTTTTTTTATTCTTTAATAAAGGGTATGTTCTGATGTGGATGTTCAGAAGTGTGACTAATATAATTGGTTATTTTTTATATGATTATATGATATGATTATTACTTTAAATTCTAACTATGATTTCCTTGGGATGATTCATAGGAAAGTGACTATTTTAGTTGGCCATAAGGCCTCAATCACACTACCCTATATTCTAGAGACTGCTGACCAACTATGTGGGTGTACAGTTGTATGATGGGGATACTATAACCACTTTATCAGAGTGAAACACATTGGTAAATAAAAAAATTGGAAAAATAAATAAGGGAAACACATAACGCATATAGATAATAAATAACTGACACAAATCAATTAATAGTAACATATATAGATGATTTCTGGACAGTATAAAATATTAAATAGACATACAAACACTAATAATATAATCAAAAGAAAAAAACACCAAAAGTAACTCCAAGATCCTATCCTAAAAAGTAAATCAAGTGTCCAAATATGGGTGATTCCCTTTATCCTTACATGCATCCATGAAATATGTCAGAGTACCAAGCGGAAGACCAAAGATGGTGTGAGTACAACTGATTAGGACACCACCAATGGTGTATAATGAAAATCTAGTCCATGAATATAAGATGTAACAATGAATAGGTATAATAAATAAAAGTGGTAAAAAGAATTAGAAACCATGTTGGGCTCAAGTTCCTCATGGGATACCCAGCTAACCCTGCCTGCTTTGGCTTAAACTGGATGCATCTAAAAATATGAATTATTAATTCATCTAGGGACCTAAGTCACATCACCAAAGCATCCTAGAATAATAAAAACATGGAATAAATATAAAACCCATGTACTTATTGACTTTTGAAATTCAAACATACTCATAGTTATCAACCATGTTTTTAGGTATTTAGTTTTGAGTGTAATACAAGGGATAAACCCTTGGCATTCTACTCCAAAGAGTTTCTAACCAAACCAAGTAAAATTATCATTTCATATTAGTTAGTCCTTAATTGGAATCCAATGGGTTGACCCAAGGCATTACTTGTCCAAAGACATCAGCTCGAACTCAGGAGATCATCTCAAGTGTTTTAAATTTTCTAGAGAGGTGGATAAATCCATGATGTCATGAAGAGGAATTAATCAAAGTAAGATAAGGGCTGAATCCAATATTTGTGTACCACTTAGAATTTACATCAATGAATTATGTGGCATCCTATGAGTTTGGTCAATGAATTCCCAAAGGAATCTAAGGAATTATCAAGGAAGGACACACCTTTAACTATGTGACCATATTATATAAAATTATCCAAATCATAATTAGTAATTAATCATAATACCAAGTTTCCATTCTATTTAATAATTTAATTAATTCAATTGATACATACCACTAGTAATAGATAATCCAAACAGAAAATAAGGGGGAAGTGTGGTTACATTAGAAGGGGGTATTCTTAAGGGATAAACCAAACACAATATAAGATATATATTTTTATATTGAATTATATTTAAAATAGGTATTAGGACAAATTCACTCTAAGGGGTGGTTCAGGTTAGAGTTAAAAACATCAGATAGTGTATAGAGGTCTCATAGAACATATAGGTCGAGGTTTAGGTGAAAAAATAAAGGGTTATGAATTTCAGGGTGAATTCATGGAAAGTTCAACGTGCGACACAATATAATAAAATATATACATTGAGAGTTTTATGGAAAAGTTATAGACCACCTACCTAGGCCTTTTAGATGAATCCTCATCTAGCATCAACCTTATATTTGGGCTGGAATGAGAGAAATCATAAAACAATAAAAATACATGAAAATAGGGTATATATGTTAATCGTGGTGGATTAGGTTTAGATGGAAATAAAAAGAGAGAAAGGAAGATAACAAGGTGTTAGTCTTATTGAGGGTGTTCCAACATGACCGGTAATGAATGGACCAGAAGATGGATAAGGGAGATCCAATCTTGAGCAAAAGAGTTGAAGAATATCTCTCATTGGAGCTTCCGTGCATGAAATGAAAAGGTAGGGGGATAATATTATGTTTTAAAGGAAGAATGAAGAAATGGAAATTTATAGCAAGTTTAATATGGCGCTTAGTTTGGCCACATATTTGGAAAAACCATGTGCCAGCCATGCATCCCTACTATATAGGATCACCACACCTCACATGGTTTAGGTGAATGGTTATAAAAATCATGTACAAACTATGAGACATGAAATTGAAATAAATTGTAGAGCTTACATGGTTTTTAGTACCCCTTTACATGGTTGATCAAATTTTACTCCAATCTTATCTGGATTGCATTCTTTTCCAAACCACACCCTAACCATGCGCGACATCATACTTATTGAAAAACAGGAACTTTAGGTCCCAAACCTTCCTAAAAGATCTAGAAACATCCTTTACCCCCTTTGGAACATCCATTAGATAAAAAAGAGTTTTAGAATAAAATTGAAAAGTTCCACACCTCAATGAAGAACCAAGATATTACAAACTTCTCTTCTAAAGATAGCTCATCCTTGAGTTTCCCTTCCAAGGATGGTAGAGCTACATATGAGAACAAATTCAGCCACTGAGAATGTATATCAGAATCTCATTCCCATGTCTCCTCTTGTATATGGATATACTATCTTATCACTCAAATTAGAGGAACTATTCTGCCTTAGAGAGTCTTCATGCTATTATCAAGGATATAAATTGGATACTCCTCAAAATAAGAATTGATATCCAGTTTGATTTCATCAAGATTCAAGGAATGATATGGATTGGAATGCTAACAAAAGAGTTGATAAACATGGAATACATCATGCATATCCCTGTACCACCGAGAAAGTGCTAGCCAATATTATACTAGCCCAACCCTCTCAATGATATCAAAATGGCTTACATATCTAAGTGATAACTTATATTGTCTCTGAATTTGTTGACGACCCAATCTAGGCGAGACATATAAGGAGACATGATCTCCTAACTCAAACTCTAGAGGTCAGTGTCAATGATAAGTATATGATATTTTCCTATACTGATCCATAGCCAAATGTTTCTTGATTTTTTACCTATTCTTTCATTTCTTCAATAAGACATAGTCCCAGTAGCACTACCTTCACTACCTATAACCAACATAGAGGTGAATGAAAAGGACTGACGTAGAGTTCCCCATAAGGATCCATATTGATAGTCAGTTAGAAACTATTATTATAGCAAAAATAACCAATAAGAAATTTCCTTTCCCAAGAAAATCTAAAATCAAGGAATAATGCATGGAGCATGTCCTCCAATACCTGTATAGTATGCTTGGACTGACCGTTGGTCTGATGCTAGCTTGCTATACTCAAAAGTACCTATGAACCAAGAGCCTTCTATAACCCCTTCCAAAATTGGGAAGTAAGCCAATAATCCAAATTTTATATAGTGGTATATGAAATCCCATGAATTAATATGATATCTAAAACATAGATTCACCCAAGATTATCTAATGAGAAGGTCTCCAATATAGGAAAGAATTGGAAAACCTTCATCAACCTATCCTCAATCACCCATATAATGTCATTAACTCAGGGTTTCTTTGGTAACCATGTAATTATATCTATGGTGAAACCATACAATTTCCATTCCATGACTAGTAGTGGCTGTAAAAGGACATCATGCCACCAATGTTCCACTTTCACCTACTGACATGTGGAACACCAAGCAACAAATCATGTGATCTCATTTTTCATCCTGGGCCACCAGTACCAGTGACATATTTCATGATACATATTTGTGAGTCTAAGATGTACTAACCATTTAGAGTCATGAATTTATTACATCAGTTCCTCTCACATGTCTATAGGAACCTCGACACATCCATATATATGAGGGATCTCATCATCATCAACAACCCAACTAGGCAGTGGGTCCTCACCAGAAACACTTGTTGAGTGGACCCTTGAACCAATTTATGTTTTGATATTTAAAAAGATCTATTTGTTTTATTTTCTATAAATTCCTTAATACTTTTAATTGTATATTGATTAAAATATGTTCATATCTGATCATATCATAATATTTCATTGTATAAAATATTTTTATATTTCATGTTTTGATTGTTCGTAACATGTTCTACAAATTGTATACTAACTTTCTTGGATAAATAAGTCATTTGGGACCTTAAAATATCATTTATACTTGATTTTAACTATTCCCATGTAGTAAAATTTCCATTCACCACATATCCAAATGCTTAACCATGTATCCAATTTGTAATTCTTATAGCCATTTTGAAATCCATATATCTAATTTTCAAGAATCAGTTACCCTCTGTATTTAGACCATAACATGATCTACATAACTCAAAATTGAGTGATTATTTTTTTGAAAATATTAGAAAATTATATACATTTAATCAGAAGAAATAAAATTCTAAATCGATATCTATCATATCTAAAATTAGGTTAGAATTTACTATATGTTTTCAGAATTATTTCTGCAATTTTCTAGAATTATTTTTCTATAGTTTTTTTATGATAACTTGAGCTATAGAAATATAATTAAGGTGATTATATATTCTTTGTAAATATAATAAAATTTTATAAATATAATTTAAAAGTATCCATAAACAATTTTAACATTAAATTTTCTATTTTATGTCTGAAATTTTTAAACTCAATCTATTTACATTTTTTAGGAATTGAGATACATGAATAACCTACATGATTAATTCGGATATGTGATTCACTTATGTGAATCGTCTACTTGATGAATTCTGTTAGATGAATTTAGCTAAGTTGATTCCTTTACTTGGATTCATCCATGTCAATTCCCTTACTTGAATTTTTATATGTCAAAACACCTATGTGAAATTTTCTTACATGGTTATGTGATTTTCTATAGGTTATTATAAAATATGAAAAAATGATCTGTTTTACGCAATGCTTCATATTCTGATTTGATGAAAGTTTATTTCAAATATTTAAATTTTTCTAATAAATTTATAAATACATATTAATTATATAGAACCTATGTGAATTATTTTTCATTTTTTAAACATGTTTTTATGAAGATCAAATAACTTTTTTTTCTCATACGAAACTTACAACTTGAAACTCAAAAAATAATTTTTATTATTTTATGTTGTTTTATCTGATTATATTATTTATAAATTAATATTAGTTGATATTAAACTCATTAAAACTTGTTTTAATATCTTTAATGCAGTGTTATTTTTTTTGGTATTCTTTACATATTTACTTCTTGTTTTAAATGGAATTATTTTGAATTTCATATTTCAAATCTAAAATTTTTATTTTTGTGGGATCTTTTATTGAAATATTTTTATGGAGTCTATTTAAATTATTTAATCAGTGATTTTAATTTTTTTGAATATGTCTTTTTTGTTTTAAATTTCAATAATGAGTTGAACAATTATTATGCAATGACAATATCTTTTCTCTCTCTATTTCTTATAATCTTATTTTATCATTTTTAAATTTTTAATTCTCTAACCCCACTCTGATGTGTTGAGTTTATTTGATTTATAATAGAGTTCAAGAGTTACTGTTGTATAGTATGGGAAAGTAATAAACTAATAATGCAATACTTATTTGATGAGAGATTTCATATATTCAAGTGATACAATATAAATAGTGTGTTAATGTTGATAATGTGAAGTTCTATACATTATGCCTGTGTGGAACATTTCTCACTTCTACTAGGAAATCTCTCAAAGGCTGAACACAAACATATACAACTTATTATACTAGCTTGATTAGATAATAAAGCTAATAAAACACGCAATAACTGGTACCTTTGTTTTATTCTTCTTCTATCTATTTTGTTTTGGTTACTTGGGTTTTTAACACTTATTCCCTTCTCTAACATGATTCCACTTTCTCTTTATGATTTTTCATACAAAATCATTATCCATCTTCAGGTTGTGACTCACATATTATAATTTTAAGACCATTTGAGTTGTGAATCTAGGTATCTAAATTTAAAGTTTTAATTGGGATGTGATTCTATATATAAAAGTTAGGTTTTTTTGTTATAATTTCATTATAAAAACTAGTTTATAATTGTGTTATGATTCCCATTCAGAAATAAGATTAGTGCATAATGTATCTCTTATTGAGTAGAGAGGTATAAGAGTACACTAGTGATGTGAGATGAAAATTTAAATATTTTTTGTATATTATTCTTTGGAAATACCCCCAATTAATTAAAATACTAGGTAAAATAGTGACTTTTTGCTGATTTTGAGATTTTGGAACTTAATTTTTATATATAACAACTAATGATATCTATTAATTTTATTCATCATTGGAATTAAATTGAAGAGTGCGTACAATTGATTTTGAAAATGATTTTTAAATTTGAAATACAATTGTAGATATTGAATCTATAACATAGAATTCAATTTGGAATTAAAATTTTAAAATGGATTTAGTTTTGAGTTTAATTGATTCAATAATTTTTTACATTAAATGAATTCCATATTTTGAAATTAAATGAATATGATTTTAAATTATGTAAATTGATTTTTTTTGAAAAAGAATATTATTAATTGGTTGATTAAAATAAAATTGAAATTTCTAGAATTCTTTGTTCAAAGGCTGCAAGTATGGTTTTAGTTGGTTTATAATTTTTTGAAATTTATTTATTGGAAATAATTATACACTAAAATGATATTTTTTTACTTTACTAGTTGTTAACAATTAATAGTGTTTAAGTGATCATGACTTGTACATTCAATATACATACCACACATTGAAGCCTAAAGTGACCATGTGTACTAGGAAAAATTTCAAAGGAATGACATAATGACCATGCGCATCACTTATAGTAACTTACAGAACCTATCCACTAAACCTACCATAAACCGTCTCCAAGGTCAGTATATCTACCATGGAAAAGCTACAATTCCCATTGAAAATTATTATGAAACACTAAAATCCAACTGACCATGATTCTATGTACCTACCATGACCTTTCTCTTCTTGGTAACATCCAACCCGCCACATCCTCCCTACCCAAATTATCACACTAAGTCCTCATGGTTTGTATACTGACCATGAGTTCACCTTTCTTGAACTTACCATGATCAGGGTCACTTACCATTAGTTACCTACCATGAGATCTACCCTCACGACTACCTCATCAACATACTATGTCTGCTCAGCCTACTAAGGAATCCCAAAGATGTTGTAGAAGAAGTCCTTATGCCACCAATTGTGTCACGACCTGACCCATACTGGGGCTCGAGCCAAAACTACCCCAAGACCACCTCCATAGTCCAGGGGATAGAGACTAGCATCGAAGGCATAACAAATTCAGGGAGGTCTTTTCCTAAGTAAATGTACACACACATCTAACCAAATCAATGCAAACAGTGCAGAGGAAAAAGAAAGAAAGAAAGAAAGATACAACAATGATATATATATAAACCACAAATGTGTATCAACCTATAAGTAGTAGAAGTACAAGAAAGTAACTGAAATGGAAAGGGGAAAAATACAATCCCAACTGGAAAATTGCCACAACCCAACAATAGGTGGAAAAGTAAAATAGCTGAGAGATCCCCTCTCTTGGATCCCAAGCTATGACCATCACACGTGGTCCAATCACCTCATATACCTATGCTTTTTTGATTTCACGATCAAACTATCTATCATCTTCAAGGGAACACCAAGTTCGGGAAAAGCCCAAGTAGGGGTGAGTATAAAAATACTCAGTAGGATGCCCCAAAGGCTCAAGGGATCATCAATTAAGGTACTGAAGAGGGAAAAAATAGATATAATAAGGTACAGTAAAAGAGTACAACTCAACCCAACAAAGAAGTGAAGTAAGATCATCCAGACACACAGAGCTAGAAATAGTGAGAAGGTGAATTTCTCTTAGAGTATTTTCTACCTACAGTAGGAGAGTAAACTCATCCAAGCATGAGAAGCTAGACATGGAAAGAACATGGAATACCCCACACATATTCGCCTCTTCTAGAAGGTGAGTTACCAAATCCCAAGGAGGGGGTACTACAATAAGCTATATATATACTCAACCAAGGGAAACTAAACAAGAGAGTAAGGGGATCTCCATATCACTAGATCATCTTAGGAAAAGATTCACCAAAAGTTCTAGAAGTAAACACCATCAATTCCTAGCATCCCAGACGTCTGCCCTGAACTGCAAGTCAAAGGGGATCAATCACGACACCTTGATATTATCCACTTTGGGTGGTTCTCTCTCACCCACACAGTTTTAGGTTGCGTCGCAATGATGCGACTTGGTGGGAAAATGACACTCTTTCTTGAGAGTCCAAAGTTACATCAAGTACATCTCATCTCTATGCCACATGGCTGAGAGATCATGTCACAAAGTTGTGAACCCACTATCCAGCCCTACTGGAGGATATACTTATAAAAGTCATCGGTAAACCCACTGCCCAGATCAACTGGAGGGTAAGACCTAAAATATATCGACGAACACCACTACCCAGCTGCACTAGAGGGTAATACCTAAAAGATATCAACGAACACCACTACCCAGCTGCACTGGAGGGTAATCCTTAAAAGGGTAACTGGAGAACGCCACTGCCCAACTGCGCTGGAGGGTAAGCCCTGAGAGATAATGATGAACACCACTACCCATCCTTGCTAGAGGGTAAGCCTAAAAGAGAACAAAAAACACTACTTCCCATCCTCACTAGAGGGTAAGCTCAAAAGATAATGGTGAAAACCACTGCCCAACCTCATTGGAGGGAAATCCAAGATTGGTCTGGTGATTCTGAAAACATAACTTCCATCACTATCATCATTAAGCATCACTTCAGACATGCACCACACTCGGAAAATCTATCATCATATCTCGAAAGAACCTATGGAGGTCACCTTCGCATAGTTCTCAGAGAAACACTCTAGATAGGCTACTCGCTGGACAAAATACGAGTTCAAAATAAATAGGTACGATAGGTATAAGATTCATAGTAGTACACGAGGCGTGTAGAGACCACACCACGTGTGACCCCTCATCATTGCCTAGTCATGTACCTAACCATTTCTGGGTCCCAAAAGGGTGAAAAAGTACCAAGACGTGTCAAGGTACTCCTAGAGTACACGACATAATAATCACAAAGCTGACGAGCACACGATGCTTGTCACAAAGAGGGAGGGTCAGAAACATAGATTAGCTGACATGCCTCCTCAAACGGTTCCAGAACATCGACTGTATCTGTAACAGCCTGAGATTTTATGAAAAATATTATTTTTAATTTTATTAATGTCTTGTGTTGTACGCTACACCAAAAGGAGCTTGCACAACACGCATATTTGACTTGCCTTGCATTACACGCAATTGCAACCTTCCTCGATAGCGTGTGTAGTACGCAATACTGAGTTTCACGAAACAACGATATGCTATTAAAATATTATTAAAACTAGCCGTTATGAATAGTACTAACCACTTTTTGAAATTTTATAAATTTTATTTTTCAAAATGGACTTCATTTTTGGATTTGGAATACCGAAATTAGCCTAGGGTGAAATTTTGGTATTTTTCTGAAAACTTTCAATTTTTGATGAATAGTGAAACCACTAAGTGGTAGGTTAAAAACTGAATTTTGCATAAAAATTAATTTTACCGCTTCTGTTAATGGAATTTCGAAAATCCGAGAGACACGGTTAATATCAAGGACTAAAATGTGGTTCAATGAGATGAAAATAATTTTTTGGTGAATAGTAACTTTTTACTTTTTTTTACCGCGGTTAATAGTAAATAGGGTAACTAAGGGTAAATATGATATTACTATTACCCTAACACATGTCCTAATTCTATTGGATAAGTGTAATTCGACCAAAAACAACCTTATGAATAAAATATGACCATTTAGGCCCACTTGGATTAGATTAGGACATTTATTATTAATTTATTTAAAGAAGGGTTAAAATAGTTAAAATCAAGGTTTAATAAGTAAATCATTTTTAATATGGGGTTATACATAAGATAAATTCGACTATAAATATTCATTATAAATCTAAAAAGATTTCCTACATAATGGTATTTTATTTGTAATTTTTAGACATTAAATAATTTAATTTATTTATGACACAATGATGATGCAGTAATTATCTTATTTATAAAATATTGACATAATTGATGTTATAAACACAAAAATAAATGTAATTTGAGACTTTTTATGAATTCCACTAATTTTCTAGGTTACTATGATATATTAGTGTTGATTTAATCAACTTCGTTTGAACATATAATTCTTTTATGACTTTCACAAAAATCATATATCAAATAGTGTCAAAATTGACACAAAATAGTTTTTAAATAAAATATTATATTATTAATTGTTATTTTATTCCTAAAAATCTAAGGTTCGTCCAAATGACTTAGATAAGGATATATATATTAATAATAAACAATTTGGGGTTCGTTTGGCATGTTATAGTAAGTTTATTAACCATATAGTGAAAGAAAACAAAAAGACACGGTAAAAGTTAAATTATTTAACTTAGAGTTAAATCTAATTGATAAGGTTAAAATAATACCCTAAACTTGTCTAAATATTATTGGTTGATAGGATTTCGACCCATCCCCACTTTATCTTCTAAATAAGACCCTTTGGAACCATTATAAACCGATTTTTACTTTAATATAAAATAATATTTTGAGATATTCCTAAGGTGCCCCTCTCCTCCCTTATAAAAGGACACCTCCTCCCCCTCCTCCTCACACCAATTTGAGCACTCAAGCTCGGCCAACCTCTGCCAAAATCTCTTCTTCACTTCCCTAGAAACATCCTAGAGGTTCTGGTCTTCCTCAAAGACCAATTTTAGTTCCCTAAGAGGAGGTCTCCAAAAGGTGCTTCAAAGAAGAGGTAATTACCGTTACCAATTCTTTCATCTTCATTTCTTCTTCCACTTCTTCTTCTTAGGTTGTTTCATTATGAAGTAATAACATCAGTATCACTCATATACTGATATGTTATTATAAGTATGAAACAATCCTATTTCATCATCTATCCATCCTACGGAAAAAGAAATCACCGCGCGTGCGTACGTACGGAATACCGTCTCCACGCCGTGGTGTAATCTATTTTCCACCACCACCTTACAAGGATGGGTATAATGGTTTAATGAGTAACTATATATGATTATTATAAAGTAATATTGATACTGAAATAGTATAAATACACTTCAACGCAATTCCACGACCATGGGAACGATATCATCGCTCGTGCGTACGTACGGACTACCGTCTCCACGACGCGATGAGATTCATTCTCAATGATTAACCATTAATGAATGATTATAAAGTATATATAATAAGTACTAATGAAATATATTACCTAATAATGATACTGTAATTATTTATATTTATATGTATGTCATCTACTTAATTCCATTCAATTCAATAAGGAAACGAAAACAGCGTTCATGCGTACGTACGGACTACCGTCTCCATGAACGGTGTATTTCTTTCCATTTACTGATTTATTATATATGTATATTCTGAATATATATATATAAATCATGTTTTATATTCTGGAATTAAGTAATCATGATCTAAGTAATCATATGAATAATTACAAGTTAAAAACACAAACGACAAATGAGACGATTTTACCCAAAACGCTACTTTAACATGAATTTACAAAAGAACGGGTAATATAAAGTCATAAGTGGACCATATATGATATAATAACAATGAATATGATTATGGAATAAGTAAATAAAATGATTTAAATCATTATACAGGAGGTTCAGACACTTACGAAGCAAATCGGACCTAAGGTAAGGGAAATATCACAATCTCATTTTTATCCGAGATTGTTTATTCGTAAGTATTTACTGGGGTGTATTTTATCATCCACATCCATGTTTCATCAATATGTAATATTATTTCCATCCACCTACAATTGTATAAATCCATTTTTACCCTTCGGTGAGTTTTAGTAATATGTATGAAAGGAATCTTTTGTCGTTTTTCGTACGAGGTACTTTCTGACTTTTCCGACAAAAGTACGAAGAATGTTTTTTTTAACTTATACGGCACGAACAGATTTTTACTGTTTTATAAAGCCTTATTTTCATGAAGCTTACTCTAAAAGATTTCATGACTATTTTCAATAAAATCTCTTTCTTTTAAAATTGCATGATGTTTTGTGAAAAGAAATTGATTTTGAAGAAGAAAGGATATTTTCCTCAAGAATTCAATTCAAGTGTATTATCAAAATTATTTTCCATATAAGATAATAAAGGGTTCTGTTTCTATCCATATTTTTACATTGATTTGACTATGTTGTGATGGAATTATGTTTATGAATTCCTTTATCTTATATGAATGGTTTTATGATGTCATGTTGTTTAAGAATCCCATTTTTATTACATGGGTTACGCTATGATGTATGGTTTATGATTATGTGGCACACATAAGAAAGGATTCATTATAAGATGGGTGGGACCTATATCTCCCTCCAATGCATTGGGTAAAGATTTTATATCTCATGAGATAGACAGGGCTGGAACGGTAGGTTATACCGGTTCAGTGAAACAGGACTGAAACGAGGGTTACTCGATTCAGAAAGGGACTTTGTCCACTAAGATAGTCTTGGCAATGAGTCTTGACTAACAAGAAATGATTCTCTATGATTATGTGGGAATGCCACAAAGTTTCATGTTTTAAGTTATGATTATTGTGATTACGTTTCACTGCCATGATTTACCCCATGTTATGAAATTATGATCTCTTTTGCAGGTTAAGATTTCCAAAAGTTATGTGCTTATGTATATGATGTGATTGATATTTCTTTTATTTACCCTTACTGAGCATTTGAGCTCACCCTTTTATGTTTTCTTTTCCCCAGGATATAAAGAAAGGTTTTAGGTAAAAAAAAGGGAAGATCTTTATGGGAGATATTGAAGATCTTTCACCACGATTAGAAGATTACGTTCCGAGTTTCCAAAGACACTAAACTATTAAGATCCTTGAGTGTGTGTTTTTTGTTATGTACTAAGTATTCCGCAAAAGTAATGTAATGTCTATGTACGTCAAGATACGTGTCTCTACAGTTGGTATCAGAGGAAAGGTTTAGTCAACCTCTGGAAACTAGGATGCGAGAACTTTAGTGAGATCCCTAGAGATATTTCTACGATATGTCTAGGGATGTCCCTAAGGTTAAGTATACATATAGGTTATAGTACTAGAACTACGCTAACGATCATAGAATTAAACCTAAGATGTTAGATATTGAAGGTACTCCCCCTTTATTATGTTGTTTTCCCTAGCATGATTTTTGCCTCTCACACTATTCTTTTTTGGGTTTTAGAAAATGGCTGGAAACAAGATGATTCACGATAATGGAGGATATGATGGACAATGGAATGATATTCTTCATAGTGAAATGGGATTTGGAAGTCCAAACATCATTATTATGCCGAATCAGCAATCTCATAATATGATCAATAAAGTAAAATTTGGTAAGTTTCCTGACTCGGCTAATAAGAGAAAGATGGAGTTTTATGATGATCATAGAGGAAAGAAAGTTCAATTTCCCCTATGTAAAACATGTGGGAAGAGGCATCAAGGAGAATGTTTCAAAGGAACTGGAAGATGCTTTGGGTGTGGAAAAGAAGGACACAAAGCAAGTAAGTGCAAAGGAAAAGGTTCAGTTAACACCATGGATGAGGATAATGGTATTGCTACGACATCAACAATGGTTAAATGTTTTAAATGTGGAATGTACGGGCATTATGCAAACCAATGCCCTAAGGGAAAGTCTCATGAAGATAATCAGTATGGTCGTATGGGAAGTATTTATGTTGATGATGATGAAGAGACTACAAATGATATGTGAGATGAAAGAATTATTGAAGCTCGGTCAATGGTTTAAGAAGGTAGTGGAATGATTACATGTTTATCAAGTGTAATGTTGTACTATAGAATAAAAAGACATCTAAGGATTGTTACACTGTTGTCTTTCCTTAAGTTTTGAAAGTTTATGATGAATGGTATGAGTAAAAATGAAAGGTTATTCAGATATTTTTTTTGGAAGGTGGATGATATGCGCATAATGAAGGGATAAAGAGAATCTAATATGTTTGATAGTATTCATGAGCTCATGATTGATATAAGGACTAAGTGATATCATGGTTTGAGTATATAGAATTTTGAGGATTTTGGTATGTGGAAAGTGTTAACTTTAAACTGCATGCATGTTTTCACTAAGGTATTCAAGAGAATACATGATTAAGGCCTTTGAATGTTTGGAATGTGACCAACAAGACATATATATGGGGATTAACGATGGTATTAAATCTCTGGTAATCGTTTTCACTATGTTATGAGAGTGGACTGTAGTATTATGGATAAGCCTAAAGATTATAATGGATTATGTTGGACATAAGTTAGTTTAAGGAAAGAAGATTTTCGATATTATTGATGGGATGTTATAGTAATGTAGTTTTAGAAAAAGGACAACCTGCAGGATGGGCGACAGCCCATCTCTTCGGACAAGGCTGTGGGAATCGAACCCACAACCGAAGTGCGACTGGCCTTTATCGCCTACCACTGGCCTACAGGAAGTCCCTGTTTAGTAGAAACTAGTTTTATTATATTAAGCAGTATGATATATGAAGTATAAGTCCATTTTAGGAACCATATATGATTAATCTCACTATAGATCGACTTATGTATATAATTTTTGCTAACCTTTTGTTTGAGACAGATGGAATGACCCGTCATTCTATCACATGATCTGCTAACACTTCCCGAATAACAAATTCAACTTCATTTATTTAAGAGATGAAGTGGAAATTGTTCAAGGCACGAACAATAGTGCGACTGTACCAAAATAAAGTAAGTATTTATTTTAATTCAAATTCTTTAACTTTAGGGAAACGATCTTGAAAACCAAAAAATGTTGTCCTAGTGATATTATATCTGATGAATCAGATGGTACCTTAGATCGTCACAAATATATGGATTTGTGATTACTGGCTTTTCCATAGCCATGTTCTCTACCACTCTCCATCAGAACATGATGGTTAGATTTCTCTTCCATATCCATATTTTCACCTATGTGGAAACCCAGTGATTAGTTTATTTGGGTAACCGTTACGTTTCATACTTTTGTTTTTAAAGATTGGTTTTGATATTCCTTTTTACGATGTGGGTTTCTATTAAATAAAATTTCAAATAGTAAACCATTTATAACCCTGACGAATTTCGAGGGCGAAATTCAGTTTAAGGGGGGTAGAATGTAACAGCCCGAGATTTTATGAAAAATATTCTTTTTAATTTTATTAATGTCTTGTGTTGTACGCTACACCAAAAGGAGCTTGCACAACACACATATTTGACTTGCCTTGCATTACACGCAATTGCAACCTTCCTCGATAGCGTGTGTAGTACGCAATACCGAGTTTCACGAAACAACGATATGCTATTAAAATATTATTAAAACTAGCCGTTATGAAAAGTACTAACCACTTTTTTAAATTTTATAAATTTTATTTTTCAAAATGGACTTCATTTTTGGATTTGGAATACCGAAATTAGCCTAGGGTGAAATTTTGGTATTTTTCTGAAAACTTTCAATTTTTGATGAATAGTGAAACCACTAAGTGGTAGGTTAAAAACTGAATTTTGCATAATACTTAATTTTACCGCTTCTGTGAATGGAATTTCAAAAATCCGAGAGACACAGTTAATATCAAGGACTAAAATGTGGTTCAATGAGATGAAAATAATTTTTTGGTGAATAGTAACTTTTTACTTTTTTTTACCGCGGTTAATAGTAAATAGGGTAACTAAGGGTAAATATGATATTACTATTACCCTAACACATGTCCTAATTCTATTGGATAAGTGTAATTCGACCAAAAACAACCTTATGAATAAAATATGACCATTTAGGCCCACTTGGATTAGATTAGGACATTTATTATTAATTTATTTAAAGAAGGGTTAAAATAGTTAAAATCAAGGTTTAATAAGTAAATAATTTTTAATATGGGGTTATACATAAGATAAATTCGACTATAAATATTCATTAGAAATCTAAAAAGATTTCCTACATAATGGTATTTTATTTGTAATTTTTAGACTTTAAATAATTTAATTTATTTATGACACAATGATGATGCAGTAATTATCTTATTTATGAAATATTGACATAATTGATGTTATAAACACCAAAATAAATGTAATTTGAGACTTTTTATGAATTCAACTAATTTTCTAGGTTACTATGATATATTAGTGTTGATTTAATCAACTTAGTTCGAACATATAATTCTGTTATGACTTTCACAAAAATCATTTATCAAATAGTGTCAAAATTGACACAAAATAGTTTTTAAATCAAATATTATATTATTAATTGTTATTTTATTCCTAAAAATATAAGGTTCGGCCAAATGACTTAGATAAGGATATATATATTAATAATAAACAATTTGGGGTTCGTTTGGCATGTTATAGTAAGTGTATTAACCATATAGTGAAAGAAAACAAAAAGACACGGTAAAAGTTAAATTATTTAACTTAGAGTTAAATCTAATTGATAAGGTTAAAATAATACCCTAAACTTGTCTAAATCTTATTGGTTGATAGGATTTCGACCCATACCCACTTTAGCTTCGAAATAAGACCCTTTGGAACCATTATAAACCGATTTTGACTTTAATATAAAATAATATTTTGAGATATTCCTAAGGTGCCCCTCTCCTCCCTTATAAAAGGACACCTCCTCCCCCTCCTCCTCACACCAATTTGAGCACTCAAGATCGGCCAAACTCTGCCAAAATCTCTTCTTCACTTACCTAGAAACATCCTAGAGGTTCTGGTCTTCCTCAAAGACCAATTTTAGTTCCCTAAGAGGAGGTCTCCAAAAGGCGCTTCAAAGAAGAGGTAATTACCGTTACCAATTCTTTCATCTTTATTTCTTCTTCCACTTCTTCTTCTTAGGTTGTTTCATTATGAATTAATAACATCAGTATCACTCATATACTGATATGTTATTATAAGTATGAAACAACCCTATTTCACCATCTATCCATCCTACGGAAAAAGAAATCACCGCGCGTGCGTACGTACGGAATACCGTCTCCACGCCGTGGTGTAATCTATTTTCCACCACCACCTTACAAGGATGGGTATAATGGTTTAATGAGTAACTATATATGATTATTATAAAGTAATATTGATACTGAAATAGTATAAATACACTTCAACGCAATTCCACGACCATGGGAACGATATCATCGCTCGTCCGTACGTACGGACTACCGTCTCCACGACGCGATGAGATTCATTCTCAATGATTAACCATTAATGAATGATTATAAAGTATATATAATAAGTACTAATGAAATATATTACCTAATAATGATACTGTAATTATTTATATTTATATGTATGTCATCTACTTAATTTCATTCAATTCAATAAGGAAACGAAAACAGCGTTCATGCGTACGTACGGACTACCGTCTCCATGAACGGTGTATTTCTTTCCATTTACTGATTTATTATATATGTATATTCTGAATATATATATATATAAATCATGTTTTATATTCTGGAATTAAGTAATCATGATCTAAGTAATCATATGAATAATTACAAGTTAAAAACACAAACGACAAATGAGACGATTTTACCCAAAACACTACTTTAACATGAATTTACAAAAGAACGGGTAATATAAAGTCATAAGTGGACCATATATGATATAATAACAATGAATATGATTATGGAATAAGTCAATAACATGATTTAAATCATTATACAGGAGGTTCGGACACTTACGAAGCAAATCAGACCTAAGGTAAGGGAAATATCACAATCTCATTTTTATCCGAGATTGTTTATTCGTAAGTATTTAATGGGGTGTATTTTATCATCCACATCCATGTTTCATCAATATGTAATATTATTTCCATCCACCTACAATTGTTTAAATCCATTTTTACCCTTCGGTGAGTTTTAGTAATATGTATGAAAGGAATCTTTTGTCGTTTTTCGTACGAGGTACTTTCTGACTTTTCCGACAAAAGTACGAAGAATGTTTTTTTTTAACTTATACGGCACGAATGGATTTTTACTGTTTTATAAAGCCTTATTTTCATGAAGCTTCCTCTAAAAGATTTCATGACTATTTTCAATAAAATCTCTTTCTTTTAAAATTGCATGATGTTTTGTGAAAAGAAATTGATTTTGAAGAAGAAAGGATATTTTCCTCAAGAATTCAATTCAAGTGTATTATCAAAATTATTTTCCATATAAGATAATAAAGGGTTCTGTTTCTATCCATATTTTTACATTGATTTGACTATGTTGTGATGGAATTATGTTTATGAATTCCTTTATCTTATATGAATGGTTTTATGATGTCATGTTGTTTAAGAATCCCATTTTTATTACATGGGTTATGCTATGATGTATGGTTTATGATTATGTGGCACACATAAGAAAGGATTCATTATAAGATGGGTGGGACCTATATCTCCCTCCAATGCATTGGGTAAAGATTTTATATCTCATGAGATAGACAGGGCTGGAACGGTAGGTTATACCGGTTCAGTGAAACAGGACTGAAACGAGGGTTACTCGATTCAGAAAGCGACTTTGTCCACTAAGATAGTCTTGGCAATGAGTCTTGACTAACAAGAAATGATTCTCTATGATTATGTGGGAATGCCACAAAGTTTCATGTTTTAAGTTATGATTATTGTGATTACGTTTCACTGCCATGATTTACCCCATGTTATGAAATTATGATCTCTTTTGCAGGTTAAGATTTCCAAAAGTTATGTGCTTAAGTATATGATGTGATTGATATTTCTTTTATTTACCCTTACTGAGCATTTGAGCTCACCCTTTTATGTTTTCTTTTCCCCAGGATATAAAGAAAGGTTTTAGGTAAAAAAAGGGAAGATCTTTATGGGAGATATTGAAGATCTTTCACCACGATTAGAAGATTACGTTCCGAGTTTCCAAAGACACTAAACTATTACAATCCTTGAGTGTTGTTTTTTGTTATGTACTAAGTATTCCGCAAAAGTAATGTAATGTCTATGTACGTCAAGATACGGGTCTCTACAGTTGGTATCAGAGGAAAGGTTTAGTCAACCTCTGGAAACTAGGATGCGAGAACTTTAGTGAGATCCCTAGAGATATTTCTACGATATGTCTAGGGATGTCCCTAAGGTTAAGTATACGTATAGGTTATAGTACTAGAACTACGCTAACGATCATAGAATTAAACCTAAGATGTTAGATATTGAAGGTACTCCCCCTTTATTATGTTGTTTTCCCTAGCATGATTTTTGCCTCTCACACTATTCTTTTTTGGGTTTTAGAAAATGGCTGGAAACAAGATGATTCACGATAATGGAGGATATGATGGACAATGGAATGATATTCTTCATAGTGAAATGGGATTTGGAAGTCCAAACATCATTATTATGCCGAATCAGCAATCTCATAATATGATCAATAAAGTAAAATTTGGTAAGTTTCCTGACTCGGCTAATAAGAGAAAGATGGAGTTTTATGATGATCATAGAGGAAAGAAAGTTCAATTTCCCCTATGTAAAACATGTGGGAAGAGGCATCAAGGAGAATGTTTCAAAGGAACTGGAAGATGCTTTGGGTGTGGAAAAGAAGGACACAAAGCAAGTAAGTGCAAAGGAAAAGGTTCAGTTAACACCATGGATGAGGATAATGGTATTGCTACGACATCAACAATGGTTAAATGTTTTAAATGTGGAATGTACGGGCATTATGCAAACCAATGCCCTAAGGGAAAGTCTCATGAAGATAATCAGTATGGTCGTATGGGAAGTATTTATGTTGATGATGATGAAGAGACTACAAATGATATGTGAGATGAAAGAATTATTGAAGCTCGGTCAATGGTTTAAGAAGGTAGTGGAATGATTACATGTTTATCAAGTGTAATGTTGTACTATAGAATAAAAAGACATCTAAGGATTGTTACACTGTTGTCTTTCCTTAAGTTTTGAAAGTTTATGATGAATGGTATGAGTAACAATGAAAGGTTATTCAGATATTTTTTTTGGAAAGTGGATGATATGCGCATAATGAAGGGATAAAGAGAATCTAATATGTTTGATAGTATTCATGAGCTCATGATTGATATAAGGACTAAGTGATATCATGGTTTGAGTATATAGAATTTTGAGGATTTTGGTATGTGGAAAGTGTTAACTTTAAACTGCATGCATGTTTTCACTAAGGTATTCAAGAGAATACATGATTAAGGCCTTTGAATGTTTGGAATGTGACCAACAAGACATATATATGGGGATTAACGATGGTATTAAATCTCTGGTAATCGTTTTTACTATGTTATGAGAGTGGACTGTAGTATTATGGATAAGCCTAAAGATTATAATGGATTATGTTGGACATAAGTTAGTTTAAGGAAAGAAGATTTTCGATATTATTGATGGGATGTTATAGTAATGTAGTTTTAGAAAAAGGACAACCTGCAGGATGGGCGACAGCCCATCTCTTCGGACAAGGCTGTGGGAATCGAACCCACAACCGAAGTGCGACTGGCCTTTATCGCCTACCACTGGCCTACAGGAAGTCCCTGTTTAGTAGAAACTAGTTTTATTATATTAAGCAGTATGATATATGAAGTATAAGTCCATTTTAGGAACCATATATGATTAATCTCACTATAGATCGACTTATGTATATAATTTTTGCTAACCTTTTGTTTGAGACAGATGGAATGACCCGTCATTCTATCACATGATCTGCTAACACTTCACGAATAACAAATTCAACTTCATTTATTTAAGAGATGAAGTAGAAATTGTTCAAGGCACGAACAATAGTGCGACTGTACCAAAATAAAGTAAGTATTTATTCTAATTCAAATTCTTTAACTTTAGGGAAACGATCTTGAAAACCAAAAAATGTTGTCCTAGTGATATTATATCTGATGAATCAGATGGTACCTTAGATCGTCACAAATCTATGGATTTGTGATTACTGGCTTTTCCATAGCCATGTTCTCTACCACTCTCCATCAGAACATGATGGTTAGATTTCTCTTCCATATCCATATTTTCACCTATGTGGAAACCCAGTGATTAGTTTATTTGGGTAACCGTTACGTTTCATACTTTTGTTTTTAAAGATTTGTTTTGATATTCCTTTTTACGATGTGGGTTTCTATTAAATAAAATTTCGAATAGTAAACCATTTATAACCCTGACGAATTTCGAGGGCGAAATTCATTTTAAGGGGGGTAGAATGTAACAGCCCGAGATTTTATGAAAAATATTCTTTTTAATTTTATTAATGTCTTGTGTTGTACGCTACACCAAAAGGAGCTTGCACAACACGCATATTTGACTTGCCTTGCATTACACGCAATTGCAACCTTCCTCGATAGCGTGTGTAGTACGCAATACTGAGTTTCACGAAACAACGATATGCTATTAAAATATTATTAAAACTAGCCGTTATGAATAGTACTAACCACTTTTTGAAATTTTATAAATTTTATTTTTCAAAATGGACTTCATTTTTGGATTTGGAATACCGAAATTAGCCTAGGGTGAAATTTTGGTATTTTTCTGAAAACTTTCAATTTTTGATGAATAGTGAAACCACTAAGTGGTAGGTTAAAAACTGAATTTTGCATAATACTTAATTTTACCGCTTCTGTGAATGTAATTTCGAAAATCCGAGAGACACGGTTAATATCAAGGACTAAAATGTGGTTCAATGAGATGAAAATAATTTTTTGGTGAATAGTAACTTTTTACTTTTTTTTACCGCGGTTAATAGTAAATAGGGTAACTAAGGGTAAATATGATATTACTATTACCCTAACACATGTCCTAATTCTATTGTATAAGTGTAATTCGACCAAAAACAACCTTATGAATAAAATATGACCATTTAGGCCCACTTGGATTAGATTAGGACATTTATTATTAATTTATTTAAAGAAGGGTTAAAATAGTTAAAATCAAGGTTTAATAAGTAAATAATTTTTAATATGGGGTTATACATAAGATAAATTCGACTATAAATATTCATTAGAAAGCTAAAAAGATTTCCTACATAATGTTATTTTATTTGTAATTTTTAGACTTTAAATAATTTAATTTATTTATGACACAATGATGATGCAGTAATTATCTTATTTATGAAATATTGACATAATTGATGTTATAAACACCAAAATAAATGTAATCTGAGACTTTTTATGAATTAAACTAATTTTCTAGGTTACTATGATATATTAGTGTTGATTTAATCAACTTAGTTCGAACATATAATTCTGTTATGACTTTCACAAAAATCATTTATCAAATAGTGTCAAAATTGAAACAAAATAGTTTTTAAATCAAATATTATATTATTAATTGTTATTTTATTCCTAAAAATCTATGTTTCGGAAAAATGACTTAGATAAGGATATATATATTAATAATAAACAATTTGGGGTTCGTTTGGCTTGTTATAGTAAGTGTATTAACCATATAGTGAAAGAAAACAAAAAGACACGGTAAAAGTTAAATTATTTAACTTAGAGTTAAATCTAATTGATAAGGTTAAAATAATACCCTAAACTTGTCTAAATCTTATTGGTTGATAGGATTTCGACCCATCCCCACTTTAGCTTCGAAATAAGACCCTTTGGAACCATTATAAACCGATTTTGACTTTAATATAAAATAATATTTTGAGATATTCCTAAGGTGCCCCTCTCCTCCCTTATAAAAGGACACCTCCTCCCCCTCCTCCTCACACCAATTTGAGCACTCAAGATCGGCCAAACTCTGCCAAAATCTCTTCTTCACTTACCTAGAAACATCCTAGAGGTTCTGGTCTTCCTCAAAGACCAATTTTAGTTCCCTAAGAGGAGGTCTCCAAAAGGCGCTTCAAAGAAGAGGTAATTACCGTTACCAATTCTTTCATCTTTATTTCTTCTTCCACTTCTTCCTCTTAGGTTGTTTCATTATGAAGTAATAACATCAGTATCACTCATATACTGATATGTTATTATAAGTATGAAACAACCCTATTTCACCATCTATCCATCCTACGGAAAAAGAAATCACCGCTCGTGCGTACGTACGGAATACCGTCTCCACGCCGTGGTGTAATCTATTTTCCACCACCACCTTACAAGGATGGGTATAATGGTTTAATGAGTAACTATATATGATTATTATAAAGTAATATTGATACTGAAATAGTATAAATATTCTTCAACGCAATTCCACGACCATGGGAACGATATCATCGCTCGTGCGTACGTACGGACTACCGTCTCCACGACGCGATGAGATTCATTCTCAATGATTAACCATTAATGAATGATTATAAAGTATATATAATAAGTACTAATGAAATATATTACCTAATAATGATACTGTAATTATTTATATTTATATGTATGTCATCTACTTAATTCCATTCAATTCAATAAGGAAACGAAAACAGCGTTCATGCGTACGTACGGACTACCGTCTCCATGAACGGTGTATTTCTTTCCATTTACTGATTTATTATATATGTATATTCTGAATATATATATATAAATCATGTTTTATATTCTGGAATTAAGTAATAATGATCTAAGTAATCATATGAATAATTACAAGTTAAAAACACAAACGACAAATGAGACGATTTTACCCAAAACGCTACTTTAACATGAATTTACAAAAGAACGGGTAATATAAAGTCATAAGTGGACCATATATGATATAATAACAATGAATATGATTATGGAATAAGTCAATAACATGATTTAAATCATTATACAGGAGGTTCGGACACTTACGAAGCAAATCGGACCTAAGGTAAGGGAAATATCACAATCTCATTTTTATCCGAGATTGTTTATTCGTAAGTATTTACTGGGGTGTATTTTATCATCCACATCCATGTTTCATCAATATGTAATATTATTTCCATCCACCTACAATTGTTTAAATCCATTTTTACCCTTCGGTGAGTTTTAGTAATATGTATGAAAGGAATCTTTTGTCGTTTTTCGTACGAGGTACTTTTTGACTTTTCTGACAAAAGTACGAAGAATGTTTTTTTTAACTTATACGGCACGAACGGATTTTTACTGTTTTATAAAGACTTATTTTCATGAAGCTTCCTCTAAAAGATTTCATGACTATTTTCAATAAAATCTCTTTCTTTTAAAATTGCATGATGTTTTGTGAAAAGAAATTGATTTTGAAGAAGAAAGGATATTTTCCTCAAGAATTCAATTCAAGTGTATTATCAAAATTATTTTCCATCTAAGATAATAAAGGGTTCTGTTTCTATCCATATTTTTACATTGATTTGACTATGTTGTGATGGAATTATGTTTATGAATTCCTTTATCTTATATGAATGGTTTTATGATGTCATGTTGTTTAAGAATCCCATTTTTATTACATGGGTTACGCTATGATGTATGGTTTATGATTATGTGGCACACATAAGAAAGGATTCATTATAAGATGGGTGGGAACTATATCTCCCTCCAATGCATTGGGTAAAGATTTTATATCTCATGAGATAGACAGGGCTGGAACGGTAGGTTATACCGGTTCAGTGAAACAGGACTGAAACGAGGGTTACTCGATTCAGAAAGGGACTTTGTCCACTAAGATAGTCTTGGCAATGAGTCTTGACTAACAAGAAATGATTCTCTATGATTATGTGGGAATGCCACAAAGTTTCATGTTTTAAGTTATGATTATTGTGATTACGTTTCACTGCCATGATTTACCCCATGTTATGAAATTATGATCTCTTTTGCAGGTTAAGATTTCCAAAAGTTATGTGCTTATGTATATGATGTGATTGATATTTCTTTTATTTACCCTTACTGAGCATTTGAGCTCACCCTTTTATGTTTTCTTTTCCCCAGGATATAAAGAAAGGTTTTAGGTAAAAAAAAGGGAAGATCTTTATGAGAGATATTGAAGATCTTTCACCACGATTAGAAGATTACGTTCCGAGTTTCCAAAGACACTAAACTATTACGATCCTTGAGTGTGTGTTTTTTGTTATGTACTAAGTATTCCGCAAAAGTAATGTAATGTCTATGTACGTCAAGATACGGGTCTCTACAGTATCCTTTCATACATCTTCTCTACTCTCACAAGAGTGGGATCTTACCTAATTCGTAAATTCTCTTCAAACACATAAAAATGATCTTCCACTGATACTCCTTTAATGTTTCCACATTTAATAATAGATTGCAAATAAGGATCCACACATCCAAATAGATCACACCGTCGTGATCCTTGTGAAAAAACATGAAAGATCGATTACTCACTCGTCTGAAATGGACTCCTGATGCAAAAGATGCATCTCCCAACGTCATATGCAAGTGATTACCCATGGGGCCCATACCTCAATCCTAAAACATGTCATGCAGATCGTGAAATTTCTATCCCTACTGAAAAGCACACAGGTTCAGATATCCATTTGTCCAAAACGGACCACCGATGAAAAGTGGGCATTTCACTGTAAAACATGAAAATCAGGTCCTATGGGTCCCGCACTTTGTTTCAAACCCAAAATCTCTGAAAAATGTCTCAAAATGTCCTCACAAGGACCAGGGTCATGCTGCCATTGACGACGCGCCAATCAGACATCCCAAATAGGAGTTAGGTCCGATGCAAGAATAATTAATTAATTAATTAATTATTAACATTAAGTGTTTCATGCCACCAAGAGGTGAAAACAAACCAAAAAGGTCCCAAACCAATTTTGGAAGGACCGCCTCAAATTCAGGGTCATAGAGCCTCTGACGACGCATCAAAAAGATGTCCTATTTACGATATACGTCCATCGCAAGAATTAATAATAATTAATTATTATTAAATTAAAGTGTTTCGGGTTACCAAACTTAGGCATGAAAATTTAAAATCCATGAAAGCCATTTTGAAAAGTTCGTCTTGATGATACAGATGCATGGCCGCATACAACGCATCAAACGGACGTGCCATTTAAAGGCTATGGCCCCTTGAATGCAAAGGGACCCAACTGGGCCGGTCCAACCCACTTGGATGGACCCTCCTCTACTGGGCCGAACCGCCCTGGTCGTCTTGGTCCGATCCACTAGCCCGCGGCCCAGCTGCGGGTCTGGTCCATCCCGTTGGCTGTAGCCTGTGCCAACTCCACCTGGAAAGGCCGGCCAACTGGCCGGTCACGTCAGCTGCGTTGAGGACCCGCAGGATGCGGGTCCTGCCCCTTCGCTGCCCCCGAGGTCAGCACCTCGAGCTCACTACTGA
Source organism: Viscum album (assembly GCA_963277665.1). Classification (NCBI taxonomy): domain Eukaryota; kingdom Viridiplantae; phylum Streptophyta; class Magnoliopsida; order Santalales; family Viscaceae; genus Viscum; species Viscum album. Next base: position 1,296,199,217 of record OY728152.1, read on the forward strand.
GGTGACTTCCCCGATCATCCCACCTAAAGCTAGACGCCTTAGCTCACTGGCTCTGCCTCTCAGCCTGATCAGCCGATGCCCGGAGCCCGCGGCTCCGCTGTCCGCGCTCCCAGCAAAGCTCACAGCTCTACTGCCTACTTGCTCGACTCCTCCACCGGATGCCGCTACACCGCACTGGATTAAGGGACCCAGTTATAAGTCCCCAGCCTTAAACCTTACTTAATCTTGAGTTATTACAAGATTACACATTTGGGACCTTTTTAGGTTTAGAGTTTTAGAGAATTAGATCATAAAACTTGCATTACATTCCACATTTAAACAAAGTGGTTACATAAAAGATAGTATTCATTTTTCCCATCAACGGAAACATATTTAAAATAAAACATGGATTCTTTCTTGACACTTCCTTGACACTATCATCATATCATGTACCATTCCCTTGACCTGTGAAAAACATTTCAAAAACTTGGGATGATCATAAAAAGCTCAGTAAGGGTTATAAAAAGTATGGAAAGGAAACATGAGTACATATATACATAAGAATGAAACCATACTTTACCCATAAAACATAAGCACTTTAACATACCTCATAAAATCATGAATAAATCATAGAAATCATAAGACATAAAGGTAACTTGAGGCATTCATAACATTCTTACGTAGGGAGTAACCCTCTTGGTTACGTTTGGAATACCCATCACAGTATATTCCCTAAATATCTTTGAAGAAACCTTAACGTTTAACTCATTCGCGTTACCCAATGCATTGAAGAGCTATATCGGGCTCACCCGCCCTTAGTTTATCATGGAACCGCCTATCTTCATAACAATTCTCAAGAACCATAACATAATTGTATCACATAGAACATGCATAAAGGAAACATAACATTTCCACATTTCAATCACAAGATATCAATACAAAACATTGATATAATAAAAACATTATGAAAACCATTTTCAGTACCAAAATAAAATAAAAGCAAAACATGGTATTTATTTTTCATTCAAAAAAAGTTATGGCTTGTAGAGGAAGCCGAAACTCAAATAATGGTCACAGCGGCAGAGAATTCGTTGTCGCCGCATACGTACGACAAAAAAACATTCCCTTTTGTCATTTAGTAAACGCTTCTTATAAAAATATTCCTTTTGAATAAATGTAAAATTCAATGGTGTTTATACACCATATAAAAGAATGTTGTGTATAAAACAAAATATGCCTCAATGAATGGAGATTGAGACGAAGTCCCATACCTCAGGTCCGACTTGACTCGATCGTTCTTTAATGTCCTGAATAATAAACTTGAGTTAATTTATACTTGCTTAAGAACCTTTTTCAAGTTCATTATTCCTTTTATATCACTTATTACCATGTTATGAACATTATGTAATCATTTAAGTTAATAACGGTCATTATGTCGATATTTGGTACTTGAGTCAAAAGTGAACTTCTTATATTTACAAGTTGTTCACGTAGTCAAATATCCATTATCTCAAGAATGATATTCATGATGTATATGCCATATATATCATATATATCCGGTATATACATGCATTTATAATATTACATAATCATTTATAGTTAAGAAATGAAATGCACCGTTCATGGAGACGGTAAACTGTACGTATGCATGAACGCTACTTTCATTTCTATGTCATATTAATGGAATTAAAACTAAATGAGAGATATGTATATTTTAATTCCAGAATTATATTAATAATTTAGATGTAACATACATTATATATATCTATTATATATATGTACTTATAATATTACATTACATTTGGGGATAAGAAATGAAATGCACCGTTCATGGAGACGGTAAGCCGTACGTACACATGAACGCTACTTTCATTTCTATCTCATACTTTAATGGAACGAAATAATAATTATATAAAGGTATATTATAATTATAGCATAATATCATATATAATATCATTAAATCTATCCTTTATATGTACCACATATGGTATTAACGAATCAAATCACTTTGAGGGGGCGGTAGTCCGCACTTCCTAAAATGAAGATATCGCGTTTACCCATAATGGAAACCATAAAGGTATGCCATAAATGAAAAATACAAAATCTTAATTAAAACATAAACATACTATATATCATATATAAATATAGTGACATCTTAATGGCCACTTTTGAAGGTGTTATATGAGTGTTGAACAATCATCCTTTCGTTAGACAGAAATTCACCATCCATAGAAACAATATCTTCTTTAACCATTAGATGTAGGTGTGTGTAAGTGTAGCTCGAATACTTCTTATAAAAACATCCTAGTATATTTAGTATACTGTATTTGTTACAAAATAAATTTATAAAAAGAGTTTAGGGGGTTGGAGAAACAAAATAAAACAAAATAATACAAGTGAAGACATTACCTTAAAATCGGGTAACTCTTTTTGATTTGAGCTCAAAGGCTTCCTTGGGAAGACTTCTGCCCAAAGTTAGGCTTCTAGGAGTAAGAGAGGAATGTGGAGAGACAAAATGGGCAGGGTTTGTCTGAGCCAAAGGCTTGAGAGATGTGGGTAAGGAGGTAGAGGTGGGGGCATTTTATAAGAAGAGAGGAGGGGCACTCTTGGAAAGTTACAAAATGTTACTTTATTTTCAAATGAGTTTCGGATTTTAAAGGTCCCACATTGATGTATTTTGAGGATAAGGTGATAAGGGTTCGAAATATACTCATCAAATAGGTCTTTGACAAGTGTAGGTTTTATATTTTACATTATCTTTTTATTTTATTTAAATCGTTAAATAATGAGGTAATCGCTGCATCATCATGATGTCATAAATAATTTAATTTGTTTAATGTCTAAAAATTATAAAAAAATACTATGATGTAGGAAATCGTTTTATCTTTCCAATGACTATTTATAGTCCAAGATATCATTTATTTAGACAGAATTAAAAATGTTTTACTCAGGTGATACATTCTTTGTTATATTTAACTTTCTTTAAAAATAAAAAGATAAAAAGTCATTATCACACAAAAGTGATTCCATGGGGTCCCCAAGTTTGGCACAAGGCATCCCATGGTCAGCCATGACACAACCAGTATTATTAGGACACATGTTGGGGTCATTTTTTATTATTATGATATTATTTTATTATCCTTAACTACCTGATTACTAATTAATCAAGATAATTAAAGATAATTACCGTCGTTACTATTAATAATGTCAAAAAACAAAAGAGTCTTAATTAGAAAATTTAGACCTTATGATTCAAAATATGGAATCCATTTTACCAAATTCCAAACATAGAAATTGAATTATTTAATTTAAAAATAATTCCCGTTGTCAAAACAAATAGCGGGTTTTTAGAAACAATATCTATGAAAAGTTTGACACTTGTTTATGCCCAAATCCAAAGTGAAATTAATTATAATGACCACCATTGGATTATATGGTAAAAATATATTCTAATTACACTTTAAGGCAAATTAAAAAGATAATCTCACCATATAATTAAATTAGATGAAAAAGCAGTTTTGATGTAAAATGTAGTATTTTTCACTATTCATTAAAAATTGAACATGGTCAGAAAAATACCAAAAAATTACCCAAGGTAAATTTCAATGTCCCAATCATAAATAATAAGTTTATTTTGAAAAATATAGCTTATAAAATTTTCAAAAGTTAGATTTAAAAATGGTTCGCCATCAAAAGGCGGTAAAACAATCTTTTAAAAGTATTAGAGTATTCCATGCTTAAGATTGGATTTATTCTCATTTTAAGCCTCTAAAACACTATAAAATTCATAAATAGAAATAGATAAGAATATCTATTATTCATTACTTACTTGGGATGTTACATCCTTCCCCCCTTTAGAAAATTGCGTCCCCGCAATTTATTTACTTATCGAATAAGTGGGGGTATTTATCCCTCATTGCATTTTCAGATTCCCATGTTGCCTCTTAACTCATGTGGTTCTTCCACAAAACCTTTACTTGCTGAATCACCTTATTCCACAACAATTTCTCCCTGTGATCAAGAATCTGATCCGGTTGTTCCTCATAAGATAGATTCTCTTCCAACTGAACTACCTCTAGACTCAAAACATGATATGGATCTGGCATGTACTTCCTTAACATTGAAACATGAAAAACATTGTGTACCTGAGATAAACTCAGAGGTAAATCCACTCGGTAAGAAACTGATCCAACTCTCTCCAGAATTTCATATGGTCTAATGAACCTTGGACTCAACTTTCCTTTCTTACCAAATCGCATCACACTTTTCCATGGTGATACTTTGAGAAAAACATGATCACCTACCTCAAAAGATAGATCCTTCCTCCTGTTGTCTGCGTAACTTTTCTGTCTGCTTTGAGTTGTTCTCATGTGTTTCTGAATCAACTGAACTTTTTCTGTCATCTCTTCTAACAATTATGGTCCCATCAGCTTCCTTTCACCCACTTTATCCCAAAAATCTAGAGTTCGACACCGCTTCCCATATAATGCCTCAAATGGTGCCATCAGTATACTGGAATGAAAACTGTTATTATATGAAAATTCAACCAAAGAAAGATGTTGGTCCCAAATTCCCTGTTAATCCATCGAACAAGCACGTAGCATATCCTCCAAAGTCTGAATTGTTCGTTCTGACTGCCCATCTGATTGAGGATGAAAAGCTGTACTAAAATTTAATTCAGTACCCAACGACTTCTGAAGGCCTTTCCAAAAGTTATAAGTAAAACTGGGATCACGATCAGATACAATGGATAGAGGAAATCCATGCAACCTGACTATCTCTTTAAGATAAAATCGAGAAATTTGATCTAGAGAGAAAGTATCTAGTATAGAAAGGAAATGAGTAGATTTAGTCAAGCGATCAACAATGACCCAGATTGCATTATTACCTCGAGGTGTCTTCGGCAATCCCACAACGAAGTCCATGGATATATTTTCCCATTTCCACTCTGGAACTGGTAAAGGCTGAAGCATACCTTTCAGAAACTACCACTCTGATTTAACCTGTTGACATGTCAAACAATTCACAGTAAAATCAGCAATATCCCTTTTCATTTTGTCCCACCAGTAATACTCCCGAAGATCTCTATACATCTTAGTACTTCCTGGATGAACTAAAAACGAAGAACTATGAGCTTCACATAACAACTCTCTCTTCAACTGTGAATCACAAGGCACACACAATCTCTTCCCAAATCTCAAAACAGAATCATTATAAATGTTGAATTCAGGCAACTTACCCTTCTGAACCAGCTCTACCCTTTTATGCAACTCACTATCTTGCTTGTGTGCTTGCTTAATTCCGTCTGATAAAGAATATTTCACTGATACCTGAAACAAAACAGAAGGACATCCTGCACCAACAACTTTTATTCCAAATTTCATCAAATCCTTAACCAAAGGATCACATTCCAAACGCAACATTGTTAATGAAGCATTACTTTTTCGACTCAAAGCATCGGCCACTTTATTTTCTTTTCCCGGATGGTAATGAATTGTACAATCATAATCCTTTATTAATTCTAGCCATCTCCTATGTCTCATGTTCAATTATTTCTAAGTGAATATATACTTTAAATTTTTTTGATTGGTATATATTTCACACTTTACTCCATACAAATGATTCCTCCAAATTTTTAAAGCGAAAACAACAGCAGCTAATTCCAAATCATGTGTAGGGTAATTTACCTCATGAGTTTTAAACTGACGTGAAGCATAAGAAATTACCTGATCATTCTGCATTAGGACACAACCAAGTCCTTTCAATGAAGCATCACTGTAGATAAAAAAATCCCCATTCCTGGAAGGTAGTGCCAAAACTGGAGCATTCACCAATCTGATTTTTAGTTCCTGAAAACAATCATCACATTCTTTTGTCCAGATAAACATAACACCCTTCTGAGTTAGATTAGTCATTGGACCAGATAACCATGAAAAATTTCTAACAAACCTTCGGTAATAGCCTGCCAAACCAAAGAAGCTACGAATCTCAGTTACATTTTTGGGTCTTGGCCATTCTTCAACAACCTTTGTTTTTGCCGGATCAACAGTTATCCCATCTTTAGAAATAATGTAACCAAGGAAAGAAATTTGTTGCAACCAGAACTCACACTTGCTGAATTTCCCATACAATTTCTTTTCTTTTAAGGTTTTTAAAATAACCCTTAAATGTATTTCATGCTCCTCTTTGCTTTTAGAAAACACCAAAATATCATCAATAACCCAACCACCATTTATCACCTGATTCAATAGAGCCATGACTGCAGTGAACTGCTCAATTCTGATTCTGACCATCTCAGTATGCTGATTTGGAAGGTCATTTCCCTCAGTATGCCTTCCCAAAAAATGTTCTCTGTTTCCTCTACGAAAAACCATTCTTAACACTGAAATATCTTAGGCGAAGCAACATGGTAATCTGTAAATGCTATATCATTTCAATTTGACCATAAATTAACTTATAATTTAACAATTTTCTAACTCCTAAAGTTGTCTAAAATGACCTCTGATACCAACTATAATGCCCCAGACTTAAACCTTACTTAATCTTGAGTTATTACAAGATTACACATTGAGTATCCTTTTGGGTTTAGAGTTTTAGAGAATTAGATCATAAAACTTGCATTACATTCCGCATTTAAACAAAGTGGTTACATAAAAGATAGTATTCATTTTTCCCATCAACGGAAACATATTTAAAATAAAACATGGATTCTTTCTTGACACTTCCTTGACACTATCATCATATCATGTACCATTCCCTTGACCTGTGAAAAACATTTCAAAAACTTGGGATGAGCATAAAAAGCTCAGTAAGGGTTATAAAAAGTATGGAAAGGAAACATGAGTACATATATACATAAGAATGAAACCATACTTTACCCATAAAACATAAGCACTTTAACATACCTCATAAAATCATGAATAAATCATAGAAATCATAAGACATAAAGGTAACTTGAGGAATTCATAACATTCTTACGTAGGGAGTAACCCTCTTGGTTACGTTTGGAATACCCATCACAGTATATTCCCTAAATCTCTTAGGAGAAACCTTAACGTTTAACTCCTTCGCATTACCCAATGCATTAGAGAGCTATATCGGGCTCACCCGACCTTAGTTTATCACGGAATGACCCGTCTTCATAAAAATTCCCAAGAACCATAACATAATCGTATCATATAGAACATGCATAAAGGAAACATAACATTTCCACATTTCAATCACAAGATATCAATACAAAACATTGATATAATAAAAACATTATGAAAACCATTTTCAATAAAAAAATAAAATAAAAGTAAAACATGGTATTTATTTTTCATTCAAAGAAAGTTATGGCTTGTAGAGGAATCCAAAACTCAAATAATGGTCACAGCGGCGGAGAAGTCGTTGTCGTCACATACGTACAACAAAAAAACATTCCCTTTTGTCGTTTAGTAAACACTTCGTATAAAAATATTACTTTTGAATAAACATAATATTCAATGGTGTTTATACACCGTATAAAAGAAAGTTTTGTATAAAACAAAATATGCCTTAATGAATGGAGATTGAGATGAAGTCCCATACCTCGGGTTCGACTTGACTCGATCGTTCTTTAATGTCCTGAATAATAAACTTGAGTTAATTTATACTTGCTTAAGAACCTTTTTCAAGTTCATTATTCCTTTTATATCACTTATTACCATGTTATGAACATTTTGTAATCATTTAAGTTAATAACGGTCGTTTTGTCGATATTTGGTACTTGAGTCAAAAGTGAACTTCTTATATTTACAAGTTGTTCACGTAGTCAAATATCCATTATCTCAAGAATGATATTCATGATGTAGATTCCATATATATCATATATATTCAGTATATACATGCATTTATAATATTACATAATCATTTATAGGTAAGAAATGAAATGCACCGTTCATGGAGATGGTAAGCCGTACGTACGCATGAACACTACTTTCATTTCTATGTCATATTAATGGAATTAAAACTAAATGAGAGATATGTATATTTTAATTCCAGAATTACATTAATCATTTATATGTAACATACATCATATATATACATTATATATATGTACTTATAATAGTACATTACATTTGGGGATAAGAAATGAAATGCACCGTTCATGGAGATGGTAAGCCGTACGTACGCATGAACACTACTTTCATTTATATCTCATACTTTAATGGAAATAAATAATAATTATATAAAGGTATATTATAATTATAGTATAATATCATATATAATATCATTAAATCTATCCTTTATACGTACCACATATGGTATTAACGAATCAAATCACTTTGAGGGGGCAGTAGTCCGCACTTCCTAAAATGAAGATATCGCGTTTACCCATAATGGAAACCATAAAGGTATGCCATAAATGAAAAATACAGAAGCTTAAGTAAAACATAAAAATACTATATATCATATATAAATATAGTGACATCTTAATGGCCACCTTTGAAGGTGTTATATGAGTGTTGAACAATCATCATTTCGTGAGACAAAAATTCGCCATCCACAGAAACAATATCTTCTTTAACCATTAGATGTAGGTGTGTGTAAGTGTAGCTCGAATACTTCTTATAACAACATCCTAGTATATTGAGGATACTGGAGTTGTTACAAAATAAATTTATAAAAAGAGTTTATGGGGTTGGAGAAACAAAATAAAACAAAAGAACACAAGTGAAGACATTACCTTAAAATCGGGAAACTCTTTTTGATTTGAGCTCAAAGGATTCCTTGGGAATACTTCTGACCAAAGTGAGGCTTCTAGGAGTATTAGAGGAATGTGGAGAGACAAAATGGGCCAGGGTTGTCCGATCCAAAGGCTTGAGAGGTGTGGGTAAGGAGGTAGAGGTGGGGGCATTTTATAAGAGGAGAGGAAGGGCACTCTTGGAAAGTTACAAAATGTTACTTTATTTTCAAATGAGTTTCAGATTTTAAAGGTCCAACATTGATGTATTTCAAGGATAAGGTGATAAGGGTTCTAAATATACTCATCCAATAGGTCTCTGACAAGTTTAGGTTTTAGATTTTACACTATCTTTTTATTTTATTTAAATCGATAAATAATGAGGTAATCGCTGCATCATCATGATGTCATAAATAATTTAATTTATTTAATGTCTAAAAATTATAAAAAAATACTATGATGTAGGAAATAGTTTTATCTTTCCAATTAATATTTATAGTCCAAGATATCATTTATGTAGATATAATTAAAAATGTTTTACTCAGGTGATACATTCTTTGTTATATTTAACTTTCTTTAAAAATAAAAAGATAAAAAGTCATTATCACACAAAAGTGATTCGATGGGGTCCCCAAGTTTGGAACAAGGCATCCCATGGTCGGACATGAAACAACCAGTATTATTAGGACACATTTTGGTGTCATTTTGTATTATTATGATATTATTTTATTATCCTTAACTACCCGATTACTAATTAATCAAGATAATTAAAGATAATTACCATCGTTACTATTCATAATGTCCAAAAACAAAAGAGTATTAATTAGAAAATTTATACCTTATGATTCAAAATATGGAATCCATTTTACCAAATTCCAAACATAGAAATTGAATTAATTAATTTAAAAATAATTCCCGTTGTCAAAACAAATAGTGGGTTTTTAGAAACAATATCTATGAAAAGTTTGGCACTTGTTTATGCCTAAATACAAAGTGAAATTAATTATAATGACCACCATTGGATTAGATGTTAAAAATATATTCTAATTAAACTTTAAGACCAATTAAAAAGATAATCTAAAAATATAATTAAATTAGATGAAAAAGCAGTTTTGATGTAAAATGCAGTATTTTTCATTATTCATTAAAAATTGAACATGGTCAGAAAAATACCAAAAATTTACCCAAGGTAAATTTCAATGTCCCAATCATAAAGAATAAGTTTATTTTGACAAATATAGCTTATAAAATTTTCAAAAGTTAAATTTAAAAATGGTTCATGATCAAAAGGCTGTAAAACAATCTTTTAAAAATATTAGAGTATTCCATGCTTAAGATTGGATTTATTCTCATTTTAAGCCTCTAAAAGACTATATAATTCATAAATAGACATAGATAAGAATATATATTATTCATTACTTACTTGGGATGTTACACCAGTGCTCCTCTGCTCAAGTTCACCATCATCCGCACCTCCGCACCGACTCCTCTGAGCTCCGCTTTGACCTGCTACACCGCACCGAAGCCCCACCTCGACCTGCCTCCGCGCCGAGAACCTCTGGTCGATGCTACCATCTAGCCAATATCCCGACATTCCACTCTCCCCCACTCTGCCACACCACCTACCACGACCATAGTGCGCCGCCATTGGCCGCAACCACCAGCGGTGATTCGGTGGTCCCTTCCGTGGACCACCGGGACTCCTCTAGTTACCCGATTTTGAAACCACAAGAATATTTAAGATCCTTGCGATGAGGGTCTCAAAAAACTGGCCTCCAATCATTGATTCGTCGAGGTTTTGAGGTGATGAATAATTACTGGGTCAAACTGTTAAGAACGGGTGAAGAACAATCAATAACATGATTTAGAACGGGTCTCAGATGATATCCGTGTTTGTTTGGCCATCATCCTAATTCTAAAATTATAGAATTTAAATGAAAAAACTCAAGAAATCAACAAATGTGTGAAAATTAACCAGAATAATACCTTGTTGGATCCGTTCTTCATTGGTGAGACCTTTTCTATGATCCCACTTCGATCTGTCGAAGCTCACTCCTCGATCTGTAAAAGAAAAAAAAATGCCAAAGAATGATAGAGAGAGAAAGAGAGAGAGATAAAGAGAGAGAGAGAGAGAGAGGAGAGGAGGGAAAACCATAACTCTAAACTCCTATTTTTCTATTTATAGAAAAATCTGCTTAGCGTAGAATATGAAACCACCACGCCCTCACATTTTATATCACTCCGAGGTAAAATGCTCCATTTCAAACTCAACAGAAGTATCATATTTCCATTCTGAGACTTCGTTCAAAAGTTATTTGAAAATAACACTAGGGATAAAAATCACTAAGTGGTTATTCCAAAATAACAATTTTTCCCCTTGGTGACTACTCAGATTTTTGATCTGAGTTACCATTTGAGAGTTATTTGGGTTTGAACTATTAAATGAATGAATTAATAAATTAATTCATCCATTTACTTACCACTAATGAGTGAGGGATCTTAAAATCCCTCACCAACATGATTTATGTCGCGCTTAGGGTAAAAACCGTGTTTTGGACCCGACCATGGTCTCATATTTTTTGATCTGATCAACCATTTAAGAGATATCCCATTTCTATTACGTGAATAGTAAAAAACACTTTATATTTTTGTTTAATTTATTCTGGGCACATCGGGCCTCAGAAGTGCACACCGTCTCAACAACTAGCTCTGTAAATATATATAGAAATATTACAAAGTCTTAAAGGGAAAAAATTGGGTCTCTATATCATTCCCTCCTTCAAGAATTTCATCCCTGAAAAGAAAAACTAGGAAAAAAACTCAGGATACCAAGCTCACACCTAACTCTCCTGTTCCCAAGAAAACTTGTACAACATTACACTGATACAAAAACCAAACCAAAGGGATGGTCTATCCTTATAAGGTCTACTACTTTCGATGACATTCATAGGAACACGAACGTATCTCATCACATGCGACACATGGAAGACGTCGTGCACCCACTCCTACTATTAGGAGGGTAGGGAAAGGTGGTAGGGAACCTCACCATCTCTTTCACGATTCTGAACGGACCGAATAAACTCACGGGACTTCCCTAGATAAACCTATAAATTCCACGTCACGATCAGAATCACAATTTGTTCATGAAACATGGTCTCATGATTCCCTCCTTCAGAATATCAATCTAGTGAAACACACAAGGATATTTGGTCACGTAAGATTTAATAGTCATTTCATCACAACTGAGAATATCTTACATGCTCTAGAAGAAAAGGAGTCAACACCATCGACTGAATAAAATTTTCACCATCCTTCTCCAATAGGGTCAACTGCAGAGAAGCTAACTGCTATGAAACTTCCCAAACCTCGCGAGCCTGGGAATCTCTACTAAGGGAACCTACTACAACACTGCCACTTTCTAGATCATAGACTACCTTGAATTCACAGTTCTATAGGAATTTCAACTAGTACCACCATCTCAGGTTCAAGTCTCTCTGGGCGAAGATGCACCTGAGACACTGGTGGTCTGAGAAAACCACAAGGCACTCTCATAGAAGATAGAATCTCCACATTCTTAGGGCGAAGACTACCGCTTCCATCACCACATAGTGTGTCATGTAATTATATTTATGAGGTGTCTATCAAATCTAACTGTACTTAATAATAGTATCATGATTGAAATTGAGCGCACAAGGTACCAACAAACAGGGTAGGTGAGAAAACTCATCCAACCACAAGAGGCTAGACACGGAAAGCACATGGCATACCCCATGCGTCTTTTCCCTTCTTGGAAAGAGAGTAATTTCTAAAATAGGAACTCTAACATACCCACTAGTGGTAACTCAAGCAAAGGGAGGTCAAGCGACAAGACTCCACTAGAAAATCCAATGCCTACTCAGAAACTCCACTGCACAACCCCACCATGAACACACAAGTCAGAGGGACTCATCCACCACACCTTGATAATATCCACTTTGGATGGTACTAAATCTCCCTCATGGTTTTTCTTGCATCACAAAAATGTTTCTCAGTGGGGGAATAACCCTTATTTTTCGTGCATTCAAATCTACGTTGAACAACACCGACACAAGGTTAAACCGAAACCCCACATCACCCTCGGTAACTCCTCAAACATGAAGTTGGATGAAAAGAGTACCTCACGTAGTGTCTAACAAGTTATACTAAAAAAGGTATAAAAGAAACAGAGATTACCACTTATCATCTCATGCACTATAGGTTTTTAGACATCATAGCATGCATGCATCTGTGGCCCCATTTGTCAGCTCCCTTAGCCTAAAATGGGCTGCCTAATAGTGGTGGAAGGACCTCGAAACATCATCCACCAACCAAAGTTCTTCCTAATCTTCTTCCAACACCACCTCCATGGGGACCACTCTATCCTCACCTAGGATATCTTTGATCACAACACTTTCTCTATCATATTGGCGCATCTACCAACTTCTTGGAAAAATCAGCACATCTGGTTGGGTAGTCTCACGCAATGTGACATCACCCATCACAAGAATAGAACTAGTCCTCCCATAGGATGTCTCGGTGCTCTACACTATCCCCGACCATGTGCCTGAGTCTTATCAAGGGGAGGCCTTCAATGTCAAGGCCCTACCAACTGACGTCTACTAGCTGTGGAAGACATCCCAACTCTGTTGCGCCCACTGCGAAAACTGGCCAACTGGCATCCCTCTGACAAAAATTTCTCTTTCATCAGTGCCTGCTTTAACACCTTAAGATGGGTGAGGATGCACAAGAGAACTACGATGGTTTGAATCTCCTTTACGGAGACCCTACTCAAACTTATATTCCTGGAAGTTTCCATTATGGACCATGTAAAAAGAGTACCGAGTAAGGTCTGCGAACCTAGTCGCCTACTTAGCCACTGCCATCACCCCCCGCTGAAGCTCCGGTAGCTCCTAAAGCCATAAAACTGTAAGTAGGAGGGGTAGTACTACTCATGAAATAGCCGCTATAATTCATCCCATGAGAGTAAAAACTCATTGTGAATCTATGTAACTCAACTCTACCAATGTCAAACTACTCCATGGAAAAATTGGCTATCAAAGCCACCATCTAACCTGTTGGTGTTCAAACAATCCTAAGGAGGAAAACCACTAACTCTAGACAAACCTTCACTTCCTGAGGGTATAGATCACTATGGAACCACAACGGTCTCTGATGCTAGAACTCACATAGCATGCTCAGCCTGCGCTCACCATCCGACTTCATTGTCGGTACTATCTACAACTTCACAGGTGGAGGTGCCGCTGCCTGTCCTCCTAGAGAAAGGGTAATCGTATGATGGATCCTAAACTAAGGCCCCATCACAAAAAAATTTTCATGACGAACTGAAGCTAGTATCCTAGTTGGACATCATCGTGGAGGCATCCTGCATCCGGTCAAGGAGTATCACAATCAAATGAGAATATATATATCAACAATGATGGGGATATGACTCAATAAGAAATGTCAAAGACTCAATCCTATATGATGCATGTACCAATGTTCCCTGCAACAAGTGTCTCAAAATGCTGAGTCGACAAGTGGGTAATCAAGGTCTTGGTGAATGGATACGTCAGCTGCCGCACCATCACTAGACTCCCTAGCCTGAGAGACACCCTTGAGATATGTTGGAACTATTACCATAAAACCCAACCAATTTATTTTTAGGGATCGTCTGAACAACATCCCAAAGTACGAACCACCTATGATACCACTTTTTCACATCCCGACCCATACCAGGGCTTGAGCCACAACTACCCCAAGCCCGCCTCCATAAGCCAGGGGCTGAAGACCAGTGCTGAAGGCATAACAAACTCAGGGAGGCCTTTTCCTAAGTACCTGTATGCACACACGTGGCCAACTCAATGCAAACAGCACAAAGGGAATATATATAAACAAAAAATATGCATCAACATCTAAATAATACATGTATAATAAAGTAACTGAAAGGGAAAGAGAAAAAATACATTCCCAACCAGAAAACTGCCACAACCCAGTAATAGGTGGAAAAGTAAAATAGCTGAGAGATCCCCGATCCTAGATCCCAAGCTATGACCACCACACACGGTCCAAGAACCCCGTATCCCTATGATCTTGTAATGTCATGATCAACTTGTCTGTCATCTGCATGGGCACACCAAGTACGGGAAAATCCCAAGTAGGATTGAGTATAAAAATACTTAGTAGGATGCCCCAAAGGATCAAGGGAGAAGCAAGTAAGGTACTGAAGAGGGAATAAGTAGATAGAACCAGGTGTAGTAAAATAGTACAAATCAACCCAACAAAGAAGTGAAGTAAGCTCGTCCAGACACAAGGAGCTAGAAATGGGGAGAAGGTGAACTTCTCATCTAGTCTTCACTACCTACAGTAGGAGAGTAAACTCATCCAACCACGAGAAACTAGAAATAAAAAGAACATGTCCTACACTACGCGTCTTTGCCTCTCCTAGAAGGAGAGTTACCAAATCCCAATGAGTGGGTACTGTAATATGCTATATTTATACTCAACCAAGGGAAAAAAATGAGAGATTAAGGGGATCTCTATATCACTAGATCAGACAAAGAAAAGATTCAACAATAGTTCTATAAGTAAACACCATCAATGCTTAGCATCCAGCACGTCTTCCCTGAACTGCAAGTCAAAAGGGCTCAATCACCGCACCTTGATATTATCCATTTTGGGAAGTTCTGTCTCGTATGCATGATTTTAGGTCGCATCGCAAGGATGCATCTTGGTGGGAAAAGCGACCCTATTTCATGAGAGTACAAAGTCACATCAAGTACATCTCATCGCTATTCCGCACAATCGAGAGATAATTTCAGAAAGTTTTGAACCCACTATCCAGCCCTGCTAGAGGACATACTTATAAAAGTCATTGGTGAACCCACTACCAATCCCATCTGGAGGGTAATCCCTGAAATATATCGATGAACGAAAATACCTAGCTATTATGGAGGGTAATCCCTGAAAGAGTAACTAACGAACACCACTACCCAGCTGCACTTGTGGGTAAGCCCTGAAAGAGTAACTGGTGAATGCCACTACCCAGCTACGCTGGAGGGTAAGCCCTAAAATAGAATGGAGAACACCACTACCCAACCTTTATGGAGGGTAAGAATGAAAGAAAAGGGAAAATACCACTTCCCAACCTTGTTGGAGGGTAAGCCCGAAATAGAATGGCAAACACCACTACCCAGCCTCACTGAAGGGTAAGCCGGGATTGCTCTGGTGATTCTGAAAACATCACTGCCACCACAGTCATCATCAAGAATCACCTAAGACATGCACCGCCCTTGGAACATCTCACATCATATTTCAAAATCCACTACAGAGGTAACCATCACATTATGTGAGGAGAAACACTCTGGATAGGCTACTCATAGGACAAAATACGAGTTTAGAAGAAATAGGTACGAGAGGTAGAAGATTCATAGTAGCACACAACACGTGTAGGGTCCACACCACGTGTGACCCCTCTTCATATCCTGGTCATGTAACTAACCATTTATGGGTCCCAAAAGGGTGAACAAGTAGCATCACATGTCAAGGTACTCCCAGAGTACATGACACAATAGTTGCAAAACTGACGAGCGTATGACGCTCATCGCTAAGACGGAGGTCCAGAAACATAGATTAGATAACATGCCTCCTTGAATAGTCCTAGAACATCAAATGTATCCCTTTATACATATTCTCCACTCTCATAAGAGTCGGAGATGACCTAAGCCATGGATTCTCTTCAAACATGTCAAAAGGATCTTCCACCGATACTCCTTTAATGTTTCCACATTTAACAAGAGATCACGAAGAAGGCTCTACACATCCAAATGGATCACATTGTCTCGATACTTGAAAAAAAACACACAAGATAAATTACTCACTCATCTAAAATGGACTCTTAATGCATAAGATGCATCTCCTAGGGTCATACGCAAACGATGCCCCGTGGAGCCCACACCTCAATCTTGAAACATGTCACGCAGATCGCACCATTGTGATCCCTACTGAAAAACACACAGGACCAGATATTCAGTCATCTAAAATGGAGAAATAGTAAAAATGGCATTTCACCGTAAAATGTGCAAATAGGGTCCAGTGGGGCCCGCAACTTGTCTCCAACCCAAACGCTTCAAAAAAAACCTCAAAAGGTCTGCACAAGGACTGGGGTCATGCTTCCACTGATGGTGCACCAATTAGACATCACAAACATGAGTTAGGTCCGATGCATTAATAAATAAATAAATAAATAATTATTTTCATTAAGCATTTCGTGCCACCGAGTGAAGAAACCAAACCACAAAGGTCCCAAACCAACTTTGGAAGGACCACCTCAACTCCAGGGCCACGTCACCTCTAACGAAGCGTCAAACGAGAATCCGATTCATGAGATAAGTCTGTTTCAAGATTTAATAATAATTTATTATTATTAAATTAAATCATTTTAGGTTACCACCCTTAGGAACAAAAATTTAAAATTCCAGAATGCCATCTCAAAAATTCCGTCTTGATGGGACAGATGCATGGCTATGTAGAGCGCATCAAATAGACGTTCTGTTTAAAAGTTATGGCCCCTTGAATACAAAGGGACCCAACTGGGCCGGTCTAATTCACTTTGGCGGACCCTCTTCTACTGGGCTAGCCCTCCCCGATTAGCGTGCCCTGACCGGCCTGCGGCCCAGCTGTGTGTCCGGGCCGTCCCGCCGCAGCCTGCCAACCGTAGGCCCCACCATCTCCACCTAGAAAGACCAACCAACAGGTCAGTCTCATCTGATGCACCGAGGACTAGGAGGACGTGAGTCCTGCCCCTTCGCTACCCCCGAGGTCATTAACTCAGCATCATCGTCGAGGTCACCACCCCGGTCGGCCCGCCTGATGCCGGACGCTGAACCTCACCATCTCTGCCTTCCTCGAGCTCGCTGACTCCACCTCCCAGTGTAACGACCCAATGTTTATCAAAGGAAATTCCTTTCTTATAAATATGTCATTAAATCACAAAATAATGAACTACTAAGTGCTAAGTGACCTTTAAACATAAGTTTTCCATTTCTGTGTTTATAATTTTGAAAATCCGACATATACGGTTGAAATCAGTAAGTTATTTGGAGTCTGATAAAAAGAACTTAATTTTGATGAATAGTAACATACCCTTATGAATAGTAACATAACCTTATGAATATAGATATACCCTAATAAATAATAACATTAACTATGATAATATATAAATAATATTCAAGTTGAAAGTACGATATACCTATATTTTAGAATAAGTAAATGAATGGTTTTTGATAATAAATTATAATTTTAATTAAATATTAAAATAATCATATTTAGAAAATTATTTTTGAAAAATGGACTTCATTTTTGGATTTGAAATGTTGAAAAATGGTTAGGGTAAATTTTTGAAGATTTTTCTGAAATACTTGAATTTTTAGTGAATAGTAAAATACATTAATTTACCATATAAATACACTATAGTGAAAATCCACTATTCCTGACATCACATGTGATGTAAGCACAAAAATTTCAAACTCACATGCATATATTACTATTATTGGTCATTTAATACTTAATATTCCTTGTCTTGTGAAGAAATAATAAACTAATGATTAAAAAATTATGAAAACCCTCCTCTCCTCCACTATAAAACCCCCCTCTACTCCCTCTTCTCTTAACTCCTCTCAAGCCTTGTGCCTTACCAATATTCTAGCCAAATAAGTCCCCAAGATCCTCCCCGACATCAAAAAGATCCCAAACTCTTAAAAATATGAAAACCTCTCCCCTTAAGAGGTTCTCAAAGGAGGAAGTCTCAAGAGATAAATTCCTCTTTCTAATTCCTTCATTTCTTTTAAGTTCTTTTCTTTTTTGTTTCTTTCCTCACCTTCCTTCTCCCAAATTGAATAATAAATATAGTGACTTAAATTTACTGGAATTTTTTCCTTAAAATGGGATATTTCATTATATTCTCTCCTTTCCCCACCTTTTATTTGAAAGAAATGAAAGCACTATTTGAGATGTGCTAATTTAGCCCATTCAAGGACAACAATTTATCAATTTCTATTATTATCTTTAATTATGGTCATGAAATAATTTTTGTTATGGTTGAAACATATTATTATATATGTAATATATCATATTTTTTGTTCTATAATCCTTTTGTAAAAATGGTATAATGAAAAACATGTTCTTTGTAATCAAACTAACCGATTAATAAAAATGGTTGTCACTTTGTTTTTATATAATAATTCGACTTCAATATAAGTAACTAAATTATATTTAAAACCATTTAATCTTGTATATGTACACTAATAGAATATAACTTCAATTCTTGACAACCACTTTCATCTTACATGTTTATCTAAACATGAATATAAGTGATCCGGTCATTAAAACCGAGTAAATAGACGAGCCCAAACAATGAAATTGAATCTCATAACCAATCAAAACGGTTATAAATGAAATTAAAATGATTATAATAAACCAATTATATATATAAGAAGTTATGGAATTATTAATTAATAAAGATAATTTTTTTTATTCATGTCTTTAATAACAAGTGGAGAACACCAACAGATTTAAGGTAAGAGATCCTCTCTATTTCATTCTTAATCAAGATTGTCCTCTATGCTATGACTTTTTATGTGTAACATAAAATGATGGGGTATGTTTTATCACCTCCCCCATAATTCCATCATTATTTATAAGTGATGATAAACCCCTTCTATCTCTCATCAATCCTTCTTACATGCACCCAACACCATGCTGATAATCCGTAACAAAATCTACCTGAACCTCCTTTGTTCTTTCGGGTTGCCTTATTTTTATTTATATATACATGGAGTTATATTATCTATTTTTGTGCATATTATAAATGATTTTTAGTTGTACAAAATTATTTTATGAGGACCCTTTAATCACTCTCTTTCGGGGATATACATGTTTTTAAAATACTCCCTCTTTAGAACTTTCTGATAAGAAAACCTATTTTAAAGGAACTTCCCAAAATTTTACCCAATTTAAAGTGCACCCAATCCTCTATTTTAATCCCCAATTATCTTTATAAAATAATTATTTTTATTATTTAAAACTTCTTGGTTCAATTATGTTTTTATATAAAATATTTTCCTCTACTCTATTTTAAAATCTCTACAGCATTTTCCTTAAAACCACACAAAAAAGTTTTAATGATAATGTTACTCAAATACATTTCATATATATTGTTCCTTATTTTTGACACCAATTACCAATTTATATGCCTATTTTACCCTATTAACGTCCATGTATATTCTAATCCTTTTATTTCATGGACACTTTCATGATACGCCCATCGGTTATGATTTATTTTATGTTTGTGGTACCCAATTCTTTCTATGGGTACCCTTATGTTTAGTATGGATGATTATGTATGATTAATTATGTGAAAAAAATATTTATGTGGTAAGAATATTTATGTGGAAATAATATTCATGAAATTTTTTGAGATCGGTGCACCTAGATAGCGCTCCAATGCATTGGATAAAGTTAAGTCTCATGAGATGTGATATGAAATGGGATTGGCAGTTAGCATTGTACCTTACTAGAATAGGAAATGGGATTGAAAATTAGACCTGACCCATACTAAAGAAATATTTTTTTGATTCTACCACATTTATATGATTCCATGTTTATATTATCCCATGACTATACGATATGATTTCATATGTTCCATGCTTTGGATATAATTATGTCATTCCTCCTAACTCTTGTGCTTAAGATGTATCCTTATGTTTATTCATTTACTGGGATTTTTAGATCATCTATTTGTTCATGTGTTCCCAAGGGTACCCTATGAAGATGTAAGGGATCAAAGAAAGTTAGGATATCTTTATGGAGATTAAATAAAGAAGTGTTTTTTAGACCCTTGTTTTATTTTTTATGTACCTAGTCTTCAAAGACACTAGACTTAACGATCCTTGGCTTGTACTCTGATGATTAATTATGCTTAAAATCATGAAATGTTATATGTAAAAGTCTTAGGTTTCTATAGTTGGTATCAAAGGATGGTATAGTTATGTTTTGGAGATTAGGAATAGAGCACCTTAGTGAGAACCTTAAGTATGAGACTAAGTATAAGAAAACATTCCTAAATTTTGGTTAGTTATTTATCAAGAAAATACGTCCCTTTCTGGATACGAGCAGGTAGAGGCCGCTTTGGAACTGATATACCTAGGAGTAAAAACACTAACAAGGAGTTTCAGGATTGACTTGGGGTATCCTGGTACACGACAACAACCCTTGCCGCACTCTTGGTTATGACACTCTTAGGGGATATGATTTGGTAGATTCATGGGCTTATTACAAACCATTATTAAGGAACAAAAAAAGCCTATAAGAATATATGTTAAGAAATAGATTTAGGATAACCTAGATTTAAACCTAAGGAATCACAAGTTAGGATATACTTCTTCTTTATATGTTTATCATTTTATGTTTAAAGTTTCTTTTTTATGCTCAATAGTTTAGTATTCAAGACCTCTAATTATATGCTCTTTTTCTTAGTTAATGGTGGAAAATAGAAGAACACGTTCCAACAACCAATGTGATAGGAAATGTGAATATTGACCTAATGATATGCCTAATATGATGGGAGTGGGTTCTCAAAACTTCATGACAATACTTGATCAGTTGGCTAGAGTTATGAATAATAACTTGAATCAGGCGGAACAACCTCCTCCTCTAAGTAAAGAGAAATTTTCCATAGAATCATTCATGTGGAAAAGGCCTTCCATATTTAGCAGATATTTGGATCCACTCCTCATAGAACAATGTATTAACTCCATTGAAAAGATATTATCCATCCTCCAGTGCTTGGAAGAAGAGAAGGTGGTACTAGTAGTCTATCGTTTTGATGAGGAAGCTGATCAGTGGTGGACACTGATCAAGAATAAAAAGTCCCAAGAGGAAATTGATTCCATGAATTGGGAGGAATTCAAGAGGTTGTTTTTCAAAAAATATGTTCCTCAAACCCTTCATCTCAAGAAGAAAATAGAGTTCCTCAGACTCAAGTAGAAGGAAGATGAGTCCATCTGGGCGTATGAAGAAAACATTACAAGGCTTTCAAGGTAATCATGTGGCTTTGTCATGAACACCTAAAGTAAGTTGAATCGCTTCTTTAGTGGACTAAAGCCTAGTTTACAAAAATAATTGGAAATTCGAGACTTTGATAGTTATGAGGAGATTTTCTATTGTTCCCTCAAGGTTAAAATAGATATTGGAGACTATAAGTGGTCTCGTGGGCCCAGTGATAAGAAGAAAAAAATGGAAAACAACATAGGTGGTTCATCAAACAAATCCTATGATGGAAAGAAGCCTGACTTTTCCCCTTGTAAAAATTGTGAGAAGAAGAATCCTTGTAACTTTCTGAAGGGCACCAATAATTGCTTCAAATGTGGAAAGTTTGGTCATATGTCCAAGAACTACCGAAGGGATATAAAAAATCCTGGTAATGTGGAAGAAGAAAGGAAGGTTCAGATCAACACTGAAACTGCAGTGCAGTGTCACAACTTCAAGAAGCATGGTCATTATGCGAACAATTTCCCTAAGCCGAGGGTTGTCAGAGGCAATTAGAGACAACCTCCAAGGAAACAAGGAAGGTATTATTCTATCACTACTACTGAGGTGGAGCCAGACAACGATGTGATGATAGGTACATTAGTTATTCATTCAAGAATAGTGAATGTACTATTTGATCCTGGTTCCACATATTCTTTCATATCATGCAAGTTTATTAGAACTATTTAGACACCACCTCAAAATTTGGAGGAAAAGTTATCTACAAGAACAACAAATGGGGAAATCATTTCGTCCATGGTTTATAACTCCTCCCCAGTTAATATTTGTGAACTGAACCTCCCAAAAAATATCATTATACTTCCTTTAGTGGAGTTTGACGCTATCTTGGGTAGGGATTGGCTATCTTTACATAAAGACAACATCAATTGTTGGGAAAGGGAGACCACTTTTCACATCATAAAGCATCCTCCAATTCTTTACAAGTGTAAGGAGGAAGATGAGTCTCCTTTATAATCTTTGTCTCAAGTTTGGATATTTCTTCCTTGTGGGCAAGCATATCTAGCTAGCTCAAATGATTAAGACAAAGGATAGAATCATGCTTGAAGACATGCCCATCATGAGGTATTAAAATGATGTATTTCCTAAATTGTTTCCTGGTCTTCCTCCTAACCAAGAGGTTGAGTTCTCAATTGAACTTATCATTGGATCCCTTCCTATATCAAAGAAACCTTACAGAATAGCCACCATAGAGCTGGAAGATATGAAGAAGCAGTTACAGGAGAATATGGAGAAGGGTTTTATATACCCGAGTGCTTCACTGTGGGGTACTTCAGTCCCCTTCGTCAAGAATAAGGACAAATCAATGTGCCTCTGCATTGATTATCGTGAGTGCAATAAAATCACGATAAAGAACAAGTATCCCCTTCCATGGATAGATGACTTTTTCAACCAGCTTCGTGCGTCCAATTGTTTTTCTAAGGTGGAACTTCGGTTGGGATATCACCAATTAATGGTGAGAAAGGAAGATATTCCCAATATTTACTTTCGAACGAGGTATGGACACTTTGAGTTCATAGTGATGCCCTTTGGACTCACTAATTCTTCCACAATTTTCATGGATTTAATTGCTAGAGTTTTTAGAGATTACCTCGAAAAATTTGTGGTAGTCTTTATTAACGATATTCTGATATACTCCAAGAGAAAGGAGGAACATGAGGAGAATTTGAATACTATGTTAAAGAATTTGCAAAGGGATAAGTTGTATGTAAATTAAAGTAAATGTTAGTTCTTAATGGAGGAAGTATCATTCTTAGGGCATGTTATCACCAGAAAAGTGATATCTGTGGACCCTTCCAAGACAAAGGCAATTGAAGAGTGGCCCAAGCCATCTTCTGTAATGGAGATCTGCAGTTTTTTTGGTTCTATCTGGGTATTATCGACGATTTTTGAAGAACTTTTCACAATTGTTAAACCCAATGAAAAAGCTGACACAGAAGGGGGTACATTTTGTCTGGATAGGAATGCGAAGACTGTTTCAAGGAGTTGAAAAAGAGGCTTATCACTGTGCTAGTACTCACACTCCCTATAAGTGGAGAACTCTTTGTGGTGTATAGTGATGCTTCTAATAAAGGATTAGACTATGTGATAATGAAAAATGATAAAATGATAGCTTATGCCTCTCGGAAACTAAAAATACATTAGAAAAACTATCCCACGCATGATCTGGAGTTGGCGGCAGTGATCTTTGCGTTGAAAATTTGGCGGCATTATCTCTATGGGGAGAAGTGTGAGATATATAATAACCACAAGAGTCAAAAATATATATATTCACATAGAAAGAGATTAATATTCACCAACAAATATGGATAGAGCTCATCAAAGATTATGACTTCTCAATCCACTACCATCTCGGTAAGGCAAACAAGGTGGCACACTACGATAAGAAATAGGCTTTATCAGCGCTCAAAATGGGATTTAAAAGCGCTAAAAAAGTGCTATAAATATCAGCACTAATAGGGGGAGGGGTCCCCTTTATCATCACTCAAAAAGCACTAATAAATCTAGCCTTTATCAGCACTAAAAAGCACTAATAAAGGTAGACTTTATCAATGCTAAAAAAACACTGATAAAGGTATCCTTTATCAACACTAAAACACTCTGATAAAGGGATCCTTTATCAGTGCTAAAAAAACAATGATAAATTACCTACCTATTGTAACATAAAATTCTACAGAAGCACACCCAAACAAGACCTAAAAAAAATCAGCATATCAACAAGTATACCCATATAAAATTAACAAATAATTTACAAGGTAATCACAACAAGTATACACATACAACAAGTATACCCATAAAAAAAGTATACCCATACAAAAAGTATACCCATAAAAAAAGTATACACATACACCATTAACACATAATTCATAAGTTAATTAAATACATAAAGAATTCAATTCATAATTCAGGGGGTTGGGGGGACTGTTCAGGGGTTTGGGGTGGCTGTCCAAGGGGGGTAGGGGGTGTCCAGGGGGTGGGGGTGTTTGGGGGAATGTGGGTGTCTAGGGGGGGTGGGGGCAGTCTAGGGTGGTGGTGGTGGTGGTAGGGGATATCCATGGTGGTGTTCTGGTGGGTGGGGTGGTGTCTAGGGGGTTGAGGGGGATTTCTAGGGGTGGGGGGTATCCAGGGGGTGGGATGTCCAGGGGTGGGGTGGTGTCCAGGGGGGTGGTCCAGGAGGTTGGGGGGGCTATCCAAGGGGGGTGGGGTGGTGTCTAGGGGGGTGGGGGTGGCTATCTATGTGGGTGGGGGTGTTCAAGGGGGTGGTGGGGGGAGGGGGTGTCCAGGTGGTGGGGTGGTATCTAGAAGGGGTGGGGGGGCATCCAGGGGTGGGGGGGGGGGTCATCCAGGGGGGGCTGTCCAGGGTAGTTGGGGGGGGGGGCTATCCATGGGGGTGTCCAGTGGGGGTGGGGTGGTGTCCAGGGAGGGTGGGGTGGTGTCCAGGGGGTGGGGGGATTTAATGGTTTTAATGGAATGAATTTCATGGATTTTAAGATCATTGGTATTTTTAAAATGGTTTTGGAATAGTATTTATTTCAATAGTATGTGTTTCTTTAGAAAAAAATAAATTCTTTTTGTGTGTATGGTAGGAAGGGGGTTTTCTGTACGTCAGTTGTTGTTTTCACTTAAAATTCTGTCCATTTTAACCAAAATAAAGACACTTTGAGTGATACCAACCACACCATGCCTCAGATTGAAGTGGGGTTGACTCATAAAAATCACACATGATCCATGGATCATTATCCTAAAGTATCAACACAATCTGAATGTGTTTGGTCAGTTTTCTGTATGTCGGTTGTTGTTTTCACTTAAAATTCTATCCATTTTAAATAAAAGAGAGACACTTTGAGTGATAACGGACACACCATGCCTTAGATTTATGTGGGGTTGACTTATACACGTCACACATGACCCATGGATAATTATCCTAAA
The DNA here is from genome assembly GCA_963277665.1 of Viscum album. Lineage (NCBI taxonomy): Eukaryota > Viridiplantae > Streptophyta > Magnoliopsida > Santalales > Viscaceae > Viscum > Viscum album. The sequence goes on from OY728152.1 coordinate 1,296,224,949, forward strand.
TTATAAACATAATCCAAATGCGTTTGGTTGGATTTCCGTACGTCAGTTGTTGTTTTCACATAAAATTCTGTCCATTTTAAACAAAAGAGATACACTTTGAGTGATACTGGCCACACCATGACTTAGATTGAGGATTTGTTGACTCATAAACATCCCACATGACCCATGTATCTTTATACTAAATTATCAACATAATCCAAATTCATTTGGTCCGTTTTCTGTACGTCAGTTGTTGTTTTCACTTAAAATTCTGTCTATTTTAAACAAAAGAGAGACACTTTGAGTGATACCGGCCACACTGTGCATATGATTGACGTGAGGTTGACTAGTACACATAACACATGACCCATGGATCATTCTCTTAAAATATCATCATAATCCAAATGCATTTGGGCAGATATGACATTATTTTGGAAATTTTACTGATTTTTCTTATCCAAAGCCCAAAGAAAAATGGTTCATAATTCTTGCATGTTGCTGGTGCATTTAATATGTTAAAATGAAAAAATGACACATTGGAGAAAGGATGTTTTATTTAATAACAATTAAAATTTTCCTATGAAAATTTACACACAACAACGTTTCATCTTTTGATCTTCTTAACCCCTCTAAAAAATGGCCGCCAATTGTACACATCCCCAAGTCAGATCTTTATGCTATTTGTGTAAAATATTCCATCAGGTATGCAGCATAATAATTTCTGAAAAAATATATATCATCTTGTGAATATGAGGCATGTTATAATGGTTGTTGGACCTAAACACTAGGAGTAGAAATCGGTTCCGAAACTTGTTGTTACTCTGCACTGTGAGCAGCAACAACATCATCTTGAGAGACTTGTTCAGCCTCAAGGTTAGGAGAACTAAAATGTATAGAAGTCATTATCTAAAAAAGTGGTTGAATAGTTAATTTAGATTACATAAATTCAGTAATGATAAGATAATAACATGAGATAACAAGATCTATATTACAGACAAAATATAACCTGTTTATTGAACTCTCTTTCTTTTTTTCAAAGGCAGAAGGGATTTGAAACCTCTATCGATTATCCAAATCCCTTCACCGTGGTCTCCTCTAACATACAAAACATCGTCTACATTGGGACTACTGTGAAATGATTGTGACGTACCACTGAAAGGATTATCCTGAACTGAATTTTCATCGGACCCTTTAGTAGTTTTGGACAATAACAAAACAATTGACAACTTTTGGTTTGCGTGATCTGGAACATAAAATACTTGTACCTCTTGTGATGCCATTATAATATGTTTTTCTTTGTACCCTTCTTTACTAAAATCAACTTTCACAAATACCAATTCATTTATTTTAACACCATTGTTGTTATAAACCCATTTGCATTAAAAAATGGGAAATTGAAATGTCGTATAATCCAACTCCCATATTTGTTTGATAATGAAAAAAGTATGACATATTCGCATAAATTGGATTTCTATCCTTACTACCAGAAACATGCATCACTTCAGCCACAAGTGTAACTCCACTATTTTTCATGGTACTATCTTCATCATGTTCATCTGTATAGAATGTATAACCATTAATTACATAACCATTATAAGATAATACATACACACTTGGTCCAATGGCTAGCCATTGAAGTCGTTATGAAATTGAATTCAAATTTTTAGCTAACTCCTTAAAAATATGGTCCCAAAACCATCCTATAAACTGGTGATTATGTGTATTTGATATCCATTTTTCATCCATTGATGGATTTAACTACCTAAGAATTTATTTTTGGGTTTCAATATATAGAGAAACATCCCAACTGTTATGAAAAACATAAAGGTGGGCCTAATCCTGATCTGTAATATTGATTGTCACAACATCTCTTCCTGAAATTCCCTCACCCTCAATGCATCCAGTGTGACGAGATTTTGGGAGACCAATGATTTCCACATCAGATAAGTATTCTGTATAGAATTCAATGGCTTCCTCCACAATATATTGCTTCACAATACAACCCTATGTATGACTTTTATTTTTGACATACCATTTCAAAATATTCATATATCGTTTAATGAGGTACATCCATCTATAGTGGAGAGGACCACAAAGTCGAATCTATCTCAGCAAGTGAACCATAAAATGAACCATCATATCAAAGAATGATGGAAGGAAGAACATTTCTAATTCACATAATATGATGAAAATTTATCTTTCCATAGCTAGAAATTTTGCCGGGTCTAGAACTTTGCTGCATATAGCTTTGCAAAAGAAACAAAGTTTGGTTAACGTATGACGAACATTCTTGGAAAAAATGCAATGTAAATATATAGGAACTAAATCTTACATCAAAACATGGAAGTCATGTGATTTAAAACCTTTTAACTTCAAATCATTCATTGACACAATGTTATTGATATATGATGAATACCCCTATGGAACCTTTACATCATTAAAGAAGTTTCAAAACTGATATCTCTCCTCCCTGGAAAGAGTGTAAGGAGCTGGAGGAAGAAACATTCAATTTTCACCCTTCACGGGATCCAACTCTTCTCATATTCCCATGTCAACCATGTACAACCTTGCCTTAATTCCATCCTTTTTTTTCCAGGTGAATTTAGCAACATTTCGACAACACCGTCACATACATTTTTTTCCACATGCATCACATCAAGAAAATGTCTCCAGTATGGTAATTCAAAAAAATTTATCTCTTTTTCCAACCGATTTTTGTAAGGTTTTTCAAAAATGGTTTACCAAAAATAGTGTTCACATATTTTACTTTCTCAAACAGCTGATCACCTGTTAGTGGAGATGGTGTTATGCATTGTTTTGAACTTCCATTAAATGATGTCATCCAAGATCGGTACTTATGCCGATGAGGTAGAAATATATGATGTTTTAGAAACACAGATTTTGATGAATGTTTCAACCTAATTTATTTTGTATCCTCTTTTCACACGAGACACCCATGAGTTCCTTTAATGATATAGCCTGGAAAATTTCCATAAGTAGGGAAATCATTTATCATCCCATACAACATCGCACTCAATGTGAATTATTAACTTTTATAAACATCATACAACATAACACCTGAATCCCACAATAATGTCAAATCCTCGATCAAAGGATCCAAATAAACATCAATATCGTTACCTGGTTATTTTGGTCCTGATATAAGCATAGATAACATGATGAATTTTTATTTCATACATAACAAGGGTGGAAAGTTATAATTTACCAACATAACAGGACATGTACTATGGGTGCTGGTTTGAAAACCAAAAGGATTCACTCCATCTTTAGATAACACAAGATGAAGGTTTCTCGGCTCATTTCCAAATTCAGAATACTCATGATCAATTCTCTTCCATTGAGGAGAGTCAGCTAGGTGATGTAATTTCCCATATTTGTTTCTTTTCTCTGAATGCCACAACAATTATCTTATAGTTTTTTTCACTTCCATATAGACACCTAAACCTTTGAATGATTGGAAAGTAGAATAAAACTTTCATAGGACTGGACTCATCTTTCTTGTATCGGGAAGCACCACACTTTGGGCATTCTGTAAGTGATTTGTTCTCCTTGAAAAACAATATACAGTCTTTCGGGAAGGCATGTATTCTTTTATAAATCATACCCATTGAGCGTAGCATTCGTTTAGCTTCATATATCTGGCTTGGGAGATCATTATCTTATGGGAGCATGTCATTCAAGAGAGAAAGTAGTTCCGTAAAACTGAAATCACTCCATCTATTGCCTACTTTCAATTTATACAACTTCAGTATAGCTGATAATGCTGTATATTTAGTGCAACCAGCATACAATGGAATCTTTGCACAACTCTTTAACTTCTCAAACAATTTTGGGAAATCACGAAATTCATCTTCAACTATCCTTGTCATTTCATCAATAAAATATTTATCATCATTGACATCTGTTATCACATCCTCCATACGGTCTTCTTCATTATCCATATTAGTATTCATTGATGATCCATAAAACACATTTTTATCCCATCTAGTAGCTACATTCTCCTTTTCTCCATTTTTATTCCTACATTTATAACTCTGATCTATTCCGTGAAATATCAAATGTTCTTCGAACTCCTCTGGAGTGATTAGTCTAGAATAACAACAACGTAAACACAGAAAAAGGATTTGAGAAGGATCCTTTGAAAACATGATTAAATCTCTCACTCCATTATCATAATATATTGTCAAATGATTAGCATCCATCCAATATTTATTCATCTCCATACCATTTGAATATGAAATATTATTATTTATGATTCAAATACACAAAACAAGACTTCCAAATACAGTATAATAGAACCACTTATAAAAATATATATTAATAGAGCCTAACCATTTCCAATAAATATTTGGAAATCAATAGAACCAGGATAGAACCCCCATCAAAATCAACACACTTTCCAGCCCCCTTATGAATAATTTTAGCACCCACCACCCTTGAAGAAAAACATTAAACATCCTTTTAAAATCTCCTACTAGCAACCTAATTCATAATAAAATAATCATATTAAACAACCCAAAACTAGTGACTAGACTCAAATAAAATGAAAACAAGGATACAATTTGGATGAGAAAACTAATATAATACATACATTTACAAACAAAAAAGGGTTCATGATGGAGAAAAATAACCTAGGTTTATCCAAAATTACTATGGAATATTATATGTTTTATTACCAAATTAACATAAGAAATAGAAAATTGAGGTTAGAGAACATAAATTCTATCATTAACATCTAAAGGATATGAAATAACTCTCCCTCACCTTCCCCAAACTTGTAACTAATATCCACAGACATGTCTTACATCCATTATATAAAAAAGAACATTCAAATACAAAGGGATAAAAAACAATCCCTTAGTGTTAAAAAACTCACATATGAGGGAGAATGACCACATCGAACATACCTATCCAAATCTCAAAACTCCTCTCAAACCTCCTCTCACTAACTGTTAATACTTTCCATAATATTAATACCTACCATAAATAAATTATTTCCAAAAAACATGACCTTTAGATTAGAAAAATTCCCTTCCATTTAGGTAAAATAGAAATATGCTTCTTTTTTTTCTTATGAATCATTAAATTTGGACAAACACACTAAACAACTCAATAAAATTCATATTTTCACAGGAATTTGAAGGTAAAGAGAGATAAATAATCCCGTTAAAAATAATTCAACTAAATCTTTTAGTATTAATTAAAAGAGGGTATTGGTTAATAAAGGGATGAGGTCAATAACTCAGGACATAATCATGCCTAGAATCTCAAACCAAACTCACCACATCCCAAAATTTTATCAAATAAAACATGAAAATCCGACAAAAAAAACTACACCATAATGAATATTATCATAAGAACAAAAGGAAATGGATGAGGATGACCAGAAAATCACCAAATATCAATGTTGTGAAGCTGATAATCTAACCTCTTCAAAAGGAATCTCGAACACTTGAAGTAGGGTTCGCGGGGAGTAGGGTCCAGTGGGGAGGAGGAGAAGTAGGGTTCGCAGGGAGGGGGATCTGTAGAAGGGGTTTGAGGGGGAGGATAAGGAGTAGGTATAACAGCGGCGGAGTAGGAAAGCAGCGATAGAGAAGGGCTAGCGGTGGCGGAGAAGGGAAAAAATGGTGGAGTGGCAGTGGCGACAGAGTGGCAGCTGTGGCGGAGTAGTGGCCGACAAAGAGAAGATCTAGGGGGGAGGGGGGAGTTGTTGCATGGGTAAAGTTATGTGAGTGATTAAGGGCATGATAAATAGAGGGAACTGTGTACCCTCTTTTATAAAATGGTACAATGGTTTTATCAGTGCTAGAAAAGCACTGATAAAGGATCCCTTTGTTAGTTGTAAAATTTTAGAACTAATAAATGGTGCCTTTATCAATGCTAGAAAAGTGATGATAAAGTGACAATTTATCAGTGCTTTTAATTAGCGCTGATAAAGAGTGACCTTTATCACCACTTTTTTCATAGCACTGATAAAAGGTGGCGCTTCCCATGCCTGTTTTTGTAGTAGCGGAGGATGATCTAAGTAGAAAGTATCCTACATCTTTATTATTGATGAGAATTGAAAATGATCCAATCTTCTTATATTTGAAAAGGATGGACATGGGAATCATTAAGGGAGGAACATCATCAATCCTTTCTCAAATGATTGCTAAACCATCCCTATTTGAGAAAATGAAGGATGATGAAAGAAAATATGTGGAAATTCAGAAAATGGTGGAAGCTATAAAAAATGGGAAATCCTATGATTTCAAAATTGACGAAGAAAGTGTTGTAAGATTTGGGACATGATTATGTGTACCAACCGATCCAGAGATAAAGAAGGATCTATTGAATGATGCACATATCTCGACCTTATCTATCCACCCAAGGAGCACAAAGATTTATCGAGGTCTCCGGGAAAACTTTTAGTGAGACAATATGAAAAGGGAGATTGCTGAATATATATCAAAGTGCCTGGTATGTCAACAAGTGAAGGCTGAGAGGAAAAAGTCTAAGGGGATGATGAAACCATTACCCATACTAGCATGAAAGTGGGAGAAAATTACCATGGACTTTGTCACTGGAATTCGAAGGACATCCAGAGGAAACAATGATATATGGGTCATTGTGGATCGTCTTATGAAGACAACTCACTTTATCATGATTTGAGAGGACTTATCATTGGATCAACTTTCACAGATTTACATCAAAGAAGTGGTAAGAATGAATGGAGTGCCACTATATATTCTATCTAATCGTGATCCAAGATTCACCTCTAAATTTTGGAAAAGTCTCCAACATGCTCTCAACACTAAAATGAACTTTAGTATGGCCTATCATCCTCAAACTGATGGCTAATCCGAGTGAACTATTCATAAAATGGAAGATATATTGAGAGTGTGTTTTATGGAATTCAAAGGATTATGGGACCAACATCTTCCATTGGTTAAATTCTCCTACAACAACAGTTTCCACTCGAGCATCCGAATGACACCATATGAAGCCCTTTATGGGAAAAGGTACAGAACACTGACGTGTTGGGATGAAGTCAGTGAGTGTAATCTAATAGGACCTAAAATGGTCAAAGAAATGGTGGAGAAGGTAAAAAACATTCAGAAGCATATCAAGGCAGTCCAAAGTCGATAGAAGAGTTATGTAGATAACCATCGATGAGACCTTGAGTTCAATTTCAGAGACATGGTATTTCTATGAATATCTCTATGGAAGAAGGGCATGAGGTTCAGAAAGAAAGGGAAGTTAAGTCCCAGGTACATTGTCCCCTTCGAGATCCTTGATCGGGTTGGGGTTGTGGCCTATCGACTGGCACTTCCACCTACCACGTCGAAAGTACATGATGTCTTTCATGTATCCCTCTTAAGGAAGTATATACCAGACCCTTCACATTTACTCTCATTAGAGGTGGTACAGTTAGAGGATGATCTTTCCTTTGAGGAGCATCCCATGAAGATATTGGATCGTAGAGACAAAGTTCTATGCAACAAGACTACTCATATGGTCAAGATACTATGGTAAAATCATAAGTACAAAGAGGCAACATGGGAATTAGAGGAAGTAATTAATGAAAAGTACACACACCTTTTTTTGTCCTAGAATGTAAAATGAAATTTTAAGGGAGAAATTTCTTAAGGGGAGAAGGATGTAATGACCCAATGTTTTTCCAAGGAAATTTATTTCTTATAAATATGTCATTAAATCAGAACATAACAAACTACTAAGTGCTAATTGACCTTTAAACATAATTTTGTCACTTCTATGTTTGGAATTTCGAAAATCTAACATATACGGTTGAAATCAGTAAGTTATTTGGAGTCTGATAAGAAAAACATAATTTTGTTGAATAATAACATACCCTTATGAATAGTAACATACCCTTATGAATAGTGATATACCCTAATGAATAGTAACCTTACCTATGATAATATATAAATAATATTCAAGTTGAAAGTATGATATAACTATATTTTAGAATAAGTAAATGAATGGTTTTTGAAAATAAATTATGATTTTAATTAAATATTAAAATAATAATTTTTAGAAAATTATTTTTGAAAAATGGACTTAAATTTTTTTATTCTACACGTTGAAAAATGGTTAGGGTGAATTTTTGAAGATTTTTTTGAAATACATGAATTTTTAGTGAATAGTAAAATACATTAATTTACCGTATAAATACACTATAGTGAAAATCCACTATTCCTGACATCACAAGTGATGTAAGCACCCAAATCTCGAACTCACATGCATTTATTACTCTTATTGGTCATTTAATACTTACTATTCCTTGTATTGTGAAGAAATAATAAACTAATTATTAAAAAATTATGAAAACCCTCCTCTCCTCCACTATAAAAACCCCCCTTCACTCCCTCTTCTCTTCACTCCTCTCAAGACTTGTTCCTTGAAAATATTCTATCCAAATATCTCCCAAAGATCCTCCCCCTACTTCCAAAATCTCCCAGACTCTTCAAAATACCAAAACCTCTCCCCTTAAGAGGTTCTCAAAGGAGGAAGTCTCAAGAGGTAAAATCCTCTTTCCAAATCCTTCATTTCTTTTAAGTTCTTTTCATTTTGTTTCTTTTCTCACATCCCTTCACCTAAATAGTATGATAACATTAGTAACATATATGTACTGGAATGTTTTCATGCTCATGGGATATTTCATTATCTTCTCTCCTTTCCCCACCTTTTATTTGAAAGAAATGAAAGCACCGTTTGAGATGAACTAATTTATCCCATTCAAGGACAAAAATTTATCAATTTATATTATTATCTTTAATTATGGTCATGAAAAAATTTGTGTTATAGTTGAACCAGATTATTGTATATGTAATATATCCTATTTTTGGTTCTTTAATCCTTTTATACAAATGGTATAAAGAAAAACATGTTCTTTGTAATTAAACCTACCGATTAACAAAAATGATTGTCACTATGTTTTTATATAATAATTTGTCTTCACTCTAAGTAAAAAAATTAAATTTAAAACCATGTAATCTCCTATATGTGTACTAGTATAATTTAAATTCAATTATGGACTACCAATTTCATCTTACATGTTTATACAAACATGAATATAAGTGAAATGGTCATTAAAACCAAGTAAACAAATGGGCCCGAACAATGAATTCGAATCTCATAACCAATCAAAATGGTTATAAATGAACTTAAAATGATTATAATAAAACAATTAAATATAGAATAAGTTATAGAATTATTAATTAATAAAACTAATTTGTTTATTCAGGTCTTTTATAACAGGTGGAGAACACTAACAAAATTAAGGTAAGGGATCTTCTCTATTTCACTCTTAATCAAGATTGTCCGCTATGATATGGCTTTTTATGTGTAATATAAAATGATGGGGTATGTTTTAAAACCTTACCCATACTTTCATAATGATGTATAAGTGATTAGAAACCCCTTCACTCTCTCATAAATCCCTCTTACGTGGACCCGACACCATGCCAATAATCCGTAACAAAATCTACCCGAACCTCCTTTGTTCTTTTGGGTTGCCTTATCTTTATTTATATTCAAATGGAGTTATCTTATCTATTTTTTTGAATCTTATAAATTATTTTTAGTTTTACAAAATTATTTTATGAGGATTCTTTCATCACTCTTTGCTGGGGATATACATGTTTTTAAAAGATTCACTCCTTAGAACTTTCTGATAACCAAACCTCTTTTAAGGGAACTACCCAAGTTTTTTCCCAATTTCAAGTGCACTCTATCCTATTTTAAGCCACCATTATCTTTATAAAATCAGTATTTTTATTATTTATACATTCTTGGTTCAATTTTGGTTTTATATAAAATATTTTCCTCAATTCTATTTTAAAATATTTATAGCATTTTCCTTAAAACCGCACAAAAATGTTTTAATGATATTGTTACTCAACTAAATTTCATATATGTTGTCCCTTATGTTTGACACCACTTAACATGTTATATTCCTATTTTACCCTATGAACGTCCATGTATGTTCTAATCCCTTTCTTTCATGGACACTTTCATGATATCACCATTGGTTATGATATATGTCATGTTTGTGGTACCCAATTCATTGCATGGGTACCCTTATGTTTATGTATAGATGATTATGTATGATTATTTATGTGGAAATAGTATTTATGTGGTAATAATATTTATGTGGAAATAATATTCATGAAAATGTTGAGATGGGTGCACCCAAATAGCGCTCTAATGCATTAGGTAAAGTTAAGTATCATGAGATGTGATGTGAAACGGGATTGACAGTTAGCCTTGACCTGTACTAAAATTAAAAACAGGATTGAAGATTATCCTTGACCCATACTAAAGAATTTTTTTATGATTCTGCCACATTTATATGATTCCATGTTTATATTATCCCATGCTTATACAATATTATTTCATATGTTCCATGATTTGGATATCATTATGTTATGCCTCCTAACCCTTATGCTTAAGATGTATCCTTATGTTCATTACTTTACTGGGCTTTTTAGCTCATCCCTTTGTTCATGTGTTCCCTAGGGTACCCTATGTTGATGTAAGGGATCAGAGTATGTTAGGAGATATTTATAGAGAGTAAATAAAGACGTGTTTTTTTAGCCCCATGTTTTATGTTTTATTTACCTAGTCTTTGAAGACACAAGACTTAACGAACCTTGGATTGTACTCTGATGATTAATTATGATTAAAATCATGAAATGTTATTTTTAAAAGGCTTGGGTCGCTATATCCAGCCTGCTCAGCCGACGCACGCCTGTCCTGCTTCGCTGACGCCTGGAGCCCGTGGCTCCGCTGTGAGCACTCCCGAATCCCATGGCTCTGCTGACCACCTGCTTGGATCCTCCACCAGACATCGCTACACTGCACCAGCCGAAGGCCCCCAATGATCCTCCGCTCGAGTTTGCTGCTATACACACCTCCGATCCGGCTCCTCCATGCTCCACCTCAACTTGCTGCACCGCGCCAAAGCCCCACCTCGACCTGGCTCTGTGCCGAGCACCTCCTATCAACGCCTCCATCCAGCCGAAGTCCCACACTGCCGCTCTCCACATCTCCATTTTTCCACCTACCACGGTCACCGTGCATCGCTGCTGGACGCTACCACCGGAGGTGATCCGGTGGTCCCTGCCGCGGCCCATTGGGACTGATCCAGTTACCCAATTTCAAAACTGCAGGAATATTTATGATCTCTGAAATGAGTATCTCATAGAACTGGCCTCCGCTTGTTGATTCGTTGAGGTTTTGAGGTGCCAAATAATTACCGGGTCAAACTATGTAGAATGAGTGAAGAAAGCTAAAGAACAGGGATTAGACGATGGCCGTGTTCGTTTGTCCATCATGCTAATTCTAAAATTATATAATTTTAATGATGAAAACTCAAGAAATAATTGAAGGTTCATAAATTAATTGGAATTCCACCTCGTTGGATCTGTTCGTCATTGGAGACACCTTCACTATGATCCCACTTCGATCTACCAGAGTTCTCTCCTCAATCCGAAGAAGAACAAAGAAAAATGCCAAAGAAAAGTAGAGAGAGAAAGAGAGAGATAGAGAGAGAGGAGAGAACAGAAAACCCTAACTCCAAACTCATATCATTATATTTATAGAAAAACCTACTTAGCGCGGAATCTGAAACCATCACACCCTCACATTTTATATCACTCCTAGGTAAAACGTTCCATTTCGAACTCAATGGAAGTCTCATATTTCCATTCCAAGACTTCATTCGAAAGTTATTTTAAAATAATGTCAGGGATAAAAATCACTAAGTGGTTATTCAAAAATGATCATTTTCCCCCTAGGTGATGTTTCACAGAGTGAACCTACACCGAAAAAGCTCATACCCCTATTAGGGTAAACGACATGCTCCAGAATCAATCTTGGACTCAGATTTTGGATTCGAGTTACCTTTTGAGAGTTATTTGGGTTTGAGCTATTAAATGAATGAATTCATAAATTAATTCATCCATTTACATACCACAGATGAGCATGGGGTCTGAAAATCCTCTGTCAACATGATTTATGTCATGTCTAGGGTAAACACCGCGTTTCAGACCCAACTGTGGTCTCATATTTCTGATCTGATCAACCATTTAAGAGATATCCCATTTCCATTATGTTAATAGTACAAAAACAATTAATATTTTTGTATAATTTATTCCAGGCACACTGGGCCTCATAATTTCACTCCGTCTCAGCGCCTAGCACTAGAATTATATATAGAAATATTTCAAAGTCTTATAGGAAAAAAACCAAGTCTCTACAAATTGAATCCCATTTATTTCGAGTCAAAGATGACCCCCACTGTAACACCCGAGACATTTATGAGAAATATTTTGTTTTAATGTTATATAAATCATCAAAGTAATCTTTTACTACACACAACACTTTCTTGGTTTACTTTACACACAATCACGACCTTCCTCGATAGCTTGCGTCGTATGCAATACTGAGTTTCACTAAACAACGATATGCTATTAAAATATTATTAAAACTAGCTGTTATGAATAGTAATACCCACTTTTTGAAATTTTGTAAATTTTAATTTTCAAAATGGACTTCATTTTTGGATTCATAATATCGAAATTATCTTAGGGTGAAATTTTGGTATTTTTCTGAAAACTTTCAGTTTTTGATGAATAGTGAAAACACTTGGTTACTATTTAAAAACCAACTTTTCATTTAAATAATTATTTATTTTATTTGAATTTATTTTAGGTCAAAATTGATACATAATACCTATAAAAGTTCAATGCAATTCATTGGAGTCATTTTATAATAATTTTAGATATATAAAAATTTTATTGAACTTTTGACCGTCTTTTACCCACCTCCTAAGAGAATTTGCAAATTTACATAAAACTTAATTTTACCTCTTTTGTGAATGGAATTTAAAAAATACGAGAGACACGGTTTATGTCAGTAAGTAAAATTTGGTTCAATGAGAAGAAAATAATTTTTGGTGAATAGTAACTTTTTTACTTTTATTTACCACAGTTAAAAGTAAATATGGTAATTAAGGGTAAAAATGATATTATTATTACCCTAACACATGTCCTAATTCTATTGGATAAGTTTAATTCGACCAAAAACAAACTTAGGAATAAAATATGACCATTTATGCCCACTTGGATTAGATTAGGACATTTAATATTAATTTATTTAAAGAAGGGTTAAAATAGTTAAAATCAAAGTTTAATAAGTAAATAATTTTTAATATAGGGTTATACATAAGATAAATTCAACTATAAATATTCATTAGAAATATAAAAATATTTCCTAAATAATGGTATTTTATTTGTAATTTTTAGACTTTAAATAATTTAATTTATTTATGACACAATGATGACACACTAATTATATTATTGATGAAATATTGACATAATTGATGTTATAAATACCCAAATAAAAGTAATTTGAGACTTTTTATGAATTAAAATAATTTTATATGTTAATATGACACGTTAGTATTGATTTAATTATCTTTTTTCGAACTAATATTTCTATTATTATTTTCACAAAAATCAATTACCAAATAGTGTCAAAATTGACATAAAATAGTTTTTTAAAAAAATATTATATTATTAATTGTTATTTTATTTCTAAAAATACAAGGTTTGGCCAAATGACTTAGATAAGGTTATATATATTAATAATAAACAACTTGGGGTTCTTTTGGCTTGTTATAGTAAGTTTATTAACCTTATAGTGTAAGAAAACAAAAAGACACGGTAAAAGTAAAATTATTTAACTTAAAGTTAAATCTAAATGATAAGGTTAAAATAGAACCCTAAACTTGTATAAATTATATTGTATGAGAGGATTTCGACCCATCCCCACCTTATCTTAGAAATAAATCAATTTGGAGCTATTAAAAACCGAATATGACTTTATAATAAAATAATATTTTTAGTTTTTCCTAAGGTGCCCCTCTCCTCCCTTATAAAAGGGCACCTCCTCCCTCTCTTCCTCACAACACTTTGAGCCTTAAATCTCGGCCAAACCCTTCCAAATTAGCTTCTATACTTCCATAGAAACATACTAGATGTCCTGGTCTTCTTCAAAGACCAATTTTAGTGCCCTAAAAGGAGGTCTCAAAGAGGCGCTTCAAAGAAGAGGTAATGTCCGTTGCCGATTCTTTCAACTTTATTTCTTCTTCCACTTCTTCTTCTTTAGTTGTTTCATTATGAAGTAATAAAATCAGTATCACTCATATACTGATATTTCATTATAAGTACTAAACAACCCTATTTCACCATCTATCAATCCTATGGAAAACTAAATCACCGCACATGCGTACGTACGAAATACCGTCTCCACGCCGTGGTGTAATCTATTTTTCACCACCACCTTACTTGGATGGGTATAATGGTGTAAAGAATAACTATATATGATTACTGTAAAGTGATATTGATTCTGAAATAGTATACATAAACTCCAATACAATTCCACGATCATGGGAATGATATCATCACTCGTACGTACGTACGGAATTCCGTCTCCGCGATGTGATGCGACTCATTCTACATGATCTTCATTGCATAATGATTATATAAATGAATTGAATGAATTAATATGATATATATTACACTAATAACATTATGGAAATGAGGTATCTATAATCTAAAAAAAGAAGAATAAGAATTTATTCGACAAAACATGCATAAGAACAAAAGGTAATAAACACCTGAATAACAAGTAGCAATGAAATATTACTAATAATAAGATAAGAATATGACCATATATGATATAATAACAATGAGTATGATTCTGGAATAAGTCAATGAAATTATTTAAACCATTATACATGAGGTTTAGACACTTACGAAGCAAATCGGACCTAAGGTAAGGGAAAATCTCACAATCTCATTTTTATCCGAGATTGTTTATACTTCAGAATTTACTGGGGAATATTTATCATCCACATCCATGTTTCCTCAAAATGTAATATTATTTCCATCCACCTACAATTTTTTAAATCCAATTTTACCCTTTGGTGAGTTTTTAGTAAAATATATGAAAGGAATCTTTTGTCATTTTTCGTACGAGGTACTTTTTGACTTTTTCGGCCAAAGTACGGGAAGAATGTTTTTTTTAACTTATACGGCATGAATGGATTTTTAGAACATTATTTCCATGAAGAATTATTTAAAAGTTTTCAAGTTTATTTTTAATCAAATTCTTTTAGTTCAAAATTATATGACATGTTATGAAAGGAAAATGTTTTTGAAGTAGAAAGGATATTTTCCTCAAGAATGGAGTTCAAGTGTTTTATCAAAATTATTTTCCATCTAAGATAATATAGGGTTCTGTTTATATCCCTATTTTTACATTGATTTGATTATGTTATGATGGAATTATTTTTACGATATCCTTTTAATGATTATGTTATGATGACGTGATGTTTAAGAATCCCATTTTTATTATATGGGTTATGCTATGATGTATGGTTTATGATTTTGTGGCACACATAAGAATGGTATTATTATGAGATGGGTGGGACCTATATCTCCCTCCAATGCATTGGGTAAAGATTTATATCTCATGAGATAGACATGGCTGGAATGACAGGTTAATCCGGTTCAGTGAATCGGGACTGAAATGAGGAGTGAACTCAGTTTAGAAATGGACTTTGTCTGCTAAGATAGTCTTGGCTATGAGTCCTGACTACTAAGAAATGATTCTCTATGATTATGTGTGTATGCCAAAAAGTTTCATGTTTTAAGTTATGATTATTGGGATTACATTTCACTACTATGATTTATCCCATGTTATGAAATTATGATATCTTTTGCAGGTTAAGATTTAAAAAATGTTATGTTCTTATGAATATTATGTGATTGATATTTCTTTTGTTTACCCTTACTGAGAATTTGAGATCACCCTTTTGTATGTTTTATTTCCCCAGGTCAGGAAGAAGGTTATTAAGTAGGATATGCCAAAAAGGGACTCTAGATATGGCGAAATAAATGGGAGACAACGTAGGTGATTTATGAACCAGTTGTTTATGTTTCCCAGTTTCTAGAGACACTATACCTATACGATCCTTTCATGGTTTTGTTATATGTTGTAATAAGTGTACTTAAATTTTGAAGTATTAACAATTTATGTAAAGTATGGGTCGTTATATTTGGTATCAGAGGAAAGGTATAGTCAACCTTTGGAAACTAGGATGTGTAATCCTTAGTAAAAACCCTAAGGATAAGTCTAAGCATAGAACACGATCTTAGTGTTTTAAAAATGGCCATGAAAAACCTATGATAAGACCTTAAGTGTGAAATATTATTCTTGATTATGTGTTTTTCCTATTATATTTAGTGTTGCTCACACTATTTTTCTTGGTTTTAGTCAATGGCTAGAACCCGAAGGAACCGTGTTAATGCGGAATGCGACAGGTAATGTAATGATTGTCCCCCTGAGCAACCAAATGTTATGGGAGCTGGAATGCAAAATCTTGTATCCATGCTCACACAACTTTCTCAAGCTATGAATCATGAAGGAATTCCAAACGAGCAAAGGAATGAGCAACATTCTGTTGAATCCTTCATGAGGCAGCGCCCACCTTCATTTAGTGGGTCTTCTGATCCATTAGTGGCTGAACAATGGATCAGTACTACTGAAAAAATATTTTCAGTTCTTTAATGTTCTGAACATGATAAAGTCATCTTATCAGTGTATTGTTTGGAAGGAGATGCTGATCAATGGTGGAATCTTATTAAGAATACGAGGCAAAGGGATGAAATTGAGTCCATGGAATGGGACGAGTCCAAGAACTTATTTTTCAATAAGTACTTCCCTCGTATTCTTCGAACAAAGATGGAGAAGGAGTTTCTTGAACTAAAGCAAAAGGATGATGAATCTATTGGTACCTATGAAGCAAATTTTACTAGACTTGAAAGGTACGCTTCTGGTATTATTATCCAACCTGAGAGTAAGATAGATCGATTGTTTAGTGGCTTAAAACCAAGTCTTCTAAGGGCATTAGACATAAGGGACTTCAATATCTATGAGGAAATCGTTCGATGTGCTCTCAAAGTTGAGATGGAGATTGGAGTAACCCATCAGTCATATGGGTTTGATAAGAAGAGGAAAATGGAATTCAAACGAAAATCTAAAGAGCACACTGAAAAGAAGATGAGTTTTCCCTTATGCTCAAAGTGTGGAAATAAACATGGAGGGAGTTGTCTTAAAGGGACAATTAAATGTTTCAAATGTGGAAAGGAAGGTCATCAGGAATTTGAATGCTGCAATGATGGGAAGAAGATGTCTAGTGATGCGAACAAAGAAAAGGCTACACAGAGTGCACCTCCTACACTTCAATGTTACAAGTGTAAGGAAATGGGGAATTATTCTAATCAATTCCATAATCTAAGGGTTGTTGATGATGATCGAAGCAAACAAACTCTTAAGGCTAATGAAAAAGGAAAGTCACATGCAATTTCTATCAGCAATGTGGAGTATAATAACTAAGTGGTGAAAGGTACACTTACCATCTACTCTAAAATAGAAAATGTTTTATTTGATTCTGGATCCACCCACTCTTTTATTTCTGAAGAATTTTCTAAGGGTATCGCCGTATTAACTCAACAATTAGATGTTGAGTTAGCTGTGACAACCCCTAATGGCACAACAGTCACATCAAAAGTTTATAATTCTTCTCCGATTGAAGTTTGTGGGAAAGTTCTTCCTGCAAATCTTGTGATCCTTCCTATAGTGGAATTTGATGTGATTCTTGGCATGGATTGTCTTTCTCTATATGGATCTCATATCAATTGCCAAAGAAGGGAAGTCACATTTCCTATTCCAGATCAATCTATGATCATCTATCGATGCAAGGATGAACATAACCTTCTAGTGGAAATTTCTTCCATATTATGGGTCTTGATTCTACTAAATGAATGTTATTTATCTCAAATGGTTGGTGAGAAACTCACGATTAAGAATATTCCCATTGTACGGGAGTTTGACAATGTCTTTCCGGAGGAATTTCCGGGTCTTCCACCAAATCGTGAAGTTGAGTTTTCAATAGAACTCGTACTGGGTGATTTGCCTATTTCAAAGACACCTTATAGAATGGCCCCAATTGAGTTGCAGGAATTGAAGAAGCAACTCCAAGAGAATCTTGATAAGGCATTCATACGCCCTAGTGCGTCACCTTGGGGTGCACCTATTCTGTTTGTTAAGAAGAAAGATGGATCAATGAGACTCTGCATTGATTATCGAGAACTTAACAAGATCACTATCAAGAAAAAATATCCTCTCCCACGCATTGATGACTTATTTGATCAACTGAGCGGAGCTCAATACTTTTACAAGATTGATGTTCGTTCAAGGTATCATCAATTAAGGGTCAAAAGGGAGGATATACCAAAGACGGATTTCCGTACAAGGTATGTACACTATGAATTTATAGTGATCCCATTTGGTCTTAATAATGCCCCGGCTATCTTCATGTATCTGATGAATAGAGTCTTTAGAGACTATCTTGATCAGTTTGTGGTAGTCTTTATAGATGATATTCTTGTCTATTCAAAGAGAAATGAAGAACATGAAGATCACTTGAGAATTATATTGAAGACCCTGAGAAAGGAGAAGCTTTATGCCAAATTTACCAAGTGTGAATTTTGGATTCAAAAAGTTTCATTTTTGGGTCACATAATCTCAAAATAGGGGATATCTGTGGATCCAGAAAAAACAGAGGTTATCGAAAGATGGTCGAGACCAACAACAGTAACCGAGATCCGAAGTTTTATTGGTTTGGATGGATATTATCGACGTTTTGTGAAAGATTTTTCATGATTATCTAATCCACTCACCAGGTTGACTCGAAAAAGAGTTAAGTTCGTGTGGATGGAGGAATGTGAAGAGAATTTCAAGGAGTTGAAAAGAAGGTTATTCAGTGCACCTGTACTGACACTTCCTTGTAGTGGAGAAAGTTTTGTGATCTACAGTGATGCATCCAAGAAGGGACTGGGGTGCGTTCTTATGCAAAACGATATGGTGATAGCTTATGCCCCACGACAGTTGAAAATCCATGAGCAAAATTACCCAACTCATGATTTGGAGTTAGCTGCGGTAATATTTGCATTAAAGATTTGGAGGCATTATCTTTATGGAGAAAGGTGTGACATTTATACTATTCATAAAAGTTTAAAGTATATTTTCACACAAAAGGAGCTGAATATGAGCCAAAGAAGATGGTTGGAGCTGATTAAGGATTACGACTGCTCAATTCATTGCCACCCTGGGAAAGCAAAAAAGGTGGTAGATGCATTAAGTCGACAAGACCATGCTAGCTTATCCATGATGAGGATCACAGAAGATCTAATATTTATGGATTTACAAAGGATGGATCTTGGAATTATAATGAAAGGGAAAAAATCGTATCTTTCTCAAATGAATGTTCAACCATCTATACATGTGAAGATTAAAAAGGCATAGAAATAAGATGCAGAGTTACAAAAGAAGGTGAGAAATGTTCCTGAATTCAACCTTGATTGTGATGGGATAATAAAGTTCAGAAATCGGGTTTGTGTTCCTCCCATCCCTGAATTAAAGAAGGAGCTGCTGGATGAGGATCATAGTTTTTCATTCTCTATTCATCCTAGAAGCACGAAGATGTATAGGGACCTGAAAGAGTACTTCTGGTGGGATGGCATGAAAAGTGATGTTGCTGAATATGTCTCTCGATGCTTGGTTTTTTAGCAAGTTAAAGCTGAGAGACAGAAGTCTAAGGGGATGTTACAACCATTACCCATACCTGAATGGAAATGGGAAAACATCACTATGGAATTTGTCACTGGACTTCCTAAAACATCCAAAGGCAATAATGCTATCTGGGTAATAGTTGACCATCTTACAAAGTCTGCACACTTCATTGCAATTATAGAGGATTTCTCTCTAGATCAGCTTGACATGATATATGTAAAGGAAGTGGTAAGATTGCATGGAGTACCACTTTCCATTATATCTGATCATAATCCGAGATTTACCTTGAAGTTCTGGCGAAGTCTTCAGCATACTCTAGATTTAGAGTTGAGTTTCAGCACTGCTTATCATCCTTAGACAGATGGTCAGTCTGAGAGAACAATTCAAACTCTAGAAGATATGTTAAGAGCTTGCTCTATGGATTTCAAAGGTGGTTGGGATCAACACATACCTTTGGTGGAATTTTCTTATAATAATAGATTTCACTCCAGTATTCAGATGGCTCCTTATGAAGCTCTCTATGGAAAGAAATGCAGGACTCCAACTTGCTGGGATGAATTTGGGGAAAGAAAGCTATTAGGACCTGATCTTATTGATGAGATGGCAGAAAAGGTCATATCTATTCAACAACACATTAGAGATGCTCAGAGTCGACAAAAAAGTTATGCCAATTACCGAAGAAAATACCTAGAGTTTGAAGTGGGTGATAAAGTGTTCTTATGAATATATCCTTGGAAGAGAGTAATGAGATTTGGGAAGAAGGGAAAGCTGATCCCTAGATATATCAGTCCTTTCGAAATACTAGATCGTGTTGGGAAGGTAGGTTACCGATTGGAGCTTCCACCGAATCTCTCCCAAGTTCACGATGTGTTCCATGTATCTCTCCTGAGAAAGTACATACCTGACCCTTTATATGTACTCAGCTCAGAAGTTGTACCACTGGAACAAGATATTTCTTATGAAGAACAGCCGATAGAGATTCTGGATCGTAGCAAAAAAGTCCTACGGAACAAGACCACTCGCTTGGTGAAAGTTTTATGTAGGTACCACCAATTAGAAGAAGCTACATGGGAGATTGAGGATATGATGAGGGAGAGGTATCCTCATCTGTTTGTTACAAAGTGACGAATTTCGAGGGAGAAATTCATTTTAAGGGGGGTAGAATGTAACACCCGAGACTTTTATGAGAAATATTTTGTTTTTATGTTATATAAATCATCAAATGAATCTTTCACTACACACAACACTAGCTTGGCTTTCTTTACACATAATCGCGACCTTCCTCAATAGCTTGCGTCGTATGCAATACCGAGCTTCACTAAACAACGACATGCTATTAAAATATTATCAAAACTAGCCGTTATGAATAGTAATACCCACTTTTTGAAATTTTTTAAATTTTATTTTTCAAAATGGACTTCATTTTTGGATTCAGAATATCGAAATTAGCCTAGGGTGAAATTTTGATATTTTTCTGAAAACTTTCAATTTTCGATGAATAGTGAAAACGCTGGGTTACTATTTAAAAATCAAATTTTCATTTAAATAATTATTTATTTTATTTAAATTTATTTTAGGTCAAAATTGATACATAATACCTATATAAGTTCAATGCAATTCATTGGAGTCATTTTATAATAATTTTAGATATATAAAAAATTTATTGAACTTTTGACCGTCTTTTACCCACCTCCTAGGAGAATTTTCAAATTTACATAAAACTTAATTTTACCGCTTTTGTGAATGGAATTTAAAAAATCCAAGAGACATGGTTGATTTCAGTAAGTAAAATGTGGTTCAATGAGATGAAAATAATTTTTGGTGAATAGTAACTTTTTACTTTTATTTACCACGGTTAAAAGTAAATAATGTAATTAAGGGTAAAAATGATATTATTATTACCCTAAAACATGTCCTAATTCTATTGGATAACTGTAATTCGACCAAAAACAACCTTAGGAATAAAATATGACCATTTAGGCCCACTTGGATTAGATTAGGACATTTAATATTAATTTATTTAAAGAAGGGTTAAAATAGTTAAAATCAAAGTTTAATAAGTAAATAATTTTTAATATAGGGTTATACATAAGATAAATTTGACTATAAATATTGATTATAAATCTAAAAATATTTCCCACATAATGGTATTTTATTTGTAATTTTTAGACTTTATATAATTTAATTTATTTATGACACAATGATGACGCAGTAATTATATTATTAATGAAATATTGACATAATTGATGTTATAAATACCCAAATAAATGTAATTTGAGACTTTTTATGAATTAAAATAATTTTCTATGTTAATATGACATTTTAGTATTGATTTAATTAACGTTTTTGGAACTAATCTTTCTGTTTTGATTTTCAAAAAAATCAATTACCAAATATTGTCAAAATTGACATAAAATAGTTTTTAAAAAAAATATTATATTATTAATTGTTATTTTATTCCTAAAAATCTAAGGTTTGGCCAAATGAATTAGATAAGGTTATATATATTAATAATAAACAACTTGGGGTTCGTTTGTCTTGTTATCGTATGTTTATTAACCTTATAGTGTAAGAAAAAAAAGACACGGTAAAAGTAAAATTATTTAACTTAAAGTTAAATCTAAATGATAAGGTTAAAATATAACCCTAAACCTGTCTAAATTCTATTGTATGAGACTATTTAGATCCATCCCCACCTTAGCTTCAAAATTAATCAATTTGGAGCTATTAAAAACCGAATATGACTTTACAATAAAATAATTTTTTTTAGTTTTTCCTAAGGTGCCCCTCTCCTCCCTTATAAAAGGGAACCTCCTCCCTCTCTTCCTCACACCACTTTGAGCCTTCAATCTTGGACAAACCCTGCCAAATTCTCTTCTCCACTTCTCTAGAAACATCCTAGAGGTCCTGGTATTCTTCAAAGACCAATTTTAGTGCCCTAAAAGGAGGTCTCCAAGAGGCGCTTCAAAGAAGAGGTAATGTCCGTTACTGATTCTTTCAACTTTATTTCTTCTTCCACTTCTTCTTCTTTAGTTGTTTCATTATGAAGTAATAAAATAAGTATCACTAATATACTTATATGTTATTATAAGTATGAAACAACCCTATTTCACCATCTATCCATCCTACGGAAAATGAAATCACCGCGCGTGCGTACGTATGGAATACCGTCTCCACGCCGTGGTGTAATCTATTTTCCACCACCACCTTACCTGGATGGGTATAATGGTGTAAAGAATAACTATATATGATTATTTTAAAGTGATATTGATTCTGAAATAGTATACATACACTCCAATACAATTCCACGATCATGGGAACGATATCATCGCTCGTGCGTACGTACGGAATACCGTCTCCACGATGTGATGCAACTCGTTCTACATGATCTTCATTGCATAATGATTATATAAATTAATTTAATGAATGAATATTATATATATTACACTAATACCATTCGGTAAATGAGATATCTATAATCTAAAAAAAGAAGAATAAGAATTTATTCGACAAAACACGCATAAGAACAAAAAGTAATAAACACCCGAATAACAAGTAGCAATGAAATATTACTAATAAGAACCTAAGAATATGACCATATATGATATCATAACAATGAGTATGATTCTGGAATAAGTCAATGACATTATTTAAATCATTATACAGGAGGTTGAGACACTTACAAAGAAAATCAGACCTAAGGTAATGGAAAATCTCACAATCTCATTTTTATCCGAGATTGTTTATACTTCAGAATTTACTGGGGAATATTTATCATCCACATCCATGTTTCCTCAATATGTAATATTATTTCCATCCACCTACAATTTTTTAAATCCAATTTTACCCTTCGGTGAGTTTTTAGTAAAAGATATGAAAGGAATCTTTTGTCATTTTTCGTACGAGGTACTTTTTGACTTTTCCAGCCAAAGTACGGGAAGAATGTTTTTTTTAAACTTATACGGCATGAATGGATTTTTAGAACATTATTTACATGAATCTTTCTTTACAAGTTTTCAAGTTTATTTTTAATCAACTTATTTTAGTTCAAAATTATATGACATGTTAAGAAAGGAAAATGTTTTTGAAGTAGAAAGGATATTTTCCTCAAGAATGAAGTTCAAGTGTTTTATCAAAATTATTTTCCATCTAAGATAATATAGGGTACTATTTATATCCCTATTTTTACATTGATTTGATTATGTTATTATGGAATTATTTTTACGATATCCTTTTATGGATTATGTTATGATGACGTGATGTTTAAGAATCCCATTTTTATTATATGGGTTATGCTATGATGTATTGTTTATGATTTTGTGGAACACATAAGAATGGTATCATTATGATATTGGTGGGACCTATATACCCCTCCAATGCATTGGGTAAAGATTTATATCTCATGAGATAGACATGGCTGGAACGGCAGGTTAATCTAGTTCAGTGAAACAGGACTGAAACGAGGAGTGAACTCGGTTCAGAAATGGACTTTGTCTGCTAAGATAGTCTTGACTATGAGTATTGACTAATAAGAAATGATTCTCTATGATTATGTGTGTATGCCACAAAGTTTCATGTTTTAAGTTATGATTATTGCGATTACATTTCACTACTATGATTTATCCCATGTTATGAAATTATGATCTCTTTTGCAGGTTAAGATTTACAAAATGTTATGTTCTTATGAATATGATGTGATTGATATTTCTTTTGTTTACCCTTACTGAGCTTTTGAGATCACCTTTTGGTATATTTTCTTTCCCCAGGTCAGGAAGAAGGTTATTAAGTAGGATATTCCAAAAAGGGACTCTAGATATGACGAAATAAATGGGAGACAATGTAGATGATTTATGAACCAGTTGTTTATGTTTCCCAGTTTTTGAAGACACTATACCTATACGGTCCTTTCATGGTTTTGTTATATGTTGTAATAAGTGTACTTCCATTTTGAAGTATTAACAATGTATGTAAAGTATGGTTCGTTATAACCCCCACACCAAAATCTCACCACACACCAATGTCAAACACCAAACCCTTTAAATCCTCTCCATCGTAAGGGAAGTTGATATCATTGCACAAGTCACTAACCACTTCTGAAAAATCCCATGTTCATCAGAGAAAGAGACTAAAAGATACAATTCACCACTATTAAAGAAACTAGAAGATACCACTAGATTTGATTAAAGATAATGTGTTGCCTCCCCAAGATTGATTGAGAAGGTAGAAAGCCGTACATTGCCACCACTTTTCAACCCATGAGATGCTGACTTAGTTGGAGAAAAAGAACCCCAGTCACCATCGATGGATATCACTGCTTGAGGACCACTGACTGTGCCACCTCATCCTAATTAAAAGAGAGAAAAAAAACAAAATGATAAAAAAAACAAAAAATAAAAAAAAATCTGAAAAAAAATGTAAATATAAATAAATAAATAAATATATATATAAAATGATAAAAATAAAAAAACCGAATCTGAAAAATTTCAAATTTTTTGAATAACAATTGATGTATTTTCCTTCTATTTACAAGACCAAATATTTAACAAAATTCGATATAGGCAAAAAAATAGTGATGTCAAGAGATGGTGTAGGAAACAATAGAGAAGGTATAGGTGATCCATGAGCATATGAGTATGGCCCATAGATGACAGAAATATTACAAAGATTAACATCATAGGCCTATGGAGTTTGATCAGGGAGACCGTATTTCACTAAGAGTCTCTCCACAATGAGTATTGTTGAGGTTTGTCTAGGGTATTAATCTATCCTTGATGTTCATTGGGACATTATAGATAATTTATAAGGTTGGAAAGGTTTCTTACCACTTGATCTTACCCCCTATGTTGGAATGAGGGCATGACATCTTCCATATGTCACAACTAAGGAGATATGTTCATGATACAACTCACATTATTGACTGGGGGGAGTTGAACATCAAGGATGGGTCCACCTTTATGAAGTACCTAGTGGAGGTTAATAATCGACAGGAGAGGATCCTATGTGGATGGAACATCCCTATGGTTTGAATGCTTTAGCAATATGGGGGTATGCAGGAGAGATTTTAGGAGTGTGAGAGCTTGAAGTGGTCTCAGTATGTACCTCCACCTTTTTGGGCAGCTCGTTCTTTTTAGGGAAAAAATCCATGAAGGAGGGGATAATGTAACAAATCCAGTTTTTTTTGGTTTAATCATTTTAATATTTCAATATATATCTCTAGATTTTTCATCAGCATCAACGTGGTGTTTTGGTTTCATAGGACCTAAAAATTAATATATTAATATATATATATATATATATATT
This sequence comes from Viscum album, assembly GCA_963277665.1. Taxonomy (NCBI): domain Eukaryota; kingdom Viridiplantae; phylum Streptophyta; class Magnoliopsida; order Santalales; family Viscaceae; genus Viscum; species Viscum album. The sequence goes on from OY728152.1 coordinate 1,296,250,956, forward strand.
AAATCATGCATAAAAATATTTTTATAATAATTTTTTTTTCATATTTATTGGTACCTCATATGGGAATTTTGATACCACAGTTTATTATGAAACATGGGGTTTACCCTAATAACAATATAAAGTTGCCCAAGGTTGGGTGTTTAGTTAAAGGTGACCATTAGTGAGTGTATTAATTAATTAATTAATTAATTAATTAATTAATTTAATTAATTAAACAAAAAATCAAATAATCTCTCTATAGATACACTATTATGGAAAATCTTTAGGGTTATCCATATATCCTTTAGAGATTAGAGAGGAGGAGGAAGTATTCTTCATTGTCCTTGGTGGATTGAGATTGAGGATCAATGAATAATATATTGAGGTGAATCTTGGGATGGATTATTAACATTGTGGGATCATTATATTTATTTCTAGAATATGCATTATTCACCAATGATCTGTCCAAAACTGAGGTAGGAATTGTTATTTCTTGAATTATCCACCCTTATTTAAATTTATAATCTTGGATTTAAATCCGTTTTTATTTTATAGTGACCATCATTCTTCTTATGAGCCCAAGTATTTATTTTATTCATCACACCCCTAATTTCACCATAGTTACCATGATTATATAATAATTGGTATAGAATGAACTGACGAATGATGGTTTCACATTGTTCATGTTCTTTTCCTCTATTTTTATTTATGTTCTTCCTTGTTGGCCCATGGGTTTTCAATTTGATATTGTGGGATGAATTAGAGCATAATAAAACCCTCAGATTCATATAATATGTATGAAATACATACATATCATTTTTTTGTGGATGTATTGTAGGGTGATGTAGGATACAATGTTGTAAAAAATGATCAGTGGCTGGATTATGGGATTTCATCCATGGATGAGGTGACATGGTAGTGTAGTACAACATGATTGGTCTTCATAATGCCCGAGTTTCCAAAATCTATCCACTAATGATGATTTGGGTATGGTTGGACCTGTATTTATACTCCCTAACACGATTTGAGGTGAAAATAGTGGTGGTGGTAGTGTGGGAAAGTCATGTGAAGGATTCTTGATTTTTTTGAAAATTATTGACATACCCGACATGTAGTCTAAGAAAACACACTATGTAGTCCCCTATCCATGATGACTAATATTTTGGGTGAGATAAATATCATAACTAGTGTGGATGGAACAACACACCTTGTGGCCCTAATCAGCCAACCAAGCTATGTACCAATGGCACACACCCAAGACCCTGTGTTATTATACACACCATGTACCCTAGGGAACACACCATGCATAAGTATATGTCCTAAAAATCCATTTAACTTGAGGTAAAACCCATTTCACTCATGTATAGGTTGGAGTAGATAGGCATGAGCTAGTGTACAGGGGCATGAGATGGATCACATGGGAATAGGCTAGAGTACATGGGTCTGCCCCCATATAGAAAAGACATGATGTGTACCCCAATTACATGATGTGGAGTTTCACATGGCTTCCAATTCTATGTATGTGTGAGGAAATTCTTAGGTGTCAATGAGAGTTCACACACCATGTGACCCTATGTACACATCCTTTACTTTTCTATGAGACTTCTACCCTCTATATCACTTTCTTTAGGACTCAGATTTGGGATCGTGAGTAGTCTATCCTGAGTAGTTTTCCATGTGGAATGCAATGATGAACTTCAATCCAATAGAAGATATATGTAATGAGGTGATGCAATAAGTGTGATTCTTTTAGTGATTCTTAGTCAGTGATAAAAACTAGTTGTGATCATTAGAGTGTTACTGGGGATGGTAACCCCCTTGCCACACTAGGGTGTGGGTCCCCATACTCTTTACATTGGTAGAGTTAGAAAATACCCATACTACATAGGGAATAGTTCCTATATCTATAGGTTTGGACCCTCTATCTTTGATCACTGGTAGGGAGTGAGGCCTCCACTAAATATTTTGCTCCCCTCAGCTATATAGTGCAATGGTGAGGTGTGGTCCCTCTATATAGATTCTTAAGAGGTTATGTGAGGTTCATGGAAAGAATATAGTTCCCCATCAGTTGTAAAACATAGTGGAAAGGAGAAGGTCCTCCATGCTTTATATTATATGGTTACATAGGTTATTTTGGCATCAGAGTTTGACCATTGGAGTTGCTGGTAGACTCATCGTTCTTAGCTGTATTGTGGAGATGGAGATACCCTTTCTCTCTCGATCAGGTTTCTTTATGATAATATTTTTTAGGTTTTGTTTCCATCTTTAATATGGGTTGAGATAACTATTTTATCTTTCTATTTCTCCCTTCTTGGTTTTGATGGTTTCCAACATGATATTCATATATTCACCCCTTTATGGGATTCACCCACATGTTTGTGTCTTATGAAAGTGATATGAAGATTCTTATTGATATCGGTGGAATAGTTTTAAGAGGATAATAGATGTTCATATTAAATATGACCATGTTTAGTGTTTATACTTGGATATTATGATTTTAGTACTCTCCAGTCTCTCTTTTATCCCAATAGTAGTAAGTTTGGGACCAAATTTTGGGTTTGGCATCTATTTTTCACCTGTATACTTTTCTACTATACTTTTATACTTTAATTATTTCCTTGAGAATTTTGTATGCATGGTTTAAAATCTAGATGTTCATCCTATATTTATATCTCTTCACTATTTCATGGAGTTGGTAGTGTGTGTGTGTGTACAAGTAATTAGGTTGAGGCCACACATCTCTACATTTCATACTCAATGCTCATATCCAACCCCTATACTATTATAGGTGGGTTGGGGTTATAAAATTTGGCTTACCACTAGCTTGGTAGGCCTCAGGGGTTTGGTCCCTAACATTTATTACACTTAATAGAGGTCTTTTAACATTATGCTCCTCCTTAGAACAACATGTTGAAAAATATCCTTCCTTCATTAATTGTGAATACTCAATATGTGTGACTTAAAAAGTGACCAATTTTATTTTCAATTTTTGACACTTCATATTGAGATATTGTTTTTGATATTAAATGAATTCCCCTCTATCATCACAATATTTTCTCATCTAACCAAATTATTTATCATGAACTTTGAATTTTTATTGTAACAATGTGTAAATATTCATAAAACTCTTGGATTTGATATATAATTTTGCATTATCAACATCAATAATATTTTCAATTGTTCTTATATTGTAGGGATCTTCTTATAAAATTATTTAGTAGCCTCATCCTTCAATAAAATTGTATTGGTCCACTACTCTTAAAATTTGTATAATCTCTCCATAATCTCATCATTAAATTCTTTAAAGGTTCCAACCTACTTAGAGATCTTTAAACAGGTCAATAATCTTTCTTTCAAAGATTTCTACACGTTTTTTTCCCTCACCTTAAAGATCAGTGATATTTTCCCACTTTCTTTCAAAAATACAAAAAATAAGAATAATAAATTCATTGGGAAAAGAATTCAATATGTCTTTTAATTCTTTAAAGGACATATCTTGTGAAATATAAAATGTACAATCACTTCCATTAATGTTTGGTTCTTCCTATTATGGAGATATTTCACAATATATTTCACAAAACCCATGATATTTTGAATTATTTTAATTAATAAAGGTTGTGAAATTGATCTTATCCTCAATGATAATTTGAACTACTAGTTCTTCTCCACTTCTGGCAGATCTATCTTATTTGTCATCATGGAATGAGGAAATTTTCCCTCTTTTGATAAAAGTGACAAATTCTTCAAATTATTTTTATCCTTCTTTACCCATTCAAGATAGTATTGGAAAAAATGAGTTCAGATCAGAAATAGATAATTCTTCTCTAAAACTGAAATTCATTAAAAATTAGGAAAGAATTTTAAATCCTCAAATTGAAAAATTTAAAATCAAATAATCTAATAAAGGTGAACCCGACTCTGATAAAAATTAAAGGGACATGTTGGGATATAAACCATAGTGGGGGGTGAATTGGTGTTTGAAACTTTTAATCCAAATTATATCATAATTTTTTTATCTATTTCCCTTGTCCTCTTTCAGTATTTGGCGAGTGATTATCTCGTTCTCTCTCTTTGAAATTTCATTCTTCCTCACAGAAAAGCCAAACACACACACAAAATAGGAATGAAAATTTACAAGGTTTACCACTCAATAAGACATGGATAGTCCTTGGAATGGTTAGATAAAAGCCAAGGTCACACGATTCATTATTAATATCTTGTGAATCACAATGAGCATGGAAATTTCCTAGAACACACATGAATGTATCCTGACTGTGCATTGCTGTATCCCACACACAGGTATATCCCATACTTTTATAATTAATTGTTATGGTAATAACAAGATATTATGTCACCAATGTATAATTTTTTCCTTGTTATAAATGTAATTATTCTTTTTTCTTATTCTTCCCTTAGTAGAAATTCACTTCTTCTATTTACATTCACAAAACTTCACTCAACCTCTCATTTTTTTTCACAGTAGTCAACTGATCTGCAAAAACTTGTTCCCCCAATTTCCTATGAAAACTAATATGAATAGGACCTTTTTCTTCTTCTATTAACTTTATGACCAACTCATCTAGTAATAGGAAAACTAGGTCCAACCCATAATGTCACATGAGTTGGCCTGGTATAAGGCCCAAATCATATTCCCAATCACTATGGGATGATGATAAAACCAAGGTATCATACAAATAAATGTGGGAATGACTTCAACCTAAATGTACATATAATAATATAAAAACAAACAGAGTTTCATAATAGATATCTAGAGATAAAACATCTATCAAAAAAACAAACAAACTATAAAGGTGATATCAAATTATCGGATAACAAGGTCTAGATGAACAATCTAAAATACCATCAACATGGAACTTGAATCAAAATATGGGTCCAACTTCTCATGAAAACATTTCACCAACATCACAACCCACTGTAAGACAACAAAATCTAAGATATCTGTCCTATACTCAATGCTTTTACCTTTTCTTGAATCCTATAATAACAAGGTTAAAATTTACCAAAGGAACAAGTAGGGTGTGAACACTAATGTTCAGTAAGATTCCATTAAAAATCTATACATTTTCTATCCACATGAATATATTAGTTATTATATAAAATATATTTACAAAATAGATAAATTATTTCATTTTCATATAAAATTATCTTTTGGTTTTGTTTTCAAAACATGTCATATTCATATAACCAAAGAAATGTGAAATATAATTTATCCATGAGGTGTAAGAAGATAAATAAATATGTTTCAAGTATTAATATCCATATAAATTTGGAAAATAAGTATATCAAATGAACATACATATAATGTATTCTCAACTCACCAAGGAGAAATCCACAACATGAGGGTATGCACAACTAAGACCCACAAAAGTACACTAGAGACCATTTCATCATGGTATCTTCCCCTAGTGATAGATTTTTCTAATAAGGCTTTCATATTTCATGTTTTCCCACACACCCAAAGGTCTCCTAATGTGTTATTACATCATCATTATGTTCAAGAAACCAAATTCATATTCAATAAACATTTTCAAGGAAATTTAATTTCTTTTCTATTCACATATTTCATAAAAAAAATTTTATTGTGATTTTACACTGATTCCATGATTGGAAAACCGTTTACATTTCAAAACAATCTTTGAGGTAATTTACCATAAAACATTTTATGCATCAAAAAAGTTTTCAAAAAAAAAATACCCTTTTTAGAAAACATTTCCATAACCATAGAAGATCAAGTTCACATCTCATGGATTTCAAACCATCAATATCACAAATAAAAACAAAAGGGAATCATAAGAACATATTAATTCCCTGGGAATATACCATAGGATTGAGACACTTACCTAAAGATCAAAGAAAACAATTTTTACTTCTAAATAATTGATAGGAAATGAAGATATCTAGTCCTCATGAGACAAAATCTACCAAGAGTAAAATAAATAAGAAGGGAATCACCCTAATCCACTACTAAACAAGAAATTAATGCCCAAACCACCTTCCTAGAACACACTTGATCTATAATATGAGGCAATGGGGAGAGAAAAATTAGTTTAATAAAAGAAAATAGAGGTAAAAGATGCATTAAGAACCTTCATTAAGGTTGTACATGGATATAATAACCTCCCCTAAAATATTAGGCATCATTTGAGCATTTTAAAAACTAAAACCACCGCCACCATTCCCTATTTATTCCCACCACAACATGGAATCCTCACCCAGGAGACCGACCATAGGGATCATCCACACTTTGGCCTTAAAATCATGCCATTTTAGTCTGTCCACGACTGCCACAATACCCATGGTGAAGATTGTTGGTCATGACACACATGACAACCACAAATAGGTCATGCCCTGGACCACACCCTACATTGGGCATTTTGACTCAGACCATTTCACATAGGAGGTCCAGAGGCACACAACAACCTCCACTATAGTTATGGTGCAAACCATTTTTCACCAAAATGGTTCAAAAACCACTTTTAAGACACCAAGTGACTCCAAATATCTTGAAAATTAAACCAAAATGAAAGAATAAGCTCCACAACTGATTCCATATACCAGGGTCGTCCAATTCTACCCACCATAAAAGATTTCTATCCCCATAGAGTCTTAGGATCATGAACCCAAAATGAGATATGGGCATTGCTTCCTCATTAATACCCAATGATACTATGTATCATGGATGTACCTATTACACTTACATCTCACTCAAACCAATGGGATCTTCTTTCCATGAAACACTTTATACTATCAGTCTACTATCTGAAAATTCCTTTTAATAATAAATGTTTCAATTTCAAGATCAAAATCCTCCCACTCAATCATGTGAGACAAATCTGGTTGATACTTATCTATATGGGAAACATGGAAAAATCATGGATTTAATTAAAATGAGAAGGTAAGTCTAATTTATAATCCACCTTCTTAATTTTCTATACAATTTTAAGTGGGTTAAAATAATAAGGTGATAACTTACCTTTTCTCCCCAAATGTCTATGTCCCAACTGAGTTGAAACTTTAAGAAAAAATTGATCACCAACCTCAAACTTCAATGGGCAATTATGTAGACCAATATATTATTTTTTTACTCTAAGATATCACTAATCATTTATTTATCAAATGAAAAATATACATCGACTCCTGAATGATGCCCAATCCAACCATGGACCATTATCTGACCTCTTCCCAATAGAGAGGTGGTTTACAAGGATTCCCATAAAACTCCTCTAAAGTAACCATATTGATTGAATATTGATGAATATTATTATAATAAAAATATACCGAGGGTTGATATTTCTCCCATGATACACTAAAGTAAATAATGTAGGTATGAAGCATGTATTCAATAATATTGATGGATTTCTTAGTCTAGCCATCCATTTGAGGATGATATTCCATGTTCAAATTCAACAAATAACCCATATATTCCAATAATCAACTCCAAAACTAGAATGTGAAGTGATTTTACCAATCCAAAATTAGAGCCAAGGACACACCATAAACCGTAACAACCTTATATACATAGAAGTTCCCGAGATTCTATGCATTCATTGAATCCCTGATCACTAGAAAATTCACTAATTTTTTGAGTTGATCAATAATCAACCATATAAAATTATTACCACTAGGATTATAAGGTAACCCAAAAAAAATCCATGGATATATCATCCCACAACCATAATGGAATGGGTAATGTTTTTATCAAACCAATGGACCTGTGATATTTTTCCATAATTATTCAACATGTATGGTATTGAGATAAAAAATACTTAATCAATCGAATCATTCTCGATCACCATTAATGATGCATACAGTAATGATACATCTTGGTAGATATAGGGATAGTAGACCAACTAAATAATTTTCCATTAATAATAAATTATTTTCTCAAGTTCATTAGAACTACCATCCCACCACGGAAGCACAAAATCCCATCGGGAGACCGAGACCACTCACCCGAGGTCTCCCCACCATAAAGAGTCCTACTAAAGCACCAAAACTCCATATAATCGAATATTACTAGTAAAATATGATCATATATAGATTATATATACCATGTAAAATATAGTAATACCTTTCTATCTCATCTCCCTTCATCCATGAATTGATCTGCAAAAAATCCCATCAAAAACCCCTTTTCCACTGATTCCTTCACCGTATGAGTCTGTAATTTTCTGATCAATGCTCCTATGACCATGATCCCTTTTCCATTGGTGTATGTAATATCAAAACCAAAGGTATTAATGTAATCCAACACATGAATTTTTATCAAGTTCATATCTCTTTGAGTGAAGATATACTTCAGAATCTTATGGTTGGAATACACTGTAAATCACTTCCCCGAAGAGGTAGTGTCACCAAGTCTTAAGAGAATGCTTCACTGTCACTAACTAAGGATAATGAATGGGGTAGTTCTTTTCATTTGGGAATAATTAAAGAAATAATAAGATACCACCTATATTAGGAATATATTAATCTCATAACCTTAGCTAATGGTACCCTAATATTAGATAAAATTTTGAAAACCACCAGCCCCCCTTAAGCTGATCAAAATGTCCATCAATCCTAGGAAAGGTATATTTATTCTTAACCATCACCTAGTTGAGTTTTTGGTAATAATTAAAATGTTGAATACACCTTTCCACTTTAAATGTAAATAGTACTAGAGATATGAATTGTGAAATAAAAGGATGAATAAATCCGTTATCCTTAAGATCCCCAAGATGAACCTTTAATTATATCAATTCAGTGGGTGCCATATGGTATAAAGGTAATAAAACTAGACTCATACCAAAAATAAATTATATATAAAACTTGACATCCCTATGAGGTAGTAACCCAAATAAACCTTTTCGGAAAACTTTAGGACACTCACACACCACCATGGTAAGAGGTCCACTAAGATGCATATCAACAAAATCAAGGAACATATCTAACAATTAGTATGGGATCATCTCAGTATTAGGGATAAGGAAACCTACTTTCCCTAATCTATGATCCCACTCACCATGAAATATATGAGTGACTCAATCAAAATAAAGAAACTAAAACTGATGATGATAGTAATCAATTTAGTATTTATATATGACCATCTAATCCATGCCAATAATAAGATATAAGATGTTAAGAACAAGAATTAGAAAGTCCCACATGGTTTCATGGTCATAAATCACCATACAAAACTTATTACATTTAAATACCTTCTATAAATTCTTCCCCCAAAGAGTGGAAAGATTCATCATGAAAGGAATAATATCTAAATGAAAACCCAATACATTGATAATATTGGACGAGATAAAGTAATTAATTGAAGTAGTATCAAGTAAATACATTACCATAGAAGATACAATAAAAACTATACCTCTTAAGGTTTCTATTATTACCACTAAATCCACTTATGCACACTTTGTCGATAGATATTTCCACCCTCATAATTCCATTTTCTTGCAACATGAAAATTTACCTTGGCATGAGGTTGAGATCCCAACCATTTTGCTGCATTAGATCTAAATTGAGATACCTTTTTGATGGTGAATATAAATCTACTTACCTAGGATTATCTATCACATAAATACTGAATTTAAATAATTTACCACATGTTTGATACATTTTGGGTGATACTTTATAATCATGTTTGAGGTGTCCCTTTATTCCAAACTGATAGCAGACCACCTATCTTAGCCCTGACATTTTTTTCACTCTTATCTCTATCTCGATTCTGGTCACTCTGCTTCCTATTTTGGCTAGAAAATGAAGTATAGATACCACCTTTTGTCACTATTTATCTAAAGAGTAATTTCTTCATAGCTATGTCCACCTCATCCATAGATGTCCTATCCACAACCTCTATAAATGTGGATAGGAATATAAGTATCAGAATAGACCAAATATCTGGCCTCAAAACCATGTAAAACTTCCACACCTTGAGATAGTGGTTGCAAATAATCTATAGAGAAAGGCTAAAAAAAAATCTAATAACCAAGATACATACTCCATGACAGAATGATTTCCCCACTCCAGGTTCGGGAATTCATGAGTATTCACCACACACAATGATTTAGGAAAAAACTGTTGATTGAATACCTTCTTGAAAGTAGTCTAAGTGAGATATTCATGAAACTTGGATTGCATAATAGATTCCCATAACCTCATTCCCATACCATAGAGTAAGTAAGTGGTGAAACCAGCCTTGGATTCTTCCAATGTCTTCAAGAAATATAAAATACTTACAATCCTCTTGATACATTATTTTTATTAATATGGACCCTTATCACTATAAAAGATTAGTGGATGATACTTATTAAACTCTATTGCATAGTCCAAATTTTATTATGGTTCAACACTGGTGACTTAGGATATGGACTAGATCATTTGGACTATAGTTTCAACCAAAGTCAAATCAGCTGAAGGGTTCTCCTATGGGGATCACTTCACAACTTTATCTCTAAAATTAAAAGATGTTCTTATTGAAGGATCAATATTCTATAAAAAAATAGGATATAAAACACTTAGAAAATAATTTTATTCCTTTAAAATAAAATGAATTTAGATAAATAAATAGAAAAGGGATAAAATAATAAACAAGGATGCTGGAAAACATAAAACTTTCCATGCTAACTCGAGGCTTGTCATGAAAGTGATATGGTCAGGCCCACTCCCACAATATCTCTTGAGTTTTGATAGTCCTACACACAGTCTTTCAACAACCCCAAAAAAAAGAGGGTGATACAAAATCATGAGCACATGATTTAACAATAACCTAGATCTTATACCAAATTGTAATAGACCAACCCAGTTTAATCCATATTGTCACGTGAATTGGCCTTCTATAAGGACCGAAGCACATTCCTGATCGTCATGAGATGCTGATAAGCACTAGTGAATCATACAATAAAAAATGGGAATTATTTCACCCTCAAAATACATATTATAAGATATAAAAAAATTAAGTATCACAAAAAATATCCAGAGATACATCATATGTCAAAACAGTCAAAAAATAAAGGTAACATCCAACAAATGGATAATAATGACTAGATGGAAAATCTAAAAGATCATAAAAATAAAACCCCAAGTAACCAATGGGCCCATATCCTTGTAGCCACATGTCACCACTATCCCAAACCAACAAAAGAAAACATGATCTAGGAGATCCATCCTCTACATGATTCTCTTCCCTTTACCTTTATCTTATAAAACCATGGCTAAAAATTCCCAAAGAAAAAAGTAGGGTGTCAACACTAAAGATCAGTAATATTACACAAAGAATATATAAAATCTCCACCAAAATTTATTCATTAGCTATTATATAAATCCAATTCCTAAAATAGATAAATCATTTCATTTTAATATAAAATTGTCCTTTGATTTACTTTGCGAAAGATGTCATATTCATATAACTAAAACAATATGACATATAATTTATCCACAAGGAAAAAGAATATAAATAAATAGGTTCAAGCATAAATATCCATATAAAGTGTGAAAATAAGAATATAAAATGAAAATTCATGTAATTTATTCTCAAAGCACCAAAGATCAATCCATGACATGATGATGTACACATCTATGACCCACAAAGTACAATAACCAAAATAAGTGCCTCTTAAAGTCTAGGAATCACAATTCCCCATAATGGATACCCACTACCAGCCATGGAATCATAGTAACCTCCTCTAGTGATATATTACTATACTAGGGATCACATACATCTATTTTCCCACATACCCAAGGTCTCCCAATGTTCTATTTTATCATCATAACATTAAAAAAACCAAATTCATATTTATTAAACATTTTCCAAGGAACATACATTTCATATAAATGCACACATTTCATAAAATGTTTTCTACAGTTATTCAAAACCAATTACATGCTTAAAAATGATTCCCATTTTAAAACCATTTGAGTTAATTTACAAAAACACATCATGTGTATCAAAATAGTTATCAACAAAAACTCCTTTTTAGAAAACATTTCCATATCTATAAAAGATCAAATACACCCCTCATGGATTTAAAATCATTAATATCATAAATCAAAACCAAAGGGAATAATAAAAACATACATATTACATGGGAATATACTATAAGATAAAGACACATAACTCAAGATTGATGAAAAAAACTGAATTCTAAACTAGTGATGGGAAATAATGAAATTTGGTCTTCATGAGTCTAAATATATGAATAGTAAGCCAAATAATAAGGTAATATCTCTAAGATACTATTGGATGAGATATTAGCACCCAAAATACCTTACTGAACTATAATCAATTGGTAATCTGAGAAAATGATGAGTGAATAATTGGTTTAATAAAGAAAAATAAGGAAAATAATGAATTAAAACCTTTATTAATGTTTCATGTTGGTGGATTAACTACCATAGGATGATCAAAAACCATTTGAGTGTTCAAAAGAATAAAACTATAGCCTCCACACCTAGATATTTACCACCCAAACATGTTGGCCTTACTTGAGATACTAACCATGGGTACTATCCATGCCCTGACCCAAAAACATATGGCATTTTGGTCTATCCACATCCTCTACCAGCCCTGTGATGAGTCTTGTTGGTCATAACATACATGGTGACCAATAATACATAATTCCTAGGACCACACCCTATAGTGGTCATGGTGGCTCAAGTAGTTTCCCAGAGGAGGCCCAAAGGCACACCATGTCCTCCACCACAACTGTGGTGCTACCTATTTTTCACCAAAATGTTTTAAAAACCACTTTTAAGCCACCAAGAATATCCAAATATCACAAAAATAAAAATAAAAATAAAAAATAGGCTTCATACCAGGTTCTATATACCAAGGTGTGACATGAACACTTTCTTCTTCTTCTTATTTCATCTTATTCAATGAAATATGAAGACACCGGATCTTCATTTTATTTTGGATTGAATTCAAAATAATTCTTTAGATAAGAATAGTGTTGGGAATCTCTTCTTTTTGACACAAAGAACTTACTTTTTTAAATAATAGAACTAACTGCCAATTAAAAAAAGTATTCTCGTCTACCCGCAATAATAAATATGAAAAATAACTAAACTATAAAATTATTCTTCCCTATTTATTATATTTTATTTGAATTCCAAATATCATGTGAATGCATCATTTTTAATTACCAAGATTATATATATTTCAAAACCCTTGGATATCGACATTTATTGTCTTTGACAGATCCACAATTGTTGGCTATATCTTTTTCTCATTTAATATTCTTGAACACTTGTCAAAAAATAATACCATGATAATAAAAATTATCACACCACTCCACCTATAATAACTGAACACAATAATGGTATGTTTATATACAGTAACTGATGTGGCCTTTTCATTCTTTAAAACAACTATTTCATTCCAAGAAATCTTCTCATGATAATCAAATGAAATTAAGCTACTCATTGAATATACGTTAATGTACTATATTCAACCACTTCTTATCCTTAATTCATAATGGTAATATTATATTTATCTATCTATATCTCCATGGAAATATGATTCATATTAAAAACCTATTATCACAAGTATGAATACATTTATTCATCCTTACAATTTCATGCATGGAAAATCACATCTCTTACATTCCTTCTTCATTAAAGTTCCATTTCACTTCATGATAATGGATATAAATTAAGAACTCCACATATGAATGAATATCATTTTCTTTGATTGTAGCACCTTACTTCACTCTTGGATAATCCATTTCGGTATAAAGTTTCCCTAAAAAAACCTTCTTATTTCATAACATCATGAAATATGAAAAAAAGAGTATCATATTTATCATATAATAACATCAAAACCTAGAATCATTGGATATAATTATCTCCTCATCCTCATTTTCATTAATATTATACCATGACAAAAGCATGTCACTTTTTTCATAATAATCCTAGAGTATTATCAGAACTTCCATATAAAAATCTTCTATATGATTGATTGTGTGGTCGATCAACCTACCATGAAATCTCATTTTCACTCAACCTATAGTGTGTGTCCATGTTCACTTGAACTACCAGACTTTTCCACATCTAATAAACTTCTTCATGCATTCACTTGAACTACCATAAGGTAGGCAGTAGGTCTTCAAATAATGGGTTTAATCTACATCTCTTTATGTTATCAATACATTACTTTTAATGTGGTTGTTCTATATTACTTCATACGGTATCTTTATCATAGTAGCTCCACTTACCATAAAAATCTCATGGTCTCCTAATATACCATGTGAAGTCTATGTTCAATGCAACATCTTCTTCCTATTTATTAATAGAGTGCATCAAAAAACTCTCTATAAACTTCTCAATCTTCTTATGATCCTTAATATTGAATCATATCACCTATCGTGATCCCGAAATCATAGTGAGCATTAAGAGGTTCTTCCTTATTTTTAAGAATCCACATCCAAGGATATTTTTTCAAGGTTTAAGATGAAAGATGTGTAAGATTTTTATCTAGTCTAGAATCGTATAGATCCCATGTGCACTACATATCACTTATCATTAATATCATGTATCTATATTTACCATATTTTAACTTCCTCAATATAACCTTCCAAATATTTTTTTAGGTATGATATTTGATTTACCCAACTCTTATTTATTTCCATGTTGGTTCTTGGTTATTATAGCTTATTTCTAATTTTTGAAGGGTTGGGTTGTGGTATTGGTTATTATTTGAGAGTCTGAGAGGAATTTGAGTGTTTTAATTTCTTGTGGACATAGGCTCATAGTTGAGAAAAATTACAGGAATTCCACCAGCTTTCTAGTGAGACCCACCATCCATCTAATGGAATGATGGGCATATGTAATTTCTTTATGTAGTCCACCAGATAGCTATTGATAACCACTTACCATCTGGTGGCATCCTACAAGTGAGAAATTCTTACAAAAATTCCATTATCTATGAAGTAGTGTTTCTAGTGGTGTAGAAATTCTATATGGAACCACTGACTAGCTGGTGGAATCCGACAGCTAGCTAGTGATGCCAATTCGGGAAAGAAAGTATTGGGAAGTATTATAATTTATTTCCTAAAACCCTTATTTCAATTCAAAACTCTCCTTAACCTCAATTCAACCTCGTTGACATTGGAGGCTCTCTTGAGGTTATTTGGTTCCTTATATCCTTGAATCCTCCCAAATCGAAGTGACAATTGAAGCATTGAACCTATTTCGACAACTATAACCTTGATTTGACTATGGATTCCCCTTAACTCATGTATCACCTTATTCAAGGGATATGGATCCTTATGTTGTAGATGGATTCATATCTTGATTTGTGATTTATTTTTATAGGATCCAATTTTGGTTAGTTATATCCCTTAATCTCTTCGATTATGGATACCTTATTGGGTGATTGACACTAACATTAATTGAGGTAGGTGGTTTGATAATATAGTCTCTATCAATTGAATTCTTTGTTCCTTACTTGAATTTAAATGGATTTTTAATTGATTTCTAAATAATGAATTGATATTGTTGATAAATGTTTTGAAATAGAATAATTTATGATTAAATATATTTTGTAATGTATTTTGAAATAATGTCTTGATTATCAAAAAATGAATTTAATTTAAAATACATGATCTGAAGAATAATTTTGATGATGATTCATGATAAATTAAGGCATTAAATTTTTATGGATTTTTAATGAAATGAATTATTTTTAAAAGAATGAGTTTTTATAAAAACCATTGGATGTTGGGTTTTTAAATGAAGTTCCACTTTAAAAATTTGATTTAGGGATACTTGAATGATTATTTGTGAAACTAATTTGAGATGATTGATTTACCCCTTGATTGATTTCTTGAAAACACATAATAGGATGGGTAGTTAGGTGTTTAGTCCAATACAAGTATGCTAAGAATATATTATATCTACCTAATAGTGGATTGATGATGATAATTATATTAATCTTTGATGTAGACAAGGGGTTAATTCATTGGGGATGGACTACTATTCCCCATGGTCTTGAGATCTAGGAAAATGAGAACACTTGGAGTCATATTTTACTGAGAGTGTGAGGATCCTTAATCCTCGATCTAACTTACCCTAAGGCTTATAAAAATGGTTCAATGATTTAAAATGAATTATTACATGATAGTGTTTATAAAATTATTTATTTATACATATTTTTGATTTAGATAATTATTCATATAGATTTTATGGAAATATTTATTCATGAATATTTTATACATTCCATTTAGTTTATTTGTCAAGAATTGAGGGTTAGGTTATGATAAAGTTCTTGACCATATCTCATCATAAAGATCCATAAGTTTCTATATATTTTTTAAAAAAGAGAATTTGAGGAATTAATTGACCTTATTTTATACTTTTCCCAAACTCTGATATGATATTTGTATTCCCAATTTGAGTCTTAACTGATGGAGTAAATGTTTTCATGTCTCTTGAATGATGTTTCCCTATGGTATATTAATTTTTATAGTACCATTCTCCCAAGAATACTTCTAATTAGGATTTAGAAGGGAGATAGTGATGAACCAAAATAATAAAACCCTCTAGTTGACCAAAACCTCATAGTGGGAGTAGTCCGCACAGTCCGAGCTCTGAACCAAGGAACCAAACCTACCCTCATTCTGGATAAAGAGGTGGAAACCCAAAAGAATAATAGTATAGATCAATACTAGGAGATTTTTTTATCATAAACCATAATACTTATAGGGAATTAAATATCCTTAGGAGGAAAATGATTTATTTTTAAATATTGAATGACTCTTTGAGTTTTTAGAGATGCCAGATTTCATTGAGGCAAAGTGTGTCATTTAAAGGTTTAGGTGAATAGAAGGAGATGGTGGGATACTGTAGTTATAGAAATTTTAAATGAGTTCTTGGAGTGGGAATAATTAAATACCCTTTTTATGGAGAAATTATATCTATATTTGATGGTATTGGCTAAGTCCATGAAGTTTCTCAACCATTACTAAAGTGATTGGATGGTGACTTAGTATGCCAATATTTTTACTAAACTTTCTTAGTTTTCACTTGAGGAGGTTTCAAAATAGAATCATAAGGCTTATAGATTTAATATGGTTCTTTAATTAGATTTTTACTCTTTGGTCATTATGCATAAGATTACCTCAAATGATGATGTTATGGATAGGGATCTGAGGGTGAAATTTTATCTACTGGTAAGTTAGGATTAAATGGAGTTCCTCATACTCTTAGAGGTAACCTTATAGGTTACTTTAAGGGGAAAATAATGAGAAATGATAATAATATTGGAAAAAATAGTAGTGGTAATTGATAATAAAATTCCTATAGATCATATGAAATTTATAGTAAAGGTCCACTAAATTGTTTCTAATGTGGAAAGATTATCCACTCAAACCATTCTTGCATGAAGGCACTAAAGATTCGAAGCTCATGTTAACACTCTGACCATTTAAAAAGAATTTTAACTATTTTTTCTACCCCACATATTTTCATAGGATCATTAATAATGATAATATCTATATAAAACTAATATTCTTTGAGAACAATGGGATTTGGTCCACAAGAATAAGGAATGATGCAACATTACACTATGGATGAGTATCCGATGGGTACTGATGCAGGTACTATGATAGAGAGAGGTACTATTTATATTTCATTGTATTTAGTGGATACTTTATTTGATACCGATGGATTTAATTATTTCATATAAACCTACATTATGGACATAATGAATCTACCAATAGATTTTATGTCTTATGTGATGGAAATTGAAACAATTCTTAGGACGAAGAGGTAGAAAAGTATCCAATTCCCCTATTATGCTTTCTATTTATTAAAGAAATATTTTTTTCCATACTTTTTGGTTATTAAAATTAATAACCTATATGTTATAATCAAAATGGATTAGTTGGTTTCCAACAAATATTGAATTTATTATTATCATCGATGAGTGTCCTTTAGTATCTTTGACAAGAAGTTCCATGTTTTTTAGGGAGAATTGGACCTGAGGTCTAGCTGATCCAAAAATCCTTTTCCATATATAGGTAGTATGATATCCTTATATGATATTAAACTAGAGAAATAATAATATTATATTAAACATAAAATTACTCCTATAGTTTTTGATTTTCCAGAAGTGTTTCCATAAAACTTTTTTAGCATACCACTAGAGAGGTAGGTAGAGTTTTATATCGACTTAATGCCAGGGATATAGTATAAATATATTCTCTCAAATAATATGTAGGTAAATGAACTAAAGGAAACAAATATTTAGTTATGTTAATTGATTTCCAAAGGATTTATTCATCCTAGTGTGCCACCTTGTGAAACACTAATGATTTTCCCTAAGAAGGTTGATGAAACCCTTCACTTGTGTGTTGATTACCAAAATATCAACCGAGTTATGATGAAGAACAATTATCTATTTCCCCACATTTATGATTTATTTGATAAAATAAAATGGTATAATTTGTTCTCTAAGATTTATCATTGGTCGGGTTGCCACCGACTTAGGATCGAGGAGTTTGATATTACAAATACCACATTGAAGAGTAGGTATGGCCACTTTTAGTGTCTAGTTCTGCAATTTGGTTTGACTAAATTCCCTACTATGTTTATGGTACTGATAAATGTGATTTTACACTAGAATATTAAATCTTTCATTTTTTAATTAATATATAACATCTTAGTTTATTAAAAAACCAAGGAGGATCATGTACTTCATTTGAGGATAGTTTTGGACATCTTGAGGAATTATCGACTTTATGTCAAGCTATCAAAGAACCAATTATGGATTTAGGAGGTGATGTTATTGGTTCATGTGGTCTTGTAACATGGTAACTCAGTTGATCCTCAAATGGTGAAAGATATCATATCATGGGAGAAACTGTAGAATGTATTTGTGTTTCATAGCTTCTTGGGTTTATCAGGTTCTTATCATCAGTTCATGAAAGATTTCTCCAACCCAGATTCTCCATTTATGACTCTCACTTGGAATGTAGTAAATTTTGTTTAGTATTATTAATTTTTGATTTCCATAATATATTTGAAGCATAATTTAACTTCTTCTCCATTCCTAACCATTTCATAGGTTAGGTAGGGTTATGTGGTATTTTTTAATGCTTCATGTTTATGTTTAGGATACATTATCATGCAGGGTGATCACATGGTGGCTTACGATTCTTTTCACCTTTATAAACACAAGTATAACTATCCCACACATGATCTATAACTCACAAATATGATTCACTCTCATAATAGTTGGTGGTACTACCGTTTTGGGGAAAATATTACTATTTACTCTAACCACAAGAGTTTGAGTTATATATTTTTATATAAATATTTTAATATCCAATATAGTATATGGTTATATTACCTATAATATTTTGAATTTGACATTATCTACACCCCTGGGAAGGGGAACATTGTTTCTGACACTCTTATCAAGAATTTTCCATCCAATCCTATTGTCAATATAGTGGAATCTCATGACAATTTTTTCTCCCATTTGATTGGGAGTGTAGGAGGATAAGACTGGGTTTGTTATAGAAAGTGTTCATTTGAAATAATATCTTCTTTATATGATACTATAAGATAAATATCTTGATGTGAGTTTTGAGGTATCAAAAATTCATTATATGGTTAGGATACCATCGATGAATGGTCTATATCTCCAGAGGGAATTCTTTTATTCAAAAATTATCTTGTTGTTTCATTGATAATAAGAAAGTCCATGATAGGGGATTGTAATAATTATTAGTGGGTGATTCACCCAGTAATTCCTAAGTGGTTTTCTGATATAAAGGCATTGATTTTGGTGTCCAGGTATAAAACAAGGCATCAATGATTTTTTTCCTGTTGTTATATCTAGTTGTAGATCAAGGCCGAGCATCAAAATAATTTAGGTCTGCTTAAAACCATTCAAAAATTTTAGATATGTTGATATATATATGGATTTAATTATTTTGTTTTCATATACTCCTCATGTAAGGAATATAATTTGGTTGGTGACTGATTTATTGACCAAATTAGCTCACTTTATTCCCATTCATGATACCACTAAAGTTTAGGATTTTGGAAATTTATATATGAAGAATATTATTAGGTTTCATAAAGTTCTATATTCCATTATTTATGATAGGTATACCTTATAGAGGACTCAAGGTGGTTATGGGATTCCAGGTCAAGTTGATCACATCATACCAACCTTGTATGGATTGTCAGATAGAATGAGCTATATAGATTCTTGAATACATGCTTCATATTTGTGTCCTTGACTTTGTAGGAGTGTGATATTAATATTTAGAGATGGTTTAGTATAATTATAATAATAGATACCATTATTCCATTAAAATAGAACCCTTTGAAGCCTTATATAGACAACCTTGTAAATCTTCGCTTTATGGGTAAGATATTGGTGAAGCTTCCTTTATGGGACCAAGCATGTTCTAAGAGATGACGACGAATCTCTAGATTATTTTTAGAGGTTAATATAACCCTTTGAATCCTTATACAGACAACCTTGTAAATCTTTGATTTATGGGTAAGATATTGGTGAAGCTTCCTTTCCGGGACCAAGCATCTTCTAAGAGATGACGAAGAATCTCTAGATGATTTTTATAGGTTGGTAATGGATTAGATCCAACATAAAATTTATTCAGATAATTTTAAATTCCTTTTAGATTCTCATTTTATGAACATGTGTTCTTGAGAGTCTCATGTTAGATAGGTCATTTAAATATTTTAAAATAACATAAGTTGGCATCAAGATATGCGTGTCCTTTTGAGGTTGTAGAGAATATTGGGAAGGTGGCATACTGTTTAGCCTCACCACCACAAATAACATTTATATATATCATGTTTCACATTTCTTCGATTAGGAAATATATTTTAGACTCAAATAATGTTTTGAATTGGGAAAACATTTATGCATAACCTGACATGACTGTGATTGAGAAACCTATTTGGATTGCTGATTCTCAAGTAAAGGTGACGAGGAGTAAGTATGTTCCCTTAGTATGGGTTCTATTCCACAATGGCTGGGATACTCATGAGGATTGGGAGTGAGAGGTTATTATTATAGATCATTGGCCCCATCTATTTATCAAATATTATTATTGACAAGGATTTTTGGGGGTAAAAAGCATTACAGTGGGGAGAATTGTAACATACTGACTCTTTGTTTCCAGAATGATTGTTTAAATCCCTTTCTCTTATTGATTTTAATATTGGTTCTTGGTTTTTTACTTCTATTTTCTAACCTTTTAAGGGTTGGGGTGTGGTTTTATTTTTTTTGGGTATAAGAGGTGTTTTAGTGTTTGTATTTTAGGTAGACATAGGAAAATAGTTGAGAAAAACTACTAGTATCACACCAACTAGCTAGTGAGTCCCACCATCCAGTTGGTGGAATGTTGACATAAGGTAATTCCAATAATAAATCCATCAACTAGTCTGTGAGACCCACTGTCTATAAAATGGAATGCTTCTAGTGGGGAATTTCTATTGTAATTCCACCAATTATCTAGTGGAATACCAAAAACCACTTGATGGAGTTTCTAATGGTGTAGGCATTCTTCCTAGCACCATCAACTAGATAGTGGTAGCTAGTGACTAACTAGTGATTCCTATATAGGTGATAAAGTTTTGGGAAGTGTCATGATTTTTTTACTCAAACCCCCATTTAATTCTAAACTATCCTCCCTTTACCTCCATTCAACCCCTACAACCTTAGAGGCTCTCTTGAGGTGATTTTTACCCTTCCAACCTTGAATATTCACATATTGAAGTGAAAATTGAATCATTGAATCTATTTCAGTAGGTGGAACCTTGATCTAATTGTTCATTCCACTTCCATCATGTCTATCCCTTTTTGTGGACTATGGATCCTTATGTTGTTGATGAATCTAGTTTATGATTTATGAGTTTTGTTTCTAAGATCCCCTATTGAATGGTTCTATCCCTTAATCTCTCTAATTTGGATAAATTTTTCGGTGATTGATGATACTGTGAATTGAGGTATGTGGTTTCATGTTGGAGTCCCTATCAATTAAAACCGTTGTGACTTACTTTAATTTAGATGGATTCTAAATTTATTTCCAAAGAATGAATTGAAATTATTCATAAATGTTTTCAAATGGCATGGTGTGTGATGTAACCTCTTTGGCAATGTATTCAGAAATAAAGTGTTGAATCTCAAAAATGTTTTTTAATTAAAATTCATGATTTGAAGAATTAATATTATGATGATTATTTAGAAATGAAGGCATGAAATGTTTTATGAATTTTTAATGAAATCAATTGTTTAAAAATGAATGATTTTTGATTAAAACTACCTATTGTTTCTTTTTGAAATGAAATGGGATATTGAAAATGTAATTTGAGAATTCTTGAATGATGATTTTTGAAACTGATTTGAGATGAATTATTTTCCCCTTGATTGTTTTCTTTGAAGTACATTGGATCCTTGTTTGTTAGGTAGTTAATATAGGTAAGGAATTATAGACATAAATTATCTCTACATAACAATGGTTTGATGATGATAAAGCTATAAAACTTTGACAAGGGTAGGAGGTTTATTAATTGGGTGGAATCTTATTCCCCCTAGGCCTAAGATCTGGGGAAGTGTGAACACCAGGAACCATATTTTTCCATGAGTGTGAGGATCATTAATCCTCGATCTAACTAAACCCTAGGATTATAACTGTGATGAAATGATTAAAAATGAATTATTAAACTCTAGTGTTTATAAAATGATTTATTCATGCCTATTTTGGTTGAGATGCTTATTCATGCCTATTTGATGGAAATTATTATTAATGTATATTTTATGGTTTCCATTGAAATAATTTGAGAAATATATTTTATTATCAATTTTGGAAAATATTAACATGCCATGTTATATTTAAAATTAAGAATATTTGTTTTATTTGATATGGATTTCTTATTGAATGATTTATGGGATCCTATTGGGCTAGTGTTTCTCACACCCTTCAAAACCTGTTGGGGGTATACAAATTTTCTTTTTCTAGGTATAGGAAAAGGAAAATTACCACTTTGAGGTAGTGGGTGTTCTTTATAATGGAATCATGGGTGTTTCTGGTGATAGGTGAAGTATTTGATCCACCTACTACAAAGGGACCTTGGTGGTGATGTCATCATTGGTTCTTTGTGATGTTTTTAATTATTGTTCAATCTAGGTTTGTGTACTTGGAATTTTTATGGTACTTTTCTCTTTTTTATTATACTGGAATACCAAACACATATGGATTCTTATCTATTGATTTTTTATTGTTTGGTTATTCTTGTGGAAAAATATTTCTCCTTGATCATTATCTATGCCCATGCATTAGTCGTTGACCCATGGGGATCTAGAACACTCTCTAGGACGTTTCCAGAATGACTTGGGTTTTGGTTTAGCTGGTTATCTAGATTAGTTCATAAAAATCATGAATACAAGCTCTTAATAGTAGTAATTACATTATCAACACCTCAAATCAAGCCTGAGGGGTGTCCCTGGTTTCTATACAGTCTCCCATTCCACCACGCACCTGATAGGATAACCACCAAATGAGCATGATATCTACCATTTTTCACCTTTTCTTTTCTCTTCCTGACCTGTCCATAGGCTATAGCACTTTACAACTACTCCTAGGCTAGAACCAACCATGTGAGTTGGATGATATTTTTTATGGAGTCTTGGATACTAGGATTTTTAATTGGATTAAAGGTTGGAATTTTTTTTCTAACTCCTTAAAAGATATTTAATTTTTAAAATATAAATACCAAATTGAAATAAAACAATTTTTATTCTTGTATCTTATTTTATAATTTAATTCTTCTAAAAAATCATGGATGGTTCTTCAAATTGAATCTTCTAAGATATTTTATAAACAAAAAACTTAGGAACTTCTTCTTCTTTGTCACAAGATTGGGTGTGATACAATTGATCTTCTAGGATACTTCAACATATTCAAATTCTAATTAAATTATACTAATATATAGTAAAACTACTTGGAAACAAATAAAACACATCGCAAAGTTGGTCTGATAGGCCTGGTAACCTAATATCTTTGACCTCAAATCCTATGAAGGAACTTAAATGAGAAAGTAGATCTGAGTAATACTGAACAAATCATCATTGAATTAAATGACTCACAAATGAAAATAATATAAATAATTTCATCATGATAAAAATCTATCCATATGAATTAATGGTACTAGATTATAAAATTAGGTGATTTTGATAACTTATAATGACATCATGGTGGCTTGAACAGAGAATTTTCAAACCTCAAGTGACTACCCATTGCACTGGTTAAGTCCAAATTTCCAGTTTAACTACTATAGGGGAAGGTTTTCATTCATAAGAATTTATAACCATATATCCCAATCTAATAATCCCATTATAATTTCTATTTTCATGAAATCATTTATCACAATTTTTATAAATGTGGGATGATAGTGCTGATCCATTATCCAATGAAATTATCAGAAAATAGATCATATATCAAGAAATTTCAAATTAATTTGAAAGGTAATATAATTAATTGATTTCATTTAGAAACTTGTGCTTTTACTGAAAAGTTACCATAATATCACAGATCAGTATCTCATAAAAAAAGACCACCTTAGGGAAATATTTATGATCTTTATGTATTAATAAACACATCACAAGTCACATAAATCGTGTATAATATCTAAAATTATAATAAAGAACCATTTATGTTCAAAATAATAATGAACCACAACCTCCATGTCAAGATACTTATATTTGGACAGAAATTGATCATGAAACAAGATCATCAAGAAAATAGTCCTCATAGATACAAATATCCTTATTAAAGAAAACCAACATGTCAATATCATTCATCTAAAGCTCTATTTCATGGAACCTATATCACCAAACACTAGTATAATCAAAAAATGAAACTTTTATAATTCCTCATCATCATGAGATGTCTCAGCCATTATGTTGAGCTCAATCCTTGGTATGATAGAGATTTCAAGTCCCTCATAATTTGGTCTCATGATAAATTTCTCATCATTCTCATAATTGACAACAAGTGGAACTCAAATAGGTGAAAAATGGGTCCTTCTTAACTAAATAATTAAAATAGAATTTTCATATGGTACGATACCACATTTAAAATAATTTAAAAATATTGATAGTTTTGTAGCACAATAAAGTGAGAAATTTAGATGACATCACTAAAATATACCAATTATCAAACCCAAAACACTTCACTTATCACAAGAATGTATTCAATTATATTATTTCCTGACCATTATATTATGTATGTAACAACCTTACTATACCCAAAAATCAATGATGTAAGTTTTAAATCTACTTAGAAGATAATGTTTTTTGCATATGAATGCATTGGATGCCACACCCAAAGCCAGATTGTCTACCCTATCAGACTAAATTCTAATACCTATAACATAACTATCAAAATTTTTACCAATCCAAAAAGAACCTCACATGTTCCTAAATCAGAAATACACCCCATATCTCAACTAAATTCTCTAATACCACCCTAAAATGGTTTATCCATGCCATATAACCTCCTTGGATTAGTAATGAGAATACTGATACCACCCAAATACCATCATCAATAGTCCATGTGTTGATGTATAACATTGAATGTTTTCAATTCTTAAATATAATGAATTACACTCTACAGAAAACAAAGTATAACTATAAAAAAAATTAAATTCCAAAACCATAAATAATAAATAATTCATGATAAAATAATATCATAATTAATGTATTTTGTTTCATGAATTGATTCCACTAGAACCCCTCTTTGTTTAGTAGTGGATCTAAGTGTGACCTAAAAATACCACATTCAATGGTCCACAAGTTATAAAATTGCATCGAGGGTATATAAAATTAAATATAGTTGGTGTTTCCCTATTTATTTCCTTGTACGAGAATATATCCACCAATCAATACCCGACACTATAGATGAAATTTCCCAAAAACCCAATAATAATATAACAATGCATCTAATTTTATACAATGAAAAAAACTATAAGAAAAATAAAAAAATAAAAAACTTGAAATAAAACTTCATCTATACCAACATTTACCTATCTCTGAAATCCATGAGATAGTATGGTCTAAACTGTTCTCTAACATTTCCCTATAAATCTATAAAAATGGTACATAAAAATAGGGGAGAGGATTTAATTATTCTCAATAGTTTCCACCCTGACAGATAACACATTAATGTGAAATAATCATACTAAATATTTAATGAATAAAAAGAGAAACCAGTAAGTGATCTCATCTAAGTTCAATATGAAAACCCATATCATCACGGACATAATATCGAAATACATATAAAATATAATTATAACAAATGAAAGAAATATAACAAAATAGGCCACCACACCTGCTTCCGTACTAATTTGGTCTTCCTATAATCTTAATGAAATAATTACATGGGTTCCCATTAATTTCCATTTGATATACCACATCATACCATAACTGTAACTTCACACCACAACCTCGTAACCACAACTATATAACCATATTCATGGCCAAAAGAGAGAGTAGGTGAGGGCGATCTTTTATCCATTTATTTCCATTATAAACTAGATGTTAGGGGTTTAATTTTTTTCCCAAAACCATATATAAGCATCAATTAAGTAATCCAACATGGGTAATGGTGTGTGAAATTACAAAAAATATAATGATATATAATATCTTACAAATTGAATATGAGGGTCTACATCTTATCATGTTACCTCTACATCCATTCCATCACCCACATTTTCACTATAACATAACTACTACCACTATCTTTAACAATACAATATAATTCAATGCAAAAACCACAAGATTTAATTTTAAAAATTATCACATAATTCATTAAAATTCATATTTACTCATCAATCACCACATATATTATCAAAAAATTAAAAATTTATTTTAGGAATAGATTTCTTTTTTTATTAACACATATCCCATCCCATAAATCTTTTTCACTTAATTCATTCATTCATTACACATCTATATATAGGGAATAACTAAAATCAATGCTATGATAATCTTATTACACTTCATTAACTATGTCACACTATAAAATGTTCAAATATATTAAATTTATACTAGAATTAAATATCAACAAAATAAAAATAATAATATTAATAATATTAATAATAGTAATATCTAGGAACATATATAAAAAATTCCTCACAACCCTCCTAAAATTTAATTTATCCTATGTAATAAATCAATCACACTAATGTTATCATTAAAAAGTAAACAATGATAATAACACATTAAAAATATTAAAAATAATGATAGTTATTAAATAACTTACCTAAAACCATCTCTGGAATGATTACTTCACCTATCGATGATACCCAATTATTGAAATACCACATTCTTACAAATATCATCTTACTTATTTAGAATCCACCAACCCCATATATTAATTCTCAATCTCCATAATACACCAAACACTTTACAAGGATCTTTTATTTGGATGAATAAAATCGAAAAAAGGAGGAAGAAGAAAAATAGTACCTAAGATCATGTGGATTTGATCTCTTGTGATAAGGAACTAAAATTCCACCATGGATCACTTAAAAATTCTTAGAAGAATATATGTAATGCCAAGGGTCATCAAAGAGGAGTAATAAATGAATAAGAGAA
The DNA here is from genome assembly GCA_963277665.1 of Viscum album. Classification (NCBI taxonomy): domain Eukaryota; kingdom Viridiplantae; phylum Streptophyta; class Magnoliopsida; order Santalales; family Viscaceae; genus Viscum; species Viscum album. The sequence goes on from OY728152.1 coordinate 1,296,278,581, forward strand.
CATGGGGAGGTTTAAATTTATAATATAATTAAGATAAACCAAACCATGGTGTAGTTCTATAAACCATGTTTTGGTTTGGGTTGGTCAACACTAATAAAGAAACCATGATGACTTAAATATCAATCTTCTTAAAACCTACTAATCAATTTCTTTATAAAATTACATATCATACTAAAACCATGATATGTCCTTAAAAACAATGATGTATTTATCATGATCCCTATTCAACCAACAATATGAAACCACAATTTCTTTCATACAACCACACCATTTTTCAAACCATGAGGAAAAACCATGACATATTTGTATCAAATTTCAAAATTTAGCTCCAAAAAATACATCTATAAACCATAACATAGACTATGGAAATTATAAAAAATCCAAATTATATTATCCAAAACTAAAACATAGTTTCACTTCTCATGGTGACTAGTATATTCTATAGTCCTCTTCCTCAAACTAAAAATTTATTCCACAATGAGGCCATCAAACAATGATGAACATAAGAAAACCACGACATATGGAGTACACATGATTTCATTTCTCTTAGAATAAATATTTCATATTAACCATAATAATTGACCTCTATACTCATTATTTCCTTATCTAAAACCCAAAAACTACATATTATTACAAAATAAAGAAATTATTGAAAATTTGGGGCTTTATATTCTATACATCACAAACAATTAATTTCCTCAAGATTTATAACAAAAACCGAGATGAAAAATAAAACAAATCTAAAACCCAACTATTTTATGAGATACCTATCAAATAAAAATATATTCATTGAAAATGTTAAAATATAATAGCATAAAAAAATAAATTACAACATAAATTGCTTTAAATTGGAATAAATTCCAAACCCCAATATAAGGTTTAAGTTTAAAAACAAATTTGGCCACTAAATCTAGATTTGTTTATCTTAATCCCACATATATTCCTCCAAACCACCATGACTCCATAAAACATAAAAAAGAATCAATCATTAGGGTAATACCTTATATTGATGATATTTAATTTATATAGTTCACTCCATGAATGTCATATCCATTTGAGTATCTAGCTCACCCTAGTCAATTGTATATGATTACTTATGAAGATTTATATGAAGTTGTGATATGTGGAAGATATTATAAACATGATTCATCTAGCTTGGAAGTTTTAATATTATTCCAATTCAATAATACACTTATACCCATAAAATATTATAAAAAATTGAAAAGAAATATCACTACCTCCATCAAACATCTTCTATCTATGAAGAGTAGAATCCCTTAAGAAAAAAAGATCACCAAACTAAAAATATAAGGATATAATCCTTCAATATGTATAAGATTTATGATGATCAGAATATTCATTTATACACTATTTATTCATATGAAATTTCTCTAACATACTTCACACTGAATCCAATCTAATGATCACTGATTCCCCACCTCAGTTTAGCACAGAGGTGATCCATACAAACAATTATATAATACCTAAAATGGTTTCATTTCATTAGATGTTTGATAAATATTATTATAATGAAACTCAATTAATTGTATATTATTCATTTAATAACCAATAAAATTGAAGAAACATGCACAAAACATGTTCTTTAATGTATGGATCATCTTCTTTGTCATCCAATCTATCAGAGGATGAAGTGTTGTGCTAAGGGATAACAGAGTACCATCAACTTGATATAATATCTATAATACCTATGAATTAATGAGGTTATTTAAATAATAAATTAACATCCTCAAAAATCTATGATGTCTCAAAATATCTTCTATATAAATCATAACCAATGCATCCACCACACTCAAATCATTAATCACTAAAAATGAGTTAATTTTCAATCGATCCACAATAACACTAATAAAATCATAACCTCCCAATACTCAAGGAAGTAATATAAAAACATACATTGTTATATCCTCCCACTTATACTATGAAACATATGAGGGATATAATAAACCACCTAAAAATCTATACTTGACCTTAAAATTATAACAAATGAGGCACTGGTACATATAATATGGAACCATATTCTTCATACTAGGGCATAAAAATTGATCTTTATAAGTATGATCCATGTTGGAAACACCTATATGAACTATCAAAGATGATATATGAAACTTTTATAAATAAAAATTTCAAATTTATCATGTAAAAAATAAATTATCATAAAACAACACGCAATTCTTGTCATCCTCTATTTCATCTAACCAATTAATATCCACACAAAATTTGATCCCTCCACACTTCCATTTCAAGATATTTTAATAAAAATTCCTTCATCTGATGAAACAAAGAAGATTTGACCATCATCTATTACAATCATACTCCACCAATTACCTACTCCACGATTAGATGTAAAACCATAAACTTATCTATCATACTCCCTTCATCAATAGCCTCATAGATAATATCCTCATATATCTTTATTCTCAGTGCATCAGCTACCACATTTCCTTTATCTATATCATAAGAGATATCAAAGTCACAATATAAAAAAAATTATCCATTTCTGTTAACTCAAATTCATATCCCACTGATAGAATATATACCATAGGATTGCATGATCCATGATGACCATAAAACACTCTCTAATAAGATAATTCTTACAAAAATTTAAGTAAAACATCACAACAAAAAGAGAGAGATCATGGGTGGAATAGTTACACTCATGGGGATGATACTATCAAGAAATATAAGGAATAATTACCCTCACTTGAATAAAATCACACCCCAATACAAAATGGGAACTTTTTAAATTGACATTAAACATGAATCCTTGATTAGGTGTAATGACATGCATCATTGGGTTTTACTGAATTTATAGAAGGTTCAGAATCCATTGGAAAAATAGTTGTTGTGAATTTTGAATTTTAAATTCATAGTGGAGAGTGGGAATTTTTTAAATGTTTAAAAAATTTAATGGATGTTTTGGAGGAGAAAAAATGGATACAAAATACCTAGACCAAGTTTTTAGGGGTTTGGTAATTGAATGGGGTTTAATGGGTGGATACAGAAGCCACTTGGTACTCATTAATGTTCTACTAGATATTTAATTATATTATATTATGTATTTATTAGAAATACCAATAGGTATTTTCAACTAATTTAGTCATAACATTTCTAATGGGCGACACAGTGTACCTATTGGGCTACCAAGTGACTAAGGTAAGGCTATCAAGTACCCAATAGTCCCCAAAACCCTTTTAAAAAATGTATTAGAAGGGGGTATTTCCTATTTTTATATTAATAACCATACTTGGGGGGGTTTAAAACTAGGTATAAAATACATAGGAGTGGTGACCTACTCCTATTTGTTTTCTTTTTTCCTCATCTTATCCCACCAATATGGGTGGTTCAAGCGTTGTTCATCACAAAATTAAAGGTAATTCATTATTTTTTTACATACCTTTTATTCTCTCCCTCACCCCTATTATAATTTTGTAAATTATTATTAAGTATTTTATAGTTATTCTATCAATTATTAAGGAGTTACATTTTCACAATTGGGATTTTATGTATGGTTCATAGAGGATTCTTGAGATGGATGTTATCTCATCATCTCACATAGTTTCTCTTGAGGTATGTCACCCGGTGAATTTATTTATGTATTTTTTTGGAATTAAGTTAAATTTATGATCAATATGAGTTGAAAAAATTATAATTTTGTATATAGTAACACTGGGATAATGTAGGGGTGTATTAAACCACTTTTTTATGGTTTTGAAATTTCAGCACCATTTAGGGAGTTTTATCAACTTTAAGAAGATTATTAGTTTTATGTTAAATGGTTTTGTGATTGATTAATTGGTTAATCTTGATGAGAAAGGTTCTTATGGGTTTGTTAGTGGTCATTATTAGCTCAGAATTATTATATAGATGCATGATTGAGGTAGGTGGCATTTATTCATTGAGGATATTGATTTTTTGGCTTGTATGTACTTTCTTATTGGTTATTTTCTGTTCATGTTCTATTATTATTAGAGTGATTATGAATATAAAAAATTTCATGTAATAAATAAATAAATAAAATGGTATTTAATTATTATAATAATTACCAAAGTGATTTAAAACTTGCTAAATGGTTTTTTGGTGTCACATTGATCAAACGAGTGTCGACAGACTATCTTTTATATTTATTGGTGGCATGAGTTTTTTAATCAGTTTTATAAAATAAATTATTTTAACCCTTAAAATTTAATTTTAAATTATATTTATATTTTTAATATAATTTTAAATGAAAAAAAATTAGAGATTTGAAGTAAATGTTTTGAAATGGTATTTCAAAATAATGTTAATGGTTTTACCAAGAGGACTTCAATAGTTTTTTTCCAAGGTACTTGGATGTGCAATGTTGTTATAGGATACGATTTAAAAGTTTTATAAAAGTGGTATTTGAATCATTTATTAAATTCATAAAAATAGAGTATTTTTTAGAAAAAGTTTAGTTCATTTAACATAGCATAGGGAATAACCTATTTTTTTAGCACACACACTTGTGTGCACTCTCTTGAGTGATAATTTACTTTCTTTGATTCTCATTTTATGTCATATTTTATGGTTATACATGGAATATATGTTAACCATTACCATGTGTAATGAGTAGTTATACTAATCTAGGAAATTTTAGTGGGTTCTTAGTGGTAATGTGTTCATGGAACCTTTGAGAGGAACCTGTTAGGGCTCCTATTATCCCTGAATTCTTTGATATAAGGGAAGGGATCCTAGTGATACATTATGATAAATCAAAAAACAGATGGTAATTAGGTTATTTAATGACTTTGGGGTGGTGTGGTACACTTTTTATTGGATTATAAATAGTTAGTGGGTTTAAAATAAATCCATGGGGTAAATGATTTCTTGGTTTTGGGTTAGAACCAGTATGGTTTTGATTGAAGACTAAGGATAAAATTGTGGAGATAGTCCCTGGGTTGTGAAAAATATATTCTATGGTGTAGGATTTTGGAAATGAGGAGAGTGGGTTCCCTCCTTTTCATTATTTACTAGGATGAGAGTGGGTTTCCTCTTGAGTGATGTTGTTTTAGAGGACAATGGGTTTAATTGGGACATTCATAATATAAACTTAACTATTACATAATTATTTATAAAAATATGGATAATAATAATAAAACTGCAAAAATAAATATTTTTGTGTCTTGGGTAAAGTAGGTTCATACAACATGAATAAATTATAAGCCTTAAAAATTATTTTAATCCTTCCTCATAGTCATCCTAAATGATTACATGATCTCATTAGCACATATAATCATTTAAGGATATTCATCAAATAAAGAGTGACATAAAATCCAAGTAAGTAGAGGAAATAATATAGAGGAGCATAAGACATAAATCAATATAAGCACATGGTTGAGAATAATAATCATTACTATATCATAAAAATAAGATCATAATTATAGGAATTATATATACATGTTTTGGATTTTGGAAGATGAATAATAATGAAACATAATAAACATTTTGGAAAATGAACAAGAATAGAATGTGAACAAAGATATCTTCATGTCCATTTATAACATAAGTGTATAAACCTTGATACATAAAATGGGAATAAATATTGCACCATGTTCATTCATAATAATATCATGTGATATAAAACATTAACTAATGAATTTGTGGGATATATAATTCTAAAACCACCTCTTACATTAGAATATGCACATAATCATACTTGGCACAATCAAAGGAAACATATATCAATCATAACCATGAAATAAACCCATGAGAAAAGAATGGTTTTTATAGTGATGTCATAAATAATAATTCAAATAATACAATTTTATGTTTACAAAATAATAAGTGAATACATAATATTATACATTAAAGGGAAGAGTTAAATAAAATAAAATGCCATATTTCATTATTAAGAGAAGAATAAAAATAAGAGCAATAAATGAGATATTTTAAGAATGATGTAATTATCAATAATTATGAACATGGATAATAATGAATCTCAATGAAGTAAATATATTTATATCCTCGAGAAAAAAATATAAAGTTTAGAAAAATTAAAATTAGAAGGTATTATATAGTAATGATTTGAAAAATATATAAGAGAAGATAAAACTAAATGAAAGAGTTGCGTTTGAGAGTCCCCTAATATCAGGTCTTGTTTTGTTTTGACACATCAAAACCTCATGTATATTTAACTCATGTTTATTAAAACATGAATATATAATTTTATAACGTTTATTTATGTTATAATTAAGCAATTATAACCATTAGAACCTATTTATTAGTTTTTTTGTAAAATATATAATGGATGATGACATATTTCTTTAAATTATCATGTTTTGTTTTGATTTCATAATTTTTATTCACTATTATTTATAAATTATTCAAATTATATCTAAAAGTTTAAAAATTAATAAAAAAATAAAAAATTATAAATTATAATTAAGTTATTCTTACTATCCATAAATGTGTTGATAATTAAATAATTGTTAACGACCTCGTAGAAAAATAAAAATGAAGATTAACCACAACTGTCAAAAAGAGGGAGAGAGAGAGTATATATTATATGAATAAATTCAAAATAGTTTCTCCATATCATAATAAAATAAATATTATATATATATATATATATTTTAATTAAGTGGTTTATAAAAGTGGAAAAATAAAAGTATATTAGGTGAGTAGAAATAAAAATTAAAGAAAGTGGATGATAATGTTACATATTCATTAACGATTAAGACATTTCTATGGAACTAAGGAATTGAGGTCTTGGAGTTGGATAACATCCAAAATGTATCTAAGGATACTATAAGGATTAATATATGTTAATTGGGTATATATTTGGCATTGATAATTTCTTGGGAAGTGGGTTTTCAAGTGATATGATAGAGGTAATTATACTTGAAGGAGGAGGAGTATTTTTGTGTTTAAATATTTAATAAATATTATTTCAATATCAAGAGTCGTAATAGTGATTTTATTTCAGATAATAAATATTATTTTATTAATAATACAAGTTTTTATGATTTTTAAACCATGTAAACACAAAAATTGTTAGTTTATACATAAGAAAAAAAGGGAAAAGGAAGATTTTTTTAATGGAATAATTTATCTTTTTAGAATTTGGAATTTAATATTTTTATTTAGAAATTGATTTAATTATTTTTAAATTAAATATTTATCATATTAAATCTATTTTTGGTTTGATGGAACTATTTTATAATTTTTAGTAGGTTTCTGGGATACTTTTTATAGAGAAAACCATTTTTTGGGGTTAATCCCATTTGGGGTTTTGGTTGAGGGGAGACATGGGGAGTGATATTTTATCTGGATCACCCTATCCCCTTCCTCCATTTTATCATTATTATAGATTGTTTATTTTTGGTGGAATCCATGATGGATTTAAGGTAAGTAATCCATCTCATTTATTTTCTTTTATACCCATCATTTACTAATTTTTTTTGTATCTTTAGGCTAGGAATTGATGCTGATTCTACCAGATCATGGTGGAATCAGTCCAAGATATAGTGTATTTTACTTGGGTTGGATAAAGGGAATCCCTAAAAAAAGATCACAAAAAATTTATTACCATTTTACATGGTTATATTGATCGATGAGTTTTATATGGTCCCTCCTCCTAGGTGTGGTATTGGTACCTAGGTAGAAATTGTGTAATGGGGATTTTGTTTATAGGGGTATCAGGATTATGTTGAAGGACATAAATATTCCATTTCTCAAGGTTTTCATGAGTGTATACTTCTTGGTGATTTTTTATTCCCGATTCATTTTTTTATTTTAAATAATTAATTATATATTTTATAATTAATTATTTAGATGTTATAGCTTGAGATAGTATCTTAGGAGTTGATATAGTCTTAATTAAATATCGAAAAATATTAGGTGATTGTGGACAATTTTTCTTAAAGGGAATGAATTTTAATGATGTATATGATCCCTTAAAATATCCTTAAAGTTTATACATTGTTTTTATGTGAATACGATATGTTATCTTACCATGAACTTGTGATCAACCTTAAATATAAATTAAATTTTTTTCCTTTAAAGAAGCTCATGCATAGAATAGAAGTGATTTGAACATTTATGGACCCTTTTATTTTAGTTTATTACCTTATTAATCATTGTTTATGGGTTAAAATTTAAATATGTGTAATGAGATACACAAACCCTATATGAGTGTATATAAGTTGATATAAATTTAGTATACCACATGATAGGTTCTCTTAGTAAACTTCATGTATGATTGAGTGATATATTGAGATGTTTGTCCTAGGGCTAGGACCCATGATATCTTGAGACACATTATAGTCTTTAATATAGTTGAATCGAGGATGGGATTAGTGTTCTTCCATGACTGTTACATGATTACCTGGGCGGGTATTACCTAGGTTGGATTATGGAAAGGTTAGTTGTGAACAGACCGACCTAGATTTTCTTGAGAAGTGATATGGTGTGGATATGATATGATATTTCCTATGATCCTAGTGAGGTAATAGTGAAATCATGGTGATTTTTAAGGAATCCATTCCCTTTTATTTATGGTCTTGGCATGATAATTGGGTATGTGAGAGAGGAGATCAAGTAGGGTATCCAAACTATGATGTGAAATAGGGGACCATGGTGGGTTCCCCAATCTCATGTTGATCCAATATAGGGTTATTGTAGAGAGGATAGTATCATTATAACTTAGTTTATATGTGGTAATAAGGATGGGTTATGTTCTTGAGATGGAAATATGGGAAATATAAAACAAGTTTGGATGAGTGGCCAACCCATGTGAGAATTTGGCATGATGTGATATGATTTTGGGATGAGAATTTATACCTTATTAATACATATATATATAGATAAATCCAGGGTGTATAACCACCCCCTTTTTATTGATATATTTACCTAAAGTTTGGTGGGGTACCATTCCCCTGTAATCAGATAGTTTCGAGTAGGTTATATGACCCTAGGGTAAATGATATATGATGATTGCAGGTAGGGAATGCAACCGCTTAGGTTGATGATGTATAAGGTAATTATAGGATGGGGTTCCATTCCACCCATATGTGATATTTTATTCTTGGGTGGGGGTTCCATGCCCCCTAATGTGTTATGTGGTTCTAGGATGGGGCTCCATTCTCCCCAGACCTGATAGTTTTGGGTAAGGAATGTGACCCCTCGATTTATGGTATATAATGATTCCAAGTATGGGATACTACCCATAGGTGTATATTATGGTTCCAGGTTGGGTATTCCCCCAGGTAGATAATTTATGAATTTATTCTAGGCTGGGTTTCCATTCCCCCTTCTTTGTATGATGTGTGGGGATCCATTCCCCAAAAATGTATTATGATTATAGGTTGGGTTTCCATTCCCCCTGATGGTATTATAGGTGGGGTGCCTTTTCACCCCGATATGTATTATGATTCCAAGGATGGGAACATTTTCAACCTATAATAAATAATTATTTATGGTATTATGGGTGGTCATTATATTACCCCATTTATTATACTTCTTTGACACGCTCAGAGACATCTGACATAGATCAAAGAAGGTATAATTGACCTTAGGTGTCACCTAAGAAGCCAAGGATCAATGATAATTTATTTATTAAAATTTATTTATTTATTTTTAATTATATTTATCATATCACCTCTTGAAAAAAAAATTATCTACTGGTTATGTTTGGGACATAGTTGGTGATGTTCTACTGAGTTTGACTGACGTATTGACTGGGTATCCTTGAGACTTCACTACCTAATAAGTCATTATGATCACTTGTTTAAGTAGGGACGAGTCCTGGTATTTCATGTTCAAGAAATATAGTTTGAATAGAATTAGTAAATGAGGCTTAGAGAATGCATCAGGGCCTCCTTTCATACTTTTTTTGACTTTTTTTTTATTTTTTATATAATATTAATCTAATGGATGATCAATGGGATGTATGATTATATGATAACATTTAATTCATTACATCATGAATTCTTATTTGATTCTATATAACCTGATTATTAATATGGATGTTTCTCTATTATTTCAAATATTTTTTACTTTTATATGAGGGTATAGTCTCCCCTTAACACCACCTTTGACCCTCACTACTTGTTAGAAGCCTTTAGTATATAGGGAGGTGTACCTGAGGTCCCATTGAAATACAGGATAATTACTATAGAGTGAACCAAGTTAGTATATTAAAAATTTCCTAATAAATTATTAAATACTAGTTTTATTGTTTATTTTTTATTCCCCACTGTAATATTTTTAATTTTATGGGTTGTATTTATTATACACATGTAATGTTTTAAATTAATATAATAAAATACTGTTGTTTTTTATGTGGTTCATGTGTTTTATACTATACCATATTATATATATTTTTATATCCTAAAGGAAAATTTATTTTATAAATTTATAGGACATTACATTAATCCCCTCTTTATAAATATTCTCCTAGAAATTTTAACACATATCCTTAGTCTATAAAAGATGATGGTACTTTTGTTTCATTACATATGTAGGTGTCATTGCCTCTTTATACTTATAGTTTTTCCAAAGTACTTTGATAATTTTAGATGTATGGCTTCAAAGAAATTTGTTTTTATGGTCCAATATCTTCACCATTTTCTCCTAATAAGATAGGTCTTACTCTAGTTATACCTCTTCCAGATTCAATACATGTGAGTGATTGGGTATGAACTTCCTCAAGAGAGATATGTGAAACACTTCATTTACTTGATTTAGGTTTAGTTAATGTTTTAGTTAACATTCCAATAATCCTATATGATCAACGGTTTAAAATATTAGAATATACCAAAGGATGATATTTACCTTCATTTCAAAACTACTGACTATTTTCTAAGTTGATATTTAGAGAAAAAATTTATCTCCAACATGAAACTCTAAGAATCTTAAATGATTATCAGCATATCTCTTCGGTCAACTTTGAGTAGAATTGATGTGTTTTCATATGGATTAAACCTTTTTTTATCTCTTACACAAGTTCAGGTCTTAGTAGATTCTTCTCACCAAATTTACCTTATCATGTTGGAGTTCTACATCTCTTCCCATATAGAGCTTTATATGGGGCCATTATAATAGTTGAGTAGAAACTATTATTCTATAAAAATTCATAAAAAAGAATATTTTAATCCCAAAATCCTATAAATTACACAAATTAAACTCTTAGCATGCCTAAAAGTTTTTTAATATTCCTTTTATATTGACCATTATTTATAGGGTGACATGCTATATTTATGTTTCACTCAATATTTAGGGCATCTTGAAGGATTATACATAACATAGAGATAAAAATTAAATATATATAAGTTAATATCAAAATTTTTACCCCATTTAGCCATTCTACATCCTTTACACATATATTTTCATGTTGGTCTAGTGAAAAATCTTCTTAAATCACAATTAAGTGAGTATTATTTGTGATTACATCCACCACAATATATATGGCCTTATTTAAATTTTATGTATTCTAAAGATCCATGATAATTATCATGGAGATTTTATCTAATTTATATGTTTGTTTTGGAAATTTTTTCATCATCCCCTTGGATTTATATTTCTCTACCATAACTTTCCAACATAAAAAACACTTTGAGGGGTACTCCAAAATATCCTTCTACATGTTTCCCCACTATAATTTCTCTCAAATATATTATTACAACTTGTTACTTCTATGGTGGATTTATAAATATGATCTATGTGAATCATCCAATAGATCCTTATTTATCTTTTATATTGATAACACATAAAATTTGGATTAAAACTAAATAACTCTATCTTTGTAACTATTGCATTCCAATGGTTTATATTCCTTTATTTCTCTCACCTTATTTTGAAGAATCAAATTATCCCTTTATGCCTCCATGATTTTATATTGTATAAATGGTTGTGAAATCATTTATTGAAGTAATATGTCTTCCCTAACTTTATTATTTGTTGATCTATCCATTGCATAAACATGAAGATAATGTCATTTTCGATCCATAATAGGCACTGGGTAACATGTTCCTTTATTCTATGATCATCATGAACCTTATTCTTCTTTATATGATGGTATTATTTTGAGTAATCATTTATCAATACATGTCTAGATAATTTTATGAGAATATAATATTTCAACTCTTATAATAAGTATATATGTCACTATTTTTTATTTAGAGTCAATCCCTCCAAATATTTAATGAAAATATCATAGTTTCTAACTCCAACTCAGGTTTTAAGTATATCTTCTTATAGATTTTCAATTATCATGTGATATAGACTATTACATTATCAATTTATATGAATATAGAACCCAATCCTTTCTTTAAAGAATTTAGATGTATCTCAAACACTTATCCATTTTATTTTATTTTGATAACATGTGTAGTGATTATCCTTTTCTTAAGCTTTTTAAATATCTCTTAAAATTATTACATACATACATACTTTATCCCCTTCTATTTTTACTTATTTATTTAGATATATAACCAAGAGAAATGTATAAAAAAATAATCAATATTATCTAGCTAATCCAAGAAAACTAAAAATATCTATGACCCTTTAAAGCCTAGAACGATCTTTAATTTAATTTTAATTTGAATATACCATAGAAATTACTTCTATTGTGATCATATGGCCCAAAAAATCAACATTTTTTAATGAAAAAATCACACTTTTTGAACTTATAGTATAACTTATTCTTCCCAAAAGTCTTCAACACAATCATTATATTTTCCTCATGTTCTTCCTTTCTCTTAGAGTATATGAGAATATCATCAATAAATACCATATAAAAATTTTCTATGAATACTCTATTTATAAAATATATGAATATTTAATGGGTGTTTATAAAAAATTGAATCACTATGAACTTGTAGTGTTCACATCCTGTATGAAAGGATATATTTTGAATTCTATTACCCTTCACTTTCAATTAATGATATCTTAAATTAATATATACTTTGAGTAGTATTTGGATCCTATAAGTTGATCAATAAAGTCATCAATACTTGGTAGTGGATTCATGTTCTTTATAGTCATCATATTGATATCTTGGTAGTAGAAAAAAGAAGCATTAAACCATCATTCTTCTTGAGAAGCAGCACTAGTGAACCCCATAGTTATCCACTAGATCACATAAACCCATTTTACAAATTATCTAATAGTCACTTATTTAACTCCCCTAGTTGTTTCGGGTCCATCCTATAGAGGCTATTAGGTATGATTATTACAACTGATATAAGTTCTATTGAGAACTATAACTCACAATCTGGGGGAATATAAGAAAATTATTTTAGTAATACATTAGTAAATTCCCTTTCAATGATAATGTCTTCAAGGTTGATGCTTTCATTTTTATCAGTTACTTGAAAAAGATATTATTCTTTATTCGGTATCAACACCCATACATTTAAAGGATTTTAAATGTAATTTCATAACATTTATTGGTTTTTATAGTAGTTTGGGATGGTTTATGATATATAAATAGGTTTAATTTTCTTAGAGTTTGACATGAGATCTATATAATAATATCCAATCCAATCCTAGTATAGTTTCAAATTCCAAAAAAGGAAGAATTAAGTTATTTTATAGAAGAATCTTCCCATTGACATTAAATGGGAAAGACTCTAATACCTGGGCTGAAACAATTTAAACACTTGGTATTTTTCACAAATATCTCTAATTCAAGGTATTAAGGAGGTGATTCCATAGTTCTGTAAAACTTTCAGGATAAAAAGGAATGTTTAGAACCTGAATCAAATAAATCTTTCTCCATTATTGAGTGAATAGTAAGTGTATCTTTTGAAAATTCATTTTGTTTCTCCACCTCATTGGGGGTGATGGAAAATAGTTTCCTTTATCCCTTGTATTATATAGCTATTTACATTGATTACACTAGAAGAACCTTGGTTTTGTATACTAACATTCATAGTTCCTAAGTTCCTTGAAATCGAAGCATTATACCATATGTAGTTCATTGGAAAATCCCCTCTATTCCTAAATCATATTAGATGGATTAATAAATAAATAAATAATCTTGATTCCATTATTTTTTATAATTAAATTATTTCTTCATTCTTTTGAGGTGCTTTCTAGGTTAAATTTTTACATATTTTACATGTGTTTAATTGGATCTTATTACCTCATTTTTTATTTTACCCTATATCTTGAAACTACCTTTATTTTTTGTCTTCATATCCACAAGACCATCTTGAAACTTCATCTAAAATTTGAGATCATACCAAACCACTTATTTATAACTCCAAAAATCTACAACTTATATAGATTTCTTAAGATGTAGTTTTAAACCACTAAAAAATCTATCTATTTTTCTATCATGTTTGAGAGAAAAACAAGTGGTGTCCCTTGAAATCCTTTTGAAAGTTTCTCGGTATATTTTAAGAAATTAATCATCCTTTTTATTGATCTATAGAAATTATATCTATATTTTAGCATGATGAGTTCATGGGAAATACTTCTTAACAAATATTTTCTTAATGTTTTCCCACTCTATTGATTAAACTTATTCATTTTTATTTGTATTATTAATCAATTTCCAATAATGTTAAAATTATAATTCTAAATGATAAAAAACATAATAACTTCCCCTTTTTAGAACAATGAAAAATAAAAAATATATTTTCTATATAATTGGCCCATTATTCCATAATTAGTGGATCAGATGGTAAACTAAATTAATTAGTTCTATGTTAGATGAAGGATTAAATATCTAATCATTCCCTCTTAGTTTAAGGTGTATGTTTCACCCATTTCATTTTTTTATAACATGGGACAAGTGGTTATGTACCACCATGAGGTTTCAAACTCTATATCTCATTAGATTAATGTCATATTTCAGAAAATCATTAAATTAGAAATCACATTTTTTGGATGGGTTTCTACTATTTTGGATTATTTTTTTAAAATATAAAAGTTTATAATAAGTCAAAATTCAATAAAGGATATATAATTTAATCATGCGAGTAAATCAATGCTAAAGTCTAAACTTATGTTATCCTTATTTTTAACCTTGGGTTTTTTGAAAACCCAATTATTAAATCAAATAAACCATTCTTTGATATTAACTACAGTGTCTCTTGTATTTAAAAAATTATTATCTCATAATTTTTAAGACGAGAATACATAACAATACTCTAAATCCAAAAATCATCTGGTTCAGTTTCCTAGGAAAATTATGTTCATAAAAAATAAATACAAATAAAATGTTAAACTTAATTTTAATACATCTTCATTATACTCCTCATAGCGTACACAATATCATTAATATATGTAAACATCTGATGGAATACATCAAATAAATAGAGATCTGAAATCCTATCAAGGAGAGGATATAATAGGGATGATCATCAGACATGAATCAGTATGAAAAAAATGAATGATCATAATAATAATTATCATATATTAATCATAGGATAATAATAATAAGAATCATATGTAGAAATATTGTAATTTGGTACATGTATAATAATTAAATCATCTTAAACATCATGTATAGTGCCCATGCATGGAATGTAAACAAAACTAGCATCAAGTTCCTGCATAAAATATGTGTACAATACTCATTTCATTTAATGTGAATAATGATATCATAATGATCATGTATAATAATATCACTAGGTATAAACCATTAATGAATTCATTGGAGGGATATATTGTTTTTTTCCCACCCATAACATAATAATATGCACATAATCATGCATTCCACATGGATTGGAAACATATATCAATCACAAACTATAAATAAAACCACAAAAAAATAATGAGTTTTAATTTGATGTCATAAAGAATAATTCAAATAATAAACTTGGTATTTCCAAAAATAATAATGGAATAAATAATTTTAAATATTCAAGGGAGGAATTAATAAATGAAATATCATATTTCATGGATAGTAGAGGAATAAAAATTAGTAGAATCAATGAGATATTTTAAGAATGAATTATTTATCAATAATTATGAATATTTATAAAAATTCAACTAAATGAAGTAAATATATACATATACTAAGAATAATAAAAGGTAAAGTTTATATAAAATTAAATTATAAGGATTTATATAATAATAATGGGGAAAATATAGAAGAATATAAGATAAATTGAAAATTAAGATCCAGAAATGAGATTCCTATTTCATTAGGTCCTATTTTATTTCATAATCTAGACAACTTTTGTATATTCAAATTATGTCTATTAAAACATTATACTAAGAGTGTATAACATTCATTTATGTTATTCTTAATCAGTTATAATGATTGAACTTTATTTATTAATTCTCTTTTAATGGAAGAATGGATAGTGGCATGTTTCTTTGAATTATCCCATTTTGTTACGATTTAAGGATTTTAATAAATTATTATTTATACATTATTCAAATTACCTTTATAATCTTAATAATAAAATGGATAAAATATTTATAAATTAAAAACAAGTTACACTAACAAGTCATAAAGGAAGTGTTAATTAAATAATCTACAATATCCTTATTAGCAGATAAAATTGGCAATTAATAGGATCTGTCAAACGGGGTGGGGGGGACATTATATATATTATAAATAAACTAAAATAGTTTTACTATATTGTAATAAAATTAATTTTTTTATAATTTTCAATTAATATAATACTTTATCATTATAGTTTTAGGAAATAAATTTTAAGTTTTTAAATTGAGTTTGTTGTTTTTAAATGAATTATTTAACCTATTAAATACTATTTGGGTTTATATAACCATTATATAAGTTATTATTTATTTATTACAATATTACTATGCCATAAAACATGTGGTATTTGAAAAAATTTATTTTTATTATTCACTGACACTTTATTCTTTCAAAAAAATTTCTAAAAAAACCACTCTTAATTTTTTTTACGATTATTCCATAAATGAAATTAATTTTATCAAAATAATTTTCTAACATAGGTAATTTTAATGTCTAATTATTAACATAATTTCTATGGTTTTTATAAAATAATTTAAAATATATTTTTAAAACTAAACACTTATATGTTCTTTGACTTTTCTAATTTATGTATTTGTATTACAAAAATCCAATACTTACTCATTTTCTTCATATTTACAAGTAATTTTACCCTTATTTTGTTTATGTTATTATTAAAATGGATATATTACTATTACAAAGGTCATGTTACTATTCATACTGTCATTTTACTATTCAAATGTTCATATTACTATTATAATTATCATATATGTTTTATATTTCCTATAAATACTTCTCATTTCCTTTAATTATTATTGAATGAGTTTTCCCACAAGGTTATTTTTTTTTTAAAAAATGACGATCTTATTCCTAATATTTTTCCTTTTATTTACAATATTTTTCATAGGGGTGATATTTCAAGGAGACCATGACTCAATTTACTTTCAACTACTATTAATGTTTTTATTTGTCTTTATTTTCCCATTGTAATATTTTTAATTTTATGGGATGTATTTATTTTACATATTTAATATTCTAGAATAATGAAATAAATTATTATTGGGTTTTCATTATTTGGTGTACGTTATTTATATTATATAATATTCAAAATATATATTGTGAAGGAAAATTTTACATAAAATTTTTTGGGGTGTAATAGGTTCCCTCCTTAACAAGTTGCCTTTTTCTAGGGTGAGATAGGGTGAAAAGTCATGTAGCATGTGAGGTAGTGATGTTGTGCAATAGACCTATTGAACATGATATGACCCCATGAGAGGAGATATTTATAATGAAGTCATAGTTAAATATTGAGATAATGTATCATAAAGGAGTTATGTAAATGGAATAAACAAGACTCAATTTTTTGTAAATGAAACACTATATATTATTCTGAAAGTTAAATCAATTTTTAATCACTTCTCACCATTAAACATTCATTGGAGGTTTTATCACAATATTTAAGGGGAAATGGTATAATTAAATAATTTAGTGATTCTAGTAGATAGTGGTTATAATTAGAGATAAGAACTCATTAGTTACCACTAATGTAATTTGGTCAAACTCACTATTGGAAAATATTTGGCATGAAAAGTGGAGAATTATTTTGTAAAGTATATTTGAAATAAATAATAAATATGAAGAATAATTATACTATACTATAACCTAAGGGTGAAGATAAAGTACCATTGATATATTTCAATAAGGACTTCCAGAACTCTTGAGAATCAGTTTAATTTTTATCTTTTCTTTACTTTTGATGAACTGGAATCAGAGGTATTCTCTTATGAATATTATATGGAAGTTATATTTTTTTATCACCACTAAACTTGAAGATAATATTTAGGCATATCTTGATATTAACATTGGTGAAATATTATGTAAATATTTATGATCCCTTGCTGGTACATGACTTAATAGACCACATTTTTTGTATCTGATTTTGGTTGTGGCTAATTTTTAATTGAATTGAGATATAATTGGTTCCCAATTAAGTCTTTTTAAAAATAAATAAAAAAAGAAATTTAAAGGAATTTCATATGGGTATGCATTTATCCCATATAAAAATTTAGTTGTATTAGATCTAATATAAGCATGGAATCAATAAAATAAAGTTTTATAAAATGAAAATAATTTTACATTTTTATGGAACCATGAAAATGGTTATAGAACTATATCATGGTTTAAATTTTTTTTCTAAAAAATGGAATGGTTTATAAAAAAACAATATGGTTTACATATTTTTTTGGATAAAAACAATCTATTTTTGAAAAAACATCACAATTTTCTTAGTGTAAAATAAAGTATCACATGTAATATTATTCTATCATGGTTTACTAACCAAAGGATCATGGTTTATGAAAATTGGATTTTTACAAGGAAACAATTTCTTTGAAAATTTATACTATGAATGTATTATGGTATGAACATAGAATAAGAATGTTTTTTTATTTTAAATTACATTATGGTTCAATATAGGATCTTCGAGAAATTTTCTAAGCAAACTACCTGGGATAAAAAAACACTTTGTGGTACCTGGTCATGGTTTTCTAAATATTTAAAAAATATTTTTCTCAGAAACCATTATTGGAAATAATTTTATATGATATGTAAACATTCTAAGGGATGAAATAGTCATTTATGATACAAAAAATATTTATATGAAAAAAGTGAGACTAATAAAACCTAAGAAATAATAATTTTTATATTTATTCTAAAGATAATAGATATCAATACCTTAGTGATCCAAGTGATTTGGTTATTTATAAATATGGGTTCCCATTGATTGTATTGTTCAGGGAATAGTGATGTGGATAAAAATAAGAGTTAGATAACTATTTCCCATTATAATAACTAGGTGAAACTTATGTAGGAAAACCTTAATGTTAAAACAATAAAGGAATATAGTTGAGTTAATCCATGTGATGGATCTGGGGAAATGATTATCCCCCAATGAATAAAATAATACTAAATGATATGATTGCAATAATTACCTACCTAAAAATTTAATTTTTGAGATGAGTAATGAAGTGGAATCAAACATTAGTGAAATATCGATCTTTCCCACTAATCAGATATTATTTATAGAGTCTTTATTTTTAGGTGGAGTATATTTATTAAAATATATTATGGAAATTATATAAAACATGGTACTCACCCAAAGATATGTCTTATTTTAGATAATGGAAGACAACATGAAATTTATTTTTAGATATCTTATAGGTTGGACCTATAGTTTAAAATAATGGTACTAATGTTGAGAAGTTTTCCTAAGGAGTAACTTTTTTAGAATATATATGTGAATGTTATTAAAATAAATTTCTCTAACTTTGACTAATGTATTATGGATACTAGGTATGTTTCATGATTTTTTAACTAAAAAAGTATTAAAAAATTGATAAAATTGATGAAAAGGAAAGTAGATCTACATGTTTTAAATTGGTAAAGAGTTTACACATAAGAGTTTGATTCTTATGATCAATGTTTACCTAATTGACTACTTATGGAATTGTAAAACAATTATTATATTCCCATCATAAATATTAATTTAATTTCTATATATTTTTCAAACTAGAGTGTATATTAATTCATCATTAAGAACAAGATTTTTTCCTTATACAATAATGAAATGCTTTATGTCATTATAAATATGATGAATAATTTATACATTATAAACAAGAATAATATGGTCTATAACATTAAAAATAATAATGTAAAAGTTAATTATAAAAAAATTATCAATGACATAACCATATTATCTATATAAAAAATAAATACATTAGAAAACTCAATAAAAATAGATTATAATTTAAACTAAAGACATAATGATATGTATGAACCAATAATTGGATACGAAAGTGGTGGTTATAGGTTCTTTAAAACCTTTATTGACAACTTTCATCGATATGGTTATGTATTTCTCATTTGGAAAAAGTTTGAAACCTTTGAAAAGTTCAAGGTGTTAAAAAGAAAAGTTTAAAATCAATAGGGTTAAAGTATTAAGGATTTATAATTATATTGGGGTGGTGAATAATTGAGTTATGAATTTGTTGATCATTAGAGAGATTAATTTTTTTTATAACTTTCTCCTCCTAGCACACCATAATTCATTGGATTGTATAAGAGGAGGAATCATACCATTTTGGGCATGGTTCAATTAATGTTGGGTGAATATGAAATTATTATATCATTATGTGGATATTTTTGAAAAAACAATATATTCCTTCTTAACATAATCTCATTTAATGTATTCATAAAGATAAAATATGGGATATGTATTTATTGGGATCTTATGTTTCATTTAATGAGGATTTATGTTCGGATGCATCTGTATGAGTTTTTTACATTTGAAAAAAATAACCTCAAATTAGTAAAGTGATTATTTTTAAGTTATCCCAAGGAAAACATGAAATATTATTTATATAATCCCATTAAATAAAAAATTCATATAACCCAATACAGTTTTTACTTAAGAATAATCACATGAGTTGATGTGTTACTGGGATGAATGCTGAACCTTGAGAAGTTTAAAACCATCAAATATGAATTTTTTATGAGATAAAAGGTGAACTAGTTAAAAAACGAGTTTTGGAAATAAAAATGAATCATATTACATAAGAACCTTCATGTTTTAGTAGGATTTATCAATAGATTAATATATATGGATTTATTAAGGAAAATGATGATGTTGTAATGTTTATAGTTGATGAAACTATTACCCATTGAGGTCCCATTGAGAGTCATTATTCTAATAAAAGTATAGAGGTCACGGTAATAGTGGTAGAATCCATACACACTAACCAAGTTTAGAAAATGTTTGATGAACTTTAAGGGGTGATAACCATAGTCAAGATGATTTTCCATTAGAAAATTGATGTGGATGGAATAATGTATACCTATAAAGATCATATATTTGAAAATGTGTATAAAATAATTCATGGTATTGACTATGAAGAGAAAATTTATCTAATTATGATAAAAAATTATATTCAGATATTTCTTTCCATAATAGATTATTATTATTATGAGAAGTGACACTACCATTTAACTTTTTTATATTATAATATTTAATTACGAATTGTTTTTAAATTTATTTTTTTCGATTATTTTTTAGTGTTATCAAGAATCAGGAGGCTTTTAATGTTTTCAAGGGGGATTCAATCCTAAAATGTAGTATTTCTTTACATGAATAGGGGATTAACAGTGAGACACAAACCATGAAATCTGACTAAAGTTCATGGGTGGTGAGTTGTAATACCACAAAATTTAAAAAAAATACTATATCCGATTTCATATATGGAATGCAAAAATAAGCCTAATAGAACCATGAAAAATTATTATTTAAATATTAAAATCATAACATAGCCATTTAATTTGTGGGTATTAATAATATTAATCAAATTATGAAATATATATAAATTACCTACTCAATAAAAATTCATTGGTTAGTTATTAAGAAATAATTACTCAAAATTTTAGTAAAGTTATTTATGTTTCAGTTATTTATTTTTTTAAGAAAATATTATAATAAACTTTTGGAAAACATATAAGTTTTATTTTATAAAAATAATATCATTTTTAAATAATCATATTAAAATTAGATCATGGTGAAATTTTCAATTTTTTTGAAAAGATTGATTTTCCCACTGAATAGTGAGAAATAATGATTTTTATTGAAAAATGTATTTTCCTTTCAATAATTTTCAGTGTTCCATTTTATAAAATGATTAAAAAATAAAATTATTTCTATTATATTAATAATAATCTAATTATAGTCTCTGTAATTAATTTTAAACTTTAATTTAGTATAAAAACATTTTTATACCTAAAAAGGCATTTTCCAGAAAAACTACTTTTCATTGCGTTTTTCAATTTGAATTTAAATTAAAATTTTCCAATTATTTAGAATTGAATACAATAAAAATTATTTCATATTTTTAATCTGGAGATTAATTTCTTTTAAATAGGATCATTTTATTTTTAGTCAATATGAGTAGTTAATATGGTAAAATTTATCACAACTCTAATGGGTAAATTTTGTTAGTCTTGGTTAAAAATAAGTTATAACGTCATAATATTTCGTATTAATTATTATTGGATGAAATTAATTCTACTACTATCATATTATTATTAAAATATATATGGTTAATGAACAATTGTCTGGGAATATTACCAATATTGTATTAAATCAAAGAAAGCTATAAAATGTCATTCTCTTAGTTTTAAATATCTATTATGTGTCCACATAGAAAAAAAAAGTTACGAACGAATATAAAATTCAATTTCATGAAAAATGAAATTATATTCATGATTATAATTTATTTATAATTTTTAGTAATTATATAACTACCTTAAATTCTTGCGCAATGCTAATACAATATTTATTCAATTAATAGAAAAATAAATTAAATTTTATTAAAAATAAAAAAAGCGATATAATTTGAGTGATTTATACTATTAAAAGAATTTTTTAGATTAATATGACATATTAGTGATGTTTAAATGAATTATTTTTGAAATGAAACTTTTTATTGATGCATTTAAAGCCAAATTAAATGAATAGTGTCAAAATTGGCATTACTGATAATTTATCAAAGTAATATTTTATTTAATTATTTAAAAATAATTAAAATATTTAAAGTGGAAAATATGGGTAATAAATGTTCTAAATTTTTATACCTTATCCATTTATGATCCATTTTACACTTTATATGTGAAATTAGATACTTTTAATAGTGAAAAATACATTACCACAGTTAATGTTAAAATAGGTTAACTAACAGACTAAACAAAAATAAAAGGTTTAAAACACCAAAAACGTATATAAATTTTATTATTTGATGATATATCAAACATATAATACCCTATTTTATAATAATGGATCATTTTTAGGCATTTATTATACATAATGACTTTATTATAATTTAATCTTTTATTAAATTCCAAAAGTGCCCCACACCTCAATTATAAAAGGACACCCATTCCTTGATTTCATTACACTACTTTGAGAAAACTAGTTTAACCAAGACCCACCCATTAATTATATAAACATAATTATACATTTTTTAAGGTTATTTTATCCCTAAAAGTTTAACCGTAATTTCCTTAGTAAAGGATCTAAATAAGGTCTTCCAAAGAAGAGGTAATTGTCTTACCCAATCTCTTTCAATTTATTTCTCCATATACCTATTTTAAGTCTCTTTAATTTATGATAAAATAATAAATTTAGTATAAATAATATACTTAAATGTTATAATTATTATTAAAATTCCATTACCATCCCTATTTCCCACCAAATGGGAAGTGAAAGTATCACTCGTACGTACGTAACACTTACCATCTCCACGTAGTGATAAAATTCATTTTTAATCACCAACTTTTATAGATGGGTTTTATGAAGGGTTGAATGTTCATATTTAAAAATTATGAAATTATTATACCTATATAATGGTAATATAATACATACCTTATTACCTTCCAAATCATTAGGAAACGATAACATCACTCATGCGTACGTGTGAACTACCACCTCCATGAAGTGATGTGATTTGTTTTTCATTTATATTTTACTTGGATGGTAATGCAGATGTATTTGATGAATATTTATAATTAATATGATATAATAATTATTATATAATGTTAAATTATTATTTAATTATTTTGTAATTCCATTCTTTGAATAGTGAAAACATCGTTTATGCATACGTACGACCTATCCTCTCCATGATTAGTGTAATTCATTTTCTATCTATTATTTTTATGGATTAATATAAATATATATAATGAATATATATTTTATTTATATCATTATGAAAATTATTTATATGATTTAACCTTTATAAATGTATAAATATCAAAACTATTGAACCAAAACATACATGAAAAATGAAGCAATGTTTACATGAAATAGTGATTTTTAACCAATAATTGTTAATAAAAAGGTGATAAAAGATTAAAAATAGTTCATAAATGGTATGAAATATATTATTATGGGCATGAAATAAATTTATAATAAATATTTATTTATTATAAATGAGTTTTAAACACGTATAAATTAAATCATATATGAGGTATTGGTTTATTTCACAATTTCATCATTATTCGAGATTGTTTATGTTTAGGTTCCCATTAGAGAAATATTTTTCTACCATATCCATATTTTACTTAAAATATTTTATATAATATTTATACTATACTCAAATTATTTATTAATGGCATTTTGACCCATGTTTTACTTTTTACAAAATGATTTGGAAATAATCTTCTTATCATTTTCTGAATAATTTAGTTTTTAACCTTTTTAAAACAGTGTGAAAGGAATATTTTGAAACTTATAAATAGTGAATTTATTTTCATTAAATGATGAATACTATTTTATTTTAGGATTACTTTAAAATTTTACAAGGTTCTTTTGAAATAAATTTTGTTCTTCATATTTGTGAACTTTAAAAAATAAGCGATTTGTTGAAAATTATTAATTAATGAGGTTATTATCTTATGGTACCATCAACCAGATTTTATTGGAAGTTCTATGATCATTTTGATTGGGGATATAATATTTTGACACCATTGTACATATTACTGTGGATGGTTTATGATTATATTGATTGATTGGTGTATTTATAAACATTTATTAAGATAATTTAAATATATATGTTTATTTTTCTTATGTTTCACACGTTTCATATGGGGAATCCACTAATATTTTTAAGTGATGGAAAAGGCCAACTATAGCCACTCAATGCATTGGTAGGTCACATGAGACAAACTTGTTTGGGTATTGGATGAGGACTCACCCATTTATATAATATTTCTTGGATTGATGCCTTGATGATGTGTTTATGATTTAGAACGTTATGAATTTCCACATTATGATATTATTTATTTTATGTTCAAGTGATTATTTGATTAGTTATGATATCCAAGGACAAGTTACAAGATCATATGATTATTTATATTGAATTATTTTGGCATCATTTTTCTAACCATATTATTCTTCATAATTATATTATTGATGAAATGGAATGTGTTTTCAAATATTTACCTTAAAATATTGTTTATGCCTTATTTATTAATGTTATATCCCACTGTATTTAGACCCTTAATTAGTATCACATCTCACCCATTTCTTATGTTTATTTTCCCTAGGATTCCATGAAGTGTACTATGATTTATATACAGGAGGTAATAATTGTGTACTCAATGAGAATACTATGCTCTATTATTTTTTCAAATGTAATTTAATATTCAATTATGAATATAGTTTTAAAATACTACTAAAATATTTTTCTCTTTGGGATGCGATTTCTTGTATCTAGTGCCAATGTAATAGGTGTAACCAAAGACTCTAGGATACTATGGTCAGAGTCTTTACAGTTGGTATCAGAGAAATTTTAGTAGAAACTTTTGAAAATTCATTTAGGAAAACATAGATTAAGAAATGTAACACTATGATAGATTTTGAGAATATTACCAAATAAATAAATACTATGATCATGAGATTATATATACATAAAATTTTCAATTTTTGTTATTGTTTCACTAGTTTAGAAATTATGAATTATGATTCATAATGTTATGATCTAATATAGTGTGTTCCACTATTTATAAATGTAACCAAGTGGAAGGATTGGAAAGTGTATCAATTCACATAATCTATATAGTTATTTACCTTATTGAAAATATAGATAAAGAGAATATGTAGATATAAATGAAACTAAAAAATTATAAATTTATTGTTGAAAAAAACTAAGGTTTTAAGTAATAAACTTTCCCAAATGGAGTAGCTTACTAACCCAAAAGGCAGGGCAACATTGTTATAACACTTTTTGCATAAAAAATCTCTATATTTAAATGGGAATTAAAATAAATTTTTAGAAAATGAATGGATTAGTTTCTTAGAGAATATATTTCCCACTTTGTGAATTAATGAAAGAGAGAAGGTTTTCATAGATATTTATTTTCTCCCAGGGGATGTGGATCAATGATGGCCATTGATTCAAAACACTAAGGATGAGGAGGAAATAATGAGAATGGAATGGAATTATTTAAAGGAACTTTAAAAAAAAAATATTTTCCTAATTAATAATGAGAACATATAGAGAGAAAATTTACAAATCTAAGAAAAAAAGGAGATAAAAATATTTATAACTATTAAGACAACTTTATAAGGTTTGCAAGGCATGTTTCAGACTATGTATGTAATCCAAAGAGAAATATTGACCATTTATTTGATTGGATTTGTAACGCCCTAACCCCAGAAGATAGGAGTAGGTGAATTATTTTAATACATTGTCATGATTATAAGGAATCAAGTCCCAAAGGAACAATCATTTTAGTAGTATTGGAAAATAGATTACATACACAAATATTACATTACAATTTATAAATTAAAAGACAACATAAATAATCCTTTTATAATTCCATTATTACCTTAGATTAACCCTGCATATCAATCATAATACACTTCCTGGAATTATAGGAAAATAAAACATAAGAAAGGGGTGATCTCAGATGCTCAGTACGGGTAAGTAATTTATTGGAAGCTATAAAATTTAAAGGTAAGATGAGTAATAAAAAAACAGAAATTTTAACATAAACTTGGACATAATATGGAGAAAATAAATCAAACATTACCATATAAACATGCACATGGATATTTTACTATTCCAATAATCACATGTAATAATTAATTTCATAATGAGAGAATGCCTAATGTCGGATATCATTACCACATAGTCAAGGCCTCATGCTAAGAATACAAATAAATTTTTTGTCAAGACCTTGTGACAAGACACTGATTTTTTTCATGATACCTACTGATTCATCTAGGAGCTATAGTGGGCTCTACCAATCACTTACTAAGTCCACTACATTCCTCATATGAAATTGTTGAAACATAACATAAACATTCATATTAAAACTAGCATACAAAAATTAAATACT
The DNA here is from genome assembly GCA_963277665.1 of Viscum album. Classification (NCBI taxonomy): domain Eukaryota; kingdom Viridiplantae; phylum Streptophyta; class Magnoliopsida; order Santalales; family Viscaceae; genus Viscum; species Viscum album. The sequence continues at coordinate 1,296,305,960 of OY728152.1, forward strand.
TTAGCCATAAACCATGAATGTTATAAAAATAAAACATCCATAGTAAAACATATCATAACTCATTCAATACAATATGGAATATTTTATTATAATAAATCAACCTCAATCAAGAATATTATCTAGTAAAGGATGATGATATAGTTTAAAATGATCAGTAAAACTCTTTGAGTGAAATACCCATTTTTCATGAAATAATTTAAAAGTCACACATTTATAAAGAACATTACTTAAAATATATTTTTGAATAAAAGTGTCCCATACCACTTTGAAACTTTTGAAATTGATTAACATTTTAAAACATTTATGTCCATAAAAATAAATCCTTAAAACCATTTTAAAAACATGGAAATTAATTTGAAATATTTTGAAGAATAAATATTTAAAACATTTAAAATGATGTTTTAATTAAAGAGTACCTTAAAAGAATAATTTTTAAATGTATTTTATGAAACATGGACATGTATAATAAATATTTCCTAGAAAATACTTACACATAAACAATCTCATATAATAATGAGATTAAGGAATTAACCCTTACCTTGCACTTTCCTTTGGTCAAGGGTACGTTTAACCTCTTGTATAATTACTATAGTATGTTATTAAATTATAACAGAACCGCATTTATATTTATTATATCATACATGATTCATTTATGACTTTATAATACCCATTTAATAATTATTTCCATGTTAAATTAACATTTTGGGTAATGGTCGCTTTCTTTATCGTACGTGTTTTAACTTGTTATTATTGTTCGTATAATTTTGATCATTATTTAAAAAATTCTAGAATATAAAAAATTATTGATATATCATATATATTTAGAATATAAATATGTATAATATATAGATATATGAAATGGAAAACAATGTTTATGGAGATGGTAGGCCGTATGTACACATAAACACTGTTTTCGTTTTCATATCGTATTGAACGGAAGTAAGTGAATAAGATATATGTATGTACATAAATATTTATATTTATATCCCCATTATAATTATTATTTCATATATTACATACTTTTTTATAATATATATTTTTATATTCATCGTTGAATGGTGAACCCTGAAATGAATCTCCTCGCGCCGTGGAGACGATAAGTCTTACATACACACGAGCGATGATATCATTTACTTAATTATTAAAAGGTGTAGAATTGGATGTTATATTAATTTTATAGAGAAATTAAAATTTTATTTTAATTATTTATATACATATTACTCATCATTATATCTATCCAAATAACATAGTGTTGAATAAAAAATTACACCATGGCGTAGAGACGGTATGCCGTACGTACACAAGTATGGTGACATTATCATTTATAGGATGGGTAGAATAATGAATATGGTTGTACCATATTTATAATAACATCATAGTATGCATAAGGTACTGGAGTTATTATTTTGGTATAGAAATAACAAAGAAATAGAAAGTGGATGAAGAAAAGAACTTTGAAAGAGGTGATAAAATAATTACCTCTTCTTTGGGTGTTTCCTTTTGATTTGAACAAAAGGGATCCTTAGGTTGGATTTATACTCAAGGGAAGGCCTCTAGGTTGAAGTGAGAGAAGTTGGGAGGATATTTTGGTAGGGTTTGTCCAATCCAAATTTCTTTGGAGGTGTGATTTTGAGAAGAGGGGATGTACCCTTTTATAAGAGAGGTGAGGGTCACTTTAGGAAAATTTTGAAATATTATTTTACTATAAAATCATTTTCGATTTATAATCTCTAAAAATTGATTTATTTCGAATATAAGGTAGGTATGGGTAAAAAGACTCTCAACCACTAGGTTTTAGACAAGTTTAGGTCACCGTATTAACCCTATCTTTTAGATTTAACTCTTAGTTAAATAGTTTAACTTTTACTATGTCCTCTTGTATTATTTTAATAAATGTTTAATAAAATTAATATAAAAATACAAGAGAACCCCAAGTGGTTCATTATTGATATATCTAACCTTATCTAAGTCCTTTTACTAAAAATTATAATTTTAGAAATATTATATCAATTAATAATATAGTATTTTTTTAAAAACTCATTTATGTCAATTTTGACACTATTTGGTATTTTGTTTTTATTAAAGTCATAACAAATTTATCACTTCAAAAAAAATTTATCTAATAAACTCTAACATGTCATATTAACTTGAAAAATTCATGGATGACAAAAAAAGTGTCAATTTTCATTTTTTTATATTTATAATTTCAATTATTTTAATCTTTTATTGATAAAGTAATTACTGCCTCATCATTGTGTCATAAATAAATTTTATTATTTAATATATAAAAAATATAAGTAAAATACCATTATGTAGGAAATATTTTTAGCTTTATAATTAATATTTATAGTCAAATTTATCTTATGTATAACCCTATATTAAAAATGGTTTAGTTATTAAACTTTGAATTTAACACTTTTAACTCATCTTTAAATAAAATAATAATAAATGTCCTAATCTAATAAAAGTGGACCAAAAGGATCATATTTTATTCCTAAGGTTTATTTCGATTGGAATACAATTATCTAATAGAATTTGGAATTGTTTTATGGTAATTATAATATCATTTTGACCTTTAATTACCCTATTTTCTTTTAACCGTAGTAAATAAAAGTCACATATACTATTCACAATTTTTTTTATCTTATTGAACCAAAATTTACTTATTGATATCAACCGTGTCTCTTGGATTTTGGAATTTTAATTCACAGAAGCAGTAAAATTATGTTTTATTCAAATTTGTAAATGTTGCAAGAAGGTGGGTAAAAGACGTTAAAAAGTTCAATAAAATTTTATACATCTACTTTTATTATAAAAAAACTCAAGTGAATTACATTGAACTTATATAGGTATTATATACCTATTTTTACTTAAAATAAATTTAAATAAAATAAATAATTATTTAAATAAAAAGTCGGTTTTAAACATTTACGCGGTGTTTTTCACTAGTCATTAAAAACTGAAAGTTTTCATAAAAAAACCAAAAATTATCCTGAAGATATTTTTTATATTCCAAATTCAAAAATGATTGCTATTTTAACAAATTCAAAACAAATAAGTAACATTAATTAATTTAAAATTAATTCTCATTGTCAAAACCAAAAAGCAGGTTTTAAAAAAAGTAAAAACTATCAAAAGATTGACATTTGTTTATGTAAAATTTAAATGTGAAATTACTTATAATGACCTAAATTGTATTAAATGATAAAAATATAATCTAATTATACTTAAAAACCATTCAAATTTATAATTTTACACTATAATTTTTTATATTAAAAAAGTGTTTTTTAATTAAAATTTAGTATTTTTCAGTATTCACCAAAATATGAAAGTTATCAGAAAACACAAAACATTTAACGAAACTGGATTTTTATGTCCCGATTCTAAATAATATGTTTATTTTTTCAAATTTAATATATAAAACTGTCAAATATTGGATTAAAAAGTGTTCTCCATTAAAAAGCGGTGAAATTGCAATTTCTGAAAAATACTTCCTTTATCTAAAAAATTTAATGTGTTCTTATATTATGTCTAAGAAAAAAATAACATGGATGTTAAACTTATATGGAGTATATAAAATTCAAAATGCAGATAATACTATTCATAACTGCTTTTTGAACGGCTGGTTTGGTAAGTCGTGGTGCGCTCGTACTAAGTGTTTCGTGTAATACAAGTTATTGAATTACTTTGAAGAGATAACATACTATGAAATATTGGGGTGTTACATTATCCCCTACTTCAATAAATTTCATCCTTACAATTTTAAATTGTTCTTCGAAAATAAAATGTTAAAAATAGAAAAATTCCTTTGTGGAAAACCCATATCGGAAATTGGATTAATATAATTCTGTCTTAATAAGAGGGAAAGGGAAATGAAAAAGTCACCACCAAATTTTGATATAGACTAGGAGAAAATTGTTGGAAATTAGAGATATATAATTGGAGGAAAAATGAAAATATTTATAGGGTGTGATTGAGGTCATCAATCACAAACAAGTGTAAAATTGAGGGCCTCAAAGCCATCAATCTACGATGATTTAAAATATCATCGATTCAACAAAACATAAGGTATGAGGATAACAAATTTTTGGTTTTAATATCCCTTCCAAAAAGTTTAAGAATTAATTTATTCGTATATTAAGAGGAAAAAAATACTTGACAAGTAGAGTTTCATCCTTCAACTAATTTCTACCACGAACTCATCTTTCACTCCAAAAGACAATAGAATTCAAACATATTATATTTATCCTAATTGTATAGGGTTCAAAAAATAATGAATTTATAATTCATTTGTCAGAATATTTAGAAAAAACTACATTATATAAACTTAGACATCACGTAGGCCAGTGGTGGGTGATACACCCTTGTCGCCCTTCGGTTGCGGGTTCAATTCTCCCGACCTTCCCAGACGTGACAAGTTGTCGCCCAACCTCTGGTTTGTTCTTTTTATAAAAATCCAAAAAAAATCTTAATAAATTTTTTAACCTTAACAAAAGAATCCAATGTCAAAATTAATCCATTCTAACCTTTAGAATTATCCAAAATACTTCTGTCCAAACTCACAGTCCAAAATTTATAAGAAAGTTAAACACAATGAAGATCTCTTTTTTCCACATAATAAAATGTGAATACCTTCATCATGTATTATTTTTAAAATACAGTAACACCCTAAATTACCATAAAACCTTATTGATTACATTCATGCTCCCTTATTCAATATAGAATATTGGATATACTCCTTATATCAAAAAATTTTGTAAACTCCAACAATAATGGAATAAAAAAAAATTAATTAGTTTCAAATTAGTAAAGAATATTGAATATAATTTATCCAAATCAATCATATCTTATTCCAAAATCACTAACTCATTATCAGAACCATGTTAAGTTTTATCTTTCCTTCAACCATGTATTTTCTAAAAAATTTAACTTGCTATTGAGTCACTTTTCTTAGAACCATATAATCTTAAATCCTCAATTAAATAGTACTACAATACAATCCTTATTTATTTCCATAATTCATATAACCAGTACATCATTGATACAAAACTCAAATGAAATAATTCTTTAATAACAACATTTGAACACTATTCATTCCTCTTCATATGTGGTAGTATCATAACTTGATTATTATCCAAAATCATCATTTGGGGAACAATTTGATGATTTGAACATTGATTCCCGTAGTGTCACAACTCTTTGCAGATGAAGCATTGTACATTTGAAACCTTTTTTTACCCTTTGAATCACGTACTTGGTGTCCTTTTTCTCGACACTTATAATAAACTCCCATTCCCTTCATTCATTTACCAAGGTGATTCTTTCCAAAGTTATCACATATGGTAAAATCCTTCTTTCCCCTCTTCCCTTTATCCATCTTTCTCTCTACCATCATTTTCTTCTCTTGATTCCCTTCAAATCCATAAGACTCAGAGAATTATTTAATAATCTTATTAACACATGAAACTATTTCTTCATATGATGAGAATATGTGGGAGACTATTTCCCTTCTAATTTTCGTCTTAATACCTTGAAAGATATGATCCTTTTTACTCTCTGGATCATGTTTATTACTGGAGTTCTCATTCCTTCTACTGGGTGCAATTTCTAAACAATGACATACACTAGGTTAATTTATTAACTGCAATGCATAATTCCAAACTTGTAAAATACCTAACGTAAATTTATAAGATTATGTATATAATCTATAATCATAAAAAATGTTTTCTTTGAGGAAGTGTTTACTTCTAAATCCTTCATAATGTCTTGTAAAGAAAATGTGAATTATCCTAAGCATATTTCCGGGGAGTTTCGTAACCAAGAGTGAAGCAAGGCCCATTGTTGTGTACCAAGATACCATGGGTCAAGCCCAGAACTCTTTTCCGGAGTTTTCACTCTTAGGTACATCTACGCCAGAGACGCCTCTTCCTACTCATATCCAGATAGGGATGTATTTCTTGGAAAATACACAAAATCTCTACTTTACCAAAATTATAGGAAGTTCTTATATACTAATCCTCAAATTCAATATTATGGTAATGTTCTCTAATCAGAGTTTTTATAAATATAGTTTCCAAGGTTTGTATTAAACTTCCTCTAATACCAACTGTAACACCCCAACCCTATAAGCCTAGAGGCAGTGCATTATTTTAATATATTGGCATGATTAAAAGGAATCAAGTCCCGAAGGACCGATCAGTTTAAAAATCTTGGAAAATAGATTGCATACATGAATGTTACATTAAACTTTATAACATACAACAAAAAATAAATAATACTTTTATAATTCCCTTAGATTAACCCTGCATATCAATCAAAATACACTTATTGGAATCCTAGGAAAATAAAACATAAGAAAGGGGTGATCTCAGATGTTCAGTAAGGGTAAATAATTTAGCAGAAGCTATAAACTTTTAAGTCAAGATGCGTAATAAAAACAACATAATTTTTAACATAAAATTGAACATAATATGGAGAAAATAAATAAAAAATTACCATATAAACATACACATGGATATTCTACTAGTATAATAATCACATGTTATAATTAAAATAATAATGAGGGAATGCCTAACATAGGACATCATTACCATATAGTCAAGGCCTCATGCTAAGACTAAAAATAATATTTTTGTCATGGACTTGTTCCAAGAAACTAATTTGTCTCATGAGACCTATCAATGCATCTAGGAGCTATAGTGGGCTCCACCCATCAATTACTAAGTCCATTACATTCCTTATATGAAATAGTTGAAACATAACATAAAAATCATATTAAAACTAGCATTCATATTGTCAATAATTTATCCATAAACCATGAATGGTATAAAAATAGAACATACACAGTAAAAAATATCATAACTCATTCAATACAATATAGAGGATTGTATTATAATAAATCAACCTCAATCAAGAATAATATCCAGTAAAGGAAGATGATATAGTTGAAAATAATTAGTAAAACTCTTTGACTGAAATACCCCTTTTTCATAAAATCATTTAAAAGTCCCACATTTATAAAGGAATTCATTTAAAATATTTTTTTTAATCAAAGTGTCCCATACCACTATGAAACTTTTTAAAGTAATTCACATTTTAAAACAATCATGTCAATATATATAAATCCTTAAAACCATTTTGAAAAAAGTGACATTAATGAGAAAGATTTAGAAGAATAAATATTTAAAACATTTAAAATGATGTTTTAGTTAAAGATCACCTTAAAATAATCATTTTTAAATGTATTTTATGAAACATGTACATGGATAATATATATTTCCTAGAAAATACTTACACATAAACAATCTCGGATAATAATGAGATTGAGGAATTAACCCTTACCTTGCACTTTCCTTTGGTGGAGGGTACATTTAACCTCCTGTATAATGACCATAGTATGTTATTAAATCATACTAGAACCATATTAATATTTATTATATCATACATGATTCATTTATGACTTTATACTACCCATTTAATAATTATTTCTATATTGAATTAACAATTTGGGTAATAATCACTTTCTTTATCTGATGTGTTTTAACTTGTTATTTTTGTTCGTATAATTTAGATCATGATTTAAATACTTCCAGAATATAAAACATGATTTATATATCATATATATTTAGAATATAAATATGTATAATAGATATATATATGAAATAGAAAATACCATTTTTGCAGATGGTTGGCCGTACGTATGTATAAATGATGTTTCCATTTTCATATCGTATTGAAAGGAAGTAAGAGAATAAGATATATGTAAGTAAATAAATATATAAATATATATATATATATATATCACCAGTATAATTATTATGTCATATATTGGATACTTATTAATAAAATATATTTTTATAATCATCATTGAATGGTGAACCTGGAAATGAATCTCATCGCGTCGTGGAGATGATAAGTCATACGTACACACGAGTGACGATATCATTTCCTTAATTATTAAAAGGTGTTGAATTGGATGATATATTAATTTTATAGAGAAATTATCATGTTATTTTCATTTTTTATATACATATTAATCGTCATTATATCCATCCAAATATCATAGTGTTGAATAAAAAATCACACCACGGCTTGGAGACGGTGAGCCGTACGCACGCACACATGGTGACATTATCATTCATAAGATGGATAGAATAATGATTATGGTTGTACCATATTTATAATAACATAATAGTATATAGAAGTTACAAGAGTTATTAATTTTTTTTGGAAATAACAAATAAAGATAAAGTGGAAGAAGAAAAGAACTTTGAAATAGGTGATAAAATAATTATCTCTTCTTTGGGTGTTTCCTTTTGATTTGAAAAAAAGGGATCCTTAGATTGGTTTTCTACTCAAGGTAATACCTCTAGGTTGAAGTGAGGGAAGTTGTGAGGAGATTTGGGTAGAGGTTGTACAAGGCAAATGGCTTTGGAGGTGTGATTTTTAGAAGATGGGATGTACCCTTTTAAAAGAGAGGTGAGGGTCACTTTAGGAAAATTTTGAAATATTACTTTATTATAAAATCATTTTCAGTTTCTAATCTATCCAAATTTATTTATTTAAAATCTAAGGTAGGTATGGGTCGAAATACTCTCAACTAGTAGGTTTTAGACAAGTTTAGGTCACCATATTAACCCTATCTTTTACATTTTACTCTTAATTAAATAGTTTAACTTTTACCATGTCCTCTTTTACTATTATAATAAATGTTTAATAAATTTGGTATAAAAAGACAAGATAACCCCAAGTGATTCATTATTGATATATATAACCTTATCTAAGTCCTTTGTTTGAACCTTATATTTTTAGAAATATTATATCAATTAATAATATATTATTTTGTTTAAAAACTAATTTATGTCAATTTTGACACTATTTGGTATTTTGTTTTTATTAAAGTCATAAAAGCTTTGTCACTTAAAAAAAAATTATTTAATCAACTTTAACATGTCATATTAACCTATAAAATTCATTTATGGCAGCAAAAGGCTCAATTTACATTTATTTTTATATTTATAATATCAACTATTTTAATCTTTCACTAATAAAGTTATTAATGCATCATCATTGTGTCATAAATAAATTTAATTATTTAATCTCTATAAAATATAAGTAAAATACCATTATTTAGGAAATATTTTTATATTTCTAATTAATATTTATAGTTAAATTTATATTATGTATAACCATACATTAAAAATGGTTTAGTTATTAAACTTTGAATTTAACACTTTTAACACTTCTTTAAATAAAATAATAATAAATTTTCTAATCTAATCCAAGTGGACCAAAAGAATCATATTTTATTACTAAGGTTATTTTTTTTCGAAATAGACTTATCAAATAGAATTAGGACATGTGTTAGTGTAATTATAATATCATTTTTACTTTTAATTACCCTATTTTCTTATACCCGTGGTAAATAAAAGTCAAAAGTTACTATTCACCAAATATTATTTTCATATTATTAAAACACATTTTACTTAATGTTGTCAACTTTGTCTCTCATATTTTGGAAATTCAATTCACATAAGTGTTAAAATTACGTTTTAGGCAAATTTACAAATGTGTTTAGAAGGTGGGTAAAAGAAGTTAAAAAGTTCAATAAAATTTTATACATCTAATTTTATTATAAAATGACTACAATGAATTAAATTAAACTAATATAGGTATTATATATTTATTTTTACCTAAAATAAATTTAAATAAAATAATTAATTATTTAAATAATAAGTCGGTTTTATACAATAACGCAATGTTTTTCACTAGTCATCAAAAATTGAAAGCTTTCAAAAAAATTCTAAAAATTCACCCTAAGCTAATTTTGATATTCCGAATTAAAAATTAATTATATTTTAAAAAATTCAAAACATATAAGTTTCATTAATTAATTTAAAATTAATTCCCGTTGGAAAAACCAAAAGGCGGGTTTTTAAAATGTAAAAACTTTCAAAAGATTGACAGGTGTTTATGTCAAATTTAAATATGAAATTACTTATAATTACCTAAATTATATTAAATGATAAAAATATAATATATTTATACTTCCAAATCATTCAAATTTATAATTTAACACTATAAATTATTTTTATTTAAAAATTTGTTTTTAATTAAAATTTAGCATTTTTCACTATTCACCAAAATATGAAAGTTATCAGAAAAACACCAAATATTTATTGTAACTAAATTTTTATGTCCAGATTCAAAATAAGAAGTTTATTTTGTCAAATTGAATATACAAAAGTGTCAAATATTGGATTAAAAAGGGGTTTTCATTAAAAGGCGGTAAAATTGTATTTTCTGAAAAATACTTCCTTTATCTGAAAAATTTAATTTGTTCTTATATTTTATCTAAGAAAAAAATTATATGGATGTTAAAATTATATGGAGTATATAAAATTCAAAATACAGTTAATACTATTCATAACTTCTTTTTGAACAGCTGGTTTGGTAAGTCGTGATGAGATTGAACTCGGTGTTGCGTATAGCTCAAGTTATTGAATTACTTTGAATAGATAACGTACTATGAAATCTTGAGGTGTTACAGAATTAATCCAATCCATTGAAGGGAACTAGTATCCCAAAATATTTCATCATATGAGGATATAAAATCAAGTTCTTTCAAGATAGAGAAACAATTCTCTAAGTCTTATGGCTCTTAAGTAAACTAAGAGACGAAGAGGATGGAAGAGAAAAAAATGGATAAGGGGAAGAAGAGAAAGAAGGATTTTCCCACATGTGATAATTTTAGTAATATTCAACCTAGTACTTGATTAAAGGGAATGTGATCTTACATTAAGTGCAGAGAGAAAGGCCATAATGAATGTAAATGTAAGAAATAAACCATTAAAATTCAGTGTTTCAACTTAAAGATATGTTGAGATATAAAACAGATTCCCTAATCACAAGGGAATATAATCAGAAAAGAAGGTATCAAGGTCATGATTATGTTATTACTACTTCCCAAGTAGAATAACTAAAGTTATTGTGTATTTTGATTCAATAATTATCTTTTTTGATTCAATAATTTTGTTGTAGAAGTATTTTATCAATGATATTCTGGTTATAAGAATCAGGAAATGTAAAATAATTTTATTGAATTAGTTTTTATTTAAGGATTTGAAAGCTTATGTTGAATGGTACTGAAATCCAAGAAAAGTGATTTATTGGCAAAGTGATATTTTTAGAGAGTCCATGAATAATGAAAATATAACCCTTAAAATTTTCCTAATGTTGATTTGATAAAGTTTTGTTGGGATAAATAGAAGATTGAAATTCAAGAAGCAAATGAGATAATATTGGTGACTTTGAAAATTTTAAGTAATTTCATGATAATTTAATTCAGGATGTAATTTACTAAATTTCTGGATTTATATTAGATAATATGATATTTTATTTAAGGGAATAAGAATAGAGTTAATTCTTGGAATCATTCATGTTTCCTTAAGGTTTTAAGATGATTCATGTTATTAGAATGTCATCAAGGTATTTAAATGTGACATTAAGAGTCACCTTATAGCGGATAAATGATAAGTTTACTTTGAAATTTAGAAACATTATTCATTATTTTTATGATTTTTAAATTAGGTAATACATATTTTAGAAGATCCATAAGGTTAAATATTTATGGAATGGATTAAGTTAAAATTTGGATATTATTGTTTGAGGTTAAAGTATGATAACATGTGATAACCATTTTGGTTTTCGTAAATGTTCAAATTAAAGGAATGAATTATGGATATTATTATTCCTAAAAATATTAGTTTAGTGCTTCAAGAATAATAAAAATTCATCTCGAATATCTATTTCATGGCATAAGAGATTAAGTGGAAGGAGATTGAAGCACGACCAAAGGATGAGATTGTTATTGTGACATGAAAAGAAATCAGGAAAGTTTATTTTCTCAAGTTCTTTACCTGGTTAGTAAAATAATCCCTCGACTATATGAAAATTAATTTGAAATAAAAATGTTATCCTTTTATTTTTATTACCATGAATTCAATTGTCACAACCCGTCCCAGTGAGGCCTGTGCCGCAACTCCCCAATCCCACCTCTAATAGGCCCATGTCTGGTGACTAGCACCGAGTAGGTATATCACTAACATGGGATGAATTTCCTTAATACATATATGCCCACACGCATCTCCAAGACACAAATGATGAAATGTAAAAACACTAAGAAAACACTGAATGCAAACCACTATCCCACAACCAGAGTACAGTAATGAAAGTTAAGTACAAAAAGGTAAATCGATCTAGAATACAAGAGCACCAAAAGAAAGACTCTAAACAAGTTCTTGAAACTCATCCACAAAAAAACCTACATGATCTAATGTGGTGGTGAGTAACTAAACTAATTTCTAATGCCGTAGGGGTACCTCAGCCTGTCTGATCTCAGAAAGCTCTATCCGGTCTTGGTTCGCCAGAGACTCTGTCAAAAGGAAACTGATTTTACAAAGACATGACATGTGTGAAAAAATTCCATGTAAGAGTGAGTATAAAAATACCCAGTAGGACACACCAAAACAAAAAATAAATACACAAAGGAAAAGTACAATCAGCTCTATATAAGTATTTTTCTACCTCATATAACAAGGACATCTAGATATACTTAAACCATACCACATAGTCTAGGGTAAGTCATTACCACTGCATACCCATGCTAGGGATTCAGTTCGAAGAATTACATGAATCACTCATATGATAGAACACACTCTTGAGTTCGATACCACATGATGACGTTCGTTCGATAGGTGCTTCTCATAAAGAACTACCATGAGAGAGAGGGAGAGATACACTAAAAGATATGAAAAGAACACGATACATCAATAGAGGATCACAACCACGACCATGGAATATACCGAGAAATCCATCCATAATAAACTTATAAGTAGAGTATTGACATTCCAGTAGGATTGGTTACATCAATACCAAGAAATCTTATTAGTTCATGAAGACTAAATAGACGATCCTACACCAGGCCTCTTAGGGGATTCCAACAAATCTATCCTGGAAGTCCTATTGAAGGGATCATAATCCTGTGAGTAGGAAATGATACCAACATACCTTTTGGGAAATTATAAAGATAATGAACTCCATCGAAGATCATCCAAGATATGGTGGTTGAGAGAAAAAATTCACGTAGAATAGGAGGGTGCACGATCAGTAGTAGTCACACCCACTGTGTCCCATGAACTTAGGTACTACCTGTGCAAATGGATAACGTCACTAGAATGTCTGAGATAAAACCCACCATTGGTCTCATAAGGACCATCTCGTTGAAAGGGTTCCAAAACTATTTATGTTTCTTCAACCATACTTATGGTTTGAAAGATATGGCCATTTTAGTGAAAAGGCCCGATCTGGGTCTGATCCGACCCACCAGACCCACCTTAACCCAACCTTGTCCGGTAGACCTAACCATGTTCATCCAGATCTAGTCCAAACTGGCCCGGCCGGCTGGGCAGTTGGACTAGAGCATCTCCCCTATCCGGTGCGCTAGCACGTGATGGAGCCTGTTGTACCCCATACAGACTGTCTGATCGCGTTCTCCCCTAGTCAATGTGGCGTTTCCGCATTCAACATGTTCTGACCCCCCACATTCACCTCCCTTATAGACTACTACTATCATGGACCACCAAAATCTGTCATGCCAAATTTCACATGGTAGGATTGATATCCACTTGGTGTCAGCGTGCCTTACCGCCGCCTATGCTGGCCGGCGGCGCCACATCTTCCCTAAGCCTCCATACATGCTCCGGTTCTCCTTTTTTTGAAATGGAGGAACGACTATGATCCTCGGGTCACATTCTTCATTGACATGGGATCAGATAAACACCATTATTCATCCCGACGAAAAAACACTTGCATGGAGATATGTCCCAAATCGACTTGATCTGTCTATCTCTATCATCGTTACACCTCTTATAGGTCATCCTGACATTGAATCTTTGATATCAGATCATTGAACCATGAATCAAAGGTGAAACGATCCTCAGTTCATATCCTGTTAAGAATTAATAACACAAGAAAATTGGTGGAGAGAGATAAATGCACAAGAATGTCCAATGAATAGATCTTGGCATTGATTGTGTAAACCTCAATCCGTTCACATTATATTGAAGAAAGAATATGAAATAATTGAAATATCTAACAATAATCAAACGTGATAATAAACCCACAAATAAAATCCAAAATCCTACAATACGCGTGACCCATGAATGAATCCGTTTATCCATTGATTCACATTTCTTATAGGAAATAGGTAATGAGAAAGGAATCAAATTTAAAACACTCACGCTACCACACGTTTGGATCGATTGTTGATAAAGAACAATTGCATTTCAATTGTTGAAGAGATCATACAACTCCACTGGCACAATGATCCATGATCTGATTGATTCGTAGTTGCCATTTGTCGAGAGGGTTTCTTACTACATCCAAGAGGAATTCTAGGATTATGGTGATAACACTGAATTCCCCAAAAAAGTTTTAATCAAAAGAAAACATCGCTGTGTTGAATAATTTTTTTTATTCCCATTATGTCCAAAATCTACTTTTCACATTTGACCAGCACTGACCAATATTAGGGATCAACTAAGGTAAAATCACAGCTCTGAATGCAATGATGCCCTCATATTATTGATATGGGCACTCGTTTAGAATTTATTCCACTTTTTCAAGAAAACTACTTATGTGTGCTATTAAAAAATTAACAATTTTTAATGAATTGTTCCAGGCACACTGGGCCACATAATCACACACTTTCTTAGTGCGTGGTCTCATAATTTTTCCAATTAATTTATAAAAATAAAACCAGATAAATTAGAGTCTTGAAATTCTCCCCACCTTAGGGATTTACATCCTTAAAATCCAAAAAAAGTTCTACTAAACAAAAATATGAGGGTACTGAGCATGAATTTGGGCCTCCCACTCCCATGATCTCTCCTAGAGATTATCATAATGACATAAGACATGCAACAAGGGAATATCTCACCCATGAAGGATCCTATCCTTCTGATCATCGATCTCTATTGGGTACTCCACAAACGTGACCCCATCATCGATTTCCATATCACCCTAGTCGATGACATGTGATGGATCATGCATGTACCTACTCAGTAGTAACACGTGTAATATATCATGCACCTGATACAACTATGAGGGTAAATCTTGGAGGTACTCCACCTCACCAACTCTACACAGAATCAGAAAAGGGATGATAAACCATATAGATAACTTGTCACCCTAGCCAAATCTATGAAACCCACGTCGAGGTGATACCTAGCGGAACACATGGCCTCTATCCTCGAACTACAAAGTTCTCCATCTCTTATTGACATATGACTTTTTCCAACTCTATGTAGTCTTCATATGCTCCTAGATGATCAGCACCTCATTAGTAGTATCTTGCACCAACTCTAAGCCCATGAGTACTGACTCTCCTGTGTTGGTCCATCAAAGTGGAGACCTATAGGGTCACATGTACAAATCCTCTAATTTTTCCATATCAATGGAAGAGTGGTAGCTTTTTGTGTACGCAAACTCCACCACCAGTAGGTGGTCATACTAAATATGACTGAATTTCATGTATTAGGCCAACAACATATCCTATAGAACTTGAATGGTCCTCTTTTTATGACTATTCTTCTGTGTATGAAATTACATGCTCAAGTATAACTGAGTCCAAAAAAACTTCCAACAATTACTTCCAAAATCAGGATATAAAATGAGGATCACTATATAAAAACAACATTGATGGAATTATATGAATCCACACTATCTTCTGCATGTAGAGTCATCCTAAGATCTCTAATAAAATATACTCTTATATAGGTAGAAAGTGGTCTGACTTGGTGAGTCGATCAATGATCACCTAGATGTTATCATGTACCATAGACATAGGTGGTAATACCATCACAAAGTCCATCGATATCCCATCCCACTTCCATTACAACAATTCAACGTGTTGTGACAAACCTGCTAGAACCTAGTGCTCAGCCTTCACCTTCAAGCATGTAAGGCATCAAGAAATAAACTCTGCCACTACCTTCTTCATTCTGGGACACCCGATCTAACAATATAGGTCTTAGCACATATTCACCACACCTTGATGTACCACCAAGGGGTATGTATGGAACTACCTTAGAACCTGCTCTCACAATTCCACTGCTAAAATTATGCGCCCTCATAAAAGAACGACATGCTCCCCACCTTTCAAATATCCTTTAGGAGCATGTCTTTTGGATAATTGTGTATGTAGAGACTCACAGTCGGTATCCCTAATATGTGCCTCCCTATCTTGCTGCAAGAGTGTAGGATTAACAACCATCTACTATAGGCAAGTTCTCCCATATCCATCTATAAAGGATAATCATATCAAGGAAAACTGCTTTCATTCCTCATCTAGCAACTACGATCTCAATCTACTGTTGAGAGAATCTTCCACCACGTTACCCTTCACAGGAGTATAGATGATCTCAAAGTCATAATCATGGTGAAACTCTAGCCACATCCTCTTTCTCAAGTTCATATCCTTCTAATAGAAGATATAATTGAGACTCTTGTGATCAAAGTAGATGATAAAATGCTCGCCTATCAGGTAGTGTCAGCACATCTTAAACGCAAAGACTTCCACTACTAACTCAAGATCACGGGTCACGTTGTTCTGCTCATGTGGTCTTAACTGGATAGAACCATACACAATCACTTCATGCCTCTACATTAGGACACATCCAAATCTGGTCCCTGGTGAATCACAGAACACTATGTACTCAACACCCTCCTCTGGTAATCTCAATAATGGGGTGCTCGTCTAACTATAACTAAACTACTAAAAATCCTACTCGCAATTCTCTATTAAAATAAATGTTTTCCCATTATGGGTCAAAGATATCATTGATGTTGATATCCTAGAGAAATCATGGATGAATCTCCATTAATAGCATACCATCCCAATGAAACTATGCACCCTCATCATGCTCCTTGGTGAATCCCATTCTAACACCACCTCAACCTTGGCTGAGTCCAATACCACTCCATTTACTGAGATAACATGTCCCATAAAGTGGACTATCGAAATTTAGAACTGTAACTTTGGGAGATTCTCATAAATATGGTGATCTTGGAGTACGTCCAGAACCATACCTAAGTGTCTCATTTACTCCTCCTCGGACACTGAGTAAACAATGATATCATCGATGAAGACCACCATGAACTGGTCTAGGTATGGCTGGAAGATTCAGATCCTGAGTCCCATGAACACTGTAGGGGTTTTCTTCTTGCCTAAGGGCATCAAAAAGTACTCATAGTGACTATAACATCATTTTAAAGTCGTCTTCGGTATATAATAATCCAGTACTCATAGCTAGTGATAGACTGATTGGAGGTCAACCTTCAAGAACCAATGTACACCTCACAACTAATTGAAGAGGTCAGAAATCCTCGATAGAAGATACTTGTTCTTTACCATCACCTAGTTCAAGTTCCCTTAATCCACACACAACCTAAAACTCCCATCCTACTTTTTATAAAAAATATAAAGGCCACCTAGGGTGAAACACTAGGTCTCACAAATCCCTTCCTCTATAAATCTTCCAAATACACCGTCATATCATGAAGCTCTATGGGAGCCATCTGATATGCTGGTGAGGATATCAATGTCATACCGTGGTGTAGGTCAATGAAAAAATCTATATCTTGGAGGGGAGATAATCATAGAACATATTTAAGGAAGGTATACTTATACTCTTCTAATATAGCAGGAAAATGGAATCTCATGGAATCCACTACCCTGATGGTCATTCTACCCAATTAATTACTAATAATATAAAACCTCCAATTAATGAGTCTATCTTATACTACCTAGGTCTCCTTTTCACAAACAAATGAAAACCTAGTCCCATCACTGCGGTCACACTGCACCCTTCGCCTAAAATATTCATTCAGGGTATAGACTGAAGATAACCAATCCATACCAATAATGACATCATAAGGCCTCAACGCTACCACCAAGTGGTTCTAACATAAATTATCACCTATAAGGGTAAGATCACACTATTGAAAAATATGTTTGATCATCGAGTCTCCTATAGCGGGCATATCTAAGCATAAGGGTTGAGTCAATGGTTCTAATAGAATATTAAGGTCTCGAAAAAGATATGTGGAGAGAAAGGAATAACTAGAACCTATGTTAATCAGTATGAAATCTAAGGTAGAAAAGACAAAGATCATAACTTGAATCATCCCTAAAGTCCATGGGGCATAATCCTTGACCACATACATCTATCCCCACCCCATTCCTCCAGCTCCCTAAGCCTAGTGGAGACCACCTAGGGGTGGTGGTGGTAATAGGGTGAAACCTCAACCACCTCCCATAGCTCTCTCAGCTCTTCTTCCATGTCTTCCACACTACAAATCCACCTGATCCTACCTCTACCTCTGGATCAGTTGTCCATCCACTATCTCTCTATCTGCAGCACGATGAGTTGGAAAATATTGTAAGATATGTACCCTATCGTCACATGAGTAGCACCACCTCTCCCTAGGCTAGCTAGATCCACCCTATAAACCCTAAACTATAGATCCTCTATCCTAGGACCTCCTCCTATAACATATTCCATGCTTGGATCCCTGAGTCCGATGTTGGATCCCTGCTGCCAAGGTATCTGCACCTTCCTGTCCACTGCTGACTATCATCAACTGTCACTACTCATCCAAGAATCTCTCCACCACTAAATCCCTCTCAGGAACCACACATAAATAGGAATTCTCATAGGGATAATATAGGATTTATTGTATCTATGAAAAACTCGCTCGAAGTTCCAATCCATAAGTACTGATCCCTAAACATATCCATTGAGTACCAGGAAAGGTTGGAGAACCACGATGAATAATTGGACACTGTCATACTACCCTACTAGAGATGAATAAGATCCTGTTTATGTACAGATCCCAACTTAACTAGGGAGAACTCCTTTCAGAAGAGGTGATCAAAGTCTGTAAATGAAAGGGTCACCTCTTCATGATTATGGATAGTCAAACTCCACCATCTCCGTACTAAGCACTGAAAAAGGCTCACCGCCAGAATCAACATATAATCATATGGTGTCCTAACTAGTCATAAATCTTGGGTCACTGCCTCAAGATAGTCTTCAGCCACCTAAGGGTCAGGCACACCTTAAAACCTGAGGGGTATCTATCTCTGAAACCCATGGAGTGTGCTTATCCTATACTCCTCATCTTCTGGTACTATGGGTACCACACAATTCTCCATAGGTGGTGGTATAACTATTGCACCAAATGGATGTAACATCTGGGAAACTAGTCCCCATACTAAATCCTCATCACTGAGAGGGTCATCCTCATGATCGATCTGCTTAATCCTAGCGGGTATGCATCATAGAGGCATCCTGTAAGAAAAAAAGATGTACCATGGTCAATGAGTACATCTGGATAGATGAATCCAGAAGGACATGTAACCAGAACCCATTCCCATATGATGCATGTACCACTATTTTCCCTGAAACCAGTGTTCTAATGTTCCAAGTTGAAAAATAGGTTATTAGAGTCCTGGTGTATGGATATGTCTGATGTCGAACCAACAGTGGAGTCCTTGGCCTTAAATATGAACTTAAAACACTTAACAATGTTTCCCCAAACCAATCTCACAGACTCTTGGTCCTAAGGTAGAGCCGACCACTTCTGATTCCACTTTTTCATGACCCGTCCTAGTGGGGATCATTCTGTGACTCCCTAAGCCCAACTCCAATAGGCTAGGGGCTGGTGATTAGCACCGAGTAGGTATATAACTAACATGAGAGGCATTACCTTAGTACCTACACACACACACACACACAGACACACACAAATCTCCAAGCCACAAAATCTAAAATGTAAAAACATTAAGTAAACGATGAATGAAATACACTATTCCACAGCCATATTACAATAGTGAAGGTAATGTATAAAAAGGAAAATCGAGATAGAATACAAGACCACCAAAAGAAATCCTCTAAAGAAGTTCATGAAACGAATTCTCAAAAAACCCTACCCAATCTAATGTGAAGGTGAAGAACTAAAACTACTGTCTGATGCCATTGGAGTACCTTGGCTTGTCTAATTACACAATCCCCCATCCGGTCCTAGTCTTCCCTAGAATCTATCAAAAAGTCACTCATCTACACAATACATGACATGTGAGAGAAAATTCCATGCAAGGGTGAGTATAAAAATACCCAGTAAGACACCCCAAAGCCAAAAATCAATACACAAAGGAAAAGTACAGTCATATCTACACAAGCATATGTCTATAACATATAACAAGGACATCTAGATATACTCAAACCGTACCACAATGTCTAGGTTAATTAATAACCACTAAATACCAGTGCTAGAGATTTAGTCTAAATAATTCCATGAATCACTCATCTATGAGAACACCCTTCTGAGTTTGATATCACTAATGACATCCTTCTGATAGGTGATTCTCATTAGGAACCTCTAGAGAGAGAGAGATACGCTGAAAGATATGAAGATAATATGATACATAAGTGGAGGATCATAGCCAGGGCCATGATGTATACCAATAATTCCATCTGGAATAACCTTCTAAGTAGAGGATTTATGTTCTGGTAGGATTAGTTGTGTCAATACCAAGAACTCTACTTAGGGCATGAAGACTGAATAGAGGACCTCGCACCGGGTCCCTCGAGGGATTCAAATGACTCTATTAAGGAAGTCCCACTGAAGGGATAATACTCCTATGTGTAGGAAATGATACTAAGATAGATTTATGGAAACAATAAAAAGAACATACTCCAATGGATCTCATCTAACATATGGCGGATGAGGGAAGAATTAACATAGAAGAGGAGGAATCACAGTGAGTAGTTGTCACACCTACTGTCTCCCTTGACCCTGGGTACTACCCATGAAAATGGCATGTGTCACTATAAAGTCTAATATAAAACCCACCATTAGTATCTTATAGACCATATCATTGTAAGGGTTACAACGCCATAGACATTTTGTTAATCAGATGCATGGTTCAAAAGATATGGCCATTTTAGTGAGAAGGCCTTATAAGGGGCCAGTACAGGTCCCACCTAACCCACCAGACTCACCCACCTCACTGACCAACCTGGACCTATATGGTCAACCCAACCTAACCCATTTAAGCCTGGTCGAGCCTAAATCCCTTGTCTGGCTCACTAGAACATGGTCTGGCCTGCTGCGCTTCATGCAGACCACCCGACCATGTGCTCCCCTGGTCAATGGGGCGCCATCGCCTTCAACATGGTCAGAACTCCATGTCCGCATCCCCTTGGCCTACTATCACTGCGGGACACCAAATGTATCTAATCCATGTTTCACATGGATGGATCACCTTCTATGACGTATCGTCCTGCCTCACAACTGTGCACCGCCGTGCGCTGGTGGCGACACACCTTCCATGGGACGCCGGTGATGCTCCGGTGCTATGTTTTTCGAAACAGAGGTATGCGTGTGATCCTCAGGTCACATTCTTTATCACCTTGGGCTTGAATCAACATCACAATCCATACTAATGAAAAATAATTCACATATAGATATCTCCCTAATTTCATTGATTCATTCATGGTTGTCGTCATCGCACCTCTGGTAGGTCATCCCAACATTGGATCTTCAATCTCGGATTGTTGTTCCACGAATTGAAGGTGCAATGATCCTCCATTCATATCCCATGAAGAATGAAGAATGAAATAAAATTAATGGAGATATATAAATTAAAAATAACACCCAAAGAACACATATTGGAATTTTTCGTGTCTCCCTCGATCTGTTCATGTTGGAACAGAGAACAAAGAGGAAACAATTCAAATATCCAACAAAATTCAACCCTGATAATCAACTCGCAAATAAAATCCCAAATCCCATAATATTCCCAAACCATGAATCAATCCATTCATCTATTAATTCATGTTAATCATAGGAAATAAATAATGTGGAAGGAATCAAATTTAAACAGACACCCTACCTTGAGTTTGGGTCGATCGTTGATAAAGAACGATTGCGTTGTTGTCATCGATGAGATCCTCCAAATCTACTGGCACAACAATACATGATCCACTTGATCCATAATCACCATTTTTTGATAGGGGTTCCTTGCTATATATTAGAGGAAATATAGGGTTAGGGTGGTAAACCTAGATTACCCGACAAAGGTATAATTAAAAGGAAACATCCCTACATAGGATAAAAAATATTTTTATTCCCATTACATCCAAAATCTACTTTTCATAGTTGACCCACGATGACCAATGTTAGGCCTCACCTATGATAAACTCATTTATTTGAACAAAAAAGTGCCCTCAAATTTATGATATGGGAAACTATTTAGGAGTTATTCCACTTTTTTAGAAAACTGCTTACACATGCTATTAAAAACTTAACATTTTTCAATGAATTTTTCTAGGTACACCAGGCCTCAGAATCACACATCATCGTAGATAATGGTATTGGAATATTCCTAATTAATTTATAAAAATAAAACCTGATAAATCTAAGTCATTACATCAATGGACTTTTAACTCATCAAAAATGTTTTTTTATGAGGGTTAAATTTATCATTACCATGTTCTTTATAAATCTATTAATACTTATAATTTGGTTTCCATTCCATGTCCATATTTTTTAATTCCCATTTATTTTTACATATTTATAAACCTAGTTTTCTGTTGACCTTCATACTTCATTTTCTCTCTTTTTAAGAGGATTTTTTAACACTTTTTTCGATGTGGGTTTTCCACAAAGGAAATTTAAATGAAAATCCATTTAGCACATGTTCAAATTACAAGGGTGTAAATTATTTATTGTGGTTATTATCATATGATAAAATATAAAATATTTTATTGGATGGTTAATGATTATTTTGACTGGGGATATACTATTTTGATTCCATTATCCATATTAATCTGTATGGTTTATGAATATGTTTATTGATTAGGGTAATTATTTACATTTCATATGATAGTTTAAATAAAAATGTTTATGTTTATTATGTTCCATACCTTTTATATAAGGAATGCATTATACTTAGTAAGTAATGAGTGGGTCCCACTATATCCCCTCAGTACATCAATATGTCTTAGGAAACAAATTAGTTTGGCTATTAGCCGAGGTTTTACCCATTTATGTAAGATATATTGGAATTAATCCTGGATTATATGTTTATGATGTATGACATTATGAATTTCTTAAATATAAGATTAGTTATTTAATTTCCAAGTGATTATTTGATTAGTTGTGATATCCACGGATAATTTTTTTTATTATATGATTCTTTATATGACATTATTTTATCATAATTTATTTTTTCCTTATTATTATTCCCACTTATGTTATTGATTTAATGGAATGTTTTGTGAGATATTTACCATGCCATATTTTTTATGTCTTATTTATCTATGTTAGTTTCTGTTGTACGCATACCCTTACTGATCATTATATCTCATCCCTTTATTATGTTTATTTTTACTTAGGATGATAGAAAGTGTATTATTATAAATATGCTGGAGGGAATAATGGTATATTGAAAGTAAATACTATGTTGTGTTATGTTTTTAAATGAAATGTAATATTCAACTATGTATCAAGTTTTCCAAGACTAATAAATAATTAAATACTTTGGGATGAAATTGCTTGTATATAGTGCCAATGTAAGAAAGTAACCAGAAAATATGGGCTACTTGGGTCAAGGTATTTACATGTATCACACTATGAAGGGGAAGTATCACACAATGATACATACTTGGTATATTATCTATTTTATGGGGAGAAACTGTGGTTGATTTCCACACTATGATGGGTCTCCTATGTAGGGGGTGTCTCACCATGAAGGTAGGGTTGTTCTACGATGCGATCCTAGGTAGTGATCATTTGGTTCTATTCCTCCTCAAGGGAGGCATGTCACTCCATAATAGAGTGGTCATACCATGACACTCCTATGTCTTATTTTTAATTTTATAACATTAAATTTACCCATAATAGTTTTTATCCTTAAAGGAATTTTTACCTCTATCTTTTTGCATGACTCATTTGGATCTCTATGGAGGTCTACCTATTTTTATTAATCAATTCCAAGCCCCCTACCTTTATTTTTCAAGTGTATTGGAAGTCTATTTTCCACTTTATCTCTTTTTTTCCTCCCTATTTTATCCCCACATGGTTTCTCCTTTCTCCAGAAAACCTTAATATCCATGTTTGATGAATTTATGGTTTGAAATGTGTTTAATTTGGGTATTTGGATGTCTAGGTATTTATGAGATCATCTTTTACCTTGGTTTTTCCTTTGATGCAGAAGACATCATATATAAAGTGATTAGGGCTGGTGATTTTGTGAAATTACTTTATTATGTATGTCATGATTGATATTTTACAAATTATTTTCCTTTTTTTATAAACATATATTTGATACCCATGATCGATTTATGAAAAGGTTTTAAATAATTTTCATGATTATCATAAAAGGGGATTTTCCAAATATTCTTTTTGATATAAAAATTAATGGAAGGGTTTTATAGATGTGTATAACACTGATTCTATTTTAAAAAGTGATACTAGATAGCTTAAAGGGATAGTTTTAAAAGAATAATGTTTATCCCATGTTTAATGGTTTAATACTTATTTTTATTGAAGAAATATTAAAGTGTTTTCAAATTAAAGTTTGAATTTCAAATGTATTTCAAAGTATTATTTTATAATTGATTTTCAAATTATGGGGAAGTGTCTTAGAGACCCAAATTTATGTTAAAAGGGTAGGTTAAATTTTTTAAAAATAAGTCTTACTTGTTGACTTTGAAATCCTCATTTGAGCCCCATTTTTTATATTATACATTGTGTAGATTTTTACCCCCTGGGGGAATATTATGGATTATTACATAGATGTGAAATGGATGTTTCTTATGAGGGGTTTTTAGGTGATATGAGGTTTACTAGAAATGTTTTTATTTTTGATTTATTTTATGATCCCATAGATTTCCTATTTTTCCACCTCCATCAATTGATTTCATGAGAACTTCAGATAGCTAGGTGGTAGATCTATTTTGTTCCATAATAGTATAGATTTCACATTGAATAATTCCTTAGTTTATATTGTTCACTGGTTAATTGACATACCTTGATTAGAGTGATTTAGGTGTATATCATTCAGGAGTTCCATACTAGTTTAGATTCATCTCTGTCTAGTGTCTTGTTTTAGATTGTTCTATAAATAAGGGAAGTATCCCAATACAAGAAATTCAATTGTCCATATTTCTAGGAGGAAAGCATAATACCATCACTTAATTCCACATGTATATGCTTAAAATGTATCACATTTGGACCTAGGAAGTTTATGATGACTCTTAAATTCCATTGATGATTATTTATACAATCCCATTCCACTTCTTAATTCTATTCCCTATACATCAATTCAGTGACATATAACCATTTATTTAGTCACATTTTTTTTATTCTCAATTTAGGTTTTTGTTCCTATTGTGTTTAATTTTACCTAAATATTATTTTTACTAATTTCAAAGTTATTTGAAAAATTAGTTTGGAAAGTATTGTTTTAAAGGAATAAGTGATGTTTTTTTTATAAATAGGGTTAAGAAATAGATTATAAAAAGAAGATAAAGTACTATTATTATTATCATAAATTTGATAAAGTCCTCTTTTTCATGGTTTGTAAATGTTTTATTTTAATGTGATGGTTTCACCATTGTTTTATTTTAAGTAATAATGGGTGGACATTTATTCAAAAATAATGAATCATGTATTTTTTTTTCAATTTTTGGAAAGGAAAAGTTATTTTTAAATTTTTTTCAAACTAAAATTTAATAATTTTCTGATTTAAATAATTATATAGAATCATTGGTGAAATCCTTCTAGTCATGTTCATCTCAAACCCCATATATACAATTACATGCGGGTGTGTGCACAATTTTCATGTTTCTATCAAGTGGCTAGGTTTATGATCTCATTAATAGATGTTTGGTTTAGTGTATTAAAGAACATGTTGGGATGAGGTGGTGACAACACATCATAAGGATTTGGTATGGTGATTATTCTGGATTTTGTTAAATTATTGGGATATTTAGGTTTCATCCAAGTTATATAGTTATATATATATATATATATTCATAGTCTTTTTTAATTCATTTATGTGATGTATTTTCTTCCACTGTGTATTATTATATGGGGTTTATTTATTTAAATTTGTTATGATCCCTACTAATAATGTTCACTTATATTTATTTTACATCATTTGGATGTTTATTTAACTTATTTTTCATTTGGGGTTTTTAATTATTTTAAAACTATTTATTATAATTGAATTTAAGTCTAATGTATGGATGTTCCATAATAAATTATATATTATTTTCAAATGATTAGTTTTATTGATATTTTTATATTAAATTTAAACCATTAAAATGTGTATGTTCTTTATTCTCATGAATTAGTTTCCATCCCGTGGGGATAGGGAATTCCCTTCATCATTTAGAGGTGATCACTCCAGTTCTTAACTCTACCTTGAATCTGAATGCAGTGACAAATGATGTCATCCCATCTCAGTGATGTTATGGTGTGTTTTGGAATTTTTTCAAGATTATGGTTATTTAGTTGTTATATTTTAAGTATTTAGAAGTTTAATTTGAGTATATTAGGATAGATAAGTCTTATATATACAATTGGGTCATTTAGGATCAATGTTCTCAAATATTTAGTGTTCTTAACAAGATTTTGAGTTTAATTGATAATCTATTCTTTAATTTTTTCTTAGTGAGTTCAGAATAGTTTTGGGTTTTGGGTTATTTTCACTTACTATGTTCCTTGGGTTCCATTTTGGTTTCTCTTTTGTGACTAGTGTTTTTTTTGTGATTTTTATTCCTCATTAATTTGTAATGATAATTTTCATTTATTCATGGTGTGAGATATGAATTGATATATGATTTGATGGATTGAACATAGGGAATCTGTGGGTAAGTGATTGGGTAACTAGGGTGGGTGGATTGTTGTTGACTAGATGGTGCATGATACTAGGTTGGCATTTTCTATTGGGATCCCCATAAGTTGGCATTTCATTAGTATGACCAAAGTTACCGTCCATTTAAATTTTATGACATGAGGATGAAACAATGTTGTTCCATGTTGATATATCTTTTTTGTTGGTGTGTTTCTCTCATTATTAGTGATACTTTGGATTCCCTGACATGATTTCATGGTCTTTTAAATGTTTTATGGGTTATTTTTCATTTTATATGTTCTGTGATGGGTTTTTAAATGAATTTGTGCTTTATGGATGATTATTGTTTCTATTGGATTTTTTATGTATATGTGGATGTTTTGGTTTTACACTTCCTATTTGGAGTATCTATCCTTGATTACACCATTTTAGATGAATTATAAATGTTAGAGATACTTATGTTCTGTTTACTTTTTCATAGCGCTCTATATTGGATAGGTTTTAATTATTTTATGATTGAGGTTCTTTGATTATTTCTCAAGAATTATTTTATTTATTTTTGAATAATTATAATACGAGTAGTGTTTCTTTTTCTTATGAGCATTCTTGAGTATTTCCCTAACCCTCACACCTCTTATGTTTAGGTGTAAAGTTCTTGAACATACATTATATCTACTTTTTATTGAGTGTTTTTGGGAAAATAAAGTGACATGGTGGAGATAATTATGATACCCAAATGTCACTATTTTATAGTATATTATTTAATTATAATTAATTTTAAAATTATATTTGTTTCCATTATTTTTGGGTGTTATTGTGAGTCAATAATGATTTGGTGTTTTCTGGTGAGCTATATTCTTAGACTATAGAAAGTCACACTACAACTAGTGGAGTTTCATTGTGATGCAACCAAGGTAGTGGGACTATAGTTGTAGGGTGGTGTGTCACATCATGAAGAGGGAGTGTCTCACCATGACATAACCCAAGAATAGGGGTTATTTTATATAGATTTCTTGTTTCCATGTTCCATCCTATAAGGGGTTTCATACATAGGTGGAATCGTATATTGAAGGTCAGGTTGAACTGTGATGTGACCCTAGGTAGTGCTCCTTCAGTTATGTTTCTCCTTAGGTGAGGCATGTTGTTCCATGACAAGGATCTCACACTGGAACATTCCTATGACCATCTTTTAATTTTGTGATTTTAATTTTTTCCCTTTAACATTTTAATCCTTTTTGGGATTCTTTCCCTATCTCACAACATCCAACTTGTGGGAAACTCCAGGGAGGCAGCTCACTTCTTCGAATTTGATTTCAAGATCCTTTTCTTCAGTTTCAAAGAAGATTAGAAGGTTAATTTACCTCATCTATTTTGTTTATCCACCCTCTTTCCTCCCTACATGGGGTTTCCCTTCCCCCAATCATTAGTGTTCATCTTGTATGAATTTAGTATTTGGTTTTGGTTTGATTTAGGTATTTTTATGTCTAGTTACTTGCGAGTCCATCTTCTATATAATTTTTCTATCACCATCGATGGTGACCCACAATTGAAAATTAAGGTAGATGTATATGTGCAATTCATTTATTATACATGTCAAGAAATTATTGGAATTTTCTTAATGATTTTACTTTTTCATCAAACTTTTGTGTGATATCCATGACCGATTTATGAAATGGTTTTAAATTATTTTT
Organism: Viscum album; assembly: GCA_963277665.1. NCBI lineage: Eukaryota > Viridiplantae > Streptophyta > Magnoliopsida > Santalales > Viscaceae > Viscum > Viscum album. Next base: position 1,296,334,640 of record OY728152.1, read on the forward strand.
ATGCTTCATATAATGAGTATTTTTATGGTTTTTTGGTTTTGGGTTTTCAAAGTAAGTGTTCATGCATTCCAAGTGCATTATTAAATGTAATATAGAAACATTCAAATTAATTTAATGGTCTTAAATAGGTGTATACCATTGAATTTATTTTAAAATTGGATGCTTGAAACTTTTAGGGATAGTTTAAAAAAGTTAAATGTTTGACACATGATTAATTTTTTTAACACTTGTTAGTCTTGCATAAATTTTAAATTGTTTTCAAATAAAATTGTTGAATTACACATGGATTTTGAAGTGTTATTTTTTATTTTACTTTCGAAGGACGGTGATATGTATTGAAATTAAAAGTTTGTTTTGCAAAACCCATTTGTAACTTTATAAAAATAAGTATGGCTTATAGAATATTATGCCATCATTTGATCCTAATGATTTTTTATGTGTTGTGTGGGATTTTAACCCATGGGGGATTATTATGGATGATTATGAATGGATGTAAAAGGTGATGTTTCTTGTGAGGGTTTTGGAGGTGATATGTGGTTTAATTGAATTTTTTTTGTCGGTTTATGAAATAATATCAGGGATTACCTATTTTATCACTTCTACTGAATGATTTAATATGAAACCTTGGTATTTAAGTAAGAAATCCTTTTTATGTCATAATAGTATATATTGTGCACTTAATAGTGTTCTATCCAAGAAAATTTCCCTAATGAAAGTAATTCGGTTGTATATGCCAGATTAGTATTTTATATAATTATTTTAATATAAAAGGAATTTTTTAATAATTTAATTGCTTAATATTTCTGGTATTAAATAATTTTTGTAAATCTTTTAATGAGATAATAAATGTTTGAAAATGAGATAAAAGGAAATTTTTTTATAATGTAAATTATGATCTATGACAAATCATGATTCAAGAACCAATTCCAAGGATCAAAAGTGATGAAAAAAGTTAAAACAGATTACAATATACTAAAACAAATACCAATTCACATTGTGAATTTCATTCATGATGTGAACCTTGATGGAAGTATAAGTGTGAATTCATAGTATGAAGAAAAATAATCAACTAGGATGATGAAATTAAAAGTCACGTCATGACACATATGATCATGACATGACACATGTAAATATGGACCTAAGAATATTTCACAGTGTGAATGAAGACATAGGATGTTTTACTCACACATTATACATCGTAAAGAATACTATTCACAATGTGAATCCCTTAGATGAAATAAAAATCTGATATATTTGACAAAATTATTACTTGAGACCTTTTTGAATACCCTTTAACAATCTGGCCCACAAAGACCCATTTATTGACACAATTAATGGTGTACATGGTACTTTTTTCACTATAAATTTATGGATATAGGAGATGAGAAAATCATTAGTTCTTAAGGATCTACTATTACAATGTGGAATAGGGATACTGATTATTTTGGTTTTATTTCTAAATTTTATTTTTAATTTCTTTTGAAATGTTACCCTAATTTAAGTATTAATATTTTTTTACACCCTTATTCCAATCTCATATCTTTTAATCTTACCACCTTTCTCCTTGATCTATTTCAGTTTGTAATGAAAAGTGGCTAACTCCAGGATTATCCTTGGAGCTGGTTTCACAGTGTTCTAAATTTTTGTGATTAAAATTCATTCTTGTTTTAGTTTAATTTTTTATGAATGAGAGGAATGTGAACAAGTTTGGTGACTCTTAATCATGACATGAATCTCAAATTCATCTCTATTTTCTACCAAGAGGAGGTGAGATTTGGTGTGCCCAAGTGGTTTCCTAGGTATGCTAAAAATTCCACTCAAGGTAGGTAATATAAATCCTTATATAGTGTAATGGATTTTCAAATTAAATGTAATCGATAATAATTCATAATGAAGGAACACACATAACAAAACCATAGGGAAAAGACCATTATTTATAATTGCATTCATTCTACTGCATCTATATTTAGTTTAATTTTTCATTTCATTTTTTTCATTGATTTTCTAAAACCCAGAAACCATTATTTTTATAAAATATTTAAAACACAAAAATAATTATATTAGGTGAATAATAAATTAGTGATTGAATGACTATGACACTCTTCAAGTTATATGACCTTGGTTATCCATTTTGTTGAATTAGAAAAATAAGTTTTCTTTTATGACACCCCATGACAGACATGCAACAAAACTAGTTCCATTTTTAGGGATCTAAGCAGCCATTATTTCATTTTTTTAATTTTAAAAATATTTATATAAAATTTTATTTTTAAAAATTTATATGAAAAGAAACTATAAAAAATATATTTTCCATGATGTTTCCAAACTTCCATTATTCTACATTGAATTATAACCCACAGGTGCAATACCGAGAGAAAGAGGAAGAACATACTGAGGAGGACCTCTTACAAAGAGATGATATAGTCATTGATTTGATTAACAAATAGATGAATGAATATGATATAGGTTACACATTTCAAGAACTGATCAACATGTCCAATAGAATCAAAGCCGACATGCTCAGACTGAAGGGCAAAGTGAAAGTGCCATTGGTTGTACCCAATTTTTCTGAAGACATACAAGAGGTTGAGGCTGTACGCAAAAGATATAGATAGAATGAAAATTTTGATTTATAGATTTAAACTTTCCATGAAGATATGGAGTGTGAAGATAATGAATTATGTGTTGATGTTTATATGGTAAAATATTCCGATCAGTTTAGGAGTGAATGGATAAATGATGAAATGTAATGAGATCACTTTATCTATAAGATAGAATAATCAACACCTAACTACCTATTTCTATATATGGAAGTTTAAGAAATCAGTAAGAGGTGTAATTTGAGTAAATAATGAAGGATATTGACTACCTAACTCCACTTATTAAAAATCAGTTCCAAGAGGTAATTTCAACAAAAAAAGGAGATTGAATCCAGATTAAATCAGGGCGATGATTATCTCTTTAACTTTATCTATTAAAATTTTATTGAAACTGAATTGAGTATAACCCCTACTATTTTGAATTTCCATCTTTATATAACTCTTATTTTTTCATAGAATAAGAATGAAAAAAATGAAGATTCACCTGTTAAGGAATACCTAGATCTCCCTAAAGACATTGAAATTCAGTAGAAGAATCCCAAGAAGTGATCCAAGTGGATATTTTATAAGTTACCAAGTCACAAGTTACCTACAAAAACGGGAACAATTTTCTAGTAATTCTTCATGTTCTAATTTTTATCAAATAAAATTGCTAGCTAACTTTACCTTTAACCATTCTTTTAATGAAACACATTTATATCAACTAATGGAAAGTTAAAGAAAGTTTTCACAAGTAGAAACTAAAAAATTATAGGATTCATACTTTATCCTACCCCTTCCATACAAGATAAACCCCATTACGAAGGGGTAAGATCTTGTGGACTATATCCATGGATTCCTAAACAAAAATAATAAAGAAGTGAAAGTAGTAAGAAACAACATGTGGTGATTCATGTCCATAAAAATATACCTACCATAAAATTTAGGATGACATATGGTACTGATTTTCTAGAGGAATTAAAAAACTAAGTCCCACTTGGGGTATTATACCAAGATTTACCCTTCATTATTTTTTATTTTCTTTCTTAGAAATATATTATAAATTTTAATTTTTCAATTCTTTGTTTAGGAATATATTTGGTTACAGCCTTATTTTCCTCTATAATTTGAGATTACACTGACATTGTACTTCATATAATAATAGTGCTTTTATTTTTTAGGTCTATCATGATGGTATAATTAGGGATAAGGAAACATTGAAGACATCATGTAGAATTTAAGTCATTTAAATTTAATTCAAAACGTGAAAGGAATTCACATCATTAAAATGTGATAGAATAGATCCATGAAATGAAACGCATTTGGTGAAAGGGATTCACATCATAAACTAATAAAAAATAGAACAAAAATTTCCTTGACAACCTAAAGTGAATAATAATTTCAAGAGGATTATGATTTTCAATTATTTATTTAATTTTACTCCCACAATATTAAAATGTGTTTATGAGATTTAAATAAAAAAATTTACACACCACTTTGAACTCTTGAACTCCAGTATAGATCTAGGAGACATAAGTTGATTTGGATAATCATTATTCTTTGTATTAAATTTTCCTATTTATATTATTGGATGGGTTAAATGGTAAAATTAATGATTAGAGTAAAGCTTGAGGTGATAAATTTGAAAAATCATGACTTTTGAGAATATGTTGATCATTGTAAATGGAATTTTTCTTTTATTTGACATTTTTTGAATATCTTAAGTTGATATGGATTGGTTTATTTTTTTCTTTTCCATGCATAATTTTACCAACCCAAATGTTATCGTTCCTGATAAAAATTATGAACAAAATATATCTCATTTTTTCTTTATTATATTTCTTGAGAGACTTGGGAATGTTATATTCTAGAACTTTCATGGCATATTATTGATCCTATTGATGTACAAAACGAATTTGAACATGATTGAGGAATTTTTATTATTGAACCATTTATTCTTGGACCCACTTTGATATCAATCCTTATTTTTTATATAGAATCTATGAATAGAATTTTTCAGAAATGATCCATGTTATAAGCCTACTATATGCATTCTTACCCTACTCACATTATGTGCATGATATTTAAATAACAAATTGTGTGTGTGTGTGTGGGGGGGGGGGGGTTATATATTGTGTTTATGTATTTACTTCATTGAGAGGATTTTTGGTTTTTTATGATATTTTGAGTGATTCCATTTGATCATTATTTTTAATTTATTATTCACCTTTATTTATAAAAAATATATAAAAAAATTAGGTTGTGTCTTAGGAGGATATACAATCACCCTTTCTAAACTAATGATTTTTACCATATAGGATTGTGTGTTGGATTCCATATTACTCTTAAGCACAAATTCTTAAGAGGAAAGAAAGATAAAAAATCATAATGCAAAACACGATGATTAATTTATTATACTTACATGTATCATGTGCCTATTTTTAGATTTGGGGAATAAGGAGATGATTTTTTCATGAGTATTTCATTATGCTTATATTTTGATATCATGTAGTATTCTCAATATTCAAACATCCAATTTGAGATTATTTTTATTCACTACCCACCTACCATAATCCTTAGGGACATTTAGACCATAATTCTAGTCCTCATGATTAACTTTGATCTCTATCATTATGTGGTCAAGATTCTAGATGAATTTAAAGCCTATATTAAGTGACATATACTTGCCGTATGAGTATAATTCATGTTAAAATATTTTTCCCTTGAGAGACGAGTAAAAAAATTCAATGTGATATAAATTGGAAGTTGCATGAACATAAATAGTGAATTAAGAAATAATAGGGAAAGGAAGGAGAGGCATTTCTATTTTGAAATTGGAAAAGTAAAATGGATGATTAGATATTTTTTAATAGTGAAGAGTTTAAGTAATTGTTTGTTGTGATATTTGAAAATTTATTTTCCATTGATAAACATTTGATTTTTTGATTTTGAAGTTTAAATATTAGTAGGGTAAAGTTCCTCTATATGTTTATTAATATTAGATGATTGAGGGCATGGATGTTCTATTTTAGGTGAATTTATAGAGACATATTTTACGTACTTATTTTTATATAAAATAGATTTTTTTAGCAATTTAATTTCTTAATGTAGCATGTATTAAATAATTTTTTTTAAATTGTGGTAGGAGAAAAGAAATGTTTAAAAATGAGCCAAAAGGTGATGATTTGATGACGCAAATAGTGACCAATGAAAAATGATGAGTCAAGAACCAAGTCCAAGGATTAAAAGTAAAGAACCAGGTTTATATAGACCAAAATTTACTGAAAACACGAATTCACATTATTTTCTATTTTTTTAACTGGGGGTCTTGCGCATCATGCTGATTTTACCCTACATTCCTTCATTCCAAAGCTCATTGAACTTTTCCTGTAAAGTTAGTGATGTTAGATCTTTGATTGAAATGATAAGATGGGATATTTGTTCTTACTTCCATGGATTCCTCATATGAGATCATCACCTAATTTGAGTCTCTATCAAAGATTTGATTCATGTTTTTGAAACTTATTCCTGGTGCCATCTCATGGTTAACACCAGTTAATTATGATTCTATTTTCATGATAGGGAAGAAAACTTCAGTTTGAGTAGATATTAACATTGGGAATATCTGGAATGTCTAGATATTGTGAATATTCAAAATCTAAAACGTTTTCCCCCTTTTAGGTCCTAAGAATCTTATGTGCGGGACCCAATACATCTCATGTTGGTCACAGGGTGGTTGATTCCTTGAGAATAAGAAATTTGAGGATTTTCAGCCCAATCATCCCATGTTTATTGTATGGGGGGATTTTGGATCAGTTCATAGGTTTAACATCTTATGGGGATACGTGGGTGGTTAAGTGTGTCCCTAGGGGTGAAGATGATGAAAAATGAGGGATTAGTTAAGCGTTTCCATGGGGAAAATATGATCACATTTATAGATTTAGTGAAATATTTTTTCTAGGGGAATTTTAGCACACTTAAGGATTTTGTAAAGTGTGTCCCCAGGGGGGAATAGATCATACTTGAGTATTTGGGGAAGTGTTTCCCAAAGGGGTATGATGATCACACATTAGGATTTGGCGAAGTATGTCCCCATGGGGGAAGATTATCACACATGCAGATTTTTTATTCCATAGGGAGGATATGTAGATTTGGTAGTGTTGAGGGTGTTTATATTGAACCAAAGGGATTTATCCTAGGTTTTTTAAATTTTCAGGATTGAAACTCTTAGTGGTGTCATACACACCTATTAAAATATTGGGATCAAAACCCATGTAGTTCAATGACTTAGTTTTAGGTCATGTGACAGAATTGGTCAATTTAGTTTATCATCACGTGGTAATGATTCTCATATCGTGGAAGGAGAATCAATGATGGGTGGTGTGGGTATTACACATAGAAGCTTCCCAAGTGCTTCTATCACTATAAAAAAATTGAGATACGATAGTCGGTTTTTTATGATTTGGTGGGTGTTTAAATCGATGTCAAATGGTTCTATGATGGTTTCCTAGAACAAACGCTAAATTTGGCATCGACATATAACCCACATATGTTCCGTCCATTTAGAGGTAGTTTCTGGGAACTACTATAGAATTTGTGTTTAGTAGCTGGTTCCCCTCCCAAAACATTCCATGGGGATAATGACCATTTAAACTTCCTCTATCCCCCATACATTTCTTTGGAAGGAAACCCCATTAAAAACCCAAAAAACCTCCACTAAACAAGTATCGAATCTAAAATAAAATTGGTGTAAGAACCTAGATTTTTTTAGGTATGTCTTTATTTTATATTTGTTTTTGAGAAAAAGAAGAGTTTTTGGAAATTTTAGGAGTACATTCCATGTACCTATAAGTACACGGCATGTACCCAGTTTCCATGGGTGACCGTTTATTGACCTTGTAATGGCCGGGTACATGGATGTGTGGGGGGACCTGGAGGCCGCCTAAAGCGGGGTTTGATAAAGGTAAGTAAACACCGTGTACCTTTGAATAAAATGCCGTTTAATTTATTTTTATTTCATTAAACAGACCGGGGTCGCGTCTAATCGACAGAACACCCTTCTTCTTCATTTGTCTCATCTGGGAGTTACTATACAACACGATTCTTCTAAGAACCCCTAACTCACTATCCGATCTCCGAATCAACCACCGTTGATTGCGTAGGAATCACCATAGTAATCTGTTCCTTCTTCTAGAGGCTTGTTTCCTGATTCCCCCTCTTTCATGAGATATCCCCGGTTGAACATTTTTAGAATTTGTGTATATATATATAAATTTCTAGGTAGATTCAAGGCCTAAGGCTCATTTATATCAATCGTAAAATGCCGAGGTAGGTGGTTGGTGCCTTTCTGTAGTTATTCCTTGAGTTATATGTGCAAAAGTTCCCAATACCCTTGTTTGGGGTATTACGTGTTTATAGTTTTTAGACCTGTTATTGTCTACTATGACTTGTGTACCTGTGTAGATGTTTTATGATTGTATATAGAGTTATTTACCTTGATATGGATGTGTTGTCATGTTTTCTTGATATTGAACATTTGGTCCAGCCTTGCCTATTATGCTAATTTATTTTCCATGCCTAGTATTGTTAGGATGGAGTGAATTTATCTGACATGCTGTGAGATACTATAGACTGTTTATCCAAGTAGATTTTGAGCTTTAATTTGGCTTCCTTATACCATTTTTGCACGATTGACTTACACAGGTCTGTGAGAACCTGGTGTAGTAGACCGTAGGGGTAATGGGCACTGAGGGTTTCTCCAGTGTGTCTATTTACTTTTACATTGTAAGACCATAGGGGGGATGGACTTCGTGCTCCCTTAGAGTGTATGTAGTTCCTCGTTGCGAGACCATAGGGGGAATTGGACATTGAGTGCTTCCCCAATGTGTCTATAGTTACTGATATGAGACCACATGGGTAATTGACGATGAGTTATTCCCGAGAGAGTCTTTTCTAAATCTAAACTAGAGGGGTTAGACTGTGAGTACTTCCCAAAGGGTTTCTTGTGTTTGTTGTTGAACCAGAGGGGTTACACTATGAGTACTTCCCAGAGGGTTTCATATGTTTTTTGTTGAACTAGAGGGATTATACTGTGAGTACTTCCCATAGGGTTACTTGTGTTTGTTTAGTTTCTTTCTTGGATAATTAAAATTAATGTAATTGAAACTATAGGATTGTTTACTTTTGAGTACTTCCTTGTTTATTACTTCATTGTGCATATTTACTGCCATATATATTCACTGACTATTAGGAATAGATCATTGGGTGGTTGCCTAATGGGATTCGTCTCACACCCAGTTTGGGTCTTTCTTTTGGACCCAAAAAGATTATATTTCTGCAGGTCTAGATAAGGGTAAGTTCCCTTCTACTTCAGGTACTTGATTGCTGTGGAGATGGGGAGCATGAGGCCAAGATGATGCTTGTGATGCTGTGGAGTTTTTTACTTGATTTTATTTTGTACTTTGGTTTAGTACTGTATTCTAGCATTGTGACTTTTTTGGCTGTTTTCCTAGAAATATTCACCATGCATCATTTATATATGTGCTCCAATTGCTTATTTCTTTCAGTCTTCCACTGTTTACCTATTGCATGTTATTACTGATTCCTTTATTAATATCTGTTAATTTTTACTATTTTACTTTTCAAATGAGGGAATAGTTTCCCCACTATCACACCCAAGGCCCTCATTGCTAGTCAGAAGCCTCTGGTGTTTAGGGAAATGTGCTTGATGCCATGTGACCAACCAGGCACGGGGCACCTCTAGGCGGCTCCCAGAACCGAGACGTTACAAAGTGGTATTAGAGGTATTATTATCTTCTTGAATTACTGTTTGGAGCCTATAGATAGGGATATGATGGAATAGGTTATTGGTAATAAGCTATTTCTAGGAGTAGCTAACCTGTGTATTGGGAAAAGCTAGTTTACCTTGACAATTAAAATTTTTCTGGGTTTTCAATTATTACAGTTCACTTGACTTCAACATTGGGTGACTCACATATTTTGTGTTGTTAGTGTTGATATTATTGAGGTTCAAATCTGTTTCAACCATATGAGATGAGGGTATTCCATCTCATGCATCATATTTGCACCAGCTAGAGATCACATGTCATGCATTATTTCCATGCCATTTAGGGTGCATTACTGATTGCTTGTTGTTGTGATATATGTTGTGATAGATATGCATGTTGTTGTGATAGATTCCTTAATAGAATACTTTCCTTTTTATAGGATATTGAATTGTGTAAGGTTTAGTTTGAATGAACGCCAAACTTTGGTTCTTGATGTGTTATGGGCCCTCATGGATCAGAATTTAGTGGATCATTGAATTTTTATGCTTGTATATGAAATGTATAAAATTCCAAGCTTTAATTCAAGGGGAGTATGGGCCATCATGGATCGAAATTTGGCACTTTAATGTTCGTTTCAGTGTTTTTTGGGTTCCAGAGTAGTTTATGAGGCTTACTATTCGGAAAAACCCAGAATACATGATGTGTAATGATAAATAAAATCCATGTATCCTTTTGTTCATGAAGGAACTGTTTTTCTTAATTACATGCCATGTACTGTGTAGTCCCTAACCGTGTTACTGCCTATGTGGCAAGAGACATGGGGTTGGGAAATCCTTGGTGAAACATGCCATGTACCTGAAGCACATGTCGCGTGTCTCGACCATGTGTCCAGCCATGTGACCAACGACATGGGTGGATAATGAGCAGTTAGTACATGTCCTTTCTGGCACAAACACGCCGTGTAGAGTCATTCGTGTAACCGGCCGTGTGACTAACAACAAGAGTCAGTGAAGTTTGTCTAGTACACACCATGTCTGGAACAAACACTCCATGTAGTCTTGTTCTAGGGGACCCATGTGGGTTAGTCATGTAGAAGAACTCGGGAAGGGGAACACGATTCAAGTACACACTGTTTCTTAGAGAAACCCGCCATGTCTATGGGGTGATACATGACCAGAGTTGGCAAAAGTACACAACCATGTGAAGTCTTAAATGAACACGCTATGTAGGGGTTGTACAAGCCGTGTATCCCTGTTTTAAAAATCATGAATGATTTCCTTCTCATGATCCCGTATTAAACTTCTAAGTTTCAATCCACGTTAGTCTTCAACTAAGTGTGCACTTGACCTTGCAGAGTCATGCTATTGAGACGTTCTTCGATTGTACGCCAGTTATGGGGGAGTGATCAGACATCAAACATTGATGATCAAGAACTGCCTGAAGATCCTCTTATAGTGCTAGTTTTGGCACCAACCATTATTCCTGATGTAGGTGTTGATGCACAGTTCCGAGAGGGCTTCATGGGGTTCATGTTGACCTCCCGAGGAGTACCACATCTTACCCCTTCTATAGTAGAGCTGACTCAGGGTTTTCAGCAGCATTATCCTCCCACCTTCACAAGGGATGGAGTACCTCAAGATATAGAGTCATGGTTAGAAGCCATGCTATCTATCTTCGAGCATCTGGAGACACCTCCATAGAGGAGGGTGAATATTTCTAAGTATATTCTCGAGACTCCACCAAGATATGGTGGGATGTGATCTCACTGGTGGGACACCAGCAGGTCATGGCTTGGGATGAGTTCCAGTATGCCTTCTATGAATACTTTTACCAGGAGACATTGAGGGAAAATCAAGCCCAAGAGTTCATGAGTTTGGAGAAGGGTACTCTTTCAGTTATGGAGCATTCTTCTTACTTCATAGAGCTGCAGTGCTTCACACCCATTCCAGGGGTAGATGAGTTATTCCTGTCAAGGAAGTTTGAGGATGGTCTCAGGGACAACATCAGATATTAAGTTAACATCTTTGGGTTAACTTCCATCACTTCTATAGTCAACCAGGTGCTAATCACGGAGAACAATCTAAGGGATTCTAGAGCTGTGAGCCAGGGCCATTCAGAATCCGGAGTTGGTTCCCCTCAGAATAACAGTAGGAAGCACCACAAGGAGTCTACACACAGAGATCATAGTAGGTGGGATACTTCTTCTGGTGGCTAGGTGGTGTGCTACCAGTGCGAGAAGAGTGGACATAAAAGAACACAGTGCTTGAGAGACCCAGTAGAGTGCCGATATTGCAGAAGTATGGGTCATCTTAAGAAGTTCTGTTAGTTCTTCCCACCAGCAGCTGGTGATAAGAGTTTTGTTTCGATTCCTCATACCAGAGAAGGGAAACCAATTTCTCATTAGTCTGGGAACTGGAGTTTTTCAGGCCATTCAGGACAAAGTAGAGGTTGTGGTTGTGGTAGCCAATCAATAGGATTTTAGCGACAATAGTTTGGATTAGCTCAAGGTGGTTAGGTAGGTTCATAGGGCCGTGATACATGCTAGACTTTTGTAATGGAGAAAACCCAAAAGGGGTAGGATCTTAGACCCTCTACAGTTCAGGGTAAGATCCTAGTTGCCTCAGTTTTAGCTTCTACACTTTCCGATACAGGGACTTCCTATAGTTTTATATTTGTTTCTATTGTGGAGATCCATGGGCTCTGTATCTTTTCTTTTTCTAATTTCTTGATGATGGACACTCCGTTGGGGACAAGAACGGCTAGTGTACGTCAATGCAAGGAGTTCCCTCTTGAGGTTGGTGGGTGTCACTTCTTGTGGGACCTCTATGTCTTAGAGATGATGGGATATGATGTCATTCTCAGAATGGAATGGTTAGTTCTCTACCAGGTAGTCATTGACTGTTATCACCATTGGGTGAGTTTCACAACACCATAGGGTGGTTTGTTTTTACAAAAAGGTGAATGGGATGTCCAAGTGAGAATAATAGGACCCAAGCATCATGGGTTGAGAGGGGTTACAACCTAGATTTCGAGTCTATATCTGAATGACTAGGGGATATCACAGTTTTAATTTCATCTAGTAGTGGATTATTTCAGGGATGTCTTTCTAGAGGATTTTTCATGTTTTCCTCCAGAGTGAGAGTTAGAATTTTCTATTGAACTTATGCCAGGGGCGGAACCGATGTTCATTTCTTTCTATAGGATGGATACACCAGACATATAGGATCTCAAGAAGTATTTAAAAGAGTTATAGGATAAGGGTTTCATCCAACCCAACAATTCTCCTTGGGTTTTTCCTGTCCTGTTTGCGAAGAAGGCAGATGGTACCCTAAGACTTTGTGTGGATTATTGGAAGTTGAACTAGTTGATGATCAAGAACCAATATCCCATGCCGAGGATTGATGACCTCTTTGATCATATTCAAGGATACCGGGCGTTCTTGAAGATTTAATTGAGATCTGGTTATCATCAGTTTCATGTTAGACCATCTGATATACCTCTTACAGCCTTTTGGAGTAGGTATGGTCTATATGAATATATGGTTATGCCATTCGGTCTCACAAATGTGCCAGCAGTTGTCATGGAATTTATGAACCGAGTGTTCCATCCATACTTGGATTCTTTCATGTTAGTCTTCATGGATGATATCTTGGTGTACTGTCACACTCGACACGACCATTCGATACATATTGAGATCATTTTGAGTACATTGAGAGAGCACCAGTTATATGATAAGATCTAAAAATTATACTTTTGGATGGACCAGATTCACTTCTTGGGTCATGTTATCTCAGAGACAAGTGTATCAGTAGACCCAAAGAAAGTGAGAGAAGCAGTTTCTGAGGAGTAGCTGAAGAACGCCTTTGAGGTACAAAATTTTCTAGGGCTGGCTGGTTGCTACAAATGTTTTATACATGACTTTTGACACCTAGCAGCACCACTGATGGGCCTAACTAAGATGGGTGAAAAATACTTGTGGTCAGATTCTTGTGAGTCAGACTTTCATGAGCAGAAAAGGAGGTTGACTTCAACACTGATACTAGTTTTACCAGAGCTGGGAAAGAGTTATAAAATTTACCATGATGCATCAGGTTTCAGTTTGGGAGCAGTGCTTATACAGGGGAAGGAGTCATTGCGTATGGATCTCGACAGTTGATGCCACATGAGAGTAACTACCCAACACACGCTCTCGGGTTGGTTGTAGTTGTTTATGACTTACACTGTTGGAGAAATTATCTATTGGGAGATAATTTTGTGGTTTTCACCTACCACAAAACTCCCAAGTATATCTTTACTCATCACAATATGAATTTGAGACAATGAAGGTGGGTTGAGTTCCATCAGTCCTTTGATTTTGAGCTCTCCTACATGCCTAGAAAAGGTAATGCAGTAGCTGATGTGTTGAGAAGGAGGACTCAGATACAGACTGTCTAGAAGGTCAGCAGTGAGTGGCAGCTTGTGGATATGTTCTATGAGATGCAATTGGAGGTGCATGATAGATAGAGGAATCCTTTACTTTATTAAATAGTTGTTACCTTTAATCTACTTGATCAAGTGTGAATAAGGTAGCTACCAAATTTTTAAGTCCTCGTTCTATGGGAGAGTGTGTCAAGAGAGGACCCTATTCCTGGATGGATAGTAGGCGAGGATGAGATCTTTCATTTTCTTGGACACGTATGGGTGTCAGCATACATGTATGAGGAACTTATGCAAGACTTTCATTCCTCAGTTTGGGGAGTTCATCCTGGTGTCACCAAGATGTATCAAGATCTGCACCATCAGTATTGGTGGCCAGGTATGAAGAGAGATGTTTCTAGTTTGGTCATGAGGTGTTCCAACTATCAGTAGGTGAAGGCAGAGCATCAGTGACCAACAAGGCTTTTGCAGCAGTTACCCATTCCCAAGTGGAAGTGGAATGATGTCATGATGGACTTCATGACATGTTTATGAAGGTCGTTGTGAGGGAATGATGCAGTTTGGGTTGTCATTGAAAGACTCACGAAGGTTTCTCACTTATTTCCAATCAAGGAGACCTTTAGTGTTGATGAGATAGGAAGGTTGTACATCAGAAAGATTGTACATCTACATGGGGTTCCACAGTTCATTTTTTCAGACAGGGACGCATGTTTTACTTCTTGGGTCTGGAAGGGACTATAGAAGGATTTGGGTACATAGGTACTTCTAAGTAAGACTTACCATCCCCAGAAAGATGGCCAGTCTGAGTGTATGATTCAGGTTCTGGAAGAAATTCTTCAGGCAAGCATCCTAGATTTTGGTGGTTATTGGGAGAATCACATACCTCTTGTGGAGTTTTATTATAATAATAGTTTTCAGGCAACTATTCAGATGGCACCTTATGAGGCTTTGTACCGTAGGCCATGCCGATCACCCCTATGTTGGCTGGAAGAAGGAGAGGTAGCTATACTGGGACCTAATATTATTTAGGAGACCACAGAGTAGATATAGTTGATTGAGAAGAGGATGGATACTGCATTGTCATGATAGAAGTCTTATGCTGATCAATAGAGATGACCTCTAGAGTTCGAGGTCAGAGATCATGTTTTTCTATGTGTCACAATGTGGTTGGGATACAGGAGGATTAGGAGATAGGGCATGCATTATTTGAGATATGTTGGACCATTTGAGGTTTGGGAGAGAGTTGGTCCAGTTGCCTATCAGTTGCATCTACCTCAGAGGTACCAGACTATGCATGACATTTTCCATGTTTCTTAGTTGCAGTGTTATTTATCAGACCTGTATCAAGTCTTTCAACCTAAGGAGTTTGAGTTGTAGGTGGATGTATCATTCAAGGAACATCCTATCTAGATTTTTGATCACAACACAAGGGTTTTCCCTGGTCAGTCTATTCCTCTGGTACGAGTTCTATGGCAGCACAAGTGAGTACATGATGAGACTTGGGAGAGGGAGTCCGATGTACGATCGTAGTGGCCAAATATTTTTGAGGTTTCTTATTATATTCCACCTTGCTTGAGAAATTCAGTGATAAATTTCTTTAACGGGGATGTTTACAAGAATCTAGATCTTCTTTTCAGGTATGTCTTTATTTTTGGGTTGTTTTTGAGAAAAAGAGGAGTTTCTGAAAATTTCAAGAGTACATGCCGTTTACCAATAAACACACGCTGTTTACCTAGTTGTTGCGGGTGACTGTGTACTGGAAGTGTAACGAAAAAGTACATTCCCGTGTCGAGTGACTTGGAGGCTGCCTAAAGTAGGGCCCGATAAAGGCAAGTACATGCCGTGTACCTTTGGAGAACATGCCATGTACTTTATTTTTATTTCATTAAATAGATCAGGGTCGTGTATAATCGATATAACACCCTTATTATCCATTCATCTCATCTTGGAGTGACCTCATAACACAATTCTTCTCCAAACCCTTGACTCACCATCTATTCTCCAAATCGACCACCATCAATTACATTGGAATCACCATGGTATGCTCTTACTTCTTCTAGATCCTCGTTTCCGGATTCCTCCACTTTCATAAGATATCCTCAGTTGAACATTTTTAGCATTTTTGTAGATCTACAACCTTATAGGGTGATTCATGGTCTGAGGATCATGTATATCAATTGTACAACACCGAGGTAGGTGGTTTGTATCTTTATGTAGTTATTATTTGAGTTATATGTGCAAAAGTGCCTGATACCCTTGTTCGGGGTATTGTGTATTAATGGTTTTTATCCCTGTTATTGTCTTCTTTTCCTTTTGTTCCTTAGTAGATGATTTATGATGGTAGATAGGGTTATTTACCTTGATATGGATGTGTTTCCATGATTTGTTGATATTTACCATTTGATCTAGCCTTGCCTATTAGGATGCTTTATTTTCCATGACTAGTATTGTTAGGATGGAGTGAATTTATCTGAAATGTTGTGAGATACTATAAACTATTTATCCAAGTAGTTCTTGTGGTTTACCTTGGATTACTTATACCATTTATGCACGATTTACGTACACAGGGCTATGAGAACCTGGTGTAGTAGACCATAGGGGGAATGGATGTTGAGGGATTCCTCAGAGTATCTGTTTACTTTTACATTTCAATACAATATGGGGGATGAAATTTGTACTCCCTTAGAGTGTCTGTATTTCCACGTTGCAAGACCAAAGGGGGAATTGGACATTGAGTGCTTCCCCATAATTTCCATATTTACCAATAAAAGACCACATGGGGAATTAATGGTTAGTGTTTCCTCATAGAGTCTTTTCTAAAGCTGAACTAGAGGGGTAAGACTGTGAGTACTTCTGAGAGGTTTTCTTGTGTTTTTTTTGAACCAGAGGGGTTATGCTATGAGTACTTCCCAGAGGGTTGCTTCTGTTTGTTGTTGAACCATAGGGGTTATGCTGTGAGTACTTCCAATAGGGTTACTTGTGTTTGTTTAGTTGCTTAAATTGATAATTGAAATGAATGTAATTTAAACTATATGATTTTTTACTTTAGAGTACATCCTTGTTTATTAATTCATTGTGAATATTTATTGCCATATATATTAATTGACTTTTAGGAACATATATTTGGGTGGTTGCCTACTAAGATTTGTCTCACACCCTATTTGGGTCATTCTTTTGGGTCCAAACAGATTTTATTGCTGCAGATCTAGATAAGGGAAATCAACCTTCTACTTCAAGTACTTTATTTTTGTGGAGCAGGGTAGCATGGGACCAAGATGAGGCTTATAATGATGTGGAGATTTTTACTTAATTTTATTTTGTACTTTGTTTTAGTACTGTATTCTAGAATTGTGACTTATTTGTCTATTTTCCTAAGAATATATACCATGAATCTTTTATATTTTTGATTTAATTTCTTATTTATTTTAGTATTTCCCTATTTACCTATTTCATGTTATTAATGCTTCTTCTATTACTATCTGTTAATTTCCACTACTTTAATTTTCCAATAAGGGAACAGTTTCCACACTATCACACCCAAGGCCATCACTGCTAGTTGGAAGCCTCTAGCGTTTGGGGAAATGTGCTTGAGGCCATTTGACTAACTGAGTACGGGGCAACTCTAGGTGGATATTGGAACTCAGACATTACAATTAGTTAAACTAGCACTAAACATTAGTTTAGATTATATGGTGGTGCTTTAAGTTTCCACTTTAAATCTATTTAAAAATAATAATACAACTGCAAAATCTGCATCCCCAGAATAGAAAAAAAAACAGATATCCAAAATTGAATCCTCAACCATTTTACCCATCATGGAAGACCAATCACCACAATGATTAGATTCCACACCACCAAAAACAACACAACTCAAGGGTTTATTTACATAATATGAAAAAATAATATAATTATATGATTTTTTTTTGAAATAAGTACACTAAAAAACTATAGCACATTTAGATTTAAATAATCACAAGATTTTCTACATACATCCCCCTCCTAAATTTTAATTAAATACACCAACTTTTTGAGTTTGTCATATAACACATTGATTACATTAAGTATCTAAATTTTTTTAGATAATCCGATGATAAAGGCCCTAAGAAATAACTCCCACAACAGAAATGGTATATGAAATAGTAAAAATTCACATTGATTGGTGTTCCACATTCAAAAATCCATACACCATCCCAATGAACTTTGCACGACAGCCTCTCCAAATCCTTCTCCACTTCATACTACTGATACCTACTTGATAATGATTTTGAAAATTAAATAGTGTTGTATATTTAAATTTAAACATAAAATAAATAAAAGTTTGTGTACAAAATGATTTTGTAGTTGTGTGATTGACCTGATCACTAACATCCATTAATGAAATATCACCAGGGAAAGATCCAGTCATCTTATGATATAATTCAATCAATGCTTTCTTTAGACCTATGACCTTTGCATCTTGTATCTTTATATGAGCCCCCAATTCTTAAATTGTGATTTTAATTGCAAAAACTCCCTCTCAGTTACAGTAATGTTGAATAACGTATATACAAAGAGATTCATTTTTAAAATATTAGAATTTATTTACATAATGATATTAAATTACACCATAATGTATTAAAATTACCTTTATATGTGAATCAAAGACTTCATTTTTCCAAGTTTGAGGCACACACCTCCAATCAACATAGGTAATCAAAAGAGTTACCAGCTCCACCACAATATGTCCTAGGATTTGGCCAAATAATTCCACGAAATCATCTGTAGGGACACCACAATAGTCAAATGAGACAACTATCTTTAATCTGATCAGATTCCAAACATCTGAACTATAAATATTTCTCTTTGTAGTAGCATTGTTTTCATATTTTATGAAAAAATATTTAGTAGTATAAAAAAGTGAAATTACATTATTCGCATTAAAATTATTACCTATAACTATCACCCTACAATATCCTCATGAAGAAATAGGAGTGATGAATTGATCCCTCACTATTGAACCTGCTGAATGGGGAGGCTATGTCTCAGATGCTGAGAGTCGACTAGGATTAGTAAAACAATTCCTCCTTGGCATTCCTCTAATTTAATCAAATAAAATTTTCTTCAAAACATATATTTCAAAAACATCATAAAGAAAAAAAATTAGAAATAAAAATAGATGAATAATAATGAAAAAAATATATACATAGTTATGATAATGAATGACTACAAATATAACTTAAGTGGTTGATAAATTAATAGATGACTATACATATAATCATTTTTTACATGAATCATATCATTTTTATTCTCCATAATTACTTCATATACTTCATCCACCCATTTAAGACTAATATTTTCAATATCATGATGGAAACATAAGTTCATTTATTGCTATTGATGGGATTCAATGCCAGAGGTAAAATCTTCCATTTCATCATCCATATCATACAAGTCTCTTTGTTTTATGTGAAAAACTGCACTCATCCATTCATCCATGAAATATTACACATAATATATCATTTTAACTTGCGATGATAAAATATACAGATCATGTAATTCATGATCACATACATCCATCAAGAAAAATAAGTTTATAGAATTAAATTGTAAGGAATATCTTTTAATACCCCTAGTAATATCGACCCACTTGCATTTGAATAAAACAACTTAAAAATAACCATGGTAATTTAATTAGATAATATCAGCAATCTTTCTATAGTATCCCATTTCGAAAATTATAAATATACCACTATTCTATGTTTTTAAACTCTCTTCTCGATTGACTTTTAAGATATTTAAAGTTATTCACATTATAAGTATCGAAATTTCTAGCCTATTTTATAGGAGCTCAAGATAGAAACTTCAAATCTTTTGAAAACTCAGCCTGAGTATCAATATTCATGATCTAAAAAATTAATATACATTATTATATTTTCAAAATGTATGTGTCATCCTAATATTCATATTGATTGAAATTTTTATGAACTTACATGATGTGATAACTATTCTAAAAGATATTTCGTAACATATTTCACTGTATATTTCTCATTTTATGTTTGTATTCTCATTTATCTCTTTTTTTATATCTTGATCTCTTCAATAAATGGATCTGGAATGTTACTATTTATCAGTACATATCTATGTTTTTATAATAATTATATTCCTATCAGTGTAGTGTTTGAGCTCCTCCTAACTGATCAACCAATAACAAGAAAGTCATTTTATTTACCATGTAGTTTAGATTGAGTCGATGTGTCATAAATATGTCCAACTTGATTGAATCTTGTCTCAATATCATCCAAGTATCTAGGAAAAAAGGTAAGAAAATACTCTTCCAAATTTCCATCAGAAATAGAGCCTTCAGTTTGAGCTTGATTTTTCAGGTATGATTTCAAATGACCAAGATATCTATGAAATAAAATAAATAAAAGATAATTATATATTTAATAAAATGAAAACAATGTATTTACTTAATATGAAAAACATATAAATAAATTACCTCTCAAATGGATACATCCATTGATAATGTACGAGGCCTCCTAATTTAGTTTCATCAACCAAATGCACAATTAAATGCATCATGATAGTAAACAACAAAGGAGGAAAGAACATATCCATTTCAAAAAGTGTTAATGTAAATATCTAATGAAGGTTGTCAATATCAAATGGATGTAGGGTTTTCTTCCATAGTTGTATGAAGAATGTGAAAAATTAGAGTACAATAATAGTATCCTTTTCATGTAGAAATGTTCACACAACTAATTGTAGTAACTACAATAAAAAATTATGTGAATCATGAATTTTAAATCCATGTAAACTATTATGATTTAAGTCAACAAACCATGATATATTACTTGAATAACCACAAGATACCTTAAAATGGTTTAAAATTCAATAGAATGAAACTTTATGCCAATTTTTCATTGAAATAATTATCAAAGCATACTTTCCATTCTCATTTGGCCTGAGATGATTATTTATGTTCATTGTTTTTGTGTCCTTCGAAGCATTGAGATGATCCTTTGATTTTCCATGCTCATTAATCAATGTAAAGATCAAATTTTCACAAACATTTTTCTCAATATGCATAACATAAATATTATATCACAACAAATTAAATTACCAATATGGAAGTTTGAAGAATATACCTTATCCCCTATATTATTTATCTATGATTTCACTTGATGATTCACTTTGATCTTGTTTACCACTATCATTCAAATGATGCACCTTCCCAAATTCTATTTCAACCTTTCCAAGTATTTGAAATATTTAAAAACCTATCAACAACTTTGGATGTGGTCTATGATAAATTAAATTATTGAATTTGATTTTTTCAACTAGAATCTATTATTTGCATAAAGAAATATTCTATGACACAAGAAACACCATTTTTTACTACTAGGTAATCGTTCAGGCTCAAAATCAAAGATAAAAATATGACAAGCCAAACTTGTGTAAGTGTTCCAATCAGATAAGTTCCCAAGTCCAGGGAAGTTACTAATGGTCTACAGTAGAGCAAGGTTCATTTTAAACATTTTTTTAGAAGATCCAAAATATGTATCAAAACCATTTCTCCATAACACCTGTGATTATTCAACTTGAGGCTAAAAGTATTCAGTAATATCATTTCTAGGAATATTTTTTCTAGTAATAATCATCAAAATGGAAATATACATTTGTTACATACACATCCATGTTGGCAGATTGTAAGGGATCAAAACAACCATCTAAATGAAATAACTGGTTCTCAAAGTCCCAAGTTAGATGAATCTATTGGTATCTAATCCCAATCGCGTATTCCTTGGATCAGATGTGAAATATGGATATAATTAATCAACTTTCTTCCATGATTTTAAATATCTTGGATTTCACCTTAACCCATCAATTTTATTATCTATAGAATTCAACTTCATGTGCTCAACAATTTTTGATGACATGAATAATATTTGAAATTGAGGATTTATAGATAATTAATGCAAAACCATTGAAGGTGTGTTATTTTTCTTCTTATTTATAGTAGTATTTTGAATAAAACATCCAACATCACCCATTGAATTCCATCTAATAGAATATTTTTTTGAAATAATGTATTCTTGAATCCTCTCCCCAATAAAGCATAAAATCATTGGAAAAAACATGTATTTTTTGTATAATTCATACCATGATTATTAACAACTTTTTTATATCATAAAAAGAGTCATATATCTTAGCTTCAGGAAATGCACCATGAAATAATTACAATATCATGGAGATCACCTTATTTGTATTTTTTTATAGGAATTTGATATGATACAAATTTAGCAGAAAATAAAGTTTTGAATATTTCAAACATTCACCATACGTATCTTGATTTCCATCAATTAAATCATGAAACACATTTATATTCTCTGTAAATTTCTCTATTACATTAGTCTCCATATAATCAAGAGGAGGATCCAATGATATGTTATAATCAAGATCCAGTGGTCCTATATTCCCAAAAACATCACATTCCAAGTTACTATTTGTATCACAATCAACTGTTTGTTCTGATATATTTTGAGGTTTATTTTATTTTCTTAAAATTCCTAAACCATCATTTATAATTTTGGTGGATGTTCTAACATCCTTTAATAAAAAAAATTAATTGTCGATCAAGTGTTCATAAAATTCATCTCTCTTCAACCATATTCTAAATTTACATTTAGGATATGGACATGTTATTTTACCTTCGATGAATTTATTTGAAACTGAAAAATCTATAAACTCCTCCAAACCCTTAGCACACTGAGGTTTTTTCCTCAGTAATGTTATCCAACTTTTATCCATATATATCACAATGTTTCTATAGTTTATTAAAAAAAATTAAAACACATAAGTATTACTAAGTAGGAAAAGTGTTAAATGGAATTGAAAAAAATACAACCCAAGTAGTTATAATAAGAGTCATACAAGTACTAAAAAGTAAACATACAAAAGGAAATGAATCATGGATAGTATTATATAAATTAGAATCAAGAGAAAAATCATACTATAATTAAGAAACACACAAATATTAATCGATAAAAATAACCCCATCATGGGATCACAAGCTTCCTTGGGTATAACTATAGCCATTCATGGCTCAAGAGGGTATCACACATTTATAAAGAGCTTTATAAGCCAATCCATTTTGATATAATTTGAAAAATACATTACAAATTTTCTTTGAAAATCATTTATCAAACCACACATTGAAAAATAGTTTATAAATATAACTTCTTCCATAAAATCACTTTTATAGGAATATATATTTAAAATTTTCAATGTCATTAACAAAATTATAAATATATCATTTTTTCATTTCTAGATAAATAATATCAGAAAAATTCATTTATAATATAATTCTAACCATTTCTTGAATTGAATAGCTAATGTTATCTTCATTTGACCATTATGGGGTGATATTTTTAGTAGAATTCCTATAAGAGGGTATACGATTTTTTAATCATCAACACTAGAAGGGTTTGTAATTTACCTAAAGTAAAAAATAATAATTTTATTTTTGTTAGCTAACAAAGGTAATATCATTTTTCTTAATTATTACCATGTAAGAAACCTAGAATGGGTTGTCACTTAATAGTTCATTCACTAATATAAAGGATTATATTATTTTTGTGATTTATCTGTATAATTTCCAATTTTTTCACATGTTAATTCATAATTTCATAGATTCTATTATTATACTTAACATCAAATGAACTGGCATGGAATTCTCTCTAATTTAACAAAATAGTATATGATTTTCTATAATTAGTATAATAATATGTTGCATTGAGTATATCACACTCAATAATGAAGATTTAGCCTTTGACATAACATACATTATTGTTTTAAATTATGATTATGATGAAAAAATTCATAATAATGAATTTTCATCTTTTATCAAGCATTGTAAAATTAATATGAATTTATTTAGTTAATTTTTTTCATAACATTTCCATTCACATTTATAGATCAAGATTTATATTTCATGATCAATTTTGAAATTTAAGTTGTCTATCACATATTTTGTATCATTATATTGATATTTATTCATCACCAAAACCATGTTATATTATTTATTTTTTGTTAATTTTTATATTTCATTTCTCTCACTATTGGAATGATGAAATATAAGTCTATGACAATCTGAGAGGCTACCAGAGGATTATTTCTTAAATAAAAAATAATGAAAACACATGTAAAAAATGGAATGAGAAGAAATATGTTAATTCATTAAATAATAATAGATATTAAAGGATAAAGTTGACCCCAATGTCCTTATGGAAGAGTTCTATGGTAGGGGAACATTGGAATGATTATTGAATAAATAAAAGAATAATGTTTTTATTAATGAGAGAAACACAAAAAGATTTTATTAGATGGATTATTTTTAATTTATATGATTAGATTTTATGAGATATATTCCTTTTAATTTTGTTGATGTCTTGTGTTGTACTCTACACCAATTTTAGCTTGTGCTATATACAATACCGTATTATCTTGCAGTATACGCAACACTATAATTGGCTTGTGTTACACACAATTTCAAGTTATTTTGATATAATTCATTTAAAAAAACACTGAATATAGATTTTGTTCAATTTATAAAATAACTATATTAGGATTATGTTATACGTAACACCAAAGGAATCTTTTACAATAGGAAACACTAACTTGTCTTTCATTACATGCAAGAGCGACCTTCGTCGATAGCTTGCGTTGTATGCAATACTAAGGTTAACTAAACAATGATATATTATTAAAATATTATTATTTAATGGGATATAAACTAGCCATTATGAGTAGTATTAACAATAATTTTAAATTTATATAACATTTAAATTTATCTTATGTATTTTCTTGAACATTATATAAGAACAAATTCAAGTTTTTGGATAAAAGAAATATTTTGTAAAAAAAATACAGTTTTACCACCTTTTGATGGCCCACCAATTTTAAATCTATTTTTATCACTTTTATATATTCTATTTTAAAAAAAATTATTTGAAAGTCGTAAATCAAAAATTACCTTTGTCTAATTTTTGGTATTTTTATGATGAAATTCATATTTTAATGAATAGAAAAATACATCATGTTAATTCAAAAATACCGTTTCATATAATTTATTTATATAGTTATATTATCTTTTTAATTGGTTTTAAAGTGTAATTGGATCATGTTTTTATCATTTAATACAAATTTGGTCATTGTAAGTAATTTCACATTTAAATTGGATATAAACAAATGCCAATCTTTTGATAGTTTTTACTTATTAAAAACCCACTTCCTAATTTTGACAACATGAATTAATTTTAAATTTATTAATGAAACTTATGAGTTTTGAATTTTGAAAAATGAATTCAATATTTGGAATCATTGGGTCCAAATTATGTTAATAAGTTACTTTTATTTTTTGGATATTATTAATAGTAACTATGGTAATTTTTATTTACCACAATTAAAGGTAAATCAGTTAAATTATGGTAACAAACAATATAATAAAGATAATAAAATTACCCTAAAACCTTCAAAAATCCTATTTTATGAATTAGAGTTGACCAATATCACATATGGGTCTGATAATATTCATTTAATGTACTTTTTTCAATGAAAGTGATGTAATTATAATTAAAAAAATAGAAGGTGATAACATGTTACTCTCATATATCTTATAAGTATAATAATTTTAATAAAGTGATAAACATGATACAACTTCAAAAAAAAAGTCTCCAGAGATTTAATTAAATTATATATATCATGTAAATTTATTTATAATTTTTAGATATTAAATAAGTACCATTAATGATTACACAATAGTGATGCAGAAAATATTTTATGGATAGAAATATCAAATAAATGGTTTTAAAAATATTAAAATAAATAACATATGAACTGATTAATGCGATCCAAAAATTTTCTAGGTGACCATGAAATTTTAGTATAGTATTAAATATTTTTGTTTAAATTTATCTTATTTTTGGATTTTATTTAAATTCAAATAAATGAATTGTGTCAAAATTGAAACTATTGATATTTTATAAAAATAACATATTATTAAATTATTTAAAAATAAAAAAAATATTTAAAAATACCAAAGTGAAAATTATATGGTATAAAATTTCATAAAGTATTCAATTATGGACAATTTACAACACATAAGTAAATATTTATAACCATTTAGTATTTAGAATATTATCACCACAAATAAAATTAAATAGATTAAATATGGATAAATCAAAATGATATGGTTTAAAATAAAATCAAAAAATGTCTAAATTTTAGTTTATGAGATTATTCATACCCATACACATCTTATCTTACAAATAAATGAGTTTGGGAGAATTATAAACTAAATATGAATTTATAATAAATTAATATTTCAAGACTTTCCAAAGGTGCCCCTCCCCTCTCTTCTAACAGGGAACCTACCCTTCTCTTTTTATCACACCTCCAAAGCCATTTAGATTTCTAAAACCTTACCAAATCTCCTCTAAGAATCCATAACTTTATCCTAGAGTCCATAATTTTGGAATAAATCCATCTTAAGAAGTCCTTTTGTGCATACCAAAAAAAGATATACGAAAAAGAGGTAATTGTTTTGTCACCACTTTCAAAGTTCTTTTCTTCTTCTACTTACTAATATTATGTTGTTTCTATTATAAAGTAATAAATACAGTATATTAAACATTATTTTATGTTATTATAATTATGGGCCAACCTTATACCTCATTTTATCCATCCTATGAATAACAATATCACCAGGTGTGCGTATGTACGACTTACCATCTCCACGCCGTGGTGTAATTGTTATTCAACAATACTTAATTTGGATGGATATATTGATGAGTATAATGGATGTAAATAATGAATATAACATAATAATTATTCTTTAAAATTAATATTCCATCCAATTCCATACTATTTAACCATCAAGGGAATGATATCATCGCTCTTGCATACGTACAACTTACTGTCTCCTCAATGCGACGAGATTCATTCTTCACGTTAACCACAAAAGAATGATTATAAGGTATATATAATAAATAATCATGAAATATATGACATAATAATACTAATGGATATATATATATATATTTCATTTACTTTCTTTCATTCAATTCAATAAGGACACAGAAATCCATGAACGATGTATTTCATTTCATTTATCAATCTATTATATATATTTATATGCTGAATATATATGATATATAAAGAGTGTTTTAAATTAAGGATGTAATTAAATCATGATATAAGTAATAATAATACGAATAACAAGTCAAAACACGTAAGATAAATAAAATGATTATTACCGAAAACGTTTTTTAACATATAATTGATAATTGAACTGGTAATATAAAGTCATAAGTGAATAATATATGATGTCATAAATGTTATTATGGTTTTTTTACAAGTAAATAATATTTTTAAACCAACTATACAGGAGTTTCAGACACATAAAGAATATATCAGATCTAAGGTAAGGGATAATTTTGCAATCTCATTTTTACCTGATATTGTTTATACATAAGTATTTACTGGGGGTATATTTATCATCAATGTCCATTTTTTCTAAAAATATATTCTCATTAATGTTTAATATTATTCTATTTATGTTTAAAGTTATTTTTACCCATTTTTACTTTTACTACATGGTTTCGAAGGAATCTTTATTTCGTGTACCATACGAGGTACTTTTTGACTTTTTCTAGAAAAAGTACGAGAAGATTTTTTTTAACTTATACGACATAAACAGATTTTTCAATCATCATAAAATCTTATTTCCATGAATATTCCTATAAAATATTTAAATTTTATTTTCAACTAAATCATTTTCTTTTGAAATTACATGACATTTTGAGAAAAGA
The DNA here is from genome assembly GCA_963277665.1 of Viscum album. Lineage (NCBI taxonomy): Eukaryota > Viridiplantae > Streptophyta > Magnoliopsida > Santalales > Viscaceae > Viscum > Viscum album. The sequence continues at coordinate 1,296,362,273 of OY728152.1, forward strand.
AAGTATTTTTAAAGAATAAAAGATATTTTACTCAATAATTAAGTTCAAGTGTTTTATTAAAAAAAAATTCTATCTAAGATGAAACTATTTGAATAGGGTTATGCTTATATCCCTATTATTAATATTATTTTATTGTGTTAATAATGGAATTATATTTTATATGGATTATGTTATGATTGCATGATGTTTAAAAATCCCATTTTATTTCTTAGGTTAGGTTAAGATGAATGATTTATGTTTTTATGACACATGTAAGAATGATTTAATTATGAGATGGGTGGGACCTATATCTCATTACAATGAATTGTTTAAATATTTATATCTCATGAGATAAACATTACTGTAAAGGAAATTAAATTCAGTCCAGTAATATAGGGATGGAACGACAAGTAAACCTGGTTCAGTAATACATGGCTGAAACGACAAGTAAACCCGATTCAGTAAAGGACTTTGTATACTATGATGGTCTTGGAATAAATTCCTTGGATACTTTAGAAATAATATTATGTGCTTTTTTATTTTCCAAAATCCCATGTTTTATTCCAATTCTATTTTATCATGGTTAATATTCCTTTATGATATATGCCTTACATACTACCAAAGTTTATTTCATGACTCACGATTTTGATATTAAAAATTTATGTTCATGTTTTCAAAATATTATGTTTATGTTTTGTTTGATGTTATAATTTTTACCCTTATTGATAATTTTATCTCACCTTTTTTTTGTTTTATTTTCCCTAGGATATAAAGGTTTTAGGTTGGAAAACTAAAGGGGAAGATATTTATGGTAGATGTTGAAGATATTTCACCAAGTTAGAATATTATGTTCCATGTTTCAAAATACACTAAACTAATATGGTATTTCGGAATATATTTGTGTAATTTATTTTTTAGTTTGAAAAAGAAATTTAATGTCCATTTATATCAAGCTTGGGTCATTACAGTTGGTATCAGAGTGAAGGTTTAGTCAACCTTTGGAAACTAGGATGTGGAAACTTTAGTGAGGTCCCTAGAGATACTTATAAGTTATGTATAGGCATGTACCTTAGGTTAATTATAAATATTGGTTACAATACTAGAATTATGGTAATGATCATGAATAACCTAGTATTAAACCTAATATTCTAGAGATTGAAAGTACTCCCCCATGATTATATTGTTTTCCTAGTATGATTTTTTCCTCTCACACTATTCTTTTTTGGTTTTAGAAAATGGATGGAAGGAGGAGGATTCATGTTAATGGAGAATATAATGGAATATGGAATGATATTATTCATGAGAAAACTAATTAAATGGGACTTGGAAGGGGAAACATCATTATTATTCCTAATCAAGAATCTCATAGTATGACCAATAATCTCAACTTTGGTGAGTTTCCTTACCCAAATAAAAAGAGAAAGATGGATATTCATAGTGATCATAGAGGAAATAAAGTTCAATTTTCCTCTTGTAAATCATGTTGGAAGAGGCATCAATGAGAATATTTTAAAGGAACTAGAAGATTCTTAGGATGTGGAAAATAAGGACACAAAGACAATAATTTCAAAGGAAAAGGTCTAGTTAACAAAATGGACAAGGATAATGGTATTAATAAGACATCAACAATAGTTAAATTTTTTAAATGTGTAATGTGTGGGCATTATTGAAATCTATTCCATATGGGAAAATCTCATGAAGAGAATCAAAATAGTCGTTATGTTGCTGATGATGAAGAGACTAAAAATTATATATGAGATAAAAGCTGTGCTAAGGAATAAAATGATGAAGCTCAGTAAATGGTTTAGGAAGACAGTGGATTGATTTCATGTTTATGAAGAATAATGTTTTATAAGTAATTATATGTTACTATGGAATAAGGAAACTTCTAAGGATTGTTACACTATTTATTTTCCTTGAGTATTTGAAAGTATATTTTGAATGGTACTGGTAACCATGAAAACTTATTCAGATATTTTTGGAAAACACATGATATGTGAATAATGATGGGATTTAGAGATAATGAGTTGTTTGATAGTATTAATTACCTTTGGACTGAAATAAGGACAAATTTATTTCATGGTTTTAGTATATATAATTTTTAGTATTTCTAGTGTGTGGAAAGAGTTAATTTTTGTAGAGTTCATGTTTTCTATATGGTTCTTTTGTAATTCATATTATTACAATGTTTCAATAGAATACATGATTAAGGTATTCACATGTTTGGAATGTGACAACCAAGAACTAACTTATGAGATTTGGGTTATAAATGTTTAGTCAATTTAGTTTACCTCTTTCTAAAGTTTTATAATTTTTGTTTTTGGAAGGATTTTATGGTTATCCATATATGGATAGTATGAGTTATACTCTAGTTGAAGTTTGTTTGATCAATATATAATCTCACTAGAGGTAGAATCATTCATATTTGATAACCTCTGATAACCTTTTTTTTCAAGACAAATGGAATGACCTATCATTCTATTTATTGATCGCATGGTCTTCCAACACTTCAAGAATGAAAAATTCAACTTGATTTATTTAAATAAGAGATGAAGTGGAAATTTTTCAAGGACGAACAATGATGATATTGTACCAAAATCAAGTATGTATTTATTCTCATGAAAAAGTATTTAACTTTAGGAAAAGTATCTTGAAAACAAAAAATGCTATCTTAGTACCTTCTTATCCGATGTATCATATAGTCCCTTGAATAATCGTAGATTTATGGATTTCGGGTTGTTAACTTTCTCCAAACCTTGTTCTCTATCACTACCCATAAGAATTTGATGGTTAGATTTTTTTCTTCCATAACCATGTTTTTACATCCCACCCATGTTCTACTATGTGAAAACCATGTGATGAGTTAATTTGGGTAACCATTATGTTTCTAACTTTTCTTTTTAAAATTAATTTTAGTATTAATTTTTATGATGTGGGTTTCCATGAAAGAAACTTTCAAGTAGTAAACCTTTTATAACCCCAACGAATCTTGAGGGTGAAATTTATTTTTAGGGGGGGTGTAATGTAACACCACAAGATTTTATGAGATAGATTCCCTTTTAATTTCTTTTATGAGATTTTATGAGATAGATTATTTTTAACTTCTTTGATGTATTGTATTGTACACTACACCAAGATTAGATTTAACTATATGAAACACCGTATTATCTTGCACTATACACAACACTATACTTGGCTTTTGTTATACATAATTTCATGTTCTTTTGATAGAATTCATTTCACACAATACTGAATATAGATTTTAATCAATGTATAAAAGAACTATGTTGGGATTATGTTATATGTAACACCAAAGGAAGCTTTCACTACACACAACACTGACTTGGCTTGAATTACATGTAATAGTGACCTTCCTCGATAGATTTCATTGTATGCAATACCGAGTTTCACTAAACAATGATATATTATTAAAATATTATTATTTAATGGGTTATAAACTAGAAGTTATGAAAATTATTTGCCACATTTTTAATTTTATATAACATTTACATTCATATTATGTATTTTCTATAACATGATATAAGAATAAATTAAAATTTTCAGATAAAAGAGGTATTTTGTAAAAAAATGCAGTTTTACCACATTTTGATGGCACAAAAATTGTAAATATATATTTTTAACACTTTTATATATTGTATTTGAAAAAATAAACATCTAATTTGGAATCGGTACATAAAAATTTACTTTTATTTTTTTGTATTTTTAGATGAAATTCATATTTTAATGAATAGTGAAAAATATTACATTTTAATTCAAACTACTTTTTCATATAATTTATTTATATAGTTAGATTATATTTTCAATTGGTTTTAAAGTTTAACTAGATTATTTTTTTATAATGTAATCCAATTTTGGTCATTGTAAGTAATTTCATATTTAAATTGGACATAAATGCATGTCAATCTTTTGAAAGTTTTTACTTCTTAAAAACCCGCTTTATGGTTTTGACAATGTGAATTAATTTTAACTTAATTAATGAAACTTGTGTGTTTTGAATTTTGAAAAATGAATTCCATATTTGGAATTAGTGGGTCCAAATTATGTTAATAAGTTACTTTTATTTTTTCGATATTATTAATAGTAACTATGAAATTTTTTATTTACCACAATTAAAGGTAAATCGAGTAAATTAGGGTAAAAACAATATGATAAAGATAATAAAATTACCCTAACAACTGAAAAAATACTATTGGATGAATTAAAGTCAAAAAATATAACCTATGGGTCATAATTAATTCATTTAATGGTATTTTTTCATGAAAGTGATGTAATTATTATTAAAACAAAAGAAGGTGACAACAAGTCACTCACATATATCTTATAAGTATAATAATTTTACTATAGTGATAAACATGAAAAAACTTCAAACATAAATTGTATCCAGAAATATAATGATACTATCTACATCATGATAATTTATTCAGAACTTTTAGAGACTAAATAATTACCATTAATGAGGACACAATAGTGATGTAGAAATTATTTTATTGATCGAAATATCAAAAAATGGTTTTATAAATATTTAAATAAGTAACATATGAATTAATTAATGTGCTCCAAAAATTTTCTAGGTGATTATGACCTTTTAGGAGTGTATTAATTTTTTTTTTCAAATTTACATTCAGTGTGTTTTTTATTTAAAGTCAAATAAATGAATAGTGTCAAAATTGAAATTATTTATATTTTAGAAAAATAAAATATTATTAAATTATTTAAAAACACAAAAAATATTTAAAAAATACAAAGTGAAAATTATATGGTCTAAAATTTCATAAAGTATCTAATTATGGAAAATTTATAACACATAAATAAATATATATAACCATTTAATATTTAGAATATTATTACCGCAAAAAAAATTAAATAGATTAAATAAGGATAAATAAAAATTCTATGGTTTAAAATAAAAAAAACATTTATAAATTTTATTGGTTGAGAGGATTTAAACCCATATGCATATTAACTCCTAAATAAATGAGTTTTGGAGCATTATAAAATAAAAATGAATTTATAATAAATTAATATTTCAAGACTTTCCAAAGGTGACCCTCCCCTCTCTTATAAAAGGGCACATATACTTATCTTTTAATCACACCTCCAAAGACCTTTGGCTCAGAAAAACCCTGACAAAATATCCTCCAAACTTCCCTCACTTTATCATAGAGGCCACCCTTTGGTCATAAATCCATCTTAAGGAGTCCTTTTGTGCATACCAAAATGAGATACCTGAAAAAGAGGTAATTGTTTTATCACCTATTTCAAAATTATTTTCTTCTTCTACTTACCCTTCTTATGTTATTTCCATATGAAAGTAATAACTCTATTATATTATAATTTTATATATGTTTTTATATTTATGGTAAAACCTTATACATCCTTTTATCCATCCTACAAATAACAATATCACCATACATGTGTATGTACGACTTACCGTCTCCACGTCGCGGTGTAATTATTATTCAACAATACTTAATTTGGATGGGTATATTGATGAGTATAATGGATCTAAATAACGAATATAAAATAAAAATTATTCTTTATAATTCATATACCATATTATTAAATACTATTTAATCATCAAGGGAATGATATCGTCGCTCGTGCGTATGTAAAGCTTACTATCTCCATGACACGATGAGATTCATTATCTATGTTAACCATTCAAGAATGATTATAAGGTATATATAATAAATAAGAATGAAATATATGACATAATAATTCTATTGGATATATATATATATATATTAATTTCATTTACTTTCTTTCATTCAATTGAATAAGAAAATAGAAACAATGTTCATGCGTACGTACGACCTACCATCTCCCTGAACAGTGTTTTCCATTTTATTGATCAATATATTATATATATATATATAATGAATATATATGATATATAAATAATGTTTTACATTCTGAAAGTAATTAAATCATGATATAAGTAATAATATCAATAATACCATGTGAAAACACGTACGATAAATAAAATGATTACTACCCAAAAGGTTGCTTTAACATGGAATTGATAAATGAATAGGTAAGATAATGTCATAAGTGAATCATATATGATGTAATAAATATTATTATGTTTCTTTTACAAGTTAATAATATGTTAAAAACCCACTCTATAGGAGTTTCAGACACATACATAAGAAATAGGACCTAAGGTAAGGGATAATTTTGCAATCTCATTTTTGTCCGAGATTGTTTATACATAAGTATTCATTGAGGGTATATTTATCACCCATGTCCATATTTTCTAAAAATATTCCCATAAAATGTTCACTATTTTTCTATGTATTTTTAAAGTAATTTTACCCATTTTTACTTTTACTACATTGTTTAAAAGGTATCTTTCTTTCATTTACCATACAAGGTTGTTGGGAAAAAATCCCTCAAGGCATCATTGAATCATTTTTGAGGTGATTGTGTTTGTTGAAAAAGTGGACATCAGTGATGTGATTATTGACAAAGAAAACCATGACATACAAATTTGTTGAAAAAGGGGATTTCATGGTGGAATTTAGAGTTCAAGACCTGTGGTCAATGATCCATGTTTGATTAAAGAATGTCGACAAAGGAATGGATGATCTGGAGGTGGCATAAAAAGAACAGATACAAGGTGGCGCCATTTTCCAGTGTTTGCCAATTTTTTGGGCCTGAAAATCGACAAATGAAGAAAAGTGTTTTTGGAAAAGGGACTTGCACGCTGATGTCTTAGAGGATAGTAAATTTGTGTGCCATATTTTTTTGAAGATCAGATTATCAAAATATGGCAAAGGGATAAGTGTCGCGCAAGTTTTGGTGAGGTTGCGCAGGTGACTTGCGCGCCGTGAAGAGGCTTGGGAGCCTACACCATGGAAGCTTGATAACTTGCGTGCCTATGGTTTTTCAATATCATAAGATCAAAATTTGGCAAAGGAAAGAGGTTTGCGCAAGTTTGGAAGTAAGTCGCGCGAGTGACTTGCAGGGGAAGAGACCTGCACGCCGAGACTTGCGCACCGAGGGTTGACTTGCGCGCCGTTGCGCAGGGTGGTCAAATTGCCTATAAATACTGGACCACCCCTCCTCATTATTCACTAGAGTTGAACACTTTGAAGATTCATAGCTCCTGTCGCACAGGTGTGGTGGTCGCGCAAGTGGTGGTGTGTCGCGCAAGTGGGACTTGCGCGCCAGAAAAGGAAGTTGCGTGCCTGAGGTGGGTTGGGCAGCAAAGGAAGTGCGTCGCGCAAGTTTGGAGAAGCTTAAGCTTGAGTCGCGTAAGTGTTAAGAAATACTTGCATGCCAGTTTTGACTTGCGTGTCGAGAATTGCACGCCGCCTTAGAGAAGGGCGCCAAGTAAGGTTGATTTACAGCAGTGATTCAGGGCTACGTGGAAGCTGAGGGATTGCCCGATACCTTCAGTGCAAAGAGAGATTCATCTACGGGTGAAAGTTGGACTTCAAAAGAGCATCCACATACAACAGAGGATGCATTATTTCATGAAAATGAAGATACCTACAGGTCTATAAACTGTGAGTGGATTCCTTCCAAGAGCAGTGAGCAAAGGAAGAGAAAGAAGGTGATCCTCTCCACCGGCAGTGAGCCAGAGAGAGAGAAACAGGGAGTGACCCTTGGGAAAGCAGTGAGCTGACCCTAAACTTGTAAGGGCAGTGATCCTAGTCTTAGAAGTGATCTAGACCGAACCTTGTAATCCACAGCTAGTGAAATATAGTGGAATTAGTACGACCGACAACCTGTCAGCGTATGCTCCTTGGACGTAGCCCTTAGCGGTGAACTAAGTAAAATTGTTTTGTCCTATGCTTGCTTTACTTTCTGTTTATATTGTGCAACAGGAAAGAGAGAGAAGAGTGTTTTTTTAACAGAAAAAAAAGGTCAGAATGGGCTTTAATTCTAAATTATTCATACCCTGATTCACCCCCCTCTCAGGTTATTCAGCCTTGTGAACCTAACAAAGGTATATTTTGACTTTTTCGGAAAAAGTACACGAAGAATGTTTTTTAACTTATATGGTATGAATGGATTTTTTACATATTCATAACACCTTATCTACATGAAGCTTCCTCTACAAGATATCAATTTTATTTTCAACTAAATTATTTTCTTTTAAAATTGCGTGGCATTTTGAGAAAGGAAATGTTTTTGAAGAAGAAAGGATATTTTATTCGAGAATTAAGTTCAAGTGTTTTATCAAAATTATTTTTCATATAAGATGACACTATTTAAATAGGGATATGTTTCTATAACTATTATTACAATGATTTTATTATGTTAATGTTGTAATGATATTTTATATGGATTATGTTATGATGGAATGATGTTTAAGAACCCAATTTTATTTCATAGGTTATGCTATGATGAATGATTTGTGTTTTTTCCACACTTGTATGAATTATTTCATCATGATATGGGTGGGACCTATATCTCTATCTAATGTATTGGGTAAATATTTATATCTCACGAGATAAAAATTATTGGAACATAAAGTAAATTCGGTTCAGTAATACAGGGATATAAAGACAATTAAACCCTGTTCAGTAATACATGGCTGGAATAGCAAGTAAACCTGGTTCTGTAAAGGACTTTATCCACTATGATGGAATTGGAAGCAATGTAGTGGCTAACATGGAAATAGTCTTATGTGCTAATTTATTTTATAAAATCCCATGTTTTATACCAATTTTATTTTATCAAGGTTAATGTTCTTTTATGATCTATGCCTTATGTACTGCCAAGATTTATTTCATGGCTCATGATTTTGATATTCAAAATTTATGTTCATGTTTTCACATTCTTATGTTTATGTTTTGTTTGATGTTATTCATGTTTAACTTTATTGACCATTTTATCTCACCCTTTTTATGTTTTCTTTTCCCCGGAATATAAAGAAAGGTTTTAGGTAGGAAAACTAAAGGGGAAGATCTTTATAGGAGATCTTGAAGATCTTTCACCAAGTTAGAAGATTATATTACAAGTTTCCAATGATAGTAAACTAATATGGTATTTGGAATTATATTTTTGTAAGGTATTATGTATTCTATAAAATAAATGTATTTTCTATGTAAGTTAAGCTTGTGTTGTTACAATGACTAACATGGGATGGCTGGTAGATTCAAAGCTAGAATATTTTAATGTTTTGTCATGTTGTTTTTGGAATAATGATTTGTTAGGTCTAGATAATGTTTTGGATTTTTATAGAGAAATTATGGGCTTTCAAACCAGTTTCAAGTGAATAAAAAAGAACAATTTTGATATCATCTTGTTAGGGGTGATTAGACACTACCACAAAACTGGGTTTCTACAACGCCACTCTTTATCAGCACTAAAAAAAGCACTGATAATGGGGGAGTTTTATCAGTGCACTTTTTCCTAGTGATAAATGTGTATATTTCAAAAAAAGCTCATAAAAAATAATATATTTATATATAAGTATATTTATATTGATATAAATATAATAAATATTTTTTAAAATATGTTTTATATCGATTTGATATGTGGTAGACCCAAAACGGACACCCCTGAGTAGAAATTATGGCCGTTTGAAGGGATTAAGGACATTTTCATGCCATGAAGAATATGATAAGGTGTTATAATGTTCACAGTAGTGTATGTCTAGTCATAAGATTAGATTTGATATGTGGTTGAGGAATAACGGACACTTGGAGAAGAAGTTATTTCCAAACGGACCCCCAGAGCCAAAATTATGACCATTCAGATGGAATTTGGGCCATTTTGAACCTCAACGAACATGATAAGAGGTTTAGGTGATCACCAGAGAGTGTAAATTTCACAAGCTTCAATTTTATATGTTGTATATCCAAAATGGACACTCGGAGCATAAGTTATTTTTGTTTGAAAGTTTTTAACTCTCGTATCTCCTAAAAACCTAAGAAACCAACAAATCACTAAAACATGCATAAATTCTACTCCATTTATCCATTTGAGTGCCATGACCAGTAAAATTTAAGCTTGTGAAATGAGTGATGACCAAGTCTTGTCGAAACCATTAGAAGATCATAGGAACGAAATATATCTCAGTTATAGCACTCCAAAAAAGTCTAACTTCAAACTACCATAACTTTCGCTCTGGGTGTCCGTTTGGATTCTACCACATATAAAATTGAATCCAATGAAGAGATATACACAAAAAGATGACTGGAGCATAGTTAGATTCATGTCTGGGACCTAAAATACCAAGAAAACTACCATAAGTCCTCCAAAACTCAGTATTCGTGTCAGGACCCTTGTTAATTTTTTCTTAAAACGGTCATAACATCCGATCTGTGTTTCTGTTCAGCCTCCGACACATGTTTTATCATAGTTTATTCCATGATATTCGGATTTACTATTCACTAAGATGAAGCAAACACTCAGAGTGGACGTTATTCCTTTTTCAGTTACTCTGTGATTTGTTAGGTTTTTCGAGACCCCATTTCTAGCACTTTTGTATATACATATTAATATATAATATTTTAAAATATGTATAAATATGTATAATTATACCTACATATATACATATAATATATATTTGTGTGTGTGTGTGTGTCTATTGCATATCTGTATATCTGTATGTATGTATGTATTTATTTATTTATAAAAACACACATAAGAAAACATATTTTATAAATGTATTTAAAACTAATCTTATAAATATATATTAATATACAAATAAATATATGGATAAAAAATTATAAATAAATATGTATATATATATATATATAAATAGATATAAATATATATTAATATACCGATATATGTATATATATTAATAGAACTAAACACACATATATATTAATATATGAGAAAATATAACTATATATATATATATAAATAGATATATTAATAAATGAAGGGAAAAGAAATATGGTGGAGTGGTAAAGGATTAGGCGCGCATGCAAGAGGTCTCGAGTTCGAATCCTAGGGGCGGCAGGTCTCGCGCGTAGGTGGGGGGAATAACCTAGCGTTGTTAAAGGGGGTGGGTCAGGGTGGAGCTGGCCTGGGGCATGTGTGGGCTACTATGGGAGGTGGACTTTGTTAAAGGGGGGCTTTAAGCACTGTTGAAGCCCCCCAGAATTGAAATATATATATTTTTAATTTTTTAATATTTTTTTAAACTTTTATCAGTGCTTTTTAAAAGCGCTGATTAAATGGACCCCCTTTATCTTCGCCTCGATTAACAATGAATTTTTTAGCACTATTAATCGACTTTTATAGTGATAATAAAAGCCATATTTGTAGTAGTGAGTTTTTATAATATGGTCCCATAAAAATAATTTGTTGAGTTGTTTTATATTGTTTATTAAATAGGTTTTCTTATTGGAGCTAAATAAGTTCTATTTTGGATTTAGATTTATCTAGAATAGATTTATATAGTGGTATTTGTTTCATTTTGTTATAATAGATTATAAATGTGTTAGTTTAATTATTTTAATAGATAATGTGTGAAATTTATCAAATTCATTTTTGTACCATAGTTGAGTGGTTAGGATCATTTAAAATTATAGAATATGTATTTAAAAAATGCATGTTAAAGAAACCATTGAATCTGGTTTGAATAATGTTTATGATTATCAATTTCATTTCCTATCAAAAGGGGTTAGTTAATTAATCTTTTACTTAAGATAACTAACTTTATATAATACTATATAAATAAAACATTTTAGTGTGAAATTATATAACAAAGATACCTATATAGGTTAATTTCATAAGAAATAGTACACTTATGTCTACTTACCAAAATTATACAGTTAATGTTCGAAGAAGAACTACCTTCCTAATTAATTAACTACTAATAGTACAAAAATAATAAAAAATAAATATTACCATCCCAAATGTATAAAAATAACATGATTCACACTAGATAAAATATATTTAATACAATTGAAAATAATAATATAGAATAGAATATGTCCTAACTCACAATGTATATTTAATTAATTATCATCCATTAATAACCAATCAAACATGAACCACATGACCTGTTCAATACAATACATGAACCTAAACTAAAACATGAAGATTACCCTTATAAATTGATGCCCTGATGATGTATACAAGTAGGTTCTTGCACAATCTAGCCAATAAGAAACTTCTTCTACCCAGAAAACCAAAAACCAAATCATTAGAGATTCCTAGAACCTTATTCCAAACCCAAAAATTGGTTATAGGGGGAAAGGAAAGAAGGGAGTATAAAAAAGTTATTTCTACTTGGGGAGTTGGGGGAGAAGGGGGTTGGAGGGGATGCCTCGTGGGAGAAGGCAAGTGTGACAGATCAGGAGGCTCAAGGGTGACCACAACTCCAACGAGGGAGACCATAGCTCCAATGATAGAGGGAGATGGATCTGGGGAGGGAGATGGCGATGCCATGGGAAATGGAGAGGGTGGGGGAAATGGATCAGGGGGATCAGTGGTGATCGAAACACCAACAAGGGGTCGAGGGGCTTGGGCTCAGGGGGATCGGAGGGCTCGGGGGATACCAGAGTGCCGATGGGGGGGGGGCACCATGGGTGAGGGCTCAAGATTGGGGGGGGGGGTATCGAGGTAGAGACTCAGGGGAAAAGGGTGGGGTAGGGTAGAAGTGTTTTGTTTTTAATAAATTGATAATATTTAGCGACGGTTTCTATAAAACCATTGCTAAATAATTTATTTTTTTAGTGATAGTTTATTAAATACCTTCTAAAGAACCACTACTAATCAACGAATTTGGTGTAGTGTATAAAGATACGTTAGTATGAATGGGGGCTACATTGTTGGGTTGATCATGTACTATAATGGAAAAGTGAGGATGTGGTTGGGGATTGTGTGTGGAAGATGCATGGGTGATTCTAGGAACAATGATGGTATGAATGGGGCTTACACATGGGAGCTTCCTGGGTGCTGCTTGGAGTAGAAATGGTATGAATGTGGATTATGCATGGAATAATATCAAGTTATACTTATAGTAGTGATGGTATTAATGGGGATTATGAATGGGTGATACCCGGGAGCTGATAGCAGTAGTGATGGGGTGAATGGGGCTTACACATGATAGCTGATTAGGTGCTTATGGGGAGCATTTAGGGTGTGATTGGGGCTTACATGTGGAATTTACCTAAAATACTGGGTATCATCTCATGAAAATAACATACATCATCTCATTATCATCACACGAGGAATCCCATTCTTATTATAAAGGTCATCCCATGTTTATTTCATTGGTTAAGTAAATAGTTTAACATCATGTGAAATGACATTGTGTGCGGGGATTACACATTGAAATGCCCATTATTTCTTCGTCATGCTGGGTCATGAGGGCATTTTAACACACTGTTGGGTTAATAAATATGTTTGGGGTCTTCCACATAAGGAGGTGTCCCATGGGAGAAATTTTGGATTAGTAGGGATACATGTGGGGCTCAAACTCTAGGGTTTCCCGTTCTTCATCCTCATGTAGAGTCATGATGGAATCTCAACCCTCTAATGGATCGAGGAATATGATTGAGGATTAAACCTAATGAGGATTTACATGGTGAATAATTGGGGGTCATATCATGATCATTACATGAGGCATATTATACTTTACATATAAGTCATATCATGTGTCATGACCCCCTCCATACAAAGATACTACAATGAGGGGTGAGAGATAATGAACCCCTAGTCCCACCTCTAGTAGGCCCTGAACTAAAGACTAGAATTGATGGTATAAAAAATCTCATGTATGGGATGAATTACCCTATATAATATAAATATTATAGGGAGAAAAGAAGTATCATCCAAAATAAACTCCACAACATAATATAAAAAGAAACCAAAACAATCCCACATGTATGTATAAATAAAACGGATACAAATAAAAGTATACAACATAAATACCCAAAAAAAGATAAAGTAGTGACATAACAGTTATCCAAAGGATTGAGTTAGTAATTCCCAACACGGTCCACATAAACCTCCTAAAAACTTTTAAATAGTTTTATATACCTAGGTTGAACATAAAATTACACTTGGTATGAAAACCAAAGTCTCTATTCCACATATGAAAGAATCAAACTAATTAACCCACGAGAAAAAATAAGAACCAATAGCACCTAGGAAGGTATACTAACCAAACCCAGGCTCACCAAGGCACACACGCCAAACAATACCTGCCAAGTAATATAATATAAGAAGAATCATGCTGATAAGGGTACCCTGTAATTCATTCCCACTGGTATACCACTCTCACACCCCAACATCATATATCCTATAGCTACCATATCTTACATATACCACATTGACCAACAAGAATAGTCACATCACATCATGCCTTTAGATGCTTGGGCTTTGCGCCCCACAAGCATGGCCACATCACTTATTTACTGAAAACACCTGGTCCCCAACACATCCACAACCATAAATTGAGTAGTAGGGTATCCTGAACATGTAATACATAAAACTCATCCCCAAATACTACCATGAATTACCCCACTATAGCCGCCCCACAAGAATGGTCATATCACATCTCACTGGAAAACACTGGGGCCACTACCCCACAAGCATGTTCACATCTCATCCGAAAACACTTGGGCTATCACAACCACCATATAAGACAATTACAGACCTATTAACATCATTGTTGATGACATAACTATATTACCTTTAATATAGAGATGGAAATAGTGGGTACCCATCCATCTGTCCTCCTCATCGGAGGTCAAGGAATACACCCCCAGATGACTATGCAGGTGTTATCACATGGATCTCGATGTGGGTGGGGTGATTATAGAAATAAAAAGGAATATTAAATTATATTCATATATCCACACAAAACCCCAACCTATGGGTTTGAAACCAAACACTAATCAAATAAAAAAAAATTCACTTTTGATACCAACTCTAAATTCATAACACCACCCAAGCCACATTCCATAATCCCCATATCACATTTCCAAAAAATTACTATTTTCCATCCAATCCATTTCATTATTAAGTATTAGAAAAATTTATCCAAACAACCAATTAATTAATTATTTATTATTAATTTCTATCCTATTAACAAAACCAAACACAATCCTTTTCAAATGTCATTAAACAATTTATTTATTCCATCACTACCCAGACATCTAGCACAATGAAACCATAACCTCACTACCCAAAAAGCTTATCCAACAAACCACCTCACCAACCAAAAATCTTGTCCAACCAAACCACCTCACCACCCCAAAATCATGGCAAAAAAAACCACCTCACAACCCTAAAATAATGAAAAAAACCACATCTCCACCCCAAAATCACAACCAACAAACCACCTATCCACCCCAAAAGAATGTCCAATAAATCCCCTCGCCACCCCAAAATAACAAATAATAAAGCACCTCACTGACCAAAAATCATGACCAACAACCATCAGCTCCACAAGCCCAAACGACACATTATAATGACCACACATCACAACACATAAAGATCAATTTACAGATTTTCAAAGGGTATTTCATCATATTTCACTTTATTTAATGGGTGTTATCACATAATCCATAATCTTTAGGAAACCATTTTATTAACAAAATATAAGTGGATTGAAAATTTCCATTTTAGGGTGATATCAAAAAAATCACCACAAGCATAATAGTCAAAACACATATTTTCTAGCACAAAAAATCCACCAATGACCATAATTTTCAATGAGGCATTAAGATCATACAATCACAATATCTCAATAATAATAAGTCTATAAATACATAGAAATAAAACCCCTTTACCATTAAATTTCATTTATACAATTCTTTATATTTGATTAAGATAGCACAACCATAACCCATAGATAAAAAAAAGTAAACCCCTCCCGATAGATACACAATAAAGAGAAATGTGGGATTCCCTATCATAATGAATCATTCTAACTCACTACACACTGAATGGAGAAGAAGAACTACCTAAGTACCAAAAACATACCAAGAGAAATTATTTATCAACTTATAATGCCTAAAAGGACAATCATAACATATCCCAAACACACAACCCAAACAAAACCACACCACCAAATTGAAGTTATAGAGAATAATGGAAGGAAATAGATGATAATGATATGAGAAAACAAAACAGATCGAAGATAAGAATCCAAGAATCAATACCCATCGAAACAAATCTCAAAACTCTAAGGGAGGGATCTTCTAGTTGCCTAGAATGAGAGAGAGAGCACTGTCCATAGGGTTTTAGAAATAACCCCATGTGATATAGACTTTAAAGATGTTATGAATAGGATATTTACATGGAGTTTAATCCTAACATGTCATGTAAATGTTGATCATTATATTCTATTAAAAAATGAATCAACATGAAGGATTAAACACCCAAATTTTTTACATGCCATGACTCCCAATGACACAATGTGTACCCTTTTCATTCTCTATCCATTATTTGTGTACAATTCATAAACCACCCGAACACACAATATCTAAACGACCATTACATGTCATGTAATTCATTTACGTGGTGTGTATTTCCTACAACAACTTTTCTACTACTCAGCCTCGATGAAGAAAATCCCAAAACCTCCTCAAAAGATCTTCAACTTCCAAAACTGAAAAAGTAATGGACTAAGAGTGACAAACTATTATATCAGATACCTCTAAAATGATTATTTCCCTTGAGAATCCAAAACCAAGACAAGATGTAAAGGGGTTCAGAAAACCACCATGTGAGATACCTCTCATGTATCTATTCATACCTCAAATTCTACCACCCACTAAACATGCCAATCCAAACATCCATATAACATTTCACAAAAACTTTTCACCTCATGACAAAAAACTACATCCTCTTATAGAACAACACTACCATAAAACCATCTCAAACTCCATTCATCCCAAACCAATAACCACCATAACCAAATAATAGTACCACCCTAAACACACGAATAGGAAAACTATATCCTCCATGTCAAGATACTATCTTCTCAGTATTGTACTAACTCACTCGCTCGGGTTTAATTGCATCATAGGTAATAAAACTCAATTCGAAATTAGTTCATACCATTTTCATTTGACAAGACCTTATCACACCTCTCACATCATAAACTAAGGGAAACTAGTCATCTTATAAAATAGAAGGACCTGAACATCACACCACAATGAAAAAAATAGAAAATAAAAACATAAAACAACTCTAGGTACTGGGAATGAATCTATGTCTCTAAATCTCAAGTAATCTCATCCTAGCCACCACAACTCCACAACACACAAAATAAAGTAATGGTATATCCATGTAGTACCTTCTCCTGGAGATCCGGAATCTCTACTAGCCACTCCATGAATATCATGTAATCCTTGATATCCATATCTCCCCAGTTAGTGACATGGGATTAATTCTCAAGATACTGATGATTCATAGAGACATGGAATATTTCATGGATCCTCTTCAAACATGGTGGAAATTATAACTAATATGCCACCTTTCTAACTTTCCCCAACACCTCAAAGGGTCCAAAAAACCAAGGAGAAATATTAATATCTTGGTCAAACCTCCACATCCCATGTTGAGGAGAAAACTTCTATAACATGTGGTATCTAACCTCAAACTCTAGGGGAATCCTCTTGAAATAGATAAAATATTTATTCTTATCCTAAAATGCTTTCATACTCTCACAAAAAAGATGAACCATCTCTATCATTCTTTGCACCACATTGGGACAAAGAACTGCTATCTCCCCAACCTCCATCCAGCACAACGTAGAACAACATGGTCTTCCATACAAAGCCTCAAATGGATCCATTCCAATGAAAGAGTGATTGATATTTTTATAAGAAAACTAAATAAAAGGTAGATTTCATACCCAAGATCCACCAAAGTCAAATATTCACACTCGCAACATATCCACCTGTGTTTGGATAGTCGGCTCTGTCTGATGGTGAAAAGTAGTGATGAGGCGTAACTAAGTGCAAAAATCAGGATGTAGTCCCCTCCAAATACATGAGGTAAAACATGCATCCTAATCTAATACAATGTGTCATGACCCGTCCCAGTGGGGCCCATGCTGTGACTCCCCAATCCCGCCTCCAATAGGCCAGGGGTTGGTGACTAGAACCGAGTAGGAATATTACTAACATGGGAGGAATTGCCTATGTACCTGTACACACGCACACATCTCTAAGACAACAAATGCGTAAATGTAAAAAGCACTAAGGAAAAATAATGCATGCATACAACTAAACCCAACCAACAGAGTACGACGAATGGTAGAGTGCTGTAAAAGTAAACTGGGCCAAAAATACAAGCCCACCAAAAAGAAAACAAACAAGATTATGAAAACTGCAAAGTCCAACCTGTAAGCAAAAAAGGTACTGGGACTGCTGCTCGTAGCCGTAGGAACGCCTCGGCCTGTAGGGAACTCAAAAAGCTCAGTCCTGTCCTAGTCCGCCCAGGACTCTGTCAAAAGGCTGCTTGTCTGCACAAGACACCAGACGTGTAGGAAAAGCCCGTGCAGGTGTGAGTATAAAAATACTCAGTAGAGGACCTCAAAAACCACAAAGCAGTACACAAAGTAAAGGTACATTCATCTATGCACAATATATGTCTACAGAACATATAAAAAAACCAGATATACCAAAAATTGTCCCCGTAGTCAAGGGACAAGTCACAAAACCGCATACCCCCGTTAGGGATTCTGTTCGAATATTCTGTGATGCACTCATTCCGGGAGAACACACTCCACAAGTCTTATAACTCTGATGACGTCCGTCCGAGAAGTGATGTTCATCGGGAACCGTCACGAGAGGTAGCTGCACTCATTACGGGAGACACAAACCTGAGTGGGAAGGTTACGGTAGATAGAAACACTCATTATGGGAGACACACTCCGGGGTGGGAAAGATCACGATACACAGATAAGGATCACTGCTAGGGCCATGGCGGATACCGCGACTCATCTGAAATTCACCTTCTAGGTAGAGGATCAATGCCCGGTAGAGTTGGTCACATCGATGCCTGACTCTACCTAGGGTCTGGAATGGACAGAGGATCTCTATTCGGGCCTCTCGGATGGGTGCCTGACTCTATCACAAAATGTTCTACTGAAGGTATCATACTCTTGAAACGATACCTGACCTTCAGGGAATGAGAAGAAGGGGAACTAACCCAAATGAAAGATGTCCAAGGCACGGTGAACAAGAGGACCAATTCTTTTTCCAAAAAGTACACGGCGTGTAGAAAGGATACAAGCCGTGTTGTCTGACCCCGGGTACTACCCGTGTACAAAGGCCCGTGCTGGGAGGCTGATCGTGTAGAAAAAAAACAAAGTACAAGGCATGTAGTATCGCGTACACACCATGTCTGGGTAACTGGGGTTGGCTCTGTGCACTCTGGCCATGTGCCCGTACACAGTCACCAACCCGTGTACTCCGACCCGTGTAATCTACACATGGGGTGACCCGCGCTGCTAGCCTCGCCTGGTCGTGTGATGGAGTACACTGTCGTGTACTCCATCCCGTGTCCGCGTATCCGTGAGATACACGCTGAGCTCCACGTAGCCACTTCTGTTGCGCTGTACACGTCGTTCCGCCTGAAGCTGTGTAGCTCATCCCGTGTCCATGTACTACCCAAAGTAAATGCCGAGACTCGAGGGAAGTCCAACATGATTGTAGGCACAAAAAATATTGCACGCAAGGAAGGGAATAAAAATATGCCCCACACACTGCCTCGCAAAGCACCGACGCGAAGCACCCCGAGCATCGCGGTTCCGCGAAACTCCGGAGGTGGTACCTCTCCGCGAACGGATTTGACATTCACGAGCCCGCCACGAAGCTCTGGAGGCGGTACCTCTCCGCGAACGGATTTGACATTTGCGAGCCCGCCACAATGCTCCAGAGGCGGTACCTCTCTGTGAACGCATTTGACGTTCGCGAGCCCGCCATGAAGCGCCGGAGGCGGTACCTCTCCGCGATCGAATTTGACGTTCCCGAGCGCGCCACGAAGCGCCGGAGGCGGCGCAGGAGTTCTGCTTCGCGGCACCCCTCGCCTATAAATACTAGGCTCCCCCTGAGTCTAGAAGACGAACAATCCGACCTTTCGGCTTCTCCTCTCCCGAATCACGAAGCACCCTTTGCCCCCGGGAATCATGAGCTCCGCGAGGTACTTCTACTTTGTGTGACGCCTTTTCTTTGTCTCGTTTTGAACCCCTCTTCCGAGAGGGATGCCCTTCGCAAAGATCAAGGGCATTTGCGAAGGAGGGGGATTCCCAAGGGAACCCGGGTAGCCACGGAGCGTTTATGCTTCGCGAAACACCCATCCTGTACTAGCGATTCCCATGCTAAGTTAGGGTCGCTCCACATCGTGAAGCACACTGCTCCGCAGCCCCCTGCTTCGCGAGGCACCTCCTCTTCGTGAGGAAGTGCTCCGCGAATACTATTCCACTTCGCGAAGCACCCTCCACTCACACATTTGCCCCATGCTAAGGCCAAGGCACTCCGCTTCGCGAATCACACTCCTTTGCTTGGAAATTCCCCTTCCCGTGTGACCCTCCAGGTATGCACGATGTGATTTAAAAGTCCCACGGACAATACCACTCGTAGCGTTGCTCCGCCTAATGCTTCTTCGCATAGGCATGCTAACGGCTATTGCTTCTTCGCATAGCCACGCTAACATGGACCTCTCGATGGTTCTCTCTACGACCCCCTTGACCACGACCTTACTGGTACCTTCCCTTCCCCAAGGAGCAAAGGGTACCAGTTATGTAAGTCCTAGGGGTGTGGAGTGAACCCACCTCGTCTGAGCTGCAGGACGTTAAACTGCCAAGTACCACGTCCTCAACACATGATGTTAAACTGTGACCCGACCTCGTGCCTCACACGAAGGGTCCCCCCAGCACGAACATTTTTTACGCCACTCATCTCCACGGGAGTGGAATCACTCCCCCCACAAGGGATGATATCCTCCTTATCGGAGCGGCGTATGTTCACAAGAGAAGGGCGACCCTAGTCCCCCAACGGATGGCTACACCCCTGCATCTCCATACTTCCCCACTACCAAGGTCAGTGGAGGGCGTGATAGGGAACAAGGCACCTCCCATCATTGGTCCCAAATCCCTCTTTCGCTGCGCTTTTCCGCACTTTGGGCCTCCATCCTAGAGTAAGTCCCAACACCATGGGCCGCCTAACGCATAAGACCCTCTTCGCTTATCATGGACACACCCTTCGCGATGTGATCGTCAGGTCCTTGCTGCCTCTTGTTTCTCACATTGAGCATGACTCACGTGGGCTTAGAGTATGCATCGGCCATGGCAATACCCTCGTCCAGCATGACGCTAAACTGTATTCCTCCGTCCATCATGACATTAAACTGCACACCCATTTGAACTACGAGGTCTTTGATCCATGTCAAGGCATGGTACGTAGGAAGCCTCCATGAGGTTCAAGACCACCCGTCATCTAATTCACATCGAGTTCCAATTTCGTCCAACATGACGTTAAACTACATTTCAGTCCGACGGTAAGCCATTGTGACTAACCCGAACTATGAGGTCTTTGATCCGTGTCAAGACATGGTACGTAGGAAGCCTCCCTAAGGTTCAAGCCCAACAATAATTGGCCCAGAACGTCTCCTTGTCGGTGTGCCAACCCCCCATTTTCACCCAAACTATGAGGAATTTGATCCATGTCAAGACATGGTACGTAGGAAGCCTCCCTGAGGTTCAAGCCCATCCCCCTTTGGACCAGGTTCCCTCCATCCTCACATCGGTCCGCCGGCACCCACCATCCGAACTATGAGGACTTTGATCCATGTCAAGGCATGGTACGTAGGAAGCCTTCACGAGGTTCAAGCCCGCCATTATTGGACCCATGGGTCTACTTTCATGTCGATTCACTGACGAAACCCTTTGAACTACGAGGTCTTTGATCCATGTCAAGGCATGGTACGTAGGAAGCCTTCCTGAGGTTCAAGACCACCACCTATCGGACCAAGGTCCACCTTCACGTCGGTTCGCCGACGAAGCCCCCACCATGAACTATGAGGCCTTTGATCCATGTCAAGGCATGGTATGTAGGAAGCCTCTACGAGGTTCAAGCCCAACTCTCGTCATTTATTCACGTCAGGGTTCATCTTTGTCCCTCATGATGCTAAATTGAATTCTGGTCCAGCGGCAAGTCATTGTGACCAACCTGAACTACGTGGTCTTTGATCCATGGAATGGAATGGTACCTAGGAAGCCTCCCAGAGGTTCAATCCCACCACCTGTTGGTCACTCCGACTTTCTTAACGTCGGTTCATCCACACCCGGGCAGCCTAGTGTGCAAGCCCCACACCATCTGGACCAAGGTCCACCTTCGCGTCAGTTCGCTGACGCATCGGACCAAGGACCACCTTCACGTTGGTTCGCTGACAACACCCATCGGACCAAGTTCCACCTTCATGTTGGTTCATCGGCACCATCCCAAACTACGTGGACTTTGATTCCCTGCCACGGGGATACGTAGGAGGTCTCTTTGAGGATCAAGCCCAACTTCACCGTCTCCCTTGCGATGGTCCCTTGACATTCCCTCCTCCACTTCATTCATCCATCCATCATCCACCATGATTCTCACCCGGATCGTCATATCACGGTGAGACCATGTCGGTCCGCTCCTCTTCACAACCGCCCATGAGCTCGTCCCGGTATCGGCACCCCTTCAAGGGAATCCCTCAATTCGATCCATTCTAGCTAATGCTCTGATCGGGCTGATCCGTCTCCGCTAGACGTTAAACTCGCGGCATGCCCTGTGTTAAACATAGGAAGCTGAGGAAAACCTCAGATATATGTCTATGGCATATAATTCCCCACGCTCGATGTGGGATTCCTCGGGCTCTGATGCCCTCAAGAAGCCCCATGACAAGGGAAAAAATATAGACACGCCAGTTCCCCAGTATCCAGACATGCTACTGATGCCTCGACATGACTACTCCCCCGACTGAAGGTTTCTGCCCTGACTGGAACCTTTGGAATGTCCCGATAGAAGCAGTGTAATTAACCAGCGTCCATGGAAACATGGCACTGGGAAAAGTTTCATGAACAACGTATTAAATCTATGAGGGAGACCCGGACTAGGTGATGAGTTTTGAGGAGGAATCCGCAGAAGGAAGAACCGACATCCCATCATCCCGTTTCGATCAAGGAGCAGATGTCCCTGAATAAGGAGCGAATGCCGCCCGCCTTTGGAAAGCGGGAATGCGGGGAAACAATGCAGCGCGTCCTCCTCCGCAGACGGACGAATGTGCGCGCCCCGACGAAAGCGTTGGAAACATAAATGGTGAACCCGGCGTGAAATTATTCTCCTCAATGTGGAGATTAGTAGCGTTTGAGACACTAGTAGATTGACATGTCACCAGATCCAGATATTCAGCGCCTGGCCCCGCCAAGTAAATAGCAGGCCTAGCGTGAAACTCACCGGAAGTTGGGGCAGTAGAACGTGGGGAACTCCGTTCTATAACGTGTTGGCAGGGATCCTTCTTACAGATGTGGGGAATGGAAGGACGCTGGGGCACTGGTTGTCAATCCTTTTCCTCGCAGTGCTGATGAGTTGATCCCTTCATTTCCCAGGAACCAGGTTGCTGTTATGGAGACACGATCACCGCCCGATCGCCTACGCAGGGGCAGGGGAAACACCGATACAACCACCCTGCATGGCTCCGCTACCTCCACGATGGGGAGCCCACGTCCCCTCTCCCCATCAGAGATCATCCAGCGAAGGGTGATCAACAACCTTGTACGCAGGTACGAGGAGGAAGGGGTCATCCCCACTCGGGATATGGCCCGCCTGGACCTGGAGGCATCCATGCCCTACCGTCAACGCCACCCTAACAGGCCGCGTAAAGAGCCACTGCTCCCCACCCCAACGTTCAATCGTTTAAGGAGCCTGTCCCCGGAACGCCTCGAAGACTCCTCGCCTTATGCTGATGAGGCGGGTGACGTTCGGATCGACCCGCTCAGGGTCCCGACCCAAGGGCTCCAGGAAAGGGCTCCCATCCGGTCGCGTCAGCGCTGCCGTCCGACTCCCCAGGAAGAGGAGGCAGGCCATGCCCCTGCACCACCTGCACGTGCTCGTCTGACCCGACGTTAGCGCCGAGCCCGGGCTGAGGATGCTCGCCCAGATGCATCGACGTCAACAACTACCGTGGCCCAAGCCACCGCTGGCACACACCATGGAGTTCTTGCATACACTGAGCAGGGGCACTCCTTCACCCGACCAGGATCGAGACCTCAGCCGCCCCACGGGCAGGCTGGTTTGACTCTCAGGGTCACAGGCCCGAGCGATGATTACCGTGAACCAATCAGCGGTAACGTTACTCCATACGGAGGTCCTCACCATACCACCATTACACAGAGCATGGGCTTTCCCCGGTCCTAAGCTCTTCACGGAGGTATTCCTCGTGATACCCCCATCCCGAAGGAAGACCTGCCCCGCGGCAGTGACGCTCGGCGCGGAAACCTCTCCCGCTCCCACTATACAGGGTATGGAGTCCATCCTCCTACCCCCGACCGCCGATCTGAAGGCACTGTCCATTCGGTCCTTCTCTAACATTGGGGTCCTCCCTACGTCTTCTCTACAACCGGCGAAGGTCCTCCTCGCCCTGGAAACTTGGGGAGTGAAGGTACGCCTCGCTCCGCCCGCACCGTCCATGGAGGTACTCCCCTTGTACCCTTCGGCATTTTCCCTGGTGCCCCTCGCACCCCGGCCACCTCGAGCGGGGGACCTCTCCGCCACGATGCCATCGCCTCCCCAAGACTACCCATTAAGGATCAACCCTGTCCCGAAGAGCCACCCCGGGGTAGAAGAGCGGGTCGTCGCCGCCACAGGAAGAATCCTGGGGGGGAGCGGGTGGAGATCAAACCGACTCGTTTCTCGGATTCTGAAGCGGAATGCAACTCAGCGATGGAACCTTCTCCCTGCTCCTCCATATCAAGGACTGGGGCAGGAACCAGGCGCGTTAGCCTCATTCTCCTGGAATGCGAGGTCCACCAGATTCCCACCTCTCTCCGCAGGTACATCCAGGAGGAAGCAATCGTGGAAATTCCGCAGGTCTCGACCATGGAATCACCACCATTGTCACAAGAAGCGCCCTCTACCTCTACCAGATATCACATATATCTATTTTGGGGACCAACGGTGGTAGATCAATGATATGACCTATCGCCGGCAGCCGTGACTCCTGTGCCGGAACCTGTGGCTATCAGCCCATCGTATCGTGATATCGTGGCCAGGTCACCTCACTCTTCAGAGGATGGCCTGAAATTCGGCGGCCAGTCAGCTCGTTCGCCGTATTCTTCGCCGCCGAGTTTGCTATCCCAAAGGTCCACCTCGGTACCGCTACCGGTCCTTCAGCCGCCCCCAATTGACGAGTGGGGAAATATAGGGCCATACCCCGAGTCCGAACCCAGGAGCTTCTGGAGCATTCTCGCAGCGAATCACTTCCCGGAGAAATTCTGGCCGACGGCGGTGCCTAACTTTCGTGCACCAGAGTCCCTTACCCCTGAAAAAGTGGGGTGATTTTGTCGAACCTTGTGGGTGACAACACTTCCGCCTTCGTTACAAGCGGGTGATGTACCCCAGAAGTCAAGAGCACTTTGAAGAAATCGGTGAGCAATGCCACCTGATCGATTTAGACACACTCCCTGTGGCCCAACACCCTGAGTCACCAGGCCGTCAGAGCACCCTTCAACGGAAATGTGTTCAGAGTTTCAATGTACTCTGCAGAGTCATCAGGGAAGCTACCCCCCATGTGCAAGTCCGTGGTTGGGGACACTATGCCGCTCTCCTCTTCGACCTTATCCGACGGCAGCCCGATTCGTTATGCGACATTGAGGACATGCCCTCGAGAGGGGCCACGGTCTACATGGATGACGTAGTGGACAAGGAAGACAAGCTTGAATTTATTTATGGAGACTTACCCCCCAAGGGTGTACCGCCACTACTGGACCCATCCGGGAGGGTTACCTGTCAGCAGAGGAACCTTCTAGGCCTCCATGTACCCACAGAGTCGCTGGTACTCAGTTGAAATGCTGGTAGGGGTAAGGAGCGCGTCGGAACTGTCAAGCACTCGGACCCGTCTGCCTCTGTATAGAAAACGGACGAAGATGCCGAGAAGGCCACGTTACGCCAACAACTTTCTGAGCAGAAGAGGCTGGTTGATGAACTCTTGGCTCAGCGCGCTGTAGAGAAGCGACCCGACTGTGGTAATCTCAAGCCGGGGCAGTAGGGACAGGAACAATTCCCTCCTGGTGAGATGCCTACGGGCAACCCCGATCATGCTACTTCCACAGATAGGGAAGAAGCTGGAACTTATGATAAGGGGGCGCGATACGTCTCGCCAAACCCCCCTGAACGACGGGGCAATCTGAAGAATCCAGTCCCTGTTCCCCCAGTCGCCCCACAGGATGTTCCGCCAGTCGATCCACAAGCTGTTGAAGCCATCTACTGGGTTGAAGAACCCGAAAACACACTTGTGATTAGGGATCCCCATCAAGACAGGGACCACCGCCCGGATGATCTTATAGCGGCACTCATAGCCCACCTCGAAGCGTTAGAAACGCAGAAGGTGGCGGTCCCACCGGATGGAAAGCCGTATCCCGCATGGGTGGATGATATGCCCGCACCCACGGGTTTTGGGAACACCACTTTCTCGCCCTTCAACGGGATAGGGGACCCGCCGCAGCACTTGGCTCATTTTTCTTCCAGGTGTGGCCCCATGCTGGGGACCCCGGCCCAGCAAGAAGCCGCCAAGCTCCGATGTTTCGTGCAGACATTGGAAGGTCCCGCATTCGTCTGGTACAGCCAGCTCCCTATCGGATCGGTGACCAGTTGGGAGGATATCTGCCGGAAGTTCCTATACCAGTTTAGCTCCACCACACAGAAGACCAGCATTGCAGACCTCTTCAAGTGCAAGCAAAGGCCTGATGAGCGAGTCGCATATTTCATCGCCCGGTGGAAGGGACTTACGTAATCCCTCGATATGCCACTGAATCAAGAGCAATTACTGACGATGTGTGTAGGGAATGTTAAAACAGAGCTGTTACCCTCCCTGATTACCCAGAACTACCCTAGAGGGTTCCAAGACTTCTCAGATAAGGCTCAGCGCCTTGAGGAGGCTCTGCAACAGGCTAGTCAGGCACGTTCATTTCCCCCTATGATCCCGGCCAGGAGGACCGCCAGAGACGAACCCGCTGCGGTGGCCCAAATAGAAGCCCCTGGGCAGCTGGAGTTACTGCCAGAAGCACCATCCCCGCAACCCCGCAGAGGTCCTCCACCTCAAGCACATGCTCCTTCCCAGCTGCAACCGCCTCAGAATCGACAGGTTCCCCCGACCAATGCACCACCTCCACCTAGGCGAGACAATTAGGCGCCGCCTCCTCTGCAGGCCCCTCCAGCCCCTCATCAGGTCTAGGCCCCTAAGCCCCCCTATCCAGAAAGAAGGCACCAGACTTATTCGTTCAACGGAAATCAGGTCCGTGGCTACTTCCGAAGTGCTCTAGAGCAAGGGATTGTGCGCCTACCCGAGTGCCGAAGGCCGACAGAGATGAATCTTACCGATCACCCCAACTACTGTCCTTATCATCGGATTCTAGGACACACCCTTAAGCAATGCTTTGAGTTTAAAGACTGGCTTCAAGACCAGGTCAACAAAAACATAGTCAGGTTGGGCCCGACACCAACACAAGTGGCAGGTGTCTTTGCAGGGTCAGAGATCGGTAGCGACAGTGAAGGCGAGTGGAAGCAGGTTCCCAGCCATGGATCTAAGAAATATGACGACTGGATGGCTCGAAAAACCATCGTCCATGCCCATGGTATCATCCAGGCACGCCTGAAGCAGCTGAAACCTTTAGAATAAGTATCCAGTACCTCTGCATCGCCTTCACAGTCGACCTCTTCCCAAAAGGGCAAGCAACAATGACGCAAGAAGAAACAATGCGCTCTGCCGATTCCATCGTCATCCCACACTCTCGGTGACTTTATGCCCCCTGAAATGGGGATCCCTCCGAGAATTTGCCTGGTGGTGGATGAATCGTCCAGCGACAGCCAGGGGTAGGCTTCAGTTAACACCGTGGAGCTGGTAAAGCCTTACATGACTCCCGACGAAGGGGAACGCCAGGCGATCCTCCCCAACATCCCCAGCCGACGTCAACGGCAGCAGAACCACAACCATGCCGGTCATTGAGGCACTTTAGTGGGAACTTTCATCCAAACCGTGCATGCTACTGAGACCAGACAGCAGGCTCAGTGCAGAGCTCAGCACGCACAACCCCATCTAACGCCCTCAGCTCTACCACCACCGCCGTTTGTGCTACTAGATCAGGGAGAGCTGCCTCGTTCGTATCACAGCCAGTATTTCTCAGCTACAGGCCAGTCTCCTCTATCCGATCCTAGTCCGACGACTACTCTCCAGGCTTCAACTAGTAGGCAGAAGGATGTACCCAGCACTAGCCAACCGCCGGTTCAACCAGTAGGACCCGCTATGCCTCCAACTGCTGAACGACCTCCTGTAAGCAGAGGTTCACGTTTGGCATGAAAGTATGATGTCCTGAAGCACCTAGACGGCATTCTGGCAAGGCTTTCTATACTTGAGGCACTTCTCCTGTCATCTGAAATGCGCGAGGCACTTTTTGAGGCCCTAAGGATCCCCCCTCCAGTTTGAGACGGAGGTAGAAGCTGTAGAAGCCTTCCATGCCGAGAAAATTGAGAACGCCGAATGTCAGGCGGTTATCTCGTTCTCCGGTGAAGATGAGGACCCTCTTATACGGGGGCATATTCACCCGCTGTACATCACTGGCCACTTCAATGGTGTGGAAGTACACCGCTGCCTCGTCGACACGGGTTCCGGAATCAACCTAATTCCGACTCGAACATTGCGAAAGATGGGTCTGTCTGAAGGTGATTTAACTCCCTCTGACCTCAGAATCCAGGGGTACGATAGGACCGAGCAAACCCCAGTCGGCATGATCCGCCTGAAGACTCAGTTCGGTGGCTTAATTTCCAGCACCGAGTTCATGGTCATCTCTCAGGACACCGCCTACAATGCGTTGATGGGTAGTCCATGGCTCCATCTACATGCACCAGTCCCTTCATCATATCACAAGTGCCTCAAATACTCACTCAACGATCGAGTAGGCGTAATACAAGGAGATGCGTCTCCTTTCGCCTCTTGTGAGGCCCGCTATCTGGATGCTGATTATTACAAGAGTAAGGATAAGCAAATCCTAGTGAGTGAGGATGAACCCGCCCCGGTCACAAGTGATCCCTGGGAAAGCATGGATGATGCCTACATCCTCCCGATCCACCGATTGGAGGCCAAGACCCCCGACATGGGGCAATGTTTTGTTGTTTCGGGTACCAAGGAAGGCGTGTTCCCGTGTCCAAGAGACAGCGGAAAATCACCTTGTACTCCTACATCAACCAGGCTCAGGTGATCACGGAACCTCCTACCCCTGTACGGTACCAGAATGTCAAGCTTATGACAACGGCAGTACGCCATACGTGTCTCTTTCGCAAAGCTGGAATCAATCGACTCAGGCCGACACGTCACCACTGCTTTGATGTCATCAAACGCGGCCCCTTAGGCCGAAGGATAGATGGGATAGGGTCAACTGCCTTCATTGCTATGGTCTCAATGGCGAGTGAGTCTCCTGATATGATGACCACTTCTACCCAAGCCGGCACCAGCTGCCCCTCAGGTTTTGATAGCCCAGAAGTATCTCCCGTCGTGGGAAATCCCCCCATGGGTGGAGAGGAAGGCCTGAACGATGCTCCCCCCGCCTTTGAGGAAGGCGTCTCTACCACGGTTGATGAACTGGTACAGGTGAACCTTGGTAGTGAGGCAGATCCGAAACCCACATTGATCAGTGCATCCATGTCCCCCGAGGAGCGACAACAGTACGTAGACTTCCTCAAACAACATCGTGACGTGTTTTCCTGGAGTTACAACGAGATGCCAGGACTAGATCCCCAGGTAGTCATTCACCGTCTGGGCCTCCCGGCAAACCATCATGGGTTTAAGCAGCCTCCCAGGAAGATGCACCCTTCTTATGGTGCTATGGTTGAGGCCAAATTTGACAAGCTTATCAAATCCAACTTCGTTAAGGAAGTCCAGTACCCCAAGTGTCTTGCCAACATTGTGCCAGGTAG
Organism: Viscum album; assembly: GCA_963277665.1. NCBI lineage: Eukaryota > Viridiplantae > Streptophyta > Magnoliopsida > Santalales > Viscaceae > Viscum > Viscum album. Next base: position 1,296,392,374 of record OY728152.1, read on the forward strand.
AAAGAATAATGGGAAGATCAGAGTCTACATCGAATTCCTCGACCTTAATCGCCACTGTCCAAAGGATGACTTCAAACTCCCAGTGACTGAGTTGTTGATTGATGCCACGGTCGGGTTCCAAGATCTCTCTTTCATGGATGGGTATTCCGGGTACAACCAGATCTGGATGGCCCCCAAGGACGAGGAGTCCACTCCCTTCAGGGCTCCCCAAGGTACCTTTTTCTACCAGATTATGCCCATCGGCTTGAAAAATGCAGGTTCCACTTATCAGAGGGCCATGCATCGCATATTCAAGAAGATTCTCGGGACGCTGGTGGAATGATACGTAGATGACCTAGTGGTCAAATCATGTCAGCTCCAGGACCATCTCAAAGACCTTGAGAAGGTGTTCGGTTTCCTCCGTTCCCGTCACCTGAAGATGAACCCGTTGAAGTGTTCCTTCGGGGTCACCTATGGGAAGTTTCTTGGGCTTGTTGTTAGATACCGAGGCATTGAGATCGAACCAGAGAAGATCAAGGCCATCAGCCAAATGCCACCCCCCCGAGCAACATTTGGGAACTTCGAGGCTTCCAAGGCCACTTAGCCTATATACGCCGATTCATCGTGAATCTGGCCAGCAAGTGTAAGCCATTTTCCCAGCTCATGAAGAAGGGTGCCGCCTACGAATGGGATGAGGAGTGTCAGACCGCCTTCGAGGAAATCAAGGAGTATCTTCTCCAACCTCCAGTTTTGATGCCACCCATCTCCAGAAAGCCGCTGGTCCTTTACGTGACCACCCTGGAAAGATCCCTCGGTGCACTGCTCGCCCAGAAGAATAACGAGGGTACTCAGAACAGTTTCTAATATCTCAGCTGCATGTTTCTCGATACGGAGGTCAAATACTCCCCTATCGAAAAGAGCTTCCTTTCACTCGTCTTTTCCGTACAGAAGTTGCGGCATTACCTACAGCACCATGAGGTACAATTGGTCTCCTGGGTAGACCCACTGAAGTACATCCTGAACTGCCCCATGCTGGTTGGATGACTAGCACGATGGGCGGTGATTCTCCAACAGTTTGATATCAGGTTCGTACCTCAGAAGGCCATTAAGGGACAGGTGTTGGAAGACTTTTTAGCTTCCCATCCAACCTCCGTGGATCAATCCATGGACCTAGATTTTCCTGATGAGATTATCCTCTTAGTCGATCATGTCGTCCCGTGTTGGAAAATGCACTTCGATGGTGCCTCCCGGAGCCCCACCGGTAGAAGGATCAACGATCCTAAGCTCAACAGAGTGGACCTGGGTATTGTTTTCATTACCCCAGCGCAAGCCGTCCTACCATACTCATTATTGTTGTCAGAAGGTTGTACGAACAACGAGGCAGAGTACCTGGCTCTCATCACTGGCCTCGAGTTGGCCCTTGAGATCGACGTGCCCCATATACATGTGAAAGGAGATTCCGAGTTGGTAATCAAAGTAGTCAATGGCGACTATGTCATCAGGAAGTCGGAGCTTGTACCGTTTCTGGAGTACACCCTCCGCCTAATGGCCCAGTTCTCTTCTCGACCTGAGATTACCCATGTCCCACGGTCACAGAACGGTCAAGCAGACGCCTTGGATGGCTTAGCCACGTCGCTCACAGAACCCAAGCAAGATGATTTGATCATACATGTGGCACACCAGAGAGTCATTGCCCCCGTCACCCAAGAGGACAATGATGGCCTGCAGGTAAGTCATCTCACCGCCGGACCCTCTACGTCAGGGGTCCCGGGTTCGTCAGACACAGTGTTTGAAGCCACTCTCAACTGGAGGGCACCTTTTGTCGAGTATCTCCAAAATGGTCACCTCCCGGACGACTGGGCCAAGCGCTAGAGAATCCGATGCCGCGTGCTGCAATTTACCCTCCAGAGCGGTCCCAATCTTGAGCAGATCCTTTATAAGAAGAGCTTCGATGGTGTCCTCCTCCGTTGAATTCAAGGAGTAGAGATTCCTCAAGTTATGAAATAGGTTCACGCTGGTTCCTGTGGCACCAATCAAGCTGGGCCGAAGCTGTCCCATCAAATCCGAAGGTTGGGGTACTTCTGGACCTCTATGATCCACGATTGTATTGGGTATGCTAAGAGATTCCACGCGTGCCAAGTTCACGCCAACTTCCTACATCGGCCGCCGGAGCCCCTCCACCCCACCAAGTAATCTTGGCCATTTGTGGTATGGGGACTCGATGTAGTGGGACCATATCTACCGGCAACATCTCGCCAGTGTAGGTTCATCCTGACTGCTATGGATTTCTTTTCCAAGTGGGCAGAGGCAGTTCCACTCAAAGAGTTCAAGGCCCGTTCCATCATCGACTTTGTGAGCTCCAATATTATCCATCGGTTTGGGGTTCATCACGCCGTCCTCACCGATAACGGCACGAACTTCCGAGCGGCTGAGCTGACGAAATTATACGCCAAGTACGACATCCGTTCGAACCATACCTCCCGCTATCACGTGCAGGAAAACAGACAGATCGAGGCGTTCAGCAAAACCCTCTCTAACATTCTGTAGAAGATAGTTGTTCAGAACAAGAAAAGTTGGCTGGAAAAGCTCCCCAACGCCCTCTGGGCTTATCGGACGACGACTTACAACTCTACCAAGGTGACCCCATATTCCCCGGTGTATAGGGCTGAGGCCGTCCTACCCATTGAGATCCATCTTCCATCACTGCACGCTGCATTCTATGACCAACAGGAACCAGATGAGGTGGCCGAAATCCGTCTAGCTGAATTAGAAGCACTGGACGAGAACCGGATTCGTGTCCTACACAATCTGGAAAGGCATCAGGATAAGATAGCGAGGGCCTTCAACAAGAAGGTTCGCCTCCGTTATTTTCTACAGGGTGACCTAGTACTGGCCCTTCGAGCACCAATGATCCCCGGTAGGAAACCGCCCAAGCTAGAACCCAAATGGGAAGGGCCTTATATCATCCATAAGGTTTACCCCAACGGGGAGTACTCCTTGGTGACCACGGATGGTGAGTGCGTAACTCCTCCCACCAATGCCAGGTTCCTCAAGCAGTACTTCGCCTGATCCTAGAGGGTCCCGCACGACCTTAAACTGCACGTGAGGGTCCCACACGACCTTAAACTGCACGTGAGGGTCCCACACGACCTTAAACTACATGTTAGGGTCCCACACGACCTTAGACTGCACATTATGGTCCAAAACGACCATAAACTGTATGGTCCTGCATGACCTTAAACTACACCGCTGTCCTACAGGACGATAAACTGCAAAATGGTCCGAGCTCTATGACCTTAAACTAAGATCTCCCCTCTGACTTACTGTAAGACGTTAAAATGAAATCCATTCATGCCTTCCTAACCGAGGCTCAGCCTCAGGCCCCTTGGCCTCCTCGGGCCCCCGACCCCCGTCCTTACTACAAGATGTTAAACTGGAAGCCAGTCAGGCCTCCCTGACCGATGCGCAGCCTTGGGCCCCTTGGCCTTCGTTGACTTGAACTCTCTTATGGGATTGTACGGTGTGGTGTGGGATTACATCCTCATCCACGTCGGGTTACCCGCCGTACTGTACATATACCCAGTTGAGACACATTTCTCGCCCAGAACAACGCTAAACTGCGCTTCAAGAACTACGTATGGATTGATTCTCATCTTAATGGGATACATAGGAACGGTCGGACACCTCGTCTTGATCCCAACCCCAAGATCTTCTCTCTCACTACCCCCCCTGGGAATAGTTTCCTTGGAGGGTCCTTGCATAGCGAGGAGTAGGCTTTCTTAGCCCCACTCATACAGCCCCGCTCATACAAGGATTGTAAGGGTTGCACCATGTTCCCACTCCCGTTCTTCTATCCTCCCACGTCCTCACCGCATGATGTTAAACTGCATGGCCTTCAAGAACTACGTATGGCTTGATTCCCATCCTAATGGGATATGTAGGAATACCCGGACATTTCGTCCGTTGGCCTAGCCCAAAAGCCAAAATCTTCCCCTTGGGTCAAGACATACGGCAGGGTGTACACTTTTCCCCAAACTCACATCGAGCAAGCCTCAACCCAGCTGCACGCCCCCCTGGAGATGCTCGCCTCTTTCGTGGATGGATACAGCTATGCTTCACCCACTCCTTGACTGGGATTCCATCATCTTTTACACCCGGAGGGACCCCCAAGAATGGCCGGGATACTATGCCCAAGGGCTCTCCTACCGATACGGGCCAACGCCCCCGAGGGGTTCCAAGCAACAAGCCGATAAAGGTCCCGCGTTGCGAATTTGGTCAACGTTCGACGCTCATTTGTTGCTCCCGTATCAGGTCACCATCAGGATGCTGTGTTTCGAACATGGTCGACAGTGTCCTGGATATTCGGGTCCACCCCGAGATGTCCCAAACATTGAGTGCAGTGATTCGTTTTACCCCATCCCGAAGTGACAAACTTCCCTCCGGGTGATGCTAGCGGTCAGGGCCCACGGACCCAATTCTCTTATAAGGAATGTACGATGTGGTGTAGTATTACGTCCTCTTCCATGTCAGGTTATTTTCCATGCCATACACACCCATGGATTAGATACAATTATCTATTTCCCTGTCATCATGTAAGACGTTAAACTGCAAACCAATCAGGCCTTCCTGACCGATGCCTGACCTTAGGCCCCTTGGCCTTCTCGGGCCCCTTCGCCCAACCTCTTACCTGGGGTGTATGGTGTGGTGTGGTACTATGTCCTCATTCACGTCGGGATCATGTACCGTGCCGTATGCCTTCCCTCACGAGGTCCAGCCTTAGGCCCCTTGGCCTTCTCGGGTCCCCGGCTCTCGTACTCACTGCAAGACGGTAAACTGCGAGCTTGTCAGGCCTTCCTGACCGAGGCCCAGCCTTCGGCCCCTTGGCCTCCTTGGGCCCCTGGCCATCGTCCTCACTGGAAGACGTTAAACTGCGAGCTTGTCAGACCTTCCTGACCGAGGCCCAGCCTTCGGCCCCTTGGCCTCCTTGGGCCCCTGGCCATCATCCTCACTGCAAGACGTTAAGCTGCAAGCAGGTCAGGCCTTCCTGACCAATGCCTAACCATCAGGCCCCTTGGCCTTTTCGGGCCCTGACCCAGGCCCTCACTTATAGGAGTGTATGGTGTGGTGTGAGATTATTTCCCCATTCACGTTGGTTTATTCTCCATACCATACACCTCCCTTGTTTGGGGGTATATTACTACCCTCCTCATCTTGTATGACGTTAAACTACATCTAGATAACTACGTGTGGCTTGATTCCCATCCTCATGGGATACGTAGGACCACCTGAATGTCTAGGATTCGGGTCCAGCCCCATCTCTCGGGAATCTTCATCCCACCTTGGCCCCTTGGTCTACCCTTCCTTCATGAGAGGATTATATGGTGTGGGGTGGGATTATTTCCTCATTCACGTCGGTCTCGTAATGACCACGCCATGTACCTCTCCCTCCTGAGCTGTTTCGCCGACCCCTTTTCGGCGGTTCACCAATGTGCCCAAGGGGACTCTAGTTTATTACCTGGAATGCCAAGCTTTACTCGGACACATCCGCACCCGCTTTCCAGGCTTTGCGTATCCCTGCATCCGGGCTTCCATCATCTTTCACACCCAGAGGGACCCCCAAGAATGGCCTGGATACTACGCCCAAGGGCTCTCCTACCATTACGGGCCAACGCCCCCGAGGGTTTCAGACAAGAAATCGATAAAATCCCGCGTTGCGAGTATGGTCAGCGGTCGATGCTCGTTTGTTGTTCCCACCTCAGGCTAACGTGATATGGAAACTGCGTTTCCACCATGGTTGACAGTTTTCCTCTATCACCACGCCAACCCATTAATCCCAAAATGTCGGGTACATGATTCACACCCTTCATCACATCATCGTGTCCAAGTAGAGTCTCTGAACTCTTGGTACTTTTCTTCCGTGCATGTTTGCGCGTTGGGGAAACAAGCCGCGTCAAAGGTGTCCTTCAGGGATCTCTGCCGACTCCACTCTGATGGACGCCCTAAGTATTGCGATGAGGATTCCCCCCTTGTTTCCCACACTGAGTTTAACTCACGTGGGATTAGGGATCAGGTTGACATCTGCGCTAACTTGGGAAGTTGTCACTATCCATGGTCCGAGCTCTAAGACCATAAACTAAGATCCATCTAGAACTACGTTCAGCTTGATTCCCATCCTCATGGGATACGTAGGACCGCCCGAACGCCTTGTCTTCGGGTCCAGCCCATTTAGGGAGCTATTCTCTCCCCCTTCTTTTCGCCTCTTACCCCCATATAGGCCCCTTGGCCTGAGGTCTCCCTCTCGGAGTGGCGTATAGTGTGATGTGGGATCATGTCTCCATCAATTGTGTTTTATAACACTGCGCACATTCCCCGCTTAGCATCGCCACTGCTATGTCTGTGCTGCATGATGATAAAATACATGATTGGTCCTATCACATGACCCTAAACTGTGACATTATCGTCCTACCCGCATGACGAAAAATGGAACTCCATTATGATGAATTCATTATAGAGGACATCACGTTGGGTATTGGTCATGTGCCATGCCATTTGTCAATGCCTATCACAGCTTGATTCTTGTGGCGACACCACAGCCTACTACTCTAGGCCTGTCGCTCCACAAAAAAAACCACTCACCTTAAAGGACAAACAAGATTTATCAAATTCCGCTTCTTTTAGTGCAAGGGCCACACCCGCACTCCCCTTTTCCCTTGGCACTGGTATCTTACCATGCCACCTTTCAGAACTACATATGGCTTGATTGTCATCCTTATGAGATACGTAAGAGTGACCGAACACTTCCCCGCAGGCCCAGCCTAACATTCGTGTTCGGTCCCTCGACTCGAGCATTTTCCCAGAGAACACATGGTAAGTAGGGCTTAGGTCCTCATTCACGTCGGGTTTTGTTGCCATGTGTCCCCGGATCCCTTTACCCATTTATGGTCTAAGATCCATCAAGAACTACGTGAGGCTTGATTCTCATCCTTATGAGATACGTAGGAGCGCCCGGGCACTTCCCCGTGGGCCCAGCTTAACTTTCTCTTTCAATCCCTTGACCAAAAACCTCTCCCAAGGAGGTCGTGCGGTGTAATATGGGATTGTGTCCTCATTCGCATCGGGTTGTCCACCGCATCGCACACACCCCCTATTCCCATTCACACCAGGTGTTTGAGTTACTCCACCATGTGCCTCTTATGTTTCCGCCCTCTATATAATACGTCTTATTTTCGTACTCAGATGTGTTTTGACAAAGCCCGAAGTGTGGAATTTTCATAGGGACATTCCCTTCGTCCCATGACCAAGCTTCATGAGCTCGCTATTTTGGATCCTCATCCTCTTCCACATCCAAAAAGACCCTCGGATGACATGGATACTAGGCTTAAGGGCGCTCCATGGATGCTGGACCTAAGGGCCCTCCAATCGTTTCAAGCCAACGTCCCTAAGGATCTTTGGAAACATTTGCGACATGGTCCCGTGTTTCGAACATGGTCAGTGGTCAACCCTCATTTGTTTGTCCCCATTCTAGGCTAATGCGATATGGACGCTGCGTTTCCGCCACGGTTAACAGTTATCCTCTATCGTCACGTCACCGTCACTGTGATCCAACTCTCGAGCGACATGATTCACACATTTCCACTTCCTCATGTTCAAGTGGAATTCCAACATATTTGGCTCTATCTCTTCGCGCATCTAAGTGAACCTCATGGGAGTGTTAGTATCATGGGGTTGGTATTCACCAAGATTCCCTTCACCCTAACCTGCCCTTTTCTGTGTCGGGAAAGTCCCACCATTACTTCTTGTTTCCCACACCGAGCATGACTCACGTGGGCTTAATAGTTTTGGCGGGATGTGAACCAACACGACCGGGCTTCTCATCATCCCGCATGACGTTAAACTACGCTTCCAGAACTATGTATGGCTTGATTCCCATCCTCATGGGATACATAGAGACATCTTGGTATTTTTCCTAGGGTTCAGCCCATAGAAATCATTGATCCCATCTTTCCCCTTTTCAGCCCCCTGGTCGGACCCCTCGCTAGAGAGGCCCTGTCCCAAAGAAGGAAGGACCCATGACCAAAACAATGCGCCCATCTGGCGTACTCCCACCACGGTGGTGTAACTACCTAAGTGTTGGATTCTGTTCGGACAAACCATCACTCCATATTCCACGCTTTGCATGCCCCTTATTCAGACCCTCGTCCCCTTTCATGTCTGATGGGACCCCCTAACAGCCTGGTCTCTTGCTGCATCGGCTCACCTACCGTCCTGGGCCAACGTTCTGGAAGACTAGTCATGTTTGGAAGGACTCCGTAACAGTATGGATGTTCGACCTATGGTCCTCTAACTGTCCTGGGTCAATGTCCCGAAAGATTGACCGACAATATTTGTGACATGGTCCCGTGTTTCGAACATGGTCAACGGTTGACCCTAATTTTTCCCCATTACAAGCTAACACAGTATGGATACCGCTTCTCCTCCATGGTTAACAGTTGTCCTTTATTGTCATGCCATCCCCACAATGCTCCGAATCTTGGGCATCGTAATTCACGCTTCCCATTTCCATCTGTTCGGAATGATTCCAGTGCCCTTGGTGTTGCACCGTTCGTGCATGAGGTCATGCTGAAGAAATGGTAATTCGGCTGTTCTGAAAAGTTCCTTCTCCAGTCAGGCCTCTCCCATCCTTCGGAAATCCGGACTGGTAATCCAAATCTCGGATGCCCGGAGCATGGTCTCCACTCCTATGGTAGGTGGGACGAGAAGACAACTATCTCCTGTTTCTCACATTGGGCTCGACCCACGTGAGCTTGGGGAATTATCGCCGAACGCCCCACAAACATTGTAGGGATGTAACGAGGCGATTCAAACAGTGGAAATCGCGTGCGCTACGTCATTCAAAACAAAGAAGGAAGAAATTGAAGCGCGAAAGTACCAATAAAAGGTTTTTAGTTTGTTACAGTACCCGGGGGTCGACTCCCCCCATGGACGGGTTGACCCCATCAAAAGAGAGTTGCAGATCCGCCACCCGTTGGCTTGTGGCATCCAAGGCTTACTACCGCTGACTCAGCTCCCACTCCTCCTCAGCAGCAGTGGGGAGCAGTTCGCCAGCCTTGGCTCTGGCCCTCTCTACCTCAGCCTGAATGGCAGCCATCCATAAGCCTGCCTCATAAGCTCCTCTGCCTCTGCCAGCTGGGCCTTCAACCGGGAGATCAACTCAGATTGCGCATTAAGAGAGGTTGAGTGATCATCTTCCCACGTCTGAAGCTGTTGGACCTCGCTTTCAGCCTCCTGGAGCTTCTTGATGTTTGTCGCCTTCCTCCGCTGCCATCCCACGTTGAGCCCACGATCATGCTCCCGGATCTTCTCAGCCATAAGATCTCTGATGAGCGCGTGAGGACATTGGGCATCCACTCCCCCAGCGCACAGTTCACGCAACCGCGAGCGGAGTCTATCCATTTTGGCCAGCCATAGCGCTTGGGGGGTATCCTTGATGAAGCACATGATTAGCTTCCACGACCGGTGGCGGACTATGCTGTTGTCTTCCTCGTCGGAGGCCGTTTCGTCCCAGTCTGTGCGATTGGCAGGCTCGTACGCAGGATACGCCTGCAGGAAGTCCTCGGCGAGATCTGCATCTGGTGTTGAATTCGGCGTGACTTTTGGCCCCAATGCAGGCGCGACAGGAGTGGGACAGACCGTCCGATCCTCTTCATCAGAGTCCACCTCAATGACTTCAGGCACGACCCTGCTGGTGGTCCCGCTGGTGATGATGTGTGTTGCAGCTCGGGGAGATGGGGGGACTATCACCACCATCACCAGCATAACCTTAGGAGGGATGCCACCAGACATCCCAACTAGTATTTCCGCAGAAGCCCACGCTAGTCGGAGAACTGTACGACAGAGAGGGACATAAACGTTAGTTGTCATAGTCTACATATGATGACAAGGAAACCGATAGAGGAAACTTATGGAGATCAACCTCCTGGTGATGCTCTTGAACCGATATTGATGGGACCCCGAGGCGAGGCCCTCCGTATACTGTTGGAAGGTCTGGAGATTCCGGAGGATCCAACTCGGGTGCTCTGGTCCCACCAGACACGGAACTGGACGCAGCCATAGGCGCGGGTTCTGAAGTTCCCGCATCATCACCCACCGAGGGGCGAGAACGAGGCCTGTGAACAAGTTCCTCCTGCATGGCTCAAACATCGGTGAGTAGTCCATAATGGCCCAAGAACAGACCATAAGGAAAGAATTTCGGAATGCTACCTTGAGAGCCTTTGAGAAATCGTCAGAATCTGAGCCTTGATCTCCGACCTCGCCCTCCTCCAACGGTCTCCCTCCTCCAGCCTCATCCTCTCGAGAGGAGTCCTCTGATTCTTCCAGCAGGGGGAAGCGCTCCCTTAGATCGGCAGCCGATAACTGTGGGGGGACCTTTCGATTCAGCAGTACCCTCACCCGGTCTGTCATTGGGCGAGGTACACCACTGGAGTGAATGTAATCCTCCAGATCGTCCAAGTATTGCTCTGCCTCCGCCAGAGACAGCATGAAACCAGCCCAGACTGGGCCTATTCCCAGTAACTCCATCCCGAGGCGATTCAAGTGCACCCATACCTCGGGTGGGCTGAGAAATTTCCGGTCGACATCCCAAATGTCCCAGGCTTCCGGGAAGACGGAATCCTATGCCATGTCGATATGACGCAGCCGCTTCCCCGGAGCCTGAGTGGATATCCTATGAAATCCCCTCGGTGGCCGCCCCTCCGGATGGCCCTGCTCTTCCAGAATCACCGGATCCGCTACTGCTTCCACATCCTCGGCCAGTGTGGGTCTTGACACCATGGCATCCCCACCACCACGAGATGCCCTAGCTACCCTCCAACCTCGACCTCGAGATAGAGGAGGCCCACCGTCACCGACTAGAATAGTTGGATTCTTCTGCATCTCCTCGGGGTAAGTAGCTTCCCAACTAATGGCATACTCCCTCACCAATCCGAAAGCGGCGGTGGATGGATGCAATTCAATTCGAATCTTCCCATCTTCCCATGTGAACATGAGCCACAACTACCTCATCACACATGGGTGCTCCTCGTGACGCACCTCCCAGTAAACCTGCGGGGTCAGCCGCTGGAGGCACCAGAACTGCCTCGCAAACTGATGCGGGGTGTACGGTTCGCAGAGTGGCTCACGATCCACTCGTGCCACCGAAACTCCGCCTCGAAAGGCCAGGAAGTAAGCCCGGTGTTCTTCCGTTCCCTGACCGTCCTCAGTAAGTATCCCCGTCGGCAATGGGAAGGGGTGGAAATTAAACTCATCCGCCCTCCACACCCGATTCAGCACCATCGGCACAGTTAGTTTGAACGGGAATCTCCCAACCGTATTCAGGATGGAGGGGCGGATGTTTGATCACGACAGTGAAATAGGGTTTGGATACTCATAGATCCCCATGATGTGCGCTGCAATCCACCCATACAGGAGGTGGAAGGGCCCGCATATCCTTGGCGGCTTCTTACCCTCGCTAATGTGCCGCAGCATTCTGTACAGCTTGGCGAGCATTGGAATCACCAGGTTAACCCGCTACCCCATGGCCAACATGGACACCATAATAAACGAGATGTTCCGCGCCCCCATGCTTGTATCCCTCACCGGTAGGATCCAACCGTAGATGAGAGCTGCGATGAACGCTGCCAGCCTGACTATCGGCTGTTGTTTAGTGCTGACGCTGAAACCCCAAGTCTTCCATTTTCTGTCCTCCAAGACCCGCCAATACAAGTGCTCCTTACCCCGTTGGGCCGCCCTCGGACAAGTTAGAGGCCTCGGAGGGAACTCTCGATTCTCTGGGAAATTTAGGAAGCACTTGAACCATTTCTTAAAGTGGACATCCCTCACTGCCTCCTTGTCCTCTCCAGGGACGAGTGCCATCAGCACTAACGCCAGTCGTAGCATTTTCTCTGTATCCTCCCACGCGCTCATGATGGGGAGGAACTCATCATACATGGACCCCAATATCAGAACCCCAGAAATCTGGTGGACATCCCACAGGCTGATTCCCACCTCCCCGTGGTGTAGGTGAAAGGTATTGGTCCTAGACGAACATCTTCTTAGGAATTCCGGCATCAGTTGTTTCGGTTGGTAAATGTGGAATTGGGAGGCCCATGCCACCTCATATAGCCCCACTCTCTGCAGCTCGACCCCAAACTCCTCGCATGAGGCTCCTACCCAGTAGGCCCAGGCCCATTCATCAGTAAAGTTTCCACCCTGGCGCAGGTCCCACTCATCGGAACATCCTTTCTTCGAATCCTGCATAGCCGCCTTCAGCATGGTATGGTAGAGAGGAGGGGACGTCTTCGGTTGCAGTGGATTCCCATCAATATCGTTCACGTGGTTGTAGAGATAGTCAGCGGTGACGGGTGTGAAGTCCTCCCGCGCATGACCATCAGCCACCCTGAACCATTGGTACTAACATGCCGTGCTCCTAAACCAGCAAGCTGGTTCGTCCCTACTCGCCTCAGGGATGAAGACATCATCCCTCAACCCGAAGCCATACAATGGAAGCTTCTTGCACTGCGGATAATTCTTCTAACCCTCTGATAGCAACTCTGTCAAAGAAATGTGGTCCGAGTGACTTCGGACCATCTCTCCAAGGCCCGAACAGTTGGCCATCTCATCCCGACGGGCGGCATCGGCAAGCACCCCCAATACAGCTTCTCGATGGGCCATTTTGGTTCCAGCACTCAGAAAAGAATTTTTCCAGAACGGATCGCGAAGCTGGATCGCGAAGCCGGCTCATGAAGGTCGGTCGCGAGACCAAGCCGTGGAGTCTGACCTAGGCCGGAAAATAAAAGTTCTCTTGGCGCGGTCACGGAGTTGGCGACCCGCGGTTCGCCGCGAAGCTCGATTCTCAGAGAGCGGGCGCGGAGTACACGAAGCTTCGCGAAATCGAGAGAAAAAAAAGACAAGAAAATCGCGTGAAGACAAAAGAGGTCGACCCCCTATTTATAGGTGGAAACCCCAGAGCATCGCGACACACCCCGCCCGCACGGAGCATCACGGCGCATCCGGATCCGTGGCCCCGGTCAGCACTGCGTGCCCTCTTCGCGAAGTGGCATCACGAATCGCCGACAATTTTGGAGATTTTCCCTCAGACTTTGACCCTTCAGCCCTCCGCAGCTCCAAGTCTGTGGGGGGGAATTTGTAGGCACCAAAATATTGCACGCAAGGAAGGGACGAAAAAGACTCCCCGCACGCTGCCTCGCGAAGCACCAACTTGAAACACCCCGAGCATCGTGGTCCCCCGAAACTATGGAGGCGGTACCTCTCCGAGAACGGATTTGATGTTCGCGAGCCCGCTGCGAAGATCTGGAGGCAGCACCTCTCCGTGAATGGATTTGACGTTTGCGAGCCCGCCGCGAAGCTCCGGAGGCAGTACCTCTCCGCGAACGCATTTGACTTTCACGAGCCCGCCGCGAAGCGCCGGAGGCGGTACCTCTCCGCGATCGAATTTGAAATTCGCGAGCGCGCCGCGAAGCGCCGGAGGAGGCACAAGAGTTCTGCTTCGCGGCGCCCCTCACCTATAAATACTGGGCTCCCCCTGAGTCCAGAAGACGGACAATCCGACCTTTTGGCTTCTCCTCTCTCGAATCACGAAGCACCTTTTGCTGCCAGGAATCATAAGCTCCGCGAGGTACTTCTACTTCGCATGACACCTTTTCTTTCTCGTTTTGAACCCCTCTTCCGAGAGGGATGCCCTTCGTGAAGCTCAAGGGAATTCACGAAGGAGGGGGATTCCCAAGGGAACCCGTGCAGCCGCGGAGCGTTTATGCTTCGTGAAACACCCATCTTGTACTAGCGATTCCCATGCTAAGGCGGGGTCGCTCCACATCGTGAAGCACACTACTCCGCAGCACCCTGCTTCGCGAGGCACCTCCTCTTCGTGAGGCAGTGCTCCGCGAACACTATTCCACTTTTCGAAGCACCCTCCTCTCACAACTTTTCCCCATGCTAAGGCCAAGGCACTCCGCTTCGCGAAGCACACTCCTTTACTTGGAAATTCCCCTTCCCGTGCGACCCTCCAGGTATGCACGATGTGATTTCAAAGTCCCACGGACAATACCACTCGTAGCGTTGCTCCGCCTAATGCTTCTTCGCATAGGCATGCTAACGGCTATTGCTTTTTCGCATAGCCACGCTAACGTGGACCTCTCGATAGTTCGCTCTACGAACCCCCTTGACCACGGCCTTACTGGTACCTTCCCTTCTCCAAGGAGCAAAGGGTACCAATTATGTAAGTCCTAGGGGTGTGGAGTGAACCCACCTCGTCCGAGCTGCAGGACGTTAAACTGCCAAGCACCACGTCCTCAACACATGACGTTAAACTATGACCCGACCTCGGGCCTCGCACGAAGGGTCCCCCCAGCTCGAACATTTTTTACGCCACTCATCTTCATGGGAGTGGAATCACTCCCCCCACATGGGATGATATCCTCCTTATCGGAGCGGCGTATGTTCACAAGAGAAGGGAGACCCTAGTCCCCCAACAGATGGCTGCACCCCTGCATCTCCGTACTCCCCCACTACCAAGGTCAGTGGAGGGCATGATAGGGAATGAGGCACCTCCCATAATTGGTCCCAAATCCCTCGTTCACTGCGCTTTGTCGCACTTCGGGCCTCCATCCTGGAGTAAGTCCCAACACCATGGGCCGCCTAATGCGTAAGCCCCTCTTCACTTCTCATGGACGCACCCTTCGTGACGTGATCGTCAGGTCCTTGCTGCCTCTTGTTTCTCACACCGAGCATGACTCACGTGGGCTTAGAGTAAGCATCTGCCATGGCAATACCCTCGTCCATCATGACGCTAAACTGTATTCCTCCGTCCAACATGACATTAAACTGCACACCCATTTGAACTACGAGGTCTTTGATCCATGTCAAGGCATGGTATGTAGGAAGCCTCCATGAGGTTCAAACCCACCCGTCATCTAATTCACACCGAGTTCCACTTTCTTCCAACATGACGTTAAACTGCATTTCAGTCCGACGATAAGCCGTTGTGACCAACCCGAACTATGAGGTATTTGATCTGTGTCAAGACATGGTATGTAGGAAGCCTCCCTGAGGTTCAAGCCCAACAATCATTGGCCCAGACCGTCTCCTTGTCGGTGTACCAAGCCCCCCATTTTCACCCAAACTACGAGGAGTTTGATCCATGTCAAGGCATGGTTCGTAGGATGCCTCCCTAAGGTTCAAGCTCACCCCCCTTTGGACCAAGGTCCCTCCTTCCTCACGTTGGTCCGCCGACACCCACCATCCGAACTACGAAGACTTTGATCCATGTCAAGGCATGGTACGTAAGAAGCCTTCATGAGGTTCAAGCCCGCCATTAGTGGACCCCTGGGTCCAATTTCACGTCGATTCACTGACGAAACCCTTTGAACTACGAGGTCTTTGATCCATGTCAAGACATGGTACGTAGGAAGCCTTCCTGAGGTTCAAGCCCACCACATATCGGACCAAGGTCCACCTTCACATCGGTTCACCGACGAAGCCCCCACCATGAACTATGAGGCCTTTGATCCATGTCAAGGCATGGTACATAGGAAGCCTCTACGAGGTTCAAGCCCAAATCTTGACATTTATTCACGTCAGGGTTCATCTTTGTCCCGCATGATGCTAAATTGCATTCTGGTCCAGCGGCAAGTCGTTGTGACCAACCTGAACTATGTGGTCTTTGATCCATGTCACCACATGGTACGTAGGAAGCCTCCCAGAGGTTCAATCCCACCACCTGTTGGTCACTCCGACCTTCTTCACGTCGGTTCATCCACACCCGGGAAGCCTAGTGTGTAAGCCCCACACCATCTGGACCAAGGTCCACCTTCGCATCGGTTCGCTGACGCATCAGACCAAGGCCTACCTTCACGTTGGTTCACTGAGAACACTCATCGGACCACGGTCAACCTTCATGTCGGTTCACCGGCACCATCCCAAACTACGTGGACTTTGATTCCCTGCCACGGGGATATGTAGGAGGTCTCTTCGAGGCTCAAGCCCAACTTCACCGTCACCCTTGCGATGATACATTTCCATTACCCCCTCCAATTCATTCATCCATCCATCATCCACCCTAATTCTCACCCAGATCGTCATATCCCGGTGAGACCATGTCGGTCCGCTCCTATTCACAGCCGCCCATGAGCTGGTCCCGGTATCGGCACCCCTTCAAGGGAATCCCGCAATCCGATCCATTCTAGCTAATGCTCTGATCGGGCTGATCCATCTCCACTGGACGTTAAACTTGCGGCATGCCCTATGTTAAACACAGGAAGTTGAGGAAAACCTCAGATATATGTCTATGACATATAATTCCCCGCGTTCGATGTGTGATGCCTCGGGCTCCCATGCCCTCGAGAAGCCCCATGAAAAGGGACAAAAGACAGTCATGCCAGTTCCCGAGTATCCAGACACACTACTGATGCCTCGACGTGACTACTCCCCCGACTGAAGGTTGATGTCCTGACCAGACCCTTTGAAATGTCCCGACAGAAGCAGTGTAATTAACCGGCGTCCATGGAAACATGGCACTGGGAAGAGTTTCACGAACAATGTATTAAATCTATTAGGGATACCCGTACTAGGTGATGAGTTCTGAGGAGGAATCCGCAGAAGTAAGAACTGACATCCCATCATCCCTTTTCGATCAAGGAGCAGACGTCCCTGAATAAGGAGCGAATGCCGCCCACCTTTGGAAAACGGGAATCTGGGGAAACAATGCAGCGCATCCTCATCTGCGGACGGACAGATGCGTGCGCCCCGACGAAAGCGTCGGAAACAATGCTATGTGACTGGGGTCACACGCCGTGTTATTCCTATCTGACCCCAAAACCCTAGCTGTCGCCGCCAGTACTACACGGCGTGTTCTTCAGAGGTACACACCGTGTATTCTGGAAATTTCCAAAAACTGCGTCCTTCGCCGGAGTGCCTCCTGTGGTGCTCCGATTGTTGATCTGGCCGTCCGATCGCCACAAAACTTTCAAGTTCTGGTCTCCCCGACAACACGAAGCCACTTCCATCGTTTTTGGGCCTCCAATCAGCTCTGAAAACGTGTTCCGATCTTCCCACACGAAGAATGCTCGAAGAATGCTCTTTCCAATCTGGTCTGATTCATCATCCTCCATCGTCTCCGCACCTCCACAAGGCCGTTTTGGTGTTGAACCTTCGATTTGGGATCGTTGCGTAGTATAATGGATGTGCAACGACCCGTTGTTCATCGCCCTGTGAAGAACAGAAAGAACACGCGAGGAAAGAAGGGGGAAGAAATCCAAATTAACAAACCAAGGAACGAACCTCCACCATCATTCGTCACAGCGTTGATCCGCTCCCATTAATAGGTTTAAACAGAGCAGAGATCAACATAAAGAAAATCATGGATTATTTCCCCAAAAATCATCCCAAATAAAACCCTCCCGCAAGAACGTACGAATCCGTGGATCAAATTGTTTGTGGTTGATCCGCGTTCGTCGTTTAAACTTAAATACGGGGAAAAGATATTGAAACAAAAAACCCATACTTTTGAAAGGATCAATCGTTGACGAAGGTGTCGCGCTTCCGTTGTCGTCGAGATACTTCAACGTTGTTGATGTAGCGATTCTCGAATTGGATCCGTCGTCGTTCGTCACCGAGAGTTTGCTCCAACGCGCCGTGGATTCGACAGAGGTTCCTCTCAAATTTTTCCAACGATAAAAAATTTCTTAACCCATTAAAAAGGGAAATATGTTGTCATTTAATTATGAGGCGGCATTAATGAAATCTACTTGCCATTTTGAATCTATTATGACATGCCATTAATGTAGGAAATAGCTGCGCCATTACCGCGCTTCAGCGAATTTTTCCTTAAATGAAATAAAATAAACTTGTTAATT
Source organism: Viscum album (assembly GCA_963277665.1). Classification (NCBI taxonomy): domain Eukaryota; kingdom Viridiplantae; phylum Streptophyta; class Magnoliopsida; order Santalales; family Viscaceae; genus Viscum; species Viscum album. Next base: position 1,296,410,259 of record OY728152.1, read on the forward strand.
TAATTTATTTTATTTTACTTAAAACGTCTGAAAAATAACTTTTTCCCTCAAACCGCGCCGGTCGAGGTTAGCCTCATTATTAGGTAAATTCATTGTCCTATACGCAACGGTGTGCTCAGATTTTTAATCTGGGCATCCGTTTGGAAACTGCCACAACCGCCCACAAGTGTCGACTTACTTAACTTAAAAAAAGTTCAAACCACCACTCCGGGATCACTGGACCTCGGAATGATGTTCTGTCTTCGCGCCCAGTCTCGAAATAATTCCATATAATATTTAAAAATAATAAACAGAAAATCCGAGACATTACATTCTCCCCACCTTGGGGTTTTACGTCCCAGAAAATCCAAAACAAGGGCTACTCAAAAAGATGAGGGTACTAGGCATGGATCTGGGCCTCCTACTCCCACATGCTCTCCTGAAGATTCTCGTGATGCCACCAGACGTGCACCCTGGGAATCGATCGCCCACGAAGGATCCTCTCCTACCGATCCTCGATCTCCACTGGGTACTCAGCAAAGGTCCCTCCATCCTCGATGTCCAGCTCGCCCCAGTCGATGACGTGCGATGAGTCATGCACATACCTCCTCAGCTGCGACACGTGGAAGACCTCATGTACCCGATGCAACTGTGGCGGTAGAGCTAGGTGGTACGCCACCTCGCCAACTCTGCATAGAATCTGGAAATGTCCGATGAACCTTAGAGATAGATTTCAACCTCGTCCAAATCTCCACAACCCTCTTCGAGGTGAGACCTGAAGAAAGACATGGTCTCCCTCTTCGAACTTCAGAGGTCTACGACGTCTGTCAGCATAAGACTTATGCTGGCTCTGGGTAGTCTTTATCCGCTCCCAGATGATCTTCTCCTTCTCTGTGGTAGCTCTCACTAACTCTGGACCCATGAGTCCCGACTCTCCGGGTTCGGTCCAGTAAAGTGGTGACCGGAAGGGTCTCATATAAAAAGCCTCGAATGGTGCCATACCAATGGTGGAGTGGTAGCTGTTGTTGTACGCAAACTCCAACAGTGGTAGGTGGTCCTCCCAACTGCAACCAAAGTCCAAGATATAGGTTCGGAACATATCCTCCAGAACCTGAATGGTCCTCTCCATCTAACCATCCGTCTGGGGATGAAACGCTGTACTCAAGCGTAGATGAGTCCCAAAAGCCTCCTGCAATCCCTTCCACAACTGGGATGTGAAGCGGGCATCTCGATCTGAGACTATAGTCGAGGGGACGCCATGAAGCTGAAATATCTCCTGCACGTAGAGGTGCCCCAAGCTCTCTACGGAACCCTTCTCCCTAATGGCTAGGAAGTGGGATGACTTGGTGAGTCTATCAACGATCACCCAGATGGAATCATGCCCCTTGGATGTTCATGGTAATCCTGTTACAAAGTCCATCAATATTCCATCCCACTTCCACTATGGAACTTCCAGGGGGTGAGCTAACCCTGCTAGAACCTAGTGTTCAACCTTCACCTGCTGGCATGTGAGGCATCGAGAAATGAACCATGCTACTGCCTTCTTCATGCCTGACCACCAGAATTGTCGTCAGAGTTCCTGGTACATCTTTTCCACTTTAGGATGTACCTCCAAAGGGGATGTTTGAAACTCCCTCAGGACCTCCTCCTGGAACACCACTGGTACAACAGTGCTTCCTCTAAAAAGAAGTACATTCTCCCAACCTTGTGAATATCCATCAGGAGAATTTCCTGTTAATAACTGAGCACGTAAAGCCACACAGTCTACATCCCCAAGATGTGCCTCCCTAACTCGCTTTAAGAGTGGAGGGGTGACAACCATAGACTATAGGTAAGATGTATCCTCTCCATCCACAAAGGATAACTGTAATGCGACTAACTGTTGTGTTACCTCACTCAACAACTGTGAGCTCGACTTCCTACTAAGGGAATCTGCTAACTTGTTCACCTTTCCAAGAGTATAGATGATCTCAAAATCATAGTCCTAGAGGAAATATAGCCAACGCCTCTGCCTCAGATTTAGATCCTTCTATGAGAATATGTACTTGAGGCTCTTGTGGTCAGAGTAGACAATAAACCGCTCGCCTATGAGGTAGTGACGCCACATCTTCAATTCGAAGACTACCACTGCCAACTCGAGATCATGGGTCACATAGTTATACTCATGTTGCCTAAGCTAGCGCAATCCATAAGCAATCACTGCATTCTGCTGCATCAGGACACAGTCGAGCTTGGTCCCTGACGCGTCGTAGAAAACTATGTACTCGACGCCCTCCTCCGGCAATCTCAAGACTGAGGCACTCTTCAATCTCTGCCCCAACTTCTCAAAATCCTGCTCGCACTTATCCGTCCACATGAATGGGTTCCCCTTCATAGTCAAGTCTGTTATTGGTGCTGATATCTGGGAGAAATCAGGAATGAATCTTCGGTAATATCCTGCCAACCCAAGGAAGCTCCGTACCTCCGTCATGCTTCAAGGTGGCTCCCATGATAACACAACCTCCACCTTGGCTGGATCCACAGCCACTCCATCTGCTGAGATGACATGTCCCAGAAAGTGGACCTACTAAATCCAGAACTAACACTTCGAGAAATTCCCATAAAGCTGGTGCTCTCGGAGTACGTCCAGAACCATCCGCAGGTGTCTCGCATGCTCATCCTCTGACGCAGAGTACACAAGGATGTCGTCGATGAAGATCACTACGGACCGATCCAAGTACGACTGGAAGATCTGGTTCATCAGTCCCATGAACACTAATGGGGTGTTCATTATTCCAAAAGGCATCACCAAGTACTCATAGTGACCGTAGCATCATCTGAAAGCCATCTTCGGTATATCCTCATCCCGAACTCGTAGCTGGTGATAGCCTAATCGAAGGTCAACCTTTGAGAACCACTGTGCCCCTCTTAGGTGATCGAAGAGGTCATCGATCCTTAGCAGTTGATATTTATTCTTCACTGTCACCTGGTTCAGGAGCCGGTAATCCATGCACAACATCATACTTCCTTCTGCCTTCTTGGCAAACAAGACTGGGGCCGCCCAGGGTGAAACGCTGGGTCTCATGAAACCCTTGCTCTGCAAATCCTCTAACTGCACCCTCTTCTCACGAAGCTCTTCAGGAGCCATCCAATATGTCGATGAGGAAATCAGTGTCGTCCCAGGGTGTAAGTCGAAGAAGAAGTCAATTTCCCAGCGGGGAGGTAATCCTGGAACATCTTCGGGAAAGACCTCCTCATACTCTGCCACCACTGATGGGAACTGAGAGCTCACAACATCTAATGCTCCGAGGGTAAGGCTAGCCATCTCATGAGTGATCGGCTGCACCCTCCAATGCATGATCCCATTTTGTGCTGCCTGGGGCTCCTTGTCTCCGACAAAGGAAAACCTCGTTCCATCACGGCGGACACACTGCACTCTTCGCCTAAAACAGTCAATCTGGGCATAGACCGAAGATAACCAATCCATACTAAGAATGACGTCGTAAGGCCTCGACGCTACCACCAAGAGGTTCCAACTGAAACTCTCGCTATAAGGGTAAGATTACACTGTCTGTAAAGGTGCTTGATCATCAAGTCTCCGCTCGTAGGTGTCTCCAAGCATAAGGATCGAGTCAACGGTTCAACCGGAATCTCGTGGTTTTGTACAAGGCATGTGGCTATAAGGGAATGACTGGAACCTGTGTCTATGAGTATGGAAACTAAGGTAGAAAAGACATAGATCGTACCTCGAATCATCCCTAGAGACCCTGGGTCGTATGCCTCGACCACATGCATCTGTCCCCGTCCCTATCCCCCAGCTCCCTGAGCCTGGTGCGGACCTCCTGGGGGTGGTGGTGGAAGTAAGTCGAAGCATCTGCCACCACCTATAGCTCTCCCTGCTCCTCTGCCACGTTCGCCGCCTAGCAGGTCTTCCTGTTCCATTCTTTGCCCCTGTCTCAGTGGTCCATCCATCACTTCCTTGTTAGCAGCCAGACGGGTTGGGAAATCTCTAGAGAGATATCCCCTACCATCGCATGTGTAGCATCACTTCTCCCTAGGATGACTGGATCTAGGATGAGAGCCCTGGATTGTCGATACCCTATCCTAGGTCCTCCTATGACGTTTCCCACGTATAGATCCCTGTGCCTGACACCATCTCCCTGCTGACGGTGTCTCCGCACCTGTCTCCCTGCTGCTGACTGCCGGCGGCTGTCTCTGCTCCGCCAAGAAACTCATGATCACCAAGGCTCACTCGAGCACTCCAGCATAAGTGGGAATGCATAGAGGCATGAAACTAGCTCAGATGTCATGCCGTAGACCTATTTCAAAGGTCCGAGCTCTAAAGTAATGATCCTTGACCATATCCATCGAGTACCTGGCGAGGTTGGTGAACCTCGCGGAATAGTCTGCCACTGTCATACTGCCCTGCTGGAGCTCAAGAGGCTCCTAGAAGCGCACAAATCTCAGCGTAACCAGAGAGAACTCCTCCCAGAAGATTCGCTTAAACTCCGTCCAAGAAAGAGTCTCCTCGTCGTGAGTCTGCGTGGTCAGACTCCACCATCGTCCTGCCGAACCCTAAAGAAGTCTCTCTCTTAGTATCACCATCTGGTCTGCTGGTGTCCACACTAGATGGAAAACTCTGGTCACCGCCTCAAGCCAATCCTCAGCCGCATGAGGGTCGGGCTTGCCTCAGAACCTGAGGGGCCTCTGTCTCTGAAACTCATGGAGCGCGCTGAGCCTGTGCTCCTCGCCGGTCGGTACCACGGGTACCACTGGCCGCTCCACTGGTGGTGGTATAATAGGTGAACCACCTGGTGGCAATGCCTGGGGAGCTGGTCCCTGTATCTAAGCCTCCTCACTGAGGGGGTCATCCTCGTGATCATGTTGCTGAATCCTAGCGGGTATGCGTTGCGGAGGCATCCTGTAAACAAACAAGATGTACTATGGTCAATGAGTATATCTACATAGCTGACACAAAAGGGCATGGAAAACACAACCCATTCCTATATGATGCATGTACCTTTTATTTCCCCGTAACCAGTGTTTTTGTGAACTGAGTCGAAAAGCAGGTTGTCAGAGTCCTGGTGTATGGATACGTCAGCTGCCGCACCAACACTGGGGTCCCTGGCCTAAAAACCGAACCTGAAACACTTAACACTGTTTCCCCAAACCAAAATCATAGACTCTTGGTCCTAAGGAAGAACCAACCACCTTTTATACCACTCTTTCATGACCCGTCCCAGTGGGGCCCGTGCCGTGACTCCCCAAGCCCGCCTCCAATAGGCCAGGGGCTGGTGAGTAGCACCGAGTAGGAATATTACTAACATGGGAGGCATTGCCTATGTACATTTACACACACATGCATCTCTAATCCCACAAATGCTGAAATGTAAAAGCAACTAAGGAAAAACAATGCATGCATATAACTAAACCCAACCAATAGAGTACGATGAAAGGTAGAGTGGTGTAAACATAAACTGGGCCAAAAATACAAGCCCACCAAAAATCAAACAAACAAGAGTATGAAAACTGAAAAGTCCAACCTGTAAGCACAAAAGGTACTGGGACTGCTGCTCGTAGCCGTAGAAACGCCTCGGCCTATAGGGAACCTAGAAAGCTCAGTCCTGTCCTAGTCCACCCTGGACTCTGTCAAAAGGAAGCTCGTCTGCACAAGACACCAGACGTGCAAGAAAAGCCCGTGCAGGGGTGAGTATAACAATACTTAGTAGAGGACCCCGAAAACCACAAACCAGTACACAAAGTAAAGGTACAGTCAGCTATGCAAAGTGTATGTCTACAGAACATATAGAAAAAACTAGATATAAACAAACTCGACCCTATAGTCAAGGGATAATTCACACAACTGCATACCCTGTTAGGGATTCTATTTGAATATTTCGTGATGCACTCGTTCTGGGAGAACACACTCCACGAGTCTTATAACTCTGATGATGTCCGTCCGAGAAGTGCTGTTCGACGGGAACCGTCACGAGAGGTAGTTGCACTCATTATGGGAGACACAATCCTCAGTGGGAAGGTTACAGTAGATAGACACACTCATTACATGAGACACACTTCTGAGTGGGAAAGACCATGATACATAGATGAGGATCACTGCCAGGGCCGTGGCAGATACCACGACTCATCTAGAATTCACCTGCTAGGTAGAGGATCAATGCCCGGTAGAGTTGGTCATGTCGATGCCTGAATCTACCTAGGGTATGGAATGGATAGAGGATATCGATCCGGGCCTATCAGATGGATGCCTGACTTTATCACAGAATGTTCTACTGAAGGGATCATACTCCCGAAATGATACCTAGCCTTCAGGGAATGAGAAGAAGGGGCACTAACCCAAACGAAAGATGTCCAAGGCACAGTGAAAAAGAGGACCAAGCCGTTTTCCAAAAAGTACACAGTGTGTAGAAAGGATACACGCCGTGTTGTCTGACCCCAGGTACTACCCGTGTACAATGGCCCATGTCGGGAGGCTGGTCGTGTAGGAAAACAACTAAGGACATGGCGTGTAGTATCATGTACACACCGTGTCTGGGTAACTGGGGTTGGCTCTGTGCACTCTGGCCATGTGCCCATACACGGTCACCAACTCGTGTACTCCGACCCGTGTAATCCGCACATGGGGTGACCCGCGCTGCTAGCCTCGTCTGGCCGTGTGATGGAGTACACTGTCGTGTACTCCATCCCATATCTGCATATCCGTGAGATATAGGCCGAGCTCCTCATAGCCGCTTCTGCCGCGCTTTACATGCTGTGCCTCCTGAAGCCGTGTATCTCATCCCGTGTCCGTGTACTACCCAAAGTACACGCCGAGTTTCGGGGGAAGTCCAACACGCCGTGTGATCGGGGTCACAAGCCGTGTTATTCCTCTCTAACCCTGAAACCCTAGCCTCCGCCGCCAGTACTAAATGGCATGTTCTTCGGAAGTACACGCCGTGTATTCTAGAAATTTCCAGACACGGCGCCCTTTGCCGGCGCACCTACCGTGGTGCTCCTATCATCGATCCGGCGTCCGATCGCCGCAAAACTTATAGGTTCTGATCGCCCCGACAACACGAAGCCGCTTTCGTCATTTTCAGGACTCCGATCGGCTCCGAAAACGTGTTCCGATCTTCCCGCATGAAGAACGCTCTTTCCGATCCAGTCCGATTCATCATCCTCCATCGTCTCCGCACCTCCACAAGGTCGTTGTGGTGTCGAACCTTCTATTTGGGATCGTTGCATCGCAGAATGGATGTGCAATGACCCGTTGTTCATCGCCCCGTGAAGAACGTGAAGAACGCGAGAGGAAAGAAGGGGGAAGAAATCCGAATTAACAAATCGAGGAACGAACCTCCGCCGTCGTTCATCACAGCATTGATCCACTCCCGTTAATAGGTTTAAACGGACCAGAGACCAACATAAAGAAAAGCATGGATTATTTCCTCAAAAATCATTCCAAAGAAAACCCTCCCTCAAGAATGTACGAATCCACGGATCAACTTGTTCGTGGTTGATCTGTGTTCATCATTTAAACTCAAATACGGGGAAAAGAAATTGAAACAACAAACCCCTAACTTTGAAAGGATCGATCGTTGACGATGGCGCCGTACTGCCGTTGTCGTCCAGATCCATCAACGTTGTTGGCATAGTGATTCTCGACTTCGATCCGTCGTCGTTCCTCGCCGAGAGTTTTCTCCAATGCGTCGCGGATTTGACATAGGTTCCTCTCAAATGTCGCCAATGATAAACAATTGCTTAACCCATTAAAAAGGGAAACATGATGTCATTTAATTACGCGGCAGAATTAATGAAGTCTACTTGCCATTTTGAAGATATTATGACACACCAATAATTTAGGAAACAGCTGCGCCGTTGCCGCGCTGCAGTGGAAGTTTCCTTAAATGAAATAAAATAAACTTGTTAATTTATTTTATTTTATTTTACTTAAAATGTCCGAAAATTAACTTTTTCCCTCGACCCACGCCGGTCGAAGTTAGCCTCATTCTTAGGTAAAGTCATTGTCCTAGATGCAATGGTGTGCTCAGATTTTTAATCAGGGCATCCGTTTGGAAACTGCCACAACTGCGCACAAGTGCCGACTTACTTAACTTAAAAAAAATTTCAAACCACCACTCTGGGCTCACTGGACCTCAGAATGATGTGCCGTCTTTGCGCCCAGTCTTGAAATAATACCATATAATATTTAAAAATAATAAATAGAAAATCCGAGACATTACACAATTTACCTCACAACTCCATGAAAATACACTACCTCATCCACACAACTCTTATCCAAATAATCCACTTCACTAAACACCTTAATCAATAATAAGTGGTTTGATTTCATCAACCAATCCATGATCAATCCAATAAAATCAAAAACTCCATATTATTTGGGAAACCCTGTGATGAAATACATCAATATGTCATCCCATTTCCATTTGGAAATATCCAAGTGATTCAAAAAACATCCTAGAATATAATGCTCGGCCTTTAACTACTAGAAAACCAAGAACTTTTTTTTAAAAAAAATATACCACTTGACACTTCATCCAATGTATAATGACCTAGTCTTGACATACATAGATATTACATTGCTTTTTCAGAATACTTAAGACATTATACAAACAGACACCCAATGATTATACTAGTCTTGAGCATTTGGAAACATGGAAACATAAACACTAGTACATAAATAAATATATCATATACCACTAGGTTCTTCTTGAATATCACCCAACTTAGACACATAAAACATAATACATATCCTCATAACCTAGGGAAGGAAATATAAAAGGTGATAAGATCATATGCTCAGGGTAAATAAAGGAGACGTGTAAGCATAAAAGAGGGGTATGATAATGTGATCATGAAAATAAAAGATCATACCCTACATATAAAAGGTCATAAATAGGAATCATGTCATGATGATTTTCAGTTCAGGAATCATAACGAAATAAAGAATAAAATCCATGAAATCATAACATAGTAATAAAACATTGAATTGTAGAAGACACTTAAATATATAATTTGATTTCCATAGTATCCAAGGCATCACTTCCAAGACCATCTTAGTGGAAAAATTCCTTTTATGAACTCGTTTCACTCCCCATTCTAGCCCTGTATTACTGAATCAAGTTCACTCCTCATTCCATCCCGATATTACTGAACTGAGTTCATTTCTCATTCCAACCCTGTAATACTAAACTGAGTTCATTTATATTTACAGTCTTGTCTATCTCATGAGATATATATCTTTACCTAATGCATTGGATGGATATATAGGTACCACCCATATCATAATGAAATCATACATACATGTGACATAAAATCATAAACAATCATATCTTAACCCATGAATTGAAATGGGAGTCATAAAAATGTAATCATATAATATCCTATGAAAAAATATACAAGTTTCATAATCATTTCATCAAAAACCTAACCCATGAAATAAAAATAGATTTCATAAACATGTAACATGTGAAAGAGAAACTTGTTTCCTAAACATATAACTCATGAAAGAGAAATATGATTCATAAAAAACATTACATCAATCATAAAACTTTCATAGAAATATTATGAATTTAACCTTTAGATAATTTCCAATAATGTCATGCGTAACATTAATAAATTTCCCCTTATATGGGAAATAATTGTGAAAGATATTTTGAAAATATTTCTTGAGGAAAATATAATTCTTCTTTGAAAAATGTTTTATTTAAAACCTAAAACCATTTCAAAACTATTTTACTTGAAAATAAACTCAAAAACATATAACCAAATATTAAAAACATTTTTCATTTAAACTTATAATGAATCTCGAAAACCATTTCAAAACTATTATCCATGAAAACATATAAAAGACTCTTAAAAACCGTTTAAGAACATAAACCATATGAAATAAATATCATAGAATGGATATGTAAATACCCAAATATTTATACATAAGTGGAAAAAATTACATACATGGGAAGTATATACACCACACAAAAGAAGGGAATGGTAAATTAGGCATGTATCTCATGAAAATAAATAGTGAGACAAAATTACCTTACCTTATGTCTTGACTCTCATAATACTCATAAAAACCTACTATATAATAAAAATAAATTTATTATATATATATCATAGAACCATATTCTTATATATAATTCCATAAATGGTTTGATTATGGATTTATATTAACCTATTGTTAAGAATTCTATGTTAAGGTTTCACTTTGGGTGATATCTGCTTTGTTTTTCACAATTTTCTTAATTTGTTACCTGTTTGGTCCTTATATTTATATCATGATTTCCAAAATTTAAAGGATGATTCAAATATAATTTAAATTCATTATATGTGTATTAAAATAATCCTTATAATATATAAGTTTCAAATGGAATACACCATTCATGGATATGGTAAGCCATACATGCACATGAGCGTTATTTCCATTTAATTTTCATGTTGAAAGAAAAAACGTAAAAGACACACACACACACACAGATATATATATATATATATATTTATTATAGTAGATTTATTATATCATATATATCAGATATATTCACTAAACCCATATTTAATACATTCCATGTAGTGTATGAATGAATCACATCATTTTGAGGGGGTTATAGTCCACACTTTCTCAAATGAAATTATTGTATTTACACAAAATGAAAAGTATAAAAATATTTATTGTAAAAGAATTAAAGAAGATTAAATACATAATAAATATTATATTTAACATATATTAATAGTGTTCATCATAATTTCCACCATGAAAGGTGGTAATGGAAAAACGAACAATCATCGTTTAGTGAGGCGGTTGTCCGTTGTACACGTAAACAATATGTTCATTACCCATTAGATGGAAGTGTGTGTAAGTGTAGTTATAATAATTACCATAAAAAATCATAGTATATTTATGATATTATTTTTGTTATAAAATCATGAAATAAGAATATTTGAGGGAGTGTAGAAAGAAAATAAAAGAGAGGAGTTTGAGTGAGGGTGTTACCTCTTAATCAAGTAACTCATTTTGGTCTGAACCAAAGGGATTCCGTGTAAGGCTTTATGACAAAGGAGTATTCAAGGAAGAATTTAGGGATGTTTAGGAGATATTTCGGTAGATTTTTTCAAGACAAAGTGGCTTGAGAGGTGTGATAAAGTGGTCAGGGATATCGGTTCTTAACCGTCAACTGGTTCAGCTTCTGATAGTCCATACAAAGTCTGAGGGTATCGTCTGCCTTCTCCGCAAACAAGAAAGGGGAACCCCAAGGAGAAGTACTGGGTTAGATGAAACCCTTTGCCTAAAACTCATCTAACTACCTCTTGAGCTCTTTCAATTATGCTTTAGCCATCCTATGAGGAGGAATGGACACCGGTGCCACTCCTGGAACAAGCTCAATAGAGAAGTCCACCTCTTGCTCTGGAGGTAGACCTGAAAATTCATTCGGGAAGACATCCCTGAAATGATTAACCACTGGAGGGAAATCCTTCTAAAAAAGTTACTCGGTCATCAAGATATAAACTCGCAATCTGGGCTGTCACTCCACCTAACCCACGATGCTTTGGTCTATCTCTGATCACCTGGACATCCCATTAGCCCTTGTATAGAAACTCTCCACCCCATGGTGATGTGAAAATCACCCTACGATGATAGAAATCTACAAAGGATCAAAATAGTACCCACCAGTCTATCCTGAGAATGACATCACAACCCGTCATCTCTAAGACATAGAGGTCCCATAGAAAGTGACACCCACCAACCTCTAGGGGGAACTCCTTGCACTGACGCACACCTGCTATTCTAATTCCCAACGGAGTGTCTAGCATCATGATATTAGAAGAAGAAGAAACACTAAGCCCGAGGACTCCACAACGGGCATAGATATGAAGATATGTGTAGAACCAGTATCGAAAAGTACTGAAGATAAAACAGAAGAAACTAAAATAGTACCTTTGAGAGTGGAAGTTCCAGGATCTTGCTCCTCTTGGGTCTGTTGCATTTCATATGCATGCCCAATGTCATGGCCCTGTGACACAACCTGACTACCTTGAGTTAACCCGCCCTGCTATCTCTGAGATCCCGGTGTCTGGATACCACGACCATGACCACCACCTCAACCTGAACGTCCATAAGTATTCCAATTCCCTGACTTTTAAGAAGCTTCTGGCCCTGCTCCTACATGCGGAGTCTGCACAGAATCCCTCTTACTAATCACTGGTGGAAAAACCCTGCAAAAACGCTACATATTCATGAACTCTTGAGCTTGATCTACACTCAAAATGGACATGCCTATATAGTTCATTCCAAAAGGAAATAGGGAAATCATAGCCACACCTGTGGTGTACCTCTAACCATCATCGGCACACCAACCTGCTCAGCCTATGGAAGCTCCACAACATGCACCTGGCCGAATGTACGACTACCTAATGCCTGAATTCCCTGTGGTGCTGCTCTAGTCACCGACCACTAACCCCTCATCTGTATCCCACTGTCTTTGTCACGTATTCCACGTACAACTGAACCTCAGGTACCCTCTCCTGGCACCGACCCTAAACCAACCCCAGATTCCACCATCTGTCCTGGTCCCAGCCTACCGGCTGTCTGAGAAAGCTTCCTACAAAACCTCTCTAGATGCCTGACCTATCCCCATGTACGACACTGTTTTGGAGGCCTATCGAACTCAGTCCAAACATTTCCTGGTTGTCCACACTGAAAGAAAACCACTGAAGAACTTCTATGAGGTGGTTTAGTTGAGTCCTTGGCCTGACTACCCTGCTGAAACTCATCCCGTCTGTAACGCCCCGACCCCAGCTACCCAGAGTCGGTGCATTAATTACATAACATTGGCATGATCACAAGAAAGATCAAATCTCGAAAGACCGATTGGTTTAGTAGCCTTGGAAACACTAGATATATTCATAAGTTTTACATTACATCATAAAATGAAAAACTACTACACCAACATAATGTTTCCACAGCCCACACTATAATCCCCTCATAATATCCCTGCAGGTCATTCATAACTTACATCTTCACTTCCTGGGAAAAATAAAACATAGAAAAGGGGTGAGCTCAAATGCCCAGTAAGGATAACAATATAGTGGAAACTTTCATCAATAAGAATAAACATTTAAGGCAATGTATAACTAAAACAAAAGCCTTTTAAACATGAACTTTCAACATGGTATGACATAAATAAAATGAAATAATTCCATTTACTTATTCACATGGATATTCTACTAATCGAATAATCACATGAAAAAATCAATAACCACTTTCATAATGTTGGAATGCATAATGCCAGACTATCATAACCACATAGCCAAGGCCTCGTGCCAAGACTACAAATAAGATTTTGTCAAGGCCTTGTGCCAAGACACTAGTTTGTCTCATGAGACCTACCGATGCATCGAGGAGCTATAGCGGGCTCCACCCGTCACATATTAAGTCCAATGCATTCCCATATTAAAAGGTTTAAACATAACATAAACATTCGTATTAAAACTAGCATACGAAATGTCAATACTTTCACCATAAACTATGAATGGTATAAAAATAGCACATCCACAGTCAAACATATCACAAAACATTCAATACAATATAGAAGTTTTGTATCATAATAAATCATCTTAATATAAGATTAAAATCCATCAAAGGATGTTGACATAGATGAAATCAAAACTATTTGAGAGAAATATCTCCTTTTTTGAAATCATTTAAAAGTCACACATTTATAAAGGAAGTAATTAAAAAGAGATTTTTGAATCAAAGTGTCCCATACCACTTTGAAACTTTTGAAAGGAATTAACATTTTTAAAAACATTCATGTCCATATAAATAAATCCTTAAAAACCATTTTAAAGACATTAATTAAAAAGATTTATAAAGATAAATCTTTAAAACATTTAAAATTCTGATTTTGATAAAGAGTACCTTTCTGAAATTCTTAAATTATTCATTTTGAAATCATTTAAAAGTCACATAATTATAAAATAAAACATTTACTTTGAAAATATCCTTGTAATCTTGTAAGGTAAGCGTTGAAAATTTTATAACGGCGGTAAATAGCCGCACCCGCCGTATATGTTTAAAAAAACATTCTTACCTTAATTTTGTCGAAAAGGTTAAAAAGCACCTTGTTTGGAAAACGATGGAAAGATTCCTTTATAGACCTCTTATAAAAAGTCAAACAAGGGTATAAATGAATTTAACCCATATTCTTGTAAATAGTAAAAATGTTTTGAAATACATTTTTAAGAAACATGGATGTGGATGATAAAGAGATCCCAGTAGATTATTACATATAAACAATCTCGGATAATGAAGAGATTGTGAAATAACCCTTACCTTGTACTTTTCCTTGGTTGGGGTAGGTTAACCTCCTGTATAATGGTGAAATATTTGTTATTAAATTATACAATAATCATATATATTAATATGATATCATATATGATCTTTTAACATTGATTTGTTAATAATATCTTAGAATTATCGTCGTTTCGGGAGTTAACTTACTCATTTTCTTTTATATGTTTTGTTACATAAGCCATGGTTGTTGTATCTTATTCATATCCAGAATGATATCAAGTCCTTAAACATCATTTTTAAATAATCAAATGATAATTATACTTGAATGGATACGATGGAGAATGAATCTCATCGCGTTCGTGGAGGCGATAGTCCGTACGTACGCACGAGCGACAATATCATTCTTTTGATATTAAAATAATATATAAATGGATGGTATATCATATATACAGAATCATTAACATGTTATATTTATTATTTACATGAGTTACACATCATTATTATACCCATCCAAATAATATTATATTGAATAACAATTACACCACGACGTGGAGACGGTAAGCCGTACGTACGCACGTATGGTGACATGTTATTCAAAGGGTGGATAGAATACTGAATATGATTGTACCATATTTATAATAACATCACAGTATATGTGAGATACTGGAGTTATTATTTTATAATTGTAAGAACAAAGGAAGAAGAAGTGGAAGAAGAAATGAACTTGGAGAAGGGTGGTGAAATCATTACCTCTTCTTCGGGTTCTTCCTTTTGATTTGATCAAAAGGGCTCCTTAAGTTGGCTTTCTGATCAAACTAAGGCCTATAGGTTGTAGTGAGGGATGTTGGGAGAGTATTTGGGTAGAGTTTGGCCGAACCAAAAGGCTTTGAAGGTGTGAAGAAATGAGAAGGAGGAGTGCCCTTTTATAAGAGGGGTGAGGGGCACCTTTGAAAAAGCTAGAAATATTAATTTATAATAAATTCATATTCGGTTTATAATGGCTCCAAAGTTGACTATTAAAAGGTTAAGGTGGGGATAGGTCGAAAACCACTCAACCAATAGAATTTATACAGGTTTGGGTACTTATATTAACCTTATCTTTAAGTATTAACTCTAAGTTAATTAGTTTCACTTTTACAATGACTCTTTGTATTTTTATATAATATGCTTAATAAACTTACTATATACATCCAAGCGACCCCCAAGTGGTACATTAATGATGAACCTATCATGATATAAGTCTCTTGGCCGAACCTTAGATTTTTAGGAATTTAATATCAATTAATAATATAATATTTGTTTTAAAAACTCTTTTATGTCAATTTTGACACTATTCAATAGTTGATTTTTTTGAAACTCATAACAGATTGATTACTTCGAAAAAAGTCAATTAACTCAATCCTAATATATCATATTATCCTAGAAAATTAGTTTAATTCATTAAAAGGTTCATATTATATTTATTTGGGTATTTATAATATCAATTATTTTAATTTTTCACTATTATAGTAATTACTGCATCATCATTGTGTCATAAATAAAATAAATTATTTAATGTCTAAAAATTATAATTAAAATATCATTATGTAGGAAATATTTTTATATTTCTAATGAATATTTATAATCTAAAATACAACATATATAACCCTATGTAACAATTGTTTTTCTAAAAGATATATGCTTGTGTCATTTTTGTATTCATTTTGACTTAATTAAAATAAAGTGTCATTATCACTTACAAGTGGATCCATGGGGTCCCAAAATAGACCCAAAGATTCCCATGGTCGACCATGTATCAACCAATAGGGTTAAGACACGTTTTAGGGTAATTTAGTATTATTATAATATTATTTTTTAACCCTTATTTACCGGATTTACCCTTAACCATGGTAAATAAAATATTTACCGCAGTAATTATTCAAAATGTCTAAAAATAAAAGTTACCTATTTACACAATTTGAACATCCTGATTCCAAATATGGAATCCATTTTCCTAAATTCAAAACACAGAAGTGGCAGAAATTAATTTAAAATTAATTCCCGATGTCAAAACAGAAAGCGTGTTTTTAAGAGATAATAACTATCAAAAGATTGACACTTGTTTATGTTCGGTTTAATTGTAAAATTATGTCCAATGACCAACATTATATTAAATGGTAAAAATATATTCTAAATATACTTTAAAACCACTCAAATTCACAATTTATCACTATTAATTATTTTGATTAAAAAAGTTGTTTTTAATTAAAATTTAGTAATTTTCACTATTCATCAAAATATGAAAGTTATCCGAAAAGTACCAAAATTTCACCTTAGGATAAATTCGATATTCCGAATCCAAAAATGAAGTCCATATTAAAATATAAAATATATATAATTTCAAAAAGTAGGTATTACTATTCATAACGGCTAGTTTGATTGGTTACGGTGTGTTAGAACTCGGTGTTGCGTACAACACACGCTAGCGTACCGTGGAAGCTTGGGATGTTTCATTTTAAATTTTTGATGTCCCCATTTAGTAAAAAAGTTTAAAATATAGTATCTAAAAAGGGTTCACTATTAAAATTTGGTAAAAGTGCAATACTGAAAATGAATTTGTTCTTACATTATGTCTAAGAAACTCATAATATGGATTCTAAAATTATAAGGATTATATAAAGTTTAAAATTTAGTTAACACTATTCATAACCTCTTTTGAACA
The DNA here is from genome assembly GCA_963277665.1 of Viscum album. NCBI lineage: Eukaryota > Viridiplantae > Streptophyta > Magnoliopsida > Santalales > Viscaceae > Viscum > Viscum album. The sequence goes on from OY728152.1 coordinate 1,296,427,223, forward strand.
GCTTGTTTGGTAAGTCATGGTGCGATTGAACTTGGTGTTGCGTGTAGTGAAAGTTATTGAATTATTTTGAAGAAATAACACACTATCAAATCTTGGGGTGTTACATTCTCCCCTCCTTCAATAAATTGCGTCCTCGCAATTTGAAATTGTTCTTCGAAAATTAAAGGTTGAAAATAGAAAATATCTTTGTGGGAAAACCCAACTCGAAAATTGGGTTACTAAAATTTAATCTTAATATGAGGAAAAGAGAAATGAAAGGATCACCACCAAATTATGATCTCTATTAGGAGAATATTGGTGGCAATTAGAGACATATAATTGGAGGAAAAACGTAAATATTTATAGGTAGTGATTGAGGTCATCAATCACAAACAAGTATAAAATTGAGGTCCTTAAATTCATCAATATATGATGATTTGAAATACCATCAGTTCAAAAAAACATAGGGTATTAGGATAACACATTTTTGACATTTCAAAATATCTTAGTTGAAATCCCACATCGAAAAATGAATTAATGATGCCTCTATTTAAAATAAAGAGTCGAAAGTATGAAGATTACCGAAAATAACACATACTAGGGTTCCATGTAGGAAAATATGGATATGGAAGAAAAATCTAACCATCAATTATCTGATGGAGAGTGGTAGAGAACATGGCTATGAAAAGGCCAACAATCCCAAAGCCATAAATTAGTGATGATTTAAGGTACCATCTAGGAAAAAATTTTTGTTCTAATTTGCTTTTCTTAATATTGAGGAATTTTTTTATGAGATTGGCTAAGATCATATGGAGATATACTTACTTTATAATTAGAGTTTTATCCATTAATAAATTTCTACCACAAACTCATCATTCACTCTAAAAGATAATAGAATGTAAAAAAAATTCTATTTACACTATTCGTATAGGGTTCCAAAATAAAAGAATTTATAATTCATCTAAAAGATCTTTTAATAAAAACTACATTATTTAATCCAGGACATCTCGTGGGCCAGTGGTAGGTGATACACCCTTGTCGCACTTCGGTTGCGGGTTCAAGTCTCGCAGCCTTGCCGGACGCGACGGGTTGCCGCCCGACCTACGGGTTGTCCTTTTATGGTAATCCAAAATAATCCAAACTAGAACTATCCAAAATACTTCTGTCCAAACTCATAGTCCGACATTTATAAGGAAGGTAAACATAATATAGATCCTTTTTACCCCGTAATATCATATGAATACCTTCATCATGTATTCTTTTAAAACACTGAAACATCCTAAATTACCATAATACTTATTGGTTACATTCATGCTCCCTTATTCCATATATAATGCTGGATATACTTCATCAATCCAAAAATGTTTTAAACCCCAATAATGATGGAATATACAAATCATTAATCAGCTTCAAGGTAGTCAAGAATATCCAATATAATTTATCCAAATCAATCATGTATTATTCTAAAATCACTACCTCGGTATCAGAACCATATTATGGTTTATCTTTCTCTCAACCATATATTTTCTAAAAATTTATCCTGCTATTGAGTCACATTTCTTTGTTCCACACAATCTCAAGTCCTTAATGAAATAGTACTGCTGTACAATCCTTATATACTCCATAATTATTATAACAAGTACATTGTTGATACAACACTCAATTGACATAATCAACATAAGAACTCTAATCATTCCTCTTCATCTGTGGTAGTATCATAACTTGATTATTATCCAATAGCATCATTTGCGGCATAGTCTGATGACTGGGACATAGGTTCGCGTAGTGTCCAAACTCCTTGCAAATGAAGCATTGTACATTTGAAACCATTTTCTTACCCTTGCAGTCATGTACTTTGTGCCCTTTTCCTCCACACTTATAACAAACTCCCATTCCTTTCAGGCAAGTTCCAGGGTGTTTCTTTCCACAGTTACCACATATGGGAAAATTCTTCTTTTCCCTCTTCCCTTTATCTATATTTCTCTCTTCCATCCTTTTCTTCTCTTCCTTCCCTTCAAAGCCATAGGACTCAGTAAACTCTTTACGTATCTTATCAACACATGATATTATTTCTTCATATGATGATAATACATGGGAGACTATTTCTCTTATAAATTCTAGCTTAAGACCATGAAAGATATGATCTTTCCTTCTCTTTGGATCATGTACATTTCTGGAGTTCTCATTCCTTCTACTGGGCGCCATTTCTAAACAATGGCATACACTAGATCAGTTTATGAATCAAAATACATAATCCCATACTTATAAAACACTTAACATAAATTGAACTATTTATGGATATAATCCATAATCATAAAAATTTCTCCTTTGAGGATGTATATACTCATAAACCCTTCATAATGATTAGTAAAGAAAATGAGAGTTATCCTAAGCATATCCCCCGGGAGTGTCGTAACCAAGAGTGCAGCAAGGCCCGTTGTCGTGCACCAGTTCCCATTCGAGTCTAGCTCAAAGCGGTGTTTTCGGGTTTTACCCCTAGGTACATCTGTGCCAGAGCTGCCTCTACCTGCTCGTATCCAGACAGGGATGTATTGCTCGGAAAACTCACAAAATCTCTACAATACCAAAATTCTAGGAAGTTCTTCTATACTAATCCTCAAAGTTCATCTTAGGTCTACGTGCTCTAATCAGAGTTTATCTAAATCTAGCTTCCAAGGTTTGTACTAAACTTCCTCTGATACCAACTGTAACGCCCCGACCCCAGCTACCCAGAGTCGGTGCATTAATTTCATAACATTGGCATGATCTAAAGAAAGATCAAATCTCGAAAGACCGATTGGTTTAGTAGCCTTGGAAACACTAGATATATTCATAAGTTTTACATTACATCATAAAATGAAAAAATACTACAATAACATAATGTTTCCACAGTCCACACTATAATCCCCTCATAATATCCCTGCAGGTCATTCATAACTTACATCTTCACTTCCTTGGAAAAATAAAACATAGAAAAGGGGTGAGCTCAAATGCCCAGTAAGGATAACAATATAGTGGAAACTTTCATCAATAAGAATAAACATTTAAGGCAATGTATAACTAAAACAAAAGCCTTTTAAACATGAACTTTCAACATGGTATGGAATAAATAAAATGAAATAATTCCATTTACTTATTCACATGGATATTCTACTAATCGAATAATCACATGCAAAAATCAATAACCACATTCATAATGTTGGAATGCATAATTCCAGACTATCATAACCACATATCCAAGGCCTCGTTCCAAGACTACAAATAAGATTTTGTCAAGGCCTTGTGCCAAGACACTAGTTTGTCTCATGAGACCTACCGATGCATCGAGGAGCTATAGCGGGCTCCACCCGTCACATATTAAGTCCAATGCATTCCCATATGAAAAGGTTTAAACATAACATAAACATTCGTATTAAAACTAGCATACGAAATGTCAATACTTTCACCATAAACTATGAATGGTATAAAAATAGCACATCCACAGTCAAACATATCACAAAACCTTCAATACAATATAGAAGTTTTGTATCATAATAAATCATCTTAATATAAGCTTAAAATCCATCAAAGGATGTTGACATAGATGAAATCAAAACTATTTGAGAGAAATATCTCTTTTTTTGAAATCATTTAAAAGTCACACATTTATAAAGGAAGTAATTAAAAAGATATTTTTGAATCAAAGTGTCCCATACCACTTTGAAACTTTTGAAAGGAATTAAAATTTTTAAAAACATTCATGTCCATATAAATAAATCCTTAAAAACCATTTTAAAGACATTAATTAAAAAGATTTATAAAGATAAATCTTTAAAACATTTAAAATTCTGATTTTGATAAAGAGTACCTTTCTGAAATTCTTAAATTATTCATTTTGAAATCATTTAAAAGTCACATAATTATAAAATAAAACATTTACTTTGAAAATATCCTTGTAATCTTGTAAGGTAAGCGTTGAAAATTTTATAATGGCGGTAAATAGCCGCACCCTCCATATATGTTTAAAAAAACATTCTTACCTTAATTTTGTCGAAAAGGTTAAAAAGCACCTTGTTTGGAAAACGATGGAAAGATTCCTTTATAGACCTCTTATAAAAAGTCAAACAAGGGTATAAATGACTTTAACCCATATTCTTGTAAATAGTAAAAATGTTTTGAAATACATTTTTAAGAAACATGGATGAGGATGATAAAGAGATCCCAGTAGATTATTACGTATAAACAATCTCTGATAATGAAGAGATTGTGAAATAACCCTTACCTTGTACTTTTCCTTGGTTGGGGTAGGTTAACCTCCTGTATAATGGTGAAATAGTTGTTATTAAATTATACAAGAATCATATATATTAATATGATATCATATATGATCTTTTAACATTGATTTGTTAATAATATCTTAGAATTATCGTCGTTTCGGGAGTTAACTTACTCATTTTCTTTTATATGTTTTGTTACATAAGCCATGGTTGTTGTATATTATTCATATCCAGAATGATATCCAGTCCTTAAACATCATTTTTAAATCATCAAATGATAATTATACTTGAATGGATACGATGGAGAATGAATCTCATCGCGTTCGTGGAGACGGTAGTCCGTACGTACGCACGAGCGACAATATACTTCTTTTGATATTAAAATAATATATAAATGGATGGTATATCATATATACAGAATCATTAACATGTTATATTTATTATTTACATGATTTACACATCATTATTATACCCATCCAAATAATATTATATTGAATAACAATTACACCACGACGTGGAGACGGTAAGCCGTACGTACGCACGTATGGTGACATGTTATTCAAAGGGTGGATAGAATACTGAATATGATTGTACCATATTTATAATAACATCACAGTATATGTGAGATACTGGAGTTATTATTTTAGAATTGTAAGAACAAAGGAAGAAGAAGTGGAAGAAGAAATGAACTTGGAGAAGAGTGGTGAAATCATTACCTCTTCTTCGGGTTCTTCCTTTTGATTTGATCAAAAGGGCTCCTTAGGTTGGCTTTCTGATCAAACTAAGGACTCTAGGTTGTAGTGAGGGATGTTGGGAGAGTATTTGGTCAGAGTTTGGCCGAACCAAAAGGCTTTGAAGGTGTGAAGAAATGAGAAGGAGGAGTGCCCTTTTATAAGAGGGGTGAGGGGCACCTTTGGAAAAGCTAGAAATATTAATTTATAATAAATTCATATTCGGTTTCTAATGGCTCCAAAGTTGACTACTCAAAGGTTAAGGTTGGGATAGGTCGAAAACCACTCAACCAATAGAATTTAGACAGGTTTGGGTACTTATAGTAACATTATCTTTAAGTATTAACTCTAAGTTAATTAGTTTCACTTTTACAACGACTCTTTGTATTTTTATATAATATGCTTAATAAACTTACTATATACATCCAAGCGACCCCCAAGTGGTACATTAATGATGAACCTATCATGATATAAGTCTCTTGGCCGAACCTTATATTTTTAGGAATTTAATATCAATTAATAATATAATATTTCTTTTAAAAACTCTTTTATGTCAATTTTGACACTATTCAATAGTTGATTTTTTTGAAACTCATAACAGATTGATTACTTCGAAAAAAGTCAATTAACTCAATCCTAATATATCATATTATCCTAGAAAATTAGTTTAATTCATTAATAGTTTCATATTATATTTATTTGTGTATTTATAATATCAATTATTTTAATTGTTCACTATTATAGTAATTACTGCATCATCATTGTGTCATAAATAAAATAAATTATTTAATGTCTAAAAATTATAATTAAAATATAATTATGTAGGAAATCTTTTTATATTTCTAATGAATATTTATAATCTAAAATCCAACATATATAACCCTATGTAACAATTGTTTTGCTAAAAGATATATGCTTGTGTCATTTTTGTATTCATTTTGACTTAATTAAAATAAAGTGTCATTATCACTTACAAGTGGATCCATGGGGTCCCAAAATAGACCCAAAGATTCCCATGGTCGACCATGTATCAACCAATAGGGTTAAGACACGTTTTAGGGTAATTTATTATTATTATAATATTATTGTTTAACCCTTATTTACCGGATTTACCCTTAACCATGGTAAATAAAATATTTACCGCAGTAATTATTCAAAATGTCTAAAAATAAAAGTTACCTATTTACACAATTTGAACATCCTGATTCCAAATATGGAATCCATTTTCCTAAATTCAAAACACAGAAGTGGCAGAAATTAATTTAAAATTAATTCCCGATGTCAAAACAAAAAGCGTGTTTTTAAGAGATAATAACTATCAAAAGATTGACACTTGTTTATGTTCGGTTTAATTGTAAAATTATTTCCAATGACCAACATTATATTAAATGGTAAAAATATATTCTAAATATACTTTAAAACCACTCAAATTCACAATTTATCACTATTAATTATTTTGATTAAAAAAGTTGTTTTTAATTAAAATTTAGTAATTTTCACTATTCATCAAAATATGAAAGTTATCCGAAAAGTACCAAAATTTCACCTTAGGATAAATTCGATATTCCGAATCCAAAAATGAAGTCCATATTAAAATATAAAATATATATAATTTCAAAAAGTAGGTATTACTATTCATAACGGCTAGTTTGATTGGTTACGGTGTGTTAGAACTCGGTGTTGCGTACAACACACGCTAGCGTACCGTGGAAGCTTGGGATGTTTCATTTTAAATTTTTGATGTCCCCATTTAGTAAAAAAGTTTAAAATATAGTATCTAAAAAGGGTTCACTATTAAAATTTGGTAAAAGTGCAATACTGAAAATGAATTTGTTCTTACATTATGTCTAAGAAACTCATAATATGGATTCTAAAATTATAAGGATTATATAAAGTTTAAAATTTAGTTAACACTATTCATAACCTCTTTTGAATAGCTTGTTTGGTAAGTCATGGTGCGATTGAACTTGGTGTTGCGTGTAGTGAAAGTTATTGAATTATTTTGAAGAAATAACACACTATCAAATCTTGGGGTGTTACACCGTCCTCGCTTCCTACTGTCCGAACCCTCACCTGAAGCCATCATCCGACCAACCTGAGGCCTATTCCTCTAGTTTCCCTCCGCTATGAGTGCCTGATTCAGTGCCTCTGAAAAAGAACCCAGCCCGAAGATATTCACCTAGACCAAAATGGCATGTTGTAAGCCATCCTCGAAGCGCCTCACCCTAGTCATGTCATTGCTTACCAAACTAGGTGCAAAGTGAGACAGCTCAGCGAAAGTAGCAGCACAATACATGATGGACATGTCTCCCTACTGAAGACTCAAGAACTCCTGAGATCTCTTGGCTCTCAGTGTCTCTGGGTATAAGTTCTCAAAGAACCTATCCTCGAAGTCCTTCCATGCCATTCCCTCGTGTCTGCAAGCCTGAACCTGCACATACCACCAACGCTTTGCCGGTCCTCGAAGCATGTACGTCTCCATCTTGACCCTCCACCTTGGAAGCGTCTCGAGCTGCTCGAAGATCATCTTCATAATCTCTATTCATTTCTCAGTCACCTGTGGACCACCCTCACCCTGAAAAAGCGGCGGGTGCTGTGACTGGAACTCCTGCATCAAATATTCCATAGATGGCTCTGTACCCTAAGTGCCTCTGTCGATTTCCTTTTGGTTCTGTTGGGAATGGAATGGATATTGTTGAGTGATGTTGATCACAGGTTGGGCTTGGATTGGGTTATGTTGGGTGGTTATGATGATGGGATTGGGCGACATGGGCATCGATTTGCGGCAGGATGACTGCCAGGTTGGGCATGGCCCGAGTTACTGGGATGGCAAGGCCACCAGAATTGATTGACATGGTCACAGGGACATGAGGTGTCAGAGGTGTTGTGTCTTGAGTAATATTTTGGTGATTACCTCTCACCTAGAAAATTTGAGTAGTGTGCAAACAGAGAGACTCTGTGATGAGGTGGTTTTGACCACTCATGTGGGTATAAGACCCCATTAGTTGTGGTTTAGGTACTTTTGGTTTGGGGGTGCTTACCGTAGGAAGCCACGTGGAAGGTAAGGAGCCTTCAGGGGATATAATTGAGGCTACCGGGTTGGGGGCTAAGGCTCGCCGTTATTTGAGGGCAGACATCATTGTCCCTAAGGGTACTTTATTTGAGGACAGACATCGTTGTCCATCCGATTACATTATTTGAGGGCAGACATCGCTATCCCTTCGGTTACTTATTTGAGGACAGAAATCATTGTTCCTCTAGGTTACTACTATTGGGCGTGCCTTCTGGATGTCGATACTTGAGAGACACGGTGTCAGGGGGCACCTGGTGCTAGGTTACATGATAGTGATTCCGGCATTGGCCGAAGTAGGTGACACTCCCTGGTGGCTGCTAAGAACCAGTGGATTTTGTGTTTATTTGTGCATCGTCATGTTTACTTCTTTCCATATAAATGCATGTCTGCTTTAACACTTATATTAGGTATGCACTGTTGGGTGGTATCCTATTGAGATTCATCTCACACACTGAACGGGCCCTTCAGGACGCGTGCAGAATTTATGGATTTACGTGCAGGAAGGAGGCCAGCTTCAGGAGATTGGCTATTTTATCTATTGCATGGACGTAGTATGAACCTTGAAGTCTTGGCTATATGGAGTTTACTATGTTTTGTTTACTTTCCTTTATCAGCATGCTTGTTTGTAGCAACAATTGGTTAGCCATTCACGCCCTTTATATTTAGATATGTATGACCTTCTTTGGATGCATGTTTTGTTGTTCAGTGGTAGTTACAAGTGATCAGCATGTTGTTGTGTTTACTTTCTGCTGCTGTTGTTTACATTTATTGCTTCCACTATTTATCAATATTGAATGTGCTTATGCTCTGCGGGTCTGGTTCGAGTCTGCTGAGTCATTTATTCCACTGCATTTTTATTATTATACTCAGACCAGTACCTTTATTAATGTCCTCTGAGAGGGTATAGCCTCCCCACAATACCTATAAGACCCTCACTGCTAGTCGACAACCTTTGGCATTCGGGGAGGTGCACCTAATGTTGTAACTCCCAACACGTTTAGTACTGTTTGGGTGGCTGTTCGAGTCTGGGTCATTACAAAGTGATATCAGAGGAGTTCTTGATAGGGAGGAGGAGTGTCACTCTTGTAATATTTTAAAATAAAGGAACCTCACCCACGTTTTTTTTATTGAAATTGTATTCAATAATGGTCCAAGGTCTAGAAAAGGTAGTATAGGGTCTAAATATGGCCATAATATGGATTTTGTACAATTTTATAGGTTGTTTTGGGCCTTAAATTTATGGTTTAGTATCTTATTAAACATAATTTAACCTTAATCATTGTAATTAATTTTAATTACTTCACTAATATTTTGGTAAAAACCTAGGTTGAAATTATTATAAATTAGAATTTATTCTAATATCAGACATATAATTGACATAAATTAATTTAAATTTAATCCTCTAGTCTGTTTGACAATGCAGGGTTTTTTAAAGTAAAAACATTCAAAAGTTTGCTATGTTTTTATGTAAAATTTCAACGTGAAATTGATTATAATGAACTAAATTGGATTAATTGGTAAAAATATTATCTAATTAAAATTTTAAATCAATTTAAAATATAATTTAACCTTATAAATATATTATATGAAAAAAAAGTTTTGAATTAAAATCCAGTATCTTTAATAATTCATTAAAAAATGAAACCTTATAGAAAAATACCAAAAAAATTTCCAAACCAACTTTTTGTGTTTTTATTCTAATGATTATTTTGACATATTAAATCTATAAAATTTCCAAAAATTTTATTTGAAATGGGTTCTCCAATAAAATATGGTAAAAATAACTTTATAAAAATATAGGGTTTTAAGCATAAAATTGGGGTTGTTATTATCTTATGCATATCAAATCTATTGGATGGATATAAAAAATATTTTAATGAATATATATTTTATATATTATACTAATATCACTCACTAATTGTAATTATTTATATTTTAAGTATAAAAAACTTTGTGATTATAAAAATAGTTTCCTATAAAAATATTCCCTTTGTATTCAATTGGTTCGTTATAACTAATGAATTCATTTTATATTTGTGTAAACGATTGGTTTTTATAAATTAGATAGCACTATTAATAAATGATAACTTAAGGGATAAGTTAATTCCCAATAAATAATATTTTAATAATATATTATTTTTTGGTAAAACTTAGTTTTGTGTATAATGTATTCCCAGTTGGTGTCGTGTGAAAGGAATGTTTGACTTATTTCATTGAAAAACATCAAAGAAAAGTAATTCATTCAAAAAAAGTCCACAAAAACTCAAGGTGTTACACCAGGCCACTAAAAATGCATCCTAAAACCATGGTACAACTTGGAAACTCTTAAGTATACCACCAAAGAAGAGTTATGAACCTCATGAAAAAATCCATTAAACATCACCACTAGAAAAAAAACCTACCATGAAACAACATCCAGTTCTAACCCTTAAATGACCATCCCTATGGGGCATCACCATGGTGAACATGACTGCACATCATCTCTACCTCTAAGTCTCCCCACTAAGACTCCCCCACCTACTAAATTAGAGAAGTCTACACCATAATCTGAAATAAGTAGCTTCTAAAACTCTACACCCTTACATTTAAGTGGAAGGCTGACAACTCCTCCATTTCTCTCAAAGAATCCACAAAATCTTGAACAATAACCTTCCATGACTTCAGATCAAAGTGTTAGCCTCAAAATCCCCCTTTCCTAAGTTGTAGGATATCTCAAAATCATAATAATGAAAAACTCCATCTACCTCCACTTCTAAATGTTCATATCTTTCTAAGAAAAAATATATATCAAACTCTTGTGATCCATGAAGACCACAAAGTGACCCCTAATGAGGTAATTCCGGCAAAACATTAGTGTAAACACAAATGAATCTAGATATAGATCATGGGTGTCATAGTTTTACTCATGGGAATGAAACTGCCTTCACCCATAAGAGATCACTTCTCTATGATGCATCAACATGCACCCCAACCCCAGATGGGAAGCATAAAAAATCACCTCAAACATCACACCCTCCTTAGGCAACAAAAGAAACGGAGAACTAAACAACTTATGCTTTAGGAAACCAAAATCTTTATAACACTGATCATTCCACACAAAATATTGTTCCTTCTTGGTCAATACAATCAATGGGGATACAAATCAAGAGAAATCCATCAAAAGCCTCTGATAATATCCGATAAGGCTAAGAAAACTATGAACCTATGCAACATTCTGAGGTTATTTTAAGAAAAACTACCTCAACCTTCAGTGGTGTCGCTTAAAAACCCTACTAAAACACCACATGACTAAGGAAATTCACCTCTCATGTCCATAACATACATTTAGAAAACATTTCATATATCTAGTGGTGTCAAAGGACCTGCAAAATGGCTCTAAGATGCTTGAAATTCTCCTCTTCTGACTTCGAATAGATTAATATATCATCAATGAATATGATGAATAACAAGTCTAAGAACTCATGTAACACAAAGTTCATATACCACATGAGCACAAATGGTTCTTTAGTAATATTAAATGACAATACTATAAACTCAAAGTGAATATACTTGTATATGAAAGAATTATTCACAATATTACTCTCATTCACCCTCAATTGGTGATATCTATACTACAGATTGATCTTAGAAAACCATATCACCCATCTTAATTTCTCTAAAATATTATCTATCCCCCTAAGAGGGTAGAGGTTATTAACCATCACCTGATTCAACCTCTAGTAATCTATACAGAACCTCATTCCACTATCCACCTTTTTATAGAACAACTTTGGTGCACCCCATGACGACACACTGGGACAAATAAAATCCTTTAGTGTTAGATCATCAATTTGAATCCTAAAATCCTATAATAAATAAGGTTACATCTGATAAGGAGCCATTGAAATCAAAGAAACACCGTGCTACAAGTCTATCTCAAACTCAACATCACATCCAAGGGTATCATCACAACCTCCTTGAGGAAAACATCCAAGAACACCCCAAAGAACATGGGGACCTACAATATCATGACATATATTGATTATATTGAAAACAAAATCATTAAATAAATATTGGGATCCACATGACAACTTCCCACCTGATAATACCACTCACCAATGAAAATCACATACTGGATATCCACATCCGAGAATGAGACTCTCATATAGAAGCAGACAATAATATAATGTATGAAATACAACCATTCAATGCCGATGATACCATCATATGGATGTATTTTTATATATAAAATATATCCACATGGATAATGTTTCCCCATCATCTGTCTACATCCTTGAAACACATTACACAAGCTGGTCTGGCCTTCAACTACCACAATCAACACCAAGGGCACGAAAATAGTATCTATGTCTAGTCCCAAAGCACATGGTAGAGTGGGTGAAACAAAGGAGTTCAAATATCTTGAATCATAAAATTAACAAACAAGATTACTAAAAAACTGATCATACCTCTAATAATATCTGGCCCCATTGGAACTACAACCTCTATTGCATGAAACTGACCAAACCTAGTTTCTATGCCTATCCACAGATGACCACCTCCATGACCATGCTTAGGTCTAGGTATCTCAACCTGAGGAATATTCTGAGGTCAAACTCTACCTGTTCCATCTCACCACATTAGAGTAGATGCCTAATACCTATGCTGATAAAATGGTCTCACTGAAAACTAATACTGAGGTTGGCACTGAACCTATCCACATGTACTAAACTAATCTTAGGGAACCACTGGGAACTATTTATATTGATGTATAAGAACCCAAAAAAACACACTGACACAAATCCCAAAATAATATCTTGGAAACCATTATCCCCAGAAGTCCAAAAAGGAAGCTACTAAGTTCAACTCCCCACTCGAAGAAACCTCAAAGGTCCTAGTGCTTGATGCCTACCATTGAAAACAATACTCCTTAAGGAAACATTCTAGTTACCCTATCATTGAAAACCTCATCATGAGTGAATCCACTCAATCGCCTCTTCCTTATTCTGAACCTATGGATACATTGGCCACATAAAGGGAGTGACTACATGTTGGATAAAAGGATAGAGTGCTTCCTCAATACATCTCACATTATACTCCTCATTTGGAAAATAATCTTGGAAAAAATACAGAAGGTCCTTAGACTTAATTCCTAAATCCCACACTAACATACTCCCATGTTAAAGAGAAATATGATCCTACCACTTTACTACCTTCATACTCGAAAAAAGGAACACTTCCTAGAACTATTTCTAAAATTTAACCCACAAAACATCTGCATGATTCCTTTCTCCAAGATACAATTTCCACCACTTATGTGCAGATTCCTACATTTGACTAACTACAAAAGGAAACCAATATCCCATTGAGGCCCATATCAAACTGAAATCAATCTCCATATCCTTTAACGATTTTCTGTCTCCATAGCTGAAACACTTCCCTCATACTTCCCCAAATCATGCTTCTAGAAAGAAAACAACGCCATCTAGATAGTCTCATACTCCTCTATCATATTAGCCCTTTGAAGATCAACCGAATCATCTTATTGAACCTTAACTGATTGACCCACATGTGAGAAATGAATAGGATATATAGATGAAAGAGGAAAAAATATTTCCTAATCCCAGTTAGTATAAAATTTTGTTAAGATTTATTTTAATTGATTTTACTAATTTTAACCTTTCCAAAACAACCCAATTAAAACAAGAACAAAAGTCATCATGATGCATGTAACTTTCCTAGGTATCTAACCTACAAATAGTTTTTTCTCACTTAGTCATTCAATACACTTAGATCCCATTCAATAGATCATGGGGGGCCCAAAAATCTTGTGTCCTAGCTGGTCTCCATAGACTATGTCATGTACCAAGCTAAAGTGGAACTATTTCCATACCAACCCATTAAATCATCTCCATGGTTAACTCTAAAATACATCATATCTACCAAACATAACCTTTGATACCACTATGTAATGACCCTCCCTCCAAATATACCATAATGATGGGAGAGAGATAATGACTCCTTAGTCCCACCTCTAGCAGGCCTCAGGTTGGAAACTAGCATTGAGGGTATAAAAAATATCATGTATGGAGGCATTACCCTCTATAATATAAATAAAACCGATAGATACGATGAATCATCCACCATAAACTCCATGAAATAATATAAATTGAAACAAAAAACAACCCACATGCATGTATAATTAAAACTAATACTGAATTTTTTTTCTAAAGTAAATACCAAAAAACAAAGATAAAGTAGTGACGTAACACCTATCCAAAGGTCCAGGCTAGTAATGTCCAGTACGATCCATGTAATCCTCCTGGAAACCAAAGAATAGTTATATATATAGGGTGAGCATACAATTATACTTTGTAAGAAAGAGAAATTCTCTTGTGCACATGTCAAAGAAGCATACTAATGAACCTGTGAGAAAATAAAAGAACCAACAACACTTAAATAGGCATACTAGCCAAATCCAACCTCACTAAGGCACACTCACAAAATAACTCATGATATGTAAAATAATATAACAAGAATAAAATCAATAAGGGAAACTCACACCGATATCCCACTGGTTTTATGCTCTCATACCCTAACATCGTACATCGTGGTGCTCACTTCTCTTCTATAAAATAAACTACCCCACAAACACAGTCACATCCCATCACGCCTGCAGGTACCTGGGATCGGTGCCCAAAAAGCATGACCACATCACATCTCGCCTGAAAACACCTGGGTCACAACAAAACCATAATAATAACTAGAGAATATGGTATCATGAAAATGTTTGAAATAAACCCCGTTCCCTCCTTCTACCATGAATTACCACCACCATAGTCTCCCCATAATCACGATCATATCATATCTCACCCAAAAACATCCGGACCACTGCCCCACAAACATGGTCACATTTCGCCCAAAAATGAATAGGCTATCAAAACCATGATATAATGAATTAATAAACCTTTATCCATCACACCATGTTAAGTAACTACCTCATCTAGAATAGAGAGTAGAAAGAGAGGGTAACTAACTATTCATCCTCCTAATTAGATGTTAGAAAAACACCCCTTTCATGACATTACAGGTGTCAAAACATGGTGATCAACATTGGTGGGGTGTGTATAAAAATAATAAGGAATATAAAAGTATATACATATAGACACACACAACCCCAACATATTGTTTCACAACAAAACACTAATTAAGTCACAACATCTTCACTTTTTTTGCCACCTATAAATGCATAACACCACAAAATCCACAATCCACAAGCCCCATATCACATTTCCAACCAATTCCCATTATTAAGAAAATTAATTTCATTATTAATCATCTGTAACATTTAACCACATATACCACAATTTATTTATTCATTATAAACTTCCATATCATTAATCAAATGATACCCTATCCATTTAAAATGTTATTAAACAAGTTATTTATACAATCACTACCCGGTCATCTAGCACAAAAAACCACCACCTCACCTCCCCAAAATTGTGAAAAAAAAATTTCCTCCCCAAAATAATGAAAAAATAAAACACATTTCCATCCCGAAATCATTACAAAAAAACCACCATTCCACCCCAAAAGCACAGAAAGACAAACACCTCACCTCTCCAAAATCAAGACCAAAAAACCAACTCACTTCCCCAAAAGCACAACCAAAAAATCACCTTAACACCCCAAAATCACAACCAATAAACCACCCCACCACCCTAAAATAACAACAAGAAACCATCACCCCCACATTCCCCAACCAAACATCACCTCCGCATAAGAATGACCACACATGATAACACATAAATACCAATTCAAAGATTTAAAAATGTCTTTTCATCACATTCCACTTTATCTTAGGGGTTTTATCACACAATACATAATCTCAGAGAAACCATTTTATTAACCAAATACACGTGGTTAAAAAATTTATATTTTACAGTCATTTAAAAACAAACACAACATGCAGAATTACTATAACACATATCATCCAGTGAAAAAAATCCCCAATAACTAAAATTTTCAGCAGGGCATCATGCCCACACAATCAAAATATCACAATAATAATAAGGTTGTAAAAACATTTTAATCAAACCCCTTTACCATTAAATATTAATTAAATAATTATTTATCTTTAATTAATCTTGAACAACCATAAACTAGAGATAAAAAATAGTAAACCCTACCTTAATGATACACAACAAAGAGAAAAAATGGAATCTGTACCTGAAAGAATCCTTTGAACTCATTGCAAACCACAAGATGAAGAAGAACTTCCTAGAAAACTCAACCACACCATGAAAAATCATAGATAAACCTATACCACACCCAAGGATCATCAAAATTAATCCCAAACACTGAAACCGAAAAAAAACACAACATCATAGAAAAACTCTAAATTAGAATATATGGAAATGGATGAGAATGAGCAGATAAATAACTCTGGATGGAAGATGAGAAGATTAGATTCAATCTCAACTGAATGGAATCCCAAAATTCTAAGGGAGGGAACTTCTAGTTTCCTAGAATGAGATAGGGAGTAATGTTCATAGGGTTTGAGAAATAACCCTGAGCACTGAAGCCTTTAAATATTCACTACATAGGATATTTACATAGCATGTAATCCCTACATTTAATTTAAATTTAAAGATTTAATTTTCAATAAAAATGAACCACCTAACATAATTAAAAACTTGAATTTATTACACGTCATGAATTCCACTTACATGAAATGTACCCTTTTAAAAATCTATGTCTTACCACATAAAATTAATGAACCACCTGGCTAAAAAAACTGTAAAACAACATTATATGTCGTGTAATACATTTACACGGTGTGCATTTTTTATAAAAACTATTCTATAGCTCATACTCCATAGAAAACTCCAAGAACCTCCTCCAAAAGCCTCCAACCACAAAAAACGGCAATATAGCATACTAGGAAGTCACGAAAAATTATATCATGATTTCCAAAGGAGGAATCCTTTTATCTATATATAGGTTATACTATTGTTTAATGACATATCATGAGGACTAATAGGTGGAAGATTCATAGACATGGATTGTGTGGGAATTATTCCTAAGAGGCCCTTTCTAGCTCAACCTAATGAAGGGTTCAGGTGATGAGGTTTCAATAATTTATTGAGAAGTGTTTCTCTCATGGTATTTAAGGGGACCCAAAATAGAATCTCAATCAATGGCACAAGAAAGGGAACAAGATGATAATGATGGCTCAAGGTATTTTAGGGAGTGTGGAGGAGTATCTTGACTCTTTATATTTCAGGGGTGGATATTAGGGATGTATAAGTTGAAACCAAAAATAAATTCAACTCAGCATGAAAATTTTATGGTGTGAATATTCATTTTTCATTTTTTTTTCGTAGTAGCAAAGGGATTGAGACAGAGGGCTAGGACCGAATCCCGACACAAAACCTTATTGGGGATGTGGTGGAATAGCCCCATGGTATAGACCAAGAGGTGTGAGGGTTGGATTTTCATTAAAATATACGGGATTCACAAATATTATAGTTTCATGAAAGATATGGTTTTTAATATTCTCAAATTTCATGAAAGTATGCTTAGTGAAAGGAGGGATCCAAAGGGATCTGAAAAACATTATTTCTTGAAACATTGGAGTTTTATAAAAATTGAAGTTTAGTGAGGAATGAATATCTTACAAAAATAGTGTTCATCATGGATAGATGATTCATGAAACATCCTAAAAAACTAACCCATATATGGAAGGTCTGGTTTGAGGGAATTTTCAAAAGATTACACATGGGGAAATGAGTTACATTAATTCAAAAAACTCTTTGGAGTTTGATGAATTGAGAGTGTGATGTCCCATATTGGAATGTTCTCCTCATAATGATTAATTTAGGGGGTTTTTATATTCTCATTTGAGGTTAGGGACTATTTTTTTTTAATAATAACGGACTTATTGAAATATTAATACTTTCAAGATGGAAGGGGTTCTGCAAACAAATATATGCTACCTGAAGTTTACCGCTTTAGTCTCTACATAGTCAGGTGACTTCTGAAAATCAAAGATAAATTTCCTAAAATATAAAATATTTTAAATAAGTTTGAGTTTCAATAAATGTTTATATTCATAGAATTTTTATCTTTGGTGAATTTTTGAGTTTTGAAAAATTCTGTACTTTATTCCAGAATCACCCTTACAAGCCATTTTCATCAACTTGACTTAAAACTACAATAAATTTTGATTCATAAGTTGGTTTAGGATTCATGAATTGTAATATTGAAGCTTGAAAAATGAAGTATGATTTTGTATCATCGTCTTCAGTGTTTTATACATTTTGGGATACTTTTTTCATCATCAACTCACATCATGAATGTTATTCACGATATGAACCTTAAAGGAATATAGGGCCTGAATTTAGAACATGAAGTTATTTAAGCAACTAGGAAGATGGAATAACAAGTCATGAAATAACATATATCTTTAAACTGTGACACATGTAAATATATCCCATAGAATATTTCATAGCATGAATTAATACCTGAGAAGTTTGACCCCACAAATTACACATTGTGAAAACACAATTCACAATATAAAACCATCAGACAGACAAAGAATCACATATTTTTGAAAACATTAATACTTATGACCCTTTTAAATACCATTTTATGATATAAGAACACAAATTACCATTTTTAATGTCCCTTAACCCTGAACTATCTCACGTGGCCAAAAGGGTTGGTTACAAGAACTCAAGGGCCCCTCCCCATACACTAGAGGACGATGACTAGTATCGAGGGTGTGTTATGTATAGTGGGGAGAATATACCCCTAGTATTAAGTGTCTTAGTATTAGAAAATAAACCATATAAAAGAAAGAAATCAAATTATAGAAATAGCATAAAAACAAAAATAAGGGCCAACTGAATAATCTAGTAAATAATAAAGGAATAATGTAATGATGTACTAGAATGTAACTTTCAAGTAAAAGACTAGAATAAACAAATAAAGACTCAAAATTTCCTGGTCTCGAACCCCATATTGGTCCCACCTACAATCTCTAGCCTATACATGAAGAAAACAATCAACAACAAGTTACTTTTCCCTTGTCCAAACCTGCATCCACATAATTTACTCGGGTACCAAACGGAAGCCCGAATAGGGTGTGAGTATAAATCAGTAGGTCGACACAACAATGTCTAAACTAACCAGTTTGATAATAATTTATGAAATAAAGTAATAAATAGGTGTATTAATTAAATGAAAAATTAATAAAATACAAAAACAACATGCTTTGGCTCTGTGCTAGAATATATCTAAGCATATATTAAGACTATGCCAATCATAACCATATAAGAAATGTAAAATAACCTAATTTAGTTCCATACCATAATATCCTAGAGCATGTATTATGACTATGCCAACCGCAACAATATAACCATTGAAAATTCACAACAAGCCAGGTCAAAGACCTATAAGCATTACAATATCTGGGTCAAATCCCTATAAGAATTACAACATGGGACTGAGCATAACCCCTATATATATTAATTACAACATAGGGAAAGCCTGAGACCGCTCAATATCAACATTACAACATATAAGCATGCAAGTTATTGAGACAAGCCTAATATATAATAATTTTAGCATGGAACACAAGTCTTGTCAGACAAAATGGATATCACAATATCACATCATAAAACTCAATGGTTAAAAAAATGAAAATTACCTTTTATCTTTTATATACAACTTTCAATTAAATCACAATTGATTAATAGTTATGAAAATTAGAAATAACCAAAAATTTAGGGATACTATTTCGAACAAACACCTAAGGTCTCATGTCATGATAAACACACTTTTACCATTATCCAATTCAATTATATTCTTGGTTCGCTCACCCCATAGCTAAGCATAATCCGACTCATAAGTCAATCTATGACAAAATGAAATCAAAGAATAATCCCATTCATTGTATAATTTTTTTGGGTGCATATAGTGTTGGATCAATTGTAATATTACATAAAATTAGAAATTATCAACCCATAGGGTTAAGATTTAAACCCCTACCTTTAAATGTGGATCCAAGAACACATCCAATGAAAAAATTCCATGAGGAAAATGTGAAGATTAATGCCAAGAGAATGTAGGGATTACTCACAAAATTGGTATGTTCATATGGGAAGTTGTCGCTCTAAAAATTTCTTGTAGGGTTACCCTATGTCGAGAGGAGAAGAGATGCAGTAGAATGAAACAAAATTCATCCGCACAACATGTTTAAAATAACAGGTTGGGTAATTACCATTCATGTAATTTGGTTAAGTGTAGTTTAAATATTTTTAATAGAATGCACTAAAAAACCAAACACGTCATATTTATTTTAATAAAAATACCTAAACAATTACATGGCATGAAATCCCTTTACATGACATGTAAATGTTTTGAAGATGGGTTTTTAGCCCATTTTCCCTTTAAACAACCCAAAACTCCTTTAAAGTATCTCAACTTACTAAGAACCCATGAAACACTTAACCCATTTATACCTATAATTCATTAATTCAAACAAACATACATCCATGAACTTCCGGTCATTTTACCTAACAAAAGGCTCTCCATATCCGAATAAGACTCTACTATCATGGTGCAATCAAAAAATTAAAAGAGGAATGTACCTAGAAAAATATGGGATCTTACACATTTGTTGACACAATTAATGGTATCAAGGGTGATTTCTTCCCTATAAATAAATGGGCAGGGGGATGAGAAAATCATCAGTTCCCAATGATCTTCTACTAAAATATGGAATAGGGATACTACAACATTAGGTTCTCTTTTGGAATTTTGTTTTTAATTTCTTTTTCAATATAACCGTTATTAAAGTTTTAATAAAAAAATTACACTATTATTACAATCCCATATCATTCCCTATTCCCATATTCCTCCGTGATATCGTGCACTTTTCAATGAAAAGTAACTGACCTGAGGCATAACCTTGGGTGCAGTTTCATGGAATTATAAATTGATGCACTTTAAATTATTAATTATTTTAATTTAATTTGCGGTGAATGAGAGGGTGGAGAATTAGTTATATGACCATTAATAACTGTATAAATCTAGAATTCATTCCTATTTTATAATAAGATGAGGTGAAATTTGGTGTGCTGTAGAGGTTTCATACTCATGCAAAAATCCCACTCAAGGTAGAGAATATAAATCCATGCACAATGGAATAGATTATCAAAATAAATTTAATTAATAATAATGAATAATGAAGGATCCCACATAACCAAACCACAATACCATGAAATTTAATTCTAATTTCATTCATTATTTTGCAACTTAATTTATTTTAGTTTTTCAATGCATCCATTTTAATTTATTTTAAAAAATAAAAAAACCATCACTTTTATAAAATAATAAAAAAAAATAATTATATTAGGTTAATTAGAAATTATTGATTGATTGACTACGATTCTCCTCAGATGAGGCTACCTTGGTTAGCCTCTATGATGCATTAGGAAAGTAGATTTTTTTTCTATGCCCCATGAAATACTTATGTCATTATATCATTCTATAGTTTCATACTATTATGATTGATCTATGGATAGTGAACTATTCAAGATTTTACTCTAGAAAAGTTAAGGCCCCAGAGGATAGTTATTTGAGCATTCATATTTTTTGAAAGGAAACATAATACAAATAATTTATTCACTATAAACATGATTAGATTGTGTCAATTTAGGACTTAATAAGTTTCCCATTATTCTATGATTCTTTTAAGGATTATTTCGGGAATCCCATTCTACTCTTTATTTCTATATCATAGCCATTGATTTAGTGATGTGTAACCATTTATTTGGATTGTTTTTTTATTTTATCTATTGATGTTTGGTTTCCTATTGTGTTTAATTTTTACCATATTATTATTTTATATTAGTTTCAAATTGATTTTTTCAAAATAGTTCTGAGAGTGTGGTTTTATGGTAAAGGGTGATGTTTGGTTTATTAAAGGGTATGATAAATTATTTTAAAAAATAAAATAAAATATTAAAAATATTATTATAATTTTTAATGTATACTTTCCATGGATTATAAGTTTTTTCTTTGAAAATGATGGCATCACCATTGTTTTGTTCTAAAAAAATGGGTGGATGTTTTATTTAAAAAAGATAATTTATGTGATTTGTTTTATTTAAAATTTTATATAGGGAAAACATAATTTCAAATTTTATTTTAATCTTGAATTTATGAAATGTTTGATAAAATGAATTACATATTCTCTTTCGTGAAATATTATAGGGAATATTTTACTTACACCCTATATATACACCGATGTGTGGGTATATATTCAATTTTCATGTTTCTCTTAGGTGATAAAGTTATTTATCCCCTTTTTAGTTTTTTTTCTATTTGTGGATATGTTGTGATATGGTGGTGACCATGAATCACCTGGATTTGGTATAATAACTATTTATGAATTCGTTTTATTTTTAGGATATTTATGTGTCAACCAAGTCTATCAGTTGTATCTTTATTTATAGTCTTACCAGATTTAGAAAATTGATTTATTTTTTATTCTATGTATTATTATGTTGTTTTCACCAATTTAAACTGGTTATGTTCCCAAATTATAATCATCAATTTTATTTATTATGTCACATTTGGTTTCTTATGACACTTAGGCAATACTTGGTTTGTTTTATTATTTCAAATAAGTTTATTATATCTTCATAGAAGTATAATTTATAGATGTTTCATGTTGAATTGTTAGTTATTTTTCCTTTATTGGTTTTATTAGTATTATTATACAAGGAAAAAACCATTCCCAATTTTTTTTTCTTGATACCCATGCACTAGTGGACATCCCATTAGGATCAGTAAAAACCTTCAGGACTTGTGATAAGATAGCTTGGAGGATAGTTTATGATACGATGGGGGTGGTTATCTAAATTATATATATCAAATAGAAGTAAAAATCTATTCCCTTAATGGGAATTTAGTCAAGGAAGTGTACATGATTTAGCACAAAGGTTTTAAAGTTTGACATAGTATTACTAAGCTATGAAAATTTCAATGGTCTATTTATGTGTTAAAGAAATATTCTCAGAGTTAGAATATCTAGTTTGACAATACTATCAATGAGTTTAACATCATCAATAATATAAAAAATTCTTATGCATAAAAGTGGGTTAGTGGGAGTGTTGTGGAATTTCAATTTTTTTATAAGGATAAAAATCTATAGATTAGAAATGATATTCTAACTTCACATTTTTTGGGTATAAATGGAAAAGTTATTTTTGATGAAATACATGGGTGATGTATAATAAATAATAAGAGTTCATATTTATATTGATATATATATAAAAGGATTATTGGATTGAGTTAGAGCACTTATATTTGTAAATTGATAAAGATATTCAGTGTAGAGAACTCCAAGAAGGTGTTTTTACTAGTGTTATATTGCATGGGTTTTACCAAGATCGAAGAACATCTAAATAATTAGAAAGAAGAAACACAGATAATATTTATTACACACCTATGTTATGATCTATCACATATTACATTTTGTGTACTCAAGAAAATGTCTCTAGTGGTTTGAGAATAATAAGTAGATACCTGTCTAATTTAGGAAAGTGTCACTAGATTACTATGAAGAACATATTTATGTTGATAAAAAAAATACAAGTATATGTTCTTGGTCTTTGGAGGTGATCTAAATCTCATTACAAGGGGATATACAAATTCTAATTTCCAAACAGTATGAGATATCAATGTAGCTTTATGTTTTACCCTCAATTATAGTGCTATAATTTGAATGATTTCCAAATAAACCACTATAGAAGACTCAATGACACCTATGAAGTACATCACTATATTAAATACCACAAAAGAAGGTGTTTGGATTAAAAAGTTAATCACTGAACTTGGGATAGTTCTTATAATTTTATAATAAATTGATATTAACTATGACAAAAATGGAGCTATTTATCAGGCCAAGTAACCTTGGTCTGAGAATAAAACCAAACACATACTTTGAAAATACTATCTCATTTGAAAATTCATATAGCTCGGTTATGTAATGACCAGTTTGGTAACTATAGAATACAATGTAATAGATGAATTGAGAATTCCATTAATTCAACAAAAACATAAGGCCAACATAAATTCCCCAGGTATGAGGTACATGAGAGACTAGATATAATATTTGTTTAATATAAATTTATCATGGTTTTATGATAAAGGAAAAATCCATTTAAAATCCATTATATATATATATATATATAATATTAACAGTGTAATGATAAAATCCCTCAAATTATGGCCTTGATTCATCCCAAATCAATGATCATCTTGGAGTATTATGGGTTATGATAATTGATAGATATATGGAATAAAGACATAATATCACATGAAATTTTTATTAAATTTGAATCATATTATTACTTATGATATAAGGATATCGAAACATCACTATCTAGTCTAATAATAGTATATAATATGGTCAAGTTGTTAGTTTGTGTTATATGTTAAACCATGTTGTTCGATTTACATAAGCACCCTATGAACAATTGAGGAATTAAAACATTAATTTTTTATCATTAAATAATCATAAAATACTATCATTTATGGACAATGTTTCATAAGATATATCATTTTAGATAACCATTGATTCATTTTTTTAATAAATACAAGAATGGTTGAAACACTTATCATAAGATACATAATGTATAAGTAAATGATTAAGATGGTTTATAAGTGTCCTAGGGATTATATATAGTGGTCCGCTCCACCTACAGATTCTCCCTTTACTCTCTCCTCCCCTTTCATTAACTTCATGAGATATTAGCATATTATTGATGAAAGGAGGGTCCTTACCAAATTATTTGGTGATTTAGATTATCCCCAAAATACTATTTAGTGGGAATTATATTTTTTCAATTCCTAAGTGATTTTTATCCAGAAAGTTATTTAAGAGAAGAGTAGCATCTATCAATGGTTAAAGGTGCATTGTTTTCATTATTTATATTCATACAAGGTTTCAGTTTCAATGCATGGTGATCTTGGGATTTGAGGTTTCTAATATTCATTACTAATTTTATTTAGTGTTATTGAATCCTTAGAAACCTATCATTAGAATAATTGTTTCACTTCTTAATGATTCATGAAATACTGTTTTAAATATTAAAAAAATTCAAATATCTTATTTAATTCATTTTTGATATTATAATATACAATATAGAAATTGATTTTTGTTTGGATTTACATTATGTGTTATATTAAGGCATGATAATATCATCTTGTATAATATACTCTATTATAAAAAGTGACATAATGCAATTATTTGGTTTTTGATATATTACAGTGCATTTTGTGTCCTATAACAATGTATGATACCATTGGTTTCAATCTTAAGGTAATATTAAAATAGAGCATCACATCAATTCAGTGATATCGATGCAAATCGTAAAATACATATTGAAATTAACTGAAGGTGATATTGAAACTTATTATAGACAATGTAAATTATATAGAATGGTTTATAGGTTCCCTAATTATCTTTGATGGGTAACTAAATATAAAACATAATATAAACCATAAATTATAGCTACTTCTGTCTTACGATATATTGATATCATAAAATACAATTTAGTTGTGAAAATTTAAATTTTATTATTTTCAATTATTATTTTAATTATATAATATATAAATAGTTTATATATTATATTAAAAACTATTTTGGGACAATTATTTAATTTATAATTTATTATAAATAAATTAATTAAAAAATGTTTATAAGTAATTTATTAAATAATAAGTGTTAGATTATATCTAAAGTGAACACTTTTGAATTCCTTGATTGTATAACTCAGTTGGCCTTGCCAAAGCTAGGTGACCCATGATTTTATTGTATAAGGAATGCACGTAATGAGGTAAACCAAACCATTAGGTTCCTTATTTTGGGAATGTTATTTGGGTTATACTTAAATGGGTAACCCTAATTGTTAGTATAAAAAGGTAATAGTGTTGGGTGAATCTTTATATCCAAGATTAATATGTGATATGATTGACAAAATTGTCTACCATATATATTTGTGAATTATTTACAAGCTTAACTATTTTAATTAATGAAATATATATATATATATTTTCTCAAATGTATATAATTTTTCTTAAAAGGGGTTATCATTTTAGTGGAATCACATTTAATAAATTTATTTATTAAATGATTATAAAAGAATATAATCATCTAAAAAAAGATTTATTTTTTAGATATAGAATCATAATTATTGAACATTAGTTTTAGGTAAACCTAATAAAAAGTAAGATCTTAATGTAAGTAGCTTCTTAGGAAAATAAAAAACAAAATAATTATTCTTAATCAAGTTGGGTGAAATCATAGTTTTAATGAAAACCCTTACTCGAGTAACCAACTATTGAAATTGTTCAACACTTGAATCATGATGCTTATGAGAAGCATAAAATGAGTCATTTGAGGTTTCAAAGGAAATAAATTCAAGGTGGATGAAGGAAATTTAGTCTCCAATCATATATTTGACATGATTGAGTATATTAATGGCTTGGAGTGACTTAAGGTTCCTTATAAGTATTTTTATAGCTATGAAATTCATTCTAGAATCATCATTATAATTTTTTTAACAATGTGAATAAGTTTTAATAAAAGTTTACCTGTTATTATCAAAGGGTTGATTATAGATTAATTGATCAGGAAATATTTTGATTTTGGTACTATATTGGTAGTACATGTGTGTAAAATTTAAAATTAGAAGAAGAAAATTTAGTTAGAAAGTTTAATAATGTTTCATCAAATATCTAGTCAAGGTAATTGAAATCTAAAGGTAGTTTCATTGAGGAAGATCATTATTTCCTTGTGATGGAATTATTGAAGTTACCAAAAATAGTTTGGGAAACTTCATGGAATGTATATGTTAGATATTAGTGTTATATAAATAATTTTTTTATTATTTTTCGATATGGTACCAAATTTATAATTTATAAATTTTATAGATACAAAATAGTGAAAAATCAAGATAATAATAGATGGATATTATTGTCTACATTCAAATGATGAATAAATGGTAGAAAAAATCATGGATTTGAATGAAATGGAATACATCAAGCACACATATATCTAAATAATGGATGCATATTTTAATATTATTTCTCTTAAATGAAATGATAAGTTATTTATTATTAACAATATGAGATTATGGTTTTAATACACATGGTTTTTGATTTATTAGGTCCTATAACATATTTTAGAATAAGATAAATATTAAATGATTTTTATCTAGGATAAATGAGTTTATCCATATTTTTTTTAAATTATGGGGGATGTGATCCCACCAACCATGAGTGAAATATTTTAAAGAATAAAATATTATTTTTAGAATAATTATCCAAACAAATAGAACACCATATATTATATGAATACAATAGTTTATTTGTTAAATATTCATATCAAATAAAATAAGTATTATTTACAAACATGATAGAAGTTTTTGTATATTAGTATGATATTATAAATAGAATATAGTTTCTAAGAGATTTATGGGAACATATTTGGACCCATATAAGTGTAAATTTTAACAAGTTAAGGACTATACAAGCCAAAATACAAATTTAATATCACCTAAATATCCTAAAAGAGTTTAGGATGTGTTGTTAAGTGTAAAGTATTATGAGGTTTTCGAAAATTGGTCTCAAGGAAAATGTTTAATGGAATATTTCCCAAAAATATGACAATTATGAACTTAGAAAGAGTTCTAAATAGATATCATATGTTAATAAAATTTTAACTTCTAATGTTATGAAGTTAATGAGTTTGAATATATTTTCAGTAAAATTAAACATTAGGAATAACATTTTTAGGACTCCCCATTATTTAAACTGACCTTATTCATATATGTTAATCACTAAGAGAGTTTAATAAGATGATTTTATTAGATTTTCATATTGAGATATGATAGGAATTACAATGATATGTAATGAGTTTAACAAAAACATAAAATTTCAACAATCATAAGGCCTCTCTAGTGATCTATTATATGTGATTTGATTATATGTAATTTTATATATGGATTTTTAAGTATTTATAAAATATTTTATTAATATTAAATTCATCATTCTATAAAAAATACAATTTATAATTTAATATTATTTAGGTTGGTTGCATATATAATGTCAAGTGAAATGATAATTAACCTCTTAAATTATGAGTTTGAGTTATTCTTAACTGATGTTCATTATGGTGTTCTATATATTATGATGAAATGTTAATTCTAACATGTATAAGATTTCATATAAAGACATAGAACATGATCATGAGGTATATAAAGAGTTATTTATAGTGGATGACTCACCAAGTATACCATATTGAGTGTCATACACTAAAAATCTGGTATATATGGGTTTTATATTTTATATTTTGAATTCTATAATATAAGATACTAGAAGGATACCTATCAGGATAAACATCATAATTTTTTACCTTTTCTTACACATTCCATTCAGATTATCTAATAAGGGGGTGGTTTCTTATGTTGATGATCTTGTCATCAGTTGTGGCTTAAAAAATGTAATACTTTTCCTCTCATATAAAAATTATGACATATAGGTCCTCATTTGAGATATACTAACTAAGTGTATGGTCATACCAAGATAATACATATGATTTTATTATCTATTGGATGAGGTGCATGTGTGTTCTCATCCATAATGATGAATGAAATGTTATGTATTCATCGACCTAGTCATTTTATACTTAGAGATTCATGAATATAAGAGTAGGCATAATGGATTGAATTACTATATTTATTGTGGTTTCCCAATTTCATAGAAAAATAGATCTTATGAAAATGCATGATTGTATATGACACAATTGGAGAAAACATGTATATAAATACATGTGTTTAATTAGAATCACACAAGACCCCTTTATAACTTGAGTAACACTAATGATTTTCTTGAGGCTGCACTTTGATTACATTTATGAAATTGGAAAAAAATATTTATTATTATGGTATAAATACCCATGGGACAACAATTTTTAGTTGACTAAATAGGGATTGCATTTTAGAAACCACATATTGTTTATCTTAATGTCTTATAGAGTTGATTAAAAAGATGTTTTGGATCAGTTTTAGACAAGGTGTTATATATCATGTGATAAACAATAAATTTGGTCATATAAATAAAAACATATTTTTTGAAGATATACAAAATTAGTTTTGGATATGGTTACGCAATCTATTATATATGATTCTATATAAGGTACAATGACACAATTCCTAAGAGGCTTTAGTAAAATTGGATGATTGATATAGATATTCCCTAAATCTATAAGATCATTTGATGAGTTTAATTCTTTTAGAGTGTATTGTTACTTTGGAAATAGAGAAATTATAAATTCAATTCCAAGAACATTTATGGTGCACAGTATAGAAAAGTCATATGGTTGTGTTATATGTTAAACCACATTGTACAATTCTCATAAACTCCATATAATCGATTAATACATTTGAATTTTAAGTGTTAGCACTTAAGAATATTCTATTAAAACAATTTAGTGATAAAATTTAATTATTTGATAAATTTGGGAGAATAATTGGTGTATTAATATGACATTTTCATGAATGAACTATAAACTACTCATATGGTACATAACGTATGAGTAAATTCTTGATAAGGCATAGGAATGTATCGAGGCCTATATAATGAGGTTAATTCCAGTGAGATAGTTATTCATTCAATACTTCTTAGTTTTTTTACTGATTATATCATTAGTATCCACTCCTGATCCCTTATAATCATGAGATACTAGAAGAACATGTAATAAAGGATGGTCTTCCAAATTTTTTTGGGTGATTATTTTTAGCCCATAGATACACCATGAAGGGAAGAGTCATTCAACTACTCCTTAGTGATATTCATCAAGCACTTGATTTATGATTGGAGAAAAATCTATTGATGTTGAAATTTATATAGTATTCTTTATTTATATTAATTAATGGCTTCAGTTTCAATGTATAGTGGTCTTGTAATTTGAGATTAATACCATATTCTTCTTGGTTGAACAAGTGTTATTTGTTCGTTAGGAACCATTAAATAATATATTAAGATTATATTTAGTGAAATATTATATTCGATATAGATTATTTCACACCCATTTGTTACTGTTGAGGTATTTTATTTACTTTTTTGAGTTTTTTATAGATTCCAAGATTTTCATTTTTAGGTGGTTTTAGATGCTTATATGGTAACTAATAAAGTTTTAGGCTGTAGGAAGATAGAGGACCACTCCACAAAATGAGGTGTTACTATGTAGTAGAGGTTTAGGCGAGGCTCCACGACATAGAAGATAGGGTTATAGTATGAATTTCATGTGATAAAAAAGGATATAGTTCAACTATAAATGATTAACCATGGATGTGTATAGAAAAGAGGCCCAACTCCCCTATCATGGTTGGCACCCCTACATCATGGTCCATAGACCACACTATAGAGTGTTTAGGAAAGGGGACCCCTCTGACAGGTTTGATCTAGCTATGTTGTGGTCCTAATAATATGATGAAATTTATACCCTAAGAGGTTGTTCCATAGTGTAGGGACCTAGAATATTTTGTGAAGGGAACCAGGTGGTGTTTTTTCACTTTGGTGTCCAGGAAACACCTTAATCTCCTATAAGTCTATTTTTAAAGGGATATACTGACCCAATTTCCCTCCTAGGATTAAAGGGGTTTCAACCCTCTTCCTATACTCTTATTTGGTCTAGCTAGGAACACATAATGGAGATTCCTCACTCCCTCCTACTTTGATCTTTAGTTTTTTCAACCTATTTTTCAGGAAATTATCTCAAGGTAAACCCCTCCATTTCTATTTCCCTTCATTCCCCCTCCATCTCCCTCTATTTTTATCTTCATTCCACTTCACCTCTTAAACCTTAGTGGCAACATAACTCAAATTTATTTTTCAAGGTTGTCTTAATAATGTGTGTTTTTAGGGATTTATTAAGACTAATCGAGGTTTTTTTGAGTGATCACCATCATAGAAGATAAATTTTTACTTGATTTGTGTTTATCCGTGGTATATTGTTTTTGTTCATTTCCTTTCTTTATCATATTATTTGGAACTTGATGTTTTTAAATGTTTTATTTCATCAATTAAAAATATATATAATTGTTAAAGGGGATTTACAAAAAATATTGAGTGAATTATCACATATCCTAAAGTGTATTTCAAAGGGATTTTTTTATTAAAAAGTTGCTTGGGTGTAAAGTGTTTATAAAAATACTTTGATGAAATGTTTCAAGTGAAGTAGGAATTGTAAATTATTTTTAATCCATTTTGGATATGAATTTAATAAAAGGTATGTTTTAATTTCTTAAATGGATTTAGATAAAAAATTGATGATATTTTAAGTCAATATGAATGAGGTTTAAGTGTTATTTTGAAGAATTATTTTTAAATGGATTTTCAAAAGATAAATAAAGTGAATTGTAACCTTGATTCTATTTTAATAAGGCCCATTTTAGCATTTTTAATGATATTCAAATAAGGTGGGTGTGTGAGGCCCTCTTGATCCCTTGTTGATTTTATTTATATGGATTGACTCTTAAGGGGATTGATTTATTTTTTTATGAGACATAGATGATGCGATTGGGGATGTTTCTTGTGATGGAATTAGTGGAGAGGGATATTTATTGTTATGTTAGATGTTTTTGTTCTTATTTTATTTCTTACCAAATATTAGTTTAATTTCATGGGTTCATTGGGCCTAAATTGATAGTTTTATGCTTATGATACACTATATAGTAATATAATATTAGTTCCCCTCAAGTTATGTGTTATGGATAGTGGGAAGTTTCCCCAATTCTGGGCTTGGTGAAGGCTAGTCAAGTGGCTTGTGTTAAGTATGATACATATGATGGAAGTTGGCCTCAATTTAAAAAAGTATATGACTGTATAATCTTAGTACATTGCGTGTTTTCCCTGATTCAGGATGACTTTAATGGATTCTTTTATTTTTTCCCTATTTTTATTGTCCTCTATAGTATTATGACCAATTAATGCTTCCCATTTCATTATTTTATTCAATATACAATTCCATAGAGTTTTATTTCCTTATTCTTTATTATAACTTTATTTATTAAAATGTTTCTAAATTTATTGAAAATTTGTATTGATAGATTTTTTGGAAGAGGATTTATAATGAGCGTTTTAATGAAGGGGGATTCAACTAGGATAATGTTTCTTCAAGTGATTGTTTTTAATTGATGAAAAATTAAAAATAAGTCTATGAAAATGGTTATAGAAACAATATTGGGTTTTATTTACTAATTTATGAGAAATTTATTTTGTATTTTTATTTAAATATCTCATAAAATGAAATTCCATTTAAAAGTAATAAAAATTTTTTTTTGGTGAAATTATGTTGAGTTTGTTTTCTCTCACAACATGTGTAATAATGAGCGTAGTTAAGGGTTATGAATTTAGTGGGAATTTGAAATTTTATATGGTGGATGGATCATTTGGAGAAATGAGTGTTAAATTGAGATTCTTCCTATTTGAAAATAATAAATAGGTTTTTTTTAATTATAATAATGATCAGTGGGTGACTAGAAGCATGTGTTTTCATCATAGGAGGCCCATAGCAGCTATAGATACTTCTACAGTAGCCACTTGATAGAATATGGGCTAGGAAATAATGCTACTACCTAGTAGTACATATTAGATATCTAGGAAGCCTACATTGGGTGACTAGAGGTCCACTGGGTAGATAGTAGAGCCCAAATAGTAATCCATTAGGGTTTACTGGGCATCACTTTACTAAGGAACGTTTTAATATTTTATCCGTTGAGGCCCACTAGGATTATAAATAATTCCCTCAAAATTTTTAGGGCCATTCAACCATAACCTCCTACTCTCCTCCATCCACGAGTTCCCCTTGATCAAATGTGAAACTAGGTAAGATACATTAGTGAATATAGGAAATATCATTAACTATTCATTGATTTTGGACTCCTCTTACCTCATGTGGTAGAGGATCGATGTATCTTTTATCTTGGATGATTCCTATTTGTAAGTATAAACCCTTGAAATCATTTTATTTTCCAATTATATTTGATCCCATTTATCATTGATCACATTGATAAATGTTTGATCATTGAATTTATTCCAATTTTACAATTGAATGAAAATTTTACTGGATGTTGGTGGAATTTCATGAGAATGATGGGGATTTGGATCAGTGTGGATAGAGGGTTTCTCGTGATGATTCACTTGTTAATTTTATTGATGTTTCATTGAATAAACATACCTTGGTATTTACTTCCATGGTTTTGTGTCAAATTTTATTGAATCATGAATCATATCATGGAATGGATTTAGATATTTTTCATGCCTTAGGTCCAGAAGTGCGTCAAGAGTGGCAAAAATTTGGTGTATAATGTTACACCTAAGGCTTGTCCCTCAGTTGTTTTCTTATAGAGGTGCCAATTTAATTATATTAAATTAGACTTTTCTCATTTCCATTCAGTAGATATTTTTCCTAGAATCACGTCAAAAGATAATTATGGACCTTCCTTGGGTGTTTATTCATGTTTCCATATATGTATTGATACTGGTGAGATCTTCAAAAGTATTACTATAACGTTTAAATGTGATTTTCCTTGGAATCATTTAATTACTTATATTTAATTAAGTTGGAATACTCATGAATTAGTTAGAACCTTGTGGTTATTGATGGTGGATGAATATACTTAAATGACCTGGACAAAGAAGTTATGCTTTACTTAAAAGGGAGATGACTCCGTGTTGAGGTTGGTGATCCTATATACTCCACCTATGGTATTATACATAGTTATTGTCATATGATATGAGGTTTGAAACTTTCTAAAAACAACCATAAATTTATAAATTTTTTATTAGTAACATAAAATTATTAATTATTTAATTAACCCCATTTCTATGCTATTTAAAGGAACCATGCATAATATAACTGAACAAAGTGAGAAGGACCCTTAAGGAACCATGAAAACTGAATTGATGTCAGATACCTATGTATAAGACTTGATAACTAATGAGTCACTTAGATTATATGGACCCCTTAGGTGTGATGTTGGGCTATATGAGACCCAGTTCTGATGATACCATGTTTGATGTTTGATCACATGTGTGTTTATATAATGTCTGTGAGACCATATTTGATGGTTGATCACATGTGTGTGTAGCCTATAAATCCATGTTTGATTTTTGATATTTGATAACATGTGTGCATGTATATCATGTGATACCCATTTTTGATGTTTGATCACTTGAGGTGTGCATATGTAGCCTAATGAGACCTATTCTTGATTTTTGATCATATGTGGATTTGTTATGTCTGTGAGTCCTTCTAAACATTTCATGATATTGATATATTATCTTGTATTTATGTGTTTTATGTGATGATCCTTTATCTTCTATAGTTCTTCATGTTTGATGATCTATATAGACTATCCCCTGAAGGGGACATGTCAAATGTTTAGTCATAAATTGCATGGACTACCCCTTAAAGGGGAATGTGTTAGGTAATCTTTTGGACTATCCCATCAAGGTATATATTTCATATATACCTAGTTGACTTTATTTTTTTCATGGAGTTAAAGTAGGTATGGTCTAGGTTAATAGTGGATTGGTAAGCACACAATTGTTTGACATATGGGTGTTTGTTTCGTACTTGTTCTATATTGAATATATGTTTTTATTGAGTATTTAATGTAATTCATGTTAAAATTTTAATGATCGTATCACATGAATGAAAACTACATTTACAGAATAGGTACTGGACCACATTGGTAATGCCCTATTGATTTTTACTCACAACATTCTTGGGTGGTCATGGAACCTGGGTACCCGAGAAGCCCTCACTTGTTATAAGCATAGGTTGGGATAAAGACTAGTTTGACCATTGATTAGGTTAGATAATTATGATTTTTGAGGGTGGGTATAGTTTAGTCATGGAGTTATGTGTGTATACTCCTTTTAAATTTATTATTATTTTTATTATTTATGTGATCTCCCCAATGGGTTATTAATGTATTGTATTAAGGTTTGTGTATTTTTTTTCTACATTCATTAATAATGATGATATGTTATTGGTATCTATGTGCCCACATTTCTTTATATTACATATTTGGTTACTTATCTATTCATTTTCACTCTGATGTAATATATAGTTTACCAAAGATTTCACTTAGATCCTTAGTGAGAGTTGATAACCTCTAGTATATAGGGAGTAGGGCCTAAGGTCATGTGTCACTCCATATAAAAACTAGTGATACAAATTAGGATTTTAAAAAATGGTATCAAGGCATTCATAGTTTTCCTAATTGTTGGAGTTGGTAGATTAGTGATGTTGAAATGTTCCAGATCTTGTGATGAAAGTTGATCTAGTGTGTTGTGATAACCTTTATTAATGGAATTTCAAGTTACTAGGTTAAGAGATTGATGTTATTAGTTTGATATATTATTATTACATGAATTAACCACATGTGACACACATGGATTTGAGGGTTGTGATTTCATATGGATTTGAATATTTTTCATTTCAGAATGAGGCATTGTATGTATCATATTAATCATGTAGGATTCTCATAACATATATGATTTTTATTTTTGATTATACTGATGTTGGAGGAATCCAGCTCTTTTGTGTTAATAACTTTTACTGTGTTTTTAAATATGAGTTCTTAATGAGAATGATGCCTTGAAAAGTCAATGGGAGCCTCTGAGTGGTGGCGATTCGGTCTTCTCGCGGGCTAGGGTTTTCAACCTCCATTTTCTCCCTCCCCTCCTCTGGCAAGGTGTGGTGCGGGTCATTGTCCTCATCTTGGTATCGACATGACTCAATGATGGTTTATGAGTATTCCGATTGTCATCCCTTTCATTTCTGGTTAGAGATGGTTCAAGTGAGGCTACAACTTCATCATCTTGGAGCTTTGGCTAGTCGAAGGTGTAGATTCGGCTTCGTCCGATCTTATGAAAGATCTAGCATGGTTTTAGCTAGAGCATCAGCTTAATTAAGGGGTGGATCTGGCTTTAATAGCCATTGTGAATGCTAGGGCATGGTTTCAACTTTGACAACGATCAGCAAGTTCCAGGCGATTGTCTCTTTAGGAGAGGCTCTAAATTGGCCCCGGTTTTGCTCGGAGGGGGGGATTCTTGGTTCTGGATTCCAACATCATGGGGCTTTCCTTGAAGGTTCGATTTATGTGTGCTTATCATATGGTGTTGATTGTGTTAAAGTGATGGAGCTTTGGTTCACTGATTGATTCGATGTATGGTGTGAATTTGGGATTGAGTTGTTCTAGATTTACGGGGTGTAGTTTGGAATGACGTGATGAAGATTTGTTTCGATATTTAAGTATTATGAATTTTGGAGGTGGTCTAATGGCTGTGAAGTTTGAGTTTTTAGTGTCAATTAAACTATTCTCTTACATAGAGTTTCTTTAGATGGGGTTCAGAGCATATTTTTTCTCTAGGTCCTTTCTTTTAGATTTGGATGTTTGAGAGGGTTTAGATTTTCCATTGGTACCAGACCCATGCATTCATGCATGAGAAAACTATCCCTGAAGAAATGAGTAGAAGGAAACTGGTATTTATGTTTATGATGCTGGGTAGGGGCCCTTCTATGTAGGCTATGAGTTTTTTCCTTAAACTTCTTATCATGGTGGTTTGATTGTTTTTATGTCATTGAAGTCTTGTATGGTTTCTCATTTTTTCCTCAAAAGTGTTTGGATAATAAATAAAATTAATTTTCAGTCAGTTCTTAATAAATTTGAATTAGATAAAACCCCATTCATGAATACTTTTGATGAAAGGTCATGTGTTACTATGATGTAGTGCACTTTGGTGACGATGACATCGATGATGAGGATAATGACAACAATGATGCCCCTCTTGGAATGAGCAGTGTAATATACCTTGTTAGGTTGTTATAGATCGTTAATTACCATTATAAAATATCTTATATGAGTATCCATTAGATGGAATTTGTATATTAAGGTTTTAACTATAGTCTATGTGGAGTGATCCATGTAGCACCTATTAGAATTATCTTCAACCAAACTAGGCATCTATGGACCCTTGAGATGGATATTCTAAGGGATAAGCCATCATGGAATGTCTATGGTACATTCCTAGATGATGTTTTGTGAGTTGTGACCCCTATAGAGTCCTTTTCATGGGTTTTCTCTGAGACCCTTGTAAACATAGATATGTGGATATGGTTATTAGTGTGGGTGCCTCATACTTCTTAGGAGTAACCTGAGTGATAAGGAATTCATGTGAATAGTTATTCAAGGTTAGTGAAAAATGGGTGGTTTTCATTTAAGAATATTCCATTTTGTATGTAAATAACCTTTATGTATTAGAAAAGTTTTTGTGATATTCCTTGTAA
Source organism: Viscum album (assembly GCA_963277665.1). Lineage (NCBI taxonomy): Eukaryota > Viridiplantae > Streptophyta > Magnoliopsida > Santalales > Viscaceae > Viscum > Viscum album. The sequence continues at coordinate 1,296,464,687 of OY728152.1, forward strand.
CGTTGGACTATAGAACACCATGGGTGCTAACATCCATGATATGATGTTGGGATATAGAGTATGATAGAATTTTTATGCCTTGGAATCTTGTTGTGGATCTTATAAATGTCTATTTCATCAAGGAAAATACTAAGAATATTCTTGGACTATTATTTTAGATGTTATACTTTCTAGATAGTGAGTGGATATTATAGGTGGTCAGACCCAGGAGAGGTTAAGCATAGACAAATTCTTGACGATTATAAAATAGACATGATATATTGGGTGATTCATAGAGAATCATAAAAACAAAGTGCATATGATCCTAAAGAGAAACACCATGGATTCGTATAGTTTTATAGTACTAGAATTAGTGGGAGAATTGTCAATGGTTAGGCATGTGAGCATAGGTGTATTGAGATGTGACCCATTAGAGTTTTGGTCGGGGGTGCTTGGTTGGTTTATATGGAAGTGTGTGGCCATTGGGATAATTGCGATGGCCATTTATGAAAGGAGAACCTATTGTACTCAGTTAGTGGAATGATGTTAGAATACTATAGATGATAACACCCTATGGGTGGGGGTGAATTAGTTTATAAGTAATTATTACTTTGATGAGGATCTTTTTCTCTCACTTTAAGGAACACTTCGATTTATCTCTACCTTTCCCCTCAATAAGAAATGAAATCAATAAACAATATAAGATATTTTACATGGTTCAAACACACTAGGATACATCCAAGTATAATTCATTAAAATGGTTTTTTGAACCAAATTTAATAAAAGCTAACTACTTTATAGCTACAATTTTGGAGCAATCACACTGATCCTCCTAGTCACTACCACAAATAATCAGAGAACTCACTGCTTCGTTTATTGAATCTTCCTTAATCACATGATGATAATATGAAAATACAAATACTTTAGTGTTTCTATTCAGAAAAAAAATTATTATTTACATCATGTATGAGGCTCATATTACAAATCTTTCTTTTACCTTCAACCTTCCAGGTGAGATATGTAACCATCCTCTAGAAATATTCTCTCGAAAAAACTCCTTATACCCTCCTCTCTATGTCTAACTATATATTTTGTACATTTAAAAGCATATTATTTTTTTAATTTAAATCCACTGGATGGGATTAATACCTTTATTTTTAGGATTATAAAATTTCCATTGTGTTTATTAGGACTATGATGCACCATCAAAACAAAAAAACAAACTTGTGGCATTTCAACCCAAAACACCCTTGATATGAAAATGGTTATAAAACTAAAACTAGAATCGATGTGGAATGAATATAAATGTTTCACCATAGAAATACCTATTTTACATATACTATAGTGTGACCACATTTACTATTTTATACCCACTTATTCCTTTTCACTTCTCATGGTATGGTCATCAAACCACCAACATTGAAACTTCCATTTGAATAAGACCATTTTTATCATGAAAAACTCCTTAAATAAATCCCTCAAATTATTTTAACCATGATGTCTTTAAATCACATATCGCACAAAACTCACCTTATCAAGGTGACAATGGTTGTGGAATATCTTCCAGTGGGATATGAGATCCCAAAATATTTTCTTCTTCCAAAATCAGACAATCCACATTGCAAGTTTTAACTGTGGTGTGGGACCGTAAAAACTCTAGTGGAATCAAAAACCTCAAAAACTTTCTATATTACATGGTGACCTCGGATATGTAATATTTTAAAAACCTCAAGTCCTACATCAGACTTGATTCTATAAATCTCATAGTATATAAGATATTTTATTCCACTAACAGACTTGATGTGAGTAATAGAGTTTGATCCCAACCTCCTATATGGTTCCACCTTACATCATGGACCACTTATTCCACCTTTCAACCACCTGTGATGCAGACCACTGCTCCAGGTGCACACCTACTTACCTACACCTTAACCTACCTCCCTGGTTCCACCATGGTTCGCGATCGTTGATGGTCTCCTACATGGTTAAGATTCATACCACATATGCAAGGTCAATCCATCTTGGATTCCTAAATAAGGTGGGTCTTGTTTTTACATCAAAACCAACTAAGATACGACTCCATTAAGTGAATACAATGTGGAATATATATTAGAGATATAATTACTCTTAAAAAATTCTTACTGACTTTTTCAATAGACAAAACACACAAAAACTTCCAAAGGGATTTTGGGAAACAATTTATCCTTTTGGTTTGTGGACAATTATTCAAACACTCCAACCACTTTAAAAAAGAAACCACATTAAAAAACTATATCCAAGAGACACAATTAATCAACTATAATCTAACATGAGCAATTATTAGTTTAATAAATAATAATTTAATGAAAGTTTTATCACGATAAACTTCATATCATTTCAAACACATCAAAACTCCACTTAAATTAAATTTGACATACTATACCCCTACAACTCTACCTCCCCCCATTAAAACCACTTGGTGAATTTTATATCACTTTGGAAATGAACCCAAAGAGTTCACTACACTAAATATTTCAGAATATGGGATTATAATTCCAATATATTTATGTGAGAAAATATGAGATTCTCATTAATGAGACTATATGGAGCGGGGGTCTGTCTTGAAATCAATTAAGTGAGTTGAGATAGTTGGACTCCCGAATTCAACTGAAGCTTCTATGACACCACATGGGGTAGTGAATTTATTTATATATCAACAAAATGATCTTATGTTGATACATACTCTAAAACCAAAACTCCATGCTCTTATTTCTCTTTTATGAAATGATATTTTATCTCAATGTTCTTGGTATATGAATATGGGAAAATATTTTTTCTAAGATTTATTTAACTTGATTTTTATCACAAAATTGGAATGGGATAACTTAATTCAATAACCAAATCATAATATTTTCATCTATATCATTTGGGTGTAATATTGAGTAGTAGTAATGTACTTGGACTTTGTGATGCTCAAAGAAATGAAATATTACTTCTTAGTTTAACATAAAATACCTGAACTCAAGAGATAAAAAGACCCATAGGAAGTTGATTTATGGAATTATACCAAAAAATCCCAATCAAAATTAGTGAATTCAACCATATTCTACAATGAATCATTACTATAGAATAAACTATAGTATGTTTTATGATTAATATATCTAATCATTTTTTTTCATATCTTTCCTATGTATATTCTTGGTATCATTATGAAAATGAGCAGATTGACATGTAGTAAATAATATATTCAGTTGATTGGATATCAAATAGAGCAAACATCCAATAATTTTTTGATACATGTTCACATTGACCTTGTTTCCCTATTCATATTTTGATAATTTATGTCTTGTATCTGCCGGAGCTTCCATGGACCTTGATTCCTCCATTTTAAATATTCTTAAAAAATCATTAGTATATTTATTTTAGTGAGATAAATATCCCATCCACTCATTGAACTACATGAAAGAAAAGGAAACAATTCATTTCACTAATTAGTGACATGTTGAATTCACACCTTATGAGTTCTGAAAACTTCTTCCATTGGAAGTCATTCATTCCTCCAAAAATTATTTTATCTGCATAAATGAGCACCATCAACCATTGTTCATTATCCTTCTTCATATTGATATTTTGATCAACTTATATTCTATAAAAACTAATCTTCTTTAGACATTGGTCTAATATGGAATACTATTACCTTGGTGATTTCTTGATTATATACAAGTCCATTTTTAGATGAAACATGTTTTATTCATCTTCATCAATGAGAAACCCATCTAGTTTCTCAATATATACATCCTCTTCATAGAAAATATTCAAGAAGGTAGATTTTACATCCACTTGATATATCGTGAACCACTTAAAAGTTTTCATGGAAAGAAATTATCCTATAGTTTCAAGCCATTAAATAGATGAATATTAACCATCCACACTAATTCCTTAAATTTGGGAATATACTTTGAAAATAAACCATGATTTTTTCCAATTCACCATGCAATTTTAATTTAGTTTATTTTTAAACACCCACTTGGTTCCAATGAAATTATTTTTACTTACCCTTGGTGAAACTTCTAATAAATTATTATTCTCTATTTGTTTAAGATCCTCATTTATACCCTTGACCCAAATATCAGCATTTCAGCCTATTTAAAATATTTTGGTTCTTCTCAATATTTGAAAGATACCAGATTCTAAGCCTTTATTATTATGTTTTAGGCGAGGGCTATCTGGTCTCTAATAATCATTTTTAGTGATTTTATCTTTGTTTGTTTTTCACAATGATACTACTAGAATTTTTGTTTATTCTTTACAATACGAGTATTTATAAAATTATCTCCATATCTTGTAACTACCACTAACACTGGTTCTTATTCATCACTCATAGATTTAGAAATTAAGTGGTTATCATGAAAAATATGCTCATATTATGATGTCATTTTTCCATCTTCAACCACCACAACATCATTTCTTTCAATCACATTTTCAATACTCTTATTGTAACACTATTAAGATTTAATATTTTATGAGTATACACGAAATATACTGTCATATCCCTGACCATAAAAGTTTATACTCCTTTCCTTGTTGAGAATAAAACATTCAAAACTAAACTCTTGAATGTATTTTAGTGTAGGACTATTTCCATATGACATTTTATATGGAGTTTTCTCTTCATTTTTACATAAAAAAGCACTATTAGTGATGTAAACAGATGTAAGAACCAGTTCATTCGTGTATACTTCCATAAGAGACTTTCCAATATCATTGTTTAACCAATGATTTTGATTGTAAAATTTCTTCATTCCACAAAATCTATTTTGTTGGGGGGTTTTGGTAGCTGATACTTGATGTTGAATTCCATTCGTTTCTAGATATTCTTTAATTTTATGATTAGTGAATTTGGTTATATTTTCAATTCATAACATTATGATCTTCATACTAAGAATATTTTCATCTCTCCTTCAATATAGAGTGATACATTTTTATACCTTGGTCATGTATGTGATGGGAATAATCCATGCCATTTTGATGTAGTCATCTATATACAACACATAATAACTTCCTCCATTCTCTACATTGGATGAGATTGTCTTATAAATATCCACATGAAAAAGTTCAAGAAACCCTAATGAATTCATATTTTTTTTCCTTGTAGGACTTCTAAATAATATCACAACTTGAAATTGAAGCATTTATGATGAGTCATTTATGACAGGATGCCTTCAAAAATAGTTTATCTGGGTTAAAAAAACCCTTTTGCGATGGTGCATCACAAAAAAAATTTAAAAATAAAAAAAAATAATAAGAAAAATTAATATTAACAAAAGTTGAGAAAAAAAAATTATAATACTAATAAAATAATAAAAAAACTATAAAACAAGAGATAATAAAAACTAATACAATTAATAAAATTAATAAAAATATAATAAAAAAAATAAAAAAAATAAACATCTTAATATTTAAAATAATATTAAAAAATAATAATAATATAATAAATAAATAATTAAAAAAGTAATAAATAAATAAATGATAGAATAATAAAAAAAATAAAAAAAATAAATAAATAATAAAATAATGAAAAATAATAAAATAATTTAAAAAAATATTCGCAATAATATAAAAATTGAACTATTTATAAATATAAATATATGGATTAATAAAATGTTTACAAACAAATTTACATTCAAATATTTATCCGAAAAAGTATATAAATCACTAGGGGGTTATCTAGAGGAGCTGAGGGGCTAGTGGAGGGAATTCCATCCATAAACCATGAGTTAAATGTTGAATGTACTCCATTGTCTGCTCGTGCTACTGTTGATTCCATCAAGACATCTCCTTCTCCAATTGTTGTTGTCGACAAAGCTCTTCCTGATCCCTACGCATGGTATCTATAAGCTTACCATAAACTTACAACTACTCCTCATACTTTGCAGTAGATGATCATGACCCTCCATGAGCTCCTCTCGAGATGCATGACAACATCACATCGATACCATAATAACTCCTAGGCATCAATCGAGAGTTGATACCAATAACTCAGACTTTCTTGAAGGCAAGCTGAGTTGTCTACATTCATGCTACATCATCAAATCCTACTTCACTTGAGGTCTAATCCTTAGTCTCGGCCTAACTTTCATCCTATTTCTGAGACTTATGGGCCTTATATGACTCATTCAACTGAAATTTAGAATTAAAATAGTTAAAATATTATTTACAGTTAATTTTAAAACTCAAAAAGAAATTATACAGACCACAATATGATGCCGATGATCACCTCTAATCTCAATAGTGACAGGACACTATAAATCCTCTTATAGATGTCAAACTCTGTAATATCGGTTTGTTTGACTACCCATATGAGTATGTAGGGTTCGAGCATAGTGAAAGCATGAAATTGGCAGTGCCCTACTTGGATTTTTTCCATAATCAGTTATCTATCTGAGATCTATGCGATGATGAATTATGTGATTAATGGAATTGAATAAAAGAAATAGACAATGGATAATTATTCCCAATCTGAGAGAGAGGATCATCACATATTATTTATAATTAATTTATTTAAATAAAGGAATACCTTGATGGAATTATTTCTTCATTGATGAATCTGATGATAGATCTATAGTTCACCATCATTGTGATGTAGAAACCAAGTGTATATTTCCTCTAGCGATGATCCACATGTGTTCCATGAATCTTCATATGTTACTAAATGAATCCCTGAGAGCTATCATGGAAAATACTTATGCTTTCATTGTAGGTCTTTAATCGCTTTGAGAACCACTTCCAAAGCATTCTCCTTGATTCACAGGAGAAGGATTTATTTCCATTCATGGGAGTATTCTTGGAGAAGGGCGATCTCTAGGCTTGAGATGATTCTCCAAATCCATTTTGTACAACCAAGAAAAATGAATTGTATCTCTTGATAAAATTACATAATTAGGCATTTATATTGGTAGGGTTAAAATAAAATATTTTCCAAAGTTCCCTTAATTATTTATTTAATTATAGAATTACCCCATATCAAATAATAATAATAATATTATTTCTTGATATTTGCTTAACCTGCGAATTAAAATTAAATATTATTTAATTAAATAATATTCAATATTTATTATTTCTCATCAGAACATTAAACTTGGTCTACCATTCCTCCACAATATTTATCAGGACTTGAATAATGACAATTTTTTATCAAATAAATATCACTGGAATATTTGGAAGTAGATAAATAAATATTATATTTACTAAATAGAAAATAAATATTTATATGCAATAAAGTATTCATGAATAATTATTAAAACACATATAGGAATAATATTCATTAAATCTGTTAAATAATAGATAATAATATATTATTTAAATGTGATTCTTGACACACTTAGTGTGCGGCCCTCTAGGCCTCTTTCTCAATGGAATTATGTGAGGTAGACTAAAGTACATAGTTAGCATATAGAAACACACCAAGGCACCCATAGAAAATGAATTTAATACCAAAAAGACAGGTTACCTCATATGAATGCTTAGTGTGTAATATAACCCCGTTATCACGATATCTCTAGTCAAACATGTTTCGTACGGGTTCCATCAACCAATGTACTTGTTGTATCTTTCTTTGACTTATTAGAAAATGGACTTACCTATAGAAAATCATGTCCATGGATTTATTTAAGCTATATCATATCCATAAAAGGTCCTGAGATATCAACTTCTTTTAATAAACAAAAAGAAAAAAAAATCTTTTATCACATTATTCCTTAATACAATAGTACACATAAAGAAACCAACATATCCAACTTCACTGTGAAAATATGTTATCCGAATTTTTGTCCATACATCTAAGTGTATGACTAATAATACTCATTAATAAAAATCCTAAATTCTAAGGACCAATACACATTTCTATAGATAGGAATGTCCAATGAAACACATAAATGTGGATTTCCAATTGGCGGGTCTCGTTATCCTAATATCCTACTATATATTACCAAGGGAGTACTCCCTGATAAGGTTCCTCAAATTCCTATGAGTCTTCGCCCATGATATAATGTATAATTTTTGTCCCTCAAATGATATCATTTGACTATATAACATATATTCAAGAAAAATGTCATTGCACTTCTAGGTTCTTATTATAGCGAGGAACTGCTATGAACTTTTAAAGTGACATATACTTTTAAGACATTATCACATACTACATTACACAGAAGAACAATCAATAAGTGATAAATATTTTATTAATATTCAAAAATATTAATAAAAGTTATCATAATGTAAATAGAGGTTAGTTCTAGGGCATCAAATCTAATAGAATACCACTTTTACTAGAGCCAAATGATAACAAACTTGTATCCGCTATCTCTCACATGATACTCATACTTCTTCTGAGATAGGCCTTTATTCAAGGGGTCTACCATGTTATCTTACTTGGGTACACTAATTTCCGTAACTTTACCCCTCTGATTATAATCCTTTAAGAGGAGATACTTCTAGAGTATATGATTTGTCCGTTGGTGTGACCTTGGATCTTTTGTAAGATCCACCACTATAGTATTATCACAATACAATGTTATGAGATCTTTATAGCTAGGTACCACACAAATCTATTAGAAAAATTTCTGAATCCAAATGGATTCCTTGGATGCATCAGAAGCCACTATATAATCTAAATCAATTTTAAAATTAGCGACAACTGACTGCTTTAAACTCTTCCAACTCACAACTCCTCCATTGAGACAAAAAAAATATCTTGATAGAAAATTCTAATCATTAATATATGTATGAAAACCAGCATCAGTATAACCCCTGATAACCATCTCCCCATTTCCTCTATACACTAGGAACATATCCAAAGTTATTCTCAGATACATAAGGATAACATTAATATACTTCCAACACTATTCTCCTGGATCTTCTTAATATATGTGTATTATGATCAGTGCATATGAAACATCAAGTATAATACATAACATGAAATACATGATTGATCATTTCACTGATTCTTATAATATCTTACTAATTCTATCTTTCTCTTGTTGTGTCTGAGGAAACATTTTCCTAGAAATTTGTAAAGCATACGACACTGGAACCAATCCCTGCTAGGACTATTCCATACTATATATCTTTAGTATTTGGTCAACATATATACTCTGACTTAGTCCAAGAATCCTCTTTGATCTATCACAAATGATATTGATCCCTATAATATAAGATGCTCCACCTAATTCTTTCATAGAGAAACACTTTTTTAACAAGTCCTTAGAAGACTGCAAGATTGGTATGTTGTTTCCAATAAGTAATATGTCAACAACATATACTACTAGGATAATGACCACATTTCCACTAAACCACTTGTAAATATATATCTCACTTTCATTCTTAATGAAACCAAATTATTTTATGGCTTCATCCAATATAATGTTCCATGACCTAGATTCTTGCTTCAATCCATAAATAGATCTCTACAACTTTAATATACTTTTGGAATCACCTAGATTCACAAACCCTTCTGGTTGTGTCATATAGACCTCTTTTTGAAGGTTCCCATTAATAAATTTAGCTTTGACATACGTCTCCCAAATGTCATAGTCATGGTAAGATGCTATAGAAAGTATAATTCTAAGGGATTTAAAAATGGAAAGTGGAGAAAATGTTTCCTCATAGTCAATTCTTTCACATTGTTTAAAACCATTAGCAACTAGATTTTTTTAGGTATTTACTTTAACTTCATTTTATAGTTTCCCCTTGAATACCCATTTTCATCAAATATGATTTACATTATCTAGCACATCGACCAGAACCCAAACATGGTTATGATAAAAGGAATCCATTTCATAATTCATGGATTATTTCCATCTTATAAATTTTAATATTTCTACTACATATTTTTCAGATATAGTTTCATCATTGTCAACCAATATTGAGTCACCATCCTCAATGACCATAAAATCATATCTCTCTTATTCTATTACCTCCCTTACACTCCTTGAATTAATTGTTTTTTAGGAAGTACTTCCTCTAAGTGGACCTATGGATTCTATCCCTCTTCTAACTCTTGTGTATTTTGAGCATCAACTTCATCGAAGTTAATCTTACTCCCACTATCCTTTTTGAGGATGTGCTCCCTCTCAAGAAATAATGATTTTCTGGTGATAGTCACTTTCTTATATGTGGGGTAGTATAGGTAGTATCCCCTTGTTTCCTTGGTATACCCTATAAAGATACCCTTCATCCCTGGGGTGTGAATTTGTTGCTTGAGAAGGCCTTAACAAATTCCTCACAACCCCATACACATGTCTATTATAAAATGGGTTTCCTTCCACTCTATAGCTTGAAGGGAATTCCATTTTCTATTTTAGTTTGAACTTGATTTAATGTGCATGTCATAGTTTGTAATTCATATACCTAAAAGGATAATGGAATATCTATATGGATCATCTTCAACCATACTATTCCTAAAAATGTATGATTCCTCCTTTCACTAACAATATTCCACTCTGGTGTATATGTTGGAGTGAGCTGAGATAGAATCCCAAAATACCATAAAAATTCAATGAAATCTTGGTAAATATATTCACCAACTCAGACTGATCAAATCTTATTTATCTTCTTACCAAGTTGATTCTCTACTTCATTCTTTAATTCCTAGAATTTCTCAAAGGAATCAGTCTTTTACCTAATTAAGTAGTTCTATCCCTATCAACTAAACTCATCATTAAAAGTTATTTAGTAATAATATCGACCTCAAGATTCTATTAGAAAAGGTCTACACACATCAGCGTGTAAAAATCCTAGAATCTCTATTTCCCTTCCACCCTATCCATCAAATGGTTGTTTGGTTATTTTTCCTTGTAAACAAGAATGAAATATTTCAAGTGGTTTTAGATCAGAAGTGTCTAAATAGCTTTATTGATAGAGAGTGGTCAAAATATTCTCATTTACATGACCAAGACGGTGATTCCAAATCTAGGTTTTGTATGAGTCACGTGAACATGATTATTTATCAATTTATGACACTTAGTTTTCATAATTTAATATATAAAGACCATTATTTAAATGCACCATACCATAACATATGTTTTCCTTATAAAAGAAACAAATTTTATTTCCAAATATGAAAATAAAACCATCTATATCTAGGCATGATACATAAATTATGATTTTGGTAACTATGGGTACATAATAACAATCTTTCAAAAAAAATCATTCCCATTAGAAATGAGAGGTGGTATTCACCAATGGCTAGAGCATCCAAACTCACACCATTAACAGCTCTCAAATCCACAACTCCTCTGGAATTATTTCTAAATATACTTTCTTCCCACATTTGATTACCTATGTGGGGCCTAGAAGATATATCTAATGCCCAATGTGTAGATATTGAAAGATTTCATTCAATAAAAAAAATTCACCTTTAGCTTCCCCTTACTTCTAGGTGAATTTCCTCTTCTAGTGTCCTGACATAGAACATGAAAAACATACTACCTACTTTTATTTTCCCTACCTCATGATCTTATTATTCTTGGAAGGATGGTGTTCAAGAGGTTTAGACTATTTTTAATTCTTTGGCCCCTTTTCCTTATTCTTTATTTTCTTATTCATTGTTAGGACTATGGGTCCGTAACACCCCATGTCCTTATCCACTTAGAGAATCCAAGTAAGAAGTTGTGAAAGACTCTTCTCATTATTCCTCATATTTTAATTAATAATAAAGCTAGAGAAGGTCTTGGGAAGTGATACAAGTATGAGATCTATACACATATCATTTGGTAATTTAATTCCTAAGATGTCCAATCATTCAATATATCCAATAAACATGACTACATGAGGCCCAACTTGTACAGACTCTCCAAGATTAGTTGTAAACAAAGAAATGGAAATCTCATACCTCTCCTATCTATCCTTCTCTTAATAGTGATCCGTATGGTGAGACATCATGCTATATTCATCCATATCCTCATGTTTATTCAAAATATCAATAAACATGGATGATAGCATTCAACAATGGATATATGTAGAATTATATATATGTTTCTCATAAGGAGATAATTCTTTATCACTTACCTCATTACTAGGTGAAACTAGAAAAAGTTCTTTCATCACATACAATTTCCTTTCATGGAGAAGGATGACACATATTCACATTTTCCATTCTTGTAAATTTTTGCTGGTGAGAGGGTCATCCTTCTCATGTATGGATCATAATGATATGATATATTTTATTTTATTTCCATTTCTACAAAATAAGATAATAAATATATTCGTACTTTATCTAATAAAATTTAGACAAATAAATAAATATTATATTTATTACTCTCCCACTATTTTATCAAAACCCAATAGCCCTCAACGTTGGCTTCAGAATGTCCTGTTGCTTGGATATTCAAGTGTAAAGGATCTATATTCCCATTATCATTAACCCAACTTGGGTTAGTCAAGAAACCTTAATGGTTTTTGGTAGTAATTATAAATTCCAATTGCATTAACTCACAGTGACTTGATCCCATGAGTGGACTCCTTAATCCTAAAATCCCTAATTTTATTTCCTTAACCCTTTCCTTTTAGTTACACCAAGTCCTTATTTGGAAGTTTAACCCTAATGTAAACTATGTTAAGTCAATCCAAAACATCAAGTTAGAATTACTCGATAATTGGAAGAACCCTAAGTTGGGTTTGTCAAGTACTTTAAACTATGGTAAGCTTTTAACCAAAGTAATGGAAGGCTATACCGACTTAATATTTTATTGAGTGATTTTATTATTTTATGCATAAATAGAAAATTATTAGGTTTATAACATTCTTGGTAATATTAATTGGGTTTACTAAAGTTTTTAACCATGTATTAGATAATATCTACACATAAGTCAGTTTATTTTAGTTCTATATTACATTCCTGTTAATTCATTAATGATGTGATCATGAACAAAACATCTATAATGAAATAACCATAAAGCTTGAAGAAAATAAAATAGAAAAGTTTGTAATCATGATATTATACTAATGGTTAGTTTATCTAGAAGTTGATAAACTAACCATTTACCTAGGGGAAAACCACTTTGAAATGATTATGGTTTATGTTATAGCTTTCCAACTATAAACTATGTATCTCCTTAGATTGGTTTCTCATTGACTCCAAACTTGAACCGCCTCCACTATCTTGAGACTTACATCCTTTACATATTCCTTTTACTCACACAAAGGTGAGGTTAAAAGGGGTTTATATAAAAGAAACCATGGGAACTCATTCCCTAAAAAATAAGAGGAGAAAAGACAGATAGGACAGTAATTTAATTTAATAATAAATTAAATTAAATGAAACCAATCACTTACAAATGTCTGTTCTATACTCATGATCATCCACATGCATGAAAAAATTATTCATTTAATAAAAATAACATTAAATTATTAACCATTCTTATTTAAGATAAATCTTGATCAAATAAATTAATTATTACATTTAATTAATCAATCATTTTATCTTAATTATCATAGGAATTTCCTTGAGATTCTCATCCATTATAATTTTAAACAAATTAAATAAATTTATATAAAATTAACTATGTAGATAAATTTTCCTTGGTGGAAACATGGGGAATACCCATATGATTCTTCCTAACTTGTATTATAATTTTATGCTATTTTACTATTGTGAAATATGGAAAACTTGACTTATCATGTACTTTCACAAAGTGTACTTCACAGATGATTGAAAAAATAACATTATTTTTCAATCATGTATTATTCTTTAATGCACATAGATTAACAACCTGTAATAAAAATCATATATGATATGTTGATTTGAAAAATACATAGATATTAATTAAACACACACACACACACAAGTGCATGTGTCAAGGTTTACACTATATAATAAATAAATTTTAAATTTGTATAGCTTGGTATAATTACACGACACGTGCATCCGAACCAAAAATTTTGTACAACTTTCACTGTCTATCTAAGGTACATGTTTAGGAACTCGTCACATGAATCGTACCTCATAAATTTGAGTACATGAAATGTCCAATGGGATATATTTAGTGTGATCTCAAAATTAGATGGTCACCTGTAAGGTAGGACATGTATGGTAATACACATCTCATCTATGACTCAAAGGGACTACATGCCATGTACAAGGTCTAAACGGTGTGTAATCCGGATGACCATGCACCATTATGTTCTCGTCAAAATGTAGTGCATTTAAAGCATGTAATTAATGCATAATATTGAATTAATTTCAGAATCAATTTAAATGCATTGAATATAACGACAATGCATGTAACTCTAATTACATGATGGGTAGTCCTGTGTTGTTTGTCTAGAAACCTTGGAACCTCCAGATGAGTTCCTCAATTTTATTTTATTCATAAAATTAATCATTTCTATTAGATCTATGAGAAATGATAGAGGAAGAAGTAGATCGCCCAATTTATATTAAAATAATGAATAAACATGATTCTAAAAACTAAATTAGAAATGTATAAATCACCAATAATATTTAAATAATTATAAACCATTATGTGAATTCTCTAATATGACTTGTATGTTCCAAGAACAGTAGAAGCATGTGATGAGCGGTGCCTAACTTGGTGTTATCCCATAACCAATGATCAATCCAAGATCTATGTGATGATGAATTCCATGATAAATGTAATTAAATTAATGAAATTGAAAATGGATAATTATTACGGAACTGGGAGAGAGGATCATCAAATATTATTTATAATTAATTTAATTAAATAAATAAATTGTTGGAATTTTTTTTCATTGATGAATCTGGTGAAAAATCTACGGTCTACCATTGTTGACTGATAGAAACCAAGTGTATATTTCCTCTATTGGTGATCCACACATGTTCCATAAATCTCCCTATATTGTCGAAGGAATCTATGGGTGCTAGCACGACAAATCCTTGGGCTTGTGTTTTCCACCTTTGATCTCTTCAAGAACTGCTTGCCAAGCGTTCTCCATGATCCTTTGGAGGATGATTTATCTCTATTCTTGGGAGTGTTATTGGTGAATGGATATCTCTAGGTCTGAGAGGATTATCCAAATCTTTTGTGCACAACCAAGACAAATGAATTGGATCTCTTTAGAAAATAACATAATTAGGAAATAATATTTACAGGGTTAAAATAAAATAATTTCACAAGTTCCCTTAACTATTTATTTAATCCTTGAAAACCACCCTGTCAAGTAATAGTAATAATATTATCTTTGCTTGACATGAACTTAACTTATGAATTACAATTAAATATTATTTAGTTAAATTATATTCAATTTTTATTATTTCTCACTAGACCATTAAACTCGATCCATGACTCCTCCAAAATATTTATCAGGCCTTAAATAATGTCTATTTATTTATTAAATAAATATCTCTACTTTATTCTCTAAAAAATAAATAAATATTATATTCCCTAAACAGAAAATATAAATTTATATGTGATCAAGAATACATGGATAATTATTAAAACACATTTTGTAATAATATTTATTCAATCTGTTAAATAATAAATAATAATATATTATTTAATTGAGATTCTGTATACACTTACTGTGTGAACCTCCATGCCTCTTTCTCAGTAGAATTAGGTGAAGCAACCCAAAGTCCAAGGTTCACATCTAACAACATGCCAAGATATCCATAGAGAAAGAAGTTAACATTTCAATGACATGTTACCTTATATGTATGTTTACTATGTAACATAATCCATTTATCATGATATATATAATCAAGAAGTTTGCATATTGGGGCCTTTAACCTATGTGATCGATGCATTTTTCTTTGAATTTCGAAAAAATAAACTTTCCTTTTGAATATCATAGACAAGGATTTATTTTGGCTATATCATTTCCATCAAAGCGACATAGATATATACTTATTCTAATAAACATAAGGGAAAAATACTTTCTCACATTATTTATTAATGCCATATTACTCGTGATGCAAACAACATATCCTACTTCCAAGTGAGAATATCTCATCACAATTTTCATCAATACATCTAAGTTCATGACTCATAATACTCATTAATAATAATTCTTAAGTATAATGACCAATATACATGTCAGCAGATAGGAACTTCCAATAATGCATATAAATGTTGATTTCTTATTGGAGGGTCTCATTCTCATAATATCCTACTAGATATTACCAAGGGAATACAACAATTGAAGGTGAATCAAAGTTGTATGAGTCTCCACCCCTTACATCCTATATCATTTGTGTCCCTCAAATGATATTATCTGGCTATAAAAGATATATTCAAGAAAAACGTCGTAGAAATTTTGAGTTCTCATCATAGTGGGGAACAACTATGACCTTTTAGTGTGACAACCACTCAAAGGAAATTATCACATACTACGTTACATAGAATAAAAATCATGATGTGATAAAGAGTTTATTAATACTAAAAACCATGAATACAAGTTATCTTAAAGTACAAAGAAATTGGTTCTAGGTAACCGACTCTAACAGAGTATAAAATAAACACTTCACATTTATAGTTATATAAGTTATTAAAAGTACATAACATTTTTTGTTGATACATACCGAATTTACAACTACCATCTTGATTCATCACCTCCTATCTTACCTTGTTCTACCGAGATAATAAAGATCTAATCTAAAAAGTAGCTCCCATCCATTTTGAAAAGATTTCATCCTAGGCATGATATGAGATGTAATCTGCTCAGTGGGTGCAGAAAGACTGGTTAAAATCTACAACTCCTTCTTTCCCTATTAATGTCCCCCTCATATTGTGAAAAAATTAATGGAAAGGATCATTAATACAACCCTCCCATGCCACCCAGACATATTCCTATATGAAATCATTGAAGGGATACCATAAACCGAACAAATAATTAGTAATATCAAGTTATGAATTAAATTAATTTCAAAATAAATATTATTTATTTATGGACCATCCAATGATTGAACATATGGTTCTGAACATCAATGGGAATCTAATACCATATTTCCCATGCTTCAAAAAAATAGTTCCATAATATAGCATTCACCTGTCCAACTGCAATATGTGAAAATCTATGAAAAAAGAGAAAAATAATCAAATAATTAGTATATAAACAAATTAATGAAAATCAATGAAAACTAAGTAAAATACACAATTGAACATACCTCCACATGTGTGGATCAAACTAAAGAACTAGACATCCCTCAAGGATAGGGTTAGGAATTATCAATCTCATAAGACCAAAGACCCTCCAAGTCGTTGCTGGACTACCTATAGTATGAGGGTTAAATGATGTACCATTAGGATCATCATGAGGCAGTACAAAATCATCCAACAGAAGAATTATATTACAAATACGTTTGTTGTCCATTCGAAAGACAATATTATTATTATAAGAAAATAAATGAAAATAAATATCATATATAGATATATATTATTTATGAATAGAACCAGTCTTTAATAGTGTTGATATTCATCATAATATTCATATTTTACAATTTCAATATCTTTATATTCCTCTTTAGTATCATTAATTTCCATGGGAGTTTTATCTTAATCATCTATTTCTATTTCAAATCCACTTGTAACATCAAGAAAATCATTTCCTCCATCAACACATAACTGTGGGGTGTCATCATCAATATTTGTGTCTCTTCTTGGAAAATATGGATTTGGTGTTGTCTCTTGAGAAATTACAATTCCTTTCACTTCAAAGGAACCACATTCACTTTTGATGAATTGATTTTCCTGAGATTTAATTTTTATTATTCTCCATGAATCACTCAACCCTCTTAAATAAGAATAACAATTTGCATAATAAATTTGAAATTCCTGATGATCCAATAAAAATGGCTTATTTACTGTAAGAATTATTTTATACTTAATATCAATGATTCTATGGTTTGGATGAACATGCAAGCCTCTATCAGTATCCAACCAATGAAATTTAAACATAATTTCCTAATTCTATCCCAGATAACATAGTTCAATTGTTTTTTAAAACATGCCATAAAAGTCAAATTCACTTTATCTATTATGATATACTCTTAAGAAAACACTAATATTCATTATTTTTTTGATTCCCTATATGCATGTGTATGAAATTAAAAACCATTCATCACATATCCATTATAATATTTATCCATTCTGAATGGTAGGTTACCTAATAACACAATTTATTATCAATTTTTTTATCAATTTGGGATACCTAAAAATTTATATAAAATTTATCAATATTAAAATAAAAAATTTGATTTAATATGTTACATCATAAACAATTTACTTTACTAGTTTCTGAAACTAGTAGGAATATTTATTTTTACGACGTTCTTCAAACTAATATAATTTGTGGAAATTGTTTTTTAAATGATTATCATATAATATAGAAAATAAATTATTAATTTGATTAAAAAATATAGAATAAATGATATTTTTAGTAACATTAAAAATGGTTTCATTTCATTATAGTTGAGAGGAACATATGTATGAGCCCTGGTATGTTCGTCATATGAAAGCTATTGTTCATAAACTCTATAAAAGCCATGTTTGGGTTGATTAAAATAAGATAATTGATTTATCATTTCATAATCAAAATTACCCTCATTATGGACCATGTAGTTATGTTTTGAGGGATATTCAAGTTGAAAATAATGAGAGTAGAAAAAAGAAATTTCTTTTAATAAATAATTTTCTACAATAGATCCTTCAATAGATGTTTTTTACGTATATTTTTCTTCAATTTCTATATGCATCTCCTGAATGGGTACATCAAACACAATTATATGAGATATCCACCTTTTTTTTCATGTGAAAAACGTAATATAAAATGTTCTATTGAATCAAATAAATTTAACGAGATTTTTTTTCTTCAAATTTACATAAAATTAAAAAAATATCTTCTTGCCATTTTCTTAGTGAATCATAGTTTTTTGTCACCGCATAAATGTCTTGGAAAAATATGATATTTCCATTACCACTTCCAAAATCATAGAATTCAACAAACCTATAAATTCTATTTTTAGAAGTCTTTCTATTAGAAAATGACAATTCTTACTTTTTAATCCTATAATATAACCATTTTTGACACATCTAGACAAATTGGAAACATAACCATCCAGAAGCCTCATATTTGCAGTACATTGACAAAATAATAAAAAAATTTCTTTAGAAACTGTATAAGGAACTTTTGGATTCATTAACTTCTTTGATTTGATATTTTTAATATGTACAACGTCTGGTCACCTGCAAATTTGGGAATGTTCTAATCATTAGTTTACATTATATTTGGTCTTACCAGGTGGGTCAAAACTATATAAAATATTATCAAAACAATTCTTCTCAATATAAATGATACCTTACATGTTACATACCAACAAATCAGACCAATATGAAATATCCCAAAAACTAATCATTTTTATCCAACTGTGTTCTTCCCCCAAGTCATCAATTTTATATTGGTTTATAGTAAGTCCAATGGTAATGAAAGGAAATAAAGAGATAATATATTTTAACTCAATGCCTAAGATCATTTTTGGAGGTCCATCTCCTTCAATTGTACCTTTTTTGAAATGATCTCTATTCCTTCGAAAAGGATGATTGGTCGGTATAAATATTAAATGATAGTAAAAAAACAAGGTTTTCTTCCATTGATGAGATTAAATGCTTTACTATCCCTCATATAGTATGAACATGAATTTTGACCGTGTGTAATCCATCCAACTAAAATTCAATAATTCTCCAAATTCACCAATTTTCTACATAAATGTGGATTTCATTAGGAAATTTTATTTTACAATAACATCATATGTACCGACACCATTATTCCATAATAAATTAAACAAATCAATCAATGGATTAAAAAATGAATATTCTTTTTTGGATGTCCTATAATTAATAAGGTCAAAAAGATATATGGATGATTCATCAAAATGGAGGTAAATTTTATGGACTTATAAAGATGTTCGAACAAGAATATTGACAACCATAGGAACCAAATGGATAGAAATAATCAGTAGAAAGACCCATTCACATGTTTTGAGCTTCTAAAGAAAAATATGGATGTACTTAAACAAAATGTTTCCTTGAATCACCATATATAGGATGGTTTATGATTTTACTCGTTTAAATATTGGTTTTGTGTCAAGACCTCAATGACACTATGTTTTAAGACATAAATAAATTCTTTAATATGAGTGTAAGTAGGAAATTTCTCAACTATTTAATAGGAATAAATCCAGACTACCCTAGTTAAGCCTCTTTGAACCTTAATTTTCCACACGTAGGAAAAATAACTAATGATTCATTTTCACCATAATATAAGATACAATCATTTAAACATGCATGAATCTTCTGATAACCAAGACCCAAATTAAAAACTATCCTCTTACTCTCAAAGAAATTTGAACATTAACGAATCTTATGATAACCAAGATCCAAATTATGAACCAACCTCTTGATATCATATAAATTTATAGGCAACACATTTCTTTCAGGTAACAGTGCTTTAACCAAAGATAATATCTATTCAAAATAGCTATTTAAAATTCCATTATCTGATTTAATGGCCATAAAAGTTTTAATCATTTCAAATTTTCTTATCTTGCAAACAGGATATAATGCATCCTCAGCAGAGTTCAACATCTCATAAAATTAGGATGGTTCCAACTTAGTTGTTAAATAAATAACATCCTAAGATTAATTTTGTTAAAAATATAGCCCATCCACATCATGTACTAAATTTTGAAACCATTATGGATATGTAACCTAATTATTAATATCTTCTAAATTTTTTTATCACCATGTAGATACAAAAAAAAAATAATCTTTTCAAAAATGAAAACACAATAGATAACCCAAAAAATTTTGCAAATATTTCAAGCTTCCTCATTTCACATTTCTTGCATGGAAAATTAATTTTCCCTTCAGAAAAAAATTCTGGTTTTGGTGAAGAGAATGAAAAAAAAGTTTCAACACCCTCAATATATATAGGATTTAAAACAAAACCAATTAGATTCATGCAATGATTTATCTTATCGCAATCATGTAATAAAAAGTATTGTCGAATTCTTTGTTCCATATTTCTCTAAAAAATATGAAATAAATTAGAATTTTAATGATAAAATTTATATAAGAAAAAAAATCCAAAAAAGAAAAGAAAATTAAAAAATTATAATTTACTTGTAATTACCAAAAATTATTACTAATTATTTCTAATTATTACTAATTATTAATAATTACAACTAGTTATTTCTAATTATTTCTAATTATTAATAATTATTAATAATTATTTGTAATTATTACTAATTATTACTAATTATAACTATTTATTAGTAATTATTACTAATTATTACTAATTATTACTAATTATTACTAATTATTTCCAATTATTACTAATTACCACTAATTATTATTAATTAATACAAATTATAACTAATTTCTACTAATTATTAATAATTATTACTAAATATTACTAATTATAACTAATTAGTACTAATTAGTACTAATTATTCCAAATTATTACCAATTACCACAAATTATTACTAATTAATTATAATTACTACTAATTATTATCAATTATTACTAATCATTACTAATTATTACTAATTATCTGTAATTATTTGTAATTATTAGAAATTATTACAAGTTGTTATCAATTGTTACTAATTGTTCCTAATTATTACTAATTATTACTAATTATTACTAATTAACTCTAATTAACACTAATTAACACTAATTATATATATTTACCACTAATTATAACTAATTATCACAAATTATAACTAGTTATCACGAATTGTTACTAATTATTACAAATTACCATTATTTAAAAAAAATTATCACTAATTATTACAATTTTTTTAATAATTATCTCTAATTTTTACAAATTATTTAAATTATCACTAATTATCAATAATTTTTACAAATTATTACCAATTACCATTAATTAATCATATTTTTACTAATTATTACCAATTATTACTAATTATTACTAGTTACAACTAATTGTTACTAATTATTATAAATTACCACTAATTATTACTAATTATTACTAATTACCACTACTTATTAGTAATTACTACTAATGTTTACTACTTTTTACTAATTATTACTAATTATTACAAATTACAACTAATTACTACTAATTACCTCTATTTTTTGCTAATTTTTACTAATCATTTCTAATGATTACTAATTTGCACTAATTCTTACAGTTTTTTACTAATTATCACTAATTTTTACTAACTATTACTAATTATCACTAATTGTTACTAATTATTACTAATTACCCTAATTAATACTAATTAATACTAATCAATACAAATTATTACAAATTAACTCTAATTATTACTAATTACCACTACTAATTACCATTACTTATTTCTAATTACCACTAATTCCCACTAATTATTACTAATTTTTACTAATTATTACGAATTATTACGAATTTTGACTAATTATCACTAATTATTACCGTGTACCACTATTTATTTCGAATTATTACTAATTTATAATAATCACCACTAATTATTTCTAATTATGACCATTTATCACCAATTATTACTAATTATTACTAATTATTACCATTCATTACTAATTGTTACAAATTCCCATTAATTATTACAAATTTTTTCTAATTATCGCCAAATTTTACTAATTGCTACTAATTATCACTAGTAGTTACTAATTATTACTAATTACCAGTAATTAATAATAATTAGTACTAATTATTACTAATTATTTCTAATTATTACTAATTATTACTAATTACCACTACTTATTACTAAATACAACTGATTACCTCTAATTTTTTCTAATTTTTACTAATTCAACTAATTACTACTAGTTACAACTAATTACCACTAATTATTAATAACTGTTACAAATTATTACTAATTACAAATAATTATTACATTTTTTTACAAATTATCACAATTTTTTATTAATTATTACAAATTATTGCTAATTATCACTAATTATAACTAATATTACTAATCATCGCTAATTAATACTAATTAATACTAATTAATACTAATTATTACTAATTATTATTAATTATTAACAATTTTTACTAATTACCACTAATTTCTTCTAATTATTACTAATTATTACTAATTACCACAACTTATTATTAATTATTACTAATTGTTATTAAATATTACTAATTGTTAATAATTATTATTAATTGTTATTAGGTATTACTAATTGTTACTAATTATTAGTATTTTTTACTAATTATTACTAATTATTACTAATTCTTACAAATTATAACTAATTATTACAATTATTACTAATGAACTCAAATTAATACTAATTACAGTTAATTTTTTACTAATTACCGTTAATTTTTACTAATTTCTACTAATTTTAATTAATTACTGCTAATTTTTACTAATTACTGCTAATTTTTTCTAATTAAAGATAATTATTACTAATTTCCACTTATTATTAATTTTTTATTAATTTATAACAATTTTTTAGTAATTAACACTAATATTAAGTAATTATTTTTATTAATCACTTTTCTATTAATTACCACTAATTAATACTAATTACTGTTTTTTACTCATTACTATTAATTGTTACTAATTATTGCTAATTAATACTAATTTCCAACTGAAGGACTTCAGACCACCTTAAGTGCAGATGCAAACTATACGACCTACGAGGAACAAGCTCTACAAGGAGGATATTCACCATAGCAGAAGCTAAACGGATTGCAAGAATGAGAGGGTATGACACCTGCCATCGGGACAAGCCTGTGCATGCACGGGAATGCCTAGCCGAATAGCTATGCGAAGGTGGGGAGCTGATTTCATGATGAAGATGCTGGGGAGAAGCAGTTCTATGTAGTTAGTCTGGGTTGTATGTAATGTTTGAAGCCTATGGGAAAATGAATTCCTTTAAGGCATGCGGTCCATGTAACACTTATGCCTATAGGCCTTGTAAGGGTTCCACCTCACCCCTTGAAAGGTGGATTATCAAAATCAATAAAAAATGAAGGCCTTCGGGCCATTGGATGGAGAGAGAAAAATTCAGGGGGTATATATAGGTTAGATTAGCAGCGGCGAGACCCGTCACAAATAGTTTCCGCAATAAATGCTTGAGGCGGCGATTGAAAAACTAATTAAGACAGATCCCATCGCAAATACTCAGATACTAATAGAGGATTCACGACTAGTGAATGATCCCTTCACAAATAGTACTATTTATGATAGGTTCGATCACAAATAGTTTCCGTAACAAATGCGGTGGTTCAAGACTAATTGCGATGGGACCCATCACCAATACTCACATTTTGACAGAATATTTGTGATGAGTGAATGATCTTGTCACAATTCATTTTACATGACAGAGGGTATGGGGGTCATACTTGGTTCCCGTCCCAAATACCCATTCTTGTGTTTTGGAACGAAGGCTCTGGAATTTTGGCACGAAGGCATGACAATAGTATTTATGACAAGTTTGTTTACCGATCGTAAATACATGTTTATTTAATAGTATTTGCAACGGGCGTAGGGCCCATTGCAAATGAACCATCACAAAGGGTTATTTTTCCCATAGTGTATTTCCATTTTTTCATGAATCACAAATATGAGCGTGATCATATGTGAGATGAGGAAAATGATGAGCTCCATTGCCCATTTCCAACCACTATAGAGTTTTTCGGCTCAAATGGTCAATCCGTATATTCAAAAAATTTCTCTTCTCTTCTCTGGAAAACATATAGAAATTTTCCTCTCCAAAAGGTATATATTTATCTTAGTCCTTTTTCTGTAACATCCCAATATTTTATGAAATATATTTTTTCAAATATATATGATTTCTTTGATAGTTTTTATTACATGAAACACCGAGTTTTAACAAACAAAGAAAAACTATTAATAATATTATTTAAACACGACCATTATTACATAACCGCTAATATTGGTGGAATGAATATGGACAACCAAATTATAAATATTAATTATAATGCTTTTATATAAAGAAAATTTATTGATTAAAAATTTCTCAATTTTTGGTAAAGTGTTTATATGTTTCGAAAATACAATTTTCTAAAAAAATGTTTTATTACATTTTTTGAATAAAAAATAAAATTATTTTATGTAAATTTGAGAAAATTTATTTCAAAAATTAAACTTCGGTTTTCAAATATGCATGTCAAAATTATCTTAGGGTATTTTTTTTGGATTTTTTTCTAAAAATATTAATTCTTTAATGAATATTGAGAATGCTGGTTTTTATTGAAAAATGACTTCTCATTCAAATAATTTACAAGATAAAATTTATTTTAATATGGTTTTGATAGTAAATTAAGTTCAATTATATATTTATTAATCCAATTTGGGCCATTGGAATCAATTTCTTATTGAATTTTTATATAAAAACATTTTAAACATTTGAATATTTTTTTATTTGGAAACCCGCTTTCTCATCCCGTCCATGAGTTTAATTTTTAATTAAAACTTTCTACTTATTTGAATTAAATTTAGAAAAATGGATTAAATATTTTGAACAACCATAATTTATGTTATATAATAAGTTTAAATTATTGTTTTTCAAAACAAATAGTAATAACAGTAAAAATCAATTTATGCAGTTAATATTAACATGGATTTATTGGGGGTTAAACTAAACAAATAAGGGGTAAAATAACATATAAACTTGTAAAAAACCCATTTTCTAGCCATATTTATATATCATAATGTCTATTTTTTGATAATGTACTATTTTAAGCTTTGTATAATATAAAAAATGCTGGAAAACTTTATTATTTTCAAAAATTCTAGGTGTGTATAAAAGGCCACCTACTCTCCTACCACTTCAGTATCCCAAAACACTTTGGTTTGGTAAATACCAAACCAAATATATTACCTAAATACCTCTCCACTTATTATGTTGATTATTTTTATTATTAGAACTTCCAAATATGTATTTAGGTATAAACATAAAGAGGTTCTTTGAAGAAGAGGGAAAATTATTAAATTTGTGTTTTTCTTTTATTTCTTCTTCCACCTCCTTCAAATATTCTTTAAATATGATGATATAATAACAATAGTATCTTCTATATACTTATATGTTATTTCTTTAATGGGATAACCTATATCTCTCTCCAATTCCATAAAATGGTAAATCAAACCATCGCTCGTGTGTATGGCAGACTACTGCCCCACGAACCGATGTTATCCGTTTTTCATCACTAACTCTTATGGTTGGATATAATGGAAAATTTAATGTTTATATAAGATATATAAGATATTATTATACTTATGAAATTATAATACCACACCATCCTATTGAGTCAGAAATTCTATTTCTTACTTTTCCATTCCTATAGTTTTAAATATCATAAATACTTTCTTAGTTACATGTTTAATAAATTTTCTTTTCTGATGTGTTTTAGAATGTTTTTTTTAGAAAAACTATTATTTTACCATACATAGAATAAGTTATAATGAATTAAAAATATAAAATTATATTTCTTCACTATGATTATCATAATGAGTATGTGTTCGATTAATCAGAATCACCCTTATCAGATCAGATGTTAGGATTTCTACCATGAATATCATAAGGACAAAGTCTTAAAAATTATTCCGACATCAGTACTAATAAACATTATACTGACCCTCATAAAGATTATCATAATGAAATTTTTAATGAAGTCCATCAGGCAGACTTAAATCTTATAATGACATTCAGAAGACTTTATTCTGATGTAAGTAATACCTTTTACACTATAATGGTGTAAATTAGAACAACATCAGACATTCAGTTATGCTAGATAATTATGAGCTATCATGTTCTTGTTGTCTAAGTCATCATGAAAAACTTATAGAAAATATTACTGTTGGGTGATCAAGATGACAATTTGGAAGATTCCTATAAATACAAAGTCATTTAAAGTGTTTGAGGTTGCCAATTTTTTCAATTCCTCATTGCGCAAGAGCTCTAAGTATTAAATAACACGAACATCTTATTCTTAGTCCTTCTAATTTTTTAGAGTTTCTTAGTTCCATGGATACCTTTTCAGGTTATTTCCATATAAAATTTTACATTGTAATCATGCATATGATTTTTGTGATTATGATTAAGGTCTTCTAGGTATAGGATGATAGATAATCTGACCTTCTTGAATGAGAGATCATATGGATAATGATAAAAAGAATCCAATCCATTAGATCAAAGTTTTATGTGGCTAGGAAGATGGAGATGATCTTCATTTTGAGGTCTTTCTTTGCTTAAGAAAGAGATACTTTCTTGTAAGTATGAAACAAGGTATACCTTTATCCGGGGTTTTTGGATACCATACTCTTAAGGATAAAATAGGTTTATTTTTAATAATAGCTATAAGTAATTATTACATTATATTGATATCATATTTCTTGTTTATTTATAAGTAACTTTTCTACTACATTAATATAAAAGAATGTGAAACATAATATTCACTTTTCTTTACTGGTTGTTTTATCAGTACTAAACTGATTAAGATAAAAAACTATGTTTAATCGAATCTATAATGATTTTTATTTCTTTTACACTATGATTTAATCATATTAATTGTAATAATATTTGTATAACTCTAATATATCAAAATCAATCTTGATTATGATTCTTTCTTAACTATACTGAGGGTTGAGTTCATATCCAATAGTTTTACTTAATGTGGTTTGTGAATTATTTTAGTTTAATTTTTTTTAACTATTTTTTAAAACTATAATTCATCCCCACTTCAAATAGATCCAGTAAGAACATATTCTTAAGATCCTAATATCAATATAACTAATATTGATAAACAAAAATTTGTATCAAATGATGATTCCGTTTCTCATATACTTTCTGAACTTTTTTTTACTATAACAAGTTTTTTTATGTTTTTTTATAAAATTTTTGTTTATAATTTTTTTACACTAACATTTATTGTGGAAAAAATATCTTTGTTTTAAATATGGTAGGAATGAATGTTATATCTGTAGAAAATTTAAATCTAAAAATAACTCATATCTTTGATGGCAATGCCTATGTGTGATGGATGTAAAGGATGAGGAATTTTGTTATCAATATAGGAGTTGATAACTTTGTTATGTTAACTAGTGATTACAAAATTCATGATAAGGAAGTTACATACTTTAATCATTAAGAAAAATAGGAATATTAGTTGAATTATAGATTTATAAATACATTGTTATGCTCCATCAAAATAAGTATTTACAGTCAAATATCATTATATGAATCCCAAAATAGTATTTGGAAAAATCTTTAAGTAACACGTTTTGGAACTTCAAAGGTTGTAGAGTCCTGAAGAGCTATGTTAAGAGCTAACTATAATGATTTTTTTTTCTTACCTGGTGAATCTATTAATAAGATGCACCCAATATTCATTAATATTATTAATAGTATATAATCCATTAGAGAAAAATTTATTGATGATGAAATACTTATTAAAAATATAATAGATATCATGCCCAATGAGTGGGAGTCAAAGAGAACTGATGTTGATGAGACAAGGAAGCTAAACAATCTTACTCTTATGGATCTTATTGGAACCCTTATACATTATAAAGGAAGACTAAAAAGAGATCCTAAAAAATAGAAAAATAAAAATATAGGAGTTTCTTTTTCCATTACCACCTTACCTCCTAAAGTTCAATCTTCTGAGAAAGTTTTTAAGATTTCAAAAAATAATAAAGTGATCATTCAATCTGATTCAAGTAATTTTGAACATTCTGAAAATGAGAATGAAAATATTGTAAGAAGGATGAAAAAGATTATTGGAAATGATGATTTTCAATATCATTACAATAAAGGCAATAAGGACTAAAGTGACAAGAAATATAAAGTTACATACTATGAATGCAAGAAAACTAGACACTTCAGAATAGATTATCCAATGATAAAAAGAAAAGATATAAAATAACATAATTCAAAAATCAATTCAAAGATATATTACAAATCTAAGGGAAAGAATGATCTGAAGGATACTTACACATAGAGTTATTTTGTAGGTGATTCTAGAGAAAATTCATCTGATAATGAAAGTTCTGGATAGTAGAACTTTTGTATCATTTTTAATGTACTATGAGTAAATAAATGTTTCATAGAAATGGTAAGAACATCTGAGAATCTTTCAAGTATATCTCTTAGTAAAAAATATCCTAATAAAAATAATTCAGAAATATTTAGATGAAGAATATTCCTCATATATTGAAGCTAATCCATTACCTTAATATGAATAAGTTTCCCAATTTTCTAAACTTTTAGAAAATAAAAAATCTATTTTTTTAGAAAACTCGATAATGATAAAGAAATGATTTCTAAGGATGATTCAAGGATTGATGTTTTGAAAAATGAAATATAAGATATTTATAAAGATATTGATAAAGTTTATTTCGAAAAAGAAACTATTTCAAAATATTTATAAAAACTATTTTTTTAGAAAGATGTTTTAGTAATTAAAATCAATTGTAAAAATAATAATAATGAGGTTAAATATTTAGTAGTAAAAAAAATCGGAAATTTATCCTCTAAATATTTTTTTTCAAAATTTAGTATTAGTAAAGAAAACTATGATAAAATTTAAACACAAGTAATTACATATGGTAATGGTACTAGAATGGGTTGCATATATAAAAAATATATATTTAGTAACAATTTATTTATTCCTAAAAATTCACCTTTTTGTATCAAATGTAAAATCTATGGACATTGGTAGAAGAATTATTCCTTAAATAATGTTCAATCACTAGGTTTCCATAAAGAATATTTTTAAAAATAAATGAAATCTTCCCAAAATAAAATAAGGTATATGTGGTTACCTAATGTTTTATTTTCTAACAATACCAGACCTAATAATGTTTGGGTACTGAATGTCTAATTTTTTTAGGACAATAATGAATATACTATAAAGAAAAATACATGATATATGGATAGTGGATGTTCTAGGAATATGAACAGTAACAATGATATATTCTATAATATTATCAAAATTACAGATGGAAAAGTTAGTTTTTGAGAAAAATGATCAAGGAGAGATTATAGGTATAGTTATTATTCTTCTTCTTGGAAAAGCATTAATTTAGAAGGTTTTGTTTGTTAAAGGTCTTAAGAACAACCTTGTAAGAATAATTAAATTAGGTGATAAAGGTTACCATATAAAATTTATAAATGATAAGTGATTAGTACATGACTCTAAGTATAAAATCATTCTTTCTTCCCATCAACATGAGACTGTTTTAACATTAAACTTAGAAGACCTCCAAAGCCAAGGCTTACCATGTCTTAGTGTAATGGAAGATCAATTATGGTTATGGAATAG
Organism: Viscum album; assembly: GCA_963277665.1. Lineage (NCBI taxonomy): Eukaryota > Viridiplantae > Streptophyta > Magnoliopsida > Santalales > Viscaceae > Viscum > Viscum album. The sequence continues at coordinate 1,296,494,933 of OY728152.1, forward strand.
AAGGTAGGAGACTGTAACATTAGAAACTTATCCATGATGACTAAGAAAATACTTTTTAAGGACTTATGGGATCTTAATATTGATTATTGAAAATTCTGTAACCCTAATCAGTATGGTAAGAAAAATAAGTCAAGTTTTAAATATATTAGTGAAGTCTCAAATTCTGATGCTTTATAGTTAGTGTGCATGGATGTATTAATTCCTACACAAAATTGAAGTATTGGAGGTAAATAAAATGTATATGTCTTAGTTTATTATTACTCTATATACACATGGGTTTATTTTCTCACAATGAAATCAAAATCTTTTTGTTTTTTTTGAAACATTTATATCCAAATTAAAAATGGAAAAAACCTTACCTTGATAACTATTCATAGTGATCAGAGTGCATAATTTTTAAATTATGATTTTGAAAAATTTTATAGTAATAAAGGTATAGAACATGAATTTTCATCCCCTAAAACCCACCAAAAAAATTGGGTAGTTGAAACAATAAATATAATTCTTGAAAAATTACTAGAACCATGTCGAGTGAATACACAATTTTTAAACATTATTGTGATTAAGTAGTTGTTACTGAATTCTATACTATAAATTGATTTTTAATTAGAACACTTCATAATAATACTCCTTATGAGTTTTGGATAGGCCGAAAACCAAAAGTTTCTTCAAATTTTTGTTTGTGAAGTATTCATCATGAATATGGAAGATAAATCAAATAAATTCACACCCAAATATGATGAAGGATTATTTTTATGTTATTCTACATATTCTAAATCCTATAGAGTTTTTAATAAAAATTATTATACTATTGAGGAAATAATGCATGTTAAATTTAGTGAAACCGAGCATTTTTTTTAAATAATAGAAACCAACAACTATGGATGTAATTTTAAAAAACGACTTTCAACATTTGTTGGAAGCCTATTCTCATAAGGATGTAACTCAAGAATTTTTTTTTGAAGTTATTCCTCAAGAATATTTTCTACCTTATGTTGAAGAACAAACTTTTCAAAATCCAAGATGTTAGTGGTTTCTAGGGAATCATCATAGTAGTAATATCATTGGTGATGTAAATCAACCAGTTAGGAATATAAGTTATTTAAGGAATAAAATGTCACGAACCGTCCCCCAGGACCCATACCGTGACATACCCCAAGCCCGCCTCTTGAAGGCTAGGGGTTGGTGACTAGCGCCAAAGGTGTCAACCTGTAAGTGGGAGGCAATTTACTGGATACCTATACACATGTACACTCATATACCAAATCCACAAAGCTGAAAAATGAACACTAAGTAATGAGAAACTGGAGTACAACAACAAGTAAAACACTAAGGGGTAAAACCGGGATAGTATAAAATCCCTACCAAAGAACAAGAAATAGCAAGGTATAAAGGGAGCACTGATGGCCATATGTGGAAAATCCCATATGATCGCTGGAGTAGTGAAGCTACTGGAAGCTGAAGTTATATGTCCTTTCCGCCAGGTCCTACTAGGCCACGCGTGGTCCTTGGACACCAAGTCCACTGTCATAACGTCCATCTGTCCTATCTCCCTGAGTGCCTCTATCAAAACATCAAACATCTTCACTAGACACAACATGTGTGGGTGAAGCCCGTGTAGGGGTGAGTAATTCAGTACTTAGTAGGGAACCCCGAGACCCTCAATGGTCTCTCAGAAATCAAAAAAGTAAAACACTACAAAAAAACCACAAATTAAACCCCAAATCCAAAACCACTAAGTAAACCACAAATCCAAAACCATGATGTAAACCACAAAGGTTATGCATAGTCAGTTCTTTTTATTTATATTCCCATACATATACCTAGTTCATCCAAATATACTCGTTTCATCCCCAAAGAAACATAAGGCTCCTACCTCAAATCCATTACCATGATTTCCAATGAAGGCTAAATACGTAACTCAAGGATCAGGAGTACACACTCCATGAGCTGTCATCCCTGATGGTACCCCATCTAGGAAATGTACACCATCAGGTAAAACTCAACCATTCCGAATAGGATGTCTGAAAGGACATGCTCCATTGGGATCTTTATGCTAGAACTACCTCTAGTGCCTGACACTAGAGGTCTCACTGTCACGGTCTTGCGCCCGAGGAAAGACTAAGGGAAACCAAGTGAAGAGACCCCTCCTCGACACTGTATCCAGTTGTGGGAGCACATCTCTAGTATAACCCATGATATCATAGTCGCTCCAGTAAGAAGTGGCCCACACCTCAGTTTTTTGAAGGATAATATACTTCTACCTTGGTATCGATTACATCAAGTGGAGGGGCCCGCTCTTCGTAACTAAGTCCTGTAGTCGAGGGATCTCCAAATCCCATAAAGGACCCGCTCCCCATCTCTACTCGAAGACGGGGGAGTAATACTCCATAAGTGAGGACCCAAAACCTACCTAGTAAGGGAGTACAACTATGGTAGTTTGTTGACTATGGGGGACCCTCACCCTAGTACATTAGGGGGAGTACCCACCCAAGACTAGAGGAACCACACCCTGGAATGACAGGGGAGTACTGACTCTTCTTGAACATGGTCTAAAAAGGACCCACACCCTGAATTGGCAGGGGAGTACAACTCGGTGACTAGAAGACCCACACCCAGGTAAAGTAGGGGAGTAACTGACTCTGTCACAATATCTCCTGTGGGGGAAAAACCCTAGTATGTTAGGGGAGTACTGACCCAATGCTAGAGGGCCCATGCTCAAGCATGGTAGGGGAGTAACTTCTCTACCGTAACACTACGTTAGGAGGACCCGCAGCCTGGGTCGACCGGGGAGTACCTAATCCAAACATAGAGGACCCATACCCTACCCGATAGGGGAGTATTTGACTCTATGTGAGTTAATTATAGAGGACCCGCGCCCTAGTCCAATAGGGGAGTACGAAATCCAAAGATAGAAGAACCTGATCAGAGGAAAATGAACCTGCACCCATGACATGGGGAGTTCCGTCTCTACCAGAGAAGAGGAGTAAGGGATACCCACACATTGAGTCATAAAGCGAGTATCCAACCTAACTCTCAACACAAGAAACACCCTGGTTCTACTCCTCAGGATATCATTCATAACTCAACTTATATGAAGTTCCCAAAATAAGTGACCTGATGGAAATCCATTTCATAAGGGTTCTAATATGATAGATGGAACATCAATCAGATGCATGTTCTGTAAGTTATAATCATTTTATTACCAAGTACCCGGTTGGATTCGTGTTCAATCCAACTTGATTGTATGTCAAATTTCTCCAAAACTCCAGTAAAGTATCTTAAAAGGACTGCCTCTTCCCAAGGGTTCCAATTCCGTAGACGGACTGTAAAATAGATGTATGGTTTAGGAGAGAAGGCCCTTTAATCTTAAATGGGTCAAAATGCATTTGGGTCTGGTCCGACGTGACCCGACCTGATCCGGGTTGACCCGAACCAAGTCTGAACCAGCCCGGGTTGACCTGGACTGGCTGGGCTGGCCTGATTGGTCTGGCCCGCTTGGAGGCATGGACAACAAGGCTCACCCAGACCTGCCATTGGGGGTCGACCCCCTTCTCCCCAGACACGGGTTAGCCACACCCAGCACCTGCTCACGCGGCTGGGCCCACCAGCCGCATCCCCCATGTCAATTCGCATGGTGGGTTGACTTATCCACACAACGCCACACTGGCGCCGAGGGACACCTACACTACGACATGTTGCGACCACAACCTCCACCACCTAGATGTGCCATCGGGGCCCACCTCCTCTTCTGAACCCTAACTGGGTCAGCAGCCTGCCTCTTATTCATTGTGCATGCGGCCGACGTCGGTGCGCTGGTCGAAGCTTTTCTTGGCCGGAGAACGCACTCCGGCGGCCCGTTTTTTGCACCGTTTGCGCCAGCGGACTCCAAGGGATGCCCTCTTCACTGTGATAGATCTGGATCGGCCTTGTCATCAATTTAAATGAGCCTATCCCAAGGAATGAACATGCGGAGGGGCTTCTAACTTGTTCATGTCGGCCCGTGACCTCTACGTCAGAGGATAAAAACTGGGGAGGTTTCAAAGAGTGCAGTTCAAAAAAAAAAATAAATCAATCCCAATGATGAACTCCCAAATACAATCTAACGCATGAACAAGTGAATTTTGGATCATCCTGTTCATAGGTTGATCCACATCCACCGTTTTAAAAGAATGAATAATGGAGAAGATCTTTAAACAGAAAAAACACTTACCTCTTATGACGTCCAATGTCATGGCATTCGTCTATAAGGGGTTAAGATGTCGACGTTACTTCCTAGATATGATCTTCGAAAGGCATTGCAGGTTGTGAAGATTCACTGGCATTCATCATTCTTTGATGGGGTGGAAGTCTGTTAGATGTTCGCAAGAGAATCCTCCAAATTTCTAATCCATATTTTCCTAGCGCATCGATCTATAAATAGGAGAATGTCACACTGTTCCCATTATGATGCAACACCATGTCGTTACACTGTTACATTTATGAAACAATGTTCATATTATACGCCATTAAAGTTTTGTTATGCTGTGAGTTTAATGAGCTATTGTTGAGCCTCACTAATGTGAATCGTTAGCGCCATGTTGCTGCCCTGCAGCGTCATCATCCAGCACTCAAAGGTGTGAAAGAAAGTTAAATAATTATTTTCAATTATTTTATTATTTTTCTCCAAAATCATAAAAAATAACTTTTATGCTCCGCCATTTTTGGACAATGTTAAGTAATTTTGAGGCAAATCCCGGTGTTCGGAATTCAACGGTGCCCTCAGATTTTTGATCCAAGCGATGGTTCAAAAGATAGAAAATCTGGCTCACACATTTACTGAACGTACCTTAAAAAAGTTCAAAATTATGTTCCGAGCTCTCCTGAACTCAGAATCATGAGCTTTCATGAACCATCCCTTAGGGCCCATGTCGTGACAACCCTAAGTCCACCTTTCATAGGCTAGGGGTTGTCGACTAAAACCGAAAAGACATATCCCTAAAAAGGGAAGGCATTGACTCAAAACCTGTACACACACAGACAGAGCACACTGCTCATAGGGATCCTTCTTGAAGTCTAGGTATAGATCATCATTGCGGATCTACACATCAACTTTTCACATCCGTACATCATCATGTCCTGGTTCACAGAGTCTTAGTCAAGGCAGTCTGTCATCTGGACAAGACACAATAAGATGCGGGTGAATCCCGTGCAGGGGTGAGTATAGAAATACTCAACAGGGACCCCAAGACCCCCCAGATGTCTCTCAGAATTCAAAAAAGTAATAACCATAAATCACGATCTCAATCAAAAAGCAGAAAGAAAAAGATAGATCACACCTGGCATAACATAAGTACAGAAGTACAAATGATTAGTTATAAAGCTATATCATTTTATTCTATCAAGAGGCTCTGCTACTGACCCACATGTGATCAATATATGCTGACCCACAAATGATCTTTAGGTGCTGATCCAAACAGGATCACTGAGTGCTGACCCACATAGGATTGATAGGCACTGATCCACACCGGATCGTTGAGCGCTGACCCACACAGGATCAATAGGTACTGACCCACACAGGATCGCTAAGTGATGAACCACTATGGATCACTAGGTGATGACCCATGGAGGATCGCTAAGTGCTAACCCATGAAGTATTGTTGAGTGCTAACCCACAGAGGATCGCTGAGTGTTGACCCACCGAGGATCGCTATAACTTAATCACGTCACAACCGACCACCAGATTTCTTCACTAAGAACGCTTGATTCTAGGATGATACGCTCCGCAAGACATTGTTCATACCTCAACCTCCATGAGGTCCCATGAATAAGTAACCCGATGAACCACCATATCATAAGGTTTCCAACACAATTGATGATGCATCAACTGGATGCCTGGCCTGTTAGTTATATGCATTTTAGTGTCGGGTTCCTGATTAGATTCGAGTCCGATCCAACCCAGCTATAATCCAACTTTCTTCAAAAACTATGTTAAGTATCTCAAAAGGACCACCTTATCCTAAGTGATCTAAGGCCACAAACGGTTCGTCAAATGGATGCCTGATTTAGGAGATACAACCCTTTAATCGAAACAGGGCCGTAAGTGGGTCTGGGTTCGGTACGACCCGGTCGGACTGACCCAACCCAGCCCAATGAGCCTGGCCCGAACTGGCTAGGCCCAGATGGGTCCGGCTCGGCACGGTCCAACCCATGGGATCAGCCTAGCCCACTCGGCTGGGCGCGGACCACTAGGCCGCTGAACCAGCCCAGCCTGCTAGTTGGGCGCGACCTGCCAGCTGGGCGCGGGGGTCCGCACCGCTTTCAAAGAAATCATAGTTCGTTCAGTTCTTATAACAGGTCATGCCAGAATGGAACCCCCAGCTGACTGGTCCATTCGACTGGTTTATGGTGGGACCCACAGTTTGGGTCCTCCTCCACCGCGACCAGATCCACAACACTTCCTCCATGACAACCATTTAGCTACCACTGCGGTGCTCCATTCATTGTCAACATGCCCGGTGTCGGCTGAACTCCCCCTGTCTGTCGCAGTGCCTTTGGGCACTGCCACCTCTTCAATACCTTTGAGTGTCGGTCGTTTCTACCTCCAGTCTCCGGCGCCGCCGTGCCAGTGGGGCTTATGCGGGCCCCCGATGATGATCTTGAAGTCCATTTTCATTTCCGAATGCACCTAAGAGCCTCTTGGGATGTTTCCATCACCATGTGGCCCTCTATTTCATCTTTTCAATGTATTGGTCAGTCACCCACGAAGAACACAATCATTACTGAGATCAGAGGAGGGTCCGGGCCATGTTCGGTTCAGCCCATGCCCTCTATGTTAGCATTATAATACGGGAAGGATTATTTTATCATTAAAACTCCCATAAAGTAACCCCGTATTATCCTCCCACATGAAAGTATGAAACACATATCAACCCATTGGACAGTTGATCTGTGTTCTTCATAATATTCAAGAACAGGAAAAGGGAGGAATTAAGCACATAACCCCCAACCTAGAAATGGTGGAAGACACAACAGATGTTAGAGAAGAACCCACGTTCATTGTTGCTCATCATCGTCCATTGTTGTCCAATTAAAATCCTCCAAAAATCTTTGAATCTAGGTTATAATTTGGTGGAAGACGTTGCTGGCACTTCGTGAGAGGTTCCTCTCAGGATTCACCAAAACCCATTCCCAAGCATTGTTTAAATAGAGATTAATCGCTCACATTGTGTTTATCATTATGATTCATTAATTAATTGTAATTAATTAGTCAATTAAACACCTAAGCGCTTTCATTTCAAAACCAAATAAATGATAAGTTTAAGAAATTAAAATTATATCATTAAAAGTCTGACGTTGCACTGCGGTCCCACCACCGTGGCTCAACAGTTACAAGGAAAGAATAAAATAACTTTGGAGTTATTTTATTATTATTTTTGTCAGGTCCAACCAAAATTAAGTTTTTCATGTGGCCCTTTTTGTTTGATTTTAAGATTCCCTTAAGCAAATCCCAGCATTGTGGATCCAACATTTCCCTCCAATTTTTAATCCAATCACAAGTTCAAAAAATAAAAATTATCACACACACTTTTACTGAACATACCTTAAAAAAAGTTCAGAAATTATTAGCAGTCACCCTCAACCAGTGACAGTTGAGGTTAGGCTTTCTATAAGGCTAACATGCCTTCACAAGCTCAACAATACTCTCAAATTTATAATCCGAGTTACCATTTAGGAGTTAATGAATTTAACAATAAAATAATTGTTACTTAATTATTTTATTTACGGCCAAAATGTAATTTTCACTTTTGTCCCACGCCGAACATTGTTAGGATCTGCCTAAAGAAATTATACCCTCATGAGTTTAGTGGTGGTCTCTCTATTTTTAATCTGATTCGCTGTTTGTGAGTTATAAGAATTTGAAAAATAAAATATAATTTTTAATTATTTTATTAATGGTTATTTCATTTTTGGGTTCTCACTTGAGGCCTATGCCGAATAAACTTAAGTCTCACCTAGGGTAAACCCTCCATCCCGAAGCAAATAGTTCCCCCTGATTTCTGATTCAGGAAACCATTTATGATTTATTACACTTTTTCAAGAAAAATACTCACATGGGATATTTAAAGCTTAAAATTTTTTGATGGATCAATCCGGGAACTCCGAGCCCCGAAATCACGTGCCGTCATTTTTTCACAGTGTCGTAATAATTCCATATATATATATATAAATTAATAGGTAATTTTTGGGTATTTACACATGCCATTGTATTTTGAATTCTCAGAATAATTCCAATGATATATACGAAAAAAATTACTTAGAAATTATGATACATTACATCATCACCACCTTTAGAATATTCATCCCCAAAAATGAAAAAACCAAACTTATGGGAGGAAAATGGCTCAACAAAGGTTTCTACACTACTTATAAGAATCCGCCACAAAGAAACACTGAGATCAACCACTCTCAGGTCTAGCTCCTGCTTGGTCAACATCATGATGCAACAAGATTATGTTTCTTTAGTAGCAAAAAGAGGGAAAATCACTAAGTACTAAGATTCTTCAATAGACATGGGGTTCAGTGGAACACCTCCAATATAAATTGACAAAGATCACAGAAAGAACCCTTAAGTTCACATCCTCCCATGGATGCATTGTGCTAAAATCCCCAAGGGTGTTATGCGTTCAAGGTTGACACTAACACATAAGAATAATTACAACCAAAATAGGGCTACCCACGAGTGAACGTTGGTTCTTACTGGTCCCTCTACCTAGAACCTACATGGGCCTCACAAAAAACCGAAACAAGAACATGGACACTCCAACTTTTGGCATCATTACTGATTATGGATGGTTACGAACCATTTCTCACTACAAAACATCTTGTGGTCTAACTCTACCACCACATAACGACTCAAGAGGTACTCTTTACGAGTGTCCAAACCATGATTCCTAGGATTCCCTTAGTCTGAAAAGGAAATCCCTTCTTCACCACATGGATATACCACATCTCATGCCTAATATCATTATTCCAGGAATGAACAATAGAATTCCACACCCAGAATGACTTTGTAAGGTCTTGAAGCCACAACTAATAGATCCCAACTGCAAATCTTGCCTCCAAGATAGAGGTCACACTATCAATGTCTATGTCTGATTAGTGGGTCTCCTCTATCAGTAGTCTATAAGCATGAGGGTCTATTCCACAGTCCAACCAGAACCTCAAAGTGTCGAGTAGGATTCATAGAAAAAAGAATGTCCATCACCCGTGTCTATTTAGAAAGGAAGCAAATGAAAAGACACAGGTCGTACCATGAACTTCACTTGGGGATTCTTGGTCATCAGCCATAACTGCATATAGTTGTCCTCTCCCACGTCCTCTAGCTCCCTGATCTTAGCGGGGACCACCCCTGCTACTCGTCTTGCTCCTCTACTTTGCCTGCTGACTTTAAGAACTCCATGCTCCAAGCACTATAATTGGAAAGGAGGTTCATCTAGAAGCACCCTCTCAGTAGTACAATGGGTTGGAAAATCTCTATAAAGAGGTCCCCAGCCATTAAAAGAATAACAATACCTATCATATGGCTGATCTGCTCCTTGGAATTGTTGTTATATCACAGACCCACATATCTGTGTTTGGGCATGGGTATGCCTCCTACACCGTGATCACGTCTCCACTCATCTGTTAGCTCGGTTAGACACCTCTACTCTATGAACTCTTTCATAGGTCACATCCACCAACTCTTACACTAGGATTATCTCAACTACTAGGTATCGTTCCAGTACCACAATATGCGTCAGAATGATGAGAGGTATCATCGATGCCCTGATTTCCCAGCGCAGTCCCTTCTCGAAGGTCTAGGCCCTGGAGTAAGGGTCCCACACCATATCTGCGGAGTAGCGAGAAAGATTCGTGGATCTTGATGAGTACTATGCTACCGTCATGCTGACTTTCCATAGGGGAAAAAATCATGAATGCGTACATAGCGCAAAGTTTCCTGAAATAATTTCTCTCTGAAGAGGCGCTCAAATACTGTCCAAGTGAGGGTCGCCTCATCGTGAGTTAGAATCATTAGATTCCACCATATTCCCTTTGACCTTGGAAGAACGCTTGCAAACCAGACTACCATCTGGTTGGGTGGTGTGCTCACTAGGTGGAAAACATGCGTAATTTCTTCAAGCCAATCCTCAGATACCTGAGGATCTATCTCACCATGGAACCTGGGAGGTCTCTACTATTAAAACTCATGTAGTTCACTCAGCCTGTGCACATCCTCACCCTAAACTTCTGGTGGAAACTGCTAGTCGATGGTTGGTGGCATCATAGCTGCACCACCCAAAGGTAACACCCCGGTATCAGTGTGTTGCACCAAAGTCTCCACTCAGGGAAGACCATCATCATGATCCTTCTATGGAATCCTATCTAGATGTCATCATAGAGGCATCCTGAAATGAGTCAATATAAACAATGGGTAAGAGTATATCTAGAGAGTTGACTCAAGAAGGAATTGGAAATCACAATAATTTTTACAAGTTTCATAATCCCTTCGTTTCCCCAAAACCAATTTTTCCTTGTTATGAGTCAGGTAAAAGGTGTCCCTAAAACTGTTGTACAGATACATCGGCCTCTGCACCAACACTGGAGTCTCTGTCCTAAAATCCAAACTCAAAACACTTAACAATATTGCTCATGTACAAAAATAATAGAACCTTAGTGATTGCAGTATACCCAACCACCTATTATAACACTTTGCCACTACCCATCCCCCGGGGCCTGTACCATGAATTTCCTCAAGCCCACCTCCCGAAGGCCAGGGGTTGGTGACTATCACTGAAGGTTTCAACTTGCAAGTGGGAGGAATTTTCATGGATACCTATACCTATGTGAACTCACTAACCAAATCCACAAAGCTGAAAGATGAAAACTAAGTAATCAGAAACCAGAGTACCACAACATGTAAAGCACTGAGAGGTAAAACCGAGCCAGTATACAGGTTCAAAAAAAATGTAAAAAGAGATCGCTAATGTCCATCTATGGAAAATCACACATTATTTCTAGAGTGATGAAGCTACTTGAAGTTGAAGTAGTATTTCATGTCCGCCTGGTCCTACTAGGAACCACCTGGTCCTAGACCACCAAGTCCACCATTGTAACATCTGTCAGTCCTGTATCCTTGAGAACCTCTATCGAAACATCGAACTTCTTCATCGGATAAAATATGCACGGGAGAAGCTTGTGCAGGGGTGAGTAACTCAGCAGGTAATCATGAGACACTCGGTGATCTCTCAGAAATCCATAAAGGAGACCACCACAAAAAAACCACTAAGTAAACCACAAAACCAAAACCATGAAGTAAACTAAAAATCCAAAACCACAAAGTAAACAATAAAAATTATTCATAGTCATATCTACTCAGGTATATTCCCATTAATATAGCTAGTTCATCCAGATATTCTCATCTGATCCACAAAGAAACATATGGTTCCAACCTCAATTCCATTACCGGGATTTTCAAAGAAGGCTCAAAGAGCAACTCAAGGATCAGAAGTACATGCTCCATGAGCTAGCTGTCCTTGATGGCACCCATATGAGAGATGTACTACATCTGGTACAACTCAACCATTCTAAATGGTACGTCTGAAAGGATGGGCTCGATTAGGAACATTCTGGTAGAACTGACTCTAGTGCCCGACACTAGAGGTATCACTATCATGGTCTTGCGCCTGAGGAAAGACCAAGGTAAACCAAGTGAAGAGGCCCACTCCTCAATATTTGTGTTCAGTTGGGAGAGAAATGATCAAGTCTAACCCATGATATCTTAGTCGCTCCAATAAGAAGTGTCCCACAACTCATTCCATCGAGGGAGAACTAAATTTTACCTTGGTATCGATTACATCAAGTGGAGGGGCCCGCTCCTTGTAACCGTATCCTACATTCGAGGGAGATCCAACTCCCATGAAGGAGCCGATCCCTATCTCTATGCATAGATGGGTGATTACTACTTCATAAGTGAGTACCCATACCCAACCCTGTAGGGGATTACAACTCGGGTAGTTTGTTTACTGTGGGGGACCTGCACCGTAGTACGTTAGGTGGAGTACCGACCCCCCAGATAGATGACCCACAACTTGGCACGATAACGGAGTATCAACCCTACTATAATAATGTGTAAAGAAGACCCTCACCCGTAATTGATAGGGGAGGACAACTCAGTGACTAGAGGACCCATGCCCTAGTAATGTAGGGGAGTAACAGACTCTATCACAATATCTATTGTGGGGGAACCTTACCCTAGTACGTTAGGGGAGTAAAAAACCAGGATAGAGGACCCACTCCCTAGCATGGAATGGGTGTACCAACTGTGATGTAGCACTGTGTAAGGATTACCCGCACCCTGGGTCAATAGGGGAGTACCTACTCCTAACATAGAGGACCCGCACCCTATCCGGTAGGGGAGTACCTGAATCTATGTGAGTTAAGTATGGAGGACCTATGCCCTATTCCAATAGGGGAGAACCAACTCCAATTATATAAAAACTTTCTAAAAGGAAAATGAACCCGCACCCATGACTTGGGTAGCCTCGTCTCTACTAGAACAGAGGAGTAAGGTATACATGCAACTTGAGTTGTCCATGGAGTAGTCGTCCTAACTCTCACCATAAGAAACAATCTGGTTATGCTCCTCAGGCTATCATTCATACCTCAGTTTCCAATAAGTTTCACAAATAAGTGAACTAAAGGACCGCCAAATCATAAGGGTTCCAACATGACAAATGACACATCAATCAGATTCCCAGTCTATAAGTTATAGGCATTTTTGTACCGAGATCCTGATTGAATTTGTTTTCAATCCAAATAAACCATACTTAAACTTTCTCCAAAAATCAAGTAGAGTATCTAAAAAGGACCCCCTCATCCCAAGTGTTTCACCATCGCAAACTTTTTGTTAAGCATACATCTAATTTAGGAGATAAGGCCCTTTAAGCATAACTAGGTCGAATTGGGTTCGGGTCCGGGCCGACTGGGTTGGGTAAATCCAACCCGACCCGACCCAATCCGAGTTGACATACCCCACTCAATTTGGGTCGACCTACCCAACCTGATCTAGGTCGAACTATCTGACCTAACCCAGACCACTGGGCCTGAACTGGCTTGGCTAGGCCCGAACCGGCCTGCTGGGCCTGTGGACTCGGTCCCATTGGGCCGGACTGATCGGTCTGGCCCGCCTGGCAGCATAACCCGCTAGGTTCACCCCACCCCGCCATTGTGGGCTATTCCCCTTATCCTTATACATGGCGTCGTCACGTCTGATTAATTCTCATGTTGTTGGGCCCAACAACAAAGTCCCCCACATCAACCCGCATGGCAGGTTGACTTCTCTACTCGGCGTCATGCTGGCGTCGCGGGACTCCAGCGTCATGGCCCATCACAGCCGCTGCTTCTGACATCTAGGCATGCAGCCGGGGCACAACTCCTCCGCTGGCCGCTGGCCAGGCCAATGACCTTCCTCTTCTCCACCGGGCACACGTCATGCACCACCGCGAGCCACCACCGGCACCGCCACATGCTTCTGTTGATGCCGGCGCGCCGACCATAGCTTTGCTGGGCCACCAGACGCACTCTAGCAGCCCATTTTTCGCATTTTTTGTGCCTTCGACCTCCATGGGATTCCCACTTCACTGTGATATATCCGAATCCACCTTTCCATAAATTTTGAAGAGATGATCACAAGGAATGAACATACTCAGGGGATCGAGCCTTGTCCGTGTCGTCATGCACCCTCCGCATTAGAGGATAAAAACTGGTGAGGTTTTGGGGAGTCTAGTTCAAACCAAAATAAATCAATCCCAACATTGAACCCCCAAAGATACCATCCCACATGAATGAGAAATTTGTAAATAAACATATTCGTGGGTTGATCTACATCCGTCATTTTAAAATAATGAAAAACTGAGATGATCTTCAAAAAAAACAAACCACTACCTCTTATGATGTACGATGTTGCAGAATTCGACCTCGAGGGGTTAAGACGTCGACGTCACTTCCCAGCAACAATATTTGAAAGCCATCATAGGTGGTGAAGATCTGCCAACATTCGTCGTTCTTCACTGTGGTGGATGTCTGTCAGAGTTTCTCTAGAGAATCCTCTAAATTTCTAATCCATATTTCCCCAGTGCGTTGATTTAAAATAGGATCACGTCATAAAATTCCCATTATGATGTGACACCGCATCATTATGCTATTATGCACCATTAAAGCATCTTTACACTACGAGTTTAACGAGCCATTGGCGAGCCTCACTAATGTGCTTCATCACCGCCATGTCACTGCCCTGCTGCGTCACCGTCCACCACTGAAAAGTGAGAATGAAAATAAAATAATTATATTTAATTTTTTTTTTTCAAAAAGTAAGAAAAATTATGTTTCCACTCGACACTTTTCGACCGAAGTTAAGTAATTTCTAGCAGAATCCCAATATTCTGAATTCATCGGTGCCCTCATATTTTCTATTAGAGTGACATATCAAAATATTGAAAATCCATCTTTTACCTTTACTGAACGTGCCTTTAAAAAAGTTCAAAATTCCATTCGGGGCTCTCTGAACCTCGGAATCATGTGCCGTTAAATTTTGCGGTCTCGGAATAATTCCAACGATGTATAAAAAATAATTACATGGAAATTACGAGACATTACATAAAATTATATATCTTTTTTATCCCAATTTTAACATAAGAATCTAGATGGAGATTTAGGTGATGAGGATTGTATTAATGAAATTCAAGATGTGATCAATGAATTTGAGTGGAACAGTGTTTGAAATCCAATTTAACAACCTATAGGAACTTCTATAATTAGAGTAAAATAAGTTTTTAGAAACAGATGTGATGAAAATTGCATTATTGTTAGAAATAAATCTAGACTTTTTGAATAAATTTATAATAAAAAAGAAGTAATATACTATGAGGAAACTTATGCATCAGTATTTACACATGAATCCATTCGTATTCTAGTATCCTTTACAACTTTTTTTTTTTTAATTTCAAAATTTTTCAAATAGATGTGAAGTGTGATTCTCTTAATATATATGTTTAAGAGGAAGTTTATGTTGAACAAACCTTTGGTTTTGAAAATAAAAAACATCATGAATAATTTTACAAAAAAATGAAAGCTTTATATGGGCTTAAACATGACCCTAGATCCTAGTTTGATAGGTTGAATATATTTTTGTTACAAATTTTTTTTTAGGGAGATGTGGATCCAAAATATTTTATAAAGGAAGTAACTAAAAAATTTATGATGGTTTAAATTTATGTTCATAACAATATATTTAGATCAAATCAAATACCTTTAATAGATTCCTATGTGGATCTTACGAAATATGAGTTTAAGATGTGTGTGACGGGTGAGTTAACATTTTCCATGGTTTTCAAAAACCATAAAAACCAGAAGGAACTTATATATATCAACATAAGTATATTAAAAATTTTCTTAATTTTTTTGGATATGAAAATACTGAAAGTATTATTACTCCTATAGGTACCTCAAATACTATTGATATTTATGATTCTAGGTAACTAGTTGATCAAAATTCTTTTTGGGGTATGATAGGATGTTTACTATACTTAAATGCTAGTCATACATATTTAATGTTTTCTATATTCTTATGTGCAAGATATCATAGTGATCCCAAAAAATCCCATATTAAAAATGTAAAATTAATTTTTTATTATTTAAATAGAACTATAGATTTTGGACATTGGTATTATTTTGAAAATGTTTTTGAACTAAAAAGTTTTTTAGATGATGACTTTGGTGGTTGTATAGTGGATAGAAAAAGAACGTCAAGAAATGTTCATTTATTAGAAGAGTTTTAGTTTCTGGTTCATGTAATAAATAACACTAATTATACTTTGAACTACTGAAACTGAATACGTGGTTGCTGGAAGTTGTTGTGCTCATGTGTTTTGGATGAAACACACATTAATATACTATGGGATGAGTTTGAAAAAAACTCAAATACCCTGTGAAAATGTTAATGTCATTGACTTAAGTAAAATCCCAGCACGTCACTCACGTGTGAAGAACATAGATATAAGACACCATTTACTTCATGATCACACACTTAAAGGATATATCATTTTATAATTTATCAGATCGTAAGATAAACTTGCTAACTTTTTTACAAAACCTCTCCCTTTTGATAGCTTTGAATACATTAAACATAAGTTATAAATGATCAATTTAAGGTAGTCATTCATATTTACTTCTTTTTTACGCATATCCAAACATTAAGATACTATATTCCATAGGGGGAGTACATATTATTGCAATTTTTTTTAAAAAAATATATTTATAAAAATTTATGTCTTCTTATAATTTTTATCGTAAGGATTTTTTGGATCCAGAAAATGATTCTATTACTTGGAATAAATTCTAAATTTTTTTTGGATTTAGTTTGTGTTACAAATTATATATATTTGAAAAAAAACATATTAGGCCATTCTTAAAAAACTATTACAATTAGTTTTCTTAATAAAAACATCATAATTAGTATTTCTTAAAAATATTTTTATAAGTTTTATATTTAAACTTTTGTTTTCAAAATTTCGTAATCAAAACTATCATAATCTTGATATGTTTTTAGAAACACGAATTATATTTTATTCATATAAATGAATTTATTCACTCTGAAAGGTACTGCTCTATTATTTTAAATTTTTTCACTATTTTATTAGGATTAGTTTATAATCTTAATTATTATATTAATATTTTTATAATTTTTTTTCTTTTCCATTTTTTAACAATTGTATTCAATATTAATATGATAATTTTTTTAAAACTCAAGAGTTAAAATTTATTAAATATTTCTTTGGATGATTATCATCTATGAGATTAGATTTTGTTTAAATCTAAACTATTGAAAATGATATGAAATTTGAATGGTCTCCTCAATGCCTATATAATTAGGGACACCCTGTGGGTCCCACATAAGCTTTTTCAGACTTTCTCCCTGACTTGCTGCACGTTCGAAAACCTCCAGTATGAAAAATTTTCATTATTAATGATTCAACTATTTTAGTTCCAAATACAATGGATTCCGGTAGAGATTACATGAATTGGTTCATATTTAAAGATAGTTTAGTTGAAATATCTTGTTAGGACAAATAAAATTCTACTTTGAGGAAGATCATATAATTTCAAGGTTATAAATTGGCATGTATAGAAAAAACAGAAAAGGATTATGATTTTATTTATTGAGATATTGTTCATCATTTATATGCTTCAGTCATGTTTTTAAAGGAGGATAGAAAAAAAACTTTATTTTTAGATATATCAAATATTATATATGATTCCCAATAAGAAAGATGCAAGCATAATAAGAATTTAATTGGAAGGTGAAGCTTTTTTTCCTTCACAAGAATTCTTTTATGATCTTAGTACATCCAATAAAAATAAAGTTGAAGATTATTTATTTGACCATTTTGAAAAAGTTCCAAAGGTTTCATACTTGACTCTGGATAAAATGGTTTTATCCCTTTGTATTTAAGGTTTTTTATTGTTGGGAAATGGATTTCGGGACACCCTCAATGTTTCTGATGTTTTCATTTTATATTTTCTTTTTAATTAGAGGAAGATAAATCTTTTCAGATTCATATTTCTCACAATTGAAAATGTAAATACTGGATCTATAAAATCTAAGATAATTATGTTTTTAACTTTGATTAGAAAAATGATTGTTGAAATCATGATTTTTTTCAAGATTTTAGTTAAAAAATACAATGAGGGTAAAACCTCTTCTCATAAGGATGTAACTCAAGAAATTAAATCTGAAGTTATTCCTCAGGAATATTTTATACCTTATATTGAATAACGGACTTTTTAAAATAAAATAACTCAATTTATTCTATGGAATCATCATAGTGATAGTATCATTGGTGATGTGGATCAACCAATTAATACCCTATGTTATTTAGGGAATGAAATTAAACTTCATTCTTTATTATCCCAATTTTAACATAATGAACCTGATGAGGATTTATTTGATGAGGATTTTATTAAGGAAATTTAGGAAGAGCTCAATGAATTTGAGAGGAACAATGTCTCGACTCTAGTTGAACGACCTAAAGAAACATCAAAAATGGGAGTAAAATGAGTTTTTAGAAACAAATGTGATGAAAATGAAATTATTATTAGAAATAAAGTTATATTTGTAAGAAAATTTACTATCAACAAGACGGTATAGAGTATGAAGAAACCAATGAACTGGTAGATAGACTTGAAGCCATCCATATTCTACTAGCCTTTAAATGAATCTTTAATTTAAAAGTTTTTCAAAGGGATGTGAAGTGTTATTTTCATAATGGATATGTTCACGAGAAAGTTTATGTTGAACAACCCCTGGTTTTGAAAATAAAAAATATCCTGAATATGTTTGTAAACTTAACAAAGCTTTATATGTAATTAAAAAAGAACCTAGATCCTAGTATGATTTATTAATAGGTTTTTTGTTAAAAAACAAATTTATTAAGGGAGCTACAGATCCAACACTTTTTTTAAAAGAATTAAATAAAAATATTATTATTTTTCAAATTTATATTGATGACAATATATTTGGATCTACTCAAAAATCATTAACAGATTTTTTTGTGGATCTTATGAAATCTGAGTTTTAGATGAGTATGATGGGTGACTTAAAATTTTACCTGGGTGTACAAATATCAAAAAAAATATAAGGAACATATATATATGTATATATATATATATTCAATTATATTAAATATCTTATAAAAATATTTGGATATGAAAATACTAAAATTATTAGTACTCTTATAGGTACTTCAAATACTATTGATATTGATGATGAGGTGAAACCAATTGATCAAAATCATTTTAGAGGTATGATATAATGTTTACTATACATACTAATTATTGTCTAGATTTAATGTTTTCTATAATCTCATGTTAAATATAACAATCTAATCCTAAATAAACCCATCTAAAAAGATATAAAACGAATTTTTCATTATCTAAAGGTAACTACGGATTTAGGACATTTTTATTCTTATAGAAATGTTTTTGAACTAAATGTTTTTTGGATTCTGACTTTGGTGGTTGTAGAATGGATAGAAAAATCACACCCATAACATTATATTTATTAGGAGAGTATTTAGTTCCATTTTTATATATGAAATAATACTCAATAGCACTTTCAACTTTTAAAGCCAAATATGTGGTAGATGGAAGTTATTTTTCTCATGTGTTGTGGATGAAACAGACACTCACAAACTATGGCATGAGTCTTACAAAAACTCAAATACCATGTGATAATACTAGTTCCATTTACTTAAGTAAAAAACCTTGAACATCACTCACATGATAAACAGAAATATATGAGACACCATTTTCTTCAGGATCATACACTAAAAGCAGATATCATTTTATAATTTATTGGAATGTAAGATCAAATTATGGACATTTTTAAAAAACCTGTTCATTCTAATAGATTTGAATACATTAATCAAAAGTTAGGAATTATCGATAGAAATTAATCATTCATATAAAATTCATTTTACTCATATCCTTATACTATGATACGCCTCTTTATAGGAGGAGTACATATGATTGATGTTTTTAAAAAACTTTTAGTTTTTTAAAAATTTAATTTTTATTATAACTTTTATCTTAATGAGTTTTTATATTCTAAAAATGATTCTCAGACATTGAAAATTTTATAAAATTTTTGAATTATTTTTTGTTAATTATTTTTTATATTTGAAAAACAATTGATTAAGTATTTCTAAAATAATTATTACAAATTGTTTTCTTAATGAAAACATCATAATTAGAATTTCATAAAAATATTTTAATATGTTTTCCATTATGATATTTTTTTTTCAACCCTTAATAATCAAAGGAATCAAAATCCGGTTTGTTTTTAAAAAACAAAAATAACAAGTAATTTATACCAAAGGAATTCTTCACTTTGAAAGGTACATTACTATTCCTTTAATTTGTTTTCACAATTTCATTACGATTATTTTATGATTTTTGTTTTTATATTCATAGTTTTTAAAAATTTTGTTTCCTTTTTTTTTATTTCTTAAATAATAATATTCATTATTAATGTGATGAAAATTTTATAACCCCGATAATTAAAATTTCATAAATATTTCTTTAGATGATTATCTACTATCAGATCAGATTTTATTTATCTCAACCACTGAAAATGAAATAGATTTAAAATTTTATTCTTAATTCATATATAAGGATACCCCCTCATGTCCCTCATGAATTTTTAAAATTTTTCCCGTAACTTGTTTCTCCTTCAAAAATCCCTAGTCTGAAAAGTTTTCTTTTCAAATGATTCATTTGTCTCAGTTCCGAATAAGATAAATTCTAGTAAATATTAAAATAATTGGTTTGTATTTAGAGAAATGTTAGTTAAAAGTTACTTTTATAACAAATACAATTATACTTAGAAGATGATCATAAAATGTCAAGTATGGGAATCAACCTATGTAAAAAAACCAAAAAATAATTCTGATTATATTTATTTAGATCTTGTTCTTGATTTCAATTCTTCAGTCAAGTTTTTGAAGGTGGATGAAAATTAAGAACATTCTTTTTCACTATATAGAAGATAATATATGATGTTCAACAAGATATTTTAAAGCTTAATAAAAATTTCATCAGAAGGAGAAGATATTTTTCACTCACACAAATTTCCTGATGAGCTTTGTACGTTCAATAAGAAGAAGTAGAAGATTATTTATTTGACCATTATGAAAAATCCAAAAATGTTTCAGACATTAATCTATATAATAAGGTTGTAGCCCTTTGTTTGTGAGGTTTTATAATACTGGGAAAAGGAGACCCTGACGCCCTCAATGTTTTCGATGTTTTCATATTATATTTTCTTATTAATACGAGGGAGAGAGATCTTGTTGGATTCATGTTTCTTAAAATCAACAATGTAAAGACTAGTTCTATAAAATCTTAGATCATTTTGTTTCTAGATTCTATTAGATAACTGATGATTTAAATCATGATGTTTTTCAAGGTTTCAGTTAAAACAAATATATTGAGAAAGGATTTTTTTATTAGTGATAATACAATGAATAGGATGTGATTTTTCTTTGATGAAAATTATAATTGTTTTTTGATATGGAAAGAGATTCCAAATTCGAAGTAGAGCCTTAAAGGAAAGTTAAGGAGGGTGAAAAAAAAGAAGAAAGTATACATGTGACCTCTCCACTAAAGAAAAGGAATAAAAAAAATAATGGCCCTCATGGAGTCTATGATGAGTATGTGAAGAAGAAAGATGAAATAAAATAAAGAGATTCCATAATCAGAATTAATCCATTACTAGATAAGGCCTTAATGATTCATATTGCCAATAATTTTCAAGAAGAACAAAATAAAAATAAACATAAAAAGAAGTTGACATAAGTTGTACTTTGTAAACATATTTTAAAAGACATTGAAAGGGAGTACAATAAGGTTTATTTTACCATATCCAAAACTGATCGAGTAATAATGGATGCAAGGTTAATTTTTTATGAAACCGTAATTTTCAATTCTGATGTTCCTTCTGTTGTAGAAAAAGGAATAAGAAAACTTGTTGATGAATAATCGACACTAGTTCAACATAAAGAATCTAAATTGATACCACTTGGGAAAAGTGACTAGAAAAAAAATCACCTGCTCTTGGAGGAGTTCTTTATGGATGTTTATAAATAAGTTGAAGGAATAGATAGACATAAAAAATAACTGAAATTAGGAGAAGAGGAAGATATTGAGGCACATGTGGAAGAAGAGGAAGAGGAATAAAAAGAGAAAGAGTATGAATATAAAGAAGTTTAAAACTAAGATGAAGATGATAATGGAAAACCTCATACCTAAAATGATGCATCACAATCATCCTCATTGGCTTTCCCTCTAAAATTTGAAAAGGTAAGTAAAGATGGAATTTTAGAAGAGGAAGTTGAGTCTTCATCCAAGAAAGGAAGAGATTGGAATTCAAATACTAAACCTGATGAAAAATTTTAATTTGATAAGGATGATGAGATCCTAGAATTATCAGATGATATGGAAGTAAATGAAAAAAATGTTCTAAAGAAGTGGATATAGAAATTTCAAATACAGATAAAGTCACAGAGAAATAAGTGAAAATTAAAACAAACTGAATCAAAATTTTAGAGTTTCAAACACATAAATTAGCTTCAGTGGAAACCATATATTTTCAAAGTATTAGATTAAATTTTCCTTGCCTTGAAAATATTGGAAACAACAATTAGATATTTCTTATGACCTGAGGAAAGGAAAAAACTTATCCTTGAAAATATTGATTAGAAATCGAAATCAAGAAACATATTAACTAATAAAGTTATCAGTATTGAAGTAAAGATGAAGAATTCATAAGAAAGATGAATAACTAAAAAAAGTTCATATAATCAGATGGTGAAGTTGTATCACCTAATAGATAATGATATCAAGCTGCATGGTCAGAATTTTGAAGATGTGATGAAAATTATGAATGAATCCACAAATGTATTTAGTAAGTTGTCTAAAAATATAGAAGATAGGGTAATGTTTTTAGAACATTTCAGAGATACAATTGATAACCATTATAAGTACTTAAAAACTCTAAATGGGATGTTATGATACTTTTAGTTAGAGGTCACTAGAATAAATAAGGATACAGAGAAGTTTAACATTTTAAAAACTCATAATCAATAACTTTATGATATAGACAAAAGTTCGGAAGCCAAAGAAACGTTTTATGGAGAAAAGTTTCAGTAGTTTGAGAAGGATATAAATGATTTCAAGAAGATTAAATATTTTATCAAAAATTTTATGAAGAAATAATTAACTTTTTCTTTTTAAACTATTTTTGTAATTGTATTTGTAAAACATTTTCAATTATGTTTATGGATGATTAAAATTTTCATATAAATATGTTTTATTTCAATATTTTACAATTGAGATTGGTTGAATGTTATTTTATACCTTATTTTGATGATTATTTAATTTATTATATTGATTTGTATGCTTGTTTCAACTAATATTTCAAAAAACTACAAATCCATCCCCCATTCCTTTTTTAAAATTACAAAGGGGGATAATTTTATAGTTAGAGAGATAAATATTTTTGGAGGTGATTATTTACACAAAGGGTGATTTTTTTTATCAGAGGTAGATAACTTATCAAAGGGGGAGAATATTTTATCAAGGAGGAAGATTTTATATTAAGGTGGAGAATATGATCCTTAGGAGAAGATGTTATTCTTAGGGGGAGTTAATTGTATTCAACATTTTTGTCTCCATTTTATTTAAATGACTTTAAAACTTAGGGGGAGTTAAGATTTAATAACCTACTCTGAATAAAACTATGTAAAAGAAGAGGGAATGTATGTCTTTCAAAGTTATTTTTCATTTATGTTTTGGAATTTGTGTTTTATAAAAAGGGGGATATTATTGAGTTAGAAATTCTATTTCTCAATTTTCCATTCCTTTAGTTTTGGAAATTGCAAACACTTTATTAATTATATTTTTACTATAATTTCATGTCTAAAGTGTTTTAGAATGTTTTTAAATAAAACATATTATTTTACCATACTTAGAATATGTTCTAATGAATTATGAATATAAAATTATATTTCATCATTATGATTATCATATTGAGTATGTGTTCGATTAATCAGACTCACCCTTATCTGATCATATGTTAGGGTTTTTTCTATGACTATAATAATGAAAAAGTCTTGAAAATAATAATGTAATAAATACAGATAAACATCAATCTAACAATCATGAATATTATAGTAATGAAATTTTTAAGAAATTACATCAAACAAACTCAGAGTTTATAATCATATTCATATGACTAAATTCTTATGTAAGGAATACTTATAACAATGTATTGGTGTAAATCAATATTATGTCAAACATTTAGTTATACTAGATCATTATAATCTCTAAAATTATAGGTGTCCAAGTCCTTGTGACAAAATCATATAAAATATTAAGTTTTGGTGATCAAGATAACCGTTGGGAAGATGACTATAAATACCTAGTAATTTGAAGAGTTTGAGGCTACTGATTTTTTCAATTTATCATTGTGCAATATCTCTCATGATTAAATAGTGTAAAGATCTTATTATTTTTAATTGTAAATTTTTAGTGTTTTTTTAGTTCTAAGGAAACCTTTTCAGGTTGTCTCCTTATGAAAATTTTCATTATAATATTGTGTATGATTTTTGTGATTACAGTCGAGGGCTTCTAGGGATAGGAAGATAGAAAATACGATCATCTTGATCAAGGGATCATGGTAGTAGTGAGTCAGAGAATCATATCCATCAGATTGATGACTTCCTTAGATAAGAATATAGAGTTTATCTTTATATTAAGGGATTTCCCTATTAGGAAAATACATACTTTCTTATAAGTATAAAACAAGGGATACTTTTATAGAAGGTTTTTGGCTACCACACTCTTAAGGATAAAAGTGGTTTCTTTCTTAATAATAGCTTTAAGTCACTCTTAAATCACATGGATATTGTATTACTTGTTTCATTACAAGTAATTATTCCACTAAATTTATATAAAATAAATTGATACATCATATTCATCTTTCTTTACTGGTTGTTTTATATGCACTAAACTAATTGTGATAAACAAACTCTATTTAATTTAGTACATAACGATTCCAATTTTATCTACACTATGATTTAATAATATTGATTATAATTATGATTTTATAGCTAAGATATAACAAAATCAATCTTTATTATGATAATTTAATAATCAGATTGAGAGCTGGGTCTGAATCCAATATTTTTATTTAAATAGGTCTCAAAATTTGTTTAGTTTAAACTCTTTTAAACTAATGTTTTTAAAACAAAAATTCAATACCTCTATAATAGATACATTAAGAAAATACTATTATGATACTAACATCAATATAACTAATATTAATATCAAAAACTACCTTATTAACTTCCAACCCATTGTAAAACAATAATATCACTCGTGAGTATGATAGACTGCCGCCTTGCGAACCGATGCGATGTGTTTTTTTATTTCTTCTTTACTTGGATGGTGATAATAAAAGATTAAATAAATATATATACATATAAAATATATTTGTAACATAATGTTACTTCTATAATTTTTATACCACATATTCTTTTTTTTCTTCTATTTTATGGGTGATATGATATCATCAATCTTGTGTATAGTGGACTATCGCCTCATAATGCGACATGATTGGATTTTCACTAACACATTGTATGGAAGGTAATTTGGGTAAAATTAATGAATATATGTGATATATATGACATAAAAATTATTCTATAAATTTTATATATTATATACCTTTTTTTCGTTTCATCCATTGAGAAAATGGAAACATTATTCATGCGTACCTACGACATACCGTCTCCACGAAAGGTGTATTTAATTTTTATCTGTAAATTTTATGGATTAATATAAATAAATATATAATGAATATATATGATATTTAAATAATAGATTAAATTATATAGATTTTGGAACCATGATAAAATTAATAGGACCAAATATAAAAAATCAAATCATATATGAAAAACAATGTAGTTATTGTTTGAACTGTGATTTTAACATGGAATTGTTAATAAAATGGTAATAAAAGAGAATAAGAAATTAATACATGGTATGACATATATAATTATGGTTATATAATTTATTTATAATAAACTTGTATTTATTATATAGGAGTTTTGAATATTCACGGAGGAACTCAATACTTAAGGTAAGAGATTTCCATCTCACTTTTATTTTCTGTGCGACAAATCCCATATTCACCATGTGTTTCTTTTATGTGTTTTATATACTACCCATGAATTTATTTTATGATTATTATCATAAAAATTATGGGTATTTACATATCCATTTGTGTATCTATTTTTCATGTAGTTTATATTTTTAATGTTATAAATATAGTAAGGTATTTTTGTCTCAATTTGTCTTTTTTGGGACATATGTTATGCCATGCACTTGTCTTATTTTATAATGTGTATATATATCCACTTTGATATGTGATATCATGAATTTATTTATTATTATTAAATTTTATGTTTCATTTAATTTTATTCCTTCATGGGTCTTATGATTCAAATTTACCAATGTGGTAAGGGTTTTATGACACAATCTCATCATTTAATGCGATTGATTATGTTTATGCTTATAATGATGAAATATTATGATATCTCTCTCAAGAAACTAATGTTTTTTCTTATCATATAGTTATTTAGTGATAATATGTATTAATAATTAATTTTACTCTCTTTATGTACCAATGATTCTATAAGAATTCTTTTTAAAAAAACTGAATTTATTTCTCTCTTCGGTAAAAAAACTATTTTTATTCAATATCAATGTTTTCTAAAAATGTTTTAAAATTTTATTAATATTTATCTAGGATTTTATAAAGTCATTATTACCCTTTATTGAGTTTTTATTTTTTTATAATGAATCTTCATGTTGTTTTAAAAATAAATCTTGTTTGGATTTTACCAAAAATGTGAAATGAATCTTTATTTTAAAATGTACGACATTTCCCACTATATTGAACCCTCAGTATTATAAGACATCCTTTATATGTTTCAATTTTTATTTAGAAATAAAAATATCTCCTAAAATGTTTTATGAACTTTTAGTTTTAAAAATGTTATTTTCAAAGATAAATGGATATTTTCCCCATGAATGGTTTTAAATGATTATCAGATAATCCTTTTCTGGTTGTCTAGGTCATTTCAAATAAAAGTATTTCCACAATATTTTGTGAATTTATATTTTAAAAAAGGTTATTTTCAAAAAAATTTATTTTCATTCAGAAATGTTGCAAGTGTTTTGTCGTTAAAAATAATTTTCCATCTAGGATGACATACATTGAGGTAACTTATGTTTTACTAGGGACAATATCTAAGGATAACTTTATTATTAATTATGTGAATGTTTTATGTTTAAAATGAAAATATTTTTATGAAACTCATTCCTTTTTCCATGGGTTATGTTATAATGATATGATGAAATTTTTATAAAACCTATTCCTTTTTATGGGTTAGGATATGATGAATGTTTTTTGATCTTATGGTAAAAATATGTTTAATTTTCATTACGTGATAGTTAGAACCTATATCTTCCACTAATGGATTGGGTAATGATTAATATTTTATGATCTCATAGGGTACACACGAGGTTATCTAGAGCCCCAAAAGAGGGTATATGGGAGGTTATAGCATGTCAGAAGTTAGTATATGGGTGGTTAGCCCAAGACTAACATATTAGGAATGTCTTTTTGGATAGCCTTGACATAATGTTTTATATTATTATGTGTATTTCACAAATATATATCTTATTACAATGCTACACTCTCATGGATCACTTTATTTTATTCCATTATTATTCTTGTCTTATGAATTTTGAAGATTTATACAATGACTCATGTTTATGATAGTTGATATATATGGTATGGTTTTAAAATGTTATTATCTCGTTCTTATACCCACGTACTCATGTTATTTTTATATCTCCCTTGTTTAACCTTACTAATCATATATAACCACACATTCTTATGTTTCCATTCCATAATATACGCAGAAAGGAATTATTTATGATATGTTTGAGAAGGGTGTTTTTTGTGAAGAACTCGGTGGGGGATGACGTAGCTCACTTATGAACCTATTGTTTATATATCCTTATTTCCAAAGCCATAAGACCTAAACGATTATTGTATGGATTGATATCTTATTTAATGAATATTAATATAGTATGTTTATATATTTATGTATGAGAATCTTTGGGCCTCTATAGTTGGTATCATAACAGGGTTTAGTTAACCTTTGGAAATAGGGATGTGATAAATTTAGTGAGATCCCAAGGTATATTTATATATATATTTAAGGGATATTTTTATGGATAATAACATGGATGAGTAAAAATATAAGAAAATGTCCTAGAATTGGTAAAGTATATAGAAGGTTGTTTCCAAGAAATTACATCCCATTCTGTATACTAAAAGTGGGTGTGTCTCTAGAAAAAAGGTACCAAGGGGCAATAAATCTGAAAAGGGAACATTAATATGGACTCGATATTCACATATTTCTTGAAAAACGGACTTTCTATACTGATGGTTTGACACTCATGGTGGATATGTTTTTAAAATTCACAAACTCCTTATGAAGCATCATGAAGTATTTGTAAAATTACTAGGAGTAACCTAAGTTAAACCTAATGTATCATAGATTTAAAATAAGGTGCCATGATTTAGACACACTAAGAATTATTTTTCATGAATTTTCAATTTCAAACTATTATTAGTTATTCTTACAAAATTTTGTTTGGTCTTAGTAAACGGAGAGAACCATAAGGAACTGGGTTAACATTGAATGCGATAGGCAGTGGTTTGTTGATAAAAAAATGGGATGATGACTATAATGAAATATAATTTGACTATGCAAAACCAGTTTTCATGATATATTATTAACAACTTACACCTTAACCAACTCTCCAACTCACAAAATAATAAAAGGATATTTTTCACTGAGAGGTCATGTGGTGGAGACCTTAAAAGAAATAAGATTCAGTTTTTTATATGTTCAGAGTGCAGGAAGAAGAATGAAAGTGAATGATTAAGAAGAATTGGAAAATGTTTTGAGAGTGGAAAGAAAGAAAGTAATTACTGAGGAAAAATGAAAATTTTTGTTAATATAATGAATGAAAATTATTTCCACCCTAAGGTATCATCAATAGTTTAATTTTATAAATGTGGAAAGTATGGGAGTTATGAAAATTGATTTCCTAGGGGGAAATATCATGAATAAAATTAGAAAGGTTGTACAATTAATTTTTTTGTTATTTATGGTGAATAGACTACAAAAGAAACATGAAAGGAAATAGGTATTAATGAATAAGATAATTAATACTAGTTAATGGTTTAAGAATTAATTGTGTGATTGAAGTATTTATGTATTAGGATTCAAGAATTATGTTGTAGAGGTATTTTTAACAATGGTATTTTGGTTACAAAAATCATGAAACATCTAAGGATTATGTTAACTTTAGAAGTACATATTATTTCTCTTAAAATGGACTTAAGATTCAGGGATACTATCACTAGTGTATGAGGTTAGGTTATATTATATGTTCAATGTCTTGGACACCTATCTCCAGGTTTTTATTTTATTAGAATTTATCACTATTAAGGATATTTTGAGAGACATCTATGGGGAAAATACCTTTTTTATATGTTTTTACGAAAATTTTATTTGAGGAGGAACTCCTTTACATTTTCTAGTCATAATATTAAAGGTTTTGGTAAAATTTTTGGTTTATCTAATCTTTGATGTTGATGTAATTATGGGTTATTTCAATTTTGGAACATTATAGAAATTATGTTAAGATAGTTTTAGGGAAAGTATAACGATGTTTTTGGGAGGTAACATGTCAAATCTAGAAAGGCCGTAAGGCTTGAACCCACAACCAAAGTGAAAAAGGGTATAACACCTACCACTAGCCTATGTGAAAGTATATTTATAGTGGTATAACATGAAGAGAGATATTTATGAGCATGTATCTTAGTGTCTGGTATGTCAACAAGTTAAAGATGGGAGAGAAATATTTAAGGGTAACCTACAACCATTATCCATACTAGAATGGAAATTGGAAAACATCACCATGTATTTTTTCCTTAAACTCCCCAAAACACCTAAATGGAACTATACTATATGGTTATAGTCAAGATAATTACATAATCTACACACTTCATCATTATTAGAGAATATCTCTCTCTCGATCAACTTTTTTAGGATATAAAATAAGTGATAAGGATTTATGGGGTACCATATTCCATTATATATAATAAGAAACTGAGGTTTATCTCAATGTTCTAATGAAATATTTAGCAAACTCTTAATACAAGGTTTAGTTTTAACACTGCGTACCATTCTTAGATATATGTTTAGAATGGGAGAAAAATTCAAACCCTAGAAAATATGTTAAGATCATATTATATGTATTTTAAAGGTCTTGGGATCAATACCTTTCAATAATTGTATTTTCATACAACAATATACTTCACTCGACCATTTAGATTATAATACCCTGAGTTTTTTTTTGAATTATTAATTTTTAATAAATTAAAGCCTTTTAATAGATTACGTTTCAGGCTACACCATGTTAAACTTTATTTACAAAAAACTCTAATTTAATATTTCCCAAAATTAAAAAATAGGATTGGATTTGAGTACACAAAAAACTATGATTGATTTGGGTTACACACAATATCGAGTTCCTTCAATAGCTTGTGTTACATGCAACACCGAGTTTTACCGACCTAAATATAATATTAAAATTATTATTTAATTTGTTAGTCATCAAATAACCATTGAAATGAGAAGAATCAATAGGATTAAATAACTTATAAGAATATATAGTTTTCAAATTTTCAATAGTTATCCATTTATTATAAATAAAATAATAATCATTTAAAAAAAAAGAAATATTTTCTTAAAAATAATTTTTTTTTTCTAAAAGGTGATTTTATAATGTTTGATGAACATAATTTAAAATTAAAACATAAAAAATTTATAAAATCAATTTTATAAAATAAAATTCATTTTTTAATTCTTAATTTCAACATTATCTTAGGATGAATTTTCTATATTTTTTGATAGGTTTCATTTTTTGATGAATAGTGAAAATTCTGAATTTTAATTGAAATATTCCGTTATTCTTATAGAATTTATATATTTAAATTATATTTTAATTTGGGTTTAAAGTATATTTATATTAATTATACACCTATTAATCCAATTTAGGTCATTGGAATCAATTTCATATTAAAATTGATTATAAAAACGTTGTGACCTTTTGATCTTTCTTGCTTTAAAAAGCCTCTTTCTTGACACATATAGAGGGTTAATATTAAATTAATTTCTGCCACCTATATGAATTTAATTAATAAAAATGTATTAAATATTTAGAATAAGAATAATTTATGACTTATTATAATTACAAATTAAATTTTAACCAAATTTATTAGTGAAAGAAATTTAAATTAATTATAGTGATTAAGGTAAGAACAAGACTACTTAGTGGTTTAACAAAGAATATAAAATGTAAAAATGGCCTAAATTTTTTCCAAAACCCATCATATGATCATTTTTCGATCCTTATATCCTTATTATATGTTGTTATGAGTAATTTTATTACCATTCCATAAATGTGACCAATATAACAATTTTTAAGTAATGAAAAAGACAAAAAGGAAACCTTCCACACCTTTAATATCTATAATTGTTTGGGAAAGGGAATAAAATTACATTGATTCAGTTATAAATATTATTGTGAAATATAAATTATTTATTATTATTATAATTTATATTTATTTTTTATAGTTTAATTAGTTACTTAAACTGATTAATAAACACCAACTAAGTAATAATTTAGTTAATAATTAACTAAAATATATGATACTAAAAATAGTAAAAGTGAGGTAAATTTAATGAATTATTGTCTTAAATTAATTATTTAGATGAATATATCATGTTACATATTTTTTAACTAAATATAGTTAAAATTACATCACTTTATTGATATTTTTTAATTCAAATTAATTAAATAATGTCTAAATTTACATTAATGTCATATTATAATAATTTATATTTTATTAAATGATTTAAAATTAATAAAAATAATATATTGTTAAATGTGATTTTAAAATGTTAATGTATATAATATATTCTCTATTAATGTACCAATTTATTTTTTATAATGAACATATCAACCCTTAAATAGTAAAAACATTTTTAGCATAGCTAGGGTTAAAATAATGTTTTTGTTCATTACATACACTTCTGTTGAATTAATTTACAAAAAATTGAGATTTCTATTTTTTAAATTATATATAATATCTTATAATCAGTGTTTTTAAATTTAATAATAATTTTAACTTTAACTTAGTTCTAAAGGATAAATTGTCAAGGATATAAAATTAGTCAACCTAATAAAAAACAAAATGGAAAAATAAGTAAATTTAGATGTTAAAGAAGAACATTATAAAAAATAATTTATTTTTTGGAAATGGTGGTATTTATAGAACACATAAACCCTAAAATACATTATTATACAATTTTGGAGCCACATTATGTAAGGGATACCACCAAATAGTAAATACTTTTGAGTATTTACAATAATGCAACACCTCCTCAACTATAAAAGGGAACTCACTCTCCCCCATTCTTCACACCTCTCAATCCATTAGGATTGATGAATAAATTCCCAAATAAGTTACCAAAACCACTAATTTAGTCCAATAATCCTTAATTTTGGCATAAATAAAACAATGGAAGGCATTTGGTGAAAACCAAAAGGAGATACCTGAAGAAGAGGTAATGTTCGTCAATGAACTTTTTTGTTTTATTTTCTCCTCAAACCCTTTAATTTTTTTTATATAATGATTATCTAATAACATAATTATATTAAATATAATTATATGTATTTATATTATGGTTATGACCTAAAACCACACACACTTCCATCAAATGGGTTATGAAATCATTGTTCATGTGTACGACAAACTACCACCTCGTGAACCGATATCATTCATTTTTCCATTACCACCTATAAAGGTTGGGAATAATGTTGTTAATAATATTTATATATCACATATATGATATTTATGATATATGTATTATGAAAAAATTATTATATAACACATACCATGATACTTTCCATTTTGTGGGATTAAGATAACTTCGTACGTGTGTACGACGAACTACCACCTCACGAAGTGATGTGACCTGTTCATGCTTTTCATGGAATGTATTAAGGATGAGTTTAATAAAAATATGTGATATATATGACATAATAGTGATACTATAATGATAATATATATATCATTTAATTTTTGTCTTTCAATACGACGGGAAAACAAAAACAACGGTCATGTGTACAGATGGTCTACTGTCTCAAAGAAAAGTGTATTTTGTTTACTATCACTACGTTTTATGGGTCACTATAAATTGATATATAAAAATTAAATATGATATTTATATAATGGATTAAAATCTTTAAATTATGAAATCCTGATCAAAGTAGTGGACTATAAATAAAAATTCAAAACTTATTGAAAAATAAAGTGGTTATTACCCGAAACGCAACTATAACATGGGATTGTTAATAAATGGGTAATATAAAGTCATAAGAAAATCATATATGGTAGGATATATATGAATATTATTATTATATATATTTATAGAAAAATTATATTTAATATATAGGATGTTTTAACATTTATAAAGTAAATACTTGAGGGAATAGATTTTCCCTCTCAATTTTAATTTCATTAAGGAAAATTACATATTAACCACATGTTTTTTGTGTGGTGTATATAATACCCATGAATGTATTTTATTTTTATTTTATATAAAATTATTAAGAATTAAATATCCATTTAGGATCTCTCTTTAATGGGTTTTACAGTTCAAAAAATTCCAAATCAGTTAGGGATTTTGTCTCAATTTTCCTTCATTGAGACGTACGTTATATTATGAACCTATATTCTTCCAAGAGGTGTATATACAAAGCCTTTGAAATGTAGTATCGTGAATTTATTAATACTTTTGATATCTTAAGTTCCATTTTATGTTATTTATTTTTGGGGATTATGATTTAATGTTTCCTATGTGGTTAATATTTTATATTACAATATCATAATTTATCAGGATTATTTATGATTAAGTCTCTACTATTGAAATCTCATGATATACATCTTAATAATTATCAAGGATTTTTATCCTATATTTATTTATGATATATTTATGTAATTCTACTATAATGACATAGATTTTTCTCTAGTTTATTTTTATAAATAAATTTGGAAAATTTAGAGACCAGATGCCAAGAAGGCATGTAATTCCGAGGTCTGATGTGCCCAAAACGGTTCAATGAAAACTACCCTGTTTTTAATAGCTCACATAAGTGGTTTTTATAAGAAAGTGAAAAAATTATAAAAGGTATCCTGAATCAGAAATATGAGGGCACCGTTGAATTTAAATAAAATTATTTTATTTTGAAATACTAATAACTCATGAATGGTGACACAGATTGGAAATAGAAGACCACCGTTGAGTTCATAATGTGGCGTTTTACATAAAAAGGGCCTAACATTGACCAGTCCAGGTTGACTGCAGAGGATATTTTTAGACATTTTAAAGGAGAATAAAATAAACTTAAAAGGTTAATTTTGGTTCTTTTTGTCATTTTTCAATGATGCAGTGATGCCCCGATAGGGAATCCCATTTTATTTCATAAATGAAACTGTGTGGTGATTCTGCAACACAGTGATGCGACAATAGTGAAATGAATTTTCTTAATTTAATATCATGATAGGGATATAAGATAAGATTGAAAATCCTAGAGGAATTCCCTGGAAGCTATGGGGAAGAAAAGAATTGGTGAAACCTCTCATTGAAAAATGATGAACAACAATGATATGACAGATCGATACCACTCGTGGATGAATTACCGACGACAATGAATGTTCTTTTGCAAATGATCCAATACTAGTTAGGGTGTGAATCTTGATTGATGTTACTTCACCATTATTTATTCCCATGTTGAATGTGGAATAACTAATGAACAAAATAATCCAAAAAATTGTGTGGTTTTCAGGTGGGGTTTATTTTCCGTTGTAGGGATTTTTTTGGGTTGAATCAAGACAATTTTTTTACTATTTCCTATGTTCTTCAATTATAACATGAAAAAATCAAGAATGATTTGAACAAGTCCATGATCCATTCATCTTGGGCATTCTTCTGCTTTTCCTCCTTCCCCAAAATTTATTTTCATTCATTATTGGACGCATTGATCTAGAATGGGATTCGAGACCACAACGGCCTAAGGTGGAAATAGTTTGAGGCGGCGATTGAAGGTGGAGGATCTAGACTTCAAGTGGGGCACGACGAGGCAAGGCCTGTGATAGAGCAGCTAGGCTAGGAGAACCTAGGAGAATAGCTGCTGACTCGATGGACGGTGGGAGAATCTTCCCACAGTCTAGGTGGGACCTCGTTGGCAAGATGGTCAACGGCAGGGCTAGCTGTAGGGGGTGACGACAAGGCCGCCAGCTCGACGGCTGGTGACGGGAGCCCAAATATGGCTATCGGGAGTTGCATTTAGGTGAGCCATAGAGGGTTCTGCATCGACCTGGTCAAGGCACACGCTCTGTGACCATGTGCGAGGGGGTAAAAACTTTCCGTGTGAATTTGGACTGATACCGTGTGTCCCCGAGCGACTAACACATCAACCGAACAGGGAATGACCAGGGTGGGGCACACCTGGCTAGAAGAATTCGGCCCACATATCCCAAAGAACCACAGTACAACATGCCCAATAGGCCGGTTCTGACCTGCCCAGAATGAACTAGGCCGGGTCGGCCTGACTGGTTGGGTTGGTCCCAGACCCAATCATGTCCTTTTTTAAATAATGGTTGTAACTTTCAAATGAATGGTCTATTTGATGATCCATCTACGGATTTGGGACCATTATGATAAGATGGTACTTTTGTGATATCATTGTGGGTTTTTTTTATGGGATAGTGTAGGTGAATACTTTTCCTTGGTTCTTTCCTCAAGGGTTCTATGGGGAATTGCGTCCACATCACTGGACACCAATCCCCTATAGAGGCCAAGTCCAAGATAGAGTTTAAGCATCCCTCCTTGGGATTGAAGCAATACTCTATTATCCCTGATATAGTTTTTTGGTAATTTACATGACCATAGAGCACAGGGTGTTAATATTCCATATAGTGGGCCGTATTGGTAGGGTTCCCAATATTTTTGAAGGAAAATACACTACATTACAAGCCACATCTCCAGGATTGGAATTATTCTCAGAGAATAATCCCCTAGGTTGTGGATTAATACATATTGGATTTTCAATATTCACTAAGAAAAATACCCTCTATTAAGAGCATGACCTTGAATAGTTTATTCTATTTGGGAAAGGCTCAAATTAGTAGGAACTCTATTAAGAGTCCTCGATGACATCAAGGATCGAGGAGTGAGTTCTCTTGGAATGAGTATCCCTCGAGAAAAATCTTATGGATGATGATTGGCTATAACATATATTCTTTACCTTGTGGCCGGTAATGAGTATATCTATATATTATTTTTATACATGTTATTGGAATATACTTGTGTAGATCTGACTGCATATTCCTTTGTGGGTTTTTCCTTTATGGTTTTGGGAAGTCTTATTGAGTATTGTCTTACTCACCCCTACACAGGCCTTTCCCAATGCATCATGTCTTGTGCAGATGATCAGTGCTTTGATGGAGTCCAGGGTGGACTAGGACCAGGTAGTAACCAGTTTTATTAGACAAACTAGGTGTACTCCTATGAATTTAGGTAGCCATCCCTCATCTACCCTTCAGGTAGGGTTTTCTGTGGATGAGTTTTTGGAGCTTCTGCATTCACTGGTTTTTTGTCTTTCTTTTGGTGGGATCTCATTTAGGCCTGATTCACCTCCTTGTACTTTACTTTCCTTTTTCAATTTGGTTGTGGTTTATATCTTATAGTTTTTATGCATGGTTTACTCAGCATTTTTACATTTTAGATTTTGTGGGCTTTGATATGTGTTCATGCGTATAAGTACTTAAGAAAATGCATCCCATTTGTTGGATATGCCTACTCAGTTATAGTTTCTAACCCCTATCCTATTGGAGGTGGGATTGCGGTAGTCACAGTGTAGGACCCACTAGGACGGGTCGTGACTGGTATCATTTTCCACTCTTTTATGCTTAAGATAATCAATAAAATATTTTAAGGAAAATCTGACTATATCTCTATCTTTCATCGGAAATCTATTTTCTTCCAAAATAATGTATTATATTTTTTTTTCAAATTTGTTTTTAAATGATATTTTCATCTCATTTTCAAATAAAAGGAACTTGAAAATGTTTTTTATTTTAAAAATTATTTTACATTATTATATATTCTTATTTAATAATATTTAAAGTTTATTTTCAAAGAAATGAATATTGAAAATTCTTTATATTTAAAAACTATTTTTATTATTTTAAAATATTTATTTATATATTTTAAAGGTTATTTTAAAATAAAAGTATTTTTAGAATATTTTATATTTAAAATGTGCTTTAAATGATTTTCAAATCATCATTGATAAGATTTCTAGGTTATTTTCAAAGGAAAGGTTTTTCCAAATGTTTTAAATTTTAAAAAGATTTTTTTTAAAAGTATATTTTTTAAACAAATGTTTTAAATGATTTATTTAAAATTATTTTCTATCTATGATGACATCTGTTTGTGTTACCTATGCCTCATGGGGATATGATTCAAGGATACAATTCATATTCTTCCTCTGAATGGCTTATGGTTTTATGGAATGATGTTATGAAACCCCTTTATCTTATACAGATTATACAATGATAGAATTATTATGAAAACAGATTATTTTAATGAGTTATTATATTATGAAATTAATATTAAAACTCTTTATTTTCCATAAGTTATGATATGATGAAATATTTATGATACCCATTTACTTCAATTGGTTATGATATGATTAATGTTTTTGATCTTGTCAAAAACATATATATAATTTTATTATGTGTTGGGTGTGACATATATATCCCTCTAATTCATTGGGTAAAGATTTATATCTCATGAGATTGATAAGGATGTAATGAGAAGTGAAACCGATTCAACAATATATGGATAGATTGTGAAGTCAACTAGGTTTAGTAATATATCTCTGGAATGGGAAGTGAAAATAGTTTAGTAATACAGGGTTGAAATGGGAAGTGAATCTAGTTCAGAAATACATGGATATAATGAGTAGTGAACCTGATTCAAAAAAGGACTTTCTCAACTATAATTGTCTGGTTAGTGATCCTTGACCAATATGGAAATTATTTTCTTTTATTTTGTGTATTCCTAAAATTCCATGTATTATACCAATGTTATGATATCATAGATCATGTTATTTTATTATCATATGGTTCATGTATTATAAAATTCCAATATTATTCCATGTATCATGATTTTGATCTTTGATATGCGGGTTATGGTTTTAAAATGTTATGATCAAATTATTATACCTTTATGTTCATGTTAGGATTATATATTTCCTTTATTTACCCTTACTGAGCATATGATGTCACACTTATGTTTCATTTCCATATGATTTGGATAATTTCTTTTAGTAGTTGTAATAAATGATAAGATATTTGTGGGAAACATTGATGACATTTCAATAGATTAAAATATTGTGTTCAATGTTTCCAAATGAGCTAAAATATTATTTCCCTCAGGTGTTTATTTATGTAATGTAATGAATATTCATAAAAAATGATGTAATATCCACATTTGTTAAGAATGAGACAATATAGTTTTTATAAAAGGAAAGGTTTATTAAACCTTCAAATACAAGGATAAGAAAACTTTAGTGAGGTCCAAAGATATATTTTTAAGGATAGGTCTAAGGGTTATTCAATGCTTAAGAAAATGACTTAGAATATTGGTTAATAATTGGGAGGGTGGTTTCCAAGAAATTACATCCCTATCTAGATACTAAAAATGGATGTGGATCTTTTATATATTTACATAGGGGTAACAACCCTAAAAACCGTATTGAGCTGGACTTGATTATGAACTCATGCATGACAATGAGCCATACTACACACCTAGTTGGACACTCTTGAGGGATATGATTTGGAGATTAAATTTTTTTATGAACCATTATAATGACTATTAATGTCCTAGGATAAACCTAACATGTTGAAGATTAAAAAGAATGTGTCATGATTTAGATATCCTA
Organism: Viscum album; assembly: GCA_963277665.1. Taxonomy (NCBI): domain Eukaryota; kingdom Viridiplantae; phylum Streptophyta; class Magnoliopsida; order Santalales; family Viscaceae; genus Viscum; species Viscum album. The sequence goes on from OY728152.1 coordinate 1,296,533,795, forward strand.
TGAGTTATTTCCATGATTATGTGGTTATACACTATGATTATTTTTTCTCACACTATGATTTTTGGTCTTAGTCAATGGGATGAACTTGAAGGAATAAGATTAACATTAAATGCGATAGATTATTTTTTAATGAGAAACCAAAGGGGATAAAGACTAGAGTAAAGGATGTTGGGATCAAGCTAAACCATTTTTGATGAACACAATTAAGAATGTGCACCTTAAACAACCGTCGAACTCACTGGTGAAGAGAATGATAGAGATCAGTGAGAGTTCCGGTAATAAAGACCATGTAGGAAAGAGGATCAAATTTTCTTTTTAAATAATGTTAAAATAAACACCCAAGTGGATGTATTAGAGGATCATAAAGTTGTTTTGACTATAGAAAATAAAGATACATTGAAAGTAATTTTAAAGAAAAAATAAAAAGTACATTTAATAAAATAGATGAGAATAATGGACATCCAAAGGTATCACTGACTGTTGAATTATTTAAATGTGGAATGTATAGGTAGTATGAAAATAAATATCCAAAGTGGAAATATCATGAATACAATCAACAAGGTTGTGCAAGCAATGGTTACATTACTGATGATGAAGAGAATACAAATGACTTGTGAAAGGAAATAAGTTTTAATGAGTAAGATGATAAAGCATAGTTAATAGTTTGGGAAGAAAGTGGGGTGAATGAAGTATTTATGCATTGAAATTCAAAGATTATGTTATAAAATTAATGAAACATATAAGTAATTTTAATTATAATGTTTTTATTAATGATCTTAAAGGATTTGTTGAATGTTGCTGATGAATGGAAATGAGTGATTTAATTAAAAGGTAATACTTATAGAAAAACATGGTTAATGGAATGATAACCCTTAATATGTTCTTGATTTTTAGAAAATAATGTTGGTATAAAGAGATGTCTCCATTTGATAAATTAAATATGATTTTATAGATTACCTTAGAACTGATTAATAATTTTTTGACATAGTGGTTTATGCTATCATGTAAAGAGTTTACATCAATTTCGGATATAATGAATATATCCAATAATATGTGTTAGATGTAAATAATGAATAATAAAGTATGTTTTAAATTTTGGTTTTTGTTAATTCAATTTAATACCATTTTTTAAGAGAATACATGATGAATGTATTAAAATGATGGGTATGTGAAAATCAAAAGGTGATTTATGATATATAGGGATCAATGTTAAGATTATTTTGAGAACTTTAGTAACCGTTTTATAATGTGTTGGATTTTTATCTTTTAGAAGGGTCAAAAGAGTAAACTATTTATGAAATGGTTTATATTGAAATTTGATTTCAGTTTTAGATATTAATGTATTATTTCACCATATAAAGATTTATGCATATTGGATAGACTGTGATAACCTTTTTGTTTTGATGACAACTAAAGATAGAAAAAAGGACTTATTATACTGTTTGTGGATCTTATGATTTCTTAGTGATTTAGGCATAAAAAACTCACCTTTATTTATTGGAGTAAGAGATGAAGTGAAAATTCATCAAGGGACAACCACAAGGAGAGAATATTCTTATGAAATGGAATCAAGTGCCTCTTCTCATAAAAATTATTCAACTTTAGTAAAAGAGTATTGCAAAAAATATCTTCCTGTTATAATCAATTTTGATGATGTCAATGACCCTTTTCAAGACTCTTTGGTTTATGACTTTTTGATCATTATATTTCCCTTGACCATATTCTATATCATTATCTATAATTATTTGGGTGTTATGTTTCTATTACATGTTCATGTTTTCACTTCTCACATATGTTTTCCCACTTTGAAACCTAGATATGAGTTACTTTTGGTAACCACCATGTTTTCAAATTTCCCTTTTAAAGGTAGTTTTATTATTCATTTTTGTAATGTGGCTTTGCATGAAGGTGTTTTCAAATGTTAAACCTTAGATGACTAAGATGAATTTTGAGGGTGAAATTCATTTTAAGGGGGATAGAATGTAACACCGCGAGTTTCTATGAATTATTATTATTTGAATAAATTAAAATTATTTGATGGATTTAATTGCATGCTACACCATGTTAAGATTTATTTTTATGAAACGCCAAGTTAATATTGCACTACACGAGACACTAGGATTGGATTTCAGTACACATAAAACTATGTTTTTCTAGTGCTACAAACAATATTAATTTCCTTTAATATCTTACGTTACATACAAGATTGAGTTTTACTGAACTATAAAATACTATTAGTATTATTATATAATATGATAGTTATTACCCGAAAATTGGAATAGAGGGAATGAATAGGATTAATAGAATTATAAAAATATATAGGTTTGAAATTTTCATTAGTTATATATTGATTATAAATAAAATAAAAAACATTTAAAAGAAAAAGATACGTTTTATGAAAAAGCATCTTTTTTAAAAGGCAATTTAATCATGTTTGGAGAAAATAATTTAAAATTAAATTTTACCAAAATTTTAAAATTAATTTGATAAAATTAACATTATTTATTAATTAATAATTTTAAAATTTTCTTAGGGTGAATTTCATTTTTTTCTTTGATGTTTCATTTTTTGTTAAATGGTGAAAAATACTAAATTTTCCTTTTCAATTAATTTATTTATATAGTTAAATTTTATTTTTGTTTAGTTTTAAATTATATTTAGTAAAACTATACATATATTAATCCAATTTAGGACATTGGAATCAATTTCATATTTAAATTGAATAATAATTCTTTGTAAACATTTGATCGTTTTTTCATTAAAAAGTCGCTTTCTCGACACATATACAAGATTAATTTTAAATTAAATTATACCAATTTAGTGAATTGAATTTGAAAAAATGGATTATATATTTGGAATCAGAATAATTTATAATTTATTTCAAGTCCAACTTAATTTTCGACCAAAGATATTAATGACATATATTTAAATTAATTATAGTGATTAAAGTAAAAACAAGATTACACAGTGGTTCAACTTAGAATTTAAGGTGTAAAATGACCTAAATATTGTTAAAACCCATTGGATGGCTATATATTGACACCAGTATTCTTATTATAAATTTTTATAATTAATTAAGATACTATTCTGTGAAGGTGACCTATATAATATGTAAATAAATGAAAAAGGCAAAAAAGGAACCTTCCTTGCCTTTAATATCTATAATGATTTGGGATAAAGAAAATCGTTTAGTTATGCATATTATTTTGAAATAAAAATGATATTTTTATCCTAATAATTTATATTTAGTTATTATAGAGGAATTATTGACTTAAAATGCTTACGAAATTCCAACACAGTAATTATCTAGTTAATAATTAACTAAAATAAACAATACTAAAAATATTAAAAGTGAGATAAATATAATGAATTAATTTATAAAATTAGTTTTTAGAGGAATATATCATATTACACAGGCGTGAAATTAATATTTTAAAAATTCAATCACTGTATTTATATTTCTAAATTCAAATTAATTAAATAATTATAAAATTGATATTGATGTTATTTTATAATAAATGATATTTTATTAAATGATTTAAAATTAATAAAAATCCTATATTTTTCCACGTTATTTTTAGAATTTAATAAATATAATATATAGTCTGCTCAAGGACCAATTTATCTTTTATAATGAATATATTGACCCTTAAATAGTAAAAAATTTGTTAGCACAGTGAGGGTTAAAGAATTGTTTTTTCACCTTATGGGCACTTTTATTAGATTAATTTACAAAAAATATGTAATTTTTTATTTTATAAATTATATATCATATTTTAGAGTTATTGGGTTTAGATTTTATAATAATTATCACTGAAATTTAGTCCTAATGGATACATTACCTAGGGTAGAAAATTTGTTACCTTAATAGAAACCCAAAGAAAAAATAGGGAAACTTAGATGTCATGGAAAATTGTTACAAAAAAGAATTTATTTTTTTGTGGGGGAGGTAGTTTTACATAAACAATAAAATCCATTACTATCAAATTTTGGATCTAGATAATGTAAGGGATACCTCCCAATAGTATATATATTTGATTATTTCCATGAATGCCACTCCACCTTAACTATAAATATTTACTAACTCTCCCCCATTCTTCACACCTGTAAACCCATTTTTCTCAACCAAGATCTTCCAAAAATAACTTTCCAACTTCACTACCCTCATAATATAATCCTTAATTTTTCCATAAAGTCATCCAAGGAAGGCCTTTGGTGAAAACCAAAATGAGATACCCAAATAAGTGGTAACGTTCATCAACAAACATTTTTATTTATTTCTTCCTCAGAACACTTAAATTTTTTTTATATAATGATTATATAATAAAATTATTATATTAAATATATAGATAATTTATTATGTTAAGGGTATCACATATAGAAACACACACTTCCATCAAATGGGTTAAAAAAATTTCATTCCTGTGTACTTCACACTATTGCCTCATGAACTGATGTCGATCATTTTTTCTATTACTACCTCTCACGGTTGGTCATAATGATGGAAATAATATTTATATATGATATATACTATATTTGTGATGTATTTATTATATTTTAATTATTATATAACACATACCTTCATGATTTCCATTTTATGGGAATATGATAATTTTTATCGTGTGTATGGTGGACTACTACCTCACGAAGCGATGTGATTCGTGCACACTTTACATGGAATGTATTAAGGATAAGTTTAATAAAAATATTTGATATATAATTCATAATAGAGATACTATAATGAATATATATATATATACATATATCACTTACTTTACTTCTATCAATATGATAAAAAAATGGATACAACATTAATGGTTACGTACGACCTACCATCTTCATGGAGATTGTATTTAATTTTACATTACTTAATTTTATGGGTTAATATAAATACATATATAATGAATATATAATATATTTATATCATTTTTCAAATTATTTAAATAATTAAATCATGATAAAAGTAACCAATACAGAAATAAAAATTCAAAACTTATATGAAAAATAAAGCGGTTACTACCCAAACAGTAACTTGAAAATGGTATTATTAATAAATGGGTATTATAAATCCACAAGAAAATAATATATGTTATTATATCTATATATTTTGTCTTATTAAATATTATTAATAAAATTATATTTATTATATGATAGTTTTGGACATATATGAAGGAATTCAGGACTTAAGGTAAGGGATTTTCCACCACACTTTTACTTTATATGTGAAAAATACAATATTCACAAGATGTTTCTTTTAGATGGTTTATATATTTACCATGAATGTATTTTATTATTATTATTTAAAAAAATTATTGGTTTTTGAATTTCCATTTTAGCATATAACTTTCATTGGTTTTATGATTCAAAAGTTACCAAATAAGAATGGTATTTTTGTTTCAATTTTTCTTTTTTGAGACGTATGTTATGTTATAAACCTATATTATTTAATGAGGTGAATATACAACCAATTTTACAATTAATATCATAAATTTATTTACCCTAATGAAATTTTAAATTCTATTTTATGTTATTTATTTGAGGGGATTTTCATTTATTTTTACCAAAGTGGTAATGATTTTATGTTACAATCTCATGATTTATAAAGACTATTTATGATTAAGTCACAAATGTAGAAATCTCATGATCTAATTATCAATAATTATTATGATGTTTTTATAATCTGGTTATTCAGGATATATTCATGTAATTGTAACAAATTTTCACTCTTTTGTACTTAATATAATACAGTTAATGGTTCAAAGAAAATCCAACTTTGTTTCTCTCTTTGGTCAGAATACCGTTTTTTCCAAAAAATATTTTCTAAAAATGTTTTCAAATATGATTTTAAATGATATTTTAAGATAATTTTCATGGAAAAGTATTTTTAATTTTTTTAATGTTTTAAAAAATTATTTTAAATTATTTTCAAATATTAATTTATAAGTTTCAAAGGCTATTTCAAAATAAAAATATTCTGAAAATGGTTTTTGTTTAAAAAGTGTTTTAAATTATTTTTAAAGATTAATTTATAAATTTAAAAGTTTATTTTGAAATAAAATCATTTATAAAATTATTTATGTTTATAAAGTTTTTTAAATTATTTTCAAAGCTTACTTTATAAATTTTCAAGGTTATTTTTAAATAATATTTTTAAAAGTTTTATTTTTTTAAAATTGTTCTTTAAAAATGAAAATGATATTTTCCATAAGAAATATTTTAAATGATCCTTTCAAAATAATTTTCAATGAAAATTACATCCATTGATGTTACCTATTCCTCACATGGGATATTATCCATGTATATCATTCATATTATTTATTTCAATGGTTTATGTAATGATGGAATTATTTTTATGAAACTAATCTCTCTTCCATGGGTTATACAATGATAAAATTCTTATGAACCAAAATTTTTTTAACAGGTAATTATATAATTAAATGATTATTATTCCCATATCTTTTCCATAAGTTATGGTATGATAAAATTTTCATGATAACCATTTCATTTCATGGGTTTTGATATGATGAATGTATACGATATTGTGATATACAAATATATGATTTTATTATGTGATGGGTGAGACCTATATATTCCTCCAATGAATTGGGTAAATATATATACCTCATGAGATAGAATGGGATCAAATGAAAAGTTAACCCAATTCAGTAATATAGGGCTGGAATGAGAAGTGAACATGATTCAGTAATACAGGGCTGAAAAAGGAAGGTAACCTGGTTCAATAATACAGGGATGAAACAAGAAATGAACTTGATTTTGTAATATGGGGATTAAATGGGGAGTGCAACCCATTTAGTAAATTACTTTCTTTTCTATGATGGTATTGGAATTGAGTCTTGACTAATATGGAAATGAATTTGTATGTTTATGTTCATTCCACCAATTCTATGTCATATTCCAATGTTATAAAGTCATGATTTGTGTTCTTTTATTATTGAATGATTCATGTAATATGGACTGCTAATATTTATTCCATGAATCATGATTATGATATTTTAAATGTAGGGTTTGTTTTTCAAATGTTATGCTCACATTATCATACCCTTATGTTAATGTTATTATTTAATATCTCCTTTATTTAACCTTACTAACTATCTGAGCACACCCTTTCTCATGTTTCCTTTCCCAACGTTATAATGAAAAGTTTTAAATAGGAGAACTAAATAGAAATATCTTTTTGGAAAAAATTTATTATTTTCACTAGATTAGATTATTGTGTTCCAAGTTTCCGGTGACACTAAAATATTTTGGTTCTTAGCCATGTATTCATATAATGTAATGGATATTCATAAAATATGATATAATATACAAGTGTGTTAAGCCTAGGTTGCTATATGGATGGATACATATGAATCCCTATTTGGAAATAAGTGTATAAATATTACTTTTTGGGATGAAGTTGGAGAATGAATTCTACTAGAACTAGAACTGGCTAAATAAATGGTAGAGAAGGATAGATCTATTCAGCAAGACATATGGAATCACAAAGTGTATGAAAAAGTAATGATGATAATAATTAGCGTTACCTAGAATATGAAGTTGGCGAGAAGATTTTCATATGAATTTATCCAAGGAATAAGATAATAAGATTTGAAAATAAGATTAAACTAGTATCTAGTTATATCAATTCCTTTGAAATTATTGATCTTATCAGGACCATATATTATCATTTGACACTTCTATTGAACCTATCTTAGGTTCATGAAGTGTTCCATACATCTTTCTTTAGGAATTACATACCAGATCCATCACATGTACTAAATTCATTGGTCATACTATGGAATAATTTTCTTCTTTATGAGGAATAACTAGTTGGGATTCTAGATCACACCGAGAATATTCTATAAAGCAAGACCAGTCCCCTAGTTAAAGTTTTATGGAGAAACCACCAACTTGAGGATACTATGTGGTAATTTGATGATGTAATGAGACAAAATTATCCTTAGTTGTTTGTAAAAAGGTGATAAAATTTGAGGGAAAAATTCATTTTTACAGGGTAGAATTTAACACCCAAAGATTTTAAAAATTATTTTTTTGAATAAATATAATTTCTTTGATAGCTCGCGTTACACATGACATCATGTTTTAATGAACCCTATTAAACTGTTGATATTAATATTGAGAAATGACCATTATTACCTAGCTATTAAATTTAGGGTCATTAATATGATAAACCAAATTTTAAATCTTAATTATAATGGTTTTATATAAATAAAAAATTTTGATAAAAAATATTCATTTTTTGGTAATGTTATTATATGTTTCGAAAATAATATTTTCCAAGAAATGTTTTTTTTATTTTTGGGAAAAAAGTATAAAATTAGTTTTAAAAATTTTATATATTTTTTTTAAAAATAAAATTATTTTTTGAAATAAAAAATTTAAATTATCTTATGGTGAATTTTAGGGACTTTTCTAAAAATATTAATTTTTCAATGAATATTGAAAAATACTGGTTTCTTATTAAAATTTGAATTTTCATTCAATGAAAATTTATCATTATATTTATTTTAATATTATTTTAAATGTAAAATTAGTGTAATTATATATTTACTAATCCAATTTAGGTCATTGGAATCAATTTCATATTTAATTTTGAAGTAATTTTTTTAATCTTTTGAACATTTTCCCTTATAAAAATCGATTTATTTTCTCATTTGTAGGTTTAATTTTAAATTAAAAATTTTCAGTTTAATGAATTGAATGTTTAAAAATTGATTCCATATTTATCATAATAATTATTTATATTATATCAGTAGGTAAAATTAATATTTATAAAAAATATTAAAAATATTAAAAATTAATTTCCCTAGTTAAGGGTAAAACATGTTTACCAGGGGCTAAACTAAAAAGATAAGAGGTAAAATTATGTATAAACTTTTATAAAACCATATTTATAGACATATTATTACCTTATAACCTCTAATGTTATATAATGTCCCATTTTTTATCATTTTTTATGTGAAAAACATGGGTACAATTTATTCTCTTCAAAAATTATATGCCTGTCCTTTTCCGTGCTGGTAAAAGTCCACCCCCTCTCTTCCCCTATTCACACATAAAAAAAATTTATTTAGGAATATTTTATTTCCAAATATATTAATTAGTTCCTGATATACTTACTATGAGAGATATTTTTATTAGTAAATTTTCCTAAGAAGTCTTTAGGCATAAATCTAAAAAGGTTATCTGGAGAAGAGGTAAAATTCTTAAACTAGTGTTTTTATTTTATTTGTTATTACACATCCTTAAAATGTTATTAAATTATAATAATATAATAAAACCAATATCTTTAATATACCTATATTTTATCTTGTTAATGGAATAAACTATATCCATCTCCACTTCTATCAAATGGGAAATGAAATAACCACTTATGTGTACGTAGGACAACTGCCTCATGAACCAATATTATTCGTTTACCTTCACCACATCTCATGGATGGATATAATAGTGGAATTAATTTTTATATAATATTTTTAGGATATTATTATATTTATGGAATTATGATATCACACTTACCTTCTTACCTTCTAACCCCTTGTCAAATATTAACATTGATCGTGTGTTTGGAGAACTGCCACCTCACGAACCGATGGGATGTGTTTTTCATTTCTGTTTTACATATATGGTAATAAGAATAAGTTAAATGAATATATATTATAATTTGAACATATTAATACTTTTTGAATTAACTTATAATAGGTAACTTCTTACTTTCCATTCCGCGGGGGATATAATAATGCCATTCATGTGTACAACATACTTCCCCCTCACAATGTGATGCAATTTGTTTTTAACTAACGCATTGTATGGAAGGAAATAAGGGTAAAGATAATCATTATATGTGATATATATCATATAAAATTATTCTTCAATTTTAATATATTATTTACTTATCTTTTATTTCATCCATTGAAAATATGGAAACAACATTCATGCGCACGTATAACCTACTATCTCCATGAATGGTGTATTTAATTTTCTATATCTATATTTTATGAATTAATATAAATAAATATATACTAAATATATATATTATATTTATATCATGGTTATAATTCAGTATATTATGTTACAATTATCAAATTAATATGACCAAAAATAACAAATCAAAACATACATGAAATATAAAGCAGTTATTTCCCGAAACGTGATTTTAACATGGAATTGCTAATAAACAAGTAATAAAAGTCCACAATAAAATAATATATGGAATCATATATATAATTTTGGTTATTTAGAATATTTATATTAAAAATATATTTATCATATTGGAGTTTGAAATGTGTTTGAAGGAATTCAAGACTTAAGGTAAGGTATTTCCGTCTCACTTTTATTTTCTACTATACAAATTCCATATTCACCATATGTTAATTTTATGTCATTCATATACTAAAGATGATTTTATTTTTCGATTATTATCCTGAATAATTTGGTCCAATATATATCTATTTGATGATATCTCTTTCATGGTGTTTATGGTTTCAATGTTACCAATGTAGTAATGGATTTTTAGCTCAATTTGTCTTATGTGGGACATGTGTTAGGTTATTAAACTGTATTTTATTATGAGGTGTGTATATAATACCTTTAAAATTTAATATCATGAATTTATTTATTTTCATGATATTCTATGTTCAATTAAATTTTATTCCTTTACAGGGATTACAATTCAATTTTATAAATGTTTTAAGTTTTTTAGTATACAATCTCATCATTTATCAAGATTATATATGTTTATGATTTCAATGATGAAATATTTGGATCTATATCTAAAGAAACATATGAATTTTCTTACCATATTATTATATATTGAGAATACATGGTTTACATTCATTTTCCTCAATTTACCTTGTCCTGAACCAAACTGGAGTGCCATTCATCCCAAGAACCGACCCGATCCATGGCATGACCCAAAGGGAATTCTCTATCCCCATGGGCTAGAAACAAGTGATTGGGTGTCAAAATTTCAACTTGATAATGATTTCACCCTTGTAAATAATCAAAACCAACCAACAATAATAATAAACCAATACTGAATAATCACAACCAAAAGAGGAATAACAATTTTCATATTTAAGTTTACAACATTTAAACAAACCCAAAGAATCTACAACATAAAGGGAACAACGAACTATCCCAAATATTACCACACAATAAGAGTAGAATCATCATCAAGCCACCATCGCAACACCTATAAGAGTAAACTGCAAGCATCCTGAACCACCATCTCCAAAAATTTTACCTTTACCTGTGTCAAACATAACCAAGTCTACTTACACCCAAAGGAGTAAGTAGGGTGTGAGACAAAGCCCAATAGGATAAATCACAATGAAGAGATTACAGTATATAAGAATTATAAGACAATTCACATTTAAGTTTTATAAAAAACTAGAAACATTTTTGTAGAAATATTTTAAACTAAAATATTTTAAGGAAAACTCTTCTTAATGAAAACACATTTAAAGGAAAACCTTTTCCCTCAAACAAGATTGCTGTAAAAAATAAAAAAAATGAAATATACTCAAGGTCCACCATATTAAGATGGATAACACCACATCAAAAGAGAGAAATCATTAATGAGATATCCCTATAAGCACTAAGTAATAGTGGGACCCTAGAAACTCGTACCTTGGTGAAAGGTGATTTAGTAACCATGACCACCAGCCTTCTCCAGAATGAGCCACAAGGAGAGGAAACCCCATGATACTAGTGGTATCCAATAATAATACATGTTTAGTTAGTGATATAATCATCAATACAGTTTAGTGAAACCATGAATTTCTAATACCAAATAACTAGCATACTAAATCTAATCATCCCACATAGATAATGGAGTTCCTTTATGCTCAATTTTCATTCAACATGTCACATAGTATTCTACACTCACATGAACACACAGGAAAGATGAATACATATATAAACCACCATTTCTCATAATCCAAAACATCTTTCATTTTCATATTCACACCAAATCTACAGAAAAATAGGTTTCACATAACTTGCACATTTTATTAATCCACTATCATAATTTATGAAACAGGTTCATGGTTCAAAAATAGGTATATAATTGAAATACCACCAATTTAATTTAGAGAAACCATTCTCAAGACATAAAAAATATCAAAACCATTCTAAAATGTGTTTCTCACCACTTTCACAATTTATTAAGCTTATTCCATAATATATAAAACAACTTCAAGGGCCACAATAATAGGCCACAAATGAAATATAGAAAATTTATTTTAGAAAAAAACTTTTTTCATACCAGATGCATATCAAAAAATTTCAAAAAAACCTTTCACACCACACACATAAATCATAGAGAATATTTAAACAGTCATGCATGCTTATCAAAATCATCAAATAATTTTAATCATGGAACCACATACCTCAAAAGAAGAAAATTCCAGAATTAGATGAAAAACATAAACCACACCTCAATAAAACCCTAGAGTGGAAAGATCAAACTGAAAACAACAATATTAAACACTAATAATTAATATTTGACCCTAAATTGGACACACAACCTACTGGAAAAAGGAAACCCCATGAAAGAAGAGAAGAAACCCTAGAAAAGAGGGACTTACATGGAAAATTGATGGAAAACCATAGTAATATGACCTAAAAAATAGTGGCACAAGGGAGAAAATGTAGGATGGGGAGAGTCTTCGGGTATAAGAACCTTAGGGAGGAGGTTTTTTTGGGTTTAGGGTAAAAAATTAGGGAGATAGAAAACATAAAAATCCAATTTTTAATGATTTGGACAATTCGCATGGTTTTCCAAACCATTCAAAAACCACGTACACCTCATTGTCTAAGAGGCACATACCACACATTTATCCCACATGGACCAACTAACCATGTGCAATCCATGAAGTAGTTACTCCCCAAAACCAGCCACCTACCACATATTTACCTGGGTAGGGGAACACAATATCCCTTAACCGTGCGCCAACTGTGTGCTACATGTTGTGTACCCAATTTTTCCCATTTTCTCCAAAAAATAATAGGAACCCCAAAGGAAAAAATATATAATTAAAATAAAAAGAAAAATTAATCAAAAAGTCATCATGGGTGTGAAAATTCTCCCCACCAAGAAAAATTTCCTCCCCTGGAAAATCATTCCAGAGGTTGATCTTAAAATAAAGAGGTATACTCTAGCTCAACACACGACTTCTTCTACCAAGTCCCATTCATATCATTACCATGCTGCCAAAGGATCTAGAATAATGGAATATACTTCCCATGAATCACTTTCTCTTTGGAATCTACTATCTGAACTAACCTCTCAAACATAGATAAATAGGGTTCTATTTCCAACTCTTCCTAATTCAAACCATGAGACAAATCTGGGTTGTACTTATTCAAATGAGAAACATGGAACATGTTATGAATTTATGTCAACTATGAAGTCAAATATAACCATTATGCTACCCTATCAACCTAATTGAAGATCTCAAAAGGTCTGAAATACCTCAGTGTTAGCTTTACTTGCTTATCCAAACGATGATGACCCAAGTGAGGTGCCACATTCAAGAACACCTGATCACAAATTGAAGACTCCAAATATTAGTGTCTCTAATGAACATAAGATTTATGGGGAATCTGGGCTGTCATTCAATGTTTTATGATCAATTTAACTATATTAGAAGTCTTTTTCACAAGTCTCTATTCTAATAATGATGTCTTACTCACCTCGAACCAATATAAAGGAGATTGACATGATTGACCATAGAGTACCTAAAAATTAGCAATTTGAATTAATTTTTTTAAGTATTATTATATGTATACTCAACCAATCATAAATGTATATCTTTTATCACTACCTTTCTCATAGATAACAACCCCATTTGTGACCCTTAAGCCGAAGATCCCCTCTCGAGACAATGACCAATCACAAGGAGTCTCCCAACTGTAAAGGATCTACAGAGACTCTTGAAAAAACTCATTAGCATGATGCTCCTACGGAATTAAATCCAATATAGAAGTATTAATTTGAAAAATTTCAAAGAATAAACCTCCACTATGCTCCTTGGTCTCCGGGTGAAATTGAAAAAAGAGACCCATCATCGCCCACTCATCACTGGAATTCTTCAGAGCTTACACAAGAACTCTTCGAATTATAGAATATGCTAAAACATTCCATTTTCATATGGTATACATGATATCCAAATCAAAAAACTAATGGTACTCAACCCAATTCAAATTTTTTATATACAAATCCATTTGGGAGAAAATTCAGGCCAAAAGTTTATGATTTTAATAGACTACAAACTTCTCCCCAAATAAATAATGGAACCTTGTTTTCAAGGCATGTATTAACACTACAAACTCTAGGTCATGGGTCAGGTAGTTCTTTTCATTTGGATAGAGTTGAAGAGAGCCATAAGAAAACACAAGACCATTATGTATTAGCACAAACCTAATACCCATAACCGAGGTATCGTAATAAGCCACATACCTCTTCCAAAATTCAGGCAAGATCAAAACAGGAGCAGTAGTTAATTACCGCTTCTGCTCCTTAAAGGAATCATGAAATTATGGTCTCCATTAAAACTTTATGCCTTTTTGTGTCGGCTCTACCATGGATGAAGCAATCCGAAAGAATTCTTGAATGATTGATCTTAATGTCTATCGTGTTCAATTTTTGGTAATCCATGCACATCCAGAGAGATTTATCACCTTTTTTGCAAATAGAATTGGCGTGGACCAATGAGAGATGCTCTAGAAATTGAATCCTTTGGATTCCATATCATCAAAATATACATTTATTTACATCATCCTAGTGGGGTCTATATTATATGACATAAGATATATCAGTTGTGTTCCCGTCACCATGTCTATAGAGAACTCCACATCCCTCTCCAGAGGAAAGACTGGAAATTCATTTGGAAACTCCTCAAGAAACTAATCTCCCATTATAGGTAATATGCCCTCAAGATTACCACCACCATCATCAAGTATGAGTAATGATAACTAAAAAAATAGTTTTCCTAACTCTATAATTGGAGGTACAACATGACTTGACCAAGTATGGCATTCACTATGAAAGACCTCGGTACTCCCATTAGGTGCCACAAAGTTAAATTTAAACCTATAAAAGTCATTGTTCACTAGGAAATGTACCATCCAATCCATATTGAGAACCATGACGAAGTGGTACATTTCTAAAATAAGAAAATAACACTCCATTTTGACCCCTAACATGGTGAGTGCACAAGAAAGACACCTAAGACCTTACTCCCCCTTCTTATGAAGAGAAGTTACTAACTCCATCACATATAAAATAAGCTCAGTTGAAAAATTCAGTTCATCCAAACAAAATGAAGAGATAAGAATCCTAAGAATCAGTATTAAAGAGAACAATAGCGAAAGATAATGAAATTAGAAAGACACCTTGAACTATCAAAGGTCGTACAGTCGGTTCTGCTGGTGCTTGGTCAACAACATGAAGATGCCTTTCCTTTTCACGAGTCTAAGTGTATTTATTGACTAGTGAATCTAATTTGGGATGAATCTAACCATAATGGAATCTAGTCCTACTTTGACAACTATAAAACCAAGATTCCACCATCCTAGTTGGCTTTTACTATACAAACATTTCTCTGGAACCCACAGATCCCGCTCCACTCCAATATGGACGTACCACTTTGAATAAATGCTACAGGTGCCCCATCGCTCCACATTGGTGATAAGACTTGTCAAGAGATGTGTACCCATGTCATATGTGCCCTATATTACCACATTGGTGGAACACAATAGACCCTAAATCGGAATCTAAAGATGAAGGATGACGAGAGGGATGGCTTGAAGTACCACCTCCCTTCTTCCCCTACTCCTCCCGCTTCCCCTTATTTTTTGATGAGCTACCACAACCCATATTAGAAATTGATCATTGAAAACCATATTGGCTGTTACAATAAATCTATACCATCATTTCAAGATTTACCACCTCAACATGGGTCTTTATTTTAATTAAGAATACAAAATAGCATATTTTTGGTCATAGCCCCTATTTAACCTTTAAGCCTTCATTTTCCCATTCAAAATGATCTTAGGTGTATACCTAACCAGATCAACAAAATATTTTTCATATTTCATCACAGGACAATATCCCTGGATAATATCTAAAAACTCTTAGGATCTAGCATAGACTAAGACCTTAGTATAGTACTTCTCATTGAACATGACCATAATGTCTTTCCAAACCATCTTCTTATGCTTTCGAGATTCCACCACTGAGTCCCACCACTTCTTAATGGGACATTTAACCATAAACAAGTCTCATTTAACTCTCACATATTTAGGTGTTTCAAGGAACTAGAACATCCAATCTATCTTCTTAATCCACTCCTCTACTTCTTGTGGGTTAGTGTTTACTCAGAATAAATGATTCTTGTTCTTGAGGAACTCCAGAGCATTGTCCTTTATAAGACCTGGTTCAACTTCTCTAACTAGAAAAGGACCAGATCTTTCTCCTTGTCTAAAAAATTAAACAACCCAAATAACTGCCTCCACTAATCTCTAATCAACTGGTGAGAGAGAACTCTCTCTAGTATCTTCCCATAGTTTCACATGAATTCTCTGGGTAGGCATTATTCTACAAGAAGTGATAACCACGAGAAAAACCATCAACAAAACCATTCTGAAAATTTTAAATAATAGAAATAAATACCAACATTACATTAATCAAATATAACCAAATACATTAAAAAACATGCGAATGGAAAATCCACTCCACCCCACCCACTGTCCATATACAGTCTCAAATAATCACCTCTAACCTCTAGGAGATGTCAGACAAAATCCCAACATCCCATGACGACTCTAGATCTATCACAAGGTTTACTGTCCAGACACCATACTCATAACCAGAACCTCAAGCCTTGAAAATCCTATCTCCCATCTATACAGAATTATCCCAAAATAACTTGACCAAAAAAGAGTGTTACCTTCTTTGATACCATTTTTTCATGAACCAAGCTAGAGTTTCATCCAACCCGACACTCGACCTGGTCTGTGGCATGAGCTAAAGGGAATTACTAACCACTAAGGGTTGGAAAAAATTTCTTGGGTATCAAATATGAAACTTGGGAATGATTTCATCCATGTAAATAATTATATCCAACCAACCATAATAAATAAAAAAACAGAAAAATCACAACAAAAAAATTCAACAATTTTGAGATTCAAGTTTAAAACATTTAAAAAAACAAAAAGAGGCTACAAAAAAGGAACAATAAATTATTCCATAAACCACCATGCAAAAAGAGTATCATTATCCAAAATCCAACACCACTACACCAGTAAGGGGAAAATTCTACCATCCTGAACTGATGTATCTAAACATCTTGAATTTACCCATGTCAATCTTAACCAAGTCTACTTACACCAAAATTTGTAAGTAGGGTGTGAGAAAAATTCCATTAGGATGCTAATATATAAAAATATTCCATTATATATACATTATAAGGTAATTCACATGAATGTTTTTGAAATGAAAAACAAGAAATTTTTTGGTAGAAATCATTTTGAAGGAAAACATTTTAAGTAAAACTTTTATTGAGGAAAAAACTTTTAAAGGAAAACCTTTTTACTAAAACAATGTATATTTAATAAATTTTAAAAAATAAAGTATAATCAAGGTCCACCATATGTTGATGAATGAAACGACATCAAAAATATCACTCAATCACGGGAGAACCCTTTATGATCTAGCTAAGAATGGGACACTAGAACCTCATACCTCGATGAAAGGTGGTATAATAACCATAACCATCAACTTTCTCATGCATGTGCCACTAGGAGGGAACACACCACTAACCTAGTGGTCTCCAATCATCATAAATGTCTAGTTAGTGTTTTGATAGTCAATATAGATAAGTTAAACTAGGAATTTACACTTCTAAATCACTTGCAAACTTGATCTAGTTATCCCACCTTGATACCCAGGATTCCCTTGTGCTCAATTTTCATTCTACATGCCACATAGGATTCTATACTCACTTGAACACACAAGAAAGATAAATACATATATAAAACGACCATTTATCAAAGTCCAAAACCACGTTCAATTTAATACATACACCAAATCTTTTGAAAAATAGGTTTCACACCGCTTACACATTTTATTAAACCATTAGTGTAACTTATAAAACATGTTCAAGGTTCACAACATGACCACACACTTGAAATACAACAAATTTCATTTAGAAAAATAATTTTCAATCTATATGCATACCAAAACCATTATAAAACTTGTTTCTCCCCACTTTCACAATTTATTAAACATGTTTCATAATTTATAAAGCATATTCAAATGGCATAATAATGGACCACACTTTAAATATAATAAATTTCCATTAGAAAAAATCATTTCCATGCCATATGTGTATCCAAAACATTCCAAAAAACCTTTCACACCAAAAAACATAAATTATAGAGCATATTTAAACACTCAATAAATGATTTCAAAATCATTAAATAATGTTTAAGCATGGAACCACCTACCTCAAATTAAGAAACATACGAAATCCGATAAAAAACCTCAACCACACCTCAATTGAACTCTAGAGAGGAATGATCGAACCATAAAAAAAATATTAAACCCTTAAACTTAGTATATAACCCTAAATAGGACACCCAACCCACTGGAGAAAGGAAATCCAACGAAATATGAGAAGGAACCCTAGAATAGAGGGAGAAATCAAGAAAATAGGGAATTACTTGGAGAATTGAGGGGAAACCACAACAAAATCACCCAAAAAAATTGAGGCCCAAGGGAGAAAATGGAAAAGGGAGAGAGAACTAGGGTATAGTAACCCAAGTGAGGAGGGTTTTTGGGGTTTATGGTTAATAAATAGGGAGAGATAAAACATAAAAATAACATTTTTAATGACCTAGACATGTCACACAGTTTTCCCACATAGTTTTCCAAATTGTGCAGCAATCATGCATCCCTAACTATCCAAGAGGCACCCAACACATGGTAATACTACTTGAATCAACTTACCATATGAAATCTGTGTGGTAGCTACTACCCAAAACCATCCACCTACCACACAGTCACCTGAGAAGGTGCGCACAGTTTCCCTTAATTGTGTGCCAACCATGCACTATATGATGTTTACTTAATTTTTAACCATTTTCTCCAAAAAAAAATTGTAACCCAAAGTTAAAAATATATACTGAAAATAAATAGAAAAATAATTTAAAAATAAATCACAGGTTTTCTATATCTACTCAATATTCTAGAAGAATGTTTGTAATGAAAACTGAATTTATTTCTCTCTACAGCTAAAAAACCTTTTTTATTCCATATCCATGATTTCTAAAAATGTTTTAGAAAATTTTTTAATGTTCATATAGGATTTTTTAATGTCATTTTCTCATTTATTTTACTTTTTTAAACAAAATTAAAAGGAATATTTATGTCTTTTTTTTAAATAATCACCATTTTTAATTTACAAAAAATATAAAAGGACTCATTGTTTTAATGAGTATGAAATTTCCTAAATTTCTGGATAATCAATGTTTAAAGGATTAATTTATATGTTTAAAAGATTATTTTTAAATATATTGTGTTTTGAAATTTTTTACAGACTATTAGTTTTAAAAATATGTTTTTTTAAAAAGAGAAGGTTATTTTCCCCAAAATTGTTTTAAATGATTTTTAAATCTACCTTTATAATCATTATAGGGTATTTTAAAAAGAAAATAATTTTCAACTTATTTTATGAATTTATATTTTTGAAAATTTTATTTTCAAATTAATTTTTTTCCTCATGAAATTACCCTATTGATTTTCTTTAAAATTCACTTTCCAACGAAGATGACATCCTATGAGGTAACTTTTTCTTTACTGAGGATATTATTGAAGGAAACCATTATTATTATTTATCGGAATGGATTATATTTATGTTGAAAATATTTTTGAAAACTTTTTCCTTTTTCCATGTGTTATGTTATGACTATTTGACAAAATGTTTGTGAAACCCATTTCTTTTCATGGGTAGTGATATAATTAACGTTTTATGATATTATGGTATACATATGTATGATTTTTATTATTAGACAGAGGTGAAATATATATCTCTCCAATTCATTGGGTAATGATTAATTTTCTAAGAGTTTATAGGGTACATTTGAGGTTAACCCAATCCTAAAAAGAGGGTACACAAGAGGTTATCCCAAGCTCGAAAGCGGTACACGTATGGTTAACCTAGGCCTAATGTGTTACGAAAGTCTTGGTGGATATCCTTTATAAATATTTTCTATAATTATGTTAATTCCACAAATATATGTATTTTTCCAATGCTGTTCTCCCATGGATAATGATATTTTATTCCATTATGATTCTTCTCTTATGAACTTAAAATACTTCTTCCATGACTCATGTTTATGATCTATGATATGTAGGGTATGGTTTTTAAATGTTATTTTCATGTTTGCATACCCATATATTCATGTTATTTTTATATATCCTTGTTTAACCTTACTGATCATATAAATTTTCCCTAGTATATGAAGAATGGTATTATGTATGATATTTCTAGGAAGGGTGATAGTTATGAAGAACATAGTGGGAGATGACAAAGCTCACTTATGAACCAGTAGTTTATGTATCCATGTATCCAAAGGAACAAGTCCAAACTGATTCTGGAATTCGTTAATATGTTATGTAATGGATATTTATATACTAATATATAATATTTATGAACGATGATTTTTTATCCCAACATTTTCCCTAGAGAAAAAGTGAACCATATTTAACATTGATCTTATATGCCTTTTGAATGAACTCCACTACATGTCTATTATCACAAAATTGGATGAAACTAAGAAGATTATGACTTGGCCCACATACCTATAGAAATTTAGTTTTCCATAGATATTTTCCTCCAATCTCAGAATTTACAAAAACAATAACATCAATACCCTCATCACTACCAATCTAAAAAATTTCATCTTTTTTGTGCTTAATATTCAAAATGGGTTCTTTATTTTTATTCATATGTGATGTGTATCCACTATCCAATATCCTTGAGTTATAATTTTACACTACTATTAAAGAAATTGAAGGAACATTATTCTTATATGAACTCCCCTCCATCAACCATGTTGACAATGAGTACATCTTCTAAGTAGTTGTATATATAATATCTTCTTCTTGTTTTAAAACTGAAAATATGTTTTGTTTTTAGATTTTTTTGGGTAAATGATATAGTTTTTTCATTTTCCCACTTCATGTAATTTTTGATAAAGACTTTTGAATTCAGAAATAAAAATTAATTTCATTATTCTCAATGCGTTCGTAGAAAATTAAATATTAATAGTAAACTAATGATTAGAAATTCAACTTACCAGTTTGGATTGATGTTTCTCTGAGAAGGACCTCATAAAAATAGTTTACACATATTCAGTGTGTCTAAACTTTCCAAATAAAAAACATCTAAATATTGAATCATTTTTATTCCTCTTTTCCATATTTTCAGTTTCCTCTCCAATGTTGTGAAGATCAACCTTCTTTTGATGAGTCGATGCTTGAGGTTTTGAAACAGTCACTAATTTTTATTGATCTTTGTACTAATAAACTTGAGTAATAGGAATGCATGCCTCCTCAGCAATTCCATTGGATTGAAATGATAATGATTATTTTTAATTTCTTTTCATCATTTTAGGTGTTAATTTTTGTTTTTGAACATCAAAATTTTGATAGAAATTCAAAATTTCGTCTTCCTAATCTACATTTCTATTAATTATACTGTCGATAATTATAACAAACTATCAATGATCTAGGGGTTTTATTCCATTTTAATCTTTAGTTCTACTTTCTTACCTAAATTTTCTAAACTTAAAGATCCTTGTTTTTCAATTTTAGACTTTAGTTAAAACTTTATATATTATTGTTATTTCATTAATGTATTAGAATCGTGCACCACTACATTGGACATCCTATTCTTTTCTACCCATAGATCAATTTATTCAAGGGATTCCTCAAGTTATTATTAGAGATAAACTATTCTAACAAATCCTTCATTATCATAATCACTCTCATAAATTATATCATTACTTTATATATTCATAAATAAACCTTCATATTTATTGTTTTAAACATATTTTATCTAACTATCTCTTAAACTATCTTATTATTTAGAAAGATGATTTATTATTTTGGTGGAGCTCCATTAATAATTCTTTAAACCTTATTTTGTTATATTTTTGTATGGGTTTTATTCCCCATAACATTCTTAATAGTTTTTGAGATATTTAGATGCAATATATCCCACCTTTCCACATTTGAAACAAGAAAGGAGAAGCTTAATCTTAAAACTCCCTCTTCCTATTTTAATATTAGAAGAAAATAATGACATCACCTCATCATCGTCATAAACTTCGGAATTTTCCACGATTCATAGATTCTTTATGGAATTAAAATCCACCTCTAAAGTAATTTTTCTATATTATTGAATCTTTTTCTTATTTTATTAATTTATAAGCCACTGTATTTTTCTTCAAGCTATAAAGAGAGATAAATTTTAGATCATTGTATTTTAGGACTAAAAGTTTTCATTGAAATGTGGAGAGAGTACTCTCTTAAATATATTCTTGATCTTTTTATCTTTGAGGTACTCACCAAGACTTTACATTTCTTCAATAATAACTATCATGACTTGTCCCTTGGGGCCAGTTCTGTGAATACCCCAAGCCTTCCCTCCATTGGCAAGGGGTAGGATACTAGTGCTGAGTTGGAATATCCCACAAGTTGGAGAAATTTGACCATGTACCTATACACACACACCACCTCCAATAAAAAGTGATGAAACCAAAAACACTAAGTAGGAATGAATATATACTAATAATAAAACCCACATAGAGTAAATAGTAAAAACTAAATGTAAAGGGGACCAGTATACAAGACGAACAAAAGAAAATTACATGCTCATGGAACCTATCTGCCAAAAACCCTACCTAAAAAGAAGGTACATAAGCTGTCAGATGTCTCTAAAGTGAACCTCATATATCTGGCCTCCCTCTAAGTACCACCTACATCTGGCCCAACAAGGATCCCATCATAGTTATGGGTCATCTTCACAATCAATTTCACATGAGGGTGAATATTATGAAGAGGTGAGTAAAACAATACTCAATAGGACCCCAAACCATAATGGTATACCACAAATCAATACACAAAGGGAGACTACCAAATAGGTACATGATGTGTAGCCTCTAATAAGTACATTCAAGGGAGTCATTTGAGTCATCTCACACTAGTATATGTGTATGGCATACATATATGAAGAAAGTCTAGGCATATTAAAATCCTAGGATACGCACTCCGGGTCATCCTTGGAGACACACTCTCCATAGGTGTAGGAGACACACTCTGTGTTGGAACATGAGACACAACCTATAGAAGACACACTTCTTGTCATAATAGGAGACACACTCTGTGTGGGAGTAGGTGATACAATCCGTAGGGGACACACTCTTTGTGTGCATATGAGATAAACTCCATAGGAGACACACTCTATAAGAGACACACTCCGTGTATGTCACAACCAGCCACTAGATTATTTTCTCAGCATTCTAATTCGAAGAGAACCTAAAAGTTGAGCAAAAAAATTCATATTCTAGCCTCGATAAAAAATCACATAGAGTATCTCAAAAGGAACACCTCATCGTGAGGGTCCTAATTCTACAAATGGATCCTCAAATGGACATACGGTTTGAAAGTTAAAGGCCTTTTAGTGAAAATGGGCATGTTGGGTCCTCGTCCAGTCTGACCCAGTAGGACCAAACCAACCCAACCCACCGGGTCGACCCGGCCTGCTTGGCTTGGTCCACCCCGGTAGGGCCTAGCCCGTTTTTCCAGTCCAGCCCACCTACTCCATCCTAGTCTATAATGACCCAATGTTTTTCAAAGGAAATCCCTTTATTATAAATATGTCCTTAAATCACAATATAATGAACTAATAAGTTCTAGGTAACCTTTAAACATAAGTTTGTTACTTCTATGTTCAGAATTTTGAAAATATGACACACACGGTTGCAATCCGTATGTTATTTGGTGACTGATAAGAAAAACATAATTTTTTCGAATAGTAACATACACTTATGAATAGTAACATACCCTTATGAATAGTGATACACCCTAATGAATAGTCACCTTACCTATGATAATATATAAATAATATTCAAGTTGAAAGTACGATATACCTATATTTTAGAATAAGTAAATGAATGGTTTTTGATAATAAACTGTGATTTTAATTAAATATTAAAATAAATATATTTAGAAAATTATTTTTGCAAAATGGACTTCATTTTTGGATTCTACGCATCAAGAAATGGTTAGGGTGAATTTTTGAGGTTTTTCTGAAATACTAGAATTTTTAGTGAATAGTAAAATACATTAATTTACCGTATAAATACACTATAGTGAAAATCCAATATTCCTAACATCACAAGTGATGTAAGCACCAAAATCACTAACTCACATGAATTTATTACGTTTCTTGGTCATGGAATACTTACTATTCTTTGTCTTGTGAAGAAATAATTATCTAATGATTAAAATTTTTTGAAGACCCTCCTCTCCTCCACTATAAAACCCCCTTCACTCCCTCTTCTCTTCACTCCTCTCAACCCTTGTTCCTTTCCAATATTCTTCCCAAATCTCTCCCCAATATCATCCCCCAATTCCAAAATCCCCTACCCTATTCAAAATACCAAAACCTCTCCCCTTAAGAGGTTCTCAAAGGAGGAAGTCTCAAGAGATAAATTCCTCTTTTCAATTCCTTTACTTCTTTTAAGTTCTTTTATTTTTGTTTCTTTTCTCACCTCCCTTATCCCAAATAGTATGATAACTCTAGTAACAAATATGTACTATAATGTTTTTATTCTAATTAGATATTTCATTATCTTCTCTCCTTTTCCCACATTTTAATTCAAAGAAATGAAAGCGCCATTTGAGATGTACTAATTTAGCTCATTCAAGGACAACAGTTTATCAGTTTATACTATTATCTTTAATTCTAGAGATGAAACCATTTGTGTTATAGTTGAAACATATTATTATATATGTAAATTATCCTATTTTTTGTTATGTAATCCTTTTTTACAAATGGTATTAATTTATATATAAAAACATGTTTGGTGTAATGAAAACCCGCCAATTAACAATTTTTTTGTCACTTTGGTTTTATATAATAATTCATCTTCAATCCCAATAACCAAATGAGTTCCTATAACCATGTAATCTCTTGATGTTTACTAATATAATATAACTTAAATTCTGGAAAACCACTTTCATTATACGTGTCTATCCAAACATGAATCGATGATTAAAAACCAAGAAATCCAACAGACCCAAACAATGAAATTGAACCTCATAACCAATCAAAATAGTTATAAATGAACATAAAATGATTATACTAAAAAATTTACATATAGAAAAGTTTATGTAATTATTAATTAATAAACCTAATTTTTTTATTGATATCCTTAATAACAAGTGGAGAACACCAACAGATTTAATGTAAGGGATCCTCTCCATTTCTCTCTTAACTACGATTGTCCAATATGATATGCCTTTTTATGTGTAATACCAAATGATGGGGTATGTTTTAGAACCTACTCCATAATTACCTCATGTTTTATATGTGATTAGAAATATATTATATCTCTCATGAAGCCCTCTTATGTACACCTGACACCATGCCGATAATCTATAACGAAATCTACTCAAACCTACTTTGTTCTTTCGGGATGCCATATATTTATTTATTTCAAAATGGTGTTGTATTATCTATTTATGTGCATATTATAAATTCTGTTTATTGGAAAAAAATTCATTTATCAATACCTTTTCATCACTTTCTTTCTGGGATATATATATTATTTAAAATATTCCATCCTTATAACTTTCCGATAAGCAAACCTATTTTAAGGGAACTTCTTGAATTTTTTCCCAATTTAATGTGCAATCTATCCTCTGTTTTAAAACACCATTGCCTTTATAAAATTTGTATTTTCATTATGAAAACTTTCTTATTTCAATTATGGTTTTATATAAATGATTTTCCACTTTTCTATTTTAAAAATGTATAGTATTTTCTTTAAAACCGCACAAATATGTTTTAATGCCAATTTTTATCAAATCTATTTCTTATATGTTGTTGCTTCTGTTTGAGATCACTTATAATGTTATATGCCTATTTTACTCTATAAACACCCATATATATTCTAAACTTTTTCTCTCATTGACACTTTCAGGACATGCTCATTGGTTATGCTTTATGTCATGATTGTGGTACACAATTCTTTCCATGGGTACCCTTATGTTTATGTTTGGTTGATTATATATGATTATTTATGTGGCAAGAATATTCATGAAAATTTTGATATGGGTGTGCCCAGATAGCACTCCAATGCATTTGGTAATGTTAAATCTCATGATATGTGATGTGAAATAGGATTGGCTGTTAGCCTTGACCCGTACTAAAATGGGAAATGAGATTGACGGTTAGCCGTGACTCGTACAATAATGGGAAAAGACATTGGAAGTTAGCCTTGACACCCACTAAAGTCATTCTTTATGATCTTTCCACATTTTTTTGATTTCATGTTTATAATTTTCCATGCTTATGTGATATGATTTCATATGATCCATGATTTGGATATCATTATGTCATGCCTCTTAACTCATGTGCTTAAGATGTATCCTTATGTTCATTTCCTCACTAGGATTTTCAGCCCATCAATTTTTTCATGTGTTCCCTAGGGTACCCTATGCAGATGTAAGAGTTCAATGGATGCTAGGATCTCTTTATGGAGATTAAATAAAGAATTGTTTTTTAGCCTGTTGTTTTATGTTTTATGTACATAGTCTTCTAAGACACTGGACTTAACTATCCTTGGCTTGTACTCTGATGATTAATTATGCTTAAAATCATTAAATGTTATATATAAAAGTTTTGGATCTCTACATATCCTACTCGAGAAGGCAAGTTCGGTCCACCCAGATGCAGTGGCTGCCACGTCCCTTCCTGGTCAATGTGGTTGGCCACCACATTCAATGTGGTTGGCCACTGTGCGACCCTCCCCGCTATGATTTCCATGGGGTCCCGATGGACTGTGGATTTCAGCCACATGATGTGGCCTCTCGCCTTGTATTGGTCGCAGTGGCAACCTACCATCATCCATCAAGCCGATAGCCTTGTCCGACCCTACCCATGGCATACCCATCATGGGACATTCTTCCAACACGGTCTAACATAGACTACGGGATGCCTCAGACACCCAATATCACACTAGAGGCCCATCCTCCACAGGTTTCCACTATCACCTTAATACTCTATTTTTCAAGAACTATGTGCCGTTGTGATCCTCAGTTTGTAACCTTCACTACTTTAGCCTTTGATTTTTCTCGCTGTCACTCTAGGGATCTGTCTGAATTCGGAACCTCCCGAAAAATGCACTGCGACCATAGAGGTTTGCAAGTGAATAAAGCAAGAAGGAGGATAGAATAACTCACTAAGAACAACCAAAGAATGAATTCCAGCCTTATTCATTTCAGCCTTATCTCATCTCGATAGAAAAATTTGAATGAAACTAAATAATTCACATAGATTATTCCCCCTTTTAAAACCCAGTAGCAGAATACCCATCCCACAAGAAAGATCGACCCACAGATCAACCTGTTTGTGGGTGGGAATAACTTCATCATTGGAATGTAAAAATGGGAAATAAATCAAATAGAATTAACCCCTACCTAATGTTTGGATCGATCAGTGAGGATCATTCATCATCGACGGTGATCCGCCCACGAGCGATCCTAATCTGCCATCTTGTCATCATTAGCTAATGATAGGTTTTAACAATTATTTTCTTCTCCATAGATTCCAAGGAATTTTTCTAGGATTTTCAATATAATCATGTATCCCTACCAAGATATTAATTGAAGAAAATGAGATTTAGTGTCACTGTCTCATTGTGTTATATCGTCACCATGTTGTTTCATTTATAAAAGAAAATCAGTTTCCCCATCATGAAATTGCATTGTCCCTTAATTGTTGTGAAAAGTCAAAAAGAAGTAAAATAAACTTTTTAAGTTTATTTTATTCTCCTCTAAAATGTCCAAAAATTTACTTTCACAGTCCACCAGTTCCGGTCGATTTTAAGACCTACCTAAGGAAAAACCCACATAAAAACTCAATAATGGTCTCAGATTTTCAAAATGAGTCACCATTCATGGTTTATAAGGATTTAAAAATAATTTAATTTAATTTAATTATTTTATTTATGGTTATGACCTTTTATGGGTTTTCCACCACAGACCCATGCTGACTAATGTTAAGTAATGCCTTCAGTAAAGACACTGCTCTGAGCTCAACGATGCCCTCAGATTTATGATCCACGAACTAGTTTAAGATTTACTCATCTTTTTTATAAATGTCACACTCTTGTGCTATTAAAAACTAAAAAATTTCAATGAATTTCTCCAGGAACACTGGGCCTCTAAATCACACGTCGTCTCTCCATCTTGCCTATGAATTTTCTCAATTGATTTCTAAAAATAAAATTGGGTATATATAAGTCATTACAAGAACATGTAGATGATTTAAAAAATCATTAATAATATTATTTGAATTCATTCTCAAATCTTAATAATTGATCCAAATAACTTGTAGCTCAGCCTCACAAACCGTCCAATATCCTTCATAAATATTCAAAATATTTTCCCACATGAAATGAGAGTTTTTTTAAGGACATTACCTTCTTGTATATGATATTGGAAATATAACTTCCCAAATATTTAATTTCTTTGGAATCCACATCCAATACATGATGATCACTATCCATTAAGGATATACCTTAAATATTTGTAGTGATTACATTGAGATCTATTGTGTAAAAATTCATAACCAAGGATATGAAATAATGTCTTATCTATGTTTTATAGAACTAGAAATCAACATCTTCAATTATGGAAATTCTTTTATTGATTAATACCATTCCCATACATCCATGAGGGAAAAAATAATCTATACTTTGAAACCACTTGTTAGAACCCTATAGATTATAACATCTTGGGGGTGAATCAGAGTATAGACAGTTATTTCATTGATAAGGATCTTTTCCTCTCAATTTGAAGAGAAATTAAATTTCTCACTAACTTTCTCATCAATAAGTGATGATAGTATTAAACAATACAAGGGGTTTTAATTCATTCAACCACAATGGGATACATCCAAGAGGATTCATGAAAATTAATATGTGCACCCAATTTACTAAAATATCTCTACATTAGAGTTACAATTTTGGATTGGTCTCACTGACCCTCTTAGTTCACTATAGTAAACAATTGGAGAGCTCACTACTCTCCTTAAATGTATAACTCAATGCTCAATATGTTTAATATTCTTTCATAACATAAGGGTGATATAAATATACACCCAACTTCATGTTTCTCATCATCATATAAATATCAATATCAAACATGGATGAGACTTCCAAAATAAAAAATTCATTTTATTTTAACCTTATAAATGAAATCTAGAATACTCTTCTAGAAACCATATCCATAAAAAAAATATTTATATATCCCTCTCCATGCCCATCAATATGTTTTGTACTATAATACCATTACTTTTTTTAGTTATTACTCGAACCTTGTCTTGATTCTCTTTGATTAGAGTCTTGTTTTGGGATCATTCTTGGATAATTTAGAAATTTATTTGGAGGTTATTGGGTTGTGGAGGGATGGAAAATAGTTTTCCCAAACTATATGCCCCCTAGTGAAAACTATGCACCCCTATAGTAGAGGAGAATTCATAGTTGGATCATGGTTTCAAAAAATGTGCACCCACCATAGGGAAACTAAAACCCCCAGAAGTTATGGGTGTATGGCTCCTGCGCATTATCCCTTAACCATGCTCCCCTCTCAAGATAATCATGCAAATGGGATTAAGAAGTTCTAAGAATTAATTCTTAAATACTGAACAACTATTTTAAGAGTCTAATCACCCCCACACATCCCTAGTAATATGTTCCTTCATTATTGGATCCCTTAAAGAGATTTTGTATCCTTAAAACTCTTTATTTGTAGAATCAATGAGTCAATGGAAGATCTGATCCCTCTATGGTATGTGGATCTTCTTTAGGGTGTTCTCTTCAGATATTCCTTACTATCCTCCTTAGGGAGTATTAGATCATCATGTTTGTGATGAAAAAAACTATATATTTATGGATCTTATACTTTTATTGTTAAATATTGATTTTATA
Organism: Viscum album; assembly: GCA_963277665.1. Taxonomy (NCBI): domain Eukaryota; kingdom Viridiplantae; phylum Streptophyta; class Magnoliopsida; order Santalales; family Viscaceae; genus Viscum; species Viscum album. The sequence goes on from OY728152.1 coordinate 1,296,564,107, forward strand.
TATGATTATTATATCTTATTCACCTTCAATCATCATTTGAATTCTTATTGAAGGTGTTGATCATTTGATTTCCATTATTAAAGGTAAGAAGTTTTGTTTATGATTTTCTATGAAATTGAAACCTAGAATTGATTTATTTGTTTGAAATAACTTTAAATTGATTTAGAGAAACCCGATTTGATATTATTTGAAATTGTAATTTGAAAGGGAATGGATTTTGAAAAAACCCAAATTATAATGGAATTGGAATTGTGGGATGAATTTTTAGAAAGATGCAGTTGATGAAATGATTTAAGTTATATTTTGAGAATATGGATTAAATTGAAATGATGAATAACCATGTTTGGTACTAGATTTAAAAGGCATGAAATGATGAAAAACCCATATTTTTGTTTTCAAATTGAATTGGAATATTGAAACTGAAAATAGAGAAATTGAATTGTAAATGAAAATTTGATTTTAAATGAGATGATTTGAAAATTATTTATTGACTAATTGAGAACATGGGAACGTAGGTAGTTATTGGGATATTTGGGAAAAACATGGTAGGATATTGATCCACTAGTAATGGATTGAAAATGAATACTCTAAGAAAACCATGTTCATTATTATTATACCTGACAGGATATTGATGAGTCCTATTTGGCTTGAGATTGAGGGAAGTGTGAACACTTGATTTGTTGTGATGACTAATTTGGGAAGTGTGAGGATCCTATATCCAGAATATAATGTACTTTAGGTAAGATGCCCATAGGGCTTGTTGGGTTTATTTTCATTATATATACCATTGTTTATAGAACTATTTTACTCATTCCTAATGATTTATATAAATTATTTTGTTTAAAATGATTATTTAATACACGTTTAAAATGTTTTACATCTATTGAAATGAAATTAGGTTTTGTTTTAAATATGAAAATGATACATTATCCCCTACCCGATTTTACATCTATTGGATGTTCTTGATCCTTAGGACCGTGGAGTGATGGCGGTGACCAGTAGAGTTGAGGTCCACTTGTTACACATGTTTTTGAGTTCTTTTAAAAAAATTGAAGTTACTTTGGGAAGTGGTTTCATTTGAGTGGTTTATCTATCTTATTGGGTACCATTTTACCTATTTGACTTTAAGAACTTTCTTTTTGTGGAGTGTTGATACACTAAATTTCATCTATTATCTTTATCTATATTGTGGAAAACTATTCCTTGTTTTTTATTGTTTGATTCTTGGTGCTAGTTTCCTGCCCTTGGAGATCGGGAACCCCCTTCAATCTATGTCAGAGCTATCCCAGTTTTCAAGGCACTAGGGTATATGGGGTGGTTTATAGAATAGTTGAATCAAACGTTTAGGTTAATCATATTCTATTTAAGTTAGTATGTGGTCTAGGTTGTCCTGGTAGACAAGTTGTAGGATTGATGTGTTTTGGGAGGTAGTTATTGGTGAGTTCCTAGCCAAAACTTTTCATAACAATCCTTATGTTACCATGGGTAGTGGGGAAATGTTTCTTTGATGTGTAGTTTGACATGTTACAATCCTTTTACCTATTTTAAGGGCTCTAGAACTTCTAAAATTCTGACACCCATTAGAGTTGTTATTATAAGTGTCCTATTTAACATTCTTCTTATTTTCTATTGATGGTGTGTAGAATCATGCCTATAATAAGACGTTTTAAACGACCAGGGGAGGGAGTTTTTGATGAACCATGGAATGAAAACCCTCCAGTTGGCCATAATCTCATTGAGATTGTGGTGTGTGTCATCCAACCTCTAGTACAGGTGGCCACACCCATTCTGGTTCAATCTCCAATCATGGAACCTCGATGGAATTACTATAGTGATCATGCAAAAGAGTTTCTTAACTAGAATCCACATTTTTTCTAAGTCTCCAGTGTTCCCAAAGAGGTGGAGGATTATTTTAAAGGAATATCATATATTTTTGGTTCTTGGAAATTCCTAATTTAATTAAAACAAAGTGTGATACCTTCAAGCTTGAGGGACCTAGCATAAAGTGGTGGGATTAAGTGGTGACAGTGAAAAAGCATGATGTATTAGAGTAGAAAGATTCTGAGGTCCTTTCTACTGACTAGTTATATCTAGAGTCGATGGATTAATAAAATTATATAAAGTTTCTTAATCTCCATCAAAGTGGTAAGATCATGAATCTGTATAAAAACCACTTTTTATACTAGTACAATTTTATATTGATATTGTGACTAATGAAAAGCTCAAGACATGAAGATTTGAGATGAGGCTTTGAGATGATATCAATAAGAGGTTTTCATTCTAATGATGGATTCTTATGATGATGTACTAGATAAATTACTGATGGATGAGATTGACTTGGCTGGTATGTCAGGGTTGAAAAGAGTTACTTTTTATCCTTGTGGTAATTCTGTGTGTTCTATTAAAGGAAAGAGGAAGTGTGATGAGACTCATGATGGATCCTGACAACATGGTTCTTCCAAACCTCCTTCAGTGTCTGGTAAAGTCCCTTTGACATGATTGCGGAATGAAAAGGTTGGGAATTCAATATGGGGTTTCATAGAGGATCCCAAGATCTAAAATTCTAATTGATGATAAGATCACATACAAACATTATGTTATATATATTTTTTCTCTAGTTCAATCATATTCCTAAAAAAAGGGTTTTATCCACATGTGTCTAAAACGAATATTATTCAAATAATGTAAGGTTCTATAGAGGAAGTTGATACAAGTACAATGACTATGAGAGGTACCATCACTATAAATTAATACTTAGTGACTTCCTTATCTGATACTGATACATCTCACTCAATCATATCAACCCATATTTTTGATTTTCTAACCCTTCATATGGATAGTTTACTTTTTGTGATGGTTATATTTATTCCCCTTAGAATGAATATTGAACAGGGTATTTAGTGTCCTTCTTGTATGTTCTATTTAGCAGATATTGAGTTTTCCTAAAATGTTTTGGTCCTCAGTATGAAGTCTCATGAAATCATTCTCAGGATGGATTAGATTATTTCTCATTTGGATCAAATTTACTATTATCTTCTGCATGTCTCCTTTACCACACCGTATGGGGGTTCTATGTCTTTCTGGTAGAATAGAACCAGATATCTTGTAGTTCTAGAACATCTTTTATAGATATGAGAAGGATAATATAAGTAGTTTATTTCGACATTGAGTGATAATATTTGAGTTATGATCTCCCTCTAATTTTCATCGAGTTTCTAAAATTTTTTACTTATTTTTTAGATGGGTTTCCCCCAGTAAGAGAGGTTGAGTTTTCTATTGATTTAATACCTGGTACTCATCCACTATCTATTCCTTATTAATATATGGAACTAGATGAAATGAAATATTTGAAGAATCAGTTGGATTTTTTAATTGATAAAGGACTTATACACTTGATTTTGTCACATTGGGTGACACCTATTCTCTTTTCTAGGAAAGATTATATAACACCTCACCTTTGTGTTGATTAATGAAAGTTCAGTCAAGTTACGATAAATAAAAATTATCTATTTCTTCATATAGATGATCTTTCTAATGAGTTGAAAGGGGTGAAGCAGTTCTTGAATATTAATCATTGATCTAGCTATCACTAGTTGAGAATAAAATATTGTGACATTTAGAATACCACTTTAAAAAGTAGGTATGGTTATTATGGATACCTGGTCATTCCATTTTCTCAAACTAATGATTCTTCAGACTTTATGGATTTGATGAATATGATTTTCCATGAGTACCTCAACGAATTCATTATATTATTTGTGGATGACATTCTGGTTTACACGAATTCTTATTATGATCATGTGTGTCATCTGAGAGAAGTTCTTGAAATATTGGGAAATCCCTAACGCTATGCCAGGCTGTCAAAATATGATTTATGGATTTTGGAAGTGACATTATTAGAACTTGTGTTATTAAGTTTTTTTATTTTAATTGATGCTAAAAATGGTAAAGTTGTTATGGCATCAAATTAACCAAATAATTTTTTCAAGATTTATAACTTCTTGGGTTTAGCGGGGTATTACTGCAGATTTATAAAGGATTTCTCAAAGTTGGATACTACTTTGACCACTCTCACTCAGAAGGGATTAAAGTTATTTTGCGATGAGAAATGTTAGAGTTATTTTGCTGATTTGAAACATATTTTTAATTTTGTGACAATGTTGACTCTTCCAGAGGTTGAGAATTTCTATTTGTTCTTATTTGATATATCAAGTTTCGGTTTTGGATGAGTTCTTTTGTTGGGTGATCAAGTAATTACCTATGTCTCTACACAACTTAGGCCAAACTAAAAGAATTATCTAATCCATGACCATGAACTCACATCCGCGATTCATGTTCTTAAGAGTTGATGGAATTACCTTTTTCCCGAAAAGTACACCATGTTTTATAATAAAAAATCATGACTTATATATTATCACAAAAATATTTGAATCTTTATCAGAGGAATTGGGTAAAATAACTGAAGTTGTTTGATTTTGACATTTCTTATACACCATGCAGAGGGAATGTCATCAAAGATGCATTGAGTAGGAAACTTCTGACCCATACTATGAAATAATGATCAGAATAATGGAAATTGATGGTTTTTTATAGAGTTTCATTTGGGGGTCAAAGAAACTGAGTATAAGATATCTTGACCAATGATTAGTTGACCTGATATCTTCTTCCAGTTATTCTTTGGGATCACCAACACGATGACAAGTTACATGGATTTAGAGACTCATATCATGGTGGGGGGTCTATTCCTGAGTGGTTCTTATACCTAGAGGGCATTCTAGATTTCTGAAACTGGTTTCCTTTGAATTTTCCATGAGAAAGGTTGTGATGGGATACTGTTATACTTATCAGTGGGTAGTTCACTCAGGAACCATGAAGATTTTCTATGATATGCGGTGATGATTTTCATGGCTAGGTATGAGTGGGGAGATCATTGGATTTGTTTCACATTGTTATACTTTCCAATAGGTCATGGTTGAACACTAGGAACCTTTGGGTTTACTCCAACCCCTTCTAGTACTGACACATAAGTGGGATGAGATTTATATGGACTTCATGGTGCGTTTTTTCTCATACCCATAGAAATATGAACATGATATAGTTTTTGATTGACCAGCTAACAAAATCATATTAATTTATTACCATTCATGATATAACCAAAGTTGAGGACTTGGGAATCATATAAATATAGAATATTTTCAGGTTTCACGGTGTTTTGTCTATGATAGTTTCTTATAGGGATCCTTGGTTCACTTCCCATTTTTAAAGAGGCCTCTAAGAAGAAATGATATCTCAGGTGAGTTGGAGCATGACATATCATCCACAAATGGATGAATAGATATAATGAGCTATAAAAATTTTGGAAGACATGTTTCATGCTTACATCCTCAATTTTAGTGGGGTTTAGGATAACCACTTGAGACTCGTTTAATTTTCATATATCAATAGTTACCAGTAATCCATTCATATGGATACTTTTGAGGCATTGTATGGATGGACTTGAAAATATTTGTTGTGTTGGTTGAAGATTTGAAAAATTTATTTGGTTGGACCCGCCTTGGTATAAGAGACAATAACTAAATTTCAGTTCATTCATCATATAATGTTGATGTCATAGAGATGGTACAAATCTTATGGTGATCATTGTTGATGACCATTGGAGTTTTTCATTGGTGACTGGGTTTTCTAAATATTTTCACCTTAGTTGTGCCACTAACATCTTGGAAAATAGGGAAATATTACACCATGGTTTGTGGGACCTTTTGAGGTTATTGAGAATATGGGGAAAGTGGATAACCATTTATCACATCCACCATAGTTTATTTCTATACATAACGTGTTCCATGTATTATAACTTCAGAATTATATTTCTGACCCATATCACGTATTTAGCTGGGAGGATCCCGATGTTGAGCCTACTTTATCTATGATTGATCATCTAGTCATGATTTTTGACTCTAAAACAAAGGTACTTTGTGGGAGGAATATACCTTTAGTCCATGAAATATGGAACCATGTGTAAATACCCTAACCCTAGATTCATAATGTTGGTGCCTTATTGGTATAATAAATGATGAAGTCACATCCTAAAGGACTGAGTAGTTTAGTAGTTTTAGAAAACCAGATACAAAGAGAAGTTTTACATTACAACATGAAAATAAAGATAACATAGAAACTCTATTGGAAATATCCATAACTGCTAGATTATCCTTCCAATTCATTCATAATATACATCTTCATGTCCTGGAAAAAAATAAAACTTAATAATAGGGTGATCTCATATGCTCATTAAGGGTAAAAAATAAAATAGAAGCTATAATAAACATAAAAAAAGGCATGATTAATAACTAGAACTCATTATAATAAAAAATAATCTTGAGAATAATATTGAAGTAATAAAAGATGAATAAAAAATGACATATAAATAATCGCATAAAACATAACCATAGATATTCTACTAGTTGAATAATCACATGACTTATCAATTAATAATACAATAATGAGGGAATGCATATATGAGACATCTTAAACATACCATATAGGCCTTATCTAAGACTTAATAAAATAACTAGTTATGACCTTATCCAAAATCAATTTTTGTTTTGTCTCATAAGACATACCGATTCATTGAGGGGCTATAACGGGCCCCACCTATCACATACTCAGTGAAATTACTTCCTGATATGTCTAAAAATATATATATATATAAATAAAAGTTTCCCATACCAATTTTAAACATTCAAATGATAATAATATATGAAAACACCATAATTAATTCATTAATAAATTCTTGAGGTAAAAATCATTAAACATTACAAGGTGTCCCATAACACTTTGAAATATTTAAATCATAATTCCCATGAAGTAATAACATTAAATGAATCTTAGAATATCATAAGAATAATAAGACTCATGATATTATATATCAAATTTTATTATATAAATCACATACATGTAATAAATGGTGAACAAGGCATATATCTCATAGAAGTGAAAGTGAGATGAGAAAAACCCCGTTTTACTTTGGAAAGAAGAGATATTTTAAAAAATAATTTGTATTTGTCATAAAATTAGATTTTAAAAATTTATATCCCTAAAAATAAAGGTATGAAAAATTAAATTATATTTTAGGCATAAATTATGTCCAACTAAAGTGAAAATATGAAAAAATAGTGTTTCAGAAACTTTATAAATGAGCCACTTTAATGCAGTTTAAGGAAAATATTTAAGAGTCTTTAAAAAAAGGAGTTATTATGTTTATAAAACAAAAAATGAATAAATATTTTTTATAATGATAAATTTTTTGATTTTATAAAAATAATTTTGTCTTAAAATATTGTATGTATTGTACTTGAAAATGGGTAAGAAATCTAGAGGTTCCCTTTAATCGGGTTTGCTTATCTTGAGGAATTAAAAAAAGAACCCTGTAAAAAATGAATTTCAATGTAAAATAAAGATTAAATGATCTATATATATGAATTTAAAACATATAAACTGAATTGATAATAATTATATAAAAATAATAAAGTATTAAATTAGGGTAAAGAGAGAGAAATCATAACTTGAATGAAAAATGAAGGTTCATGAAGAATCCTTTACCTTATGTCCGAAAGAGTTTTTCACTTGTACTTAACATCCTGGATAAAAACATAAATCCATTAATTAATTAATTTAGAACATATTATAAATTTATTTTATTTATTATAATTTTATTAAGTTCATTTATGGTCTTTTTGATGAGTTATAAGATACAATTTTATCGTTCAGGAACGTTCATTTATTTAGTTTTCATGATCTGTTAACTTGGGTATGAGTATGGATATTCATGTAAAATGAGAATATATATACATAATTTAATTTATATTTTATTATTAACATAAATAATATTAAATGTTTATATAATTCATTTGATTATTCGAGGTGGAAATGAATCACTTTATAAGACATTAGTGACAATTATTTAGATTATTTTAGAGGTTTTTCGATCATCACAAACTAGTTTTGTTTTCTTAATTAACATAATGTATATGTAATGGTTCAATAAAAATACATATTATGTCATAAAAATATTATAATTTATTTTATACATAATGTTTTTTACTAAAATCATTGAAGGCGTTAATGGAAACTGAAAATGCATCGACCACGATGTCAGTAAATTTACACATCATGGGTGATGTTTTCATTTGGAGAACAAAAGGAGAAGGAAGATAATTGATGATGGATTATTCCATAAAATATAAAACTATAGTATTTATAATATAATTGAGATATGATGTTACTTTTGGATAGGTAGGTGAGGATAAAATAATAAAAAAAACATAAAAATAAACTAAAATAAATTAAAGAGGTTTTTACCTATTGAATTCTCCTCCTTGAGAACCTCTTAAAGAAGATTGGTTTTGGTTTTCTTATGACACCAAAGGATCCTAGACATGGGGAAGGATATTTGGAATAGTATTTACTGTAAATTGGACATGGCTCAAAGATTTGAAGGTGTGAGAAGAAGGGGTGGTATTTATAGTGGAGGGGAGGCATGTTTTTTTGAATATTTTATTCCTTTGATAATTATTTTGGCTCAAGACTATGATTAGTTCTTATTTTTGTGAAAAATTATATTAAATAATGAATTTTATTTTGAACCAATGGTTCTTAAGTCATCCATGAATCATGGTATATTGCATTTTACTAATAATGTATATATACAATAAATTATTGTATGTCACTATTCATAAAAAATTCTACTATTTTAGAAAAATCCAAATAATTCACCCTAAACAATTTTCAAAATATAGATTTAAAAAATGAATTCAATTTTTTGAAAATATTTTATTTAAATATGTGAAATTTAATTTTTAATTAAAATCATCATTTATTTGAAAAATACTAATTTTAAAATTATAAACAATTCTATGAAACATCGAAATTAATTAAGGTCTCATATAATTATATTATAATCACAAGACAAAAAAATATTAATTTATTAATATATTTTGTAAAATTAAATATTATTTTAAATAATTTTATAAATTATAAAATTTTAAATAAACATTTATGTTTCACAAATACACCAATAATAAATATTCATTTTTAACACATTTATTTACTTATTTCTTGATATAAATTTATTATATTTTCCTTTATAAGATACTTAAATTTTATTTATACTTTCACAGGATAATTTAATATTATATTGGTCATATTACTATTTCTAATTGTCACATTACTATTATAACGACCACCTTCCAAAAATGAAAGTTATTAGAAAAATACCAAAAATTTAACCAAAGTAAATTTTGATATTATGATTTAAAAAATACAGTTTTTTTCAAATATAATTTATATAAGTGTGAAAATTTATATTTAAAACATGTTATCCCTTAAAATTTAGTATAACTGTTTTTTAAAAAATATAGCATTTTTATGTGTAAAATTGGATTTATTCCAATCTTATTCCTATAAAATCATTTGGATGAATGTAAAAAAAAGTTAATTGGATAAATAATATATAGATTTCATTAATACTATTCATTCCCTGAAATTTAATAGTTAGGTTATAATGGTCATTTGAAAATAATGATATTTAATAGTATATAATTATTTATTTAAGCTTGACGTTGTGTGAAACTTATGCTATCGAAGAAATTAAATTAAGAAAATATATATCATAAAATCTAGAGATGTTACATTCTCCCCTCATTTAATAAATTTCATCCTCGCAATTTGAAATTGGACATTGAAAAAAATTAGAGGTTGATACTTCTAAATTATTTTGTGGGAAACCAATTTCAGAAGCACGGTTAATAAAATATTATCTTAATAAGAGGGAAAGGGAAAATGTAGATGTTAAAACAAAACTTGGTATTCGATTAGGATAACATTGGTATAGAGTAAAAATATAGTCGGTAAAGATTAATATAAACATCATTGTTTGATGGAGAGTGATATAATACATGGTTATTAGAATGTTAATGATCCCAAAGCCTTAAATTTGAGATCGGTTAAAACACCTTTGATTTCATAGAAAATTTAAAAAACAAATTTCTTGTTCTGAATTCTTTTTCCTACAGTTGAGGGAATCTATTAATATTAATATAAGAACATGAAAAAAGTTTCTTTATTTATTTACATGTCATAAACATAATAAAATCCTTTGGTTGTGTTTTGATCAATTTTCACTTCATCCCTTAAAACTAGAAATGGATGTTTATGATGAATTTTGCATGCCTGAAGCAGTTTTAATTATTCATATGATCCTTAAGTGAGTCCTTTTACTTTTAAATGTTTACTAAATCCAAAAAGGTTAGCATAGGTTATTTAATATGATAAATCATAATTTAATCACAATTAATAATATCCTTAATCCATTTCATAATTAGTTAAACTTTTGACTCATCAAAATTATATCTATCCAAATTCCAAGGCCAAAAAATTTAGAAGGAATGTCACTAAAATTTAAAAATCCAATTTACATAAAATTCCCCAAATAATGTAGATCTTATTGTCACATACCAAATAAATGAATTCTTTAATCTAGTTTAAACCTTTATGGAACATTCATGATTCCATGAGTAAAGTCTTTAAAACCAAACATCTAACCATTACAGCATAACATAAACCATAAGATCACTAACCACCTTCATGATCACCAATACTATCCCATAAGAATATATTTATTATTATCTCAAAATCCAACATAGATTTAGTGTTATCTTTACCAAGTCAAGTGTTTTCAAGAAGATTTACATACAACATAATCACTGATCTTGATTACTGGTGCTAATCACCACATGCATCTAATTTCTAAATGAAGAAGTACTATAGTACAATCCATATATCTCTTGATTACTATAACAATAAAATTATTGATAAAATACTCAAATAACATAATTCTTGAATCCAAACATAGTCATAATAATAATTATTCATAATTTATGGTATTAGCATAAGATTTACCATGACACATTACCCCATTTTGGAATATATTCCTTTGAGGTCCGAGACATTGATTTTCATAGGGTCCCATATTATTGCAGTTGAAGCATTTGGCATTGGAAACCTTTTTCTTATACTTTCAATTAAAATCACAGTGGCCTTTCTCTACAAACTTTTAGAAAACCCCCATTCATTTTATGAAAGTACCAGAGTGTTTCTTTCCACAATTATCACATGTTGGAAAATAATTCTTTCTCTTCTTTACTATATCAATAATTTTATCTATCATCCTATTCTTCTCTTGCTTCTTTTTAAAGTCATAAATCTTAATTATTTATCTATATTTATAACACATTATACTATATCCTCATATGATTATAATGTTTGGTAGTCCTGTTCTCTTAAAAATATGGGCATAAGACCATACAAAATGTGATCATTTTTACAATTTAGATCATGTTCATCAGCAAGGTTCTAATTTATTCTATGGGGTTCCATTTCTAAAAAATGGAACCCACTGAATTAGGTTATGAAAAATAATTAATAATATCAATCTAGAATAAAAATATCACAAATTAAAGATTTATTCATAGATAATATCATTATCATTAACATTGTTTCATTGAGGAAATATTTACAATTAAATACTTCATAATGGTTTGTAAAGAAAATGTGAATTATCCTAAGTATATCCCATATGAGTGTTAAAATTGGTGCACAATAAGGTATGTTGCTGTGTACTAAGTTACCCGAAGTTAGGCCCAAGACACATCATCAAATTTATTACCCCTAGATACATCTATAATAGAACAACATTTACTTGCAGTATCCAGAGATAAATGCATTTCTAGGAAGACCCAAATAATATATACCTTACCAAAATTATAGGATATTCTTCTATGTTTATAAAAAATCCTATCATATGGTTTTGTACCAAAATTAATGTTTTCTAAATATAGTTTCCATTTTTTTACTAAACTTTCTCTCATAGAAACTGTAATGATCCCGACCCCATTTTCTTGAGGTCAGTGCCTTCTTTGAATAGTAAACAAGGAATTAGAATCCCGAAGGACTGAATAGTTTATTAGTTTTGGAAAAATAGAGACAACCATTTGTTTTCCATTACGAAATGAAAATAAAAACAACATAGAAACTGTATTGAAAATATCCATAACTCCAAGATTATCCCTGCAAGTCATTCATAATATTCATATTCACAGCTCAGGGAAAATTAAAACATAAGAAAGAGGTTATCTCAGATGCTTAATAAAGGTAAATAATACAGATAAAGTAATCATAAACATAAACAATAAGTCATGATGAATAAATAAAAAATCATTTCAATAAAATATAATCTTGATCATAATATGTAAGGAATAACAACAGAATAAATAATTCTATATAAATAATAACATGAAATTTAACCATGTATATTCTACTAGTAGAATTATAAAATGATTTATCAATTAATAATATCATAATGAGGGAATATATATTCTAGACAGAAAAAACATACCGTCAAGGCCTCATCTAAGACCTCTCAAAATAAATGGTTAAGGCCTTAACCAAAATCCAATTCTTTTTTTGTATCATGAGACCAATCAATGAATCCATGGGCTATAGTGGGGACTTCACATCACTTACTAATTTCATTTCATTCCTCATATGTCTAATAAAAGTATATCTTTATATCAATGTTTCCCATTCCAATTTAAAATATTTGAAACATAATCATTGATAAAAATAGTCCAATAAAATCATCAATAAATTCTTTTTGGAAAATAATATTTACACAATCCGAAGTTCCCATAAAACTGTTAAACATTTAAATCATAATTAATATAAAATAATAACATTAAATGAAACTTGTAATATCATAATAATTATAATTCTCATTATATGATATATAAAATGGTAGTACATGCATCACATACAATGAATAAGTTGTGAAAATGGCGTAAAATTTGATTGTAAACATGTATATCCTGGAAAAGAAAAGGTAATGACATTGGAATTATATTTTAGGAATAAATTATTCCCAATTTAAGTGAAAAAATTTTACAATAGCATTCAATAAACTTTAGAAATGAGTCTCTTTAATGCAGTTTAAAGAAAATATTAAAGAGTGTTTAAAATAGAAAAAATCACAATTGTTTATATAAAATCATAAATGAAGAGAAAGATAGTTTTTCATGATAAATTTTTATATTTTATAAAGATTTTGGTATCTTAAAACATATTATGGGTGGTACTTGAAAATGGGTCAGAAATTGGAATGTTCCATTAAATCCGGCTTGCTTATGAGGATGTATTGAAAAGAGAACCTGACGAAACATGAAATCTCCCATCAAGAAAAATTAAATAATATTGATATAGTAGTATGTAACATATAATAATAATTTATAATAATTATATAATAACAATGAATAATTACATTGGTGTAAATAGAGATAAAGCATAACCCGAATAGAAAATGGAGGTTTGAAAAAGAAACGCTTACCAAATGTCCGAGAGTTTTATGTACTTGACATTAAAATCCTAGAAAAATAAATTAAATCCATTAATAAATTAATTAGTAAATTTTTATACATTTATTTTATTTTTTATAATTTCATGAAGTTTATTTATGTATTTCTGATGAGTGATAAGATATAATTTTATCATTCAGGACCTTTCATTTCCATTGTTTTCATGTTCAGTTTACTTGTATATGAGTATGAAAGTTCATGTAAAACGGAAATAGATATCCATAATTGAAGTTATGTTTTATTAGTTAACATAGAGAAGATTAATTTTTTTATATAATTTTTTTTCATTTTGGTTGAGTATGAATCATTGGATAAGATGTTAGTGATAATCATTTAGATTATTTGGGCGGTTTTTCAATCAACCCAAACTAGTTTTTTTATTAATTAACATCATTCATATGTAATGGTTACAAAAAATAAGTAGGTTATAATTCATATATTATATATTTTTTAACCATAAAAATAGTTTTATGACCAACCTTGATGGTTTTAATGTAAAATGAAAATGCATCGTATATGGTGTCGGTAAATTAACACATCAAGTGAGATGTTTTCACTTATAGAACAAATAGAGTGGGAAGAAAATTGATGATGGATTATTCCCTTAACATAATAAAATTATATTATATATAATATCATGGAGATATAATGTTATTTTGTGATAGGTAGGTGAGGATAAAATAAGAAAATAAAATAACTCAAAAATATATTAAAAGAAAAGAAAGAACATTTTATCTAATGAATTCTCCCCCTTGAGAAACTCATTAAGGGGATTTTTTTTGGTATTTTTATGATTCCAAAGGCTCTGGGACACAGGGGAGTGGTTTTTTAATATTATTGGGAAGAAATTGGACATGTCACAAATCCTTAAGATGTGAGGATATGGGGTGGTGATGGGCTATTTTTATAGCGGGGAGGAGTGTGTTTTGAATATTTTTTTTTATTTTTTTGTTATTTTGGATGAAGACTATGAATAGTTTTGATTTTTATGACTAATTACATTTACCAGTGAATTTTAGTTCGAACCAATGGTGCTTTCATCATCCACGACTCATGAAATAGTGTATTTTACTTATAATGTATATATACCATAAATTGTTGTATTTCACTATTCAAAAAATTGAACTATTTATAAAAATCTAAAAAATTCACCCTAACTATTTTTAAATGTATAGAATTAAAAAATTAACACCATTTTATGAAAATAATTTCCTAAATATGAATTTTTTTATTTTTAATTAAAATCATAATTTATTGGATGGATATTGATTTAAAATTTATTACTGGTTTTATTACACTTTGAAAATTTAATTATGGTCTCATAGAATTATTTTATAATAATAATAAAAAAAATATTTTATGATTTTTTACAAATAAATATTATTTGAAAAAAATTTATTAGTTATAAAATTGTAAATAAATATTAACATTTCACAAAAATACCAATAATTTATTTTTGATTTTAACCAATTTATTTATTATTCCTCGATATAAATTTATCATATTTTTTTCATAACATACCTAAATTGTATTTATAATTTCTTAGGTGAAGTTAGTATTCTATTAGTTATATTACTATTGGTAATGGTGGCATTACTATTCCAACGATTACCTTACTATTCATCCAAAATGAAAGTTATTAGAAAAATACCAAAAATTTAACCAAAGTAAATTTTAATATCATAATTTCAAAAACAAATGTTTTTTTGTTTAATATAATGTATATAAGTGTCAAATTTGTTAATTAAAAAGTGGTTTCCATTAAATGGAAGAAAAGTCGTGTTTAGAAAGATATAGCCTTTTTTATGTGTAAATTGGGATTTATTATTATATTATGCCTATAATATGAATTGGTTGAATTGGATGAATTGAATTGTTTTATTAAATATATAACTTATTTATTTCATTAATTATATTCATTCCCTCCAATTTAACTTATTGTTTATAAAGGTCGTTTTTAAATAATGATATTTAATTGTATATATTTATTAATCTAAGTTTTGTGTTGTGTAAAAGCTATGGTATTGAAGAAATTAAATTAAAAAATACTTATAATTTTTTTTGGTGTTACACCATGGTTATAATTCTCATAAGACTTTGGAGTGCAAGGTATTAGTGAGAGAGTTGTTCCCTTGCCTCTTTGATATGGAACATTCTTGACATGCTTTCTAGGGATAGAAAGTTTTTTTGGTAGGGGGTTTTTACATATCGTTACTTTTTTTTGTTATTAATTGACCCTTTTTTTATCCCCTTGCATCCAGGCCGTGTTTTTGGGTTGTTTTCTGTAATTTCGGAAATTTTTGGAGCATGTTATGGTGGGAATGGTTTTCCAAAACCGTGCACCCCCAATTGAAAACCATGAATCCCCTAGTAGTGGGGAAAACACAGATAGTGCATAGTTTATCAAAATGTGTGATCACCTAGGGAAACCATGAACACCAAACCATAGGGTCTCATTACTAGCATTTCCCCTAACTTTACGCCCCTTCCAGCTAATCATGCGCATGAGATTAAAATGTTTCAAATATTAATTTTAAAATACCTAACCCACGGTTTAAGTGGGTAACCACCCCCATATAGACTTAACAAGATTTTTCCTTCCTTTTTGGCTCCGTAAAAGGGATTTTGGATCGTATAACCTCATTATTTTTTTAATTCAATATCCAGTGGAAGATGAAATCCCTCTCTAGTAAGTGGATCTCCTCTTGGGTGTTCTCTTCAGATCTTAATTCTTATCCTCCTTATAGAGTATTAGATAAACTTTTTTTTGATGTATATAGTCCTTATATTTTTATTTATTGATTCTATATCCAATTCATTGATCTACTTCACCATTGATATTCATTGGAATTCCCATTGCGGGTGTTGATCGTTAGATTTCCATGATTAAAGGTAGGTAATTCCATTTTGGATTTTCAATGCGATTGAAAACTCAAATTGATTTATTTGTTTAAAATAGATTATAATTGATTTGGATAACCCCAATTTGTTTTTTTTAAATTGGAATTTAAAAAGGAATGGGTTTTGATAAAACCATCAATTTTAATGGAACTGGAATTGTGGGATGATTTTTGAGAAAGGTGGAATTGATGAAATGATTTGAGTTTTGTTTTCAGAAAATGTATTTAATTTAAATGATGAAAAATCCATGTTTGGTTTTATATTGAAAATTAATAAAATGATGAAAATTACATGTTTTGGTTTTGAAATTTAATTGGAATATCGAAACCGAATGTTGGCAAATTGAACTGTAAATGATTATTTAATTTTAAATGAAATGATTTTTCCATTGTTCATTAATGGATTTAGAAATAATTATACTAGGTAGTCAGTGGGATATTTTGAAAATAATTCTAGGATATTGATCCCATATAAATTTATTGATAATGAAAACTCTTAAAAAACCATGTTAACTAGAATTATCCCTGATGGGATATTGATGAGTCATATTGGACTAGATCCCCAAGGATGTGTTCACACATGTTTAGCCATGATCACTAATTTGAGAAGTGTTTGAATCCTATATCGATAAACTAATGTACCTCAGGGATGAAAACCATGGTAATTTTTTTGTATGATTTGATTATGTATTCCATTATTTATAGAAATATCTTACTCTTTCTAAATGATTTATATAAATTATTTTATATAAAATTTTTATTTAATCCATGTTTAAATTTTTTTCCATATATTAAAATAAAAAGAATTTTTTAAATGTGGAAATGATACAATATTCCAGGACCTTATTTATTTAAATAGAAATCAAGATTTATTTATTATTATGGCATCTATTATGGAACACAAGTTGAGACCGTACTTGGATTTATAGATCACCCAATACATCTTCCTTCAGGAATTTTTATATTTTTCAATGATAGGTTTGAGAAAAGGTAAAGTGCCACTTGAAGGTTGTGGGTGTTCATGATCCTTGGATTATGTAATTATGGTGGTGAATGGTAGAGAAAAGGTACACTTATTAAATAGTGTTTTGAATTTTTTGGATGTATTTTCTTTTTGGTTTGGGTTGTGGTTTCCATTGAGTTTCTTACATATTTTATTGGGTACTATTATTCCAATTTGACTTTTGGTACTTTCTCCTTGGGGAGTGATGATATACAAAATTTCACATAGTTTTCTTCTTCTTTCATATATAGAAACCCTTTTATCATTATTATTGTTCGATGCAAGGTGATAGTCTCAAACTAGTGGGGATTGGGAATTCCCTTCGGGCTACGTCAGAGCTGGATCAAGTGTTAGGGTATCTAGGTATCATGGCTGGTTCTGACATTCATGTTTCATAAAAAATGATTTTAATTTAATTTTGAATCCAATTGATGTGATTTATCCCTCTATCTTAATTATTTTTTCAAGTTCCCCTATGCTTAGTGTGGTCATCATGCACTAAAAAATGAAACAATCCCCTGACATTTCAACCCATAACTCCCATAATTTAAAAATATTCAGAAGAATAAAAATAAATTGTATTTGGAATTTCCATAGATTTTGTTTCATAACATTACCAATTTAACATAAACTACAACATGAAAACATTTTAGAGTTGATGTCCACTTGTTACACATGTTTTTTAGTTCTTTTAAAAAAATTGATGTTACTTTGGGATGTGGTTTCATTTGAGTGGTTTATCTATCTTATAGGGTACCATTTTACCTATTTGACTTTAGCAACTTTCTATTTGTGGAGTTCTGATACACTGAATTTCATCTAGTTATCTTTATCTATCATGTGGAAAAACTATTCCCTATTTTTTCTTTTTTAATTCTTGGTGCTAGTCGCCGACCCTTGGAGATCGGGAACCCCCCTCAAACTATGTCAGAGCTATCCCAGTTTTCATGGTACCAGGGTACATGGGATGGTTTATGGAAAAGTTAAATCAATGGTTTAGGTTAAGCATATTCTATTTAAGTTAGTATCTAGTATAGGTTGTCATAGTATACAAGTGGAAGGATTGATGTTATTTGGGATGTAGTTATTGGTGAGTTCCTAGCCAATACTTTTCATGACAATCCTTATGTTACCATGGGTAGTGGGGAAAAGTTTCTTTGATGAGTATTTTGACATGTTACAATCCTTTTACCTATTTTTTTAAGTGTTCTAGAAATTCTAGAATTCTGAATCCCATTAGAGTTGTTATTATAAGTGTCCTATTTAACATTCTTCTTATTGTATATTGAAGGTGTGTAGAATCATGACTCTGATAAAACGTTTTAATCAACCAGGGGAGGGAATTTTTGATGAACCATGGAATGAAAGCCCTCTAGTTGGCCATAATCTCATTGAGATTGTGGTGTGTGTTATACATCCTCTAGTACAGGTGGCCACACCCATTCTGGTTCAATCTCTAATCATGGAACCTCAAAGGGATTACTCTAGTGATCATGCACAAGATTTTCTTAAATAGAATCCACATTTGTTCCAAGTATCCAATGATCCTAAAGAGGAGGAGGATTAGTTTAAAGGAATATCATGTATTTTTGGTTCTTGGAAATTTTTAATTTAATTAATACAAAGTGTGATCCCTTCAAGATTGAGGGACCTAGAATAATGTGGTGGGATTAAGTGGTGATAGTGAAAAAGCATGATGTATTGGAGTAGAAAGACTCCGAGGTCCTTTCTACTAACTAGTTCTATCCAGAGTCCGTGGTTTTAGAAAATAATATGAAGTTTCTCAATCTTCATCAAAGTGATAAGATAATGAATCTGTTTAAAATCCACTTTATTAAGCTAGTATAGTTTTATATTGCTATTGTGACTAATTAGAAGCTCAAGACATGAAAATTTGAGATGGGTATTTGAGATGATATCAATAATAGGTTTTC
The DNA here is from genome assembly GCA_963277665.1 of Viscum album. Taxonomy (NCBI): domain Eukaryota; kingdom Viridiplantae; phylum Streptophyta; class Magnoliopsida; order Santalales; family Viscaceae; genus Viscum; species Viscum album. The sequence goes on from OY728152.1 coordinate 1,296,583,404, forward strand.
ATTCTAATGAAGGATTCTTATGATGATGTACCAGATAAAGTGTTGATGGATGAGATTGACTTGGATGGTACTTCAGGGTTGGCAAGAGTTACTTTTTATCCTAGTGGAAATTCTATGTGTTCCTTTAAAGGAAAGAGGAAGTGCAATGAGTCTCATGATGGATCTTGACAATGGGGTTCTTCCAAACCTCCTTTAGTGCCTGGTAAAGACCCTTTGACATTCTTGCTGAATGAAAAGGTTGGGCATTCAAAATGGGTTTTCATAGAGGATCCCAAGATCTAAAATTCCAATGGATGATAAGATCACATACAAACATTATGTTATATATTTTTTTCTCTAGTTCAATCATATTCTTCAAAAACAATAGAGTTTTATCCACATGTGTCTAAAACAAAGATTATTCACATAATGTAAGGTTCTCTAGAGGAAGTTGATACAAGTACAATGACTATGAGAGGTACCATCACTATAAATTAATCCTTAGTGACTTCTTTATCTGATACTAATACATCTCACTCAATCATATCAACCAATATTGTTGATTTTATAACCCTTCATATGGATATTTTACCTTTTTTAATGGTTATATTTATTCCCCTCAGAATGAATATTGAACATGGTATTTAGTGTCCTGTTTGTATATTCTATTTAACAGATATTGAGTTTTCCTGAAATTTTTTGGTCCTCAATATGAAGTCTCATGACATCATTCTCAGGATGGATCAGACTATTTCTCATTAGGCTCAAATTTACTATTATATTCAGCATATCTCCTTTACCACACCGTATATGGGTTCTATATCTTTATGGTAGAATGGAAAAAGAGATATTGTAGTGCTAGAACATCATTTCTAGATTTTAGAAGGATAATACAATTAGTTTATTTTGACATTGAGTGATAAAATTTGAGTTATTATCTCCCTCTAATTTTCATCAAATTTCCAAAAAATTTTACGTCTTATTTATATGGGTTTTCCCCAGTAAGAGAGGTTGAGTTTTCTATTGATTTAATACCTGGTAATCATCTAATATATATTACTTCTTAACACATGTAACAAGATGAAATGAAAGATTTGAAGAATCAGTTGGATTATTTTATTGATAAAGGATTTATACACTTGATTTTGTCACACTGGGTGACACCTATTCTATTTTCTAAGAAAGATTATATAACACCTCACCTTTTTGTTGATTAATGAAAGTTCAATCAAGTTATGATAAATAAAAAGTATCTATTTCTTCATATAGATGATCTTTCTAATGAGTTGAAAGGGGTGAAGTAGTTCTTGAATATTAATCATTCATCTAGCTATCACTAGTTGAGAATAAAATATTGTGACATTTAGAATACCACTTTCCAAAGTAGGTATGGTCATTATGAATACTTGGTCATTCCATTTGCTCAAATTAATGATTATTCAGACTTTATGGCTTTGATGAATAGGATTTTCCCTGAGTACCTCAAAAAATTCATTATATTATTTGTGGATGACATTCTGGTTTACTTGAAGTCTTAGTATGATCATGTGTGTCATCTGAGAGTAGTTTTTGAAATATTGGAAAATCCCTAACATTATGCCAGGCTATCAAAATATGATTTATGGATTTAGGAAGTGACGTTATTAGAAATTGTCTTATTATTTTTTTTTATTTTAGTTGATGCTAAAAATGTTAAAGTTGTTATGGTATCAAAGTAACCAGATAATTTTTTCAAGATTTATAACTTCTTGGGTTTTGCGGGGTATTACTGCAGATTTATAAAGGATTTATCAAAGTTAGATTCTCCTTTGACCACTCTCACTCAGAAGGGATTAAAGTTATTTTTGGATGAGAAATTTTAGAGTTATTATGCTGAGTTGAAACATATTTTTACTTTTGTGAAAGTGTTGATGTGATGCCCCAGGTTTTATGAACTTGTCCAAGTAAATAGTGTTATGCTTTTAATGATGTCTATTGTTTTATTTTGTGATTTGTGTTCTAATAAAAAATTTGAAACGAAATAAAACATGAAGAATACAGTAAACTGATATATATTTAAAAAATTACATTGAAACAAGACCCAACTAATTGAAAATACCATGCACAAGACCTAACAGAGCCACAACAAGACTACTAAGAATCAAAACTCGAGAAATCAGATGGTCGTCGTCTTCAGGGTCCATCAGTGTGAAGAATACAACATCCAGAACCATCGTGCACATACTCAGCACCAATGGTATGAGGAGAGCCATCCTTCCTGGTTCAAGTGTTTTGATTTTGTGAAATTCCCCTTCTTTTTATAATGGTCCTTTAAGTTATGACCATTAAATTTATATATCCATTGGGTTTTCAAAATAACCTTTGGTTGTCGTTGATAAAGTTATGTTTATATTAAAACTTGTTTTAATGCTCTTATAATTTTATAATATTTCAAATATTATAATATGTTTCACAAAAGAATCGTATTTGTAAAATAAAAAAGAGTATTCTCAGAAATAAATCGTTTTGTTTTTTCCCGATGGGTACTTATATGATTGAAAACTTTGTATTATTTTTATAAAAGATATGTTTAAAGGGTATCTATAATAATTGTATCTTTTGACCGCTAAAATTATGAATTGGGGGAAAACTATTGATCTTATAAATTTTATGAAAAAAATAGGTGCATATTTTAAAGATCCAAATAGTTATACTGGTTTTGTATGAAAAATATGAGAGGCATAACTTTTGAAGGATTTATAGAAAAAGGGATTTAGATTTTAAATTAAAACTATTTGTTTTTATTGTATATTAACTCATTTTTTACAAATATTTGTGTTACACACTATTTTTATTTACTATGAATTCTTATACTGGTTATTTTATAAATTTAAATAAATTTTTGATAAAAATTTAGGTTGGGGCCTGGCCAAGCCGAGGGAATCCTTTATGGGACAAGCCCTCTAGGCCGAGGCCAAGCCCCAAGGGACCCGAGGTGCCGACCATAGGGGGTCCCAAGAGAGTTTAGTGGGTGTCCAACCGCATTCTGAGCCGTACATAGGTGTTCTAGGTCGCGCGCATGTATGTGTGTGAGGACCGCGGCATGCACTGTGTGGGGTTTGGCCGAAGCCCGCATCGGGCCCGTGTATAAGGCCCCGGTGTGTGTGTGTTCGTGCTTTTTCACCGGAGGCAGAAAACTTTGATTTATAAACCGTGCCTTGACCGCATTCCGTTTCGATGTGGGACGCGTCCCGCGCGATGAGGATCGTCTGATCGACTTCCGTGTCGATCTTGTCCATCCAAATATTTTTCCCGCATGATCTTCCCTGAGATCTAATCCCGGCCCTTAATCTCATTAAATCGATCTATTTAAATTTCCCCACGCTCTCTCCAGCCGCGCGATCTCCCCATTCGTGATCCTGACTGTCCATTTCTTTACCGCGTCGACCCATTGTCTTCTTCCTCGCAACAGGACCCGACCAGTAGGCCTGCTCAAGATGCCTCCTTCTCTACTGTTACGTTTGACCTTGTGCACCCCACCTTTCTAGGATGCCATAGGATCGGCCTAACTCCTGGAACTAATCCTTTTAGGTGTACCGAAATCCTCTATATAAACCCTCTCCCCATAATCTCCCTCGGACTCCCGATCTGCTCACGGTCTCTCCACATAAACCGGCAGGACTCCTCTGATCCGAGTGTCCTCCACAGAAAGGTTAAGGTGTCCTAGTTACGTGTTTTTTTAAAACCTACCCATGATCCTCGGTTCATTTTTATATATACATGAGTATATATACGACTTATAGTTAAAGGTATATATATATATTCCATGCTAACCATCCTTTTTAAACAGAGGACTCCAAGTGTTCTTGCCTTCGAGGGGTACTCCCGTTTTTTTTATATAATAGAAAACCTAGTATAAACCCTCCATGTGTAGTCGGTTACATGAAATGTTTATATATACATATAAATTTTGTATATAATAATAATTGTTTCACTCATTGTTTCACAAATGGGGTGTGTGGTTTGGAAGGGTGTTTCTCTAAAATGATTTAAAGATTTTGTTTCCTTTGAGTCTTTAATTTGTAACCGGTGTGATACAATAGGTGCATTGATATAATTTTATATATGTGTAGGTATACACCATAAAACTCTTCCATATAAAGGGTTTCCAAAGAGGTTGATATTTTTTTTGTACTCAAACAATTACACAAGATTAGTTGAAATAGGTTTTTCTTTTAAGCAGAACCATTAGATATCTTATTTATATGTGTTTTCGGGTGTTCAAGTAGACACACAAATATACATGCAACCATACAAAGTATGTTTCTATGATTTCCTTATAATTCAGTATTTTATGTTAAAAATTATACTTTTGAAAAGGGTCTTTCTGAAATCAATTCCTAACATGTATGATTTTATGGAATCCGTATATATATATATAACTATATATTTATATAAGGTTATGTATTGGAATGGAAATCAATTTTGATTTTTAAGAGATGAATACTTATCTTTGAAGAATATTTTTAATGCGAACTTGGTCTTTGGTTTAAGTGTAATTATGTTATATTTAAAAGCAAAGTTTTTATATATTTATGTATTTATAGTTTCATGAACATTTAAACCCCCATAAGGTTTTTATTTTTTTAAACTAAATAAATGATAAGTAGTTAGTGGTTTTTAGATTTTAAGTGAACCATGTTTAATTTATGAGAAAACCTATATATATACCTTGTGTATATATCCCTATGTATGTATGTGTTTTTTATGATTAATACCTGAAACCCAAGTTTCAAGAAATGGTTATGAATATTTTTATGCATGTAGGATTTTAGTGCTTGCCTATGCTGTTTTAGATTTTTGTGTCTAAGAGTACACCAATGAACTTGACTAATTAATGCCGTCCTTGAAATGATTTATGTTTTTTAAATGATATGCTTATTCTTGTTTTAAACTTGTATTAAAAGGACATGGATTTAAGGGATATGTTAATATGTATAAATCCTCTATTATTTTTATACCAAACTCACTGCTGTGATTATTAGTTATCAGAGTATAACTGCAAATTCTATAACATGTGATGAACAATAGTTAATTCCAAGTAGTTCATTTCCATGTACTGGAATTTTAGAGACTCATCATTTAATACCCCTTATGGAAAATCTCATACATTCATCATTTTATATGCTTAAATAATTGTTCTATGCACATAGTATGCTTACTGAACCATGCCTTCTTTTATTCCATATTTTCAATTTTATCTGTCATATCATGTATTTGTAAACCAATTATATAATTGTTACCTTATTCATTTTATTATTCATGCATATGACTCAACATGATAATGAACTAAGAACTAAATTACCCAAAGTGGTATGGGACACCTTGGGTAATGAGAAATGAAAATGGTATTACCCAAAGTGGTATGGGACACCTTGGGTAATATGAAATGAAAATTAAATATTTAAAGTGGTATAGAGAACCTTGAATATCTGACCTTGTCAACATGTGAGAAATGTATGGGACTACCGGGATGGGGTCCGGTAAAAAGAAAACCCTCCAGTTTGGGGACTGGTTAAAGTAAGCCCTCCGGTTTGGAGACCGGTAAAATTAAGCTCCTCGATGCATAGATAGTTCTCGAGATAGTCAGTTAGGGTTATTACCCCTAGGTTATGGCACAAGGCCTTGACATAGAGACCATGAGTCCTTCAGCATACATTTCTTAGTATATGACCAACCAAGTGATTACTCCGATTAGAGGAATATCCTTGGTTATAGAACTTTTACCTATGAGTATTAGATTTTTTAAAAAATACAAGACATATGATGTGGAAATGTTGAGGCATGTCCTGTTTTATTTTCTAGAATTTTATTACAAATGTTTCATTACTTTTATCATGTCATGATGTACATTTTCTTAGATAATGCGCTTTTGTGCGACTCTGATGATGTTTACACCTAGTTGTTCATACTCACCTTTCTTGTTTATGGACACTTTACTTAGTATAACTCATGCCTTTTTATTAGCATGCTTATCTTGTCTATTAAGTGGGTTTCAACTAAGTGTTCTAGTGCATAAGTATGAAGTGCTTTAACTGTATTATATCAACCTTTGTTTTGTCTTGAAGTTTTCCATTAAGAAAACATTTTAAGTATGGAAAAGTATTTCCAAAGTAGTTTTCAAAAGATGTATTTAATTATTTTCAAAAACCCCTTACTGAGTATTTCAATGCTCACGTTAATTTTTTTTATGAAATTTTTATAGGTTGATAGAGTCTTTCCAAGTTTTGGGATTTTGATCTTAGCTTTCTAAGGAAGAAGTGAAGCGGTTGACTCTGATTCTCCAGGATCTAAACCAGAAAGTTCCTCCTAATGGGTTAGGATGTGTAGAATGTTTGTTTCGTTTTTATAAAATAAATTACACACTATAACCAGAGCACCGACTATGGGCTACCAGAGGCAGGGGCGTTACAGTTGGTATCAGAGGAATGGTTTAGTAAACCCTGGAAAATTAGGACAACAAAAAAACATTAATAATGTTTTACTAAGTAGGATTTGTTCTTAAACTTCTTAGATGGAAAGACAGGGAACCACACCTAGACTCTTGACTCTTCCTACAGAGATCATAGAGACTATTGTAGAAAAATCTTGCTCAACACGTTACCAACCTTTTGTTAACTTAAGAATCACGTGAAAAACCCTCTATGAAATATCGAAAACCTAGAATGTCCTTCGAATCTTCCGAGGGTCAGATGTTGTGTATAACCAAATGGACATTGCACTGTTCGAGAATTATAAAAAGAAAGCTAAGTACTACAAGATACTCTTCTTGTGTTTCACCATAAATATTAAATGGTTGGCCTTCATGGCCTTCAGAGAAGCTGCAAAGGAGTTGGACTTCTGCGTAGTCTTTATGTACCAAATCCTGTGTTTCAGCATGCTTGGGGAGCTCTACGATTTTGGATCTTTCATCGAATCCTTCAAATATGAAGTGGTTCGAGAGATCTTTAGGAACCAAATCCAAGCGAATGTTGCGAATCTTGATGTCACACGTTCCGATCTCTGGAAAACCACCTGTATCAAATGGGAGCTTGGGTTTAACCACGATCCATTTTTCCAAGAATGTATTTGGGAAGAGGAGACCCACAAGATTTGTTCTGCCCTGGGGATAGAGTTGAATAGTAACTTCTTCCATGGGCGGTGGAGGTAGAGGGACATCACCAAGGGTGTCTGTGAAGCAGTGTGAATAAGTCAGTGTATGTACGCCGATCGAATTGCGAGGACACAATTCTTTTAAGAGGGGGATAATGTGAGGCCCCAGGTTTTATGAACTGGTCCAAGTAAACAATGTTATGATTTTAATGATGTATCTAGTTTTATTTTGTGCTTTGTGTGCTAATAAAGAATTTGAAACGAAACAAAACATGAGGAATACAGTAAACTCGTATATATTTAAAAAATTACATTGCAACAAGACATAATACATCCACAATAAGACTACGAAGAATCAAAACTCGAGAAATCAGATAGTCATCGTCTTCAGGGTCCATTAGTGTGAAGAATACAACAGCCAGAACCACCGCGCACGTACTCAGCACCAATGGTATTAGGAGAGCCATCCTTCCTGGTTCAAGTGTTTTGATTTTGTGAAATGCCGCTTCTTTTTATAATAGTCCTTTAAGTTATGACCGTTAGATTTATATAGTCGTTGGGTTTTCAAAACAACCTTTGGGTTCCGTTGAAAATATTATGTTTATATGAAAACTTGTTTTAATGCTCTTATAATTTTATAATATTTCTAATATTATAATATGTTTCAAAAAAGAATCGTATTTTTAAATAAAAAGAGTATTCTCGAAAATAAATATTTTTGGTTTTTTCCCGATGGGTACTTATATGATTGAAAATTTAGTATTATTTTTATAAAAGATATGTTTAAAGGGTATCAATAATAATTTTATCTTTTGACCGCTAAAATTATGAATTTGTGGAAAACTATTGATCTTATAAATTTTAGGAAAACAGATAGGTGCGTATTTTAAAGATCCAAATAGTTACGCTGGTTTTGTATGAAAAATATGAGAGGTATATCTTTTGAATGATTTATAGAAAAAGGGATTTAGATTTTAAATTAAAACTATTTATTTTTATTGTATATTAACTCCTTTTTATAAAAATATTTGTGTTACACACTATTTTTATTTACTAAGTATACTTATACTGGTTATTTTATAAATTTAAATAATTTTTTGATAAAAATTTAGGTTGGGGCCCGGCCAATCCAAGGGCATCCCTTATGGGACAAGCCCTCTAGGCCGAGGCCAAGCCCCAAGGGACCCGAGGTACCGACCATCGTGGGTCCCAAGAGAGTTTAGTGGGTGTCCAACCGCGTTCCGAGCCGTGCATAGGTGTTCTAGGTCGCGCGCAGGCCCGTTTGTAAGGCCCGCGACGCGTGCTACATGGGGTTGTGCCGAAGCCCAAATGGGGCCCGTGTATAAGGCCCTGATGTGTGTGTATTCGTGTTTTTGCACCGGAGGCAGAAATCTTTGATTTATAAACCATTCCTCGACTGCATTCCGTTTCGATGTGGGATGCACTCCACGTGATGAGGACCGTCCGATAGACTTCTATATCGATCTCATCCGTCCAAATATTTTGACCGCACAATCTTCCCCAAGATCTAATGCCGACCCTTGATCTCATTAAATCGATCTATTTAAATTTCCCCACGCCCTCTCCAGCCGCACGATCTCCCCATTCATGATCCCGACCGTCCATTTCTTTACCGCGTCGACCCGTCGTCTTCTTCCTCGCAATAGGACCCGACCAGTAGGCCTGCTCAAGACGCCTCCTTATCCACTGTTACGTTTGACCTTGCACACCCCACCTTCCTAGGATGCCGTAGGCTCAGCCTAACTCCTGGAACAAATCCTTTTAGGTGCACCGAAATCCTCTATATAAACCCTCTCCCCACGATCTCCCTCAGACTCCTGATCTGCTCATGGTCTCTCCAGCTAAACGAGAAGCACTCCTCTGATCCGAGTGTCGTCCAAAACAATGTAAGGGTGTCCTAGTTATGTGTTTTTTTAAAACCCACCCATGCTCATCAGGTCATTTTTATATATACATGAGTATATATATGACTTATAGTTAAAGGTATATATATATATTCCATGCTAACCATCCTTTTTAAACAGAGGAATCCAAGGGTTCTTGCCTTCGAGAAGTACTCCCGTTTTTGATATAATAGAAAACCTAGTATAAACCCTCTATGTATAGTCGGTTACATGCAATGTATATATATATACTTATAAATTTTGTATATTATAATAATTGTTTCACTCCTTGTTTCAAAAACGGGGTGTGTGGTTTGGAAGGGTGTTTCTCTAAAATGATTTAAAGATTTTGTTTCCTTTGAGTATTTATTTTGTAACCGGTGTGATACAATAGGTGCATTGATATAATTTTATATATGTGTAGGTATACACCATAAAACTCTTCCATCTTAAGGGTTTGCAAAGTGGTTGATATTTTTTTGTACTCAAACAATTACACAAGATTAGTTGAAATAGGTTTATCTTTTAAGTAGAACCATTACATATAATATTTATATGTGTTTTCGGGTGTTCAAGTATACACACAAATAAACATACTACCATACAAATTATGTTTCTAATATTTCCATATAATTATGTATTTTATGTTAAGAATTATACTTTTGAAAAGGGTCTTTCTGAAATCAATTCCTAACATGTATGATTTTATGTAAGCTGTATATATATATATATAACAATATATTTAAATAAGGTTATGTATTGGAATGGAAATCAATTTTGATTTTTAAGAGATGAATACTTATCTTTGAAGAATATTTTTGATGCGAACTTGGTCTTTGGTTTAAGTGTAATTATATTATAGTTAAAAACAAAGTTTTTATATATTTATGTATTTATAGTCTCATGAACATTTAAACCCCCATAAGGTTTTGATTTTTTCTAAACTAAATAAATGATATGTAGTTTGAGGTTTTCAGATTTAAAGTAACCCATGTTTAATTTATGAGAAAACCTATATATATACTTTGTGTATATATCCCTATGTATGTATGTGTTTTTTTAAGATTAATACCTGAAACCCTATTTTCAAGAAATTGTTATTAATATTTTTATGCATGTAGGATTTTAGTGCTTGCCTATGCTGTTTTAGATTTTTCTGTCTAAGAGTACACCAATGAACTTGACTAATTAATGCCGTCCTTGAAATGATTTATGTTTTTTAAATGATATGCTTATTCTTGTTTTAAACTTGTATTAAAAGGACATGGATTTAAGGGATATGTTAATATGTATAAATCCTCTATTATTTTTATACCAAACTCACTGCTGTGATTATTAGTTATCAGAGTATAACTGCAAATTCTATAACCTGTGATGAACAATAGTTAATTCCAAGTAGTTCATTTCCATGTACTGGAATTTTAGAGACTCATCATTTAATACCCCTTATGGAAAATCTCATACATTCATCATTTTATATGCTTAAATAATTGTTCTATGCACATAGTATGCTTACTGAACCATGCCTGCTTTTATTCCATATTTTCAATTTTATCTGTCATATCATGTATTTGTAAACCAATTATATAATTGTTACCTTATTCATTTTATTATTCATGCATATGACTCAACATGATAATGAACTAAGAACTAAATTACCCAAATTGGTATGGGACACCTTGGGTAATGAGAAATGAAAATGGTATTACCCAAAGTGGTATGGGACACCTTGGGTAATATGAAATGAAAATTAAATATTTAAAGTGGTATAGAGAACCTTGAATATCTCACCTTGTCAACATGTGAGAAATGTATGGGACTACCGGGATGGGGTCCGGTAAAAAGAAAACCCTCCAGGTTGGGGACTGGTTAAAGTAAGCCCTCCGGTTTGGAGACCAGTAAAATTAAGCTCCTCGATGCATAGATAGTTCTCGAGATAGTCAGTTAGGGTTATTACCCCTAGGTTATGGCACAAGGCCTTGACATAGAGACCATGAGTCCTTCAGCATACATTTCTTAGTATATGACCAACCAAGTGATTACTCCGATTAGAGGAATATCCTTGGTTATAGAACTTTTACCTATGAGTATTAGATTTTTTAAAAAATACAAGACATATGATGTGGAAATGTTGAGGCATGTCCTGTTTTCTTTTCTAGAATTTTATTACAAATGTTTCATTACTTTTATCATGTCATGATGTACATTTTCTTAGATAATGCGCTTTTTTGCGACTCTGATGATGTTTACACCTAGTTGTCCATACTCACCTTTCTTGTTTATGGACACTTTACTTAGTATAACTCATGCCTTTTTATTAGCATGCTTATCTTGTCTATTAAGTCGGTTTCAACTAAGTGTTCTAGTGCATAAGTATGAAGTGCTTTAACTGTATTATATCAACCTTTGTTTTGTCTTGAAGTTTTCCATTAAGAAAACATTTTAAGTATGGAAAAGTATTTCCAAAGTAGTTTTCAAAAGATGTATTTAATTATTTTCAAAAACCCCTTACTGAGTATTTCAATGCTCAACCTATTTTTTAATGAAATTTTTACAGGTTGATAGAGTCTTTCCATGTTTTGGGATTTTGATCTTATCTTTGTAAGGAAGAAGTGAAGCGGTTGACTATGATTCTCCAGGATCTAAACCAGAAAGTTACTCCTAATGGGTTATGATGTGTAAATTGTTTGTTTCGTTTGTATGAAATAAATTACACACCATAACCAGAGCACCGGCTCTGGGCTACTGGAAGTGGGGGAGTTACAGTTGACTCTTCCAGAGGCCAGGAATTGCTATTTGTTCTTATTTGATACATCAAGTTTGGGTTTTGGATGTGTTCTTTTGTTGGGAGATCATGTAATTACCTATGTCTCTAGACAACTTAGACCACACTAAAATAATTATCTAATCCATGACCATGAACTCACAGTTGTGATGCATGTGCTTAAGAGTGGATGGAATTACCTTTTTGCAGAAAAATATACCATGTTTTATAATAAAAAATTCCCAAGTTATATATTATCACAACTATATTTGATTCTTTATCAGAGGAATTGGGTAAATTAACTGAAGTTGTTTGATTTTGACATTTCTTATACACCTTGTAGAGGGAATGTCATTGTAGATGCATTGGGTAGGAAACTTACGAAACATACTATGAAATAATGATCAGAATAATGGAAATTGATGGCATTTTTATTGAGTTTCATTTGGGGGTCAAAGAGACTGAGTATAAGCTATCTTGACCAATGATTAGTTGACCTCATCTCTTCGTGAAATTATTTTTCGGGATCAGCAACATGATGACAAGTTACATGGATTTAGAGACCTATATAATGGCAGGGGGATGATTGTTGAGTGGTTCTTATCCCTAGATGGCATTCTAGGTTTTTTAAACTAGTTTGTTGTGAATTCTTCCATGAGAATGGATGTGATGGGATACTGTTATACTTATTAGTGGGCAGTGCACTCAGAAACCACAATGATTTTCTATGATATGCGGTGATGATTTTCATGGATAGGTGTGAGTGTGGAGATCATTGGATTTGTTTCACATTTTAATACTTTTCAATAGTTCATGTTTGATCACTAGAAAAATTTGGGTTTATTCCAACCCCTTCTAGTACTAACACATAAGTGGGATGAGATTTATATGGACCTCATGGTGGGTTTTTTCTCATACCCATAGGAAGATAAACATGATATAGTTTTTGATCGGTCCACTAACCAAATCATATTAATTTATACCCATTCATGATATAACAAAAGTTGAGGACTTGGGAAGCATATAAATATAGAAGATTTTCATGTTTCACGATGTTTTGTCTATGATAGTTTCTGATAGGGATCCTTGGTTCACTTCTCATTTTTAAAGAGGCCTCTAAGAGGAAATGAGATATCAGGTGAGTTAGAGCACGACATATCGTCCACAAATTGATGACTAGATATAATGAGCTATAAATTTTTTGGACGACATGTTTCATGCTTACATCCTCAATTTCAGTGGGGTTTAGGATAACCAATTGGGACTGGTTGAGTTTTCATATATCAATAGTTACCCGTAATCCGTTCGTATGGCTACCTTTGAGGCCTTGTGTGGATAGACTTGAAAATATTTGTTGTGTTGGTTGAAGATTTGTAAAATTTATTTTGTTGGACCCACCTTGGTATAAGAGAAAATAACTAAATTTCAGTTCATTCATCATTGAATTTTGATGTCATAGAGATGGTACAAATCTTATGGTGATCATTGTTGATGACCATTTGAGTTTTTCACTGGTTATTGGGTTTTCTAATGATTTTCACCTCAGTTGGACCACCAACATCTAGGAAAATAGGGAAATATTATACCATGGATTGTGGGACCTTTTGGGGTTTTTGAGAAGATGGGTAAAGAGGATAACAATTTATCACTTCCACCATAGATGATTTCGATACATAATGTGTTTTATGTATTATAACCATATAATTATATTTATAACACATCTCACATATTTAGGTGGGAGGATCCTGATGTTGAGCCTATTTTATCTATGATTGAGCATCCAATCATGATTTTTGACTCTAAGACAATGGTACTTTGTGGGAGGAAGATACCTTTGGTCCATGTACTATATAACCATGTGTAAATACCCTAACCCTAGTTTATTAAAGTCGGTTCCTTATTGGTATAATAAATGAGGAAGTCACATCCCAAAGGACTGAGTAGTTTAGTAGTTTTAGAAAACTTGATACAAAGATAAGTTTTACATTACAACTTGAAAATAAAAAGAACATAGAAACTCCATTGGAAATATCCATAACTACTAGATTATCCTTCCAATCCATTCATAATATACATCTTCACATCCTGAGAAAAAATAAAACATAATAATGGGGTGATATCATATGCTCATTAAGGGTAAAAAATAAAATATAAGCTATCATAAACATAAACAATAAGGCATGATGAATAACTTGAACTCATTATAATAAAAAATAATCTTGAAAATAATATGTGAGTAATAAAATATGAATAAAAAATGACATATAAATAATCTTATAAAACATAACCATGGATATTATACTAGTTGAATAATCACATGATTTATCAATTAATAATATAATAATGAGGGAATGCATATATGAGACATCATAAACATACCATAGAGGCCTTATCTAATACTTAATAAAATAACTGGTCAAGACCTTATCCAAAATCAATTTTTGTTTTGTTTCATAGGACATGCCGGTTCATTGAGGGGCTATAATGGGACCCACCTATCACTTACTAAGTGCAATTACTTCCTGATATGTCTAAATATATATATATATATAAATAAAATTTTTCCATACCAATTTTAAACATTTGAATGATAATAATATATGAAAACACCATAATTAAATCATTAATAAATTCTTGAGGTAAAAATCATTAATCATTACAAAGTTTCCCATAACACTTTGAAAGATTTAAATCATAATTCCTATGAAGGAATAACATTAAATGAATAATAGAATATCATAAGAATAATAAGACTCATGATATTATATATCCAAGTTTGTTATATAAATCACATACATGTAATAAATGGTGAACAAGGAATATATCTCATAGAAATAAAAGTTAGATTAGAAAAAGCCCTTTTTTACTTTGGAAAGAAGAGCTATTTCAAAAAATAATTTGTATTGTTCCTAAAATTAGATTTTAAAAATTTCAATCTGAAAAAATAAAGGTATGTAAAATGAAATTATATTTTAGGAACAAATGATGTCCAACTAAAGCAAAAATATGCAAAAATAGTGTTTAAGAAACTTTATAAATGAGCCTCTTTAATGTGGTTTAAGGAAAATATTTAAGAGTATTAAAAACAAAAAAAGGATTTATTGTTTTTATAATACAAAAAATGAATAAATATTTTTTATAATGATAAAATTTGTGATTATATAAAAATAATAGTGTCTTAAAATCTAGTATGTATGGTACTTGAAAATGGGTAAGAAATCGAGAGGTTCTATTTAATCGGGTTTGCTTATCTTGAGGAATTAAAAAAAGAACCCTGTAAAATATGCATTTCAACGTAAAATAAAGATGAAATGATATATATATATATATGAATTTAAAACATATAAAACGAATTAATAATAATTATATAAAAATAATAAAGTATTAAATTTGGGAAAAGAGAGATAAGTCATCACTTGAATGGAAAATGAAGGTTCATGAAGAATCCTTTACCTTATGTCCGAAAGAGTTCTGAACTTGTACTTAACATCCTAGATAAAAAAATAAATCCATTAATAAAGTAATTTAGAACATATTATACATTTTTTTTATTATAATTTTATTAAGTTCATTTATGGTCTTTTTGATGAGTTATAAGATACAATTTTATTGTTGAGGAGTGTTCGTTTATTTAGTTTTCATGATCTATTAGCTTGTGTATGAGTATGGATATTCATGTAAAATGTGAATAGATATACATAATTTAATTTATATTTTATTATTAACATAAATAATATTAAATTTTTATATAACTCATTTTGTTATTCGAGGCGTGGATGAATCACTAGATAAGACTTTAGTCATAATCATTTAGATTATTTTGGCGGGTTTTCGATCATCACAAACTAGTTTTGTTTAATTAATTAACATAATGTGTATGTAATGGTTCAAGAAAAATACATATTATGTCATAAAAATATTATAATTTATTTTAAACCTAAATTTTTTTACTAAAATATTTGAAGGCGTTAATGGAAACTGAAAATGCATCGACCGAGATGTTAGTAAATTTACACATCATGGGTGATGTTTTCATTTAGAGAACAAAAGGAGATGGAAGAGAATGAATGATGGATTATTCCATAAAAAAATAGAACTATAGTATATATAATATAATTTAGATATGATGTTACTTTGGGATAGGTAGGTTAGGATAAAATAATAAAAAAATGAACTTAAAAAAGAAACTAAAAGAAAATGGAGAGGTTTTTACTGCTTGAATTATCCTCCTTGAGAACCTCCAAAAGAAGATTGGTTTTGGTTTTTTATGATACCAAAGGATCCTAGACATGGGGAAGGAGATTTTTAAGAGTATTTAACATAAATTTGACATGGATCAAAGCTTTGAAGGTGTGAGAAGAAGGGGTGGTATTTATAGTGGAAGAGAGGAGTGTTTTTTTAAATATTTTATTCCTTTGTTAATTATTTTGGATAAAGAGTATGATTAGTTATTATTTTTGTGACTAATTATATTAAATAATGAATTTTATTTTGAACCAATGGTTCTTAAGTCATCCATGAATCATGTTATAGTTTATTTTACTAATAATGTATATATACCATAAATTATTGTATTTCACTATTCATTAAAAAATTCCACTATTTTAGAAAAATCCAAATAATTCACCCTATAAAATTTTCAACATATCGAATTAAAAAATGAATTCAATTTTTTGAAAATATTTTATTTAAATATGTGAAATTTAATTTTTAATTAAAATCATCATTTTTTTGAAAAATACTAATTTTAAAATTATAACCAATTTTGTGAAGCATCGAAATTAATTAAGGTCTCATATAATTTTATTATAATCACAAGACAAAAAATATTAATTTATTAATATATTTTGTAAAATTAAATATTATTTTAAATAATTCTATAAATTATAAATTTGTAAATAAATATTTTTGTTTCACAAATATACCAATAATAAATTTTAATTTTTAACACATTTATTTACTTATTTCTTGATATAAATTTATTTTATATTCCTTCATAAGATAGTTAAATTTTATTTACACTTTAACAAGACAATTTACTATTATATTGGTCATATTACTATTCACAATTGTCACATTACTATTATAACGACCGCCTTTCAAAAATAAAAGTTATCAGAAAAATACCAAATATTTAACCAAAGTAAATTTTGATATTATGATTTTGAAAATACTGTTTTTTTTTCAAATATAATTTATATAAGGGTGAAAATGTATATTTAAAACATGTTATCCCTTAAAATTTAGTATAACTGTTTTTAAAAATATATAGCATTTTTATGTGTAAAATTGGATTTATTCCTATCTTATTCCTATAAAATCATTTAGATGAATAAAAAAAGTTCATTGGATACATAATATATAGATTTAATTAATACTATTAATTCCCTAAAATTTAATAGTTAGGTTATAATGTTCATTTCAAAATAATGATATTTAATAGTATATAATTATTTATTTAAGCATGGTGTTGTGTGAAACCTATGCTATCGAAGAAATTAAATTAATAAAATATATATCATAAAATATAGGGTTGTTACATTCTCCCCTCCTTTAATAAATTTCATCCTCGCAATTTGAAATTGAACTTTGAAAAAAATTAGAGGTTGATAATTCTAAATTCTTTTGTGGGAAACCAAAATCAGAAGCATAGTTAATAAAATATTATCTTAATAAGGGGGAAAGGGAAAATGTAGAAGTAAAAACAAAACTTGGTATTCGATTAGGATAACATTGGTATAGAGTGAAAATATAGTCATTAAAGATTAATATAACCATTATTGTTTGATGTAGAGTGATAGAATACATGGTTATTAGAATGTTAATGATCTCAAATCCTTAAATTTGATATCGGTTAAAACACCTTTGATTTCATAGAAAATTAAAAAAACAATTTTTTTGTTCTAACTTATCTTTCTTACAGTTGAGGGAATCTTTTAATATTCATATAAGAACATGAAAAAAAATTTCGTTATTAATTTACATGTCATAAACATAAAAAAATCCTTTGGTTGTGTTTTGATCAATTTTCACTTCATCCCTTAAAACTTGAAATGGATGTTTATGATGAATTTTGCATGCCTGAAGCACTTTTAATGATTCATATGATCCTTAAGTTAGTCCTTTTACCTTTAAATGTTTACTAAACCCAAAAAGGTTAGCATAGGTTATTTAATATGATAAATCATAATTTAATCTTAATTAATAATATCCTTAATCCATTTCATAATTTGTTAAACTTTTGACTCGTCAAAATTATATCTATCCAAATTCCAGGGCCAAAAAATTTAGAAGGAATGTCACTAAATTTTAAAAATCCAATTTACCTAAAATTCCCCAAATAATGCATATCTTATTTTCACATACCAAATAAATGAATTATTTAATCTAGTTTAAACCTTTATGGAACATTCATGATTCCATGAGTAAAGTATTTAAAACCAAACATCTAACAATTCCAGCATAACATAAACCATAAGATCACTAACCACCTTCATGATCACCAATACTATCCCATAATAATATATTTATTATTATCTCAAAATCCAACATATATTTAGTGTTATCTTTACCCATTCAAGTGTTTTCAAGAATATTTACATACAAAATAATCACTCATCTTGATTATTGGTGCTAATCACCACATGCATCTAATTTCGAAATGAAGAAGTACTATCGTACAATCCATATATCTCTTGATTACTATAACAATAAAATTATTGATAAAATACTAAAATAACATAATTCTTGAATCCAAACATAGTCATAATAATAATTATTCTTCATTTATGGTATTAGAATAAGCTTTGCCATGACACATTACCCCCTTTTGGGATATATTCCTTTGAGGTCCAAGACATTGATTTTCATAGGGTCCCATATTATTGTAGTTGAATCATTTGACATTGGAAACCTTTTTGTTATCCTTGTAATCAAAATCATAGTGGGCTTTCTCTACCCACTTTTATAGAACCCCCATTCCTTTTATGAAAGTACCAGAGTGTTTCCTTCCACAATTATCACATGTTGGAAAAAAATTATTTCTCTACTATAATATATCAATCATTTTTTCTATCATTCTATTCTTCTATTTCTTCTTTTTGAAGTCATAAATCTTAATTGTTTCTCTATATTTATAACACATTATACTCTATCCTCATATGATTATAATGATTGGGATTCCTATTCCCTTAAAAATATGGGCCTAAGTCCACACTAAATGTGACAATTCTTACAATTTAGATCATGTTCATCAGCAAGGGTCTCATTTATTCTATGGGGTACCATTTATAAAAAATGGAACCTAGTGAATTAGGTTATGAATAATAATTAATAATCTCAAACTGGAATAAAAATATCATAAATTGAAGATTTATGCATAGATAATATCATTATCATTAACATGGTTTCATTGAGGAAATATTTACTATTAAATACTTCATAATGGTTTGTAAAGAAAATGTGAATTATCCTAAGTATATCCAATATGAGTGTTAAAGGAGGTGTACAGTAAGGCATGTTGTTGTGTAGTTATTTACCCAAAGTTAGGCCCAAGACACATAATAAAATTTATTACCCCTAGGTACTTCTATAATAGAAGAAAATTTACTTGCAGTATCCAGAGATAAATTCATTTCTAGGAAGACCTACATAATATATACCTTACCAAAATTCAAGGATATTCTTCTATGTTTATCCAAAAATCCTATCATAGGGTTTTGTACCCAAATTAATGTTTTCTAAATATAGTTTCCATGTTTTTTACTAAAATTTGTCTGATAGAAACAGTAATGACCCCGACCCCATTTTCCTGGAGTCGGTGCCTTATTGGAATAGTAAACAAGGAATTAGAGTCCTGAAGGACTGAATAGTTTATTAGTTTTGTAAAAATAGAGGAAACCATATGTTTTCCATTACAAAATAAAAATAAGAACAACATAGAAACTGTATTGAAAATATCCATAACTCCAACATTATCCCTGAAAGTCATTCATAATATTCATATTCACATCTTAGGGAAAATTAAAATATAATAAAGCGGTTATTTCAGATGCTCAATAAAGGTAAATAATATAGAGAAAGATATCATAAACATAAAAATAATTCATGACGAATAACTAAAAACTCATTCCAATAAAATATAATCTTGAGCATAATATGGAAGAAATAACAACTGAATAAATAATTCTATATAAATAATCACATGAAATTTAACCATGGATATTCTACTCGTAGAATTATAAAATGATTTATCAATTAATAATATCATAATGATGAAATATATATTCCAGATAGAAAAAACATACTATCATGACCTCGTCTAAGACTTCTGAAAATAAATGGTTAAGGCCTTAGCCAAAATCCAATTCTTTTTTTATCATGAGACCAATCGATGAATCCGAGGGCTATAACGGGGACTTCACATCACTTACTAATTTCATTCCGTTCCTCATATGTCTAATAAAAGTATATCTTTAGATCAATGTTTCCCATAACAAATTAAAATATTTGAATCATAATCATTGATAAAAATACTATAATAAAATCATCAATAATTTTTTTTTGGAAAATAATATTTACACAATTACAAGTGTCCCATATAACTATACAACATTTAAATCATAATTAATATGAAATAATAAAATTAAATGAAATATATAATATAATAATAATAAGAATTCTCATTATATGATATAAAATAGGGTAGTACATGCATCACATAAAATGAATAAGTGGTGAAAATGGGGTAAAATTTGATTGTAAACATGTATATCCTGGAAAATAAAAGGTAATTAAATTGAAATTATATTTTAGGTATAAATTATGTCCAAATGAAGTGAAAAAATTTAACAATATCATTTAATAAACAATATAAATGAGTCTCTTTAATGCGGTTTAAAGAAAATATTAAAGAGTGTTTAAAATAGAAAAAATCACAATTGTTTATATAAAATCATAAATGAAGAGAAAGATAGTTTTTCATGATAAATTTTTCTATTTTATGAAAATTTTGATATCTTAAACATATTACGGGTGGTACTTGAAAATGGGTCAGAAATTGGAATGTTTCATTAAATCTGGCTTGCTTAACAGGATGTATTGAAAAGAGAACCATACGAAACATGTACTCTCACATGAAGAAAGATGAAATGATATTGATATAGTAGTATATAAAATATAATAATAATTTATAATAATTATATAAAAACAATGAATAATTACTTTGGTGTAAATCGAGATAAAGCATAACCCGAATAGAAAATGGAGGTTTGAAAAAGAAACGCTTACCATATGTCTGATAGTTTTATGTACTTGACATTAAAATCCTCGAAAAATAAATTAAATCCATTAATAAATTACTTAGTAAATTTTTATACATTTATTTTATTTTTTATAATTTCATTAAGTTTATTAATGGATTTTTGATGAGTTATAAGATACAATTTTATCATTCAGGACCTTTCATTTCCATTGTTTTCATGTTCGGTTTACTTGTATATGAGTATGAAAGTTCATGTAAAATGGAAATAGATATCCATAATTGAAGTTATGTTTTATTAATTAACATAGAGAAGATGAAATTTTTATATACTTAATTTATTTATTTTGGGTGAGTATGAATCATTGGATAAGATGTTAGTGATAATCATTTAGATTATTTGGGTGGTTTTTCAATCATTCCAAACTAGTTTTTTTTATTAATTAACATCATGTATATATAATGGTTACAAAAAATAAGTAGGATATAATTCATATATTATATTTTTTTAACCAGAACGATAGTTTTATTACCATCCTTGATGGTTTTAATGTAAAATGAAAATGCATCATATATGGTGTCAGTAAATTAACACATCAAGTGAGATGTTTTCACTTAGAGAACAAATAGAGTGGGAAGAGAATTGATAATGGATTATTCCCTTAACATAATAAAATTATATTATATAGAACATAATGGAGATATAATGTTATTTTGGGATAGGTAGGTGAGTAGAAAATAAGAAAAATAAAAGAAATTGAAAATAAATTAAAAGAAAAGAAAGAGCATTTTATCTAATGAATTCTCCACCTTGTGAAACCCATTAAGGGGATTATTTTTGGTATTTTTGTAATTCCAAAGTCTCTTGAACATAGGGGAGTGTCTTTCTAATAGTATTGTGAAGAAATTGGACAAGTCGCAAAGATTTAAGATGTGAGTATATGGGGTGGTGATGGGTTATATTTATAGAGGGGAGGAGTGTGTTTTGAATATTGTTTTCTTTTGTTTGTTATTTTGGCTCAAGACTATGAATAGTTTTGATTCTTGTGACTAGTTACATTAACTGGTGAATTTTAGTTCGAACCAATGGTGCTTTCATCATCCATGACTCATGAAATAGTGTATTTTACTTATAAGGTATATATACTGTAAATTGTTGTATTTCACTATTTAGAAAAATTCAACTATTTTAAAAAAGTCTAAAAAATTAACCCTAACTATTTTTCAATGTATAGAATTAAAAAATGAACACCATTTTATGAAAATAATTTCCCGAATATGAAAATTTTAATTTTTAATTAAAATCATGATTTATTGGATGGATAATGATTTAAAATTTATTACTGATTTTATTACACTTTGAAAATTTAATTAAGGTCTCCTAGAGTTATCTTATAATCATAATAAAAAATAGTTTATGACTTTTTTTAAAAATAAATATTATTTGAAAAAATTTTATTAGTTATAAAATTGTAAATAAATATTTACATTTAAAAAAATACGAATAATTAATTCTTCATTTTAACCTATTTATTTATTATTCATCGATATAAATTTATCATATTTTTTTAAAAAGATACCTAAATTATATTTATAATTTCTTAGTTGAAGTTAGTATTCTATTTTTTATATTACTATTGGCAATGGTGGCATTACTATTCCAACGATCACCTTACTAATCATCCAAAAGGAAAATTATTAGAAAAATACCAAAAATTTAACCAATGTAAATTTTAATATTATGATTAAAAAAAATGTTTTTTTGTTAAATATAATTTTTATAAGTGTCAAATTTTATATTTAAAATGTGGTTTCCATTAAATGGTGGAAAAGTCATGTTTAGAAAAATATAGCCTTTTTTTGTGTAAATTTGGATTTATTCTTATGTTATGCTTATAATATGAATTAGATGAATTCAATTGTTTTATTAAATATATACCTTATTGATTTCATTAATATTATTAATTCCCTCCATTTTAACTTATTGTTTATAATGGTCATTTTTAAATAATGATATTTAATTGTATATATTTATTCATTTAAGTTTGGTGTTGTGTGAAAGCAATGATATTGAAGAAATTAAATTAAAAAGTACTTATAATTTTTGTTTTGTTTTACACCGTGGTTCTAATTCTCCTAATAATTTGTAGTGTAAGGTATTAGTGAGAGAGTAGTGCCCTTTTATCTTTTATATGAAACTTTATTGATATGCTTTCTAGGGATAAAAAGGTTTTATGGTAGGAAGGTTTTTACATATCGTTACTTTTTTTTGGTATTAATTGACCATTTTTTTATCCCCTTTCATCCAGGCATTGTTTTTGGGTGGTTTTGTGTAATTTCAAAAATTTTTGGAGCATGTTATGTTGGGAATGGTTTTCCAAAACCGTGCGCCCCCAATTGAAAACCATGAATCCCCCAGTAGAGGGGAAAACACAGTTAGTGCATAGTTTATCAAAATATGTGCTCACCTAGGGAAACCATGAACACCAAACCATAGGGTCTCATTACTAGAATTTCCCCTAACTTTACTCCCCTTCTAGCTAATCATTCGCATGAGATTAAATTTTTTCAAATATTAATTTTAAAATACCTAACCCATGGTTTAAGTGGGTAATCACCCCCATATAAACTTAACTAGATTTTAATTCCTTTTTGGATCTAGAAAAGGGATTTTGGATCCTATAACATCCTTGTATTTTTAATTCAATATCTAGTGGAAGATGAAATCCTTCTCCAGTAAGTGGATCTTCCCTTGGGTGTTCTCTTCGGATCTTAATTCTTATCCTCTTTATAGAGTATTAGATCAACTTTTTTTTGATAAATCTAAAATATTTTTTGATGTATATAATACTCATATTGTTATTTATTGATTCTATATCCAATTCATAGATCTACTTCTCCATCGACCTTCATTTGAATTCCCATTGCGGTTGTTGATCATTAGATTTCCATGATTAAAGGTAGGTAATTCAATTTGGGATTTTCCATGCGATTGAAAACTCATATTGATTTATTTGTTTAAAATATATTTCAATATATTTGGAGAACCCAAATTTGATTTCGTTTTAAATTGGAATTTAAAATGAAATGGGTTTTGAGAAAACCCCCAATTTTAATGGAATTGGAATTGTGGGATGATTTTTGAGAAAGGTGGAATTGATGAAATGATTTGAGTTTTGTTTTAAGAAAATGTATTTAATTGAAATGATGAAAAACCCATGTTTTGTTTTATATTGAAAATTAATAAAATGATGAATATTCCATGTTTTGGTTTTGAAATTGAATTGGAATATCGAAACCGAATGTTGGGAAATTTAATTGTAAATGATGATTTTATTTGAAATGAAATGATTTTTCCATTGTTCATTAATGGATTGAGAAAAAATGATACTAGGTAGTTAGTAGGTTATTTTGAAAATAATTCTAGTATATTTATCCCATATAAATTAATTGATAATGAAAACTCTAAAAAAACATGTTAACCAGGATTATCCCTGATGGGATATTGATGAGTAATATTGGACCTGATCCCTAGGGATGTGTTCACACATGTTTAGCCATGATCACTAATTTGAGAAGTGTTTGAATCCTATATCCATAAACTAATGTATTTCAGGGATGAGAACCATGGTATTTTTTTTGTATTATTTGATTATGTATTCCATTATTTATAGAAATATCTTACTCTTTATAAATGATTTATATAAATTATTTTATATTGAATTTTTATTTAATCCATGTTTGAAATTTTTTCCTTATATTAAAATAAAAGGATGTTTTTTAAATATGGAAATTATACAATATTCCAGGACCTGATTTATTTAAATTGAAATCAATATTTATTTATTATTATGGCATCTATTATGGAACACATGGTGAGACCGTACTTTGATTTATTTATCACACAATACATCTTCCTTCAGAAATTTATATATTTTTCTACGATAGGTTTGAGAAAAGGTAAAGCACCACTTGAAGGATGTGGGTGTTCATGATCCTTGGATTATGGAATTATGGTGGTGAATGGTAGATACAAAGTACACTTATTACATAGTGTTTTGAATTTTTTGGATTTATTTTCTTTTCCATTTGGGTTGTGGTTTCCTTTGAGTTTCTTACATATTTTATTGGGTACTAATTTTCCAATTTTACTTTTGTTACTTTCTCCTTGGGGAGTGATGATATACCAAATTTCACCTAGTTTTCTTCTTCTTTCATATATAAAAACCTTTTTCTAATTATTATTGTTTGATGCCAGGTGATAGTCTCAAACTTGTGGGGATTGGGAATTCCCTTCAGGCTATGTCAGAGCTGGATCAAGTGTTAGGGTATCTAAGTATCATGGATGGTTCTGACATTCAAGTTTCATAAAAAATGACTTTAATTTAATTTTCAATCCAATGGATGTGATTTATCCTTCTATGTTCATTATTTTTTCAAGTTCCCCTATTTTTAGTGTGGTCATCATGCACTATAAAATATGAAACAGTCACCTGACGTTTCAACCCATAACTCCCCTAATTTAAAAATATTCAGAAGAATAAAAATAAATTTTATTCAGAATTTACATAGATTTTGTTTCATAACATTACCTAGTTTACATAAAATACGACATGGACACATTTTATATAGTGTTATCACTTATTCCTTTCAAATTTCTAAGTGTGTTCATTAGAACTACAGTGTAGAAAATTCCATTTGACCAGATCCACTTTTCTCATGCATAAAACCTCAAATAACTCCCTCACATGATTTCCAAAATATTATACTTGATTCTCATCTCACATTAAAATAACTATGACATTGACACAACTGTACCATAGTAGCCTCATATGGGATAGAATATCCCAAACTCTTTGGTTCTGGTAAAATTATACACCCTATAATGCAAGGCTTTGCTATTTTGGTGGAACCCCAAAAACTCTATTGGAACTAAAAACCTATGGAAGACAATTTTTTCCATGGTGACCATGGTTGTGGAATAGCCTAAAAACCTTGATTTCCACATCAAAATTGATCTTGTAAATCTCACATAATATAATATATCTCATTCCATTAACAATCCAAATGGTATTAATATGGTCAACTCTTAGCCTCCCCATGATTTTATCCAACACAATAGAACACTTCTTCTATTATTCCACCCCTATGCAATGAACCACTTCTCTAAGTGAACTTTGAACCACGTGAACTCTCTCCTCACTCCTTGGTAATATAGTCGAAGAATATCCTAGATAGTTCCCATATATGGTTGAGTTTTATCTGACATATGTGGTGTCAATCCAACTTTTATGCCTTACAATGAACAACTTTCTTTTTTGGTGCACAACCAACTAGGATATGGAGTAATCATGTGACTATAATGTGTTCTATTTCTTAGAGACAAAATTATGCTTCAAAGCACCCTTCTTAAATATTTAAACAAAAAGAACATAAAGAAACTTACAAAGGGATCTTGAGCAATAAGCTGGCGCATTATAGATTTTGAATAACTAAATAGGTGTGTGAGTCCATCCTTGAGGTCTATGACTCATGAATAAATCGCTTTTCTTTGGTCAAAGATTAGTGTTTTCATTCCTTTCATGTAAATCCTTGATACTTGGGATTTAATTTCTTTAGTCATAAAACATTTATTGAATTAGTGGAGTGGGGTGGTGATATGACCATTGAGGATGTTCTTGGTTTCTGTGGATGAACCCAAAGGAGTTGGTATTGGTGGTTGATAATTGATTATTTTGGATTAGGGTCACCCTTAGTGTTTGAATATAATGTGTTTATCATGAATATCATATGTCTCAGTACCCTAGAAGATGTTGTGTGTGAATATTTTGCTATAGAATATGATGTCATTAGCAATGGATCAGGGTACCATTATACAGTCAACCTGATTTTATCATTAGTAGAGATTATTTGGTTTAAAATAGCAGAAAGTTTGAGGGGATGAGACCCATATGGGTAGAGGTCGTAACTCATTCATAATATGATAAAGGATATAAAACACATTGATAATGGATATCTGATTACAGTGAAATTCATTTTGAGATGTCCATGTGTGTCTAGTGTATGGTGTGTTTCCTAGAAATCAGGTGCGAAGAGATAGCCATGTTTAGTCAGCATATTCAGTGATGAAATTTTTGGGGCCAAGGTAGAGTGATGTGTGAATTGCGGATGATGGTAAGGATACTAATTTTGCATTGAGTATAAATATTGTCATGAGTGAAAGACCCTCTTGTTGAAATGGGAGTGGTTTTATATAAGGCTAACCATTGGATTGTCATTGTGACTCCAGAGGACCGATGTGTAATTGAACCAACAATATCTAGTTCTGTGAAGAATTTATAATATGTGGAAAATATGTGTCACTCAATGGAGACCAAATGTCAATATTAGAATCGGGGGGATTGGTATAAACCAATCGGGATTTAGATCATCGGTTCATTGGTGAATGGCTGTGTGCCTTGTGGCCAGTCAAATCGGTTGACCATTCAACAAGATAATTTCCTTGAATGTTGGATCTAACATCAGTAAAGATATTTGATTGATTTAATAGTGAATCCATGAATTAAGGAATTATGATCAATATCTTTGTAGGTTATGAGTTTCAAGGATAGGTACCCTTATTGGTAGTAGACCAAAAGAAAACAACTGGTGTTTCTATGTGAACTATAATGTGATGTGTTGGAACCATATGAACCTCTTCATATCGGGTATGATAGAGATTTTAAAATTTTAATTAGGGAATTTCTAGAAAATTAATTTTTTTTGGATTATGTTTGGTCAGTAAACACTCAATGGTTTAGTAAAAAATAAAAATTAAATGTTGGTATCAACTTTTAACCCATTTTTTACATTTGACCGATCATTAAGAAACTAAATCACGCTTGGGATGTCATTAAACTATTAGAATATTGATCCACAAGAATATTTTAATGGTGGGAATCACCTTGATACTTATATAAGAATCTTTTTAGGACAACATGATGTGTAGAGTTCAACTATTTTCAGGAATTTAGTCTCATAGTGGGATAAGAGTAAACTTATGGCTTGCCTAATGATGTATTTTCTTAGAGTCACATTGGAAGAGTGTGATTTCTATTCAAGAATGAGTTAAACCTTGAGGATATTATTTTTCCTTCAAGGTTGGAATTCTAAAAAAACCTGGTAAATTGTGATAATGGAAATGAAGTGATGTTATTCATGTGCTACCAATACTTCTCAAGGATGATATTTTCTATAATAGGGAGATTGTGATGATCTATGTATTTATGAATTATTAATTTGTGGAGAATTTGACCTTTTATTATCATAGAAGGATCATTCAAAGAACTTGGTGATGGACCAATATTATTCCTATCTAAAAAACTTAAATATGTGTTTTTGGACGTAGAAGAAATCTTGGTGGGCGACTTGAGGCTTTTATTTTCTATGGAGGAGGCTCAGAGAATCCATGGTTACTACCATATCCTCTAATTAACCAATGGGGTAGGAAGGAAACAAACTACTCAGCTATACTTATCATCAAGCTAGGGATCCTATATAGGGTTATTGATGACCCATTGGCTATCCAGTTGACCATGATTAATAAACCAATGTGGTACAATATAAAACACTTTTCAAGGGATATTTTAGTCCGTTTATCCCCTAAGGTCCCCTCAGTTTCTACATACCTCACATGAATTTTGGAGGTCTATTTGGATATACCCTCCTATTATCCTACATATATGAGTTCCCTATGATCCAGGGTTGATCGAGATGAGATTAATTAGAGAATTCAATAAAGAGCTTTCATTATTAATCGATTTTGGCCTTCTACATTGTGAAGTGGTGGATCATGATATCGTTAATTGTGGATGACTCCTCTTAGTAAGTCTAAACTCCTATGATCCTTTTATGTCTCTATTATCTTATAATATATTTTTCATTGATTATTTTTATCATTGTTTGATTATTTACTTGATTAAAATATGATAATTGGATGAAAATTCCACTGGATATTGGTGTAATTGTCCATGAATGATAGGGTACTGGATAAAAATAAATAGAAGTTATCCCACAATGATGAAAATGTTCCATTTACGGAATACTCATTAAAGTTATGTCTCTTAGCAGTTACTTCTATGGATTTTGGTCTAATTGAGATGAATCTACCATCTTTTCATGGACTTCATTTGGGTATTTTTCATGACACATGAACATGAGTGACTTTAGTGTTGGATGAATTACATTGGATGAAATTATATCTAAGGTACATTGCATGACTGTTTTCTTCTAGAGGTTTCAATTAAATTAAATTAAATTGGAATTTGTCTCATTGTGGCGTGATAATTCCTTTTGATAAAATGATGGTAGAAGAATTTTATAGAACTTCATCGGTTGTTTGGATATATTTCTGAATAGGTAATGATACCAAGTGAGTCCCTATGAAATAATTCCTATCTATTTTAAATTTAATTTTTCTTTTAATATTTTAAATAATTTTAATTTAGTTATAATTAATTAAATTGTAATGATTTGACATGATTAAAACCTTGTGATGGTTTATAGATCCCAAATAGACCTAGGTGACTTGGACAAAGTAGATGAGATTTTCTTAGATGGGAGTTGGATCCGTGTTGTGGTAGGTGGTTTTGTGTACTCTACCTATGGAATAACCCATATTTATTGGCTTGTGATATGAGGTTTTCCACTTTAGTTTAATGACTTTAAATTCATAAATGTGTTATGAGTAACACGTAATGCTTAATTATTCAGCGATTATCAAGACATAGATAATTAATAGAACCAAACCTATTATAACTAAACAAAGTGTCAGGGGATATGAAGTAAACCTATGCTCTAACATGATGTTGATAGGTGATGGGAAATACTTGATCACTGATGAGGGTCTTAGACTACATGGACCCCTTGAGTGTGTTGTTGTGGTATATGAGACCTTGTTCTTATGAGACTATGTTTTTTGTTTGATCATGTGTGTGTGTGTATCCCATGATACCATGTTTGATATTTTTTAGGATCAAAATATTAATGTTGATGCTCAGATACACAGGGGTGAATATTATTTTTAACAACATTAATTTTTAACCCTAAGGATCTTTATTTAACAATGTTAAACAAATTAGATTCACAAAACCTTAATTTTTAAGGATAATAAAATTTACCTTAGGTTTTATAAAGAAGTGTAATTAAATAAGTACATAGTTATACTTAAACATGATTCTACCTTAAATCATATCAAATCTTATATCAGAGTTACCACAAAAAAGAAAGTAGATGAAATACTTTCTTATTTTTACAAATTACAGTGGAAATTTAAAGTACAAGTAAAAGAGTACAATTTTTTATCCTAAAGAGTAGGGTATCCAAACACATTGGATAAAGATCCCATGATTTATCATTTTTAAAAATCATTTCTTACCCACACCAGGGTAATCCCGTGATACAAAGATTTGTATCTATCTTGCTATCCCAAAAATCCCTTGATTTGTTAGGTGATAAACACATCTATCTTCCTTCACCTAGAAACCCTTTATTAAGAAGGTAATAAACTCCTCTATATTACTTCATATGGAATCCCTATATTGTATATAGAAAAAACTGGTCTCACCAAAAGAAAAAAAATCTTATTGAAGATATTAATTATGTGAAACAAGTTGTTCACACCTCAATAACTTCCTGGATTTTGTACAAAGCAATTTTGTAAGAGATCTCATAGAGTATCAATTCTCCCAAAAGTTTACACCACCAAACTTGTTCAAATGATTTGGTATTTATAAGAGATATCTGCACTGTTAAAATTTCCCTCCAACGGTCATATTTTTCCAGAAATTTTAGAGGGACCTATATAGTTGGTATTTACAACTGTCATATAATAACTTATCTGATAACATATTTTAGTACATAAAAATATCATGATAAAAATTAAGTATTTATGAATATTATTATATAAAACAATACATTAAGGAAATATAATAACTTTAATAAAGTTATGAAATCATTACATTAAGGAAATATAGTAATTTTAAAGATATTATTAAATAAAATTATTAAAAAAATAGAAATGGATAAGGAATTATGAGAACCAGATCTAAAATTTATTGAGATTAAAAATTGAGAAACATGGTATTTGGGATTCAAAAATCTAGATGATTGAGAGTTGAGGACATAAATCTGATTTGATTTTCATGATGATTTATAATTTAAAAAGAAAAATCAGATTCTATTTTTTGGATGATTCGGAATTGAGAAAGATAAATCAGAATCGATTTTTTGGATGATTTTTAATTGAGAAAGGAAAATAGGATTCAATTTTAATGATGATTCAGAATTGATAAAGATGAAGAATTGGAATCTCAACTATGAAGAAATCAAAAATAATGAAACTTAGAATCAAAATCACAATTCTAGATGATTCAGAATTGAGGAAGTGAATCCAATTCGATTTTCTATGAAATAAAGATTTGAGAAATAGGATGAATCAGATTCAAAATTTTAGGTGAATCGAAATTGATAAAGATGAATGAGATTCATAATTATGAGAGAATCTTAACTAAGAAAGTGAAGGATTCTGAGTTTCAATAAGGATCTGATTTGTTCTAGTAGCTATTTTGTCTTAATAAAATAATGTTAGACTTTGATAAAATGATAAATAACTTGAATACAAATTTCCATAAATATATAAATTATTTTTAAGAAAATTTGCTTTTGATTTCCAAAACATAATGTAATGGAAAAATTCATAAGGAAGCTTTTTAATTAACAGTCTCCCCCTTTTTAGAAAGCACAAACAATAAATTTAAGATAATAATATTATGATTAACAGACTTCATATTTGATGTTAAAAGAACTTATCCCCCCCCCCTTAGTTCATGAATCAGGATGAATACGACTAACTCCCCCTTAGGTTATGAAATCCCCCTAAGGATCACATTTCAACTTTATATTCCCATCTTAATGAAATATATCCCTCTTACTTAATAATTCTTGGTTTAAGCATTCTACCCTATAATTTTTCCTCCTTAAACTAATATTGTTTTTAGACCATTGTACTTCCCCTTTATTATTTATAAAAAGGAATGGTGAAAAGTATATTGTACTTGAAAAGATAGAAAAAAAAATTATGTGAAACAAATAATAATAATAATTTTATATTCAAAAAGTTTTATAAAAAAGATTATAAATAAAATAAATATCAATCCTTATTTGTAAATAAGGTTTCGATAATGGCCTTAAACTTTATTAGCTCTTTGTGATCTTTTTGAAACATCCCTAAGAGCACCTCCTAATCCTAACTCTTCTTCTCAAGGCCCTAAATATTTTCATAATGGATATTATTCATTTCTTCCGTCGTTTTAATTTTTTCATCCACCTGATCTTTATAATATTTCAATATTTTCACTTCTTGAGAAATATAATTTTCCCCTACAAATCCATGTCTTCTTGCATCTCAATAGATTTTTATTCCTTTATCATTTCTAAGAAGTTGTTTGAAATTTTTTTATTTTAACATCCAATTATTTTAAGGTAGCCTTTACTGATTCAAACATAGCATCTAAGATCTTAAGATCAATTTTAATTTTATTTGACCACTTTTTCATATCTTTGCAAGAGTTCCTATGAGAATCATAATTCTGCAAGAAGGTTTTGAAATCAGCTTTATGTTTTATCAGATTTTCCATGAAAAGGGTTTTTGAGTCTAATTTCTCACTTATGAAAGCTAGAATAAAATGAAATAAGGACTAAAATATTGGGAAATAATGGATGGAGTTCACCAGTTTCTTTATGGTTTGAAAAAAATATATTCTCTTATAGAGTAAGAAGATCTTTATAACTCTGATTCAGCATTCTTACATGTGCCAAAATCTGTTTTGTTCCCCTTTTCTTCTATAGAGATGAATTTATCTATTCCATTATTTACTTTACTTTCATTAAAAACTTGAACATTATCATCATCACTATTATCACCATTATCTTCTTCATTATATTTATTATCACCATCATCACCAACATTAACATCACCATCAGATGAAATTTGATACACTTCAGTATCAAAAATATTGTCTTTTTGAGAGGTCTTCTCTACAGAAGTATGTTTAGATGAGGAGGCTTGAGAGGTTTATATGGATAACTTATCAAATTTACTCTGCCTATGAGTTTCATTGATTTTTTGTATTTCATCATGACTTTATTTCTCTGGGATATTGTTTTCTTCTTCTTCTCGATACTCTTCATGAACTATCAAAACAGATCCTAGAAAAACATCCTTTCCTTTTTCTATTGGGGTAGAATCTACTGTAACTTAATGTGATTTTTAAGGAAGTTAATATTATTGAAAAAATGACTCCATAACTTGAATATTTTCTGATACTTTTTATGTATCTTTTAATAAATTATGAATAATCTTCTCTTCCATTAGTATTTTATTAATCTTGTTCTCCTTTGACTATATCATGTTCTCCCTTATTCTTGGAAATACAGACATTTTACTATCCTTGAGACTTAATGATATTTCTTATTTAAAAATCATACTTAAGGTATATATTCCAATAAACTAACCATTATCTGTAAATAAACTAATCCTTGAAATATTTTTCAAGAACTTATGTTTGAGAATATATCGATATAAACATAAATAACTTAATAAAGGGTTTTAAAACATAAGAAATAGATCAGAAAATCAGAACAAAGACTTTTAAGGGTGAAGAAAACTCAAGTGAAAATATCTCGAAATAATGTGGTACACATGGTGTCCTCTCATTTATACAGGCACTGAGAATATAATTCAACTTCCTAGAATTAATCAAATGGTTCGAAATAAACATATATAATCTGATAGTTGAGATTAATCAAAATAAGGTTTATAGGTTCCAAATCCTTTGAGGTGTTAAGGAAATAAAATAGATTTAAGTAAAGATGAATCCGATAAATGTTTTCTTAAAACATGATTGAAATACCAACATAAAGAAATTAAATTAAGATATAATAAGTAATAATATGTACCTTTATATGTTTTAAGAATGTTTGTTAGTGTTTCATAAGATTATTCATAGAAATAATAGATTTTGAAAAGTTTTATTAGGTTCCTAAAAAATTTTATAGGTTCCAAAAACTTTTTTTAGGTTCTTAAAACTTTTGTTAGGTTCCAAGAAAAATTTATTAAGAAAATATAATGTTCTCTCCCAATGAAAATGAGTATCTTAATGTTCGGAGATAGTTTTAAGAAAAGTAGATGTTAATGATTAACTTACATATATCATTCTAACATTTGTTTAATATATTCAAATATATTATAAGGTAATGATTTTGTAAATATAATAGAAATTTATTATTTCATTCTGAAGAATAATATAGTAATATCTTTTTTTAGTGTGTGATGCCAAAGACAGTGATGCCTCATATTTATGTTCCTTCCATAGGAGTGATATTCAGGGTTTTTTCTTAAGGCTATGGAGCTAGTGTTATCAAATAGTATCTAGTTTTTAGTAGAATTCATGCATTAATCAATGAGTAAGTGTTTCATCCACAACACTTGAGTACAACAACATCCAACTGCTATATATTCAACTTTAGTAGTGGAGAGTACTATAGAATGTTGTTTATTACATGGAAAAGAAACTAATGAATCTCGTAAGAAACAAAATGCTCTATATTTACTTTTATTATCCATTATGCAACCAAAGAATTTAGCATCTATTTTTTATAAAATAAAATCATTTACATAATAATAGAAAAGTCCTTAATCCATATTTCCCTTTAAATAGAGAAAAATTATTTTCACTTCTTTTAAATGGGATTATTTTGGATTATATTTATATCTTGAACATAGGAATACAAGAAACATTAATTTTTTATGCCAATCTATTAAGTTTAGTGAGATTCTGATCATACCTCTAAAAGATGTTTCATCTATTGGTTTCTTAGCTTCATCAAGATCAAGAGTATTTGAGGTAAAAATTGGAGTACTTATACTTTTGTTGTTTTCATATCCATAATTTTTAAGAACATATTTAATATACTTATTTTGAGATATAAATTTTCCTTATGGGATTTGAGAAATTTAAAAACCAAGAAAAAATGTAAACTCACCCATCATACTCATTTCAATCTTAGATTCCAAAATATTCGAAAATAATTTGTTAAATATTGCTGAGTTGATCTGTATTTAATTTCATGAACACAGATTTGAACAACCAAAACATTTTTGTTTTCATTATATATAAAAAGGGTTGGATCAACACTTCCCTGAACATAATTTTTTTGCAAAAAAAAATCTATAAGTCTATCATACTAGGCTCTAGGGGCTTCATTAAGACAATATAAATATTTGGTAAGTTTAAAAACACGTTCAAGGTGTTTTGTGTCATTAAAAATGGAAGGTTGTTTAACATAAAATTTATCTTGAATACATCTATTAAGGAAAAGAAACTTCACATCCATTTAGAAAATTTTAACGTTAAAGAATGCTGAAAAGGCTAAGAGAATTCAAATATATTCAAATCTAGCTACTGGAGAATAGGTTTATTCATAGTCTATTCCTTCTTGTTGATTATAAAATTTAATTACTAATCTTTCTTTATTTATTAAAATGATTCCATTTTCATCACATTTATTTTTTAAGAAACATTTTACTCCAATTACATAGATTTATTTAGGTCTTCAAACCAAGGTCCAAACTTTGTTCATTTCGAATAAATTTAGTTCATCTTGCATTGTCTTTATGAAATAATCATCACCTAAAGATTCATCAACACTTTTAGGTTCTAATTGGGAAATATATCCTATATTTTCTACTTAATTTCTTAAATAACCTCAATTACTTACGTGTTTATTTACATCACCAATGATACTATCAATAAGATAATTCCTTATAAACAACTAACTTATATTTTGTAAAACATGTTTATCAAAATAGGGTAGAAAATATTCTAGAGTGAATATTTCATAAACATTTTCTTGAGTATTCTTAATGTTATATGAATATTCTATCAAGGGATTGTAATTAGTATTTCAAAATGAATCCAAAGATATAGGTTGAGGTTGTTTAAAAAAGGGACCACTTTCATCAAATTTAATATGTACTATTTTCTCAACAGTACTCGAATTTTTATTCAAGACTCTATAAGACATAGAATCAGTGAAATAGCCTAGGAATATTCCTTCATAAAATTAGTGTTTGAATTTAAGTAAATTATATTTTGTATTCAAAATGAATACCTTTCATCCAAATACTCTGAAGTATGAAAATTTTTGTATTCAGCCTATCCATAACTCATATGGGGTTTTGTTAAGAACGGGACTGATTATATCTTGATTTATAGTATAATAAGAATTACTTACTGATTCAGCCCAAAAGTTTTTATCAATTGATTACTCACTCAAAATGGTTCTTATTATCTTTAAAGAATTCAATTTTTTATTTCAATAATAGTATTTTTCTGAGGAGTTCATGGAGATTAGAAGTTATGAGTAATGAATTTGTTACTACAAAAACTTTTAAAATATGAATTTTCAAATTCTTCACCATGATCACTAAAAATTGTTATTAATGGAAGGGTTTTCTCTTTTTTAACTTTGGAGGAAAAATATTTGAAATAAGAAATGTCTTCATATTTCTTTGCTAGAAAATAAACCCATGTAAATCTTGTGAAATCATTAACTAAAACAATTACGTAGTATTTTACTCTAATACATCCAGTTTTTGTAGGACCAAAAAAGTCCATGGGAACTAGATTTAATGCATCAGAAGTTGAGACTTCACTTATATATTTAAAGAATTACTTATGTTTCTTTTTATATTGATAATGATCAGAGACTTTGAATGAATGAAATCTAAGATCCAGTAGATCCTTAACCAGTCCTTTCTTACATAGTTTACATAAGATCCTTAGGTTACGGTGTCAGAGTATTCTATTCCATAATAAAGATTGATCCTCCACTACACTAAGGCATGGTCATTCTTGGCTCCTAAAGTCTTCAAAGTTAAGTGTATAAATATTCTCAGGCCGATGGGTAGAAACAATGAACCCATCCTTTCAATTGTGTACTAAACATTTATCATTTATAAAATTTACAAGGTAACCTTCATCAAATAATTGGATTATTCTTAGAAGGTTGTCCTTAATACCTTTAACAAAAAAAACATTTGAAATAAAATCTTTTCTAAGAAGAATGATGTTACCTATTCCAATAAACTATCGTTGAGCATTCTCTCTGAAAGTGACTTTTCCACCTTTCATCTTAATAATCCTTTAAAAGATTTTTTTGTTTTCGGTCATGTGCTAGGAACATCCACTATCCATGTATGAGTATTGTTGTTGGAAATTACTTTTTTTTCCTAAAAATAAAATACTCATGTTTACGGAATTAAAAAATTATTGGGTCCAGAAATGTTAGAAAGTAAATTATTAGGAATCCACATTTTCTTAGAAAATTAATATTTATAAAATCATGAGGAATGAATTTTTTTAAATAAAAAATTTTCTCCTAGTGTCCACCACTATGAAACTTAGTGAAAAATGGGTAACTTTTAGGAATAAAATTGATGTGAATGAAAACTGGGTTTGAGTTAGAATAACCAAATCTAGAACTATTCATAAGAGGAAATTTTTTTGAATACATATTATCAAAAATATCTTTATCAAAAGTAAAATTTGACCATATTTTC
Source organism: Viscum album (assembly GCA_963277665.1). NCBI lineage: Eukaryota > Viridiplantae > Streptophyta > Magnoliopsida > Santalales > Viscaceae > Viscum > Viscum album. Next base: position 1,296,621,101 of record OY728152.1, read on the forward strand.
TTAAGAGAAAATATGTCCGATTTTAGTTTAATGACTAAATTCTTATCCTCAAACTCATTGGTTTTAGAATTGAGTTTAGTCTCTAATTTTTTTCTCTTATACATAACATTTTCAAGATCTTTATAAATTTTACCCATTTCAAAATTCACTTCTTCAATTTTTTTTTAAATGGATACTATTTTGAAAGATTATGTATCAAAATATTTAGAAATATATAATACTTATTTTGTTAATATAATTATTTTATATTATTCCTTGTAAAGTTTCCTATTGATCTTACAATTTTCATTTTCATCCAACTTTGAAAACCTAGAGACTTTATAAAAAGAAGGTACGGTATCTTATGATAAGGAATATTATAAATCCAAAGAAATATATCAATTTTCATTAGGATGTTTATAATTTGAAGAAATATTGGTGAATGATTCAACAATATGTACCTTGGCCAGGAAAAATGGTTTTCAAAGAGTATTCTGGCAATAAGACAAATATTATTATTTCCAGTAGACTCATTATCTGAAGATTCCTCATATGAGTCTCCACCACTTTCACTAAAAGAATCGTTTGGCTTCAAGACTTTCTTTCCATTTGGATTGTAATTTCTTTTCTGATTCCTCTCAGAATGTGTATCTTTAATGTCTTTTATTTTAAGCCTAATACAATCAGGTCTGATGTGTCCTTATTTCTCGCATTCATAACATGTGACTTCTGAATCTTTCTTATCATTACTATTATTTTTATTATATATGTATTGGAAATACTTCTTTCTAATAATATTCTTCATCCTTCGACCAAGATTAGCCGACTCATTCTCTGACTGTTCATATTCACTTAAGTCAGAAAGAATAAAAAATTATTATACTTCATTGACATAGAAACTTTATTAGGAGTTTCTTATTTATTTTATTTTAAGTAGTAGTAATTGAAACACTATCATTATACTTCTTTATATTCTCAGTATATCTTTTTAATCCTTTCTCATGTTGTAAGATAGTTCTAAATAACTCATCAGGTTTAATAGTTGTAACATTCCTTGACTCATCAATAATACTTATCTTTGATTCCAATCAGTAGGCATGATATCTATAATTTTGTATATAAGAATATCAGAATCTATTCCTTCTTCTCCCATTGACTATATATTATTTATGATTGTCATCAATATCTGTGGAACTTTAAAAATATTTCCTCCATAAGGAAAGAAACCATGATTATATTCTCCTAGCAAATCTCTTCTAGTTTCAATAAACGTAAAAGTAACAAAATGGGAAACTTACATTTTCTTTCATTTTCTGTTAGCTCATTCACAAGAATATATTGGGATATATATATTTCTGGTCATAGAACAATGAAAATTATTGCATACCTTATATTTTAGCTGATATTATTAATTTTCTTTATTGGTAAAAGTTTTGACTTCCTTGTAAAGTATTCTAATATCCAGTAGGAATAACAAAGTTATCCACACCAGTATTAATAAAAAACTTTTCATTCTATCTCTATGATATTCATAATCATTTCCATAAAAGATAGGTGGTATTTTAGGGTTCATATTATCAGAGGATTAGAAATTTCATTCCTACCATCTTAGAAGAAAACAAAATTTTTTTCCACAACATAAGTTAGTGTTGTAAATATATATATAAAAACGTTTATAAAAGAAATTATTAACAACTTTCAGATGTAAAGAAAGAGTAATTAAACAGAGCAGTGAAAACTATCTATGATAGTAAGTGTAAGTAACTATATCTCAGAGACCTGCTCTGATACCAATTATAGGATCAAAACATGTATGTAGATTCTCATATACAAGAGGGTGGGTGTGAATTTTAATTTTATAAACATTCATTTTTAACCTTAAGGATATTTATTTAATAAAGTTAAAAAAATCAGATTCACAAAACCCTCTTTTGTAAGGTTAATAAAAATCACCTTAGGATTGATAAATAAGTTTAATGAAATCATTACACATGTATACTTAAACAAGATTCTACCTTAAAGTGTAAATAATCTTATATCAAAGTTACAACAAAAAAGAAATTTTAAGAAACACTTTCTTACTGTTACAAATTGAAGTGGAAATTTAAAGTACAAGTAAAAGAGTAAAATTATTTTAACCAAAAGAGTAGGGTATCCAAACACCTGTATAAATATCCCTTAATTTATACTTTCAAGAAATTATATCTTATCCGAACCAGGGTAAGACCTCGATATAAATATTGGTATCTATCTTGCTATCCCTGCAAGCCCTCGATCTCTAAGGTGATCAACAACTCTATCTTCCATCGACTGGAAGACATCGATTTAGTAGGTAATCAATACATATGTCTTCCTTCATCTAGAATCCCTCTATTGTATATAGAAACAATCGGTGTCACAAAAAGGAAAAAAATATTATTAAAGATCTTCAGTATGTGGAACACTTTGTTCACACGTTAATCAATTAATTTCTTTCGTACAAAGAAATTCTGGAAGAGCTTTCGTAGAGTATCAATTCTCGCCAAATTTCACACCATCGAACTTGTTCAAATAAGTTTGTATTTATTTCTGAGATCTCTTATGGTCAAATTTTCCTCCAACAATCATATTTTTCTGAAAATTTTGGATGGACCTGTACAACTATTGCATACAATGGTTATATAATAACTGATTAGATGACATCATTTAGCACAAACAAATATCACGAGAAATATAAAGTATGAATGAATCTGATTATATAAAATAATACATTATGGAAATATAGTAACTTTAATAAACTTAAAATAATTACATTAAGAAAATATAGTACCTTTAAGGAATTTATAAAATCATATTCTTAGACAAAATAGAAATAGATAAGAAATTACAAGATTTGGATATGAAAATTATTGAAATTTATAATTGAGAAAAAAGGTAAATTGAAATCGTAAATCTGGATGATTCGAAATTGAGGAAAAAAATGGGATTCAAATTTATGGTTGATTTAGAATTGAAAGACTTTTAAAGGATTCAATTTTCTAGATGATTCAGAATTGTGAATGAAAAATCAAATTCGATTTTAGAGATTATTTATAATTAAGAAAGTTAAATCAGATTTGATTTTATGGATGATTAAGAATTGAGAAAAATGGAGAATCAAAATCTTGATTCTGAATGAATCGAACATGAGGAAGCACAGAATCAGAATCACAATTATGGATGATTCAGAATTGAGGATGCGAATCAAATTTTATTTTCTATGGAAATTCGTAGTTGAGAAACAGGATGAATTAGATTCAAAATTTTAGGTGAATCAGAATTGATAAACATGAATCAGATTCATAATTCTATGAGAATTGGAATTGATAAAGTGAAGGATTCTGAGTTTCAATAAGGATCCAATTTGTTCTAGTAGCTATTCTGTCTTATGAAAAAATGTTAGGCTTAGCTAAAAAGATGAAGTACATGCATATAAGTTTCCTTAAAGATAGAAAGTATTATTAAGGATATGTGTTTGTGATTTCCAAAACATAATTGATTGGAAAATTTTATAAGGAAATTTTTGACTTAACAATTTTATCACTTGTGTGTGTATCCCATGAAACCATGTTTGATTTTTGATCACATGCATGCTTGTGTGTTTCCTGTGAAAACTATGTTTTACTTTTGATCACATTAGTTGTGCTTGTTCTTCCTAATAAGAACTATTCAAGATGTTTTCTGGCATATATATTTATTATGGTTAAAATTGTTTCTTGAAAATACATGATGTTGATATGTCATATTATATTTATGTATTCTATGTGTTGTTCCTCTTCCTTCTATTTTTGAGCATGTAGGTTTATCCATATGAACTATCCCCCATTGGGGATGTGTTAGACATTTATTTTGTATGTGTATAGACTATCCATTCAATGGGATGTTCAAGATATGTTTTTAGACTATCCCATTGATAGGGATTTGTTAGACATGACTGGTTGACTTTATTTCTAGAATGGAGATAAATTAATAATGAAAGGGGTTCATGGAGGCTTGGTAAGCCCATGAACACATAAAAATGGGTGTTTTTTGTTTACTTATACTTTGGTGTTTATATGTTATTATTTAAAAGTTTATGTATTTACTATGTAATTTCATTGAGTATTATCACAGGAAAATATATTTCATTTACTAGTTTGACACTAGACTACATTGGTGATTACCTACTGAGTTATACTTACTCCTGAATTTGTATCCATGACACTTGGGTACCCGAGAATCTATAACTTGTTGCATGTGCATGTTTTAATATGGATAGGGATGATAATTGAGTGGGGTTTCTCACTATGAGTTTGGAGTCTAGTAATAGGAGTGGCGTAGATTTGAGTGAAATGCCACTTTTTAGTTTTTGTTCCATTCTTTATTGTTTATGTGATTGGCCTCTTGGGCTATCAATGTCTTATATTCATTTTTGAGTCTGTTGTGTCTGCATTCATTCGTACTAATGGAATGTAGTTGGTATCTATGTACTCTTATTTTTTTATATTACAGGTTTGGTTATTTATTTGTTCTTATGGAATCTAATGGAGGCTATAGTCTCCCCATGACTTCAATTAGACCCTCACTAAAAATCGATATCCGGTAGAATACATGGAGGTACACCAAAGTTCATGTGGGATTCTGACTCAAACCCAATGATTCAGACCAGGGTGTTACAACCTACATACACCATTTCATGAATTTAGTTCTTATGGTACTTTTATATATGTCTTGGATTCATTTCCCCCATTTTTGGTGTTCTATTTGTTTATTACTTACTGGTTTAGGATATAGAGCATGCTCATGAGTCACATGTAGATTGTATCAGTTTAGTTCAAGGTTTATTTATGTCTCTCTCATGGTAATTTTTATGTATTATACTTTGTATAAGATCTATTTTAGTTTATTTATGTTATTATTATTACTCTTTATTATTCATATTAAATTAATTTTCTGTATTACCCTAGAAATTGAGTATATATTTAATTATTTTCTTTTTTTGTTACATGAGGGTGAAATCATTCCAATTGGTTAGGTTATGAGAACCTAGAAATAATATCTAGACCAAGGTGATTAGGACTGTGCCTATGGTATGTTATAAGTTCGATCAAGTTCCAAATCTAGGGTTTCCCCAAGTTAGCTCATTGTAAAATGGAATCAGAACCCCGTCTTTCTATTTGGTTCATGTCTTGGAATAAAAGAGATTATGATCATCACCAAAAATTGTGTGGTAGGTGCATATGAAGTCCTAATAAGACCTTTATTATTAAAAACATTTATTTTTATGGGTTTTTAGCATTTGAGTCTTGATTTTGAGTTCAATTTTTGATATCTTGGTGGGTTTTTATATGTAATGGTGATATTCATATTCCCAATGAGTCTACTAGTGATTTCAAGGGTTTTATTGAGTTTTAAAGGTGAAAGTAGAGAATAAACCACAAATTAATTATTATATTTCATGGTTAGGTGAACCATGTGTCTCCCTTGCAGATGTTTCTAGAACCATAATAAGGAGTGTCTCCTGGTTGGTGCCAAACCATGCACAGTGGTATTTCTCCAATGGAAATGTTATTTTTCCTCCATTTATTTCTGAGGTGATCCCAATGGTTTTTAACATTGATATAATGTTAATAATATTGTTTTTACAGTGAATTGATTTAATCTATTGTGGTTTTATTTGAGGAATATGTTTTGTTTTTCTTTTTTTTGATTATGTTTGGTTTTGTGTTTCTTAAATTGTTTATAAATTTTATTTGTATTGAATAAATTTAAGTGTATTTTTATAGAATGAGTTTATGGGATTTTTCTTAGTAAAAAGGGTGTTGTGTTTTAGAATGTGTGATTATAGAAATATTGAATTTTAAAGTTGGATGTTTTATATTAGTTATTAAAAAACAAATTCATTAGTGAAAATTGTGTTGGTTTCATTTTTCTTCAATAAGTCAATATGTGTTTGTAGAAAAAAGTTAATTAAAGAAGTTTTTTAGGACAATTATTTATTATTTTATAGAAAAAATTGTAAATTAAATGATCATTTGTTGATCCTCAATATTTCTTCCATCATGATCACTAAAATATTCTCTTGTATCAGTGAAACGTTGACTCATGAAGTTTGTAGATAATGAAAACTTATAAAAAATTGAAGTTATAAAATGATGATATTGAAAAATATTAAAATATTAATGTTATAAAGTTATAGAGTTTTTCATTTATTAATCTTGATATCTGATGTTTTGATCAAACCTATAATAATTAGACATAGATATTGTACCTCATATTGAGGAAGTGTTCATTATTCTACTAGTCAAATATGTATGAAGTATATCAGACATAGAGAGATCATAATAACAAAATTATGTTATATTATACAAATTCATGAAAGATATCCAGACATAGAAAATTGGTCAAAATATAGAAATATCCATCTGAAAGAGAAAACCATCAAGAATAATTTTTTTTTAATTTAGAGGATGATCTTCATTGGATGGAGTAAAGGTAGTGATTATTCTGGGGAATAAAAAAATTTCTATCAGGAAAAGAAATATATGAAGTCGAACCAGATGGAGAGAAATATGATGTCATTAGATGAGGAATTTTTATGTCATTAGATGGAGAAATATGATTTCCATTAGATAGGATAATTATATAAATATTATTGGATAAACTTATGTGCGTCCAATAGATGGAAAAAACATGTTAAGATCACCCATAGAAGGAATATAGATTTTACTTGACCAAACTGATTGAATTAAGAAGATCAGATAAGGAATTTTTCTAGAAGTTCTAGACCAAGGATGGATTTTTAATGTTATCGGATGGATAAACATGATAATATGTACACTAAATATAAATTTGTTTATCTTTAAAGAAATTGTAAATTCATTAATTATGACAATGATGATCTTTAATTTCAATGACTATAAATCAAGATGAGTTTTTTGGAAGTTATAAAGATCATAGATTATAATATTTAAGTATTTTTTAGGATGAATGTTGAATTTTAATTATTTTGAGTATTTGACGATGGTCAAAAGAAATTTGAGTCGATAGAGAAATTAAAATCAGAGCCTATGATTCATTTATAATTTTTTGAGGAAGTATGGGTATATTAATGGGGGAAGGATCATTAAGAGTTGCATCTATTTCTATTTTTATTTATTTTTTTATAGTGTGAAATTTCATATGTATTTGAAAGAGAACGAAATGAGTTGTCGACCAAGATTCTTCTTGGATGAAGAAGTGAAGAATTAAACAGAATAGATTTGGAGAAATATCAACTGGATAGAGTAGTGAAAAATGATAAAAATAAAAAGATAAATAAAAAGAATTAGACCAAAGTGCACTAGATATAAGAGAATTAGAGAAAGGTTCATTAGGAATAGATTCTTTAGTTAGAGTTTTTTGGACTCCTCTAGTTTTAATTCTTAAAAATATTTCTTCATTATGGTTTCGGAGACTTTCACTAGGGTGAGAGCATCCGTCTGTTCGAGGATGGCGACCCTATTTATTGTCCCACATTCCTGATTTACAAAGGCGGGCATCGTCTATTCCTTGTTCAAGGATGTTTTATCCTTGATCGAAATGGGATGATGGGATGTCGGTTCTTCCTTCCATGTATTCCTCCTCAGAACTCGTCACCTAGTCTGAGTCTCCCTCATAGAATTAAGACATTGTTCATGAAACTCTTCCCAGTGCCATATCTTCATGGACACCAATTAATTTCATTGCTCTTGTTGGGACATTCCAAGGGGTCCATTCAGGGCAGAAACCTTTTTTGGGGGAGTAGTCACGTTGGACATCACTGGCGTGTCTGGATACTGGAACACTGGCATCTCTGGGTTTTTTCCATTATTATTGGGCTTCTCAAGGGAGAAGATGCTTGAGGAATACCACATCGAATGTAGGGAAATATATGCCATAGGAATGTATCTAAGGTTTTTTTTCAACTTCATATGTTTAACACAGGGTATGTCGTAGGTTTAACGTTTAGCGGAGATAGATTGGGCTGATCCGAACACTGGCTGGAGTGGCTCAGGTTGGTGCAACACCTGGAGGGAACACTGATGTTGGGGTTGACGTGTGGTTAGCTACCCGGTTGTTGTTAAAGGGAATGGGGAATGAGGTGGAATGACCCCACCAAGATTTGGAGGCCCAGGTAAGAATCAAAATGGGTAATGGATGGTTAAGTGAAGTGGGTAGATAATGAGATGGAGTCAACTCAAGGACGATGATGATGTTGGGCCTGAGTATCGAAGAGACCACCTATGTATCCCTGTGGTAGGGAATCAAAGTCCTCATAGTTCTTCTGATGATGGATTACTGTCGATTGGGGACTTCAATGGCTTACCGCTGGATGAGGTCACAATTTCGTACCACTGTATGGGGTCGCAATAGATTACTGCGGGATGGGGTAACAACATCTTACCACTGGATGGGGTTACAATGGCTTACCACTGGATGGGGTCACAACATATTTCCACTGTATGGGGTCACAATGTCTTACCAAAGGATGGGGTTGAACCTCATGGAAGCTTCCTATGTACCCTATATAGGAGACAAAGATCAGAGACCACGTAGTTCGGGATGGTGGGTGCAGTTTAATATTGTGTAGGATGAAAAGGGGACTTGCGGTTTAACATCATGTTGGATGAAGGTGGTCCAATGTGAATGGGGGGTTAGAACCAGTGGTTTTTTGGATTGAACCATGGGGACGCATCCTACATACCTTTTCTTGGAAATGATCAAAGTACCTGTATTTTAAGAGGGGTGGGAACCGACGTGAAGATGGTCGGGAACAATGGGTGTTGGGATTGAACCTCAAATAGGATTCATACATTCCTTACCTTGGAAAAGAACAAAGACCACATAGTTCAGGTAGGAGTGTGGGAACCAACGTGAAGGGGGTTGGAACCAATGGTTGGTGGGCTTGAACCTTAGGGAGGCTTCCTATGTACCTTGTCTTGGCAGGGATCAAAGACCTCATAGTTCAGGTTGGGTTTGGTGAGCCAACGTGAAGATGGTCGGAACCAATGGGTGTTGGACATGAACCTCAGGGAGGCTTCCTACGCACCCTACCTTGGCAAGGATCAAAGACCACGTAGTTCAGGATGGTTTGAGACTTACAATCTAATGCTACCCATAGAATATTTCATGGTCAGTGCTTGCTCTAAGACCACATGATTCATGGTCGTTGTGAGATACAAGAGGTAGAAAAGACCTGATGATCATGTCGCAGAAGGTGCATCTCTGGGAAGTGGAATGGGGGTTTACACATGGTTAACAACCCAAAGAAGAAATGTGGGATTATTCCTGGTTAGTATCCTGAGATGATGGATATTAGGACTTACTCCAGGATGGAGGTTGGGGTGGTGAAAAAGCATAGTGGAAGAAGGATTTGGAACCCAGGAAGAGAGGGGGAGTAGGGGTGCTACCTCTTGTAAGAAAAGCTAGGGGCTTACACCAAGGTGGTTGCCCTATTCCCGTGGACCAACGCAACTTCAATAAAGTGGGTATCATCCCATGTGAGGAATGATCTCACTCCCATGGAGACCAGTGGGAATAGAGAATGCCCGAGATAGGGAACCCCGCATGCGAGGCACGTGATGAGGCCATAGATTAACGTTATTTGTTGAGGACAATAGTGCTTGGCAGTTTAATGTCCTACAAATCAGACGAGTGGGTTGCACTCCACACCCATAGGAAATACATAACTGACAACCATCCGCCCTTGAGGGAAGGAAGGCATCGACAATGCCGTGGCGAGGTGTGTTATGGAGTGGTCCATTGGGGGGTGGGGGTCCACATTAGTGTGGATATGTGAGGAAGAAATTGTTGTTAGTGTGCCTATGTGAAGAAGCATGAGGTGAAGCAACACAATGGAAAGCACCTCCCAATGGACTTTGAAGTTACTTTGTGAGAATCTGAAGGTCCGCATAGGAAAAGGAGTTATAGAGAAAAGGGGTTCATAGGTAGAATCCTTGTGAAGCTCTGATGCTCCATGAAGTGGAGGGTCTTCGTGAAGGGATGTGCTTCACGAAGTGAATTCCTCTATCCTAGGTATAGGGAATATGTGCACATGGAAGGTGCTTCGAAAAGTGGAAAGGCCTTCATGATGCAGTTCCTCACGAAGCATAACATTGTGAAGCAATGTGCTTCACGAAGCACAGTGACCACGCCTTAGCATGCGGGTCACATGTGTAAGAAGGGTTTTTTGTGAAGCATAAATTCTCCGCGATGAAATGAGTCCCATTAGGGATATCCTTCCTTCATGGAGACCTGAGGGATTCATGAAGGGAATCTCTATTTGAATAGGGGATGAATCCATGCAAAGGAGAAGGCACTTTGCGATGCAAAAGTACCTTGAAAATATACTGGTTGATAGAGAAAAAATTGCTTCATGATGTGGGAGCTCAGAAGGTGAAAAGATAGAGGATCGATCCTTTTGGATCGAGGGGAGCCTCATATTTATAGGCAAGAGGCACCACAAAGAAGAGCCTGCTCAACAAGAGGATGAAGCTTTCTCCACGATGGGTTAGTGAACTTTAAAGGGGTTCACGGAGCATCCTACCTCCTTTCTCTATGGCGGGGTTGTGAATGTCAAATTGATTCGTGGAGCATCCCACCTCCTTGATCCATGGCGGGTTTCTGAACTTCAAATCCGTTCATGGAGCATCCTGCTTCCTTTCTCCATGGTGGGTTTGTGAATGTAAAATCGGTTCGCGGAGAATCCCACCTCCTTGCCCCGCGGCGGGTTTGCAAAGGGAGATCTCTGCACTGGCCATGAGGCTATGGGGCTCCGCAAGCAGTCTTCACTGGGAAGCCCCAAATACTTTACTTTTCTTCTTGATTTTCCATGATTGTGGAATCAAAAAATTCCCCCCCTCAGACTTTTAGCTGAAGAGAAAGTGAGGTTCAAAGTCAAAGGCTTAACAACCAAAATTCCTCAGTCAATCATAAAGGTGAATCATGAAGGGGGATTGCGAGGTGGAGTGGAGGGAGAGGGTAGGCATGATGTGAAGGTCACCACATAACAAACATTCCACAAAGAAATTGGGGTCCTCACCTATAAATAGGGGAGATAACCTCTATTTTGTCCTTTCTCTTCTCTAGGTTTTGTCTTGTAGTGCTCTTGATTTGCAAACTCCACATACTCCGTGATTGCTCTCCGAGAATCAGGCCTTCCGTGTCGTGGCACATGGAAAGTCTTTCACTTCACATCGATGCACTCTATGAATTACGTTTGAAGGCCAGGGAAGGCCTCTGCAAACATCCTTCGCGACTGAGCTCCGTGAACTTTCTCTGCGAAAGAGATTCGCAAACCAAAACCAAAGATCATACAAAATTCAAAACTGGATGGATAACCGAGAGGCTTCCCGGGGGGTCCTTGTGGATGCTACACAAAGGGATGATATTGTTAATAGATTGGGTCTAGGGGAGTTGATACAGATCCAATCTGACCAAAATTCGCTGGTGGAGTTGCTGTCGAGAAGCGAGAGGAACTTTTTGCTGTGTAAGAGGCTTCCGCTGTATGGATTTAGGCTAAGGGATAAAGTATTCATCCCAGAAACTTGTAGGTATGAACCAGATTACTAGTTTAGGAGCACGTCGTGCTAGTGCCAGTGGTTTTGGGTGGCTTAATGCCATACCTGGGAGGACTTCAAACCTGTTATTGCTGATTTCCTATACAACCATATGAAAAATATTGACGGGAAGGAATTTCAGCTAGAGACATCCCCCCCTATACCAAAGGATCTTGAAGGTGGCCCTGAGGAACCCAGGGAAGGGATGGTCTGATGAGAGGGATCATCGCCAGGGTGGCAACTTTACAGATGACTGGGCTTGTGCCTACTGGGTAGGTGCCTCGTGTGAGGAGTTCAGGGAAGAGCTTAAGAGAGTGGGCCAGAATGAGGTGTCTTGGGCCTCCCTATTTCATATCTACCAACCGAAGCAGTTAATGTCAGAGTTATTGAGAAGGTGGTCATCGAGGACCAGCACCTTCCACTTGCACCATAGGGAGGTTGGCATTAGTTTATGGAACGTGCAGCAGAACTCATGGGTCCTAATACTGGGGGGGGGGATGTATGATGAATTCTTCCCTGTTATTGGTGCATGGGAGGATCCAGAGAAAATTCTGCCACTGGTGATGGCACTGATGGAGATGGTGCTGGGAGAGGAGAAGTAAGTAGTGAGAGACATCCACATCCGATGGTGGTTCAAACAGTTTCTGAACATCCTAGAAAATATACAATTTCTAGATAGGCTTTGTAATTTCTTGAAGGGGGATTAACAAGGCAAGGAGCACTCGTACTTGGGGCTCCTCGTGGACTTCCAGTGGAAAACCTGGGGGTTCAGTGTCAAAACTGAGTAGCAACTATTAGTCAGGCTGGCAGCATTCATAGCTACTCTCATCTTTGGTTGGATCCAACTGGTGAGGGATATGAACATGGGCATGAAACCAAGCACATGTACCATGGTGTCCATGTTGGGTATAGGAGGGTGGGTGAAACTCAGAATCCCGATGCTCACCATGTTGTACATGATGGTGTGGCATATCAGCGAGGGTAAGAGGCCACATAGGATATGTGGGATGGTACACCTTCTATACGGGTGGATAGCGGCACACGTCATGGGGGGGGGGGGTATATGAATATCTGAACCCCAACTCCCCTCTAGGATCGAACTCTCGTCCATCCATTTTGAATGACATAGGGAGATTTCCGGCTAAACAGACTATGAAAGCGGTACTGAAATGCGTTTGGAACATAGAGAAATTTAACTTTCATCCATTCCCATTGTCAAAGGGTGGTTTTATTAAAGATGGATAAGGAACCGAATAGCACTGGTCCTATCTCCTGGCCTTTCGAGGTGGGATCCTTGTGGTGAGAGTAGACTATGAGCCTCTCTAGGAGCCATACACCCCACACCAAGTCACCAGGAAATTTCAGTGAATGGAGCAGCTAACCCCACAGGTCTATTTAGGGGTGCGTCAAATGGAACATCCATGTGTGATGAGGAAAATGTGACTCATGTTCACACGTGAAGATAGAAATACGCGGAACGAATTGCCTCTGCCCATGGCCATTTTCTGGTTGGTGAAGGAGTATACCAAGAGTTGGGAGGTAGCCTACCCAGAGGAGATGCTAAAGCATCCAACTGTTCGGGTCGGTGATGGTGTGCCCCCCAACCTTGAGGCCAGTGTCAGAAGGCGGTAAGGACATCCTGCGGTGGCAGGGCTATCATGGTGGTGAGGCCCGTACCGACTGAGGGGGAGGTAGTGGCAATAGATCCAGTAATAGCAGCGGACCTAGTGGTCCCAGAAGGACAAAACTATCTAGAGGGGAGGCCACCGAGAGGATTCCATAGGATATCCACTCTGTCTTTGGGGAAGCGGCTATGCCACATAAACATACCGGAAAATGATGCCTTCCCAGAGGTCTGGGACATCTGAGATGTTAGCAGACAATTCCTCATCCCATCCGAGATCTGGAAACACTTGAACTGTCTTGGGATGGACTTTTTAGGAATTTCCCTTATCAGGGCCGACTTTGTAGTACCCCGGGAGGAGGCAGAGCGATACCAGACTGAGTTGGAGAACTTTTCCCACTCCCTGAGTGCCCTGCATCTAATGATAGACTAGGTGAAGGTGTGGTTGGATTGAATTACTCCTCTGTATTTATCCGCAGCCGAACTAAGATCGATCTTTACTCTACTGGAAGAATTGGACGAGTCCTCCTGAGGGGAGGAGGCTGGTAGAGGGAACCCATTAGAGGATGGAAAAGTCATTGATCAAGGATCATATCTTGAGGACTTCACAGAGGCCCTTGAGGTATAATCCTAAGCCCCTTCCTTAGGGTCAGTTTCCAGGCCATTTTGATTTACATACCAATATTTTAACTGTTCTAGAGAAGCTGATACACCAATCCTGCTCCCACCCTACAACAGATGCTGATGCATGGCCTTCATGATTTGTACCCACTGATATAGCGATTAGTACACCTGGTGGGGCCTGGGAACCCGAGATGGTTCCCTATGGGTTTTCAGACTTACCTATAATATACAGAGGGCTATGTCTTAGGGTCCCCACAATAACAGACCAGGAATTAGACTGAGAGTTTGACCACTGTAAGTTTCCTTCACGCAATTCATGACTGCCACTCATTGACCAGACTAACAACATCTCTGCCCCTATTGGTATGCATAGTTCTTCAGATGGCATGGAATTCCTTGGCGAGGTTGGTCGGGACTTATGGAGGCCCCTTTCCTAGGTTAATGCTGCTGATTGTGGAGGCGGAGATCCAAACTGACCAAGTGGTGGTGCTTCCAATCACTGGTGGGACCATTAGCTAGGTTGAACCTGAAATCATTGAGGTGAGATCCGATAATGAAGATTGATCAGACAGACCATGCCCCACCATACCAGATCAAACAACAGATGTAGACCCTATTGAGGAGTTCCTAGTGGTGTTCATTGTATATGAGCCTGCCAACTGCGCTGACTTGAATGAGATGACCTCTAATGAAGAGGATATAAAAATAGTCCATCACCAATTGTGGATGCTGATCAGGCACTTCCTTGATGACACCCCCTAGTGTAATGGATGTATGAGATGGATAGACATCATTTACAGCTTTTTGAACTGTGTTACAGGGGAGTGGATGCCCAACGTCCCCACATGCTCGTCCGAGATCTTATGGAAGAGAAGATTCAGGAGTATGACTGTGGCCTTAGTGTGATCTTGAAGCTGAGGAATGTGGTGAACATCAAGAGGCTCCGAGATACTGAAAATGAAGTTCTATGGTTACAGGTCTAGGAGTATGATCACTCGGCCTCTATCAACATGAAATTGGAGCTAATATTGCGATTGAAGGCCCAACTTGTAGAGGAAAAAGAGTGCATGATTCAAGGCTCTACAAAAATGAACATCATTCAGACCGATGTGGAGCATGCATGAATTGTGGCTGACAAATTGTGACCCATCGTCGCTAAGGAGGAACATGAGCTCAACAGGCGACAACAAATCCTGGACACCACAAGCCATAGGGTGGAAGAGCTGCAACACTCTTTTTACCGAGTTAACCCATCCATGGGAGTGATCGACCCTCAGGTACTATAATGATTACAAACCTTCAAACATACATTCGTGCTTTGATTGTTTTATTCCAGATGAATGAATGAGTACCATTGTTTGTATTGGTTTATTACATTCCTGTCATATTCATGGAACATCTAGTGATTAGTCCCAAAGCTCAAATGGGTCGGGACTGGTGTGAGAAATAAGGGTTGACCAACTTATTATTCGACCTAAATGTAAGAGTTAAAACCAAGATTCAGGCATCCAGGGGTCTTGAACAACCAATCTGGTTTTCTTGGAAGAAAGGGAGATGCCTAGATAGAGGATTAGGACCTCAAAATAGTTGAATCGTTTCTTCCCCAATGTTCTCTAGTGCACGAACGGGGTAACGCCATGGCGTTGGAATTAATCCGAACATAGGGGAGTGTAAAGTGTGAATCATGACTCCCAAAATTCATAACACTATAGGATGGCGTGACAATAAATAATAACTATTGACCATATTTGAAACATAGTATCCCAATTGCGTTAGCCTGAAATGGGGATAAAAAATGAAGTCTGACTACTGACCATATTCGCAACATGGGGCCTAACTCGAAATGTCATCCATTTATGTTCCTGTACATTGGACCAAGATAGTTGGCGTGTTATAGGCCAAGCATCCATAATGTTATGGGATTCCCTTAGACATTAAAGAGGATGAGGATCTGAATGATGGGCACACAAAGTGTGGAGTTAGAGTGATGGGTTGTTTGAATGGAGTCCAACACTCTTGAAATCATGCCACCGTGGTGAAGGCACAATAGGTGGTCACAACTGTCTAATCAGGGATCATACCTACTTCTGAACAAGACCTCTCAAGTAAAGACATGGAATGACACATAGTTTTGCATCATACTATGGGGATGATGCACATAGTTTAATGGCCATACTTCCTAGCCTGATATTAACAATTTAAAGTCATGGCACATGGACTACATGCTCCTAGTTTAAGGTTATAGAGACTAGATTGTGATCAGGGCCGAGGGGCCAAGAGGTTTAATGACCCTGGAGGATGGTCCTGAGGCATAATTCATGGGCATCACTACATATCCCATAAGGATGAGAATAAATCCCAACATAGTTCTTAAGCATGGCATGGAAAGAGGCTAATACTGATAGGGGAAATTCTCTCTGGCAAGGGATCTTGTTCATCCCATGACTATCATAGGGAATCCTGAACATGTTCAGGGTAGAACTGCAGTTTAGGGTCATGCGTCAAGGACATATAGGCTCGTGTAGTTTAACGTCATATGATAGGAAAAAGGGGGAAAGGAAAGATCCCATAAAGGGAGTATGTGGTGTGGTAGCAATAAACCCGATGTGAATGAGGGCATAAGGAGTTTGCACCACACCACATATCCCTAGAAAAAGATCTTAAGGTCAAAGGACCAAAAGTGAAAATTAGGATGGGCCTGAGGTAACATTCTTGGGTATTCTTATATACCCCATTATGATGGGAATCAATCCATACTTAGTTATGAGAGCGTAGTTTAATGTCATGCGAGATGAAAAGGCATGTGTGGAATGGCTACACCATTACATGTCCTATTATAACTACTAAGACCACGTGAGTTGTGTTAGAAGTGGGAAATAAGGAGTACTGATGGGACTCTCCTAGAAAAGGGAGGCACATGGTGGGGTGATGGGACGCTAGGTGAACGACATCCCAATGGTGCTGACCCGCCTATATAACGCACCTAGATGTGTGAAGAGGTAAAGATGAGTATGTTGGAATTCCACTTAGACATAAGGTAGTGGAAATATGTGAATCGTGATGCTTGATATCTAGACCATAATGATGGTGGCATGACGATAGAAGATAACTGTTGACCTTGTTCAAAACATAGTATCTGCTTCGCATTATCCTGGAATGGGGACATTCAAAATAGGGTCGACTGTTGACCATATTCAAAACACGGGAAATGTCACAAATGTCGTCCGAGGTCTTTAGGGGAATTGTCCCAAGACAGTAGGTAATCCAATGTGTCATGAGACCAGGCCATAAGTGGGGTCCCTTTCAGATGTGGAAGAGGGAAAGGGTCCAAATAATGGGCTCATAATGCTTGGACTTGGAACGAGGGGAATGACCCTGTAAAAATTCCACACATCGGGCTCTTTGTCTCAACACATATGAGTACAACAATAAGACGTATCAAATAGAGGGAGTCAAGTCCCTTTCCAAGTATAAGGGTCTTGGGATTTCATGCTTCAAACATAAGATCATAGGGTGTTCCATTAAGGGGGGACTTGATCTAATGGACTGTGTGATGGGCGGTAATGTAGCCAAACCCAACATGTAGTTCCCATAGGGAGATCATAGTTTAGGGTCATAGAACTCAGACCAGGTTGGGAAAAGACAAGGGAGGAACATGGTGCGGATACTAAAAAACCCGACGTGAATGAGAACCCAAGAGGTACTTTCCACACCACATGTTCCCAAAAAATTTTGGCCCAACATGCCAAAAATTAGAGGAAACATGATTTTAGATTCCTGGGGATGGACCCATAGACAAGGTGTTTGGGAATTCCTACGTATCCCATGAGGATGGGAATCAAGCTGTACTTAGTTCTAGAAGATGTCGTGTAGTTTAATGTCTTTCAGTAAGGATGTGGAGTGGTCTTAGTTTATGGTCATAGAGCTTGGACCATAGGTGGTAAGGAACATGGTAGACCCATGGTGAGGTAATTACCTAACCCAACGTGAATGATGACTTGGAGTCTAGATCACCATTTGTTCCTTGGGAAAGTTTTTGGTAGAGGGACCAAAAAAAAAGTTAGGTTGTGCTCGACGCAAAGTGCACGGGCATTCCTACGTATCCCATGTAGATGGGAATCAAGACGTACATAGTTCTTGGGGTGGCATTGTAAATTACCAGTGCTAGGGATGATAAGAACAAGCGCGTCTGGCCCTTGCACTAAAATAAGCAGCATTTGATAGATCTTGTTTGTCCTTTGGGATGAATGAGTGTGGTTTTTTTGTGAAGCGATGGACTTAGGATTGAAATTCCAGGCATCGCCACAAGAATCAGCCCTTGTGCATTTGAAAAATGGTATGTTGGGTGACTGATACTAAACATGATGTCCCCTCAAATGAGGACACCACAATGGAGTGTCGTTTTTTGTCATGTGGACATGGCGATAATGTCATCGTTTAGGGTCATGTGAGAGGACCAAACAAGCATTTTGAAATCATGCGGTATAGACTTAACCGTTTAAATTCATGTGGGACAAGGAATCATAGTATAGAGTTATATGGCTCAAACATATACAAGAGAGATGAGGTTCCATAGGGAATGTGCACAGCGTGATAAAGAATACCCGATGTGAATGAGGATGAGTTCCACATCATACCATGCATGATTCCAAGTAGGAAACCTCAGGCTGAGAGGACAGAAAATGTTAGTGGATATAAGACAAGAGAGGGCAGCCCCTAGTTGAGATGGACCGAAAGACAAGATGTTTGGGTGTTCCTATGTATCCCATGGGAATGTGAATCAAGCCACATGTAGTTCTTGAAGGTGCCATTTAATGTCGTGTGAGACAATTTATAGTTTAATGTCATGTGGGATAGGAAGTAGGGGTACAAAATCCTAGAAATGGATGTACGTGGTGAAACTATTGAAAACTCGACATGAATGAGGGAACAAGCCCACATGCACCATGCCACACGAACCTAAAAGTGTTGGAGGCCAGAAGGTAGAATAGAAGAGTTGAATTTGGGGAATTCGAGCTGGACCCACAGGTGATATGTCTAGGTTTTTTTTAAATATCCCAAGGGAATGGGAATAAAGAAGTATGTAGTTATGAAAGATATCTTAGTTTAAGGTCTTAGATCTCAGACCAGGGAGAGGCGGGATCCTTCCAAGTATGCATAGACCTCAATCCAATTCCTAAGCCCACGTGATTCAAACTCAGTGTGTGAATCCTGGGAAGAAGAGGTTTTTTCAATACATGGAATTCATGCCAAAAGGAAGTCAGTGCGGAGCCCCGACTAATTCCTTACCATGGATTTGTCCCCCTAACATGCAAATGTGCACTGAGGGATAGTACCAGGAGCGTCGAAATTCCATTTGGACAAGATGGTGTGGAAAATGATGTGAATCATGTAACCAAAATTCAAGGCTTGAAGGGGTTGGCATGACGATGGAGGATAACTATTGATCGTGTTTGAAACAAAACATCCATATCGTGTGGCACGAAATCGGAACAACAAATGAGCATCGACTGCTGATCATATTTGCAATGTGGTACTTATATTAATTTTTTATCTGAAACACTCAAGGATGTTGGCTCGTAATGGTAGGAGAGCCCTTAGGCCTAACATCCATTCCATTGGGGGTCCCTTTAGATGTGAAAGTTAATGGGTTCCTAAATGAAGGAAAACAAAAAGACTGAAAAATGGGTGAAATCATGTCTAGGTAGAATCTGACACCCCAAGATTTAGACTAGAGCACTAATGGGCCCATTGGTGAATCGCCGTAGAAGGCCGAGGGACCCGAATTAAGGGAAACCAACTCAAAGATATGAGAGCATGGAAAGGGAGCGAAGGACGCTCAGGGGATATAGGTACATGGCGTGGTTGTTATAAACCTGACGCAAATGAGGACATAATCCCATACCACACTATATACCCCTCTTCTGGAAGAACACAGGCTGGGGGGCCAAAATGATAGAGAGGTTTTTAAGAGATGGGGCTGGACCCAAAGACTTGACGTTCGGGCGGTCCTACGTATCCCATCAGGATGGGAATCAAGCCACATGTAGTTATAGAGGAAAGTATGACACAAATAAGAGCATGATACCCCAACATGAGGTGTGTACGACACAAAGAGTAACTTGATGTGAATGAGAACATAATTCCACACCACACCTTACAACCCTAAGTGAGAACTCATGCCAGGGGCCTGAAAAGACCGAGGGGACTGAGGCTGGGCCATGGATAGAATTTCATGAAAAGCGTGTAGTTTAACTTCTTATAGTGAGGATGAAGGTAGGGGCATGGTATCTCATCTAGGGATGTGTAGGGCACGGCGAGAATCCCGATGTGAATGAGGTTATAAGCTTGCACCACACCGTGCAACCCTATGTGAGAACTCCGGCCAGGGGCCTAAAAAGGCCAAGGGTCCTAAGGTAGGGCTATAGACAAAATGGTATTTCCAGCTTGTAGTTTAGCATCTTGCAGTGGGGACGAAGTTGATATTATTTTAGGGACATAGAGCTCGGACCACAGAAGCCTAGTTTAATGTTATATTCGTGGGATAGAGAGGGAGAATCATTGTGACCATGGATGACCATAAAGTGACAATGATGATAGAGGAAAACTATTGAGAAAGTTTTCAACACAGAATCCATCCTGTGTGACCCGAAGGGGGTGAAAAATTGAGGGTCAACCAATGACCATATTCTCAACACGGGAGTTTTATTGTCTTGGCACTCACAATCCTCAAGTGTGTTAGCTCATAACGGTAGGAGAGCCCTTGGGCCGAGCATCCATTCCATTAGGGGGAACCTTTGGATATAGAAGGTGATGGAAACCAAAATGATGGGACTCACGAAGCATGGCAGAGCCCGCACTCACTGAGTGGATGATAAATGAAGGGATGGATGCCTCAAGGGGAAATGTGTGGCATGGCGAAATAGCCCGACGTGAATGAGGACGTGATTCCATATCGCACCACACAATCCTAAATGAAAAATTGGGTTAGGGGCCTGAAAAGATCGAGGTAACATAGGCTGATCATCCTGGACTACTTTAGCCAGATGACCTCTTATGCGGGCATTGCCTTCATAGCACCTAAGCCCATGTGAGCAACATTCGGTGTGGGAAACAAGGAGTAGGACTAGGCTCTCCCCATGAAATTAAGGTCAGATAGCTGGAATTAACCTCCCACTCAAAGAAAACAAAGATTTGGAGAGATGGTGGGGAAGAATGAACCACTACACCCCAGGTTTTGGAGATTTGGGGTGGTGAAAACGACAAAAGATAGGTGTTGAACAAGTTTGAAACACATCACCTAAATCATATGACCTGAAATGGGAACAACAAATTATTGTTGACCACTAACCATATTTGAAACGTGAGACTAGTATCGATTTGTTGTCTAAACCCTTAGGGGTGTTGTCCCGAAACAATAGGAGAGACGTTAGGCTAAGTATCCTTATCGTTCGGGGGCCCCATCATACGTGAAAGATAATGGGAACCCAAATTATTGGGTATGTGGAGCATAAATCAATTTGTGAAATTTCAAATAAAGTTAGATGGAATAAGAGATAGAGATCTACATGGGAGAGGGATACATGGAACTGTTATGATGAACTTGACGTGAATAGGGGCACAATCCTGCACGAAACCATGTGTTTCGTCCCAATGAGAGGTCTTGAAGATTGGGGCTGGGCCTAAAAATGAAATGTCTGGGCGGTCCTATGTATCCCATGAGGATGGTAATCGAGCCACATGTAGTTATGAAAGGGCCATGACGTTTAGCATCATGTGTTAAGGACATTGGAGGATTATAAAAATGAAGGAGGGAACATGGTGCAATCATTGTCACCCTGACATGGGTGGGGCCAAAGAAACTTACACGATGCCATGTGAGATCATCCAAAAGAATTATGTCCAGGAAGTGGATAGTCAAAGAGGAAGATTTGGATGGACTCAAGATGAGGCATCTAAGTGTTCCTATATATCCCATGAGGGCAGGAATCAAGCCATATATAGTTCTGGAGATGCATTTTAACGTCTTGCAGGACGACACACAGTTTAAGGTCATGTAGGACAGTACAGTTTAAGGTCATCTAGGACCGTAATGTTTAAGGTCATGTAGGACCAAAATGTAGTTTAGGGTCATGCAGGACCATCACGCAGTTTGGGGTCATGCAAGACCATACAATTTGTTATCGTGTAGGACCGTGGGGACTCAGGAAAAGTATTGTTTGATAAAATTGGAATTTGTGGGAGGAGTTATATGATCACCACCCATTGTAACCAGGGACTATGATCCATTGGGGTAAACCTTGTGAATGATGTAAGGTCCTTCCCATTTGTGTGGTTTCCTACCAGGTATCATTGGTTCCCTCAGGGCCAATACCAAGTCACCTTAAAAGATGGAGTGGAGGAGAAATTTCTTGTTGAAAGATTTGGTTATCTTGTTTTTATGCCTTTTCAGATTGTGCAGGGAACGAAGACTATTCTCATCGAGTGCTTCCAAATTAGCCAGAAGGATTTTGGCTACTTTATCTGGCACTTGTAGATCGTATATTGCTATGCGCAATGAGTAAAATTGAATATTAATGGATAGGACAACCTCCATCCCATACACTAGAGAACATGGTGTCACCAGGGTGGAATTACGAGTTGGTGTCCGGTATGCCCATAGGGTGTTGGGGAGCTTGTCTAGACAACTATTCTTATTCCGACCAACCATTTTTTGTAGAATGTTAGAGAGGGTCTTGTCGAACACTTCGATCTATCCATTTTCTTGTGAATGATAGCGAGAAGTGTGGTTTGAATGGATGTTGTTCTTAGCGTACAATTTCTCCAGCTCAGCTGCTCGGAAGTTCATGCCATTATTGGTGAGGATGGAATGAGGGAATACAAATTAGTAGATGATTTTGGAGCTCAAAAAGATAACGATGGAACGGGACTTGACTTCTTTGTGTGTAACTGCCTCTACCCACTTGGAGAAGAAATCTGTGGTAGTCTAGACAAATCTGCACTAGTGAGTTTTTGTTGGTGGATATGGTCCCACTATATTGAGTCCCCACAACAAAAATGGCCAAGAGTACATGGTGGAGTGGAGTGGCTATGGTGGCCAATGCATGAAGTTAACATGAATTTGGCATGCATGACATCTCTTGAAAACCCCGATGCAGTCATGGATCATGGAGGGCCAAAATTACCCTAGTCTTTGGAAATGGTGGGATAGTTTCAGCCCGGTCTAATGAGACCCATAGTAACTGGCATGAAAGTCTTACATGATGATAGAAATATAGACTCCTTTAATGAAATGGAGGAGAACCCCATCAAACTCACGCTTATAAAGGATCTACTCATGGCCAGGGCCGTTCTGGAGGGTGAGATGCAACGCGTGACATCAGATTCGCTCGTGCTCAGCCCAATCAGTTAGGAGGTAACTGTTTTGGAGATACTCGACAAAGGGGGCTCTCCAGTCAGAAGTCACTTCAATCATTACATACAGGGGACCTGGGGGTCCTGACGTGGAGGCTCCAGAGATAAGGTGGGCTACCTGTAGACCATCATCATCATCTAGGGTGACAGGAGCAATGAATCTTTGTTGTTCCATGTGGATAATCAGATCTTTCTGCTTGGGCTTCGTGAGTGATGTAGCCAGGCCGTCCAGGGTGTCAGCTCGACCATTCTGAGATCGGGGGAAACAAGAAACTTCTGGCCGAGATGGGAACTTGGCAACTAGCTGGAGAGTGCGCTCCAAAAATGGTATGAGCTCTAGATTTCTGATAACATTGTTATCATTGATATGTTTGATGAATAGTTCCTAATACCCTTTCAGATGCATATGGGGCACATCAATCTAGAGGTGTAGCTCAAGATCAGTGATGAGATACTGATACTCTGCCACATTTTTGGTGCAGCCTTATGAAAACATGAATGAATAAGGAAAAACAGCTTTTGTCAGGGTAATGAAGACGATACCTAGGCCAAGTCTGTTGAGTCTGGGATCATTGAGCCTTCTTCCCATGGGGCTCAGGGAAACACTGTGAAAGTACATCCACCAACACAACATTTCTTGCTCTACTGAGAGGATCACCTCATCGAAGAAATTGAGATCAAGGGACTAGTATACAGGAGTTGGGTGGGCGGTAAGGAAGTCTGCCAATGCTTTCCCATTAATAGCCTACTAAGGGACAAACCTGATATCAAACTGCTGGAGGATTATCACTCACCAATCTATTTGTCCAGTTAGCATGGGGTGGTTCAGGATGTACTTCAGTGGGTCTACATGGGAAACCAGCTGTACCCAATTGTGCTGAAAGTAATGTCCCAATTTCTGTACTGTGAATACCAGTGTAAGGCATCTCTTTTAAATGGGGGACTTCCATGTTGGAATTTCCCCTACCCCTGCCCCTGCGTCGGTGGGCGAGCAGTGAACAAATTCGGGAAGTAGCCTGGTTCTAGAAAAGAAGGGAGATTATCCCATTTATGATGAAGGGAGAGGAATTGATGACCAGTTCCTCAATTCCATTTTGTCATCCATGGATGGTAATATGGATCCACGCTGACAAGGTTTCAGACCGGGATGTCTAGCATTTTGACTGCCCCAACTTCTGGTGAGTTTCATGCTAGGCCCACTATTTGCTTGGCAGGACCTAGCACTAGATAACTGGATCTGGTGACATGCTGATCTACTGATGTCTCAAATGCTACTAATCTCCACATTGAGGAGAATAACATTCACATTGGGTTCACCATTTTTATTTCTGACACTTTCACCGGGGCACGTGCATCTGTCTGTTCAAGGATGACAATGCTATTTGTTTCCCTGTATTCGTACTTTCCAATGGCGGGTGCCATTTGTTCCTTGTTCAGGGAAATTTTCTCCTTGATCTGAATGAGATGATGGGATGTTAGTTCTTTCTTTCGTGGATTCCTCCTCGGAACTCTCCACCTAGTTCGGATCTCCCTCAGTGACTTATGACGTTGTTTGTAAAACTCTTCCCAGTGCCATATATTCATAGACACCAGTTAATTACACTTCTTCTGTTGAGACATTCCAAGGGGTCTGGTAAGGACAGAAACCTTCGGTCGGTGGAGTAGTCATATTGGACATCACTGG
Organism: Viscum album; assembly: GCA_963277665.1. NCBI lineage: Eukaryota > Viridiplantae > Streptophyta > Magnoliopsida > Santalales > Viscaceae > Viscum > Viscum album. The sequence continues at coordinate 1,296,646,002 of OY728152.1, forward strand.
TGTGTTTAGATGCTTGAAAAATGGCAAGTCAGGGATTCTTCCCATTATTATAGGGCTTCTCGAGGGTGTGGATGCTTGAGGCATCCCACGTTGAATGTGGGGAATTATATGCCATATAAATGTATCTAAGGTTTTCCTTAGCTTCTTATGTTTGAAATAGGGTATGACGTAGGTTTAACCTCTAGAGGAGATGTATCTGGATGATCAGAACACTAGTTAGAGTGAATTAGGTGGGTGGAACCCCTGGAGGGAACAATGATGTTTGGGATAACACGTGGTTATCTACCCGGTTGTTGTTAAAGGGAATGTGGAATGAGGTGGCATGATCCCACCAGGAAGTGGTGGCCTGGGTAAGAATCAAAATGGATAATGAATGGTTAAGTGAAGTGGGTGGAGAATGATATGAAGTCAACTCAAGGACGACAAAGATTTTGGGCCCGTGTCTTGAAGATACCTTCTACGTATCCCAGTGGTAGGGTTTCAAAGTCCTCGTAGTTCATATGAATATGGATTACCATCAATTGGGGACTTCAACGGCTTACCGATAGATGGGGTCACCACGGATCTCTGCTGGATGGGGTTGCAATGACTTACCATTGGATGGGGTAATAACGAATTACCATTGGATGGGGTGACAACGGCTTACCGCTGGGTGGGATCACAACAGCTTACCGCTGGATGGGGTTGAACCTCTTGGATGATTCCTACGTACCCTATCTAGGAGACAATTATCAAACCCACATAGTTCTGGATGGAGGGTGCAGTTTAAATTCATGTAAGATGAAAAGGGGGCATGAGGTTTAATGTCATGCGGGATGAAGGTAGTCCGATGTGAATGGGGGGTCGGAACCAGTGGTTGTTGTGCTTGAACATCAGGGAGGCTTCCTACGTACCTTTCCTTGGAAAGGATCAAATTCTCCATAGTTAATGAGGAGTGGGAACCAACATGAAGATGGCTCGGACCAATGGGTGTTGGGCTTGAACCTCCGAGAAGTATCCTACATACCATAGCTTGATAAGGATCAAAGACCTCATAGTTTAGGTAGGAATGTGGGAACAAACATGAAGGGGGTTGGAACAAATGGTTTGTGGGCTTGAACATGAGGGAGGCTTCCTATATACCTTTCATTAGAAAGGATCAAAGACCTCATAGTTTAGGAAGGGTTTGGTGAACAGATGTGAAGATTGTCAGGACCAATAAGTGTTGGGATTGAACCTCAGGGAGTCTTCCTACATACCTTGCCTTGGAAAGGATCAAAGACCACATAGTTCAGGAAGGTTTGGGACTTACACTATAAGGTGTCCAAAATAGGATGTCATTGTCGGTGATTTCTCTAAGCCTATGTGAGTCATGCTCGGTGTGAGAAACAGGAGGGCGTAAAGACCGGACGATCACGTCACGGAAGGTGCGTCCGTGGGAAGTGGAATGGGGGTTTACGTGTGGTTAGAAACCCAAAGAGGAAACAAGGGCTTATGCTTGGTTAGCAGCCAGAGGTTATGGAGATTAGGACTTACTCCAGGATGGAGCCCCGATTGGTGAAAAAGCCCAGTGGAAGAGGGATTTGGAACCCAAGGAGAGAGGGGGAGAAGGGGTGATACCTTCTGCACGAAAAGCTAGGGACTTTCACCAAGGTGGTTTCAGTATTCTGGAAGACCAACGCCGCTCCGATAGAGAGGGTATCATCCCATGTGATGAATTATATCACTCCTGTGGAGACCAGTGGGAATAGATAATTCCCGAGATGGGGCACCCCGTATGTGAGGCACGGAGTGAGGAAACTATTTAATGTCATGTGCTAAGGACTATAGTGTTTGGTAGTCTAACGTCCTGAAACTTAGACAAGAGGGTTGCACTATGCACCCCTAAGACATACATAACTGATACGTGCTCATCCTTGAGGGAAGGAATGCATCGACAATTCTATTGAGAGGGGTGTTTTGGAGTGGTCCATTAGGGGGTTCCACGTTAGCATGGCTATGCGAGGAAGCAATAGCCATTAGCATACCTATGAGAAGAAGAATGAGGCGAAGCAACGCAATGGAAAGAAATGTCCAATGGACTTTGAAGTTACTTCGTGCGAACCTGAAGGGTCGCATGAGAAAAGGATTTATATAACAGAGGGGATCATAGGTAGAAGACTTGTGAAGCTCTGATACTCCATGAAGTGGTGGGGCTTTGTGAAGGGATGTTCTTCATGAAGTGAAGTTGACTAGCCTGGGTATAGGACATAGGTGCACATGGAAGGTGCTTCATGAAGTGTAAAGGCCTTCACGAGGTAATGAGTTGCGAATAAAGGGTTCCTTGCAAAGAATAACATTGTTAAGCAATGTGCTTTGTAATTCATAGTGACCACACCTTAGCATGTGGGTCACAAGTGTAAGAGGGTGTTTTGCGAAGCATAAATTCTCTGTGATGACCCAAATACCCTTAGGGATCTCATTCCTTAGTGGAGGCCAGTGGGCTCTGTGAAGGGAATCTATATTTGAATAGGGGATAAACCCATGCAAAGAGGAAGACACTTCGTGATGAAAAACTACCTTTAAAAGCTCATGGTTCAGAGAGAAAAAATTACTTCGTAGGGTGGGAGCTTAGAAGGTGAAAAGTCGGAGGATCCATCCTTTTTGCCCAAAAATATCTACATATTTATAGGCAATAGGTTCCGTGAAGTAGATCTTGCTTGGTGATAAGGAAAATATTTCTCCATGGTGGGTTTATGTATTGAATCGGATTACACCAAATATACACAAGAGGGAGGTGAATTGTGTCTTTTCAAAAATCATTACGAGATTGTGTTCTGCCTTGGAACTTTAATTAGATAAAATGATGTAGCGGAAATTTAAATAGCATAAACACAAGATGTATAGTGGTTCGAAGAATAGAAAGCCCCTAGTCCACTCCACCAACACTCTACTTCATTAGCTTGGTGATTTTCACTATCTGGTCCTCGTTTCAACAGACCGGTTCACAACTGAGTACAGGCAGTTGACACCTTTACAATCTAAGGAAAAAAAGCCTTCTGGTTCAAACATGAACCTACTCAGCTTAGTACAAGAATCTGGTCACTCAAGAATAGAGAAGAATGATTTTTGTATTCTGAAAATAATTTCCAGATGTTCTTCACAATTGCAACAACATGCAATTGAAAATAGATGGATCGTCACCTTCAGATATAATAATCTTCACATAAGAGACGTTCTGAGTCAATCCCATTGCAGTAGATATAGAAATATAATTCACAACTTCAGAAATAGAAAATTCATAGTAGATCTTCATTGAAGAACAAGTAAATCTTCTATCATGATCCTTCCTTTTTAACAAACAGAGATTTGACGCTCTTTTTGAACCAGCAGATCGGTGTGTTTCAGCAGTCTCTATTTTTCTTTTTTTAGAATAATCAAAATATCACACATGATGAACAATTATTCGATGTAGTTTCAAAAATCCCATATAAATAAAATAATGATAAGAAATTTTCCTTCAAAATTAGATCCACAAAACTTTCATTTTTACTTGTGATATTCAATCATTTGAATTTATAGAGTAGCCGTAAATTCCCGGAAGACTCAGCATAAAAAGCTCCTTTTAATTCTATTATCAAATCATTTATGAAACAGTTTTGAATCAGTCAAAATTGTACTTTAAATTCAGCTTTAAATCTGGCTTGAAATCCGCCTAATAATCAGCGTATTGACCGTTGCATAAAAATATTGACTTTAAATTATCTGATGCCAAACGTAAGGTTAGGTTGAACTGTATCCGTCGTCTGAATGTAAGGTTGATGACATAGCCTTCAAACATAAGGTTCACAACGTAAGGTTGATTCCAAATGTAGGGTTGGTCATCCATACTTTTCTCTTCAACTTTCAAACATACGGTAAAAGATCTATACTTTAAATTGATCCATACTTTTCCAAGAACGTATGGTTGTTTACAAAAGTAAGGTTGATGAACCATACTTTTGAGAAACAAATGTAACGTTTAATATTTACGTACGGTTCTCCTTCCATACTTTTCTAATAACGAAAACGTAGGGTTCTTTCCTAACGTAGGGTTCTTCTCCCATACATTCCTGATAACATATGGTTTTTTAACCATACCTTTTCCTTATCTAAAAAAGTATACACGGTTTTCATCCTTACGCTACGCTTATCCACGTAGGGTATGAATAGTGTTTCCAGAACAGGCTCAAGCAGATTCTGAATAAGTAGCGCATGAACAGTGTTTCTAGAACATGCTAAATATGAATACTTTAGTAATAAATTCCCATAATTTCAAGGGTAAAATAAAATAATAAATTCATGCGAAATGCTTAAAAAATAAAATCATTAGAAAATAATTAAGGGTATTTGTGAGCATCAAAATTATCATAAAGAGATAGAGTAATAATATAAAGTCCCCCTTTAAATAACAATATTATGTATTGTTGAAAACAAAACTTGCTCAACAATATCCCCCTTTTTGATGATCACAAAACCCATAAGAAATAATTAATGAAATTAACATAACTTAAAATTAATTACATAATGTTTTGAAAATTTGAAAAGATAAATACAATATTAATGTATCCCTTTTATTTATCCATGTTTTAATTTTTCCCAATAAAATGAATTACTCCCCCAAACTAAAAGATGTTGTATTAATACAAATTTCTCCTAGTAAAATAAAATATTGCATTTATCCAAATTTCTCCCCCTTTTGGTGATATCAAAAATAATGATAGAATATAGAATAGAACACCGATTAATTTATAACTAAACATAAGTAAAGAGTATTGTTAACTGTTTATCAATAATTAAATCTGGAGTACTGGAATATATAAATAAATATAGTAAAATAAATAGAAAGAAAGAAAAAGATTTTCATTAAAAGTAAAAAATAGATACAATGATGATAAACACAGGAATCAAGGTTGTTTGCACTGAACAAGTAGGGTTTATCATCTTTGGATTGTAGACTTGATTTCTGCTAACTGTTATCTAAACCTTTTCATTAATTCATCACCAAGATGAATAATAAGATTCCTGACCTCTTGATTCATATGAATATCTTCAATGAGATTGAATCTGAAAAACTCGTGAAGCCTTTCTTCTTTATCCATAAACAAGGACAACATCTCTGTGAATTTTTCTAAGAAAGAGCAAATTCCTGGATCACTAGATGTTAACTGATCAACTAAGAATTTCTGATTATCTAAGATAATAGATAATGGAGCACTGTTTCACTTAAGATCTTGAAACCTATCATTCATGTTTCTCATTGCAGCTATGATAACTTGAAATCTTATGATTAAATCAGGTGAAGTACCCTGTGCATGATTCACATTCTCAGGCTCTGTGTGATGTAGCAGTACTAAAGGTAATGATTCAGCATAAGATTTTACCTTTTCCTTGTCCTGAGTAGGTTGATCCCCAGATTTTCCTCAGATTCCTTTCCAGACTCTTCCATAGAAAAATACTCTTGACGAACTTCTGTGTGAGCTTCAGAAGCATGCTCATCAGGAACATCTGCAATTTGTATGTTTAATGGAATATCTAAAATGATATCCTCTTGAGTTTCCTGAGGTCTGGCCATATCATCACCAGGCTCTGCCTCCTTTTATTGTTGATGTATAGTAGCAACATCATCTACATCCTGTTGTTCTGATCTTTCAACTACCATCCTTCCATGATCAGGATCTGTAACAGTGACATTTTTTTCTTGAGGTTGTTAAATAACCTTTTCTCTGAAAAATCTATAAGAGAGTAAATTTCTTGTAGTTAAATCATGGGATGTATATTCCTTAGTAATAGGTGTTTTACTTTGAGTTTGAAGTCCCTCCTGACTTCTTTCTTCCTCAATTTCTTCTACTTCAAATCTGATCCTTCTTGCCACAGTGCTGACTCTTGATTCAGCTTCTCCCTCCTTGGACTTTGCAGATTGAGCTTGAGCACTCTCTGATTCATCATCTTCTCCTACTGTCAAAAGTTTTCCTTTGATAGTACTCAAAAAATGGCCAATATTTATTAAAGTTCTATCATTAAACACAATACTGTGATGATAGTGTACTCTGGAATCCACCAGTCTCACCATGTCCTTCTTAAGAAAAATCTTAGAAATAAATGGACCAAAAGGATAAAAGTTCATTTGGGTATCACTCTGATAATAATATCTTAGGTATTTAACCATATACCTAGGAAAATTGAGTTTGAAATCACTGAGAAAAAGACACATTATATACATATCGGGATATAATATCTTTTCCATCTCAGACATCCTTAGTGCAATCCCTATTTGCACAAATTTGACCAAAATTTTCTGATCAGGCTCCAAATCCTTGATAATCATTTTCTTTACAGTCTTAAAACCAAAGTGAAACTAAATAATGTCCTATTATTTATGCACATAATCTCTAATACTTTTCAAATCGAAATAAAAAACTCCCTCACGAGGGAAGTTGAGAATCTGACCAATTTCTTCTAACGAGATTGAGAAATACCTATCCTCTATCTTAGCCATCATACTGTCCTCAGTATCTCCCAGACTAAACTGTACATATTTGAAGATGTATCTATGTTCTACCTCATACAGAAATTCCGTATTTTCACTGTTGAACGTCTGTTCAAGGTTCTGAAATGATAGTGCTTGTTTCAAGAGTAGATTTGTCTGAAATAACCAGTCTAGATCGATTACCTTTCCATATAAGATTTTTCTTCCTTTAGAGCATTGTCTCTTGGAATTTCTTGTCTCGGCTTCACTGACTCTTTTAGTCCTTACCATCTCTGCGAGAATCTCTGAAGGTTTCAAGGTTAGGGTTTTAGTGGTTCAAAGATTAGGGTTGACGAGTAGAGGTGCGGGTTTTGGGTTCGAAAATGTTTCAATATAAATGAAATTGTTTAGAAGTCGAAAGGGTTTCTGACAACCTTGATTCCCATGTTTTTAATAAGCATTACATATATTTAAAAATAAATAAAATAGATTAATCGAGGAAAAGAAACTTATTCTATTTGAAAAACAAAATAGCTTAATTATATTAAGAATAATTAAAATAAAGAACTACTATAGTAAAATAAAATTTTATTTAAGTTTAAATAAACCTAGATCCCCATTAATAAAATCAAACATTGCTGTGAGAAGTGGTTTAGTAAAAATATCAGCTAATTGAATTTCAGTACTTAAAAATTACAAAGATATATCTTTTTTAAGAACATGATCTCTTAGAAAATGATGTCTGATATCAATATGCTTAGTTCTAGAATGATTAATAGGATTTTTTGAAATATTTATAACACTAGTATTATCAAATAAAGTAGGAGTATTATTAAAATTTAGTCCAAAGTCCATAAGAGTGTTTTTCATCCACAACACCTATGCACATCAACTGCCAGCAGAAACATACTCTGCCTCAGCTGTTGACAGGGCAACTGAATGTTGGTTCCGACTTGACCATGACACTAAAGATTTTATTAAAAAGTGATAAGTTCCTGAAGTGATTTTTATATCTAATCTAAAACTCCCAAATTCTGCATCTAAATATGAAATCAAATTAAAATAAGAAGTTTTGGGATAAAGAAGAGATTGAAAAATAGCTCCTTTTAAATATCTAAAAATTCTTTTAACAATAGTTAAATGAGATTCTTTAGGATTTGATTGAAATCTTACAAAAAGACATACTGAATACATTATATATGGCCTGCTAGCAGTAAGATATAATAAACTACTAATCATACCTATATATAACTTGTTGTCAACAGATTTTCCAGTTTCATCCAAATCAAGTTTTATATTAGTACACATAGTAGTTGTTTATGTCTTGCTGTTTTCAAGTCCAAATTTCTTCAAAAAATCAGTAATGTATTTGCTTTGATTCAAAAACATTTCCAAAATATTTTTGATGAAGTTTAAGTCCTAAAAAAAAAATTTAGTTCTCCCATCATACTCATTTCAAATTATTTTTGCATTAACTTTGAAAAATCCTGACAAAGGGTTTTATTAGTTGATCAAAAAATTACATGATCAACATAAATTTGAACCAACAAAATATTATAATTCACAGTTTTCTTAAATAGTGTTGGATTTTCCATTCCAAAAATAAAATCATTTTTCAAAAGAAAAGAGCTTAATCTTTCATACCAAGCTCTAGGTGAAGAGAAGGTGTGTTTAATACCCATATTTGAGCCGAAAGAATTAAATTTCTGATTCTCAAATTCTCTACCATGATCACTTCTTAATGAAATTATTTTAAAACCTTTTTCATTTTGAACATCTTTACAAAAACTTTCAAATAAAGTAAAAGCTTAATTTTTAAATTTCAAAAAGAAAATCCATGTAAATCTAGAATAGTCATCAACTAAAACATATACATATAATTTACCAGACAATATTGATACTCTTTAAGGTCCAAAAAAGTCCATATGAATAAGTTCTAGAGGTTTAGACGTATAAATTTTGTTAACATATTTGAAGGATGATTTGTGTTTCTTGCCAAGTTGACATGCATCACAGAATCTGTCACTTTCAAATTTGAGTCTAGGAAAACCAGAATCATTAAATCATATACATTACAATGTCCAAGACTCCTATTCCAGATCCAGGATTCTTTTATTTTAGTAGTTAAGAAATTTACTTGTTGTTTACACAAGGAATTTAAATCCAGGGTATACACATTATCAGTTCTTGGTGCTCTAAATTTAAGATTTTTTTTTAAAACATAACATCGATTTTTAGAAAAATAAACAGCATAACCATCATCACATAGTTAAAATATACTTATCAGATTGTATTTCAATACTTGTACATAAAGTACTTTATTAATTGAGACAACTTCTAAATCTCCCACTGTTCTAATACCAATGATTTTTCCATTTACATTGTCACCAAAAGTGGAAAGTCCACCATCTTTTTGAGTGAGTGTAGATAAATTCAATGAGTTTCCACTCATATGTCTTGAGTCGCCACTGTCTATATACCATATGTCCTTTTTGCTCTTGTGACCTGATCCCTACAAAGACATTTACATAGATTGCATTGGTGCCCATATTTTGTTGGGTTAAGTAGTGTTAGCTAGAAAAGATATGGGAATCCATACATGATTTGTTTTTCTAATTTCACATGAGTCAAATAGATCATTTGATATAAAAGCTTCCTTAATGCCACTTATTTGGGGTTGTCTTAAGAAACAATTTTTAGAAATATGTCCCCTTTTTCCACAGTAATTAAAATTTAGTCTTTTTTGCACTTGGAATAAAATAGTTTTTGTACATCTTGGGTTATTCACCTTTACTTCCAATTCCAAATCTCTCCATTTTAATGACATTTTCCCATTGAATTTATTTAAAGTATTTTATCCTTTAGTAAAAACAAGGGCTACATTTTTATAAGTTCCTACTTCAGTTTGAAGTAATTTTATCTTTGATTCATAATCTATATTGTTAGAATTAATTGAATCAAATTTTTCAGTTAACTCCTTATATTGTGTCATCATTGTATCTCTTTCATCAGAAATGAACTTAGGAATATTATTTAAAGACTTATGCTTCTTAAATATAGAGTCATATTTTTCTTTAAGCATATTGCATTATGCTGCAAGTTTTTCATTAGAGTATTTAGATTGATAACTAGAATCAGAAGAGTAGTAAGATTGTACCTCATATGTTTCTTCCATAAAACACATGTTGGCTTTCAGATTTGATTCGTCCTTCTCTGATTCTCAATAAAAAGTACTACTAGAGTCTTCAGATACACTCCATGTAGATTTCATGGATTTCTTGTCCTTATGCTCATAGTCATTTCTTTTGAAAAATTTCTTTCTTTTGTCTTCTTTTAGCTGAGGACAATCAGGTTTGATTTGCCCCATTTTCATGCATTCATAGCATCTGATTTCCTTGTCATCCTTTTTGAAGGATTTTCTAAAGCCCTTGTTCTTTCTATAGAATTTTGTGAATCTTTGGGCTAGCTAAGCCAATTCCATATTAGAATTAGATAAATCATAACTTTCTGACTTCTCTTTTACATTTTTCTTCATCTTTCTATTTTTTCTCTGTGATGATTCTTTCAAGGTAGTATCATCTCTTTTAATAAGAACTTCACGTTCATTAGCTTAATCTTCCATCTCAGATTCATACATGATTAATGTTCCAATCAGTTCTCTCATGGTTAAATCGTTGATAGGTGTCGACTGTCTAATTGCTGCAGATATTCCATTCCATTTTGTAGGCATAACTCTAAATACTTTTAAAGCTTGATCAGCTTGCTTAATGGGATCTCCCAAGCCAGTTATGTTATTGAAAATCTCTGTAAATCATCCATTAATTTGAGTAATACTCTCACCTTCAACCATTATGAATGTATCAAATTTAATCTTAGAAGTTTCATATCTCATTTCCCTGATATTGTTAGTTCCTTCATAAGAAACAGTAATAGTTTTCCACATTTCATATGCTGTTGGGATTTGAAATACTCTGATAAACTCATCAGGTCCTAGACCACATATAATTGCATTCATTTTTTTCGAGTTCATGTCATAATCTGCTTCAGTAGCTGCACTCCATGTTTCAGGTTTTTCTGGTATTTCATATGGAGTCAGAATCTTAGAATAGACTCTGTATCCAAGATTTTCCAGATAGATACTCATTCAAGACTTCCATAATCCATAGTTTTCTCTATTGAATTATGGTGCTCTGACCATAGACATTCCCTCTATTGAATAATTCATCTTGCTCTCTGTATAATCACTTTCAGCTCATTAAAGCTTTACCAGAAAGCTCAACCTTTGATAACAATTGTTGGATGGATTACACCAAATATACACAAGAGGGGGGTGAATTGTGTCTTTCCAAAAATCTTTATGAGATTGTGTTCTGCCATTGAACTTTAATCAGATAAAATGATGCAGCGGAAATTTAAATAGCAGAAATACAAGATGTATAGTGGTTTTGGGTACAGAATGCCCCTAGTCCACTCCACCAATGCTCTACTCCATGAGCTTGGTGATTTTCACTATCTGGTCCTCGTTCCAACAGACCAGTTCAAAACTGAGTACAAGTAGTTGACACCTTTACAATATAAGGAAAAAACAAAGCCTTATAGTTCAAACACAAACCTACTCAGCTTATTACGAGATGCTGGATAGTCAAGAAGTGAAAAGAAAGATTTTCATATTCTGAAAATACTTTCCAGATGTTCTTCACAATTGCAAAAACATGCAATTGACAGTAGATGGATCGTCGCCTTCAGAAATAATAATCTTCACATAAGAGACATTCTGAGTCGATCCCATTGCAGTAGATATAGAAATATAATTCACAACTTCAGTAGTAGAAAATTCACAGAAGATCTTCGTTGTAGAACAAGTGAATCTTCTCTTGCGATCCTTCCATTTTAACAAACAGAGCTTTGACACTCTTTTTGAACTAGCTGATCGGTGTGTTTCAGTAGTCTCTGTTTTTTCTTTTTTCAGAATAATCAAAAGATCACACACGATCAATAATTATTCAATGTAGTTTCAAAAATCCCATATAAATAAAATAACGATAAGAACTTTTCCTTCAAAATTAGATCCACAAAAGTCGCCTTTTTACTCGCGATATTCAAACATTTTAATTTACAGAGTAGTCGTAACTTCCATGAATACTCGGCATAAAAAGCTCCTTTTAATTTGATTATCAAATCATTGATGAAACATTTTTGAATCAGTCAAAATCGTACTTTAAAATCAGCTATAAATCTGGCTTCAAATCTTTCTAATAATCAGCGTATTGATCGTTGCATAAAAATATCGACTTTAAATTCTCCAACACCAAATGTACGGTTAGGTTGAACTGTATGCGTCCTCTGAACGTAAGGTTTATGAAGTAGCCTTCAAGCATAAGGTTCAAAATGTAAGGTTGATTCCAAACATAGGGTTGGTCATCCATACTTTTCTCTTCAACTTTCAAACATATGGTAAAAGATCCATACTTTTAATTGATCCATACTTTTCCAAGAATGTATGGTTGTTTACAAAAGTAAGGTTGATGAACCATACATTTGAGAAACAAATGTAACGTTTAATATTTACGTACGATTCTCCTTCCATACATTCTTGATAACCCAAACGCAGGGTTACTTCCTAACGTAGGGTTCTTCTTCCATAATTTTCCCATAACGTATGGTTTTTTAACCATACTTTTTACTTATCTCAAAAAGTATACACGATTTTTATCCTTATGCTACGTTTGTCCACACAGGGTATGAACACTGTTTCCAGAAGACGCTCAAGTAGATTCCGAATAAGTAGCGAATGAATATTGTTTCTAGAACACACTAAATACGAATACTTTAGTAATAAATTCCCGTAATTTCAAGAGTAAAATAAAATAATAAATTCCTGCAAAATTCTTAACAAATAAAATCATTAGAAAATAATTAAGGGTATTTGTGAGCATAAAAATTATCATAAAGAGATAGAGTAATAATATAATCTCCCCCTTGAAATAACAATATTATGTATTGTTGAAAACCACACTTGCTCAACATCATGAACGTTAAAGGGGTTCACAAAGCATCCTGCCTCCTTGCTCCGCAGCAGGTTTGCGAACGTCAAATCAGTTCACAGAGTATCCTGCCTCCTTACTCCATGGCGGGTTCTTGTACATCAAATCAGTTCACGGAGCATCACACCTCCTCACTTCGCGGAAGGTTTGTGTATGTCAAATCGGTTCACGGAGCATCCCACCTCTTTGTTCCATGGTGGGTTCGCGAAGGGAGAGGTCTGCGCCAGCTACGGGGCTACAGGTCTTTGCGAGCGGTATTCCCGGGGCAGCCCTGAATACTTTCCTTTTCTTCTAGATTTTCCTTGATTTTGGCATCAACAATTAACTTAAATCAAGTTAAATTATTTTTACTCAAGTCTGATTATGTTTTTATGAATTTAATATGTTATGTCAGTATCTTACATCATAAGACATGTCTAAAAAATATGACTAAGTATGAGTCACCTTTAAGGTGGGTCACTGTCATTTTTAAGGCTGAGTCACATTAATGTGAACTCACTATTGGACATCTCAATGACAGTAGAAAATTTGGTAAGTATGAGTTACCATTGATATGGAATTACCATTAGGATGTCTTATTATCAACTATCTCATTGTTAACATAGATTCTGAATTCTAAAAAAGGGAGAGACATTGTTACTAAAATCATAGCCGAAAACCTATCAGAATTTTCACAAAGTGTGAGTCATTGTTGTATCAAGATACTGTCAGAGTGACTTACTGTTATCCAGATTTTATGCAAAGTATGAGATACTGATAATTCAAGTAACCATCAAGATGACCTACCATTAGAGAGACTTACTGATCTTGAGTCACCAATACTAGAATCACTATTTATGATTGTATAATGAATAATGTATAAGGCACCATTACCATACACCAAACCTGAGTCACCATTCCAACCCACCGTTCTAATTCATTGTTCAAATACACCATTGCAAGCCACTATTTTGAGACACCATCACTTCTTACATTGTCATTTAATTAATATTTATTTATAACAACAATATTTATGAAACTTATCAATAATAGTTATATTAATGAATTTGTTTGTATTGACTAGACATAATTTAAAAAATGTCAACTTATAGTATGAGGTATGAGGTGCCTTTATGTGATCTAGATCAGGCCCCTTGTCAGCTTCAGCATATAAATCTAACACCTGATCAAATAGAAAAAGTGGGTGGATAAGTCGCGTGCCAGATAAACACTCAAGAACTGCTAAATGTGGAAATACAAAGACACTATTGATAACATAGACTGAATAAATTTTTATAGCAACAAAAAATAGAAGAGAATAACTTTTCGATCAAATAATATACATCACTATAAACAGAAGTAAAAAAGCTATCTTGATGCTCTTTTTTTCTATATGATTCTGAAAGTCGACTCAAGTTGAATTCCAACATAATTTCTAGGAGTCGCAAGATGCATTGCCAACCACAAAAATCCTTCCAAATCTATTCTATTTATTTTTTATCTGCTTGTATACTGCCTTTACATTACTAATAGTGTGTGGGAGTTTGTTTTACGAATACACACTTACTCCTATGAAAAACTTGAAGATACACTGATATCTTCAAAAGATATCCTTTTACACATTACAATCCGACAAATAATAGTAGAATAAGTCCTTTTGTGTTCTGTTTGATTTTCCAATCCAATGATAACTATAGAAGAGGTTTAGTTAACCTGTACACTTGTGTATTCTGTTGTTTACCCCAATATAGGGTGTGGATCAAAGTTTATTTATATAAACTTCTTAGTGGAAGGTGATCAACAAGTAGAGAAGATTAAGTATCAACTTGAGACTAAACCTCTTGATTAAATACCACTATGTTCTTTCAAGTTTAGTTTTCTATATTTGTGTTAATTTAAATCTGAAAAATTCACTTTAAATTGGTAGTTAATATTAGATAGTGTTTATATTAGAATTTTCTTTTGTAGATCTATTTAAAAATATAAATTAATAATTCATATTGTTTTAACCAATTACTAATCGCTCTTTGATAAATCCTTCAAATAATCAAATCTTTTATAAACTACTCCGTTGCGTAACTGGGATATTTTTTAGTTCAAATTGGGAAACTTTTTATTAAATGTTTTTGACAGAAATTTTTTAGGAACTTAATTCACCCCCTCTTGAGTATCTTACTCTAATGAACATTTGATATTAAAGGATTCTTACTTTTTGGGATCCATGGTTTGAAATATTTTCAACTGTGATGTTAGTTGTGTTTTAAAGATACAAAAAAAATTTCAATTCAAAATTTGTAGTTATTTTGTAACACCCCAACCCTATTTACCCAGAGTTGGTGCATTATTAAAAAACATTGGCATGATAAAAAAGATCAATTCTCAAAATACATATTAGTTTAGTAGATTTGGAGATACTAGATACATTCATTAGTCTTACATTACATTATAAAATGAAAAACTACCACAACATAGTCTCCATAGGCCACACTCATATTGTAACACCTCGACCCAAGTTACCCAGAGTTGGTGCATTATTATATAATATTGGAATGATCACAAAAGATCAAGTCTCGAAAGACCGATTAATTTAGTAGCATTGGAATTACTAGATACATTCCTATGGTTTAAATTACATCATAAAATAGAAAACTACAACAACATTGTTTCCATAGACAACACTGAGGTCCCATAGAGTATCCCTGCAGGTCCGTCATAATATACTTCTTTGTATCCTGGAAAAAATAAAACATAGAAAGGGGTGAGGTCAGATGCTCAGTAATGATAACAATATAGAGGAAACATTCATAAATAAGAAAAAATATTTAAGGTGATGTATAAGACTAAAACAAAATCCTTTTAAACTTATCCTTCAGCATAATATGGAAAAGACAAAATCAAATAATTCCATTTACTTATTCACATGGATATTATACTAGTTCAATAATCACATGCAATATCAATAGCCACTTTCATAATGATAGGATTTCATAATGCCATACTTTCATAACCACATAGTCAAGGCCTTGTTTCGAGACTAAAAATAATATTTTTTCAAGGCCTTGTGCCAAGAAACTAGTTAGTCTCATGAGACCTACCAATGCATCGAGGATCTATAGAAGGCTCCACCCTTCACTTACTAAGTCCAATGCATTCCTCATATGAAAAGGTTTAAACATAACATAAACATTCGTATTAAAACAAGAATACGAAATGTCAATACTTTATCCACAAACCATGAATGGTATAAAAATAACACATACATAGTCAAACATATCACAAAACCTTCAATAAAATATAGAAGTTTTGTATCATAGTAAATCAACTTCATATAAGCTTAAAATCCATCAAAGGATATTGAGCTAGATGAAATCAAAACTTTTTTCAGAGAAATATCTCTTTCTATTTTGAAATCTTTAAAAAGTAATATAATTATAAAAGAAAACATTTATTTTGAAAATATTTTTATAATATTTTATGGGAAACATTTATGATTTTATAATGGTGGAAAATAGACATGACCACCGTATAAGTTAAAAAAAATACATTCTTACCATAATTTTTTCGAAAAGGCCATAAAGTACCTTTTTTGGAAAATGAAGAAAAGATTTATTTCAAAACCTTTTACAAAAAGTAAAAAATGGTACAAATGAATTTAACCTATAGTATAGTAAATATTAAAAAAAATTTGAAATACATTTTTACAAAACATGGATGTGGATGATAAAGAGGTCCTAGTAGATACTTACATAAAAACAACCTCGGATATTAAAGAGATTCTGAAATTAAAACTTAACTTGTTCTTTTCCTTGGTCGAGGGTTGGTTAACCTTTTCTATAATAGTGAAATAAATTTTATTAATTATAAAAGATTCATTTACATTAATATGCTATCATATATGATCTTTTAACATTGCTTTGTTAATAATATCTTAGTATTAACGTTGTTTCGGGTGTTAACTTATTCATTTTCCTTTATATGATTTGTTACATAAGTAATGTTTTTTATGGATAGGATGTATCTTATTCATATTAAAAATGATATTAAGTCTTTAAACATTATTTTGAATCAGGTAATGAAAATTATTTTTCAATGGATTACAATGGGGAATGAATCTCATTGCGTTCGTGGAGATGGTAATCTGTACGTACGCACGAGAGACAATATCATTATATTGATATTAAAATAACATATAATTGGATGTTATATCATATATATAGAATAATTAATATGTTATAGTAATTATTTACATCAATTAATCATAATTATTATACCCATCAAAATAATAATGTATTGAATAACAATTACACCACGACGTGGAGACGGTAAGCCGTACGTACGTACATATGGTGACTTATCATTCAAAAAAAATGAATATAATAATGAAATGGTTGTACCATAATTATAATTACATAATATTATATATAATATACTGGATTTATTATTTTATAATGGAAACAACAAAGAAAAGGGAAGTGGAAGAAGAAAGGATATTGAAAGAGGTGATGAAATATTTACCTCTTCTTCGGGTTCTTCCTTTTGATTTGATCAAAATGACTCCTTAAGCTGGATTAATGACTAAAATAAGGCCTCTAGGATGAAGGGAGGGAAGTCTAGAGGGTATTTAGGTAGGTTTTGGCCTATTCAAATGGCTTGAAGGTGTGAATTTGAGGTAATGGGGAGTACACTTTTATAAGAGGGGCGAGGGGAACCTTTAGAAAAGCTACAAATATTAGTTAATAATAAAATCATTTTCGGTTTTTAATGGCTCCAAAATGAATTATTTAAAGGATAAGGTGGATATGGGCCAAAAAACAATCAACCAATAGGTTTTAGATAGGTTGATTCACTATATTAACCTTATCTTTTTGATTTAACTCTTAGTTAAATAGTTTGACATTTACCATGTCTCTTTGAATTTTTATATTATATGGTTAATAAACATACTCTATACTTCCGATAAAAACCAAAGTGGTTCATTAATGATACACCTACCATTATCTATGTCGTTTGGATGATCCTTATATTTTTAGTAAAAGAAAATAAATTAACAATATAATATTTGTTTTAAAAACGCTTTTATGTCAATTTTAAAACTATTTGGTATTTTGTTTTTGCTAAATTTATAACAGCATTATTAATTAGAAAAAAATTCATCTAACCAACCCTAATATGTCATATTAACCTAGAAAATTAATTTAATTCATAAAAATCCTCAAATTACATTTATTTAGATATTCATAATATCAATTATTTTAATCTTTCATTATTACGGTAATTACTGCATCATCATTGTGTCATAAATAAATTTAATTATTTATTGTCTAAAAAATATAAATAAAATACCATTATGTAGATAATATTTTTAGATTTCTAATTAATATTTATAGTCGAATTTATCTTATTTGTAACCCAATATTAAAAATGTTTTAGTTATTAAACTTTGAATTTAACACTTTAAACTCTTTTGAAGTAAATAATAATAAATGTCCTAATCTAATCCAAGTGTACCTAAAGGATCATATTTTATTCATAAGGATGTTTTTGGTCGAATTATACTTATCCAACAGAATTAGGACATGTGTTATGGTAATAATAATATAATTTTTACCTTTAATTGCTCTATTTACTTTTAACCGTGGTAAATAAAAGTAAAACATTACTATTCACCAATTTTTTTTCATCTTATTGAACCAATTTTTACTTAATGGTATCAACCGTGTCTCTCAGATTTTTGAAATTCAACACACAGAAGCTGTAAAATTAAGTTTTATGTAAATTTGGAAATCCTACTAGGAGGTGGGGAAAAGACGGAAAAAAGTTCGATAAAACATTTATTATTATAAACTAATTCCAATGAATTACATTGAAGCTATATATAGGTATTATGTATCTATTTTGAACAAAAATATATTTAAATAAAATAAATAATTATTTAAATAAAAATTCGGTTTTAAATAATAACATAATGTTTTTACTATTCATCAAAAATTGAAAGTTTTAAGAAAAATACCAAAATTTTTCCCTAAGCTAATTTTGATATTCTAAATTCAAAAATGAAGTCCATTTTACCAAATTATAAACATAGAATCTGAATTTATTAATTTAAAATTAATTCCTGTTGTCAAAACCAAAAAGCGTATTTTTAAGAAATAATAACTATCGAAAGATTGACACTCGTTTATGTCTAATTTCATAGTAAAATTACATAAAATGACCATAATTGGATTAAATGGTAAAAATATAATCTATTTATACTTCCAAACCATTAAAATGTATAATTTAACACTATAAATTATTTTTATTAAAAAAGTTGTTTTCAGTTAAAGTATTGTATTTTTCACTATTCACCAAAATATTAATGTTTTCAGAAAAACACCAAAAATTTATTGAAACTAAATTATTATGTCCCAATTCTAAAGAAGAATTTTATTTTGTCAAATTGAATATATAAAAGTTTCAAATATTTTATTTAAAGACGGTGTGCCATTAAAAGGTGGTAAAATTGCATTTTTTGGAAAAATACTTCTTTTATCTAAAAAAATGAATTTGTTCTTACATTATGTCTATGAAACTCACAATATCGATTCTAAACTTATAAGTATTATATAAAGTTCAAAATTCAGTTAATACTATTTATAACCTCTTTTGAACGGCTTGTTTGGTAAGTCATGGTGCGCTAGAACTTGGTGTTGAGTGTAGTGAATGTTATTGAATTACTTTGAAAAAATAACGTACTATGAAATATTAAGGTGTTACATTATTTCCTCCTCCAATAAATTGCGTTCTCTCAATTTGAAATGGTTTTTCTTAAATAAAAGGTTGAAAATAGAAAATACCTTTGTGGGAAAACCCACATCGGAAATTGGGTTAATAAAATTTAGTCCTTATAAGAGGAAAAGGGGAATGAAAAAGTCATCACCAAATTATGATATCGATTAGGATAAAATTGGTGGAAATTAGTGACACATAATTATAGGAAAACATAAATATTTATAGGGAGTGAATGAGGTTATCAATCCCAAACAGTTCTAGAATTGAGGGCCTCAAAGCCATCAATCTTGGATGGTTTAAAATATCATCGGTTCAACAGAAATAAGGTATTTGGATAACAAAATTTTAGTTTTAAGATCCCTTTATTAATGTTTAAGAATTAATTTCTTCATAGAAGAAGAGAATAAAGAAAAAAATATATATATTTGACAAGTAGAGTTCCATCCTTTAACTAATTTCTACCACAAACTCATCTTTCACTATAAAGGATAATAGAACATAAAAAACTATTATATTTATCCTATTCGTATAGGGTTCCAAAAAAATGAATTTATAATTCATATACTAGACCTTTTACAAAAATACATTATTCAATCCAGGACATCACGTGGGCCATTGGTAGGTGATACACTCTTGTTTCCCTTCGGTTGCGGGTTAAAGTCTCGTGGCCTTGTCGGAAGCGACAGGTTGCCACCTGGCCTCCGAGTTGTCCTTTTTATTGAAATTCAAAAATAATCTCAAACTATAGTTACCCAAAATAATTATGTCCAGACTCACATTCCAAAATTTATAAGGATGGTATACACAATGAAGATTCCTTTTTCCACATAATAACATCTGAACACCTTCATCATGTATTCTTTTAAAACACTACGAAATCATGTGTTAACATAAAACCTTATTGATTACATTCATACTGTATAATTCCTTATAGAAAACTTGATATACTTATTTTATACAAAAATGTTGTAAACTACAACAATGATACAATATACAAATCATTAATTAGCTTTAAGTTAGTCAAGAATATCCAATATAATTTATCCAAATCAATCATATATTATTTCAAAAATCACTATCTCGGTATCAGAACCATATTATGGTTTATCTTTCTTTCAACCATATATTTTCCAAAATTTATTCTCCTATTGAGTAACTTTTCTTGGTTCCACATAGTCTCAAGTCCTTAACAAAATAGTACTGGAGTGAAATCCTTATATACTCTATAATTCTTATAACATGTACATCATTAATACAATACTCAAATGACATAATACTTTAACAAAAAAATAAGGAATCTAATAATTCCTCTTCATCTTCGGTAGTCTCATAACTTTATTATTATCCAATAGCTGCATTAAGGGTTTACTCTATTGACTAGTACATTGATTCACGTAGCGTACCAACCCCTTGCTGATGAAGCATTATGCATTTGAAACTTTTTTCTTACCCTTAAAATCACGTACTTGGTGTCCTTTTTATCCACAATTATAAAAAACTCTCATTCCCTTCAAGCATTTACCATGGTGATTCCTTCCATAGTTATCACATATGGGAAAATACCTCTTTACCCTCTTCCCATTATCCATCTTTCTCTCTTCCATACTTTTCTTCTTTTTCTTCCCTTCAAATCCATAGGACTCAAAGAATTCTTTAATTATCTTAATAACACATGATAATATTTATTTATATGTTGAGAATACATGGAAGACTATTTACCTTCTAAATATTGGCTTAATACCGTGAAAGATATGATCCTTCTTACTCTTTGGATCATATGTATTGCTAGAGTTCACATACCTTCTACTGGGTGGCATTTCTATACAATGGCATACACTAGGACAGTTTATGAATTGCAATGAATAATTCCAAACTTGTAAAATACCTAACATAAATTGAACACTTTATGGATATAATCCATAATCATAAAAATATTTTCTTTGAGAAGGTATATACCTGTATGTCCTTCATAATGATTTTTAAAGAAAATGATAATTATCCTAAGAATATCCCCTTGGAGTGTTGTATCCAAGAGTGCAACAAGGCCTGTTGTCATGCACTAGTTCATATTCGATTCTATCTTAAAGTAGTGTTTTCGGGTTTTACCCCTAGGTACATTTGTGACAGAGTCGCCTCTACCTGCTCGTATCCAGACATTGATGTATTTGCTTGTAAAACTCACAAAATCTCTACAGTACCAAAATTCTAGGATGTTCTTCTATACTAATTCTTAAAGTCTATCTTAGGGCTATGTTCTCTAATGAGAGTTTATCTAAATATTGTTTCCAAGGTTTGTACTAAACTTCCTCTGATACCAACTGTAACGCCCAAAACCTAGTTACCCAGAGTTGGTTCATTATTAAAGAACTTTGGCATGATCACAAAAGATCAAGTCTCAAAAGACCGATTAGTTTAGTAGCCTTGTAAGTACTAGATACATTAATAAGGTTTACATTACATCATAAAATGGAAAACTACAACAACATTGTTTCCATATACAACACTGAGATTCCATAGACTATCCCTACATTTCATTCATAATATACTTCTTCGCATCCTGGGAAAAATAAAACATAGTAAGGGGTGAGCTCAGATGCTCAGTAAGGATAACAATATTGTGGAAACATTCATAAATAGAATAAACTTTTAAGGAAATGTATAAGACTAAAACAAAAGCCTTTTAGACTTTAACTTCAGCATAATATGGAATATATAAAATCAAATAATTCCTTTTAATTATTCACATGGATATTCTACTAGTTGAATAATCACATGCAATATCAATAACCACTTTCATAATGATGGAATGCATAATGCCAGACTTTCATAACCACTTAGTCAAGGACTTGTTCCAAGACTACAAATAAGATTTTTGTCAAGGACTTCTTCCAAGATAGTAGTTTGTCTCATGAGACCTACCAATGCATCTAGGAGCTATAGCAGGCTCCACCCGTCACTTACTAAGTCCAATGCATTCCTCATATAAAAAGGTTTAAAAATAACATAAACATTCGTATTAAAACTAGCATACAAAATTTCCATACATTATCCATAAACCATGAATGGTATAAAAACAACACATCCTCATTAAAAAATATAACAAAACCTTAAATACAATATTTATTTTTTTATCATAATAAATCAACTTCAAATAAACTTAAAATTCATCAAAGAATGTTGACATAAATGAAATCAAAACTTTTTGTAGAGAAATATATCTTTCTATTTTGAAATCATTTAAAAGTAATATAAATATAAAAGAAAACATTTATTTTGAAAAAACTCTTATAAGATTTTATGGTAAGCTTAGATGATGTTATAACGGCAGAAAATAGCCATGCCCACCGTATAAGTTAAAAAAAGACATTCTTACCTTAATTTTGTCGAAAAGGTCATAAAGTACCTTGTTTGGAAAAAAATGAAAATATTTATTTCAAACCATTTTATAAAAAGTCAAAAAATGGTATAAAATAATTTAACCCATAGTATAGTAAATATTAAAAAAAAATTGAAATAATTTTTTAAGAAACATAGATGTGGATGACAAATATGTCCAAGTAGATACTTACATAAAAACAACCCTGAATAATAAAGAGATTGTGAAATTAACCCTTATCTTCTTCTTTTACTTTTTCAAGGGTTGGTTAAACTTCTGTATAATTGTGAAATAATTGTTATTAAATTATACAAGAATCATATACATTAATATGATATCATATATGATCTTTTAACATTTCTTTGTTAACAATATCTTGGTATTATCGTCGTTTCGGGTGTTAACTGATTCATTTTCCTTTATATTATTTGTTACATAAGTAACGTTTTTTATGGATAGAATGAATATTATTCATTTTCATAATGATATTAAGTCTTTAAACATTATTTTGAATCATCTAATGAATATTATTCTTGAATGGATTACGATGGGGAATGAATCTCATCGCGTTTGTGGAGACGGTAATCCGTACGTATGCACGAGTGAAACTATCATTATTTTGATATTAAAATAATATATAATTGGATTTTATATCAAATATACAGAATCAATATAATGTTATATTTATTAATTTCATCAATTACACATCATTATTATCCCCATCCAAATAATAATGTATTGAATAACAATCACACCATGACGTGGAGACGGTAAACCGTACATACGCACGTATGGTGACATGCCATTCAAAGGATGGATATAATAATGAATATGATTGTACCATATTTATAATTAAATCACAATATATAGAATATACTGGATTTATTATTTTATAATGTAAACAACAAAGAAAAAGGTAGTGGAAGAAGAAAGGAACTTGAAAGATGTGATGAAATATTTACCTTTTCTTCAGGTTCTTCCTTTTGATTTGATAAAAAGGGATCCTTAGGTTGGATTTATGAATAAATTAATGCCTCTATGATGAATGGAGGAAAGTTGAGAGGGTATTTGGGCAGGGTTTGGCTGATCCAAATTGATTTGAATCTGTGAATTTGAGGGAAGGGTGGGTGCCGTTTTAAAAGAGGGGTGAAGGGCACCTTAGAAAAAGCTAGAAATATTATTTTATAATAAAATCAATTTCTGTTTCTAATGGCTCCAAAAATAATTATTTAAAGTATAAGGTGTATATGGTTCGAAAAAACTCAACCAATAGGTTTTAGACATGTTTGGGTCACTATATTAACCTTATATTTTATATTTAACTATTAGTTAAATAGTTTGAAATTTACCATGTCTCTTTGTATTTTTATATTATATGGTTAATAAACTTACTATATACTACCAAGAAACCCCCTAGTGGATCATTAATGATACTAATATAATTATCTAAGTCATTTGGCCGAAAATTATATTTTTAGGAAAAGAATATCAATTAATAATATAATATTTGTTTTGAAAACTCTTTTATGTCAATTTTGATACTATTTGGTATTTTGTTTTTTCTTAATTCATTATAGAATTATTAATTCCAAAAAAATACATATAACCAACCCTAATATGTCATATTAACCTATAAAATTATTTTTATTCATAAAAAGTGTCAAATTACATTTATTTTTAAATTCAAAAGATCAATTCTTTTAATATTTTGTTCATACGGTAATTACTGCATCATCATTGTGTCATGAATAAATTTAATTATTTAATGTCTAAAAAATATAAATAAAATAAATTTATGTAGGAAATATTTTTATCTTTCTAATGAATATTTATAGTCGAATTTATCTTATGTGTAACTTTATATTAAAAATGGTTTAGTTATTAAACGTTGAATATAACACTTTTAACTCTTCTTGAATTAAACAATAATAAATGTCCTAATCTAATCCAAGTGGACCTAAAGGGTCATATTTTATTCTTATGGTTGTTTTTGGTCGAATTACACTTATACAATAGAATTAGGACATGTGTTAGGTTAATAATAAAATCATTTTTACCCTTAATTACCCAATTTACTTTTAACCGTGGTAAATAAAATTAAAAAGTTACTGTTCAACAAAAATTATTTTCATCTTATTAAACCACATTTTACTTACTGATATCAACCATGTCTCTCTGATTTTTGAAATTCAACTCACAGAATCGGTAAAATTATGTTTTATGTAAATTTGCAAATGCTCCTAGGGGGTGGGTAAAAGATGGTAAAAAGTTCGATAAAAACATTATTATTATAATCTGACTCCAATGAATTACATTGAATTTATATATAGGTATTATGTATCTATTTTGAACAAGAATAAATTTAAATAAAATAAATAATTATTTAAATAAAAAGTCGTTTTAAATAATAACATAGTGTTTTTCACTATACATCAAAAATTGAAAGTTTTAAAAAAAAAATACCAAAATTTTACCCTAAGAAAATTTTGATATTATGAATTCAAAAATGAAGTCCATTTTACCAAATTCAAAACATATAATCCGCATTTATTAATTTAAAATTAATTCCAATTGTCAAAACCAAAAGGGGTATTTTTAAGAAATAATTACTATCAAAATATTGACACTTGTTTATGTCCAATTTCATAGTGAAATTACTTACAATGACCAAAATTGGATTAAATGGTAAAAATATAATCTATTTATATTTCAAACCCATTAAAATTTATATTTTAAAACTATAAATTATTTTTATTAAAAAATCTGTTTTCAGTTAAAATATAGTATTTTTCATTATTCACCCAAATATGGATGTTATCAGAAAAACACCAAAAAATTATTGAAACTAAATTCTTATGTCCCGATTCTAAATAAGAAGTTTATTTTGTCAAATTGAATATATAAAATTTTCAATTATTGTATTTAAAGAGGTTTCTCCATTAAAAGGTGGTAAAATTTCATTTTTTGAAAAATACTTCTTATATCTGAGAAAAATGAATTTGTCCTCACATTATGTCTAAGAAACTCACAATATGGATTCTAAAATTATAAGGATTATATAAAGTTAAAAATTCAGTTAATATTATTCATAACTTCTTTTGAACGACTAGTTTGGTAAGTCATGATGCGCTAGAACTTGGTGTTGCATGTAGTGCAAGTTATTGAATTACTTTGAAGAAATAACGTACTATGAAATCTGGGGCTGTTACACATATCCCTTAGACTATACTGGATGGTTATTCAAAGTATGCTTCTTTGCATCCTAAAAAAATGAAACCTAGAAAGGGGTGAGCTCAGATGGTTAGTAAGGATAACAATATAGTGGAAAATTTCATAAATAAGCATAAAAATTTAAGGCAATGTAAGACTATAACAAAATCCCTTTAAATTTGAACTTTAGTATAATATGGCAAAGATAAAATCAAATAATTCCATTTACTTATTCACATGGATAGTCTACTAGTCTAATAATCAAATTCAATATCAATAGCCACTTTTATAATGATGGAATGCATAAAGCCAGACTTTATAACCACATAGTCAAAGCCCTGTGCCAAGACTACAAATAATAGTTTGTCAAGGCCTTGTGCCAAGACACTAGTTTGTCTCATGAGACCTACCGATGCTTCGATGAGATATATCAGGCTCCACCTATCACTACCTAAGTCCAATGCATCCCTGATATGAAAAGGTTTAAACATAACATAAACATTCATATTAAGACTAGCATATGAAACGTCAATAAATTATCCATAAACCACGAATAGTGTAAAAATAACACATCCACAGTCAAACATATCAAAAAACCTTTAATACAATATGGAAGATTTATATCATAATAAATCAACTTCAAACGAGTTTAAAATCCATCAAAACATGTTGACATAGATGAAATGAAAAATATTTGTAGAGAAATATCAATATCTATTTTGAAATCATTTAAAAGTAATATAATTATAAAATAAAACATTTAATTTTAAAATATTCTTATAAGCTTGTATGGGAAGCTTTGATGATGTTATAACGGCGGATAATAGCCACACCTGCCATATAAGTTAAAAAAAATTCATTTTTACCTTAAATTTGTCGAGAAGGTTATAAAGTACCTTACATGAAAAATGATGGAAAAATTCCTTTCAAAAAATATGTTGTCAAATAAGGGTATAAATTAATTTATCCCATAGTCTAGTAAATAGTAAAAATGTTTTGAAATACATTTTTAAGAAACATGGATGTGGATTATAAAGAGGTCCCAGCAGATACTTTCGTAAAAACAACCTCAGATAATAAAGAGATTGTGAAATTAACCGATACCATGTAAATTTCCTTAGTTGAGGGTAGGTTAATCTACTGTATAATGGTGAAATTATTGTTATTAAATTATAAAATAACCATATACATTAATATGATATCATATATGATCTTCTAATATTGATATGTTAATGATATTTTAGTAGTATCATCATTTCGGGAGTTAACTGTTTCATTTTACTTTATATTCTTGGTTACATAAGCCATGTTTGTTATGGATAGGATGTATTCTATTCATATACAGAATTTTATTATGTTCATAAACATTATTTTTAATCATAAAATGAAAATTATTCTTGAATGATTACATTGGGGAATGAATCTCATCACGTTCGTGGAGATGGTAATCCATATGTACGCACGAGCGATAATATCATTCTTTTGATATTAAAATCATATATAATTGGATGGTATATCATATATACAGAATCATTATCATTTTATAATTTTTATTTACATAATTTATACTCATTATTATACCCATCCAAAAGATGAAGTGTTTGAATAACAAACTACACCACGACGTGGAGACTGTAATCCGTATGTACGTATGTATGGTGACGTTTTCATTTATAGGATGGAGAGAATAATGAATATGTTTGTACCATTTTTATAATAACATATAAGTATATAGAATATACTAGAGTTATTATTTTATAATGGAAACAATAAATAAATAGTAAGTGGAAGAAGAAAATAACTTAAAAGAGGTGATGAAATATTTACCTCTTCTTCGGGTTCTTCCTTTTGATTTGATCAAAAAAGATCCTTAGGTTTGATTTATGACTAAAGGAATGCCTCTAGGATGAATGGAGGAAGTTTGGGAGGATAATTGGGCAAGGTTTGGCCGAGAAAAAAAGGCTTTGTAGGTGTGAAATTAAGAGAATGGGAAGTGCCCTTCTATAAGAGGGGTGAGGAGCACCTTAGGAAAAGATTAAAATATTATTTTATAATAAAATTATTTTCTATTTATAATGGATCCAAAATGATTTATTTCGAGGTTAATGTTAGGATAGGTAGAAAACCACTCAACCAATAGGTTTATATATGTTTGGGTCACCATATTAACCTTATCTTCTAGATTTAACTCTTAGTTAACTAGTTTGACATTTACCAGGTCTTTTTGTATTTTTATATTATATGGTTAATAAACATACTATAAACTATCAAGATAACCCTAATAGGTTTATTAATGACATATATAATATTATTAATGCCCTTTGGATGAACCTTATATTTTTAAGAATATTATATCAACCAATAATATAATATTTGTTTTAAAAACTCAATTATATCGATTTTGACATTATTTAATAAATTATTTTTGTTAAATTCCTAACAACTTTTTTTTACTTCGAAATAAATTAATATTTTCAATCCTAACATGTCATATTAACCTATAAAATTCGTGTAATTCATAAAAAGTCTCAAATTACCTTTATTTGGATATTTATAATATCAATTATTTTAATATTTCATTATTAAGGTAATTACAACACCATCATTGTGTCATAAATAAATTAAATTAATTTATGTATAAAATTTAAAATAAAATATCATTATGTATGAAATATATTTGGATTTATAATGAATATTTATAGTCTAATTTATCTTATGTACAACCCTATATTAAAAATGGTTTAGTTATTAAACTTTGATTTTAACTCTTTTAACTATTCTTTAAATAAAATAATAATAAATGTCCTAATCTAATCTAAGTGGAACTAAAGGATAATATTTTATTCATAAGGTTGTTTTTGGTTTAATTACACTTATAAAATAGAATTAGGACATGAGTTAGGGTAATAATAATATCATTTTTACCTTTAATTACCCAATTTACTTTTAACCATGGTAAATAAAAGTAAAAAGGTACTATTCACCAAAATTTATTTTCATCTAATTGAACCAAATTTTTCTTAATAATATAAACCGTGTCTTTCATAATTTTGAGATTCCACTCACAGAAGTGATAATATTAAGTTTTATGCGAATTCTCAAATTCTCTTTGGAGGTGGGTAAAAGACAGTGAAAAGTTCAATAAAATTTTACATATCTAATATTATTACAAAATTACTCCAATGAATTACATTGAACAAATATAGGTAGTATATATATATTTTTACCTAAAATAAATTTAAATAAAATAATTAATTATTTAAATAAAAAGTTGGGTTTAAACAATAACGTAGTGCTTTTCACTATTCATCAAAAATTGAAAGTTTTCAGAAAAAATACCAAAAAGTCACCGTAAGCTAATTTCGATATTCTGAATCCAAAAATGAAGTCCAGTTTGATTGATAAATTTTATAAAATTTCAAAAAGTGGGTATTACTATTCATAATAGCTAGTTTGATTGGTCACGGTGTGTTAGAATCTTGAAGTTGCGTACAATGCAAGATATTGCATTATTTAAAGGGAAATGTACTATGGAAGCTTGGGGGTGTTATATTCTTCCCTCATTCAAATAATTTCGTACTCGAAATTTTTATAATAATACCACACAAAAATATTCAGGTGGTTCTTCATCATAAGTTCCCCTGGTTCCCACGTAGCCTCTTCCATCTTATTGTTTCTCCATAAAACTTTTACCAGACGAGTCGTCCAGTTTCTCAACACTTGTTCTCTTGTATCATGAATTTTGGCAGGCTCTTCACAATAAGACAGATCAGGTTCCAGTTCAATTTCCTCATAGGTGAGTACATGCGTTGGGTCAGGCATGTATTTTCTCAACAGTGATATGTGGAACACATCATGAACTTTGGATAGACTTGGAGGCATTGAAAAATGATAAGCTACAACTCTAATTAATTCTAGAATTTTGAATGTCCGATGTACCTGGGACTCAATTTACCCTTTTTACTAAAACATAAAACATTATTCCATGGAGATAACTTCAAGAAAACATGATATCCTACCCGAAATTCCAAATCCTTCCTTCAGTTATCGACATAGCTCTTTTTCCTAATTTGGGATGCTTCGATGTGGGTTTGGATAACCTTAACCTTTTCCATTGTTTCTTCAACAAGTTCTGGGCCTACGAGATTTCTTTCACCAACATCATCCCAACAAGTTGGTGTACAACATCTCTTTCCATATAACGCGTCATATGATGCCATTTTAATACTTGAATGGAAGCTATTGTTATATGAAAATTCGTTCAGAGGTAAATATTGATCCCACATACCTTGAAAGTCATGTGAGCAAGATATCAACATATCTTCTAAGGTTTGAATAGTACATTCTGATTGTCCATCAGTTTGAGGGTGGTAGGCAGTGCTCAAACATAGTTCAGTATCTATGGCTTTCTGAAGACTTTTCCAGAATCAACATGTAAAACTGGGATCATGATTAGAAACACTAGATAATGTTACTCCCTGAAGTCTTACAACTTCATTAATATATAGTATTTCTAGACATTTAAGTGGTAAAACTTATCTTATAACAAAAAATCTGCCAACTTGGTAAATTGATCAACAACGACCCATATTTCATCATTCATTCTAGAAGTATTTGGTAGCCCCATGACAAAGCCCATCGTAATATTATCCCATTTCCACTCATGTATGGGAAGAGGTTTCATGACCCCTCCCGATTGTTTCCTTCCATCTTTCACTTGTTGAAAAACCATACATCTTGACACAGAATCAGAGATCTTCCTCTTCATGTTGTCCCACCAAAAATGTTCTTTCAAATATCTATACATCTTGGTGATACCAAGATGTATAGAGAAATTGGAGCTATGGGCATCATCTAAAAATTCTTTTTTTAGATCCGGTATATCGGGAACACTAAGTCTCTTCCAAAATTTCAAAATCCCATCTTCATATATGAAGTCACTCAATCTTCTATCATTCACAGCTTTAATATTATTTTGAAACTTCTCATCATCATCCGAAGAACTTTTTATCCTTTCTAGTAAAGATGGTTTGGAAACCATTTGGAAAAGTATTGATGTTTCACCTTCCATGATTATTCCCATATTCATTTTCACTAGATACATGAAAATAAGATCCCATTAAACTCTCATCTTGTTCAAAACCCCATGATCCTTTCTGCTCAAAGCATCTGCCACCTTATTTTCCTTCCTCGGGTGGTAGTATATTGTGCAATCATAATCCTTGGGTAGTTCTAGCCATCGCCTTTGCCTCATGTTGAGTTATTTTTGTGTTAAAATATACTTTAAAATCTTGTGATCAGTATAAATCTCACATTTTTTACCATAGAGATAGTGTCCCCATATTTTCAGAGAAAATATTTCAACTGATAACTCAAGATCGTGAGTAGGATAGATTTTCTCTTGAATTTTTAGCAGTCGTGATGCATAGGCAATAACTCTATCATTCTGCATAAGGACACAACCAAGTCCTTTATTTGAAGCATCACTAGAAATATCAAACCCATCGTTCCCTGAAGGTAGAGTGAAGATAGGAGAAATTAATAATATTCTATTCATTTCATCAAAAAAAATTTCACACTCTTTTGTTCAAAAAAATTTAACCCCTTTACATATGAGCCTTTTTAATGGGTTAGCCAATCGAGCAAAATTATGGAAAAAATGCCGATAACAACCTACTAAACCAATAAATCTGCTTACCTCAGTTATAATCGTCGGTGATACCCATTCGTGGATTACCTTGGTCTTTAAAGGATCAAAATATATTCCATCCTTATAGACAATATGGACAAGAAAAGAAATATCTTGATGTTAGAATTCACACTTGCTAAACTTCCCATGTAATTCATTTCTTCTGAGGGTTTTCAGAATGGTGCACATGTGATTTTCATGATCTTCATAGATTTTGGAGTATACCCAGATATCATCAATAAATACCACAACAAAGTAATCAATATATTCCTTGAAAACTATATTCCATAGATCCATGAAAATAGAGGGTGCATTGGTCAGCGCAAAAGGCATTACTGTAAACTCGTAATGCCCATACCTAGTTCGAAATGTTGTTTTCTGAATGTCTTCCTTCTTCACACACAACTGATGATATCCAGATCAAAGGTCAATCTTTGAAAAATATTGACCTCCACGAAGTTGGTCGAATAAATCCTTAATGCGAGGTAGGGGATACATATTCTTTATTGTTATATCATTGATCTCCCTTTAGTTAATGCACAACCTCATAGATCCATCTTTCTTCTTAAGAAAAAGGATAGGGGCTCCCCATGGAGAAACACTAGGGAAAATAAATCCCTTATTACTCAATTCATATATTTGTTTCTTTAGTTCCACTAATTCCAAAGTGGCCATTATATATGGGGTTTTTGATATGGGCCTTGAACCCGAAATTAAATCAATGCAAAACTCAATTTTTCATTCTAGAGGATGTCCAGGTAAATCCGCTGGAAACACACCAGCATATTCTTGCACAATAGGAATGTACTCTATTCGAACATTATTTTCCTCACCTATAGTTATTTCATTATCTTCTTCCCCAATAATTGAACTTAGTAGATCTACTGGTGGTGGATCTAGATAAGAATCATGTGGTGAGGTTTCTGCTCTAAAGATAAGGTACTCCTTATCATCATCAAAAATTGTAACCTCCTTCTTACAATAAACATTCACATAATGGTCCAAAATCCAATCCATTCTGAGGATTATATAAAATTCAATCATGGGTATGACGATGAGATCAGAAGATAAGGAACATTTATATGCTCTAATGGGAACTCATTCACAAAACCTTGTTGTGATGTTAGTTACCTTAGGAGTTTTGACTAAAAACTACGTTGTTAAGTCAAATTGAAATTATCAAATTTTATTATAAAACCGGGAAGATATGAAATAATGCAATGATCCAGAATCAAATATAGAATTTTCTAAACTTGATGAAACCATTAAATTACCCGCCACCACGTCTTTCGGAGCTTCAACCTCAGCAGTTGTGATATCATTAGCTTGGCCTTTCTCCCTTGACCTTTTTGGAGGTAAGTTCTCTTGGCGTTTAGGACATTCATTTTCAAAATTCACCCTTTATCTATAATTATAGAATTAAACATTAACAGCCTCTTTCTTCCCCTTTCAATCGCATGCTTGGTGGCCCTTTTCACCACACTTATAATAGACTCTCATTCTCTTCCGGCAAGTACCGATGTGTTTCTTACCAAATTTACTACAGGATGGATATTAAAATTTTCCCTAAATCCCCTTATTTCCATTTCCAGAGTGTTCAAAAGATCTCTTCATCTCCTGCTTTATATTAATGTCATAAGACTTAGAGAATACTTTTTCTATCTTGATACCACATGAGACAATATCTTCATGCTAGATCTAGATATTGGGTGTTAACTGATTCGTTTTCCATTATATGCTTCATTATGTAAGCCATGTTTTTTATGGATATGATGTATTTGATTCATATACAGAATGATATTATGTTCTCAAACATTATTTTTAATCATAAAACTAAAAATATTCTTGAATTATTATGATGGAGAATGAATCTCATCGTGTTCGTGGAGACGGTAATCCGTACGTACGCTTGAGTGACAATATCAATATTTTGATATTAAAATTGTATATAATTGGATTTTATATCATATATTCAGAATTATTATCATGTTATATTAATTATTTACATCTTTTATACTCATTATTATACCCATCCAAATGAGGAAGTGTTCGAATAACAAACTACACCACGACGTGGAGACAGTAATCTGTACGTATGCACGTATGGTGACTTTATCATTTATAGGATTCATAGAATAATGAATATGGTTCTAAAAATTTTATAATAACATGAATTTATATAGAATATACTGGATTTATTATTTTAGAATAGAAACAACAAATAAAGAGGAAGCGAAAGAAGAAAATAACTTGAATGAGGTGATGAAATATTTACCTCCGCTTCCGATTCTTCCTTTCGATTTTATCAAAAGGCTTCCATAGGTTGGATTTTTGAATAATTAATGGCCTCTAGGATGAATGGAGGAAGGTTGTTAGGATATGTGGGCAGGGGTCGGCCAATAAAAATGGCTTTGGAGGTGTGAAATTAAGAGAATGGGAGGTTCCCTTTTATAAGAGGGGTGAGGGGCACCTTAGGAAAAGATTAAAATATTATTTTATAATAAAATCATTTTCTGTTTATAATGACTCAAAAATAATTTACATCGAGGATAAGGTTGGGATATGTCTAAAAATAGTCAACCAATAGGTTTTAGATAGGTTTGGGTCACCATATTGACCTCATCTTTTAGATTTAAATCTTAGTTAAATAGTTTGACAATTACCATGTCTCTTTGTATTGTTTTATTATATGGTTAATAAACATACTATAAACTTCCAAGAGAACCCCAATTGTTTCTATAATGACATATATAATATTATTAAGGCCCTTTTTAAGAACCTTATATTTTTAAGAATATTATATCAACCAATAATATAATATTTGTTTTAAAAACTCAATTATTTCAATTCTGACACTATTTAATAAATGATTTTTTTAAAGTCCTAAAAACTTTATTACTTAGAAATAAATTCATATATTCAATCCTGTCATGTCATATTATCCTATAAAATTATTTTAATTCATAAAAAGTCTCAAATTATATTTATCTGGATATTTATAATATCAATTATTTTAATATTTCATTATTTAAGTAATTAATGTATCATCATTGTGTCATAAATAAATTAAATTATTTAATGTATAAAAATTATAAATAATATATTATTTTGTAGTGAATATTTTTATCTTTCTAATTTATATTTATAGTAGAATTTATCTTATGTATAACACTATATTAGAAATGGTTTTGTTATTAAACATTGATTTTAACTCTTTTAACTATTCTTTAAATAAAATAATAATAAATTTTCTAATCTAATCCATGTGGACCTAAAGGTTCATATTTTATTACAAAGGTTGTTTTTGGTCGAATTAAACTTATATAATAGGATTAGGACATGTGTTAGGGTAATAATAAGATCATTTTTACCCTTAATTACCCAATTTTCTTTTAACCGTTGTAAATTAAAGTTAAGAGTTTCTATTCACCAAAAATTATTTTCATCTTATTGAACCAAATTTTTCTTACTAATATCAACCGTATCTCTCGGAATTTTGATATTCCACCCAGAGAAGAGTTAAAATTATGTTTTATGCGAATTTGAAAATTCTCCTAGGAGGTGTGTAAAACACTCTGAAATGTTCAATAAAATTTTATATATGTAATATTATTACAAAATGATTTTAATGAATTACATTGAACATATATAGGTATTATGTATCTATTTTGAACTAAAATAAATTTAAATAAAACAATTAATTATTTAAATAAAAAGTCAGTTTTAAACAATAACGCAGTTTTTTACTATTCATAAAAAATTGAACATTTTTAGAAATATACCCAAAATTCACCCTAAGCTAATTTAGATATTCTAAATCCATAAATTAATTCATTTTTATTGATAAATTTTATAAACTTTCAAAATGTGGGTATTACTATTCATAACTGCTAGTTTGATTGGTCGTGGTTAGTTAGAATCTCAAAGTTGCGTACAATGCAAGCTATTGCATTATTCAAAGGGAAACTTACTGTGGAAGCTTGGGGTGTTACATCATTAAAACTTGTTTTTATTAATTAACAAGGATAATATATAGGAAGGTGTTTCTACCAATGAACCACCATATTTCAGTTGCACAAATTATGCATAGTGGAAAATCAAAATGAAAATTCAGTTAAAAATAATGGGGGTTGAAATATTATCCTCTATAGTAAATGAATTTAAGATTCTTACGACTACTGGAAACACTTGGGATTACCCAAATATGTTATCCTATAATATTAATTTCAAATAAATGAATATCTTATATTGTGATGTAGGTGATTAATAATTCAATAGGGTTTCTGCATGTAAAACAACCTTTGAGATTTGGGACACATTATCTATTTCTAATAATGGATCCACTAATGTTATGTAAATTAGGATTAATACATATAATATTAAATATGATAACTTAAAAATGAATAATGATTATCCTATCTATGAAATTTACCTCAAGTACAATGAGATTGTAAATACACTGATTTCACTAAGAAATAAAATCACTTTAAAAAAATGATCATGAGAATCTTGATATGTATTCAAGAAAGATGGAGATGGACCTAAATATCAATTATAGAATCTTGTTACATCTATAAAATACCTATAAAGTAGATTATTTGAAAAACTTATGATGTAAGAGGAAGAGTTGAAGGTTAATGTAGAAAAACATGATGAACCTAGAAGGAAGTTAGTGGCTTTGAAAACCACTATATCCTAGACAAAAGGAGAGATTCATTTTCCTTCTAAAATTCATAGAAATCAAGATTCATCAATAGATAGTGTTGTGTAAATTTGTCAATTTTCTAGTATATTTAAGAAATTATATAGAAAGAAGATGTTCTTTAGAAATCATAGCTATATAGAAAAATATAACAATAAAGGTAACTAGAAAAAATATTGGAAGAGAAGTGAGAATACCTGTGATATAGTCTGATAAGAAAGTAAATGAAAAGCAAATGTGAAGTCTGATAACCCAAGACTGAAATATAAGAAGAAATATTTGGCTAAGGTTGGAAAGTATAAAGAGTCTATGAATTCTTCATAGAGTGATTCTAAGGACAACTCTAGTGAATCTAAATCATCTCATGATGAAAAGGCTTAAAAATACAACATGTGTTTTATGACAAATGAATATGAGGTAACCATAGAATCTCCTACACATAAGTCTTATTATTATAAAGTTGAATCTGAATATGAAAATTATGAATATATTACTAATGAAAAGATCTTTGAATACTACAAAATTTTTAAGAAATAGAATAATGTTGAACTGCTCAATGAGAGTACTAATGTTAAACTTTCTAATGAGAAATCAAAAAAGGGTTTGGAAAAATTTATAAATGGTAAATATAACTTAGTTAAAATTTTTTGAAAATAATTTTCTCTTAACTGTAATACACTCATTTATTATCAAACTTTATAATGAAATTTTTTTAAAAAAATTTCAATCCAAATATGGAAAATTAAATTTTACGCCAAGATCCGAAAAATTTTCTACAAGTTCCAGAACATGAAAATACTTTACTTCTTATAAATATTTTGGACCTAAAAAAGATTATTTTTATAAAACTTTTCAAACTAATTGTATGAAACTGATGAAGAAAATTTTAGTTCCAAAGGCCTTAATTACTAATATTACGATAACCAAGAAAATCTGGGTAGGAAAGCCATTTCTTGTTTAAACTATTTTTGTAGGAATTTTATTTGAAGTGTTCTTCTAAGAACATGTGGTACTTGTATATAGGTTTTTCAAGACACATTATATGGGACTAATCTAGCTTCAATAACCTCAAAAATATCCTTGGTGGACATGACAACAAGGGTGATAATGAAAAATGGAAAATTATTGGCCATAAAAAAATCGATAACCCTAAATCAGTTTTAATTTATGATGTTCTTTTTGTTTATGGTCTAAAGTACAAACTTCTAATCATTTAATAGTTATGTGATGATGGATTTCTTGTAAAATTTGATAACTATACTTTTAATTTTTTCAATTCTAAAAATGATTTAGTATTTATTTATTTTTGAAATGAAGATGCTTATGTTGTTAATTTGGATTCATTAGTCTCTCAGAGTTTTTATTGCTTAAGTTCCTTTTATAAAGAGTCTTGGATCTGGTATTGGAGACTAATACATTGTAAAATTTTATATCTTATAAAGTTAACTAGAAATTTATTAGTATAGGATCTACTTAAACTAAATGTTTCAAATGAAAAAGTTTGTAATCCTTTTAAAAAAGGAAAACAACATAAATTATCTTTCAAACCAATGAAAGAAGTTTCAATTTCTCAACTACTTGAGTTGGTTCACATGAATTTTTTTAGAAAATCTAGAGTTTAAATTTTAAATGGGAAGCTCTATTTCTATGTTCTAGTAGACGAATTTTATATGTATAACTGGACATTATTTTTTTCCAAAAAGAGTGGGGTTTGTTCTTATTTCAAAAAGTACGCTAAATCATTATAAAACATATGTGGAATTAGAATCAAAACATTAATAAGTGACTGTGGTCATGATTTTTAAAATCCAGAATTTGAATATATTTCTTCCAAAATTGATATATTCGTATCTTCTCTACTCATAAGACACCCTAGTAGAAGGTAGTTGTATAGGGGAGAAATATAACCATGCAAGAGATAACGCAAACTATGCTTAATGAATATGACCCACATGTTCATTTTTGGGTAGATTCTATGAATAGATCATTCTATATAATCAATAGAGTTTTAATTAGACCTATCTAAAATAAAATACCTTATTCCCTATATAATAATAGAAAACAAAATGTTAATTACATTAATGTTTTTGGTTGAAAAGTATTTATTCTCAATAAAAATATAATCTTGAAAAAATTGCCTCCAAGAGTGATGAATGAATTTTCCTAAGTTATTAAATATCTTGTAAAGACTATAGAATTTTTAATAAAATAACCAAATGTGTAGAAGAATATGTTCATGTCATGTTTGAGGAAATAGGTCAACAATAATCCAAAAACTCCTTATAAAATTATGAGGATAATAAGTCAAATATATACTTAAATCCTAAATCTTCTCATTTTTTGGTTAAACAAGCAGAAAAAATCATGTTCTGGAAAATTTTCCGACTCTGATGAAATAGACCCCAACCCTATATAGTAACCCGAAGTAACCATCCCCTCATTTTCTAGATATGTTATAACTCTTAAAAAACATAATTTAGATGTTTCAGTTGGAGACTTATATAAAGGAACATAGACCGTAGATTCTCTTAGAAATCAGGTTGAACATCATGTCTTTTTTCCCCGAATTGAACCCAAGAACATAAATGATGCATTAAATGTTTAATTTTGGATGATGGATATGCAAGAAGAATTAAATAATTTTTAAAGAAACAAATTATGTAAAATTATTGATAGAACCAAAGACACCTTGACCATAAGCACTAAGTGGGTGATTATAAAAAAAGTGAATGAAGTTGGAACTATAGAAACAAATAAGCTACATTATTGGAACAAGGTTATATTCAAGAAGAAGGAAAATACTATGAAGAAATCTTTTCACCCTTAGCCCGACATGAATCCATTTGAATACTTTTATCTGATACATTATATATGAATTTTAAATATTATCAAATGGATGTCAACAGTGAATTCCTAAATGGGTATATATTTTAGGATGTATTTTTTGAACAACCCCTTGGTTTTACAAATCCTAATTTTCTAAATCATCTTTTCCAATTAAAAACATATTTATAGGGTTTAAATCAAGTTCCCAGAGATTGGTATGATAAGCTTATCACTTTCCTTATTTCTAATGGGTCTTCTATAGGTATATCTTATCCTACTCTTTTCATAAAATGAATTTCAAAATATGTTTTATTTGTTAATATATATGTTGATGATACTAGTTTTGGATCTTCAAAAAATTATTTATGTCTTGACATTTAAAAAATCTTGCAAAATGAGTATGCGATGAGTTTAATTGGTGAAATAAAATTATTTATTGTATTTCAAATTTATCAAAATAAAAAAGGTATTATTTTAAATCAAAGTAAATATACTAAATATATTTTAAAAACTTTTTGATTGGGTAACACTAAAAGTAATGATACTCCTATGAGTACCACCAATAAATTGGACCTTGATGAAGATGAAAAATTAGTGGATCAAACCAATAACAGAGGAATGATTGGAAGTATTTTCTACTTGAATTCTAGCCACTATAATATTTTGTTTAGTGGGGGTATATGTTCTTGATTTCAAGAAAATCATAAACAATCACAAATACTTGTTTTTAAAAGAATTTTCAAATACCGAAAATATACTAACAAATTATGAATTTTCTACCCCAGAAGACAATTATTCGACTAAGTTTGTTATTATGATGCTTATTTTGGTGGTAGAAACTTATATTGAAAAATAAACTTTGGAACATGTCACATTTTGAGAAATTATCTTGTTTCCTGGTGTAGTAATAAACAAAATTTTGTTGCATTATCTACTGCAAAATCTGAATACATAGCTACTGGTAGTTGTTGTGCTCAAAATTTGTGGATGAAGCACACATTAATAGACTATGGATATCAATTTAGGAATGTCCCTCTAAATTGTGACAATAAAAGTGCCATTAGAATTTATAAGAATCTATTTTCTCTTTCAAGAACAAGTCCTATTGATGTAAGAGATCACTTTTTGAGGGACCATTATCGAAAGGGTGATATGACTGTTGAATTCATTAGCACTGAACATCAACATGATGATATTTTTACAAATCCATTATATTCAGAGAGAAAGAGTTACACAATACATGAGTTAAGGATGATCAATTTTGAGTGTCTGACTATTGATGACTCACCATCGGGACTTACTATTGGTGACACAACGTTATTGATGTATGTAGTTTGATCTCTGAAGTTGTGATTGGACACCAAATGACCAGACATAGAATTTTTATCTTCATTAATGGATGAGTTCTTCATGATACTAATTTGAGAAGTGTGAAGTATACCAGATAGATAAAGATTATGATCACCAAACAAAGTCACATCATAAAAAATAATTAAATATTAGTGGATAGATAAATTTGGAAAAAAATGGAAATATCTATGAGAAAGAGAAAACCAAATTGAATAAATTTTATGAGTCTACCCAATGAAAATAATTATAAAATAGAAATCTTGAGGTTATTGACAAAAAATAAAATCATTTCTATAAGGAGGATAAATCAATTAAGTTATACCATATATAGAGAAATAAAATTTCCCCACCTCAAGAATTATGATGTCATCAAATAGAGAAATGAAAATTCCATTGGATGATCATAATATATAAATATTTCAAAATTAAATTATTTGAGACCATGAGACTAAAAAAACATGTGAAGGGCACTAGATAAAGAAATTTATTGTTCGATATAATAAACTAATAAGATAAATCAAATTATACAAATATTTTTTTGTAATTCCAGGATGTATGATTTTTTTTACTTTTAGTAGATAGATAAACATGAGAGTTTTTACAACATTCAGAGGTTTTAGGAGCTTTAAAAACATTATAAAGTCATTTATTATTATGACATTGAGTTTTAATTTCAACGATCTTAAATATTTCTAAGATTTGAGTATGTTATGAATATCATTGATTTTGATATTTGAGTAAGTTATTATAATGAATTTTGACTCTGAATTGTTTGGTGGATTTAAAGGTGGTCCAAAAAAGGTGACTTGAGAAGGGAATTAAATTTGGAGCCCATTATTGTTTCATAATTTGTGGAGGAAGTATGAGTATATAAAGGGTACTAGGATCATTGTAATTTGGTGTCATTATTTTTACTATTACTTTTACTAGATATAGAAGTTATTTAAATTTATGAAATAGAACAATATGAGTTGAAAAACAAGATTATACATGGTTATAGAAGAGGAGAATTTGATATAGGAGTGTTAGAAGAAGATTTAATAGATATTGTAGTACCATATAGAAGAATTATGTGATAGATAAAGTGAATAAAACCCTGATTCATTGGATAGAGGAGATTCAAATTGAGGTTTATCTAATGTAGGTGCTTCAGACCAAGTTGTATCATATAGAAGAAGTAAAATATGAAGATGCATCAAACAGATCACAGTAAAATGAGGAGAATTTTACATAACATACCCGATGGAGTATTATTGGTTGAAAAATTGACTGTGTGGTTTGAGTATTTATAGTTCTTTCATGATCAGCATGGGGTTTCAATATCTAAATGATTTTTAGATGTTGTTGAATATCTTGAATAAAGTTTACACAGAAAAACCCGATCCAACTTACTTTTGTATGAAGACCATAAAAATAAGAAGATTTTTCTACTTCATATCAACAAATAATAAAGAATATCTTTTAGTTGGGTTATATAATCAGTTGTTAAAGAGGCTCATGGTTGGGGAGTATAACTAGTAGAGAAGGATGATGAAAAATAAGGACAACTAGGGTTATAACCAAAAGTTAAAAAATAGTTGGTCACTAGGGGGTAGAACTAGAGTTAACTGGAGAAATGATTACTGGTAGGTATAACCAGTTACTTTTCCGTTGCAATACTATTTAAATTATTGAATAATCCTTGTTGGGGGATATAATCAACATGGAAAGGAGTAATATATCACATTTAATTTAAACCATCTAAATATAATTTACTAATCTATAAAATCGTATTTACTTCATATGAGTTGTGGTTTTGAGATATCATTGAGTGTACTAAAATTGTAACAAGTTTTAGAGATTTTATTTTTGAGAAGAAATCATAATATAAAGTGATCACTGATTCACCCAACCCTCTCAGTGATATCACACTGATATGACCACTTCATTTTAAAATTAAATTGATTTCAAAAAGATATTTTTCAAAACTGAAATGTTTTTATACCCAAGGAGTTTGTTAAGGGTTGGTGGTGTTGAATAAAGAAATAGAAAGTGTTTTTTAATGAGAGTGAATTTTTATAAAAGGTTTTTTATGATGAAAATATTTAAGGTACTTTGGTAATGAAAATAGAGGATTTTCATAAATTTAAAATGAGTTGAAATATTTTAAAAGGTGGTTATTTTAGGAAATATTGATTTTGGGGAAAATGGAGTTTTTGAAAAATTCATTCCATGTCTATGGTTATAGAGGAAAATTTTTATATGATTTCTTTGAGTGAGATGTGTTTTGAGAGTTGATTTGGTTTGTGATGGATCTTTTTGATTTTATTTGGAAAACAAGGACTAACGGAGTTCACATTTCATGTTATTTATAAAATTATTCCAAGAGAAAATTTAAATAAAAGTTGAAAGTTCATTCATTGGGCCAATAGTCCAGATTGATCATGAGATTTCTTATGAGTGGTTTTTCCACATGCTAACTCTACCAAACTCATGGTCGAGTGGTGGAGCTATGTTCTTCCCAATATTTGGACTCCACTAGGTATTCATGAATCATTGTGGATTTATTCTTGGATCAAGGATTTCTTTTTTCCAAATCAAGTGGAAATATTGTTAGAAACAATCTCACAAAAGGATTTTTGGGTAGTATTTACTGACAAGGTTAATGGATGATACAGTTCAATAAGTCAAATGAAGGAGGATCTCATGTTTGGTGAAGCATAGATTAACAAATAATAGGACCATTTTAACAATCTAGATAATAATAAAATAAATTAGTTTCATTTTTAATAGTATTCCAAAATTATGTAGTTATATTAGTTATAAATATATTAAGTAATTATTAAAATAAAAAATAAATTTTATTTATTTAAATAATTTCTTATAATATTTTATTTAAAAGTTTATTTTTCAAATTATAGAATTTTAATTTGACAAAAATTAATTTATTTTTCAAATTATTCATTTCAAAATTATCTTAGTATATATTTTGGATATTTTTTTTGGAAAATATTGATTTTTCTATGAAAAACTAAAAATATTATTTTTTATTTAAGGAGATATTTTATTCTAAGAATATTTATATGGTAAAATTATGTATTGGATTAGTTTTAAATTTTTATTACTTCATTTTGATTTAAAATAATACAATTATGTCTTATAGAATGTATT
Source organism: Viscum album (assembly GCA_963277665.1). NCBI lineage: Eukaryota > Viridiplantae > Streptophyta > Magnoliopsida > Santalales > Viscaceae > Viscum > Viscum album. The sequence goes on from OY728152.1 coordinate 1,296,689,565, forward strand.
TTATACTTGAATTTAGTAAAAAACATTTTATATTTAAAAGGGAATTTTATCAAGAAAATATTTTAAATGAACTTTTCCAGTCTAATTTTAAACTAAATTCATTAACTTTGGAGTTTTGAATTTTGAAAAATCGATTTAATATTTGTAATAATTTTGTCCAAATATAGTAAATATATCCCTCTTTTGGTCAATTTTAGCAGAAACCTTAGTAAGTTTTATTACCATAGAAAATATTAAATCTTGTAATTTATGTTAAAAATAAAATTATAAAAACGATAAAATGTCCCAAAAACATACATAAACCTTATTTTATGAGTATATACGACCATAATCATCGAGTTGTCAAATTTATGACCTTTTGGGACCACATGGATGAGATTATGACCATTATAATATTTTACATGATGAAATTTCAAACATATCACACTCTTATTTTCAATAAGTGTAATATTTCTAATAGGGTGTTTTAAGTGAAATATTTCTAATATTTCTTAATACATTAATTAATGAATTTTTTTAAAAATGAAATAAAAGATATTAAGAATATTAAAATATAAATATTTTGGGATAAATAATGTGATAAAATAATTTTATAGATTACCATGACATGTAATAGATATAATAAAACCTTTGGTTGTAATTTTACATATTTTCTTGATATTATTAAAATTAATGAAATGAAGAGTTCTAAAAATTGACATTATGGATATTTTGATGTAAATAATATATAATTAAATACTATAAAATTTATAAAAATATTAATTTTTTATGTGATTATTATAGTGTTTTAAATGTAAACCACGGTCCAGTTATGGATTTTTTTTCATTTTCTAGTAACTATATTAATCCACAAAGTGTTAAAATCCATGTTGTCATGATAAGAATTGGAGGGGTTTAACAGGGTTTAAAACCAAACATTAAGTGAGTAAAAATAGTTAAAACCTATCTAAATATTATTTTATGAGGGTATTTAGACCAATAATAATATCTTATTATAATTAACTAACTTTTTAGCCATTTGGAAATTAAAATCAATTTATATCGATTTAATATTTTAAGAAATTATAAGAGTTTCCTCCCCTCTCTTATAAATGGGAAGCTCTTCTTGTCATTTACTCACACATATAAGATTATTTGTTTCAGTTTATCCCTACAATAACTACCTTAATAAAATAAATAAAAAAATTATATAGGTATTGGTATAAGAATAGTACTATTCATAGATGTCTTATGGTTTTAAGAAATGGAGGTTTTCTAAAGAGAGGTATAATTTTTAACAATATGATTTAGTTTTGTTTCTTCTTACAAATCACAAAACCCCATATTAAACAAAGATAACATAAAAACTATAGTATCATACATATTCTTGTATTTTATTATTTTTGGTACATAACCTATATTCATCTCTATTTATGTCAAATGGGAAACAAAACCATCATTCATGTGTACGGAGGGCTACCACCTCACGAATCGATGTAATTTGTTTTCCATAACTGTCTTTAAAGACTATTGATAATGATGTAAATAATTTTTGTATATAATATTAATGAAATATTTATCATTCTTTAAGAAAAATCATTTACCTTGTTTCCATTCCATTCACTGAAAAATGATAATATCGTTTGTGCGTATGTGTGGACTACCACCCCCACGTAGCGATGTGATTTATTTTTCATCACCACATCAAGTGAATTATATTTAAAACTATATTTTGAGATTAAATATGATATTTATGATTTTATTATCATTATTTATAGATAAAATGATTCTTATATTTTTTCCATTATGATCATTGAAAATTTTAAATGTTACTCATGCATAAGCATTAACTACTATGTCCATGATCGTAATTGAGTTCATTTTTCATAAAAATATTTAATTAATGGATTTAAAAAGTATAATTATGCTATAAAAATGATAATTATTTCATTATTATTATTTTTTATATGATAGAATGATGACATTTTTTACCATAGTCAACTTACCAAAGCTATTTTTGACTTATATAGAAAATATCATGAAAACCTCTCACATGAACATAAATGATTATGTTATTTTATATAACTTGTAAATAAGTGATATAGATATAATAATAAACATGAAAAAGGTTATTAATAAATAACATTATTAACATATGTTTATTGTTTTAGTGGATAATTAATGTACGTGATGAATCGAACTCAAGGTATGAGACATTCATTTAAAATTTATGTTTTTAATGTTTCCATTTTATCTTTACTTTTAATCCATGCACATTTTTTATAACAATGTTTTAAAAAAATGATCTTAATATTTTCATATGGGTTTTATATTAATTTTTAATATTTTTTAATTTTTAAAAAATGGTTTGAAGGTCATATTTTTATCATTTTCCAAACAGGGTACACTGTGACATTTCTCACAAAAATATGGATGAAATGTTTTTTAACTTATAAATAATAATCATATTTTCAAATATTCATTATGTTTTAATGATTTTAAATTTACATTATATGTTTTCATATTTATTTTTAAATAAAACGGTCTCTTTATGATGACTATAGTTTTTAGATTTTAAAAACGCATTTCTAAAAGGAAAGGGAATTTTTATATCCAAATGTGTTTTTATTTGGGTTTAAAAAACTTTTTTAAAAGGTTTCATGATGATTAGTTTTAAGAATAATTTTTTTATTCATGATATGGTACATTATTTTAGTGGGAAAAGTTGAGATGATATATATTAACTGACATGTTAAGACCCATTATAGCTCACAAGTGAGCCCGATATAGCCTATACAATGGTCTAAGCCCCATTATTACTCTTGAAAGATTGATGAGACCAATCTATCTTATAATAAGGCTGATCCCCATTATAGTTATCCAATTCAATGTGTAATGATTATATTATCGGGCGAATTATGTTTGTAGTTAGCTATATGGTTATTCTAATTTTAAGGGTTTTTAAAGGGTTTTATGTATGTGATTCTCTAAGTTACAAAAAGGGTTTTGGTTTTCATTTTATTGGTTTTAAAGATTTTTTTTGAGAAAAACATATGTTTTGTTTCATGTGGAAATTTTTTATTTCATAATATCCAAGAAACTTGATGATAAATGTAAAATATACATTAGTTTTCTTTTTTTTCACTAGACTAATTGATTAATTATTTTTTATGCTCCTTATTGAAATATTTTGTGCTCATCCCTTGTTTTTTAAATGTTTTTCATAGGGTTTAGGGATGAGTAAAGGATAAAAAGTAGTCAATTTTTATGTAATGAAGATTTTTAAAGAAAATAAATCTTGTTTTGTTTTAAAATATTCATATTGTGAAAAATGAATATTAAGTAAAAGTGTCTACTTTGTAATATTTAAGCTGTTATATATGATTTTGGACGTAATTAGCTAAAATACTAAACTAAAAAGATACCCAGGATTTTAATAAAGTGAAATATAGTATAAAGTCTCTAAAATATGTAATTATTAAGGATGATTAATTAAAATTGGTATCAAAGGAGAGTTTATATAACTTTTTATATTTGGTTATTTTCATTTGAGACTATCATAAGAGTTTTGGATACCCTCAATGGTTTATTATTTTATGGTTGGTCATAAGTTTAATTCTAAAAAAACAGGAATGAAATATAGGGAAATTAAATTTATTTTGTAGAAAATTTAATACATTACACAAATAGATGCCAAAAGAATGTTATTTTAGTGTCTTTGGAAACTTAAAACACATTCTCCTAACTCGGTGAAAGATATTCAACATCTACCATAAGGTTCTTCTCCTTTAGTTTTCCTAACAAAAACCTTTCTTTATGTCCTAAAAAACATAAAAAGGGTGAGCGGAAAGGCTTAATAAGGGTAAAACTGAATAAATTCAAACAAAAAATAAACATAACAATGTAAAAACATTAACATAAATTTTGAATACAAAAATCTTGAGTCATGAAATAAATATTGGCTGTTCATAAAGAAAAAATCATAAATGAACTTGAACCATGATACAATAGCATTGAAATAAAACATGGAGTTTTAGAAAACACATAATTATAGAAAATAATTTCCATATTATACAAGGCTCATTTACAATAACATAATATTATAAAAAGTCCATTACTAAACAGGGTTTACTTGTCATTTTAGCCCTGTATTTCTGAACTAGATTTACTTCCCATTCCAGTCCTATATTATTGAACCATATTTACTTTCCATTCTAGTCATGTATATATAATGAGAAATAAATATTTACCCAATTAATTGGAGGGAGATATAGGTCACACATGTAACATAATGAAAACCATACATATGTGTTCTAAAAAATCATAAATCATTTATCATATCATAACCCAAAGAATAAAATGGGTTTCTTAGACTTCATTCCATAATAAATTAATCCAGGAAAAACAAATGGATTTAATAAATAGTATTCCATAATAAACATAACAAAACATAAGAATAATATGGATAGTATACTTAAAAATATCCATAATCTTATATGGAAAATAATTTTGATAAAACAATTGAAATTAATTCTTAAGGAAAATATCCTCTCTTCTTAAAAAATGGTTTATTTTTATAAAACGCCACACAATTTTAAAAGAAAATAATTTCCATGAAAATATGTAAGAAAAAATCTAAGGGAAGTTTCATCTAAATAATTAATTATGAAAGTGTAAAAATCCATTAATTCCATATAAGTTAAAAAAATATTTTTGTCATACTTTTAACGGGAAAAGTCAAAAATTACCTCGTACCGAAAATGACACAATATTCCTTTCTTACCATTTAATAAAAAATCACCAATAGGTAAAATTGTATTTAAAAAATTATAGGAGATTATTTTGGGATAATTATATAGGAAACATATATATGGATGATAAATATACCCTAGTAAATACTTATGAATAAACAATATCAGATAATAATGAAATTTTAAAATTATCCCTTACTAATTATAATCAGTTGAATCATATGCTTCATAGAATAAAGAAATTTATATGCATATCATAAAATTAATAATAATAATCCTAAAAATATTAATTTATATCATAAATACCACTCATAATAAATAGGTGGTGTATAGGGCATATGTCCCACATAAACAAAAGTGAGACAAAATAATCACTTACCTTAGGTCTTATTTCTTACGTATATGTCCGAAACTCATGTATAGTGGTTTTAAACATATTATTAACTTGTAAAAGAACCATAGTAATATTAATTGTATTATATATAATTCACATATGAATTTATATGACCCATTAATTTAACGATTTCATGTTAATGCAATGTTTCGGGTAATAATCGCATTGTTTCTCGTACGTGTTTTAACTTGTTGTTCTTTAAATTATTACTAATATCATGGTTTAATTGCTTTGAAAATTTAAAACATTATTTATAGATAATATGTATTTAGTATATAAATATATATACTATATAGATAAAAGAAATGTAAAACACCATTAATAGAGATGGAAGGTCGTATATACATTATAATCATTCTTGAATGGTTAATGTGTAGAATGAATCTCATCACGTCGTGGAGACGGTAAGTCATACCTACACACAAGCAATGATATTATTCCTTTAATTATGAATTATATCGATGTGGATGGTATATATATTGTAAAAAAATAAATAAAACATTATAAATTAATTTTTATTTATAATCTCCATTATTATACCCATCCAAGTCAAGTGGTGGTGAAAACAGATTACACTACGGCGTGGAGATAGTAAATCGTACGTGCTCACATGTGGTGATTTCAAGTTCTGTACGATGAATAGAAGGTGGAATATGATTTTTACATAATCTTAATAAAATATAATTATAAAATTGATACTGTATTAATTAATTTATAATAGAAACAACTCATGAAGAATAAGTATAAGAAGAAATAATTTGAAAGAATCGATAGAGGAGACTACCTCTTCTTTAATGATCTCCCTCTAGATATCCTCTAAAATGAACTAGATGTTGCCTTTTGAGAAAAAAAATAACCTATATAATGTTTCTAAGGATGTTTATATGGAAAATGGTTAGGTTATGGACTATATTTAAAGCACAAATTGAATTGAATAGATGAGGGAGTAGGTTCCTTTTATAATTGAGGTGAGGGGCACTTTTGGACACTCCATAAATAATAATTTATAATAAAATCAAACCCCACCCAAAAACCTCCAAAATGACCCAAATTAGAATATAATATTAGATAAGGTTTCAATATTATCAACTAATAAAAATTTGACATTTAGTTTTTTCAATTTAAACCTTATATTTTTAATTATCAATTATTTATTCATTTTAATTTTTAACTTCAGTAAAAAATAATTATATTTTGAAAGGGTTCAATATTTAATTATTTAATGTAAAATTGACCATAAATAAAAAAATTAGAACATTTTAATCCTTATAATAACTATTATATAATTTTAAAAATGTTTTTCTTAATTTTAAATAATTTTATAATTCATTATTTTGATAAACAAACAATAGTGTCAAATTTTCCACTATTTAATTCACTAATTTTATAAATATTAAGATAACAAGTTAAACTAAAAAAATATATATTATTATATTTATAATTAGTCAATAATGAATAGAAAACTCATTATCCATATTAGTTATCCCAAATTAAATTTATTTTAATATTTTGAATAACATTTCATTGGTATCTCTATTAATAAAAGAATTAGAACATCAATTTTGTATAATTATTTAATAAACATATTATATAAAATAAAAAATAAAAATAATATATTATTATGATTATAAATATACTATATTCCATAGTAATATATGTTGTAGAATTTATCTTCTGAAAAATCATTCATTAAAAATGATATACTTATTAAAATATGAATGTGACAAGTTTAACATCACTTTGAATAAAATAATATAAGTGTCATAATCTCTTATATAAGGCTCAAAATGATCAATAACTCAAGAAATGTATGATTAGGGTACATATATAATCTAAAAATATTATTTGAGAAAGTTTTTAGTCTTTTTATATTTATCATCATTATAAAAAAATTAATTTACTGATTTTTCATCTATTAAATAATTTCTGCATCATAAATATATACGTCTTAATGGTAATTATTTAATTCCTAAAAATTAAACAAAATTAACATGATAAATAAAAACATTTTATATTTTAAATGAGTATTTGTAGTTTAACATATCTTCTAAATAACCTTATTTTAAAAATTATATACCATTTAAAACATGAATGTAACATCTTTCAATTTTCATTAAATAAAATATTATAAATACCATAATATCTCCCAAATATCCCCAAAATATCATAAACAAATTTTTATTAGGTATATATGTTTATTAAGTTAAAATGTACACCTTATATTTATTAATACCACCCATTTTTACATATGTGGACACATAATAGATACTAAAGACAAAGAAAACGAAACTTCTGTCTTTCTTTGATAGAAATTTTATTTAAGACATTTCATAGGGTAGATTCCATTAAATGACTGAATTTTGATACTTAAGTATTAAGGGTCTAATTAAATTCATTAAATAAAATTTTTTCAGTTGTTTTTTTTTCATTTCATAGCCATTATAATTTAATTTTTAACCTAAATTACCTAATTTCGCTTTATAGTGGTAAAACATTTACCATGGTCACTATTCATATTAGAAAAAAAATAAAAGGGACCTACATAACAAACACGGACCTCCTGAATCCAAATTTAACATCAATTTTTCAAAATTCAAAACAAAGAAGTTGTAGAATTAAATTTAAAATAAAACCGATAAAATGACACAAAAAATAGGTTTTTATTAAAAAGACCCCTTTCAAACTGAAAATGTGTTTATAATAAATCTAGGTATAAAATTTATTTTAAAAACAAGATTTGGATAAAAATTAAATAATTAAAATTTAAAACCATACCAAAACATAATTTTATTATGTAATGACATTAAAGGGATATAATGTTTTCAATAAAAATCAGTATTTTAAATATTCATTAAAAAGTTAAAGTTATCATAAAAATGCTAAAATTTAAACCATAGTAAATTTTATTCAAAGTTAATATAATAAGTTTATTTTGAAAATTTAAATATAAAAATGTTTCAAAATAGATTTAAAATAGGTGTGCCATCAAAAGGTGACAAAACTGTATTTTTTTTTGAAAAATAATTCTTTTATCTAAAAAATTGAATTTGTTTTTATATCATGTCTATAAAACATATAAAATCAATTAAATAGAATATATTACATATATTTTTCATTAATAAAATCCATAATGAGTGATTTCATTATTTTATAGAATCACTTATTTTTATTTAAATAGTTTTTTGGAAGAAAGTGAATACTATTTATACCTGTTATTTTAATGACTAGGTTATAATATTTTGTTATTCACTTATACTTGATCTTTTGTGAAGTTAATTCTATAAAAATAACATGATGTTGTGTGTAAAATAATCCAATCATAACATTATGTATACTGAATGATAATCCGGTGTTGTGTATAGTGTGATCTTATCTCGATGTAGCGTATAACATAAGATATCAAAATAATTAAAAAAGAATATATGTCTCAATAAAATACTTAGTGTATAACATTATTCTTCCCTTAAATTGAATTTCACCCTAGAAAGTATTCTGAGTTATATAATTATTAATAATTTAATGTTTCTTTCATAGAAACCCAATTATATAAAAGAATATCAAAACATTGTTTTAAAAAGGAATGATTGAAATATAAGGGTTACCCAAAGTAACTTATAACTAAGTTTCCACATATGATATCATTGGTGGGATGTGAAAACATGGATATGGAAGAAAAATATGACCATCATGTTTTGATGGAGAGTGTTATAGAACAAGTTTATGTGAAAGTTAACAATTAGAAAGCCATAAATATGAGATGATTTATGGGACCATATCATTCATCAGATACGATGGTATAAGGAAATTGTTTTTGGTTTTAAATATCCTTTTTAAAATTTTTAAGAACTTGAGAATAAATACTCACTTGATTTCAGAACAATCTCATCATTAGTTATTCCTGGAACAATTCCCACTTCATCTCTTATTCAAATAAATGAAGTTTAATTTTTCATTATTGATGTGTTAGGAGATCATGCAATCCATAAATTTAATTATTGGTCATTCCATCTATCTTTATCAAAAAAAGGTTAGAAAAAGTTACCAAAGTTTCATAAGTCCATATATGGTGAGATAATACTTTATTTTAACCAATTTTATTTGATATTTAACTTAAACATTCCAAAAAATTTTATAACCTTATAATCCCACTAAAGGATAAAAATCCAAAACTATATAAAAAGGTGCAATAAATCAGCTTAACATTTATCCCCTATTTATCAAAAGATATCTCTAGTTAGTCACATTAAAAAAATGTGAACACCTTCATCATGTATTATCTTGAGTCATGGTAATAACCTGAATTACTATATATCCTTATTGAAAAAATCACATCTCCTCATAAAAAATATTTTTGGACACATTTCTTAAGTCACAAAAAGTTATACAGTTCATCCATGATAGCATAACCCTCTCATAATTAGTTCCCAAGAAACTAGTATAATCCAATTTACTTATTCAAATCCAACATATCTTTTTCCAAACAACATTATCTTAATGGTTATATTTCCATTAATCATGTGTTCTCCAAGTATATAATCTTAACCTTAAATCCCTTATTTGGATCCTTAGAACTATTCAAAATATCCTTTTTAATCCTAAATGAAAAAGTTATACTAAAAATACTTATGTATTTCATGATTCATATAACATAATATTTGAATTCTAAAACATATACACCTCAATAATCCAAAATTTTAATTAAACCATTACTCAGGATCCATCATCATCATATTTCCTAAAATATGAATCATGTATTAACGTTTCTTTACCTCAATATTCTTAGGTAAAATTTAAACAATATTAGAATAACATCACATAACTTTCACATGTCGTTTAAAATATCTTTATCATCTATAGTGTGACCAAAAGTCGTACAATCATCATGATTATCTTCATGATATTTCCACTTAGGAAATAAATTGTCATAATTCCCATAATTTCCACATCTAAAACATTCAGTTGTTAACTATTCTCTATGTAGTTCTGACTGTTGACTAAGACTAGAAAGCAAAGTTTTAGAAATACATATGAAAGATTAGAAACACCTAATTAAGGTAAATTACTTATAATATTCCAATCTATGATATCTTTGGTTTTACTCTAGGTTAGTCATGGCTATCAAAAAAACCCTAGTATTGTAACCTATACTTAGACTTTTCCTTTCTAAATCCCTATACATATCCTCAGAAATATATCTGTGGATCTCACAAAAGTTTTTGTATACTATTTTCAAAATATTGACTAAACCTTCTATTTGATACCAAATATAATGACCCTGACTTGACATATAATGGAATTAAATTTTATTTTAAGAAAAAATAATACATTACACAAATAGGTTCCCATACTCTGAATTAGTTTAGTGTCTTTGTTAACTCAGAACACATTCTTTTAACTTGGTGAATGATCTTCATCATCTCCCATAAAGATCTTTCCATTTAGTTTTCCTACCTAAAACCTTTCTTTTTATCATGGGGAAAATAAAACATAAAAATGGTGATCTAAAATTATCATAAAGGGTATACATGAAGAACATAAAAAAAATAAACATAATAATGTAAAAATATGAACATAAATTTTGAAAATCAAAATCTTGAGTTATGAAATAAATCTTGGTTTTTCATAAGTCATAAATAATAAATGAACACAAACCAAGATAAAATAGAATTGAAATAAATCAAGGAGTTTTTTGAAAAACATATTCATATAAAATCATTTACATATCATCCTAGGATAATTTCCAATAATATAATAGGGGACAATGTCCATTACTGAATCAGGTTTACTTGTCGTTTCAGCCCTGTATTACTGAACCTAATTTACTTGTCATTTCAGCCTTGTATTACTAAACCATATTTACTTTTCATTACTATCATATATATATCTTGAGATATAAATATTTAACCAATTAATTAGAGGGAGATATTGGTCCCACCTATCACATAATGAAAACCATACATATCTGTTTCACAAAACATAAATAATTCATCATAACGCAACCCAAAGAATAAACTAGATTTCTTAAACACCATTCTATCTTATCATAATCCATGTAAAAAAAATATATTTCATAAATATAATTCCAACATAAAAATTTTCAACCATAAGAATAATATGGATAATATACTTGAAAATATCCTTAATCATAGATGGAAAATAATTTTGATAAAACAATTAAAATTATTTCTTGAGGAAAATATCATTTCTTCTCCAATTTTTTTTTATTTTCTTAACACCACACAATTTTGAAAGAAAATAATTTCTTTGAAAATATACATGAAAACTTGTAAGGGAATATTCATGGTAATAAGTCATTATTAAAGAATAAAAATCCATTCATTCAGTATAAGTTAAAAAAACATTCTTCTCACACTTCTGGGAGAAAAGTAAAAAATCACCTCATACTGAAAACGAAAAAGATTACTTTCATACCATTTAATAAAAATTAACCAATGGGTACATATTTATTTAAAAAATTGTAGTATAATATTCTGAAATAATTACTTAGGAAACTTGGACATGGATGATAAATATACCCTAATAAATAAATATGAATAAACAATCTCAAATAATAATGTGATTGGAAAATTATCCCTCACCAATTATAATAAGTCAAATCGTATGAATCATAGAGTAAATAATTTTATATTAATAACATATAATTCATGATAATAATCATAAATAAATTCATGGGTATAATAAACATTACTCATATGGAGTAGGTGGTGTATAAGGCATATGTCCCACATAAATAAATGTGAGACAAAATAATCCCTTACCTTAGGTCTGATTTCTTTTATTTGTGTATGAAACTATTATATAGTGGTTTTAAACATATTATTAAGATTTAAAATAACCAAAATAAAATTTATGATATCATATATGATTTAAACATTACTTTATATTACACGTTCATTTAACAATGCCATGTTAATGCAATAGTTTGGGTAATAATCACTTTGCTTATCATACATGTTTTAAATTGGTATTGTTGATATTTTTTCCTAGATCATGATTTATGTACATAAAGAATGTAATAAATTATATATATATCATATATATTCAGTATATTTATATATATAATATATAGATGAATAAAATGAGATACATTGTTCATGGAGATGGTATGATGTACGTACACATGAACGCTGTTTCGGTTTTCTCTTTGAATTGAATGGAAAAAAGTAAATGATAAATATATATATATATATACATAATTATAGTAGAATTATTATGTAACATATTTCATGATTATTTATTATATATACTTTATAATAATTCTTGAATGGTTACCGTGGAGAATGAATATGATCGCGTCGGGGAGACGGTAAGCAGTACATACGCACGAGCGATGATATCATTCCTTCAATTATGAATGGTTTCGAAGTGGATGGTATATATATTATTGAAGAATAAATAAATCATTAGAATAATCATATATATATGTTTAATCCATCATTATACCAAACCATGTCAAGTGGTGGGGAAAAACAGATTAGACCCCAACGTGGAGATGGTAGGCCATACGTACGCACACAATTTGATTATGTTTTCTATAGGATATATAAAAGGCAGAATATGGTTGTTCCATTATCTCAATAACATCTTAGTATAAAATTGATACTGAATTCATTAATTTATAATCGAAACAAATCATGAATATGAAGTAGATGAAGAAATAATTTAAAAGAACCAGTATAGGAGATTACCACTTCTTCGACGAGCTATTTCTAGATCTCCTCTTAAAGGCACTAGATTTGGTCTTTTGAGAAGAAAATAACCTCTATAATGCGACTAAGAAAGTTTACAAGGGAAATGTGCTGGTGATTTATGATATTTAAGCCTCAAATTAAATTGAATATGTAAGGGAGGAGGTTCCCTATTATAATTGAGGCGAGGGGCCCTTTTAGTAACTCCATAAATAATAATTTATAATAAAATCAAACCTGTACCAAAAACCCCAAAAATGACCCATATTCTAAGATTATATTAGATAAGGGTTTAATTTAATCAAAAAGTAAATTTTTGACAAGTATTTCTATCAATTTAAACCTTTTATTTTTAATTATCACTTAGTTATTCTATATAATTTTTATCTAAGGAAATACATAATTCGATATTAAAAGATTTAATGATTTAATTATTTGATGTAAAATAGACAATAAATAAATATATTAGAACATTTTATACCTTATCATAATTATTATATATTTTTAAAAATGTTTCTGTATTTTTAAATAATTTAATAAAACAATATTTTGATAAAAAACAGTTTCAATTCTGCCACTATTTAATTCATTGATATTTATAAATATTAAGATAACAAGTTAAAATTGAAAAAAATATTTTATTATTTTATTAATATGTGAAGGTAATATATCAAACTCATTAGAAATATTAATTATCCAAATTATATTTATTTTAATATTTTTAATAACATTTATTTGTTATCCCTATTAACAAAATAATTACGACATCAATTTTTTGTAATTATATAATATACTTATTTGTTGAATAAAAATTAAAAATAAAATATTAAGATGATGATAAATCTACTATATTTTATAGTAATTTATTTATTAAAATTAATATTCTATAACACAAGTTACTTAATATCTTCTATAAGGCTCTAAATTCCCAATAACTCGGGAAATGATTGATTATGGTCGATATATACTCGACCAATAAGATTAGGGAAAGGATTTTAGTGTTTTAATATTTATTATCATTTTAATAATATTAATGTATTTATTTTCCCTCAATTAAATAATTTATGCATCATCAATTTATAAGACTTTTAGGTAATTATTTATTTTAAAAAATTTAAAATAAATTACCACGATAAAGAAAAACACATTTTATTGAAAATTAGTATTTATAGTCAAATATATATTCTATATAACATTTTTTAAAAATTATATATCATTTAAAACATGAATATGGAATCTTTAAATTTTCATTAAATAAAATATTATAAATACCATAATATCTCCCAAATAGCCCCAAAATGTCAAAAAAATTATATTGGGGATATAGGTGTATTAAGTTAAAAATTAATACTTATATTCATTGATACCACCCATTTTTCCATATGAGGACACATAATAGATATTAAAGATCAAGAAAATGACACTTGTATCCTTTTTTTATTTAAATATTATTTAATTCATTTTCATGGAAAAGTGTCCATTAGATGACATAAGTTCGATCCTGAAGTGTTGATGGTACAATTACCTTCATAAAATATTTTTTTTTTCATTTTTTTTCATTTTATTGTCCTTATAATTTTGTTAACCTAAATTACCAAATTTACCGTTTGCCATGGTAACAAAATTTACCATGATTTTTATTCAGATTGGTCAAAAATAAAAGGGACCTACCTAACAAATTTAGACCTCAGGAATCCAAATTTGAAATCCATTTTTAAAAATTCAACACATATATGTTTCATAATTAAATTTAATATAAAACATGTAAAATTTTAGAAAAAAGTGATTTTTGGAAAACAAAAATTTTTAAATTTAAAATTATTTATAATAAATTCATGTATTAAATTATTTTAAAAAACCATAAATAGATAAAAATGAAATAATTAAAATTTAAATCCAAACCAAAACATAATTCTAATATGTAATGACTTTAACAGAAAATAATGTTTTCAATAAAAATTAGTATTATCATTATTCATCAAAAAATGAAACTTATCAGAAAAATATCAAAAATTTAACCAAAGTAAAATTTTATTTTCTGAATTAAAATAAAAAGTTTATTATATAACATTGAATATAAAAATATGTCAAAAACTATATTTAAAATGGTTCTTCCATAAAAAAGGCGGGAAAACTGTATTAAAAAAAACTTATTTGATCTATAAAAATTTAATTTGTTCTTATATCATATATAGAAAACATATAGAATGAATTAAATAGAATTTATTACATATAGTTTTAATTAATAAAATCCACCAAGAGTGATTTTGTTATTATATATATTCACTTATTTTCATTTAAATAGTTTTTTTATGATAACGTTAATACTATTCATACCCTCTATTTTAATGTCTAGGTTAAAATATTTAGTTGTTCACCTCTACTCGGTCTTGAATGAAATTAATTCTTTCAAAATAAATTAAAATAGCATGTAACACAAGCTAATCATAGCGTTATGCATACCAAAACAATGACCTAGTGTTTCATATAGTGCAAGCTTACCCTTGTGTAGCGTACGACATAAGACATTGAAAAATATTTATAAAGAAAATGTATCTCATAAAAAACTCAAGGTGTTACATAAATGTCTAAAAATCCCACTTTTTTGGATTAAATTTTTGAGATTTTAAGGTGACTAACGATATTTTTTGAGGTAACTATCACTTATGAAATTTTTGAATGAAAAATTAATGGTGTGAGATAACCTTTGCTGTTAATATTTATTTTTTTTAAATATATTAAGGTTTTTTTAGGATGTTTCACAATTTTTTTGTAATTTCATAAGTAATTTATTAATATATTATTATAAAAATGAAAACCCATAGGATAAGTGAAAACCCATCATGTCCATAAAGGCTATGGGGATTAAACCCACAATTGATTGGAGAGAAGGGTGAAACTCCTACCACTGGCCTATGTGATTTCTTGGTTAGTTTAATGTTTGACTTTAATGTATTTTAACTATCTGATATATAAAGGTAATGTTCATTTTGGGAACATATGTTTTATAAAATATATAACCATATGATTTTTTTAGGAATAATGGTTTAATTATATTTTTGAATCATATATGATTTTATTTTTGATTTATGGAAATTGAAGTTATTTATAAAATTGGTTATAATATCTTGGAGACTATGTTATTAGGGAAATTATATTCTTAGTATGAGATATTAAGAGGGTTTGATGTTATTTTTGAAGATAAATATAAAATTTTTCTTAGAAAACAATGTGATAAATCCTTATAATTTTTATGTATCAAAATAATTTTAGAATATATTTTTTTGGAATATTAAGGATAGTATTTTTTTTAATAATGTAGGTTAAACATTGGGTAATATAGTTGAATATTGGAGACTAAAGTGGTACTTCATCATATAATGTTTTATTATTTTTGGGGAGTTATCCTACGTTGTACACACAATTTTGGTTTTGGTCAATACCAAAATAATGGAAGAATAGATTATTTTTATTTTTTTCAATTTTGTGATCTTTATAATTTGATAATAATGCTTTAGACATGAAAATTTCATTTTTAATACTCATTTTTTGAAGAAAAAGATTATATTATGGTCAAAATGGATTAAATGATGAGATTATGCTTATATTTTAAGTACATTTCCTTATATTATTATTCTAGTTAGTAAAATAATTCCTTAAATTAGGAAAATGATTTAGAAAAAAAATAATCATTTATTTTTCTTACTGAGAAATCAATATCCTTTTAACACATTATAGATTTATAGTTTTGTGATTGTTAACTTTCTCACGTCCATGTTCTCTATCACTCTCCATCAGTACTTGTGAGTTAGTTTCTCTTCCATATCCATGTTTTCATTTACCAACTATGTTATCATACATGTAATAATAATATTTTTTTTATTTTAGATGACCTCCATACTCCCCTAACTCTATTTTCAAGAGGAATTTTTATTGATTCGTTTTACCATGTGGGATTTCAACAATGGTATTTTAAAAAATCATACCCTGGTTAATGAGTCTGAATCCAAAATTAAAAGAATGAAATTTTGAATAGGGTGGGGGATATATGATCCTAGGTAATGATAAATTAAATAATTTCAATATTTATTAGTAATCCAAAGTTATATAGTTATATTTATTATAAATACATTACACAATTCTTAAAATCATAAAGGAAATGGTTTGATTAATCTCATTTCTTCTAGGATTTTATTTAACATTTTAATTTCCAAATTGAATAATTTTAAATTTTAAAAAATAATTTCAGTTTTAAATTCATCATACCAAAATTATCATAGGATGAAGTTTTAATAATTTTATAAAAATATTAATTTTTTAATGAATAGTTAAAATAATGATTATTATTTTATATTGTATTTTGTTTTAAAAGTATTTATAATGTAAATTATTGTTTGGAATTAGTTTTAAATTTAAATTAGTTGATTTTTATTTAAAATAATCTAATTATGTTGTTAGAAATTTATTTTATACTTGAGTCTAGTATAAAACATTTTATTTTTAAAAGGGATTTTTTCCAAATAATTGTTATTAATTTCATTTTTCCAGTTTAATTTTAAATTATACTATTTAACTTAAATGTTTTTAATTTTGAAAAATGGATACCATACATGGATTCAATGTGTGAAAATATAGAAATTAAGTGACTTTCATTTTTTTTCTAATATTAATAATAGCCTTAGTGTTTTTGATTACTATAGTAAAGGGAAAATTAGATAATTTAGGTTAAAAATAAAATAATAAGAACCATGAAATATACTTAAAACTTAATTAAATACAATTTTATTAGTATTTTTTGATTATTTCCATCCTAGGGTATAATTTATGATCGTTTGGGGCCACATGTATGAGATTATGGCCTTTACAGAATCTAATTTAAAGAAAGGTCAAACATGTTACACTCTTGCTTTTAATAAGTGTAATATTTTTAATATGGTGTTATCTAGATGATATGTTTAACAATAGATAGTATTTTCAAATATAAAATATTGATCTTAATCATGGTAAACTATTTTTATTTTTTTGTGAAGATATAATTACCTTAATTTCTTGCACATCGCTAATGCTGTAATTAATGAATTAATGAAAAAATAAAATAGAAGATATTAAATTTTTTTAATGAAATATAATTTTAGAAAAATAATACGATCAAAAAAATATATATATGGCCATGTAATTCTTTAGATATAATAAAATATTTTTTTTCATACTATACATGTTGTATTTATATTATTAAAATCAATGTAATTAAAAGCTCAAAAAATTTACATTATAAATATTTTATAGTAAATAATATTTTAGTAAATGATAAAAAATTACTTAAAATATTAATTTCTTATAATTTATTAATATAATTTTTAATATATCAATAATCCTCCATTTATGGGTCTTTTTTTCATTTTATAGTAACTATATTAACCATCAATGAGTAAAAACTCTTGTGGTCACAGTAAGAGTCAAAGAGGTTAAATAGGGGTTAAAACTAAAAGATAATTGTAAATATATAGTAAAACATGTATATTTTTTATTTCAAGAAGGTAAATAAATTAATCCTCATATAATATTCATAATAAATCACTCTATATCCATTTTTAATTTAAAATTAATTTAATTTAAAATAATTTTTTAAGTAATTCCATGAGTGCCCCTCCCCTCTATTATAAAATAACACTTTTTCTTCCCTTTTATTCACACATAAAATCATATTTTTCAGAATATCCATACCCCAAAACCTTAATATAAACCATACCTTTATTATAGAGGTATTTTTAGGCATAATACTAGTCTTATTGGACTTAAGGTGATAAGAAAAATAGGTTTTCCAAATAAGAGAAATAATTTTTATCTATATGTTTTATTTTTGCCTCTTATATCACATCCATAAAAAAATATTAAAAAATGAGAAAATAATTACTATAGTATCCCTTATATACTAATATGTTATTATGTTAGTGTAATTACCAATATAAATCTTATATTCCATCAATTGGGAAATGAAACCGTTATTCGTTTGAACAGAGGTCTACCATCTCACGAACTGATATAATTTTTATTCCATCACTGTCTCTAAATACTGGTTAAAATTATGTAAATAATGTTTATATATGATATTAATTACATATTTATCATTATTAAAAGATACAATATCATTTAACTTGTTACATTTCCATACATTGAAAAATTATAACGTCGTTCATGCGCACATGTGGACCACCACCTCCATGAAGTGATGTGACTCATTTTTCATCACCACATCAAATGGATGAATAATTTATGTACATTTAAAAAATTAATATGTAATTTAAGAAATTATTATAATTCTTGCAATATAAAATTACACTTTTTTTCTTTCAATAAGGATGGTTGAAAAATTGGGACATTACTCATAGGTATGTATGACCTATATTCTTCATATCTTAACCAAGTTCATTTTTCATAACCATATTTTATGGAAGGATTTAAAAGTATAATATATGTATAAAGATGATAAATATTTAATGATAAATATTCTGGAGATAATGGAATGACGACCTTTTTTACCATAGTTGACTCACCAAATCTATTTTGGACTTATATAGTGAATACTGTAATTTTTTTTGACATAAAATTAAATGATTATGAAATTATATATATTATAGAAATAGGTTATATATAAAGAAAAATAAGCATAAAAATTGGTTTTAAGTAATTAATTTATTTACATAATTTTATTATTCAGGAGGATAAAAAATGTATGGGTTGAATTGAATTTAAGTTTTGGGACTTTCTTTTAAAAACTATCTTTTTAAAGTCTCCTATAAAATTATCTTTTTTATCTGTTTCCATGTTTTGAAAAAAAAATTAAAAAAATGTATGTACTGTTATCCTATTATTTTATCTTCATTTTTAATATGTATTAATGTTTATTAAGTGGTTTGAAATGAATCTTTTTATTATTTTCCAAATGAGATACTTTATGACTTTTTTGAAAAAAATATGGAAGGAATGTTTTTTAAATTATATGGCTTAAGTGGATTACCTCACCATCATGAGGCAATAAATAATTAGAGTTTAATTAATAATATTTTACATTTATTTTTAAATAAATTTTTTATTTATGATGTGAACAAATTTTAGATTTTAAAACG
This sequence comes from Viscum album, assembly GCA_963277665.1. Lineage (NCBI taxonomy): Eukaryota > Viridiplantae > Streptophyta > Magnoliopsida > Santalales > Viscaceae > Viscum > Viscum album. The sequence continues at coordinate 1,296,709,525 of OY728152.1, forward strand.
TGATTTTTAATAGAAAATGGTATTTTGATATATTAAGGTAATTTTATTTGTGTTTAAAATAGTTTGTAGGAGGGTTTTATGATGAAAAGGAAAAACAAGTAATTTTTTCTTTATATATTAAATGATAATTATATGAAAAATGGGTTAGCTTGATACAATTTATATGATGGGTCGGTCCCCATTATAACACATGAGTGAGCCTAATATAGCTTATACGAAGGGTTGTGCCCCATTATAGCTCATAGAAAATGGGTGAGACAAAAATTGATTATGTGAATGGGGAGTCCCATTATAGATATAAAATACACTGAGTAATGATTATGTTCTCTAGATAGTTATATTTAAATTCCACCATATCGTTATTCTAATTGTATGGGTTTATTAATACGATTATCTATGTTTATAGAAGGGATTTTATTTTCTCGCTATGGGTTTTATACAATTTATTTGAGAAAATGTGAGTCTTTTTTCATGTGGGAAAGTTTTATTTCATACATACAAATAAATTTGATGCTAAATTAAAAAATTACATGGGTTTTCATGGGTTTTACTAGACTAACAACTTTTTTCCTTTTATGTCCCTTAATAATTTTTGTGTGTGATAATCCCACATTTTTTAAAAGAAATTTATAGGGTCTAAGGATGTGTAAAGTAAAGTAAGAAGTCAAGTTCAAAATCATTATGATCTTTCATGATTGGAAATGATATTTTTTTAAAAGTATAAAATTGTTAAAAAATGGATACTGAGTACAAGTTTCTAATTTAAAATATATAATTTTTTATGAATGAGTTATTAACTAATTATATGAAACTATAAATTATATATATCATTGGGATTTTAAGAAATACAAATCTATTATAAAGTCAATATAATATGTAATTTTTAAGAATGGATCCTTAGAGTTGGTATCATATGAGGGTTTAGATAACTCTTGAGAATTGGATGTTTTCATGTGAGGCTATCTAAAGAGTTATGAATTCTATCCTAGGTTTATAATTTTATGGTTAGTTAAAAGTTTAATGTCTTAGAAACCTCTTTTGTGGATAAAAGTTATGAAATTTAAAGGTTTCTAAGGATATTTTTGTGTGGTAATTATGAGTTATTACATTTTGGGATTGAAAATTAAAGGTATGAGATAACCATTGAGGTTAAAACATTTCTTTCATGTTGAATATATTATGGTTTTTTTGAGATTGTTCTCAAGTTTTTGGTGTTTTGTAAGGATTATATTGATGCAATTTTAAAAGGATAACTCACAAGTTGGGTGACAACCCATATTATATGAAAATGCCATTTGGATTAAACCCACAACCGAAGGGAGAGAAGGGGAAAATTCCTACCACTATACTACTTGATGTTTTGAAAAATATGATGTTGTTTTAATTTATTTTAACAATATTTTGTATAAAGGTGAAGTTCACTTTTAGAACATATTTTTTTATCAAATAGATAACCATGGGATTTTAATTTAAGAATAAATGTTGAATTACACTATGGAAGAATATATGATTTTTATTTTGAATTTATGGAAATTCATGTTATTTATGGAAATGGATATATTATCTAAGATATTACATTTTTGGGGAAATTTAATATTTTATGAGAAATTAAGAATGGTTGATGTTATTTTGGGAGCTAATTATTAAATTTATCTCATAAATTTACGTGATCAAATATTTCTTGTTTTTTAGGTTTGAATCTCACTCTAGAATATTTTCTTGGAATGTTAAGGATAATTATTTTTTGAATGATCTATTTTTACTCTGGTTAATACTATTTCATTTTGAAGATTAAAGTATTTTTTCATCATATAATGTTTTTTAATGAGGATATATCTTATCTTGTCTTAACTATTTTAGTTTTAGTTAAAGAATAAATATAGAAGGAATATATAGTTATTATTTTTAGTATTTTTGTAATATAGATAATTTTTTTCTAATGCTTTGGCTATGAAAAATTTATCTTGAAAATGTATCATTTGGAAAAAAAGATGAGATTTTTGTTGAAATTAAATAAAACATGAAATTATTCTTATCAAGTTAGTATATTTACTAATGTTATTAGTAATTGAAGTTAAAGAATTTTTCAAATTTATGAAAATGATTTTTTAATTTTTTTTTGATTTTTTTAAACTTATTATCAAAAAATTAATGTCCTTTTAACCCATAATAGATTTGAAATTTTTTAATTTTTGACATTCTTGTGACCATGTTCTCTATTTCTCTCTATTAGTCCGTAGGAGTTATTTTTCTCTTCCATATCTATGTTTTCAATTCCTACTTATATTCACATACTTGGGAACATTGTATTAGTTAACCAAATTAACTATTCACTTATCTTAATCTATTTTTAAGAGGAATAATATTTGTACATTTTACCATGTTGGATTTCAAAAAATGTATTTTTCAAAATAATACCTTGGTTATCAAGCCAAAGTTCAAAATTGTAAGGAAGAAATATCCAAATGGTGGGGGTATAATGTAACAACCTTGTTTATGTTACAACAAATAATTTTAATATCTATTAGTATTTCTGAATTATATATTCATTATAAATATTTTAGGAAATTATTAAAATAAAAAAAGAAATGGCTTTATTAAACTCATTTCTTATAAGATTTTTTAAAGATTAATTTTAATATTATATAATTTTAATTGGAAAAAATGAGATTTATTTTAAAATTCATCTTGTTAAAATAATCTTATGATTGTTTTTTGATAATTTTCGAAATATATTTATTTTTCAATGAATAGTTAAAAATTCCAATTTTTATTTAAAACTATATTATATTTTAAGAGAATTTAAAAGGTAAAATTATGTTTTGGATTTGTTTTAAATTTTAATCAGTTCATTATTATTTAATGTAATCCAATTTTGGTTTTTTAAATGGATTTTATACTTTAATGTATTATAAAAACTTTTTATTTTTAAAATATTTTTTTCTTCATAATAGTATTTTTCGTTACGTTTTATAGGTTTAATTTATGCTAAATTATTTAAATTATATTTTTTGAATTTTTAAAAATGGATTCAATATTTATAATTACTATGTAAAAATATATTAAATAGGCCCATTTTATTTTTTTTCAATATGAATAGTCACCTTAGTAGTTTTTATCGCCTGAATAAAGGGTTAATTAGGAAATTTATGTTAAAACTAAAATGATAAGAACTATAAAATTACCCAAAAAAAATTTCTAAGTCTTATTGGATGATTAATACTAGAAAATAATCATACAAGTGTCAAATTTATATAATTTTGGGGCCACAAGGATGATATTATAACCTTTATAGTATTTTATTTAATGACATGTCAAACATGTCCCAATGTTGTTTTTAATAAGAGTAATATTTTTAATATGGTGTTATTCATAGCATATGTTAGAATAAAAATATAATTCAAAAATTTAAAATATATATGTTAATCATGTTAAATTATTATTAATTTTTAGTGAATAAATAATTACCTTAAATTCTTACACAATGTTGAAGCAGTAATTAATTAATTGATAGAAAAATAAAATAAAAGATATTAATATTATTAATATAAATATAATTTCTGATAATAATGTTAAAAAATAATTTTATAGTTTAAAATTAAATGTTACAGATATAATATTTTCTTTTCTAATTTTATATGTTGTATTGATATTATTAAAATTAATGCAATGAATAGTTTTAAAATTAACATTATGAATATTTTATAATAAATAATATTTTATTTAATGATATAAAATTATTAAAAATTTAAAATTATAAAAACTGTTTAGGATAAGGTTTAAAATATATATCATGATCTATTTTTGGGTCATTTTTCATTATATAGTAACTATTTTAATCCTCAATGAGTAAAAATCCATTTTGTAACAAAAAGTGTTAAAGGGGTTAAATAGGGGATAAAACCAAATGATAAGGATATAGATATAGTCAAAAAATGTATAATTTTTATTGTATAAGGGGATTTATAACCATAATCATATTATATTATCAATTACTCACATTTTTCTATTTTTAATAGAAAATGAATTTCTATTAATTAATATTCTATGAAATTCCAAGAGTACCGCTCCCCTTTATTACAAATGAGAACCTATTATTATCATTTCTCCATACATAAAACATATTTTCTATTACAATAACAACATAAATATATTTCTATAACCCCTTAACATAGTATAGTAGTATTTTGTTGTAGAATACTAGTCTTAGAGGTCTTATGGTGTTAAGAAAAGGATGTTTTCCAAAAAGATGTAAAATTTTTATCTGCATGTTTTTAATTTTGTTTATTCTTCCATATATTTCAAAACAAATTAAAAAATGATAAAATAATAACTAAATTCTATTCCATATACATAGATTTCATTATGTTAGTGGCATGACTTATATCAATATTCTATTCCATCAAAAGGGAAACAAAACCATCATTCGTGTGTACGACATACTACTACCACATAATCCAATGTAAATCATTTTAAATTGTTATATATAAGTATTTTTTATAATTATGTAAATAATATTTATATATTAAATTAGTGAAATATTTATCATTATTAAAAGATAATATATCATTTACCTTGTTACCTCTACATGCACTAAAGAATGATAACAACGTTCATGCTTACGTATTGACTACTATCTCCACAAAGTGATGTGATTAATTTTTCATCACTAATCACATGGATGATATTTATAAGTATATTGAAATAATTAATATGTTTTAAATATATTATGATCATTATTTAAATATAAAATTATACTCACCTTATTTCCATAATGATTGTTAAAAAAATGTAAACGTTACTCTTGTGTACAAACTACTTACCATCTTTATGATCGTAACTAAGTTATTTTTTCATAAAAATATTAAATGGATGGTTTTGAAAGTATAATTTATGTATAAAAATGAAAATTATTTCCTGATTATTATTCTTTATATGATGTAAAGATGAAATTTTTGACCATATTCAACTTACTTAATCTATTTTGTAATTATATATCAAATATCATCAAAACCACAAACATAAAATTAAATTATTATGTAATTGTATACAAAATGGAAATAATTGATACATAAGGTATATTAAAATTGAAATAAAAATTCTTTTTAAATTAATTAATTAACCCATGTTTATTATTCCCTAGGATAAACGATTTATGCGATGAATCAAACACAAGGTGAGGGATATTCTTTTTGAAATTATCTTTTTAAAGTTCCCTATAAAACTATTTTTTTATTCCATGTAATTGTTGTCTAAAAATGTTATCAAAAATGTTTTTAATATTATATTATTTTTTAAGTAATTTTTACAATGGTTACTTTTCACAAAATGGTTTGAAACAAAACTTTTCTTTGTTTTCTAAATAAGGCACTTTGTGACTTCCCATAAAAATATGGAAGGAATGTTTTTTTAACTTATAAAACACGAGAATATTTTCCTATAATCATTAATATTTAATTATATGAATTTTTCATTATGCTTTTTCATAATTACTTTTAAATAAAATTCTTTTTTATTATCTGCAAATATTTTACATTCTAAAAAGTAATTTTTAATAGAAAATGGAATTTTTATATCCAAATGTGTTTTTATTTGTGTTTAAAAGTTTTTAAAAGTGATTTATGATGAAAAAGTTAAATAATACTTTTTTTATTCATTATATGGTACTTCAAGATTCAATGAAAAATAGGTGCTCCCGATATATACTATATGATATTTGAAGCCCCAGTATTGCTCACGGGTGAGCCCAAAATAGATTATATAAAGGGTTGTGGCCCGTTATAGCTTGTGAAAAAATAGTTGAGGCCAATATATCTTATATGAAGGGGGAGTCCCATATAACCTTCTAATTCATTGGGTAATGATTATTTTCATTGGATAATTATATTTTAATTTTACCATAGGGTTATTCCAATTACAAGTGGATTGAAAGGGTCTTATTAATGTGATTCTATAAGTTTCCATAATTGTTTTTTATTTTATTTCAATGGGTTTTAATGGTTTAATTTGTGAAAAAAGTGTGGCTATTTTTCATGTGGAAATATTTTATTTCATATGATCAAATAACTTTGATAATGAAGGTAAATATTACATGGGTTTTCATGTTGTCATTGGACTAACATATTTTTTATTTTTATTTCCATTACTGAATTTTCTATGCTCATACCATTTTTTAAAAAAATTATAGGGTTTAATAATGGTTATTGTAATAGTTGAAGTCAAGTATAAATTATTAATGATTTTTCATAAAAATAAATCATTTTTTATTTCGAATGTTGAGGTAAATCATCCCAAAACTGGTACTATAAGGGACCATGCCAATGGTGGTGTCCCAGTGTACCTATCAAAAACTGGCAATACAGAGGAACCAAGCCTATAGGGTTGGGGCTGTGGATGATATGTGTAGGTCCAAGTCAACATGACTAGCTTATTGGTGTGAAATACATGTTATATACTATGTTGAAGGAAAAACATGAAATTTTTCTACACTCAACCATGGAGAGGAAGCCATAGTCAAGGAATGTAGTTGAAGGAGGCCGACCCAGGTGAGACTACACCATATGACTTGGAATGGTGAGAGATTAGTTATTCCTATTAACCACGAAGTGTCCACTAAGGGGATGAATCAAGGTGTGGTATACTCAAACATCTAGAAAATCCACCTATGACCACAATTTCAAATTGTGGTTGTAGGCTAAAAAATAGTCGACATAGCCTATTTCCATGATTTTTCAAAACGGTGGTGGCTATCGTCGTGGTAATAATCCGGACCTATTTCCATGGTTTTAACCATATAAATAGGTAACCATAGCCAAATTGTAACTATAGAAATTGAATCATATTTCCATGGTTTAATCCATAGTAAAAAAGCATGGTTGTTTCAAGCTACAACCACAGTTTATTTGTGGAAATTTGAGGATACATCCACAATTAAAACTATTTCTACATAATTTATATGGAATAAAAAACTAATACCCAAACCTCCAAATTCCAAAATACACACAACATAAATAAATAGTATAAATGAGCAACAAAATCCCCAAACTACAGAAATGAGCAACAACAGAAAAGTGGAATAGAATCCACAAAATACAGAATCCACAAACTATAGAAATACGAAATAGCAGAAAAAAGCAATTGAATCCACAAACTACTGAATACCGAAATAGTTAAATCCATAAATTACAGGAGAAAAAGATATTTTATGTTACAAAATACAGAAACACACAATATTAATGAGAAAAAAATTGTTTATGTTACCAAATGTAGAAAAAAACAGCAAAAATAGAAGCGCACCTTTCATCATTTACTTGATCAACCCACCAGTATATTGAAATATCTTATTATGGTCTTGATTATCTTCTTATTATCTTCACGAGGTATTCAGATGAGTATATGTGGGGCTTGAATCCTCTTGGATCCATCTACAGATCAATTTCATGGAAATAAGAACTTTATAACATCACCATCATTCAATGTCAGGTTTCATATGGACATTATCAACTAGTCTTGGGAACTCGATGCATACACGCTTTACAAATTCAGAAAGTAAAGAAGAAATATCTCCTCCATAAAAAACATTAACATTTAAATTATTTTCATACCAATAATAAATACAATTAATGAATCATAAAAAACAATACATTAATTCTTGGATTTGTTTTTTGAAAATCAAGATGTAAGAGTTGTGGAAAATAAAAGGGTTTTGTAAAATAGTGATCAATGTTCATGACAATACAATATAGTTTTTGGGGAATAATTTGATGAAGGTGTTTGTAGAAAAGGGGGAGAAAATGGGGATATAACAGAATCAAAATAAAATGCCAATGCTCGGTAAAATACAACAGACTCAGGAGCTACAATGTTGGTGAGAATCATTAGTCCAAGAAGTAGTATCAGTCCTCTATAATGGAGATCCAACAATCTATGAAAAAGAAATTCTGCATGGAGATCCAAAAATCAATGAACTAGATTGATGGTATGGAGTCATCATACATGGATGGATGGATGGATTTGGGGGTGATCTACATGGTTATATTTTAGGATACCAAGGTTTGTTGTTAAACTTATAGCCACCAATCTGTATTCTTAAAAACAAAGAGTTTATGAGGAAAGAATTTGGAATTGATATTACATATTACCTGAGTTGATTATGCTTCTTTGTTTTTTATCAGAATTGATCAATCTTATTTTGGTCATACACATCCTAATAGTTGAAAACATTATATTTTTTGGTATCTATAATTATTGATATTCATGTTTAACAATGATGGTGCATGAACGAGAAAGTTCATCTGATATGGTAATATTCATTGAGACCCTCTGAGGCTCAGTTCAAATAGAATCAATTAGTTTATATAGTTATGAGAAATCAATACTTGTATAATCATTATCACTCATCACAAGGGATTCTATATGAAAAGAGTTCAATCTCTCATTAAGTTCCATTGAATCATACTGAAAAATAAAAATTATTTTAATGATCAACAAATTACTAAACACACTAGTTAGTTATTAATATTATTATATCATACAAAATAATGATGAAATCACACGTTCTTATATTCTATTGGAATGGTTTTTTGAATGACATTTGAATAGGCCCTTGTTTTTGTGGAAAAGGATCACTCCCACGATGATTTCTGTTCTAGTGGTTCTATCTACCAGTTCAAGTAAACATAAGAAGATTTTTAGAGTAATATTTTCCCATATTGATCCACTTTCTTCTATGATGTTCATATTTCTAATTCTATGAGGAATATCATGTGATAAATATAGAGATCATTAGGTTCATGTGGGTGATTCATAAAATTTTTGTTTTCTTCCACTACCTGATCTAATTTAGTGACTCTTTGATTTGAAAATTGATGGCTCAGGTAGTTCTATTACTATGAGTTCATAGTGGTGGTCTGTGTAAATCTAGAAATTTATAGATCAATGATTTCCACAATACTATTTGAAGGTCATTGAGGAACTCACTACAATTAATTATTGGTTGGGGGTGTCTCAACTATTCTAGGAATGTTACATACCACTATAGACTTGATATAGTATTCCATTAATATACAAGATGATAATGGTTGTTGGTTAATAGAGAAAATATAAACGTTAATCTATGTTTGTAATTTAAGGAGTATTACTGGAGGTCAACTTAAGAGTTCATTTTATAGTGAAATCAAAATAGGTTCCTAAAATGTTTTTTAAGAAATAACTAGATTTACAATTTTTGGGATAATGTTTAGGGAATTCCTATCTAGTCAAAGTGTATTTTGATTTCAGAAAAATGATTTAATAATGATATTCTTTTTTCATAGATTTATGGATCTCCATTTTGGAGGTCTGAGGCTGATTCTTAAGATAATATCTAGCTGGTGTGTTCTTTCCTATTGATATAGGGGAGCTAAACCTTTCAAATATTTCAAAAAGTGAGAGAGTTTGGAATTCATAATCAAGGGGAGAATCTATTTGAGAATATATATTCTATGTTTTGGCATGCATTGAAAGCATTAAATTGTTTTCATGAGGATAGGTTCACTTAAATCATGATTCTCACAGTGATATTTAATGAAGTTAGCTTAGAGTTGGTGATCAATGAATCATTGATAAACTTTATAAAGGTTTGAAGTATAGATCCTGTTAGTCCAGAAGTTTTCCCCTAATGTTGTGATTGATTTTATTTTTGGAGAGTAAATAGATTGTAAACAATCCCAAAGGGGGATATTTTTAGTAGAGATCACCTTTTTCAGTTTTGGGGTTGTGTTTATTGAGTAGTATGATAGATATGTATCCAAAGAAGAAAACATTTCATTTGAAAGGCGTGAATGAGTTTTGGAAATGTTCTATAAACTTTTTATACCAGAGAAAAGATTCATTGTGATGCCTATGGTCACTCCACAACCATACCAAGGTACATGAACCGATCAACATGGGACGTCCATGGGGAAACAACTTTTTGATAGGATCCCACATGTTTTAGCCAAGTAGACTGTTATTCCGTAAATTGGGAATACATTATTCAAAAAAAAATTCCTACTTTTTATAGTTAATCTGAATTTTCATAAGGGATACTAAACTTTATGTTCAATTTATACACTGCAGAAATTTTTTGAAAGATTGCAGTTAATCCATGAGGAAAATGACCATGTCATGAAGGTATTATTGCTATAATTCAGTGGAACTCCCTATATAAAGTGATATCTTGAGATGTGGTGGTTACAATGTAATGAATCGATATACAGAATGACGATTTTGAGGGATCATTAAGTCACACTGTGAAGACACATGTGATGCCATGAATCAAGGCTGATGTAGATTTAGTAGTAGTATAATTTAGATAGTTCTTGTACTATGAAGTTAGTGATTCACTATTATAGGTATTTAAAGGTTATCAGTAATGCTATTTTCTATATTATAGGATGTGATATAGGATATAGAGAAATTATAGTTTTTATATCCATTTCATCACACTATGGAGGAAGTGATCATTCCTAAAGAAATATTTCAGGTCAATGAAGATTAAAATATCCTTCCATATTTTTTAGGGATATAAATATAATATAATAGCCAGATTTCTTAAATATGTTTGGTGACTCAGGAATAAATGTGAATGAATAGGTCTCATGATGAAAGGATATAATATGAGACATGTCCTACCGTGAATAAAGGAGTCACATTGTGACCATAATGTCTAAGGAGACCTATATAAAAATGATCATAGAACAATATAAAGTAAGAGAGACAGAAAAGAAAATAGGAAATACTAGAGAGAAAAGGGGTAGTTCTAGGTCATTACTAGAAATAAAAAATAAGTAATAAGAATATATCTATAAGTCTCTCTACTTAAACATTTTGTGATGTGCTTCAAGAAGAAGGTAGAGTAGATCAATTCACAGGGGTAATATTATTCAATGGACATATATATTCAAAGTTGTTTTTGGGGGAAATGAGTTTCATATGTTTCTAAGAGTATAAAGCATTGTATTTTATATATGGGTTGTAAACATGATGGGTTAGTTTGTTTAGATTATATTTTAATATAGGAAGTGAATGAAGTTATGAAGGCCCTAAAATACATGTAAAAGAAGTTGAAAAAACATAATAATGTTTTCATGGTGTGGTGGTTTTTTAATATAAAGATGTTAGAAACATCATTTAAATGATTTTAATGTGATTATATGTCATCTAAAATCTTAATATATAAATTCCATATATGATGTTTGTGATTTTCTTCTACTATCATCATTTCTGAAATTATGTAACATGATAATAATGAAAATTAGAAATTTATATGGTAAAACCAACATGGTGGTTGGGTATGTTCATAACATAATTATAAATGAATGAATCACTAGGTGGGATAATTGATAACACTTTGTAACCATGATAAATTCTAAAGGGGGTGCTCACCTTAATAGAAATTTCCATGAAAATTGTGAGATAAATTAGGAAAAATTATTTGAAGAAAAATGGACAGTACTGTTATCACATACTATAATTATGGGAATAGAGTAAATTTTAGGAAATAATGTAGGTATTAAATTACGAATTCTAAAAATTTATATTTTTAATGTTCAAGGTCTACTAATATAGTTGATTGAGATAATGAATTGTTTCTCAGTGTCAAAATCCCACTAAATTCATGGGTGATTAACTCCATAGTATCATTTCACTCAACGATGATGAAGGGATGTATAAACAATTATATATCTAGATGATTTGGCAATGTTCTCTTGGAAAATGATGAATATCTAGATGTTTTGAGGAAATTTGATTTTAACATATCGATAATGAACACAATCATCTATGGTTTAAAGTAGTGAGACACTAGGACTATATAATAACATAATTTTTGTAGCTCATCTAGATAAGGAAGTATATGGTACTAACATAATTGGTGTTGTTTTAAATGATACTTGAGGATCCATAGTGGTGTCATGAAGAGTAAATAATGCGACTCTGTAGCCAACTGGAATATTAGATTGAGTGGTAATTTTTAAATAAATCACATTAATAAATCTAGAGTTCTTTCATTTCTAGATCAGGAGTCTCTATATAATATTTTCATGATTTGAAGAGGGATTTGATTAGTTTAATAGAAGATATGAATTCTAAAAAAATTCAAGGAATTGGATGATATTTTCATGATCTTTCTCCTTTATTAAAGAGAATTTTGTATCTTTAATGGAGATCATGACAAAAAATAATTGAGAATCACAAAATGTTTTCATGGTAATGAAGGAATGGGAAACTTATTTCAATTATAATATCTACTATTTCGATGAAAATCAAATGGATATTATGAAAGGTATTTATAATTTGATTTTCAATAAATTCAAGTCTGAAAATGAACAATATAAATTAATAGAATGAAATATAGTTCATTAAACATGTAGATAAAATATGTACTGTTGAGTAAAAAGACATCATTGGTCTATTTGATAAGTCATTTGTCCACGTACTTGCATTATAAGAAACCACCTATATTAAAATAATGGGAAATGAAGTGATATATAACAACTTATTATATATATGTGACTAGTTTGTCAAATGTACATGATAAATGATACATGAATCAATACCGAACAATGAAAAAAGAATATTCTGATTGATATGTATATCCTAATATAAAGTGACATTTCAGTGCATGATACTGCATACAAAAAGATGTTTTTTATGCACTAAATATTTTCAGGCCAAAATCAGGCGATGGAAAAAAATCACAATCCTCAAATAAATGAATTACTTGAAAAAGGTTTTGGATTACATCCTGAGAACTTCCAACATCAATTTATTTGCGTTTCTCTATATAAAAAACTGTTTTTGTGTCTTCTCTAATATCTAACAAGTCAATCACATACATTTATAGCCATTATATATAATAAATTTTAAAATGAATGTAAAAATACTAGAAATAAATTTAGGAGGCATGGGAATGGCATCAATATGGTCCAAACTAAAAATGAACTTGACTGATACATATAAATTTGTGGATGATGGATCAACAAGATAAAAAATATATTCATTTTATATTTTAAAAAATGAACACTTGGAGTTAAATTTTAATTTTTCCTCTCTTACAACGTCTTTTTCATGTTACATTAATAATAAAATGAGTATTAAAAATGCAATCAACTACTAATAACATGTATGTGGTTACTTGTCATGTTGATAGGCACATAACTTTTGGATTCTTGAAAATAATAATTCAAAGACTCTAGGTGTTATTCCAAAGTGTACATTGTGTCTTCGAATGTCTCTCTCAATGTCTCCCAACATTGTGTAAGTACTACCACTTTCTTTCTACATATTCACATTACACATTAGGGGGTGAAATAAAATAAAATAATACGAGCATAATAAATTTAAAATGAGTGAAATATTTGTGTAAAGTGATGCAAAAGTAAAATTATCATATTATTGTGATCTATGATCCCATAATCAACCAATTAATGTTTATTATAAGTCATTTTAATTATATAAATATGACATGAGGAAACAAAATAAAATTATAATTTAATAAACTTTCCATATGAAAACTTGCAACTATTATAGCCTCCTATACAATTATCCACTTTCAAAAAACTAGCCACTTGAAATATCTTCTCTTGCCAATGTAGTTTCAATATTGGATCTAAGATTACTAAAATACAAATTAAAAACATATATGAAAAATGGAAAAATATAAAAGTTCTATTTATTTTTATAGAATAATATGTCTGACCAACATGTTCATTAACTATGGTGACAAAGGGGAAATGTGATTCCGGATTCCCAATCCATGTAATTATTTCGAAAATATCTTTAGTGACATGTCTATTATGAAATTGTATAGATAATTCATAGGAACTAAGAGAATGTATTCAAATTCTATATTAAAACACACATCTAGGTTGGGTATTGGGTTGTCTTGCAGCCCATCCCACCCATGTTCAATTATAGATTAATTCCATACATCTTCTATATGGAAAGGGGAAAGTGTACGTAAAGTTAGTTCCAAAATCCATCTTACGGAATATGGTAAGGCATATACTGAATAAGGTCTAAAAAAACTATCCCATATATTACACCAATGTGTCAATATTCGACTAACCTGCTTTAACAATTTATGATAATAAGAACATATGCACACAAACCCATTATATCTTGCTCATGACATATCAATGATTTATCATGATTCATGTATAAATAGAGTATACCAATCATCATTCTTATCAATATAAAAATGTGGTCATTCATCTCAATGATATACTAGATATCATATCCACATGGAATAATGAATGTAATTTCCTAGAATTCTATAACATTAATTCCAAACAAATATAATATCTACAAGTTAAACATGGGGAGTAAACATTTTTAGGGATTTGAAAATACGAAAAATAATCTATAATTTTATCATCATTAAATATTCCATTTTATTTTGTCAAAACAAGAATATGGGTATATCAATAAGGTAATACGTTTTCATTAGGTATAACTATGATACACAAAGTTTGTTCCACAATGCTCATGCATTTGAGGAGGGCATAAAACATCAACACTAATAGGTCATTTAATTATATAATATTCATTTAACTACTACACTCATATGTATTTCACCCCACAACCTATCTTTTCCAACAACCTCCACTATGTGCAGTGAAATACCTTAAGATTGATAGTGTAATTTTTCTTCAAAACTATTATTGTTAGTTCTAGGCATAATGAGAAATGAAATGTATGTCTCTAGACATGAATAAAATATGAAATATAGGAAAACCACACTCATCAATATCATTTAATCTATATATTTTACCATTATTTTCTTGGTGTTGGAGGATTAATTTCTTCACAATCTAATCACATGGATGTTATTTATAAAATAATTTAGAGTGATATGATTTTATACACACATTTATAAGAAATAACATCAATAAATATCTCAAGGAAGACCAGGGCGCACTAAAAGGGTACTAGGAACCGAAAAAATAACAAAAAACATTAATAAAAATTTTAGCTAAAAGAAAAGGATGATGAAATCTAACCTCAAAATAGTGGTTGGTGAACCAAAATGGTCTGATATGCTTTTTCTTTTGTGGGAAATTCCAAAACACACCCTAAGCTGACCCAAGAGGCTCATTTCTCACCCTTAAAATAGATGAAATTAAAAATAACCTGGATAACCATTGAATTGGGTTTTGGAAAAACAAAATATGATGATGGGGAGAATAGAAATCATCCAAAAGAGGAAGAATAATGAAAGAGGATAGCTTACCTTGAGACACTGACTAAGAATGTGGAATAAATATGGTGGAATCACGAGAATAAGAGGACTCAAGAGAGGGATGGTGGGATGCATGGATACAAAGGAGAGGGGAGATATGGTCATGTGAGATAGGAACCGTAGATTCAGGGTGGGGTAATGGGAACCAAATATTCGGTAAGAGGTGGAAAAGGGAACCAGAGAGGGTGGAGGGGTCGATCTCGATCAGGAGGGGATAGGGTGGAGATGTTGGTCAACAAGGGATGAAGGTGTAGAGGTTTCTTTAGTGTCAGATAAAATGTGGATTATTTCAATAATTTTTAAAAGGAGTGGAACTATAGGTGTGTAAATAGGGGATTTTTCTAGTCGTACTAGTGTTTACCTGTGAGCCATGACGAGCCACACAATGTTCATTTCAGTGGGTATAGTTCAGAGGAAGTGGTCCTAGGAAAAAACATATAATAGGGTATTGGTATAGTGTTCTAGTCATATTAAGGAAAAACAAATAGGTTATTTACATAAGGGAATGTTCTTGCTATTTCAGTGCTCAATTCAAAGATATAAGAAAAAATTCATTTTCCCTTTGATATTTATTGCAGATGTTACTACCACTTAATGAGTGATTTGAAATCAATTTTTGAAGTCCATATTATGTGAATTCATTATAATGAAGGTATTCACATGATAAATTTGATTTTAAATATGAGACATTCATCAAATAGAAATGGTATCTATAAAATTATTTTATAAATTTATAAGGGCATAAAAACAAGGTGTCATTCTAAATCTCATCTAGAAGGTCCAAGGTCTATGAAGGTGTTGTTCCAAAAGATTCACTATCTTGTTGGAAGTAATTTTTTTTATTTTTTAAAGAGAAACACCATTCAAAATTTATATTTTTATCACAATCTTATGGATATTAAAAGTTTCAAAAAATGGGGAAGTGATTTCTTTGCTGAAGGATTGCAGTGAGTTCTAAAATTATTTATGGATGTTAACTAGGAGGGTCAATAAGAATGATTCAAAATTTTACTTATAAATCAATGAGATTTTTGTGAATTCAATGAATAGGAAAATTTCCAAGCATTCTCCATGGATGTATTCCTGTGTGGATGAACCTTGTAAAATCCCTCATATCAATTATTACTTTCATCACACATTGAGTGGAAAAAGGGAGAGAAAGAAAATTGTTCCTCAAGGTAAGAGAACAAGATCCTCATTCATAGAAGAATCATTTTAAACTTATATAACCCATTTCACCCCTCACATAGTGTAATAATCTATAAATATATACCAAGTGGTATCATCTGGGTGTTTATTCTCTCACTTTTTATGTATGGGATCACTTTTCAACCAAAAAGGTATTCCCCTATTTGAAGGTATTCCCGTATTTGAAGTTATTAATTTTATGTTATAGAATAGTCAGATGATACACTATTTTTGGTCTTTAAGAATGGATATCTATATAATATACATTTATGGGATCACTATTTATATAGAGTTTGGGGCCTTGATGGAGAGATATCATTGAAAATTGGATGCAGATTCCAAATCCATAAATTTCATAGGATGATATCTTACTTTTCATAAAGCTATTTTCTTGAAAAATAACTCATTTTAGGTGGGAAAATATTCTGAATATTTATGAGGGATATTTTTAGGTTAGAGAGGAAAAGTTAAAGGTTCCATGGAATAAATATTAGGATTTTAAAATGAATTCAAATTAGTCAATTGATGCCATTTCCAAGCATCTAATTTTTTTGGCTAAAGATATCAGAGGCCTTGTAGAAGATATAAAAGGTGAAAAGGTCACAGTGAAAATCATGAGAAGACTCCCTCCCCTTTTCGATGATGAAATAACTATTCTTGAAGGGAAATATTTCAAATGATTTCAATTGATGGGTTTATCTGTAAACTCGTTGACAATGAGATGAGAAATGGAAAACATGAGTTAAGATTAAATGAGAGTATTATATAATGGCCTATAATTCCAAAAAGAAGCTATAAATAAAGAAGAATTTTAAATTTAATGAAGTGAATTCATTCATATCCTCTAATATAAAGAGATAAAGTGGAAGTTTTATGGGAAATTCAAATGTTGAAGGGTGGTAAATCATACAGCTAAATTTCCTAAGAGAAACCCAGAAGACTATGATGAAAATATGAATCCTAAGAAGTCAAAAAAATATATAAAATATATAAATAATTCCCAATTGAGGTAATAAAAAAATAAAAAAATTATATTCTAAAGAAGAAGATAGATATAGAGAAAGTGAAGTATAATAATTTTAATATTTCATTGATGAAGGTGTGGTGATGGATATTTTAAATAAGTTAAGTGATGATAGTGATGATGAGAACAATGAAGTTGAAACAAGGGTTGATCTATACGTAAAAATTGAATAATCCTTAAAAAAACACGATGTGTGGAGAGAAAACACTAATAATTCCAATGTCATTTTGTATAATTCCATTATCTATATGAAAAAACAATAACAATAAAATGCAGAGATGAATTTTGAGATTGAAAAAAACTAAAATATGGAATTTATGGAAATTTAGGAATGCTAGTTGAACTAAAACATAAAATTGTTGATGGATTGGATAAAACTATAAAATACCAAGTAAAAATAATTGATGATCCAAAATAAAAAATTAGGAATTGGTATCATAAGTGTGATGATCAATAAATATTATTGACACCTGACATGATGACAATAAATTCAAATGTATCATTATCAATTCAAGGGAAATAAATTTCTAAGGATTATCTTATACCTATTCCTCATGTTAATTAATTCCAGTATAAATAAAATTTTGTGGGGAATCATGTTTAATAGAAGAATAAATAAGTGGTTGTTTCAAATGAACCAAAAATAATCTCTAAAATAATTTATATCTTCACAACATATGAATGGAAACGAATCATGTGGAAATAGAAAATTCAAATCCATCAAGAGTTATATTTTTTATGTGGAAAGTTGAGAAACACTAACTATGTGTGCTCAATTACTAGGAGATCATTTCAAGAGAAAAACCAATCCAAATAGAAAATAAGAATTTACAATCATTCATTAAATTTTAATAGATACCATTTTTTGGAAAAGTATTTGATATATTTAAATAAATTGTGTACCAAGGATGAAACAAACATAATATAGAATGATTAAAATTGGAAGAAATAAAAATATAGGATATTTATCCAAAAGTATAAAATTAGAAAACATATTTTAAATATTATAAGAATAAGATGATTTCTTAGGTCTAGATGATGAGGAGGAAAATTGATCACCTACATGGATGAGGTAATGATGTTTAGAGAATGATAACGTCGCTGAAATTTCCTTAAGCATAATAAAAATTCGTATTCATGGATATTAAATATTGAATGAAAATCCTACATGAATAGAAATAATGACCTAATTATGAATATGAAGAAGAAAACATGGAGTCATTAATTTTAGAAACAGCGAGGGTCTTTTGATTTTTGTTTCTAGAAAGGCCCACATTAGAGGAAAAGATATCTGGTGGGTTGATGTAATCTTGGTTGATGGTTTAATTCACAATCATATCAATGATAGAAAATTTTATTAGAGAGATTCCAATATTTCTATTTGATACTTTGAAATATTTTAAGTATTATTTTCAATGTAATGTGTGATGTCATCATAGAGTTTTGGGACCTGTGGAGCCTTAGTGTTGATATAATAAAATACTAAATATATATATATATATATATCATCCACATGAAGTTGTTGATAAGTAATACAATAAATATTGAAATAAGTCTCAGAAGAGAAAAATGAGACCACCATTAAATCTAGAACATGGGTTTTAACCTAGCTATGAGATAACTCTTACTAGTGTTGGATGCATCAATAGAGTGCAATCATAGGTGGATTAAATGGATGAAATTATTTTTTTAATTTAATGTATTTTTATTTTCTAACCCAAATAAAACCATTTTATAAACCCCCATATATATAATTCCCTAGGTTTAGCTAAATATTCTTAGAGGATTTAGAGGTTGGAGGGAGGTCTGGTGGTGAGCACATTGGCGGGTGATATTGGGGTTCAAGAGATAATGTTAAATGCAGAAGATCTCATTAGTGGCATTGATGCCGATATGTACATTAGAAACGGTGATCTAAACATGAGGTACATATTTTGTTTTGTTTTATTATTATTAATTTTTTATTTCTCTGAGGATGAAGAATTAATTTAATTATAAATTAAATCATGGATCAATTTTTATTGATTCACACATTGATTATTTATTTTTTCTAGGAATTGGGAAATTTAAATTATGTTTGGTTTTGATAATTTTATTATCGTCATCATTCTTTAGATTCTAAAAATTAAGGAAAAATTAACATGCCCCTCACTTGATGCTCAATTTTTTGTTTCATGCCTTTCTCCCTCCATTCATCAATATTCATCATTGTTATTTTGGTTGCCCAATCATTTGAATATACTCATTGAAACTAATCATTGTGAAATCGATCATTGGTGTAATAGATTAATGTTTTTTTGGTAAATTTTGGGTTTTGATCTAGAGTGATGGGAACAATGCATCTTTGGGATTGCTGTTTGGCTGTTGTAGTTCCTCTCAATGTCCATTTTCTTCTTCTTTTAGGGTTTCAGCACCCGATTATTCTTAGGGTTTATTTCTTGTTTCTTGTTCCTTGCTCTCAGCCAGGGGTTCATTTCTGTCCATCTTCGTGGTTTTCCTCGGTTCGTGTACCCCCTTTTGGGTCTTCTTTCTTGGTGGTGGTTACTATTTTCATTGGTGTTTTTTATGGAACTCGTATTTGGGGCGTAAAGCTATGATTGTGGCCCTGTTAATGGTGGTGACGGTGGATTAGAGTCGATTCTGTTATTCCGCAGGTGGTGTGTTATGGCTGTTGATTTTATCTACATGATGGTGATGCTCGGATGGATGTGATGATTGCGAAGGTAAAGCGATGGTGCCGAGATGTGGTGGCTCCAGTGTTTCATCCTACCTCTATCTTCTCGTACTCTTCTCTGGTTCTAGTTTACCTCCAATCTCTCTGAGGTGGAGCAGCGCAGTGGTCTCCACGGTCCTTTGGGACGTGAGTTTGAGCGGCCAGATTCAGGGTGTTCGTCGCTGATGCTTCCTGTTTCGAGATCGAAGGTATTTGGTTTAGAGTGGCCAATGTTGATGAGGCGTGAAGGTTAAAGACTGTGTTGTTATGTTGAAGTCCATATGCTAACAGAGCTTTGCTGGCAACGAGAGGATGGTGGTGAAGTGTGGTCCTCGGTTGTTAGGGTATCAGGCAGAGTGCGTGTAACATCCCAGGTAAATGAGGAATAAGATATTTTCATATTTATTTATATTTGTGAATTAAATATAAATTTTACTTTAAAGGGTTTTCTATGTTCGATAGAGTACTTGATACGCAACAACGAGTTTCTTTGAAATCTTACGTTGTACAATAATAATATAATATTATTATTTTAAATGGTAGTTAACTCCTAGATGTTGTATTGGTGGGAATTAAAAAACAAACTAAAATATGATTATACACATTTCCTAAATGTATTTACATTTATCGAATAAAATTTAGAGGCTTAAAATGAGAATGATTCTAATTTTAAGAATAATATACATTAATAGGTTGATTTACCACCTTTTAATGGAGAACCCTCTTTAAATATAGTTTTGGTCACTTTAATACATTATATTTGACCAAATAAAATCCTTCTTTAGAATGGGGACATCAAAATTTAATTTGTTTAAATTTTTGGGGTTTTTCCGATAATGTTCGGTTTTTAATGAATAGTGAAAATATTGTATTTTAATTGAGAATTGAATTTTAATATAATGTATTTATATAGTTATATTATCTTTTTAATTGGTTTTAAAGTGTAATTAGAATATATTTTTACCATTTAATTCAATTTTGGTCATTGGAATTAATTTCACTTTGAAATTGGACATAAAAAAGTGTTAATCTTTTGATAGTTATTGTTTCTTAAAAACACGCTATTTGTTTTAACAATGGGAATTAATTTTAGAATTAGTTAATTCCACTTATATGTTTTTAATTTTAAAAAATAGACATTATTTTTGAATTTGGAATATCAAATAATGATTCGGCTGAATTTCTGATATTTTTCAGAAAAACTTCAATTTCTGATGAATAGATAAACCACTTAGTAGTAGTTAAAAAACAGACTTTTTCATTTAAATGAAATTTTACCAGTTCTGGGAATTTAATTTAGAAAATACTATATACATGATTGTTATTAGGTATTAATATGTGGTTCAATAAGATGAAATGAATTTTTGGTGAATAGTAACTTTTGACTTTTATTTACCGCGGTTAAAGGTAAATAATGTAATACAAGGTTAAGAATATTATAATAATTCAAAATTACCTAAACACTTGTCCTAACATTATTGGATGAGTAATTACCGACAAAGGTCATACTTGGGTCGATTTTGGGACCCTATAAAGCCACTTGTGAGTGATATTGACACTTTAGATTAATTAATTTAATGTAAAGGAAAAAATGACATAAACAAAAATCTTTTAGTAAATTAATTGTTATATGGTGTTATATAAATTTTATTTTCGACTATAAATATTAATTGGAATTCTAAAATGATTTTATATATCATGATTCTTTTATAATTTTTAGACATCAAATAAATTAAATTATTTATGACACAATAATGATGGAGTATTTACCTCATTAACAAATGGTTTAAATAAATAAGATCATAATGATTAAACTATTACCCAAAACATGTCCAATTCTGAATGGATGATTTTACATAGACCATGAGTCAACATATCTTCGACTATAATGATTTTTTAACCTTTATAAACCTAAAATAATTATATAATAAAATAATATTTTCACACTTTCCTAAAGAGCCCCTCCTCCCCCTTATAAAAGGAGACCAATTATAACCAATACCTCACACGTCTCAAGCCATTTGGCTCATCCAAACTCTGCCCAATTAATCTCCCTACATCCCTCTCCTCCTTCTAGATGCCTTACCATAGGCAGAAGGCACTTCAAGAAGTCCTTTCGTTCAAACCTAAGTGAGTTACCCAAATTAAAGGTAATAGTTTATCTTAAATTGTTTCCTTTTATTTTACTTCTCCAACCCCTAAACTCTTTTTATTCCTTTCTTTTGTAACAACACTAGTATCCTCAATATACTAGGATGTTTTTATCATAATTATTCAAACTACACTTACACACACCTCCATCTAATGGATGAAGAACATAATGTTTCTATGGATGGAAAACTAACGTCTCACGAAATCATGATTGTTCAAATATCTCCAACCACCTTTCATGGGGGAAATTATGATGGAACTATATTTATATATGATATATATTATGTTTATGTTTTATTTATGTTTCTGTATCTTCCATTGATATCATACCTTTATGGTTTCCATTATGGGTAAACGCGATAATTTCATTTGAGGAAGTGCGGACTACCGCCCCCTTAAAGTGATATGAATCGTTAATGCCATATGCAGGTTGTATGAAGGATGGAGTTAATGATATTATATATGATATTTTATATGAAATTATACAAGTATTATAATATACCTATGTATCATTGTGTTTTAATTCCATTAAAATAATAAATAGAAATGAAATCAGCGTCCATGCGTATGTACGACTAACTGTCTCCATGAATGGTGCATTTCATTTTTTACCTCTAAGTGTTATGTATTATTATAAATACATGTATATGCTGGATATATATGATATATATGATATCCAAATCATGAATATCATTCTGGATATAATGAACCATTGACCCCATGAACAACATGTGATTATAAGAAGTCCATTTTTGACTCAAGTACCAAATATCAACAAAATGAACATTATTAACTTAAATGATTAAATAATGTTTATAACATGGTAATAAGTGATATAAAAGGAATAATAAATATTAAGAAGGTTCTTATGAAAGTATAAATTAACATTAGTTTATTATTTAGGAGATTAAAGAATGAACGGGTCAAGTCGGACACGAGGTAAGGGACTTCATCTCAATCTCCTATCATTGAGGCATATTTCGATAATATATACCTTCTTCTTTTAAATGGTGTATAATAAAACCCTTTGACATTTACTTTCATTCAAAGGGAATATTTTTTCTACGAAGCATTTTACTAAATGAAAAATGGAATGTTTTTAATGTTTCCGACGATAAGGACCTCTCCGCCTCTGTAATCGTTATTTGTCTTCCTCTATAAGCCTTAATGTTTTCTAAAATGAAAAGGAAGTCCCTTATTCTATTTTTGGGTGTTTTGGTATTGAAAATTGTTTTTGAAATGGATTTATTATTTCAATATCTAGAAATTATTTCTTATTATTGAAAAATAAATGTTAATAGTTAAAATTTTATATTTAGATTATAACCTTTAATTCATTAGGTATGGAAGTCAGTTGTATGGCTATTTTATCTAGTGATATGTGTGGATGTCAACCGTATGGTTATTCAATTTAAGTATGTTTATGTCCCGAGTTAGCTTTATATGTTATGTTTTCTTTATATGGGTTTTACTATAATATTTTTGTTACAAAAGGGTAAGCAATGATATTTTATTTAGTAAAGAGTATTTATTACTCCATAAAGGTAAAAAGTATTACTTATGATAAATTAATCATGGTTTACCTGTTGTTTTGAAAAACTAACAGTTTTCCTTCTTTTTGAATCCCTTACTGAGATTTTTATGCTCACCCCAAGTTTTTGAAATGTTTTTCACATGACATAATCTGGAATAGGGTCAAGGATGGGATTAATGAAATGTCATCCTTTCTTTAACATGGAACTAGAAATGACTCTTTTTTTCAAGAGTTCATGTTTTGTAAAAAAGGTAACCGTGTAGAAGTGTATACTTTGTAATATTTTGAGATGCAATAGTTATGTCCTAATTCTCTAAAACTCTAAAACTGAAAATATCCGCAATGTTAATTATTCCATTAATTCAATATCATGTAAGGTTTAAGCTCGAGTCATTATAATTGGTATCAGAGGTCGGTTTAGATAACTTTTGAAGTTAGGGTATTGTTAAATTAATTTATGTTAATATTGAAATCATATAGAATTTATAGATTACCATGTTACTTTGCCTAAGATATTTCTATGTTCATAATGGTTTTCTGCAAAGAAAATAGGGAAGCTATGTTGGGAAGACATCAAGAGGAAGACAACCTTCCAAATCAGCAACCTGAGATGGTCTGAATCGGAACTGAATAGTTTGTTACTGTGATGGAATAGTTGACTCAGGCTATAAATGATGGTGGTATCCATGCACGAGATCTGCCATATCAACCACTGAGGAACATTTCAGTAGTGGAACATTTCATGAGGAAACATCCCCCATAATTTAGAGGATCATTTGACCCGGTGCTAACTGAAGGGTGGATTAAAGCACTAGAGAAGATTTTCGATGTCATGGGGTGTTCAGAAAATCAAAAGGTTACTCTTGTTGTTTATCATTTTGAAGGTGAAGCTGATCAGTGGTGGTTGTTGGTGAAAAATATCAGGGATAGTGAGGATATTTAGGCTCTTGATTGGGATGAATTCAAAGGTATGTTTCTTGATAAATATTTTCCTAAGGTGGTTCATATTAGTATGGAAATACAATTCCTAGAATTGAGGCTGGAGGATGACCTAGTGGATGATTATGAAGAAATGTTCACTCGACTGGGAAGGTATGCAACAAATTTCATCCGAGATCTTGATAGTAAGATAAGTCAATTTTACTCAGGACTGAAGCCATGATATCGAAGAGCGTTAGCCTATCGTGAGTTCAAAAGTTATGTAAAACTTGTTCGATGTGCGGAGAAGGTGGAAATAGAGTTTGCATATGATAAGGTGTTATTTGAAAAACAATAGAATAAGAGGTCCAATTGGAAGGAAAATTGGGAAGAATTCATCAAAGAATCCTGGAGGTAAGAAAACTAAATATACATCTTGGGAGAAGTGTGGTAAAAACAATCTCAGAGAATATTTATCAAAGTATGGAAAGTGCTTCTGGTGTGGTATGTCCTGTCATATTTCTCGTAACTGTAAGGAAGATAATCAAGCAGGAAATGAAAATATATCGGTAAGATGTTTTAAGTGTAATGAAATGGGTCATTATGAAAATGAGTGTCCAGAGAAGAACTCAAATTAGAGAAAGAATCCTGAATACCAGCAAAAAGGGTTTGTGAAATCCTTTGTAACTACTTCAGTGGATGTTGGGCCATCAAATGAAGTATTATCAGGTACACTGTTTGTTTGTTCAGATTATGAAAATGTGTTATTTGATTCAGGGTGTACACACTCTTTCATTTCGGAGAAGTTTTCTAGTAAATTGGGAATTCCATCTCAAGATATGAATATAGAACTTACGGTAAAAACACCTGGAGGAAATATTGAGAGAAAAAGAAAACATAAGAACATTAATGTCCTTTTGTGCGGAAAGAACCTACCTCCAAACCTTATTGTTTTACCTCTAGTAGAGTTTGATATTATTTTGGGCATGGATTGGAATTCTGTTTATCATGATAAGATTTATTTTAGAGCTAGAGAGGTTTCTCTTCAGGAAGATTTATAGTTTGTGTACAAGAACGGACCCTTGATTTTGATAACATATCAGGAAGATGAGAAAATAGTAAAAAATGGAAATTAATGTTACCTTGCACATATTGTTGAAAATAAAGGAACTGTTTAGATTAATGATGTGCCAGTGGTAAATGAGTACCTTGATGTTTTTCCTAATGAGTTTCCTGAAATTATACGTGATCAGGAAGTTGAATTTACTATTGATGTAGTTCATGATGCTAAGCTAATTTTTAAACCCCCTTATCGAATGGCTCAAATTGAACTTTTAGATTTAAATAAGAAATTACAGGAGTTATTAGATAATGGTTTTATTTGACCTAGCACAACACCATGGAGTGCACTTATCTTTTTTGTTAAAAAGAAATATGGTTCAATGAGACTTTTCAATAATTATATAGAATTTAATAAAATCACTATTAAGAATAAGTATCCTTTTCTTCATATCGATGATTTGTTTGATCAGCTCCATGGAGATCAGTATTTTTCAAAGATTGATTTGATATCGGGGTACCCTTAGTTGAAAGTAAAGGAGGAAGAGATTCCAAAGACCGTGTTTCTTACTAGATATGGACATTATGAATTCGTAGTTATGCCTTTTTGTTTAACCAATAAACCTACTATATTCATGGATCTAATGAATAGAATTTTCCGTGAATTCCTGGATAAGTTTGTGGATGTGTTCATTGATGATATTTTGGTTTATTCTAAAATTAAATAGGAGCATGAAAGTCATTTAAGGATCATCTTGCAAACCATAAAAGAAAAGAAACTTTATGGGAAATTTAGAAAGTGTGAGTTTTGGTTACAACAAATTTCTTTCCTTTGTCACATTATTTCAAAAAATGACATAACTATTGACCCTACTAAAACAAAAGTTGTTAACGAATGGCTAATACCCACAAATATAACCAAGATTCGTATTTTTCTTGGTTGGGAAGGTTATTACAGGAGGTTTATTGAAACTTTAGCATGTTTATCTAGTCCAATGAATAAGTTAACTCGAAAAGGTGTTAAGTTCATCTGGAAAAAAGAATGGGATGATTGTTTTTAGGAATTGAAAAGAAGATTGGTGAATGCTCCAGTTTTGGCACTGCCATCCAGAAATGGTGAGTTTGTTATCTATAGTGATGCTTCATTGAAATGACTTGGTTGTGTCCTAATGCATAATGATAAGGTAATTGCTTATGCCTCATGCCAGTTGAAACCACATGAGTTAAATTACCCTACACATGATTTGGAATTTTCCCCTGTTGTTTTTGCTTTAAAAATGTCGAGGCATCATTTGTATGGAGTGAAGTGTGAAATATATACTGATCAAAAAAGGTTGATGTATATATATTCACTCAAAAATAATTGAACATGAGACATAGGATATGGATAGAATTAATCAAGGATTATGATTGCACGATCCATTACCATCTGGTAAAATAAAATAAAATGGCTGATGCTTTGAGTCGAAAAAGTAATGCTTCATTAACCATTTTACATTTGGAACAAGATCCTTTAGTTTTATATTCAATAAACTTTGGCATGGAAATTGTTGGTGCAAAAAATTCTTCTATTTATTTTCAGGTGTCAGTGAAATCATCTCTATTAGACAGAGTAAAGAAAGTGCATAAAGAAGACAGTGAGTTACAGAAAAAGGTAGAGTTTTTTTAGAAGGATTAGTTTCCTGAATTTAACATTGATAATGATTGTGTTTTGAGGATTGGAAAGTGATTATGTGTGCCTTGTGATTCACAGTTGAATAATGAGTTGTTATGTGAAGATTATAGTTCTCCATTTTCATTTGATCCTAGTATTACTAATATGTATAGAGATATATGGGTGTATTATTGTTGGGATGGAATGAAAAGTGATATTGCTGATTTTACTGTGATGTGTTTGACTTGTCAGTAGCTTAAAGCAGAGCGACAGTTACCAAAAGGAATGCTTCAGCCTTTACCAGTGCCATATTGGAAATGGGAAAATATATCACTGGACTTTGTTGTGAGAATACCAAATACATCTCGAGGTAATAATGCTATCTGGGTTATTATTGATCAATTTGCTAAATCTTCTCATTTCCTTCCTATTCAAGATACTTTGTCTCTAGATAAACTTTCTCGATTTTATGTTAAAGAGATAGTTAGGTTGCATGGAGTTCCCCTCTCCATTATATCTGATGATGATCCCAGTTTTACTTATAACTTTTGGAAAGGCCTTCAGAAGTCATTGTGTACAGAATTAAATTTTAGTACAACTTTTCGACCTCAATCAGATGGGGAGTTAGAATTAATAATTTAGACCTTGGAGGATATGCTACATGCTTGTTCACTAGATTATCAGGGAAGTTGGGACCAACATCTTTATTTGGTTGAATTTTCATATAATAAAAGTTTCATTCTATTATACAGATGACTCCATTTGAGGAATTATTTGGAAAGCATTGTCGAACTCCATCTTTGTGGGATAAAGTAGATGAATGGAAGATGATGGGACTAGAATTGGTAGAAGAGATGTTAGATAAAGTTCAGTTGATTCAAAATCACATGAGAACAACTCAGAGTAGATAGAAAAGTTATGCAGGTAATTGGAGGGAGGATCTTTATTTTGTGGTTGGTGATCATGTCTTTCTCAAAGTTTCTCCATGGAAAAGTTTGATGGGTTTTGGTAAGACAAGAAAGTTGAGTCCGAGGTTCATTGGACCTTATGAAATTCTATAGAAAGTTGGATCAGTTGCGTACATAGTGGATTCACCTCCAAGTTTATCCTAGGTACACAATGTTTTTCATGTTTTGATGTTGGGAAAGTATATGCTAGATCCATCTCAAGTTTTAAGCCCAGAGGTAGTTCGGTTGGAAGAGAATCTCTCTTATGATGAACAACCCGTTCAGATTCTTGATCGTAGAGGGAAAGTGTTGCAGAATAAGGTAATTCACCAGGTAAAGGTTTTGGGGAAAAACCACATGATTGAAGAGGCGACGTAGGGAATCTAAAAATTCTATGAGGGATAAATACCCCCACTTATTTGGACAAGTGGATAAAAATTGTGAGGACTCAATTTCTAAAAGGGGGAAGGATGTAAAATCTCAGGTAAATAAAGAATAAGAGATTTTCATATGTATTTATATTTTTGAATTAAATATTAATTTTACGTTAAAGGGGTTTCTATGTTCAATAGCGTACCTGATACGCAACAACGAGTTTCTTTGAAATCTTACATTACACACTAATACTATAATATTATTATTTTAAATGGTAGTTAACTCCTATCCATTGTATTGGCGAGAATGAAAAAAACTAACTACAATATGATTATACATGTTTTTTAAATGTATTTACAGTTATCTAATAAAATTTAGAGGCTTAAAATGTGAATGAATCTAATTTTAAGCATAATTTACATTAAAAGGTCGATTTACCGCCTTTTAATGACGAACCCTCTTTAAATATAGTTTTGATAACTTTAATATATTATATTTGACCAAATAAAATCCTTCTATAGAATTAGGACATCAAAATTTACTTTGTGTAAATTTTTGGGATTTTTCCGATAAAGTTCATTTTTAATGAATAGTGAAAATATTGTATTTTAATTCAAAAGTGCCTTTTAATCTAATTTATTTATATGGTTAGATTATCTTTTTAAGTGGTTTTAAAGTGTAATTAGAATATATTTTTACCATTTAATCCAATTTTGTTCATTGGAATTAATTTCACATTGAAATTGGACATAAACAAGTGTCAATCTTTTGATAGTTATTATTTTCTTAAAAACATGCTATTTGTTTTAACAATGGGAATTAATTTTAAAATTACTTAATGCCACTTCTATGTTTTGAATTTGGAAAAATAGACATCATTTTTGAATTCTGAATATCAAATAATGATTAGGCTGATTTGTTTGGTATTTTTCTGAAAAACTTCAATTTTTGATGAATAGTGAAACCACTTTGTAGTAGTTAAAAAACTGACTTGTTAATTTAAATGAAATTTTACCACTTCTGTGAATTGAATTTCGAAAATCCGATATACATGGTTGTTATTAGGTAGTAAAATGTAGTTTAATAAGATGAAAATAATTTTTGGTGAATAGTAACTTTTGACTTTTATTTACAGCTGTTTTGAATGTAAATAAGGTAGTTCAATGTAAAAAGAATATTATAATAATTAAAAATTACCTTAATAATTGTTCAGAACTTATTTTATGATTAATGGCCGACCATGGGAATTATTTGGTTGATTTTGGGACCCTATGAAGCCACTTGGGAGTGATATTGACACTTTAGATTAATTAATTTAATGTAAATGAAAAAATTACATAAACCTAAATCTTTTAGTAATTTAATTTTTATATAGTGTTATATAAATTTTATTTTAGACTATAAATATTCATTGAAAATTTAAAATGATTTCCTACATCATGATATTTTTTTAATAATTTTTAGAGATCAAATAAATTAAATTATTTATGACACAATAATGATGCAGTATTAACCTCATTATTAAATGATTTAAATAAATAAGATTATAATGATTAAAATATTATATAAATCATGTCCAATTCTGATTGGATGATTTTTTTTCGACCGTGAGGATTTTTATCTTTGACTATAATGATTTTTGGACATTTACAAACCGAATATCATTATATAATGAAATAATATTTTCACACTTTACTAAAGAGCCCCTCCTCCCCCTTATAAAAGGACACCACTTATAACCAATTCCTAAAACCTCTCAAGCCATTTGGCTCGTCCAAACTCTGCCCAATTAATCTCCCTAGATCCCTCTCCTTTTCGTAGAAGACTTACCTTAGGCATAAGGCACTTCAATAAGTCCTTTGGTTCAAACAAAAGGCGCTCACCCAAATATAAGGTAACAATTTCTCTTAAATTGTTTTCTTTTATTTTACTTCTCCAACCACTAAAATATTTTTATTACTTTATATTGTAACAACACCATTATCCTAATTATACTAGGATTTTTTTATGAGAAGGATTCGAACTACACTTACATACGCCTACATCTAATGGATGAAGAACATAATGTTTCTCTGGATGGAAAACTAATGTCTCACGAAACGATGATTGTTCAAATATCTCCAACCGCCTCTCATGGTGGCCATTATGATGGAACTATATTTATATATGATATATATTATGTTTTATTTATGCATCTGTATTATCCATTTATATCATACCTTTATGGTTTCCATTATGGGTAAACGTGATAATTTCATTTGAGGAAGTGCGGACTACCGCCCCCTCAAAGTTATATGACTCATTAATGCCATACGTGGGACGTATTAAGGTTGGAGTTAATGATATTATATATGATTTTGTATATGATATTATAGTAGAATAATAATATAACTATGTATCATTATGTTTTAATTCCATTAAAATAAGAAATAGAAATGAAAGTAGCGTTCATGTGTACGTACGACTTACCGTCTCCATGAACGGTGCATTTCATTTCTTACCTATAAATGTTATGTACTATTATAAATACATGTATATGATGGATATATATGATATATATGACATCCAAATCATTAATATCATTCTAGATACAATGAACCTTTGACCACATGAACACCATGTGATTATAAGAAGTCCATTATTGACTCAAGTACCAAATTTAGACAAAACGAACATTATTAACATAAATGATTAAATAATGTTTATAACATGGTAATAAGTGATATAAAAGGAATAATAAAATTGAAGAAGGTTCTTAAGAAACTATATATTAACTTATGTTTATTATTCAGTAGATTAAAGAATGAAAGTGTCAAGTCAGACACGAGGTAAGGGACATTGTCTCAATCTCCTTTCATTGAGGCATATTTTATTTTAATACATGAATTTCTATTATATGCTGCATAAAAACCCTTGACTTTTCAAAGGGAATCCTTTTCTATGAATCATTTTTCTGAACGAAAAAAATAATGTTTCTTTTAACATAAGCGGTGACAATGACCTTTCCGCCGCCGCGAGTATTATTTGATCTTTGGATTCCTCAACAAGCCGTAATTTTTTTAAAAGAAAATAAATACCATATACTCTTTTATGTATTTTGGTATTGAAAATGGTTTTGATAATGGATTTTTTATGTCAATATATTTAAGTGATATATTGTGATCGAAATGTGGTAATGTTTTCTTTCCTTTATATTTGTTTTATGTCTTATGATTTTATAATGGTCTATGGACATTTGATGGGTGGTTACGTGATAAACCAAATGACAGGTGGTGCCGTGAATACAAGGACGAGTGGTTACATTATAACCTCCAATTCATTTGGTATGGAAGTCATCCGTATGTATATTCCATTTAGTGATATGTGTGGAAGTTGACCGTATGATTATTCCATTTATGTATGTTTATGTCCCAAGTTACTTTATATGTTATGTGATCCTTATATGGGGTTTCTGTTAATATTTTGGTTACAAAAGGGTGTGTAATGATATTTTATTCAGTGGAGAGTATTTACTACTTCATAAAGGTCAAAAGTATTACTTATGATAAAGTATTCATGGTTTACATTTGTTTTTAAAAACTAACAGTTTTCCTTCTTTGTGTATCCCTTAACGAGCATTTTATGCTCATCCCAAGTTTTTGAAATGTTTTTCACAGTACATAATTTTGAATAGTGTCAAGGATGGGATCAAGGAAAAGTCATGCTGTCATTAACATGGAACTAGAAATGAATCTTTTTTTCAAGAGTTCATGTTTTGTTAAAAAAAGGAAACTGTGTAGAAGTGTCTACTTTGTACTCTTTTGATAAGTAATAGTTATGTTTTAATTCTGTAAAACTCTAAACCTGAAAAGATCCTCAATGTGAATTATTCATTTAATTCAATATTAATTATGGTTTAAGGTTGGGTCCTTATAGTGAGGCTCGTGGTGTGTCAGCTTTATGCTATTTTCTGGATTTGAAAGTTTCATATTAAGTGTTTTTGAATTTTGAATTGTGTGGGACATGTGGATACTTTTTAATTCCAGTTATTGTTTGAATTTTGATCGAGGGATTTATCTGGGAGAATTTCCTTTTATGTTTTGTACTAGTACTAGTAGGACTTGTCTTTTGTTCACACATTTCCATTAAAAGTTTCATTAGAAAATAATAAATGTATTGTTGTGTGATTTTTGGGAATTTTGGACGAAAATATTGGCTAAATACAAGGAAACAATAGTGTGGGTGAAGAAGCATGAACATAATGTAACTTAGTGAAATTACCCCCTACAAGGTGCGTTGTTCAAAAGAACACACTATGTGGGGGACCCTCTGTTTTATGTATAGGGTTTACATAGAGAGTCAAGTATCACACACTATTTGAGAGAACCACACTACATAAGAACTATAGTCAAAAATCTTGGTGGGTATACTGATTACTCATCTAGAAGCCACATGACCTCATACATCATGTGTGTTA
The DNA here is from genome assembly GCA_963277665.1 of Viscum album. Taxonomy (NCBI): domain Eukaryota; kingdom Viridiplantae; phylum Streptophyta; class Magnoliopsida; order Santalales; family Viscaceae; genus Viscum; species Viscum album. Next base: position 1,296,742,806 of record OY728152.1, read on the forward strand.
GTGAACACCATGTGTACTTCAGAAATTGCTTGATCATGGATAAATAAAATATTATTGAGTCGAATCCTATCCTCTATACACTATGTATCATAACAAGACTCCATGAATCTAGAATAACATGTTGTGTGAGATGTAAGGATTTAGATAATACTAGACGAAGTGAGACATTCCATGGAACCGAGTCGGATGCTCTGTGTACTCCTTCTGGTGACCTCTTCACTTCTACGTCTATTTTTGGGGATAAGTTCCCTTGATTCGTCCCTGTAAGGGTGAAATATAGTATCCCATTCTATGAATTTGAATGAAATCCCCCATATGGTATAATTATAGATAGTGTTAGGTATCCCTTCAAGTTTCCTGATATTTGGTCCTTTATCTAATTCTTCCCCAGGATGGATCAGCTAATCCGTAACTAGAACCCAGGTTGTGTGATCCCATTCTTAGTGGCTTATTACAGATAGGGTGGGGTATACCATATAGTTCCCTATTGCAAAACCCTAACCAGGTTTTGATATCTTATGAGTTATAGTGTGTAATTAAAATATGGAATGGACTGATTCATATTACCTATCAGATTAATTATATCTGTATTAGCAAGAATCAGGCAGTGACTTCTCTCGGATGAGCATTACTATAGAGATTCAAGTATAATCCCTAGGTTTATTGTGATAACATAACTCACCTTGAGACTTTTCATCTTCCATGAATATATTTTGGTTATCTTGTAATCCTCTTTTAATTTGTGATTCAGAGAAGACCACCTCCTTTATTTTTTATGTTTAGTGATTTTGGGGTGTCCTAATATGAATGTTTATACACACCCATGCATGGGCTCTATCCAAATGGGTCATGTATTATATAGATGATAGGCCTTTTATAGAGTCCTATGTGGACTTGGATTAAGTAGATCATATTTGCGATAGACAGACAATATATGGATTCTAAAGTCATAGTTTAGTAGTACAACACTTTTTGGTAGTAGGTTGGAATACTTTAAAGTATTAGTGGTCATGTATCTCATCCTTTTTCATTTTAATAATCCATATTCCTAATATTATTTGGGATTATAAGTTATTCATTCATTTACAATAGTATATGTTTTCTATTCTACTTTATATTGGAATATGTAGAACTATGTGTGTGTACAAGTGCTTTATGATAAGTCCTCACATGTGTTTGATATGTATAATTAGTGCCAGTCATTATCCCCTAGCTAATTGGAGGCAGTCTTGTGGTGTCACTATTGTGTTACATTTTAATAGGTGAGCCATAGTTTATCAGGTCATGACAGAGTGGCTTCAAGAGGGTTTTATTAGGATTGGAGTTTAGAGATAATCTAGCTATGAGGTTGGGTTTGGGAACATCATAAATAGTGTTAAAATTTTACGAGTTCGGATCTCAGGATAGAGAATCTAGTGATGGATTTATAGAAGATGTATACACTCACCATGACTTTTATAACCTTCATGTCAACTTGGTATATGTAGAAACTAGTTTTGGGGAAATAATAGCACATTCATCATAAAGTAATGTGTTGTGGTATCAATTTAATTTTTGTGTCAACTCCCTCGATATGCTCTTTAGCTATGGTACATATTATTAAACCAAAATATTACACCACATAGACAAATATCTATGGTTATTGTAATAGAATCATGATGATGACCCACCTAGAGATGAGTACTTAGTGTTGTGACCTGATCATGAGAATACCCCTATAGTTAGATAGTGGGTGGGGCCTCCACTAATTGAGAAATATACTAGACCAACCCCAATTGTTCAGGTAGATACTCCATAAGACATTGAGAATAATTTGGTCATTAATGTACTGGAATATGAGACATGAATGTTGAGAAAACTTCATGATTTTCAGAGACAGAGACTGCTTAGGTTTTGGGGTAATCCAGACCCTATAGTGGTAGAGGAATAACTTGAGTTAGTGGCATGATTATTCTTTCTTATTACTATCACTTTTAATAGTAGTCCTATCATGAGCCTTCTCTAGGTCTCAATCATCAAATGGATTTTGGTGACCTATATGCATGATGATACAACTCTCTGTTAGAAAATGATGAGAAACTCTTTAGAGAGGAGTACTTCCCGATGATCTGAAAGGAAACTTAGGACTAAATAGAGGTGATGGATTAGTTTTTTCACCTTATGACGACTCTGTAAAGTTATTTTGTGGTAAAAATAGCTATTCTTATTTAGGGAGATATAAGAGGTTTTGGGATCCTTATTTTGGTGATGTATGGTGTTGATTAAGCAATGAAAATAAGGGAGGGAAAGTATCCCCACTAAGAACGATTCTATTATAATAAATTTTAAAGCTATTCAAGTGAGTTAGGACCACCCAAATTAGACAGTATTAAGATGTGGTTGATAAATTCTGTTGATTGGTATATTTTAGTTTTTTTTGGATATTATATTTCCTATAGAAAACCCTAGCCATATCTAATAGACATAAAGGGCATGGACCACTGTAGAAAATAGAGAATAAGAAACCAGAGGCTCCATGTATGAGACAAGGTATAACACGTGTCCTCTAAATCATCTATAGTTTTGGTAGATATAATAATATTCCACTTTTCACTTTCTTAATCCCTTATTAGATACCTAAATATTCTAATTTAGACTTTTAGCTGAAACCTTACATTTTGGTAACCCAATCAGGGGAGATTTGGCAGTCACACAATTATTTTGATAGAGCGACTATACTCTCATAGGGGTGAGATTTATGTGGGATATCATTGTAGTTGTGATGAGACCATATAAATTCATTCAAAGTATATACTGGATCTTGGAGTTTCTATTATTGATTAACTATTCCATGTGGAAAATGTGAGGCATCTAGGTTGATGGTATAACATTTTACTTCATTTGGATGAAATAACCTCATTCATAGAGGTATTTGATTGTATATTTGAGGAAACAGGTGAATTCTCATCTATTGGTCGAGATGTTCCTTGATGTAGTAAGCCTTACAAGCTGTCGGTTCCCTATAATGGCGAATTATTATGAGGAAATATTTCTAGAGGTCCTACTAGGCTTACCTACCCACCAAGGGAACAACTTCTTCTTAGACCTACACCAAGGAAAATCCTTGATATTTATTCCAATATATCAGATGGACACTTTAGATATGTGAAAGACATATGTTTAGTAGGATGAATATAGTTAATTGGTTTTGTTAGACCTAGTGTATCCCTATAAAACACCAACATTTCATGGGAAGGAGGAGGAGGGAAGCCTGAGGTTATTCATGGATTTTCATCACCTAGAACACGTAATTATCAAGAGAAAGTATTCAATTATGTGAATCAATAAAATTTTGACCAACTGAAAGTGGATGACTGGATCTCAATGTCTAACCATAACATGGGTTATCACAATCTCTGATTTTGAGAGGTGGATAATTTGAAGATTATTTTATGATGCTTCTAAGATCACAATGAGTACTTAGTGTTGAACTTATACATATTTAATTCCCTAACAATGTTGATGGGAATCATGAACCAGATCCTTAACCCATCCTTCATTACTATAATATAGGGTTTATCCAGTATTATGGATTAAAAATTTATAGATAAAAAAACTTTTAAAGTCCCCCTTTTTCAATGATAGAAAAATAGATGCTAATGGGGTTCATTAACAATGGTTTTTATAATGCTGTTAAAGGGGTACTTTAACCGTACTAAAAAAGAATTGTCAAAAGGGACCCTTTATCAGCACTTGTAAAAAAGCACTTATAAAGGACCACCTTTATCAGTGTTAGTTACAAATAATTGATAAAAGGTTTTATTTCATAAAAAAATATATTTCATTAAAATAAAATATATTAATAATAAATATATTTATATTGATATAAATATATAATATGTTTTTTAAATATGTTTTAGATAATTCCAAATAGGAAGGCACACTTCATATATAATATATTTATTGAAAATAACTTATAACATAATTAAAAAATATTTTTAACTAATAATTTGATAATTATTATCGATTAATATCATTTTAATAATAATTTGATGTTAAAAAAACCCAAAAATTAAGAAAAAATATAAAAAAAGTTGAAAACATAACTCGAATATCAAACGACCATAACTTTTGGTCTAGGAGTCTGTTTGGGATATAACACATATGAAATTGAATCTTGTGATTATATCTATGTTGTAGTTGTGAGTAAAACTCATAGTCACATTTTTTGAGGCCAAAATGGAACAGAAGGCCTTAGAAACCAAGTTTTTAGTCAGGGTACCCCAATTTTTTGACATTCGATGGAATTTTGGCTTCATTTAGGAGTTCCTTTTTTCATATTTTTAGTGGGGACTAAATTTATTCCAAAGTACTGCATTCATATCGATTTTATGTTTTTTAAATTTTATGATTTTTGATAATTTATTTTTTTATAGTTAAATATATTGATATTTTCTTATATTTACTTATATTAAACCACCTATACAAATACATATATCAAAATATTTAAATATAAATGTATTTATAATTAAATTAAATAATTTTTTATTTTTTATTATATTTTATGTAAAAAAGTATAAAGTTTATTTACATTATAAAAATGCATTAATATATATATACATAAACCTATACAATTATTGTTTGTATATAAACATTTCTGTGTCAATAATTTAAAAATATATGTATTTTAATATTATATTATATGTAAATAAATACATATTCTAAAAATGAATTTAAAAAAACATCTAACCATTTTTAGATTACACAAAAAATATATATGTAATGTTTATATATACATATATGTGTGTATTAATAAATATATATATATTTGTATTATATTATAGTATTTTTAAATGAATATAAAATATTATATATTTATAAATTCATTTAAAAATAAATATATAAATATGAGAATAAAAAATATATATGTAAATATATATATAAATAAACTAAAATATCGTATTACAAACAAAAAAACAATGTGGTGTAGTGGTAAAGGAGTTCCATATTCAAAGGAGTGGTGTTGGGTTAGAATACATGTGGACATAGGGGGCTGTGAAATTTGAAAATTGATGATAAAGGGATCATGGGGTGAAAAGTTCTTATGGGGGGCGGGGGTGGAAAAATATTAATGGGGTTGTGGAAGCACTAATAATGTTGGCCTCATAGAGGTCCAATTTTTTTTACCCCCTTTAACATCACTTTTTTCACTAAAAAAGGGGTCCTTTATCACTGATAAAAAATAGTTATTAAGTGGGTCCCTTAATAGTGCTACAAAAGTGTTGTTAAAAGTGTTCTTTAATAGTGCTGAAAAAATGTTGTTAAATGGGGACATTAATAGTTCTTTTTAAGCACTATCAAAGGACCCATTTATCAATGCATTTTTCGATCACTATTTAACCCTTCTGTTTAACAACACCTGTGTAAAAAAAATCTTTATAGGCAGTATTAAAATCTCTTTACTAGGACTATGAAAACCCAGTTTTTTAGTAGGGCTTGGAATGGTTCGTTATTGTCTTCATAGATGACATGGTTATTTACTGAGTGTTAGAGGAGGATATTAAAAGACATTTGATGATGGTCTGGACATAATCCGGGAAAACCAGCTCTGTGGGAAGCTCTCAAAGTGCTATTTTTGGATTCAAGAGGTCCACTTATTAATAAATTATATATCAATGTTGGTGTAGTAGTAAAACTAGTGAATATTGAGGTAGTATCAGCCTGGGTTTCATCTAAGAGAATGACCGAGGTGTTGAGATTTATTGGGTAGGTAGGCTATTATCAGAGAATAATTCAAGATTTCTATATGACCATGACACCTATGAATTCCTGGATCCAAAATAGGCATCCATTCATGTGGATGGAGAAGTATCAACATTATTTTTAGGATTATCGAGAGAGGTTAATGAACACCCCCATCTTGAGACAACTAGTAGAGGGTGCTGAATATGTGGTGTTATACAAGTCCTACATGGATGGGATTGGATTCATTCTGATATAGAGGTTGACTGTGATTACTTATGAGTCTCAAAAACTAAGAATTATTAAGAATAATTACACAACCCATGTTTTGGATTTTCCATTAAGAGTGTTTTCACTACAATATTCAAAAAATTATCTTTTTGGGATAGTGATTCATCGTCTTTTATGACAGAAAGGGTCTTAAGAATATCTTCTTGCAAAAGTATCTGACTGTCGTGCATCGTTGAGTACAAGCAAACAAATTGAAATTCATTAACCAACAAATTACATATAAAAATGCCAAGATAGGGTCGAACCATAGGGAGGACCGATGTTTTTTATAGTGATCTACTAAAAAAACAATAAAAAACCAACACACTGTAGATGTTGGTGATGGAGAAAATGAGTGAAATTATGTATGTGAGGAAGTGAAAGTTAAAAGGGCGAGTGCAAGGAAGTATTATAGACAATAGGAAAACATGTGGTGAAAATAACCAATAGATGTGAAAGGGGGAAGTCCACTGGCTTGTTTCGATACTGCTTACCATTGTTCACACATATAGGTTTTAGTATGTGAATCTGACTCAAGGTTCTGACAATATTTTTTTTGGTCAGCTTATGATGGAATTACCTTTACAATCTTTCAACTATAAAAATAATTCCATCACATGGTGATAAAATTCATATTTCATTGGGCATAAATTATTATTTGAGCTTAGTGTGTGTCTATCCTTTGATCAGGATTAATTTTTCAATGAAATCCTAAGATTGAAAAAAGTTTTTATTATTATTCATGAAAGATCATTTTTCACATAATATTGTAGTTCTGAAAAAAAAACTGTCTAGAAAAGAGTGAGAGAGGGAGAATATACAGTAAAAGATATAGTTCATGAACCAAACTAATAAAATCTAACCAGCTCAGCTTATTCCTCCCAAAAAAGATTATCTGGACATAATGGTTGAATTCTACATAATGACAGAATGAAAAAAATGAAGTACATGATGAAATGAGTTGTAGAAAAACATAGAACAAGAGAAATAAAGTGTTAACCTCCCTAATTTATCTCTAGAAAATTGTAATTCATTTCACTGCTACTCTATGGTAGATGAGATTCCTTGATAGGTGTGATCAAATCTCACACCTTGGGAATCCAGAATGGAAATGGTGATCTGCTTCTCCGATGCCTGGAATCTGATCCATGGATGTTGTGAAGCCTCGAGTCGATGGATGTACGATGGATGATGAAGTGATTTGGATCAATGGAAGTCATCAGGGATAGTGTAAATGATGCATGGGAGTTCCCTCCACCCTCTCGTATCGAACTCTATATCAATTCATCGAAGTGAGTTCTAGAGAATTGATTCCCCCGTGCAATGCTCTTCTAATCACCATAACCCCCTGAAGCAAAGTCTCTGGAATCTTCTGGAAGTCTTCCCAAACCACCACATAGTACTTTCACCATGCCTCCTTCTACTAAACCATCACTCAAGTGGAACATCAAAATATAATGAAGAAACACGCGTCATGATCCTCCCCTTGAAAACAGAAAAAACTAAAATCAAAAGAGCTAAAAACCATATGTTATCATATTATAAATAGTTAGAATGAATAAAACAATAAAAGACTTGAAAAATTAATAAAAGTACAAATAAATAAATAATGAAAGAATATATTATAATTATTCAAATTATTACTTAAAATATATACAAATATAAATAAATGAATTAATAAATGAAATACATAAATACAATAATAAAATAATTATACATAATAAAATAATTAAAGTATAAAAACTCAATACTATTAATATAATTTTATTGTTATTATTGTGTATATAAATATAAATATATATATATATATATTACTATTGTGTATATCTAAAAAAAATAAAAAAAATAATGTATATAATTATATTTCTTATATTACTTATAAAAATGTTATTATTATTATACTTATATGTTATATTTTATGTTATCTATATTTTATAGTGTATTATATTATTATGTAATTATTATTATAATTATTGTAAAATAAAAATTTTAAAAAATAAAAATAAGAGATTGAATGGGGGGTGGGTTCATGTCCGAGGAAGATGGAGATGGTGTTAGGTCGTTCGTGTGGAGCAGCAGCAAGGGGAGCATGACGCTGGAAAGGCTGCAGGGGTCAGGGACAATGGTATACGGTTCCACCAGGGGTGGCTGAGGATGAAGTAGGCTCGAGTTGTAGCGTACAGTAGGGCTGGCCGGTGTTAGGTGGTGGATGCGATGTAGAGACCTCGATAGTGGCAAGGTGAGGTGGGTTCGGTGCAACAGATTAGGCATGGGAGGTTCGACCAGTCGATAGAACCTTAGATCAGGGAAAAAAGAGGGCTCGAGTAGAGGGAGAAAAAGGGTAGCACTGACACAATGGTTCATCCAAGGGAGGTGGTGTTGTGGAGATTCAGCATGAGGGATTCAGAGCTAAGGATGGAGGGGAAGTGTATTGGTGAGACATCAAGGGGTGGCATCAGTGTCAGTGGAAGGAAAAATAAGGGATTCAATGTGAAGAATGGATGAACATCTGAAGGAGAAGGTCTCACTGACAGGAATCATCGGTGACTCATTTGAGTCACCGATAAGAACATCGGTGACTCATTTCAGTCACCGATAAGAACATCGGTGTCACCTGTACAAAAAAATGAAATACAACTTAAATAAAAATAAAATAAAATCAAAAAATGATCCAATTAAATTAAAAAACTAAATTAATATTCTAACTAAAATAAAAATAAAAATAAAATTATATAATGAATCTAATTATTTAATGAACTAAAGAATTAATTAATTAATGAAATTAAAGAAATTAAAATTTTAAATTATTTAATTATTCAATGAATCAAAAAATATACGGACAAATTATTTATTTAAAGATAAAATAAAATAAATAATTGAACTAATGCATCCCACATTATTAAATTTAAAATAAATTTCAACAAATGAATAATTAATTAAATGAAATTGTTTTTTTGGAAAAAATGTAAATAATGAAATAATGAATTAAATAAAATAATATAAAAAAATTAATTTAAACAAAAGAATAAATATATTGTGTTATTGAAATAAAACAAAAATTGACACTAAAAACACATTTTTACACAAAACACAATTTTTTACAATTTAATCTAAAAAATGTAACCATTTCTAATTACTATACAAAATGTTTTACTTTAATAATAAAAATAGAATAAAAAGAGAAAAAGGATGTGGAAAATGAGTAATAAAATACTGCCATATTGGGAACATAACTTAATAAAGAGGTGATGAATGGAGTTCCTACAGGACTACGTTTTTGAGACATACTACATTTTTTATAAGGGGAGAAAGGTGAAAAATTATCAATGAAATAAATCCCATTCACGACCATTGAGTGAGGAAATAGAGTAGTTTTCCTCTTTACAGTTGACTAATGTGGATGTGATGGAGAAACCTACCTTTTATTGATGGTTTTGACCCCACCACTTATTCAACACATCAAGGAGTCACAACTTAGAGATATTTGTTATGATGTCCTGCCTGATCATATAATCACAGTTTAAACTTCTAATGGATTTTATGAAAGTTAGGGTAACACCATTCTTTCCAATAATGGAAAATGGTATAATTATCACTTTGAGAGGAGGTTCTAAATGAGTTTTATTCATCACCCTTCATGTTAAATTCCTGCGATAAAAAAAGTACAAAGATCTTTAGTGTTATTTTGGTGGCTAGAGATGATGTAGATTGTGGATGAGTTCATCTCCTGATGACTCACTTTCCATCAAGTTAAGACATATCATTAGGTATGAACATGTTTTTCTCAAACCCCTTGTGGTGATAGAGTAGAAGTAAGAAGATATATTTATGGATTTTGTGATGGGACTTCTATAATTAGAAAGAGTTCACAATTCTATCAAAGTGATCATAGTGTGACTCACCATGTCATCCCACTTCCTAGACATATGAGAGTTGAGTTCATTTGTGAGTTTGGGACTCCAATACGTGTAAGTGATAGTCCAACTTCATGGAGTTTATAACAAGCCATAATTTTGTTAACCAAATTGTCATTCTTATACTAGAAAGTTGGGAGAGCCCCTTTATTTAAAAAATAAAATGAAAGCAGAAAAACCATTAAATCTAGGTAATGGAAAACCCATTAATTTCTAATAGGACTAAGGGACTAATCCCAATCCAAAATTAAATCCCAAAAAACAAAAAATCAACGCCCAAAGGGAAACATATAATTACACGCCCAAATTCGATGCAGCATTCTGCCATATCCACCAAATGTCCATATTAAATTAGCACACACCGCAAAAAAAAACACTAATCACACAATATAGCCTCCACATCACCGACACCACAATAGTCAGAGGAAGCTCCCCCATCGCATCAGCCAGATGAGCCACCGCTCGCGTCACTATCGCACTACCAACCTCATGTCGCAATAAGCTACCTTTGCCACCTGGTATATCCACTGCTGCATAGACACACATGAATCGTGTGATTTAGTTCTAGAAAAACCAGACTGATGCACACCAGATCTAGATCTGGCCAAAAACCAGGTCTGGCCAATCCCAAAATGCAAGCGCCATCATATCCCCCTCCACAGCCCGAAGCCCCATTGAGAAATATGGTGAAGATACACCCCCCGTATCAGCCCGATCCTACTAACATCACCTTTCAAATACAGTCACTAATCGAGGTCTCTCCCACCATGCCCATATCCACCATCACCCCCTCCGACTCGTTACTTAACACTAGGGATAGATCTAGTGGAAGACTGCTCCAAGAGACTACAAGTCCAAGATGGTCAAGATCTCTCCATCGAAGTAGAGACCGTGTATTTCGATTCTTATAATTATGTTATATAGTATAAAACACATATATTATATTTATAACTCAATTAAAAATTTATTATAAAAAATGAAGAATGAAATAAGTGGTCGTTATAAAAATTATGGATCCTATACCAAGGGAATCGTAACCTGACCATTGGAATAATAATATGAACATTAAGAATAGTAACCCAACAAATATAATAGAAAAATCATCTATGAAAGTAAAAAAATAAAATTTAACCATTATATAAATGATAATATGATATATTTATATCTTGTAATAAATAAATAAATGTTTTTAAAATGATAAATTAAGTTTTTCAATTTTTCTGAAATTTAAATGCGTATTTATAATTTTATAATTAATATATTGATATAAAAGAAAATTTACTTTCATAAATATATTCAAAAATAAAATTAATTTTTTCTTATTATTATAGTATTTTGAGACCTTAATTAATTTTGTAAAATGTTATAAAACCAATTAAAATATTATAATCAATATTTTCCGAATAAATGATAATTTAAATTAAAAATTAAAATTCTCATATAATGAAAATTATTTTAATAAAATGGAGTATATTTATGAAATCTACACATCAAAAAATTGTTAAAGTCGGTTTCGTGGGATTTTTCTAAAATAGTTGATTTTTGGTGAACAGTGAAATATGGTAATTTAAGGTATTTAGCATTTTAAGCCAAATAAATGATTTTTTGAGTCATGGATGATGTAATAAATCAATATTTAGAAATAAAATGAACTATTTAATATTATTATTTATAATAATCAATATTATTTATAGTCTTGATCCAAAATAATAATCAAATGAATAAAATATTGAAAAACACCCCTGTCCTCCAACTATAAATTCAACCCCTCGCCATCTCTTATCCTCACACCTAATGAGATCTATATCTTTCTTATATTATACCAAATTACTCTCACAAACCATTTCCCCATGTCATGCCCTTTTTGGTCTCACCAAAAGACCAAACCCAAGTTTCTTAAGGAGGTTCTCAAGGAGACGACATTTAGGAAGTAAAATCCTCATTCTTTCTCTTCTAATTTATTTTCTTCCCCATCACCTTTCCTATACAAAACAACATGATAAATAAATTATAATACATATAATGTAATTTTATTGTGTCAAAGTAATTTCTATCATAAAATCTTTTCTCCTCTCATTTTTGTTTTCTAAAAATGAAAACATCATCTATGGGGTGTGGATTTACCGCCTTCATGGAAGATGAGTTTCCTTTTTCATCATTACTACCTTGAAGGATGGACACAAAAACATTATAATGATTAAAAATATTTTAGAATTTATATTATACCCTGTTTCAATTTTTGGAACTAATATATATTTATTAAATTAAATAACAAAACAAAACTAGTTCATGATGATCAAAAACCCACCAAAACAAACTAAATGTTTATCATTAATGTTCTATCTATTTAATCATAATTATAACAGAAAGAAAAATAATTTATGGGAAGACGAAAATTTTTTGAGGTGCATAAATATACCATAATTACACTTCTGGAGTTTTTGTTCCATTTGAAAAGAACTCCCATAATTAAACTCAAGGGAACCGATCATAAAATAATGAAATGAACAAACCTGGAACAATAAAATTAAACATTATAACGCCTCAAAATGGACATAAATGAACATAATAAAATTTAAATAAATCAAATATATGTTGAATAAGTCATGAATTAAATTATTAATTAATCTAATTTTATTATTCAGGACATTAATTCAAAGTTCAGAACACATTTGGACATAAGGTAAGGGATTCTCTCTCGCCCTCTAGTTTTTCTTTTGGTTTACAATTTCTCTTTAATTAGCACAGTGTAATTCTTAATTATTCTTATGGAATACGCCTATATTATATGTTAATTCTCTTAAAACATTTAACTACCTCAATTATTTTTTATTTTATGGTGACATACATGTTTTATAAGGATCCATTTTTAATTCCAGCAGATAAGAAAGCCCGATTAAAGTGAACTTCCCAATTTCTTACCCGTTTTAAAGCACAATTCATTATCTATTTAAGCCAAAAATATTTTTATAAAATAAATTTTTTATCATGAAAAAATATCTTTGTTCATTAAAGGTTTTATACAAACAATGAATCCTTTTTCTAATTTAAAGACTCCTTAATATTTCCCCTTAAACCGCACTAAAGTGGATCATTACTAAAGTTTCTTAAAAACACTTCTTTCAGGTGTTAAATTTATTTGGAAATCATTTATGATGATCTATTCCAATTTTTTACTTTATGAATGTCCATGTATAATTTAAATTATCTCTTTAATTGAAACCATTATGATATTTCAATTGGTTATTCCTCATGACATTATTATGACACCTATTTCTTTCCATGGGTAACACATGTTTATTACTTATATTTGATTATTTATGTGGAACACACATGAATGAAACGCTTATGATGGATGCACCTAGATAGTTCTCCAATGCATTGTGTACTTTTTAGTCCCATGAGACGTCATGCTGGGATAGGGAGTAAACCTAATTCCTTTGTTGGACTTTGTCAACCATGTGATATAATATTAGAAGTTAGAGTTGACTCAGGTTTATGTCATGTTATATGTTGGTTCAAAATTCCTATTCTTCCATGGTTGCATGATCCAATATTATATATGTTATGCTTCCATATGTTTATTCTTATTCCCATCCTTTTATGTCATCATGTTATGCCTTATAAGTCACGTGATATTCTTTATTTCTACATTTATTCCCAGACTAGGATTTTAGATCAAACCCTTTTTCATGTATTCCCTAGGTTATCCTATGAAAATATAAGAGGTAAATGGAATCTAGGATATCATTATAGAATTTAAATAAATTTTTTCATTATTTAGGTTTCATGGCTACTAATTATGTACCTAATTATCCAAATAAACAAGATTCCATGGTCCTTGGATTGTATTTTATGGTTAATTATTCTGAAAATCATGTAATAATATGTGTAAAAGAATAGGGTTACTATAGTTTTTATCAGATGACAGAATAGTTATTTATGGAGATCCAGACTAGAACACTTTAGTTAGATCCCAAGTGAAAATTCTATCACCATGGATAACCAAGATTGAAACTTAGAGAATCAAATTTTAGGATATACATTTCATTTACATGTTTATCTTTATATGTTCAATGTTTTTCATTTATAACTATTATTAGATATGTCTTCAATTACCCCTAATTGTACATACTTTTTATTAGTAAATTGTCATAAATAGGGAACTCATGGAAGTAATCAATGTGATAGGGAATGTTATGATTTCCGTAATGAAATTCAAAACATAATGGTAACGGGAGATCAAGACAACATGATAGTACTAGAACAACTTGATCATGTTATGAATAATATATTTAATAATGTGGCATGCACTTCTTCTCTTAAGAAAGATAAATTTGTGGTTGAATCCTTTATGTAAAAAATGCCTCTGATCTTTAGTAGATTATCTGATCCCCTCATCAAAAAACAATAGATTAACCAAATTGAAAAGACATTCTCTTTCCTATAGTGCTCAGAAGAAGACTAAGTAATACTAATGGTCTATTATTTTGATTGGGAAGCTGATAAATGGTTGAAACTGATCAGACACAAAAAGTAAGAGGAGAATATTGATTCCATTGATTATAAAGAATCCAAGAAAATATTTTTCAATAACTATTTACCCCAAACTATAGATCACAATATGGAAAGGGAGTTCCTTAGAATGATGAAAAAGGAAGATCATTCTATCAGGGCATAAAACAAAAAAAATTACAAGGCTTGCATGACACACTTATGGAATTGTCCTAAACACCCAATGCAAGGTGGATCTCTTTTTAGTGGACTAAATTCTTGTCTATAGGAAACATTGGAGATAATAGACTTTGAAAAATATGAGGAGATTTTCGGTTGGGACCTTAAGGTTGATATGTATATCATAGAATCTTAGAGGTCTCTTGGGATTAGATATAAAATGCTAAAAATGGAATTTAATATGGGAATATCAATAGATAAATCCCTTGTTTGAATGAAATCCCAACACCATACATGTCCAAAGTGTGGGAAGAAGCATCATGTGAACTGTTTAAAGGGAACCAGGAGATAAATGAAATGTGGAATAGAGTGGAATTAGGGTAATTATTTCAGAAGTGATATGAAGAAGCCCAAAAATGAGGAAGAAGAAAGGAAGGTTCAGGCCAAAACTTATCTTATAGTGTAGTGTTTCAACTTCATGTAAAATGTGAATTATTCTAATCAATTCCCAAATCCAAGGGTTATTGGAGGAAATAAAAAACAACCTATAAGGCGGTAAAGACGGAAATATTATATCACTATTACTGTAGTAGAGCTAAAAAAATCATGTGGTGACATGAATTATAGTTATTCATTCAAGAATAGAATGAATACTATTTGATTCTGGTGTTATACCATTTTTTCGTATCTTTTATATTTAGTCGAACTATTCAAACACCACCTCAAAATATGGTGCATGAGTTATATGTGAGAACAAAAAATGGGGAAATTATTTTTAGGGATAACACTCTTCACATCTTGATGAATCCTTCAATTCTGTATATGTGTAAGGATGAGGATGAATCTCCTTTAGAATAATCACCTCAACTATGAATATTATTTCCTTATGAGCAAGAATATATTTCTGAAATGATTGAGACAAAAGAGAGAATCACGATCAAAGATATTCCCATTGTGAGGGACTACATTGATGTGTTTACCAAAGAATTTTGCAGTAATTCTCTAGACCAAGATGTTGAGTTCTCATTTGAAATTAATATAGGATCTCTTCCTATATCAAATAATACATAAATAATGGACACCATTGAGTTGTAAGAACAAAAGAAGTTATAATAGAATAATGAAAAGTGTTTCACAAACCTGAGTACTTCATCGTGGGGTGAACTAGTCCACTTAATAACAAATAAATATGGATTAATAAGCCACTAAATTTATTTTTGTGAGTTGAAAAAAATAATTATAATGAAATATTATCCGCTGCCACTGATAAATGAACTATTCGATCAGCTATGTGGGGAAAATTATTTCTCAATGGTGGATATTTGGTCAGGATATCACCAATTAAAGGTGAAGAAGGAATATATTCCCATTACTACCTTATAAATTAGGTATTGAAACTATGAGTCCATTTTTATTCCCTTTAGACTCACTAATTTTCCTGCAATATTAATGGATTTAATGAATAATTCCTTTAGAGATTACCTCAAAAAAAGTTTACAAGTCATTATAGATTATATTATAATATACTTAAAGACCAATAAGGAACTTTAAGATTATTTGAATTTTATGATAAAGCCTTTTTGAAGTGAGAAAATTTATGTAATGTATATTAAATGTGATCTGAGATCCAAAACTAGTGGCTGTGATTTTTTCCATGAAAATCTAGTAAAAATACCTATATAGTGATAAGTGTGACATATCTAATGACCATAAGAGCCTAAAGTATATATTAACACCAAATAAGATCAACATGACTCAAAGTATATGGTTATAGCTAATCAAGGACTATGATTGATCTATTTACCATCATACTAGGAAGGAAAACCAGGCAGCTAATGCTCTTAAAAGAAAGAACCATCTTCTTTATCCATGATGTAGATTGAGAAATACCCCATATTACTTTATACACAAAGGATGGATATGGGAATCATAATGATATAGAATACATTATATCTTATGAAAATAATTTCCCCACCATCTATCCATGAGAAGATCAAGGAACCAGAACAAGATGATATGAAGCTAAACAAGAAGGTAAAATCAGTAAAAGAATGGAAGATATAAGAGTTCCATATTGATGAAGATGGCGTGATTTGGTTTGGAAATAATCTTTGTGTGGCTTCATCACCTGACATAAAGAAAGAGATCATGGATAATGAACATAACACATCTTTCTCCACCCATCCTAAAAGTACTATGATATACTGTGGTGTTCAAGAACACTTCTAGAAGGAAAATTTTAAAAAGGATATTGAAGATTATATCGCAAGGTGTTTGGTATGTTGAGAAGTAAAAATAGAGCGATAGAGGTGAAAAGTGGTGATGCAACCATTGCTTATATGCATGTTGAAATGGGATAATTTGACTATGTACCATGTCACTGGTCTCTAGAAATAATCCAAAGGAAACAATGCAATATGGGTTGGGTTGGATCAACTCACCAATACCTTCAACTTCACTGATATTATAAAAGATTAATTACTTGAAACAATTACCAGGTAATATGTGAAGGAAGTGGGGATACTTTATGGGGTACCAATTTCAATCATCTCTGATCGTGATCCAATGTTTACATCAAAATTTTGGAGAAGTCTTCAATATAATTTGAGTAATAAATTGAATTTTATCATGACCTATCACCCCCAAAATGAGGACTATTCTAAAACAAATAATCAGACACTAAAGGAAATGATGAGAGCCTACTCAATGGAATTCAATGTAATATGTGATCAGCATCTCCCATTGGTTGAGTTCTCATAAAATAATAGTTTCTACTCAATTATTTAGATGGATCCATTTAAAGCTCTATATGGGAAGTGATATAGATCTCTAACTTGTTGGGATGTAGTTGGAGTACGAAAGACACTTAGACCTGATATTGCACAAGAGATGATAGATAAGGTTCAATCCATCCAAAGACATACCAAATCATATGATATTCAATAAAATATCTATATTGAAAATGTTTTATTGGACTTGGAGTTTGAGGATGGAAGAAAATTATTCCTTATAATATCACCATGGAAGAGATTCATGTGGTTTAGAATGAAAGGGGGTCTTAACCAAAGGTACATTTGCTCCTTTCAGATCCTCGATCGCATATGAGGAGTGGCCTATCATATTTAACTTCCACCAAATATGTCTCAAGTTCATGATGTGTTCTATCTATCTCTCTTGAGGAAGTGGATACCTGAGTTCTCACATATAGTGAATCTTGATATGGTACAACTAGAGAATGACCTCTTGTAAGAAGAGTAGTTGGTGAAGATCTTGGACCATAGAGACAAAGTAATATGTAACAAGAGAAATAATTTTGTAAAAGTTTCATGGAGGAATCATAAGTATGGAGAGAAAATATTTTAAATAGAGGAAGGGATAAGAGAGAAATACCCGCACGAATTTTTACCTTAGTATGTAAAATGAAATTTCAAGGGCGAAATTTCAAAATGGTGGAAGAATGTAATGAATTTTTTTTATCAATTGAATCTCGCTTCTTATAATTCTGTTATATAGTATAAAACACATACCTCACATAGATAACCCAATAAAAATATTATTCTAATAAATTAAGAATTATATTAGTGTTATTTATAGAAACTATGAAACCTATATCGATAGAATAGTAACATGACCGTTTGGATAGTAATATGACCAATACGAATAGTAATCGAACCAATATAATAATAACCACACCTATTCAATTATAAATAAAATTTAGGAATCATATAAATGAAAATATGATATATTTATATATTGGTATAGGTAAATAAATATTTATAAAATGAAAATTAAGTGTTGGTATTTTTGTGAAATGTTTATTTTTATTTACAATTTTATAATTAATATAATGTTTTTAAAAAAAGTTTATTTTAATAAATATATTAATAAATTAACATTGTATTTAATTAAAAATATTAAATAAATTTTTTAGACCTTAATTAATTTTTCAAAGTGTCATCAAATCAGTTATAATATAAAAATCAATATATTTTTTTTAAAATAAATGGTTATTTTAATTAAAAATTAAAATTTTCAAATTTAAAAAATTATTTTCATAAAATGGAGTCAATTGTTGAAATCTAGATTTCAAAAAATGGTTGGATTTATTTATTTTTTGGATTTTTTTTAAATAGTTGATTTTTTGGTGAATAGTGAAATACAGTAATTTACGGTATTTGACATTTAAGATAAATAAATGAATTTTTGAGTCATGAATGATGTAAGAAACCATTAGTTAGAACTCAATTGAAATAATTACTTTATTTAGTTATAGTAATCCAAACTATCTATATCCTTGAGCCGATATAATAAACATATGATAAAAATAATAAAAAACACCCCTCTCCTCGCACTATAAATACCTTCCCTTGTTACCACTTCTCCTCACACATTCTATGATATTTATATTTCTTATATTATACCCAATTCCTCTCCCAAAACACTTACCAACTTCTTGTTATTTTTGGTCGCACTAAAATACCAACCACAAGTGCCATAATGGGTTTCTCAAGGAGAAGACATTGAAGATGTAAAATCATCCATTCTCTTTTAAGTTATTTTAATTTATTATTTTCCCCTTACCTCCTCTAATGGCCCGGTGGCCATAATTTTTATTGATTTTTGATAATAAAACTTTCAAGGGGTGAGGTGGAACCCTTACAAGGCCCGTAGGCATAAGTATTTCATGGCCCATAGGCCTTAGAGGAATTCATTTCCCATAGGCTTCAAGCATTACATACAACCCATAATAACTATTTGGAACAGCTCCTCCCCAGCATCATCATCGTGAAATCACCTCTCTACCTTCTCATAGCTGTTCAGCTAGGCTTTATCATGCATGAACAGTCTTGTCCCGATGGCAGGTGTCATTCTCTCTCATTCATGCAATATGTTTAGCTTCTGCAATGGTGAATGCCCCTCACTCATCCTCCTTCTAGAACTTGTTCCTTGTAGGTTGTCTGGTTTTCATCTACACTTAAGGTGGCCCGAAGGCCATAATGTGGCATGAAGGCCTTGAGGTGGCTCGAAGGCCTTACTAACCTGAAGGTCTGGGTGGCTGGAAGGCCTTAAAGGATATGGGGACCAAATCAAGGGTCCAAAGGCCCAAATTGGGGAATATTCCCGGATTTTACAGTGAAAAATAGTTCCAGCTATAGTACTTCTATAGTACTTCTATAGTGCTTCGAAATTGTGCCTCTGCTTGGCTTTGATCCCGGGTCACCTGGATGCACTTAAGAAGTCCTCACCAACTGGGCTGAGGCTCATGTGCCTCCCCTCACCTGACCTATCCAAAATATCATGATAAATCTAGTATCAGACATATACTGAAATTTTACTCTCTTAATATAATATCCATAATGAAATCTATTATCCTCTCATTTTTTCTAAAAATAAAAACATCATCCATGGGGTGTATGTTCACTGCCTTCACAGACGATGAGTTTTTGTTTATCATTACCTCCATCAAGGCTGGTCATAAAACCAATATAATGTATAAAAAAGTTGGAAAATGTATATTCTAACTTTTTTCATGTCCTTTAACTAATATATATGAATAATATTAAATTATAAAACAATATTATTTTGTGATGATCGAAAAATCACCAAAACAAACTAAACATTTATCATTGACATTCTATCCATTGAATCATCATCATACCAGAAAGAGAAATAATATATGGGACCATTCAAAATTTTATATGTGGATAAATATCATACAATTAAACTTTTGTATTTTTTTCATCCATTTGAAAGAACTCCCATAATTATGGTCATGGGAACAGATCACAAAATCCTAAAACAAACACACCCGAAACAACAAAATTAAACATTATAACCCATAGAAATTGAAATAAATGTACTTAATAAAATTGTTATTAATAAAATATATATTGAATATATTCTGAATTAAATTATCAATGAATATAGTTTTATTATCCAGGACATTAAGTGTAAGTGCAGAACACTTCCATATATAAGGTAAGGGATTCTCTCCAATCCTCAATTTTTCCATTTGGGTTACTATTTATCTATATTTACACCAATTTAAATCTTACTTTTTCTCATTTTATCATACTAAATTATATTTCTATAAACAAAAAATATTTACCTTGGTCATTTTTTGGGGAAATACATGTTTTATAATGTTCCCTCTTCAATTATTCCTAATATGAAAGACCTATTAATGGGAACATCCCAATTTCTTACCCATTATAAAGTACAATCCAAAATCTATTTTCAACCACCAATATTTTTGTAAAATAACTATTTTTATTAGAAAAAACATCTCTTTTCTTTTCTATTTTTATAAAAAAAATTATTCCTTTTTCCTTTTAAGGGATCTTTAATATTTTACTTTAAACCATACTAAAGTAGTTAATTTCTAATGTCTCTTAACCACTATTTTTTACATATTTTCAATTTATTTTGATGTAATTTATCATGATATATTCCTATTTTTCCTTTTGAATTTCCATGTATGATATAAATCTATTCTGTCATGGACACCATTTTGAGATTAACTTTTTTATGATTTATGACATGATTATGATACCCATTTATTTCTATGGGAAACCCTTATGTTTATTCCTTATATTTGATTATTTTTCTGAAAAAAATATGAATGAACATGTTATGATGGGTGTTCCCAGATATTTATCCAATTCATTGGGTAATTTTCAGTCTCATGAGACATCATGTTTGGATATGGAGTAAACCTAAATTTTTATGGGACTTTGTACACTATGTGCTATTGTCTTGGAAGTTATCCTTGAATCATGTTTATATCAGGTTACATGTAGCTTCCATATTCATATAGTTCCATGATTACATGATCACATGTTCAATATATTGTGATTTCCTATATTTATTCTTTCCCTATTCCTTTTATTTCATCATGTTATGCCTTTTAACTCATGTGCTATTCTTTATTCCTACATTTATTCCCTTACGGTATTTTTTAGTTCATCCCTTTGTTCACGTGTTCCCTAGGTTATCATATGAATACGTAAGAGATAGAATGTTGTTATCATATTATTATGGTGTTTAAATAAAATATGTATTTAGTTTGGTTTCATGCCTTTTAATTATGTACCTAATCCTCCAATGATACTATAATTTACAATCCTTGGTTTGTATTATGTGGTTAATTATTCTTAAAATCGTATAACAATCTCTGTAAAAGGTTAGGTACTCTATAGAGTTACCTTGATGATTTTTACAGACCATGATACTCACCTCACATCTCAATTATGCAGGGGATTAAATGAGGCTTTTGAGAAACTGTTTTCATTGATCATGGCATTCCATCCCCAAATAGATGGCCAAATAGAGTAAACCATCCATGTTTTGAAAGACATTATTTGTCTTGTGCGCTGGGTTTTTATCATACTTGGGGAGATCACCTATCCTTGTTGAATATTTCATATAACATTAGATACCCCTACAATATTAGTGTATAACCATTGGAATCCTTGTATGAGAGACCCTATAGGTCACCACTGCGTAGGACTGAGCGAGGCGAGATAATAGTTATGGGAACATAGTTGGTGTAAGTGATGATAATGAAAGTGAAAACCATCTAATAGCATATGAGGAGTTCCCAATGCCATCATAAATCCAATTAGGACTTATGATAAATGGATTTAGTGTTTTATAATGGAGTACATGTGATATTTAAAGTATCACCTTAGTGAGGGTTGTAGATATTTGGAGGAGGTGGTAAGATATATTTGACACCCATTGACATTTTTTGGATACTACATAGAGATGGTGATTTTTCTTTACTACAGAACAAAGTAACATTGTTAGACTGGGTGCATGATGTTTTTCACATGTCATAGTTGAGGATATATTTCCATCAATCCAACACAAAATATTGACTAAGGTGAGATGAACATTGAGGACAAAGTTACCTTTTTTAGGGTAACTACTAGAAATTAAGGATTTTTTGGACAAAACCATTTATGATTGAGTATTTCCCTTTGTGTGTGGTCATAGATAGCATTGGATCCCCCAAGAGAGGTCACATGGCCATAAGAACTAAATTATATCTTAGTATCATCCCTTATATGAGTATGTTTTTATTTTTCATGTTGAAAAGTATTAGTGGTGGATAGAATGTTGGGTCTCTAAAATTATCATTTAACAGTTCATAATATCTCAAAAAATATATTTTGGTTAAGGTGTAGAGTCATCATGGAGGTTCATTCCCTATGGGGGATTGATATTGATATATTTAAAATATTAAATATATATTATATCACACGTGATTAGTTTTTCATTATATCACAAATAACGGTATATGTGCATGAATCTATTGCACGTTATTGAATAGGTTGAGATCGACATTGAGGATAGAGGTAACTTATTGGGGTTCCCATTGGAAATACAAGATCAGTAGGAGAAGACCCTTCATTGGTCAGTGTTTTCCTTAGTGCGTATTCATAGATATAACTGAAACCTTTTAAAGAGATCATGGGAGCATAAAATATAAATGTGAGATTAGTATGTTTACTTGTATGAGAATATTTTCACTTTTCATGAAAAATATCCTTAAAGGTGGTGAGAATTTAAGGAAATTGAAATTTATATTTTAAACTTTAGAATATTTCAAATAATATTTTCAGAGTGAGGCATAAAGTTATAGAGGTGTTTCATGCCCTATGGAGGCCTGATATTGATATATTAAAAATATTAAATATAATATATTATGAGTTTAATGCTTTTCAGAAATAATAGAATCACTCACAAATGGTGTCTCAGATAAGAAAAAAAAGACTTCCATTAAATCCTGAACATGAGTTTTACCCTTGGGGTGACATATATCATGTCAGAGTTGGACACTTTGGTTGAGTGTAGTCATGGGAATATTAAATGGATGAAATTAATTTATTAATTTAGAGTCTATTTATTTTAAAACCCGAATTCATCCTCTTTATAAACCCCTCTATGGGGAATCACCTAGGGTAAAACACATAATCCAAGAGGATTGATAGGAGGGAGATATGTCCAGTGGAATTTGTGTTAGTGGGTGATCTCGAGATTGAGGAGCCAATGATGAAAGCAACAAATCTCATCAATGAAATCAAATCAGATACATTCTTAAACAATTGTGATTCCAATCCCAAGGTAGGGATTTTGTTTTTTCAGTTATTCCCCTTTCTAAATTTATCTAAAAACCTTAATTTATTTAATTATAAACTAATTCAGAGATAGTTCTTTTTTTATTCACCCATTTATTATTTCTTTTTCCATAAATTTGTAATTTCATATTATTTTGGGTTTTGATAAATTGATTATCATCTTTATTCATTAGATTCTATAAATAATGGAAAATAAACATATACTTTGTCTAATCCTCATTTGTTTCATGCCTTTCTACCTCTGTTCATCAATGTTCATCATTGTAATTTCTATTGGCCAATAATTTGAATATAACCTGGGAAACTAATCATTTTAAAATCATTATTTTGTGTAATAGATCATTTTTGTGGGTTTGGATTATGTTTTAGAAATGTAATGGGGGAATAGTTACAATGATGAGAATCCAATGATAGTATGAGTGATTGTGGTTCCATGGGACATATCAAGTGGGTATCTCTAGAGGTGCGATGATGGGCACTTTCTCTGCAATGGGTGGCCAGAATCTTGAAACCAGTGATCATGCTTGCATGTTCAATGTGATTAAATGTGTTTTTGTGCCCAAATAATGGTATAATTGAAGGAAATTGTGGCACATGAAATGATTCATTAACCGACAACGATTTGCAAAAAATTATTTTTTACATGACATGCAGTTTTGAGGAACACTTGTTGTGCGGTCCTGTCTATATAGTATATATGGTTTACATAAAGTGTTAATTATCACATTCTATATGGGGGAACTACAAGGAATATGAAATATAGATGGCTTACTAGGCCTATATAGGGTGTAAACTCATGGAATCTATTTAACCCATGTGCCATGGGTGTTAGTGCACACCCTATGTACTTCTGGAAGTGCATGAGCATAGACAAACAACAAATGTTCGAGTTAGGCTTGACATACTAATTCCATTTATCATAACAACATAGTATTTATCTAGAGGAAAATTTTATATGAGATAATAGGAAATGGGAAGTACCAGACATAGTGAGTTATGCCATGCACTCCTTTCGAGGTATGTTAGAGACCTTAACCTCTTTAGTTTGGTTTCTGGTTTCATGGGTATGTTCCCTTATTCCGTACATATGAGGGTATAGAGTGGAATCCCATCCTGAGCATTGGATGAGTGATCTCATATATGTGTTAGCTTTAGATAGTGTCAGGTATCCCTATATATGGCCTAGTGCATGATCCCCTATCTCAGTCTTTGATAAGATGAGTCAAGTACCCAACAACTGATACCCAGGATGTGTGATTCCTTTTATAGAGGGTTATTGTAGATAGGGGAAGGTATCCCCAACAGGCCTCAGAGTTGATCCCCTAACTATGTATCAATATATTATAATTTTTAGTTCATACATCAACATTGAATGTCACAATTAATATTACTACTCAAATGAGTTCTATCAGTGATAATAAGACTAAAGGAGTGAGTTCTCCCTGATCAGGGTTACCTTAGAGATTGATTAGAATATATAGGATGACGGTGAGGATAAAACTCCTCACGAGACTTGGTGTATTCCTGAATAATTTATAGGTTATCTTGTTATCCATATTATTTTTTTGATTCATATCTGACAACCTGTTTGATTCTTTGTGTTTTTTGATTTCGAGGTGCCCTACTAGGTATGTTTATACTCACCCCTAATTAGGATATTACCACATGTTTCATTCCTTATATATATGATAGGCCATTTTTATGGAGTCCTCGGTGTATGAGGAGAATGTAAAGTTTAGTTGCAACTGATGGTCTAATGAAAAATCCCAATGTTATTGTTTAGTACTAGTCCCTTTTTTATCAGGTTAGATTCCTTTATAATACTGATGTTCTTTAATTTTTAATTTTTTCACTTTTATACTCATTTTTTAAACATGAATGTGGTATTAAACGTTACGAATATATTTATAGTATCATTTTTTCACATTCTTCATTCAAAAGGATTATGTATATGTGTGTGTATGAACATGTGCTTTATGATTAGGCCCCCCATGTGTGTGATATTCCTACACGACACTAGTTTCCAGCCACTAGCCTATTAGAGGCAACCATGGGGTATCACAGTCAAAAAATTGTCGGTTAGTAAGATCCCGATAGGTTTGGTCATGAAATGTCGGACTTCATACATGTGGTCGAGTTCAACAAAAAGGTACGTACTATGAATAAAAAATATAGTTCAGTCATTCAATATGATAGAAGAACCAATGGAAATTTATATATTATTGGAGGGAAAATTTTATCAATGTTTTATAAAGAGGAAGAGAAATAGTTATGGAATATATAGCATGGTCATTTGAGCCAAATAACCATTGATATTTTGAAAAATATTGGTGGTTTATGTGAAATTCCCCATATAATATATGATCACACACCCTTATATGATTGAAGACAAAAATGGAAGATTATCAGAAATACATAAAACAACAGGAGGAGAATTCATCATAGTTTCTGAAGATAGTACCCCTAGATTTTTTTTGTGGGATGAAGTCAGAAAAATTGATAGATGGAAAACGAATTAAGTGTATCTTAATGATTTTAGTAGGATGACATGGATTATTCCTATCACACACAAGATTGAGGTGTGTAGATGTATTAATTTCTATCAGATGATAGATAAATATATTATTTATTTGAAGATTTATAAATTTTAAACTTATATTCGGAATAAATTTACATATAATCATGTTAATAAGTATTTGTAGATTCTTGGAATTTAACATCTAGTTTCTGCTATTAGAAAACCCCAATAAAATGGATAGATGGGAAGAAGAAATAAAAAAATCAACAACATGGCCCAAAAACTTATTATAGAGATTTTAATTTTGTAAAGATATTATAAATTATATATTCTTGTGGGAGTGGAAATATCAAATACATAATTTCTTTGTTCAAATGAAGGATGAACACCATATAAAATATGGTATGGAAGGATGACTTCACTCAAGTAATTCTTGATAGTTTTTAAGTAATTGTTTCATCCTCAAAAATGGAAGATTATACATTTTGAAGATTAGGGTGATGAAGTAATATTTCTTAGTTATTCATCAATAACCAAAGCCTATAAATTTTAAAACAAGAATATTTTACCAAAATTATAGTGACCAATGATGTGGTGGTGTTTGAAACTAGGGAAATTATAGAAACACATGGGATAATTTCACATGAAAACCAACTATTTTTTGAATCTTAAAATTATGAATAAGAATAAGGTACATAGGGAGTTATATGGAATTAAGATAACTTTGATATAAAATCATATGTAAAATAATGTAAGAAATTTCTATTAGGATCAATAAGATGAGTGCACATGGATAAAATCATCGAAGGAAGAATTATTTAAGACAAATAAACCTTGGTTAAAATTGGGAGAATGAAGGATCAATAATAGGATTCAATATTATCTATTTTGAAACTGGAATCATTTATGGATGATATAAATGATGAAATCCAGTTCAAGCATATGAATGAGGAACTTGATCAAATAGAGAAAAATGAGACATGGTAAGTTATTCTTAGGCGATGTGATGATAATTTTATCTGAACTGAGATGGGGCCTTGGAATAAAAAAAATTAATATGGATAACTAATTCAAAACAAAAAATTACTGGTATGAAATGGTTTTTCCAAAATTGAAGAAACTATCATTGAGAAGACACTACCACCGATAACATGACTAGAAACTATTCAACCTTTCTTATCCGTGGTGGTTCAAAAGGGTATCAAAGTAAATCAAATAGACATAAAATATTCTTCCTTGAATAGAGATCTTGAAAAGGAAGTGTACATAGAGAAAAAAATTATTTTCTCATTAGTAAAGATGAATGATAATTGTGTCGACTATAGATGGATTTGTATGGACTTAAACAAGCACTTAGAGTATGGTACTCCAGGTTAGACCAATATATAATGAAGATAAATTTTCCTCAAATATGGGTTGATCATAACCTCTACATAAAGAGGGAGAATATGTATTTATTTATGGTGAATATTTATATTTATGACATAATTTTATAGGCTTATATGACATCTAATGAAATGAATTCTCATATCTCAAGAGTTGTAAATTTGAGATGTCACTTATTGGAGAATTTTCATTTTTTACATGGATTATAGGTAATTTTATGAATGGATGAGATATGTATCAACCAAACTAAATAATATAACTAAGTTTTAAAAATATTTTATGTGTAGTATTAATGGTATATGAAAAATCCAATGGAGAGAAGAATTAAGTTGATACAATATGAACTAACAAACCAAGATGATATCACTTTTTATTAGGGAATCATTGGGAGTTTACATTATTTGTCTACCACTCATCCTAAAATTTTATTTTCCACTTGTAAATATGCTCATTTTTGTAGTGTTACTAGGGAAAGACACATGAAATATTTGAAAATAATTATTTGATATAACTATTACATGCTAAATCGTGGGATATTCTATCATAATGATTTACAAAATATTTTTTTTGGGAATTGCTGATACAAATTGGGATGGTTCGGTAGATGACAAAAAATAAACATTGGATGGAACATTATATCTTGGGATCTCTTGTATATCATGTCAAATAATGAATCATGCCTTTTTATCTTTGATAAAAATATAGTTAGATAACATTTCCTTTACTCTTGATTGTCTCTAATTGTAATGGATGAAACAGAAACTTGGTGATATCGGTGTTGAAGTGATTTATATTATTACAATCATGTGTGAAAATTCAAGTGAGATAAAATATCCTTTCATAACAGAGAATTTCGATAAATTAATTATGACATCGGTGTATATATAGAATCAAGATCAATCTATAGACATCATGTCCAAGGTACAACCCAACATTCCTTTTGAGAAGCACCTTTTGGATCTTGGAGTACAACCAAATGTATCTTACTAGAAATAACAAGAAGGAATCCCAAATACTCTAAGGAATAGTCACCCGAAATAAAGGTATGTTTCTCACCACTGATTTAATTATTTATAACTATCTATTAATAACTTTTTAGAGAATTGATCTCTTTGTATTCATTGAAAAAGGGGGAGAAATATTCCTTTTTTTTAAATGGGGAGAAGTGATAACAAGGAAAGTATGTCGATGATTAATCGATAGGGATATGTATGGTTGTTGAAATAATTCAAGGTATGTATTAGTAAAAACCTATTCATGCATTTTTTGTTTTTTCACACTAATCCTGACTCACATGAGCTTATAATTGGAGATTTTGGTTCTCATTGATATAAATATTGTAAGTGGTGTTTTCAAAGGAAGATAAATCAATTCATAGACTATATAAATATGTCTAAAAAAGAAAATGTGGATTTTTATAGAAAAAATATCTCATAAGGATTTTTGGATTGTGTTTATTGATAATGTTGATTAAGGATTCTTACTGAGAAGTTAAATGAAGGAGGCTATGATGTTTGGTGAAATAGAGAATCACCGTGACCAAGATCGTGCCCTTATCAATCCATGTGGTGATGGTGCAGGTTATCCCATAAATTACCACACCCATTTCATATAGAGTGTTAAGATGAATCTACCGAAAATGGGAACTAGAAGGGAAATTTCCCATTGTATCCCCTATGGTGGAATCCCAGTGTTCCTATATAAAACATAAAACATATATTGACCATGATCATAGTGGTTAAACCATGGTTTATATTTGGTATTTAAATAAGACATGAACAACTGATCTTAGTCAAAGATCTATTATATTACATATAAAATGAAATAAATTAAATGTTTCTATAATAGGTTGTGGAGGGGAAGCCAAGGTTAAGTCATGCAGTTGATGGAGGTTAACATAAGAGAGACCACTCAGTTTCACTTGGAATATTAGAGATTGGTTTCCCTTATGAACTGTGGGGAGTTTATTACTGGTGTTGAGTAAGTAATGAAAGACATGGGGGTTAATTTTGTGTGATGGGGGGATACACTATGACCATGTTATTGGTTGTGGTTTTGAGGAAGCATGCTTATGAAAAATGACTTACAATGTGAGGCCATGCTATGTTTTTGGGAACGTTAAGGGAAAAGAACATAGTTATTTACACTTGGGAATGGAGAATATTGTTTTTGTTATTGATTTACTAATTTTAAAAAACATTTTTGATTTTCCCTTATCTATTTAAGAACAATCTAACGAAAAATTAAGGAGTTGTCTCAAATCAGAGTTGAAAGGAGATAATTCATTGGTATGGAGGGATACACATACTAGAGGATAATTTAAAGAGGATAATTGAATTAAATAGATAGAAGATATTTTTAATTAATTTGAAATATTATAAGGGAAGAGAAATAGGGTGTTAATTTAGATATCAAATGGAACGTTAAAGGATAAAGAATGTATTGATCCATGATTTTTAATCTCTCATAGGATATTGAAATTTTATGTATTGAAGGCAAACACCATACTTGGTGTATGTGTACATAATATTCATGTGGGGAAGAATAATTTCAATAAAAAATTACTGAGTTGTTTGTTGAAGTATGGAAGTGACTTATCCAATTTTTTGTGGTAGTGAACAAAGAGGGTTAGAAATATCTCTTCAATCTTGTACTTATAATTAACTGATATTTTAGTGAATTAGGTGGACAAGACAATTGTTGTGCTTTATTATAGGATGTATACTAGAGTGGATGAACCATGTAAAATCTATCCAGTAATTTAATGATTTCATTACTCATTGAGTGAAAATAGATAGAAATCAAAGTGTTCCTAAAGGTGATAGAATAAGATACAAATTCAAGGAAGAATCATTTTAATCTTATATACCCTAATTAAACCCCCATCTCAGGGTATAATCCTCTATAAAGAAATGATAAATATTCTATCTAGTGTGAAGAGAGTGTTGGTTGATCTAGAGAAATAGGCTTATGTTGCTAAGGGTTAATCCCTTAGTATGGGAATGTAAAATATATTTTTTACTTTCCTTATGGATCCCCAAGGAATTCTAAGTAGATTTTCATGAATGATATGATATATTGTTTTTAGTATGTCTTCATAGAACAATTTAATATATTTTTAAGTTATGTTATTAGAAATTGATGAATCAGGTGTAATTGGGGTTTTGGTAAACTTTTTCCAATTTGAAAAGTCTAATCTAATGTGTATGAGGTTCCTGATTTGAATGTTGTAGGTGATGTTGGGTTTTGGAATTATGTGTACATTTTTATTTTAGGTTACCTTCTCTTTAGATTTTTGTGTTTTTAGGACACGTGAAATGATTTTTGTGACCTAAGGTTGGATTTGTACTTGTTTCAAGATTGGATAATTTATGTTTGGCACTTGGGAAACTAGATAGAGCACTACCTAATTGCTGTTGAGCACACAAAAGTGTTGGTCTAGATTTTATGGAATCACTATGGGATGATATTATAAGCTCAAGGAACTATTTACCCCTGTGTATGGTTAAATAATGTCTAGATACTTGATAATTATTTGGTGAGTGGCTATGAATATTTCCTTGTGAGTTTTGTGGTTAGGGTGCATGATAATCTTAGTGGTGGTTTTAATTTGTGGATATCATGTATCTTTTGGGTCATGTTTGTCTTGGTAATTTGATTTTTTTATTTATTTATTATTCGTAATTGATGGAAGTGGGTGATTCTTGGGTGATCCTTCTAGATGAATTCTAATAGCTGATGCTTTGATTTTGTGGCAATTTATCTTCTTTTCACATAATTTATCGAATTTCTAAAAGGTGGGGATACTTATACTTCATATCCACCACTCAATGGATTTCTCTTCATGATTTTAGTTTCTTTGTGCTTTGAGATTTTTTTTTGGAAATTATGAATTAATCTAATTGGATTTTAAGGGATCATTTAGGTTCATTTTTTCTTTTTTAGGATGTTATCTCTCTAGTTATTCTTCACCCATACCTTGAAATGTGATGTTTTAGGGTGAATTTTCGCATCTTTTATACTATTATTTAATATTTTTTATCTACAATATAGAAAATTGGGGAGAATTGTTACACCCATTTGGTAGTAGTGAGGTATTTTATTTTATTTTTATTTGGGGGGGGGTGCTTCTTTGAATTTTAGTTTTTTTTTTCAAGTGGTTTCATAATAATATTTGTTTACTCTACAAGATATAGAATTAAGGTTATAGGATGATAGAGGTCCATTCCACAACATGGGGTTATATGACATGAAAGATTCTATAAGTGATGCTTTATGAAAAATTATAGTGGGATATGATATATAGTCTATGAATAGTAATGGGATATAGAAAACTAAGAAGGATGAACATCAGAGGTGTGTGGAAAGGGGATAAGCTCCCCTTCCATGGTTAACACCCCTACATTGTGGTCCTTGTATCATATAGTATAGGTCTGGGGAAAGAAGTTGAGTACCCTATTTCAGTTTATGTTTAGATACACTATAGTCCCTAGACCACACCATTGTAGGGACTATATGAGGATGCTCTATAGAATAAAGCCCATAGACTATTATATGGAGGGTACCTAGGTAGATTTTCTACACTATGGTGTCAAGTCCATTCCTTATCCCCCGTGTCTTCTTATTTTCTAAGGGAGAAAATAACTATTTTCCCTCCTAGTATTTAAAGGGTTCCACACCTCTTCCTCCCCTCATATTTGGACGAGATAGGTTCCCGAAAAGTAGATTAAAACCTCTATATATCTTTGATATTTTTCTACTCCAATATTTTTTAAAGATATTCCTTCATGTTAAACCCCCCTATTCCTCTTTTCATTCCCTCACTATCTCTATCTCTTTATTTATTTTATCAATTCCAATTTCTCTAGTGAATTATAGGGGATCCTAGACAAGAATTTTGCGTTTAGAGTGTCCTAGGCATGGGTTTTTGTATTTAAATATTTCTTGACACCCTTTGAGGATTGTTTTAGTGCTCTCCATCATAGGGTACACCACCCGATATAGAAAAATAATGTATTGATAACCACTGAATTGAGGTATTTGTTTTTGTGATTTTCTGTTATTTGGAATAAAATTTATTTCTTGATATTTATTAATGTTTTATTTTTTTCAATTACACCTATCTATAATAGTGAATTAGGATTTATAACTTTTTAATGTTATTTCTCATGTGGCATAATGGTAATTTCAAAGGGGTTTTGTTTTCTAAAAATATGTTATGAAGAATATTTTTTTTACAATTATTCAAAAAATTATTTTATGTGAAACTATAATTTTAAATAAATGTGACCCCATTTGGATTATGAATTAAATAATGGGGATTTTTTTAGTTTTAGAGTGATTTTGTATGAACAAAGGTGATATTTTAAATTACATAGAATGAGGTTTTGTGTTTTTTTTTAAATAAGGGTATTGAAATGGAATTTCAAATTATAAAGAAGGTGTATTAGAGACCTTATTAAATTTTGTTAAGGCATGTATGGATATTTTGATATGTTTTCAAATAAATTGGATGTGTGAGGACCTCTTGAGTCCTTGATGTTTTTTGTTTATATTAATTGTGGTCTGAGGTTCATTCATAAGGGATACACCCTCTTGCAATACAGTTTATAGCATCTAATATTTTCAGTCCCATTATGACCTTCTTGAGATCCACTTTTTAGGGGAGATGATCCTTTGTGAATGTTTTGGCTTCCACCTGGGAGAGTCATGATGATGGTATCTACAGTGAGTCTCAAAATCAGGGATCATATTAGAAAAATCAAGGATTTAATTCTATTTAGAAATGTAATGAGGAGGATACTAGGGAGGGGTCATGTTCTCCCATGGTGCTGAACTCCTTCAAACTGGAAACAACTGATTTACCTAGAAAGGGTGAGGCCTCTATTAAGAGGCAGAGTCTCTGATCAACAACTAACTCTAGGATCTCTAATAGAGTTCCACTTCTGAATAGATTATCTAGTTTAATAGATGGTCCTTTAGATAATTATGGTTTAGGGTGAGGTGGAAAAGGGTTGGAATCCAAAAGTCTAAGAAGTATGGTAATTATTTAAATGAGAAATATTCATACATTCAAGCTGAAGTAATTGAACCTTCTTGGATTTCTAAGACAATATCTATGTATAAATAGGATGAGAAACCAAATTTTTTCTATCAGGATGGAAGGAATAAAGGGAATAAAAGGGCCATTAATGTGAGTGATCACCTGAATACTAATGAAAAGAAACATTATGCATGTAAATACTTCTCATATTTTTTGAAACCCATGGAAACTCAATCTGAATGTAAAGTTATTTGTCTTAAAAAACATGTTTATATTTACAAAAAGGCCTTAAATTTGGTTAATAGTTATATTTAATTCTAGATTATCATGATATTCCCCCTTATTATGGGTATTTTATGGAGACCTCATCTTTGGTAGAAAATAATGGCTTCAAATCAGAAGGCTATTTAAAGAAGAAAAAAAACAATTGTGACATTCCTGATAGTGGATGGTCACATGGATCTTTGGAATAACTAGTGGAATCCCAACCACCTTCTATGATCATCCTCTTACACTACAAATAAAAAATTGAAGAATATGATTTCACTATCAATTATTCCTAGAATGGCTAAAATTAGATAAAATCAAGATTTGTGAATGCTAGATCTAATTAAAAAACAACATGTATTAAAACTCATAAACACAATTTACTTTAATGATTTAATGAATGGAATATATATGTGGATGATTTGATAATTACTTGGGATATTATGTATTCCTTAAATGAGGAGCTATTATATGAGGATCCTAGTTTAAAAAAATTTCCGATCATCCAGAGTCTTATCAATTAACAAGACTATAACACATTAATTATACAATGTGATGGAAATGCATTTCCAATGTTGGGATAATACTTTTTCATATTGGTTTATTTATTATAATTAGATGAGTGTTGTTTCTAGACTATAATGGTGTCATGTAGGTTTATCATGGGGGCTAGGTGTTTCATTAGTTGTAATTTTGGGGGGTTATATATCTTTTGAGTGGCAGTTCAAATTCCAATGGGGAAGATAGAAAGTGGTTGCACTGATGGTTGTATTTGGTGATAGAGATTCAACCCACTATAAGTTTTAGTGGTCATTTATTATTTTTATTTGTTTCTTTTCGTGGAGTATAGGGAACTGGTAGTAGTACTATTCAGGCTCTCACTTATCCATTAAAAGTGTTTTTATGAGAAAAAAATAAATTGGTGGTCGTGTTGATCGGGGTTGATTCTTATTAGGGAATTGGAGGTTATGGATATTTATTACTATTTCCCATTCATTGATTCTTGATTTATCTCTCACCTCAAATTGTTTTAATCTAATGAAATTAACTGGTAATGAATTATAGGTCTTGTCCAATAATAAAATAGAGAGTCACACAATACTACTGTCCCTCTAGTTATATTTTTGGGAAAGTGGTTAGTTACCCTGATTCATGGATTAGTGATGTCTAATTTGGAGGCTTTTGTTAAGGATGAAACATAAGATAAATTTTTTTCAATGTTTGTTAATTTCTTAGAATATGTTTCATTAGGACCTCGTGTGTTTCTCATAATAGTATCTGACTCTATAATTGTCATTAATTTTTGTTCTCAAGTTCTATTAGCCTATTTGAATCTGTGACCAATTGATGATTATTTTTTAATTTTATTTATGATATAGTGACTTAGTGTTTTGTTTCCTTTTTACTGTTTCTAAACATTTTTATTAAAATGATTCAAAAGTTATTAAAAATTTTTATCGACAAAGCAGTTTTTATGTGGATTTAAAATGATTCTTTTAATGAAGGTGGATTCATACGATATAATGTTTTTAAAGTGATTGATTTCATTTAATTAAAATTGAAAAATAGATTTTATAAAAATGGTTATATAAATGATATTATGTTTATTTACTAATTGATGAAAACATTATTTTCTATTTTTATTTCAAACTAGCATAAAAGGAAATTCAATTTAAAAGGAATAGAAAAATATATTTAGTGAAATATGACTGAGATTAGTTTTAATCACACCCTATATAAACAATTAAATGTATGTAGTTATTATAGTTCACTTTTAGGTTACTCTCTTTCATTTTACCCTATGTTGTGTGTTCAATTTGTTTGGTAATGTGTTTTTTGGGATGTAAAGTGTGGTTGTGGGTCACATGTAGATGGTAGCTATTTGGTTTGGGTTTTATTTTGTTTTTTTGGGGAATGTCCATATGTCATCATTTGGACCATATCATTTTCTATTCATATATATATATTGATTATTAATCATTATTTTTTAGTTGATGTGAGATTTTCATTATTACTCTGTATACTGAGTCGATGTTTTTTTCCTGACTGGTTTACTTTTTATTAAGGGAAAAATAATTCCCACTGTTTATGTTTTAAGACCCTATCACTAGATTCAAAATCATAGTCATTGGGAATTTTCTTCTGGTATATCACAAGTTGGCTCAGGTGCTTAGTCATGGGGTGGTCCGGGTTGGTTCGTGATACAGTAGGCTCATGAGATAATAAGTGGATAACTATTATCTAGACATACCAATAAAATTATGTCACATAGAATTTAACACCATCATTGATATACTTAGGTATATGTACTTCTTGTGAATCATCAATACCTGAGGTTGAGAAGATACTTTTCATATGATCCTTAATACTTTGATACCTCACTCCAACCTTGAGGTTAAGATAATTATGTGGTCTTCATGTATGTTAATGAGCATGCCATTAGTTATGTTTAACCGAGACGAGTTTTTTACACTTGAATTAAAATTATGATATCTTTTCCATTTATTATATTATAATTATGAAATGCATCATGTTGATTAATTGGGTGACAAATGATATTCTCAAATAATTAGATGAATTAAATGTCATATATTCATTCAAAAATGAAAATAGATTTCAAATAATTGTAAATGTATGAGATTTATAATAGAATATTAACATAATCAATGTCTATTTGTTACTCTATGTCTTGTAAAAATGGATTATATAAGCATGCACATGTTATATAGAGACATATCATATGGTGGAAATTTTTATTTGAAGATATATGATTATTTTATTTAGATCATGAATGATCCATTTGAAGATTGACTATCAATAATTTTTTTTTCTAGAGGATACACTTTGCATAATATTATGGATTAGGGAAATCATATTGTTTAAGAATAATAATAAGGCTTATATATTCAGGAAGGATGATCAAATTTGGTATAATGCGTTTTTCCAATATTTAATAGTGTTCATATGATAACGATTTCCAAAAAATATTGAGTGGATTCATAAATATTTGTTATGTTTTTTGTAAAGTATCAAAGGATTTAGTGAAAGCTATATATTATCGGAAATATACAATAAATCATAAACCATGATGTGGTGAGAGTAACAGTTTCATGGTTATTGTTGGGTAATTATTCTTCAAACCATGTCATGATATTTATATTAAATTATTTATGATGGTTTTTTTACTCTCTTATATTGATTATAATTTTTCATTTGTCTCATTAAAACAAAATGTGATGATATATAGATAGATTATTTACTATTAACATAGTGTAATATTTATATTAATAATTATGGAGTAGTTTCAATAGAAAAAACAAAAAATCCAAAGAGTTTATCATTTTATAAAATATGAAATGAATGAATTCCAACAATATTCTTGATTTTATGAATGATTTCTATAAATGGATATTATTGAACTCATTTATGTGTATATGATACCAGAGATATTATTTTAAAATTTGAATTACTCATTAATATATTATCTACAATAACCTTTATAGAGGTGATGATACATTCATAAAGAAGGGGACCTATAAAATAATTTGGTCAGTCTAGTGACAGGTGGATAACTTTATATGCAGGTACCCACTGGTTTCTATTGAAGGAAATTCATTATACTTAATATTATTAAAGAAATTTATTGGGATATATAGTAATTTGTTTTTAAAATTTTCCTTTTTCATATGGGCTCCAATAACAAAAAATGATGTATTTGAGTATTTCTTATTTAATTGATTATGAATATAGATATATCCCATAAATCCTTTCAATATAAAAAACATTAAAATATGTTTACATGATCATTGATCATCATTGATTTCTAGAAATTAATGGAATCCTACTAGGTTATTGGACTCATCCCCAACCCATATAGAAGAAATGGAATTTGTTATTCCTAATTATAATATATGTTTAATTATAATTTTAGGTGTTATATTGGTGATGGAAATATATATTAACATGATATTGGTATTAGAGGTTGAGGTTTTTTTAGTATGTGTATAATGATCTGGGTCAGAGGTCGTTGTACTTATTTTATTTTAATATATTAAATCCATTTTAGCTATAGAGCTAGAAATTATTATTTTCTTCATATTTGTTATAAATATTTGATTTAAATAAACTCTATTGATTATTTAATTATTTACATTAATATTTAACTTTTTATATGATTCACTATGGGATAACATATTAATATATATATATTTTATGAATCTATAATTTTTAAGTATGACCAATATATATATAAATATATATATACATTCCATGTTGAATTTATTGATGATCTGAGAATAACACTTAGGATATTATTTGAGGGGAATAGTCCTCGATTGAATTCTTGAAACCATGATCACTATTTAAAAAATTATAGAATATGGGGATGCATGCCTTATGTTATGCGGTGATCCATCTTAGATGTGTTTTTGGTAAACTTGACTAAGGACATTGAGGTAATCAAAGAATATATACCACAATAAAATTATCTTTGATGAAATTAAATATTCCATGACACTAATATATTCATAATAAATATCAAACCATTATATTGAAATCATTCAAGGGTGATCCAACCCAAGAGAAATAAAATATTATCCTCTTTTAGTAACCTCCAAGAATAATAATGTTATCCCCCACTAAAATTTTATTAGTTAATTCTCATGAAATAACCACCTCAATATTTGATATACTAACTAATACTCCTACTTTATAAATGAAATGTATTTGAAATTACATCTCACACATAAACAACATGAACATTTATTTATTTTCATAAAACTGGTGTTATTGAACTTTCACTAAAACAGTGATCAAATAATCTATATAATTCTACTCAAACCTTGAATACACTAGGAAATCATTAACAAAAACCACTATAAAATAATCTAAAAAATCATGGAAAACTAATTTTTTATATCCTATAAATGATTATGGTTTATTCATAACTCTAATTAAAGATACCAGATTGTTACACACATAAATATTACATCCTTTCAAATGTGTATTCAATAAATTTAATAATAATACATTCTCCCAAACCGTAATGGTTTAATTTCGATGGATACTTGATACATAATCATCTTATTTCATGAAATATATTTAACATATCCCATAAAATTATTCTCTAATAGTAACCTTCTTTGAAATTTCATACTTAATACCTTTCTTCATAACATGGGGAAAA
This sequence comes from Viscum album, assembly GCA_963277665.1. Classification (NCBI taxonomy): domain Eukaryota; kingdom Viridiplantae; phylum Streptophyta; class Magnoliopsida; order Santalales; family Viscaceae; genus Viscum; species Viscum album. Next base: position 1,296,781,927 of record OY728152.1, read on the forward strand.
TGGAACATAAAAAATGGTGAGTTCAGGTGCTTAGTAAGGGTAAACATGGTATATATCAATCGATGATCATATAAAATAAAAAGATAAGAATATTGGTATTATAGAATGATCATAATCTACAAAGTTCATACCCAATAATTCATAGTTCATAAATCAATAGTCACAGCATATTGATTTATCATTTCAAAAGAGATTAGTTAAATGAATGAGGAAAACCCATTAATTAATCATGATCCCTTAGTGCATATGATAATCATGAAAACATGTCATAAGAATTTTCTCACTATCATAATAATATAAAATAATTTTATAGTAATGTTTTAATAAAAATACCATCATCACATTTTGAAAAATGTCCCAAATGGATTACGTTCACCATATAAACACTTTTCATTCTAGGATTGAGTCCAATCCCCATCCTCTTTCCTATTATCTACTGATATTTAAATCATTAACCAATGTAGTAGAGGGCTGTGTAATTTAATTACCACCATTCACATAATGAAAACAATATATATGTTTGCTAGAATATTATATAAACATTCACTATTCCATTATAGGAAAACCCATCAAAAAATGAGTTTCGTAAATATTTAATAAAAAAATGATAATCAATACATATAAATAAAATAGATTTTATCATTATATAATATACACATTTAATCATAAAAAATATCAAAGTAAGTTTAAGTTGATGGGAAATATCTTTAAAATTGCATTTTTACATCTCTTTAAATATATTGTAAAATATCCACTTCCAGAAATGTGTTTGGAACTAATATTTTAGAATATTGTGAAAAGTATTTTACTTGGAAATAAACACTGAAACGTGTAAATTGAGAATCATATTAAATATCAATAATGATAATGTAAAAATGAATTTTCCTAGTAAACATTAAAACAAATATTCCTTTCACAATTTGTTTAGAAAATCATAAATAAATGTATGAAAAAAATTGTAAAAAATATTTTTTAAAATTTTTAAAAGAATGTAAAATATTGTTAAAATGACTTTAAGTAATCATTGGATCATTGAAAATACCATTTGTTAATATTTTTAAAAAACATGGACATGGAAGAAAAATTTTATCTATGAAAGAGAAAATAAGGTTGTATTTTCTTAAAAGTATTATCTTAGTCATTATAAGTATCAAAGAGGGATGAATAAATAGAAAATATGAATAACCTATAAATAACTAGAGGAGAATAAAATAGTTTTATTTTAATAGATAAAGGTAATATAATTCCACTAAAGGATATCCAATTATAAAAAGTATCAATAAAACTGAAATGACAACATAAACCCTTACTTCAGGTCCTAAAATTCATTATTTTTGATCTTATCCTCCTATATAGTAAAACATGATTTATTATAAATATATACAATAACTATATTCATACTTATATTACTATCTATAATTATTTTATAATTTTTCATTACCATTCCATTAACAATTCTTCATTAAAATAAACATTCAGGTCAAAATTGGTCAATTTCCCATCTGTGTTTTTGTTTGGCGGTTCCAGTCCTTATACCTTGTTCTTAGTTTCATCTGATATAGACTCTTAATGATATTATAAAAATAATATTAGTCATGAAACAAAATTTTATAACCATTCATATAATTCTATGATGAAAAACTTATTTCATAACCTTAAGGAGACGATAGTCAGCATGTGGAAACATGTATTGTTTTCATTTTCCACAGAGTGGAATGAAATATAGATAAATAACAAAATAAGTTTAAAGAATCATAATAATAATATAATAATAATATTTATTTAAATCCAACCACATTATAATCTATGTATGGTATACATTATAACTAATTCACATAGCTTCATGGATGTGTTAGATAACACATAAACACAAAAAAGTTAACATTTCTCATAGGATGGAAAAGATGAATAAAATGGCTGAAACATTATCTTTAAAACATTAATTTATAGTAATGATACTTATTTCATAATGTTAATATGATTTTATATTATTTTTAGGATTTATAAGAAGAAATAAACTTAATCTTATTTGATAAAGATGATTATCTATTCTTTGGGAAACCCCATTTGGATCTCTCTTTCAGGACCCTTGCGTTGGTATGTTAAGAATCAAAAAAACATATAAAATGGTACTAGGTAATTTTAAAATAAAATTTAATCAATATTTTTCAATATAAGTGGCTCAATAAGGTTAGAAGAAGAGATGATAAGAGGTTACCTTTTATAATTGAGGTGGGTGGTAACAAATAAATATTAAGAACATTAAAATTTGATGAAGACATATTCAAGTGAATGCTACACCAAGTGGAAATGGTTCAAGGAAAATATATTTTAAGTACTAAATATCTTCCACCAATCAAATTTAAGCAATTTTAAGTGATATTTTAAAACACATCTTTTTGTTAAACCCCCACTCTATCCCTTTTTTACCTTAGTTGATGTTACAAATTTTCACTATAGTCACTATTCATTTTGATGAAAAATGAAAGTTTAATAATTAATAAATTGGAAATATTGATTCAAAATATGTAAATTATTTTATCAAATGCAATTTTTTTAGGTGGATGAAATTAATTTAAAAAATCAATGAGAAACGCAATGAAAACTGTTTTTATAAAATTGATTTTAAGCATAAAACTAAATTTCTTCTCATTACATTCATAGTAAAAACCATTAAATTAATGTTAAAACTTGTTACTAAATATATTATTTACAAATTTTATTAAAATTATTTATCAATAGAGATTTATTTATTTTTTTAAGATAAAAACACAAGTATGTTTTTATGAAAAAGTGTTTTTACCTTAAAATGTTTTTACATTCATTCATAACCAATTCATAACAATGTAATAAACCATGATGGGGTGACATCTAGCGCAAAATATGACTCAGTTTTAGACATGTCCTGAAGGTCATTCTTGATCCCCACAAGATGGAAAGTTGTGTTGAGAATCAAATTAATCACTATGGGAACAATTTTTCCCAATAAACCATGATCAAATAAATGAACAGAACAAGTGGAGGAGTCAATAATAAGTGAATCTCAATAAATATACAATACAATCCAAATAAAACAACTCATAAAAAATAAACTAAACAAAAAACGGATACTGAACCACACAACATGATCTCCATGTTACATCTTGGTCACTACTAGATAAATGGACAAACTTCCCTATGAGCAACGGAACCCGAAGCCTATAACAAAAAAACAAATAATCTCTACCAACACCAAATGGTATAAGTACAAAATCATATTTAAAATATCCATTGTAAATCACCACAAAATCCTTGCATTTCCTTTTCTGAAATAGTCCATGAACACTAGTTTTTATACACATTAAAAAAAATAGGATTTTGATCATCTAAAGAAAAACACCCAACTTCCACAAGTTCACTTTTTAAAACAACACACACACAAATTTATATTTCAAAATCAATTTCACTTTTTACAACCATTTTTATATCCAAATTCCAAGAACACACCGATACTATGTAATCCAAAATGTATATATAGAAAGTGAAAGAAACAAAATCCAACTTGTATAAACTACAACGACTAAAATCTAAGAAAGTGACATTAATAAATAAAACATATAGATAATGATTCATGAGAATTTCCTAAACATCCCTAGAGTGATCCATAGGCATTCCAAGTTTGGACTCACCTGCCGATATATAGTTCATATCCATAGTTAATAACCAATTAGATGCTCCCAACTAGACAATCAAGTGGCATGTCCCACCTGGCCCTATAGAGTCAAGGGGTGGGGGGTACCAACCAATCTAATCAGGGTCAATAAGAAACCCTCAATCAACCCTCTAGATGACACCCAAAAATCCCATGAAGATAATAATAATAACACTTGGGGAAATGTGGTATAGAACCCATAACCAATAACATTATCATTCATGATCCATTAGAGAGGATCCCATCCAATGTTCTAATGGTCTTAGTACCTCAAAATTCCCACGTACGAGCCACTAGAGAGGGTCTCATCCAAAATTCTAGTGGTCTTAAATGATAGTCCAATTATGAAAACCAACATAAAATTATATTTCTTTTGAAATCATTTCTAAATTCCAACTGAGTCTCACCCCACCTGGGTTTTCAATTCATTTTCTGAAATATGACAACATAAAAACCCACTATTAAATACATAATTCCAAATGGTACCTTATGTTTCAAATCCAAAACACATTCCAAGCTACATGAAAACATGAAGCAAAAAATGAAGTTACAAATGAGCCTTTATATCATTTTAAAACCTAACCGCATTATAAAATTCCAAACAAGACATCAATTCAACCAATCCCCCAAATCATATTATAATTTCAAATATGAGAATCATTTGGAAGCACATTTCACACCACTTATAAAAATTCTGACACATATTTACGAAACATAATAAGGAGAATCACTTATAAAAAATCCAATTTAATTTGGAAAACCAAATTTCACACATGTGCATTTCAACTCACTTTTAAAACATCCTTTTGAAGAAAAATCACTTATTTTTAAACCAATACAGCATACAACACAGTCGAATTACACAAAATAAGCCACTACTTAGCACGTACAATAGTCAAATCATAATCCAAAACTATTACCAAAATAATACCAGGGGAAAACAATTCAAAAACAGAAAAATTTAACTCTAAAAACTCAAATGAAATTTTATCAAGCACATCAATTTCATTCAAAACTAGACATAATTAAATAAGCGCATGAAAAACCATTGCACGCAAATTTCCCATTATATAAACCATCAAATAATTTATTATAATACATCAAAATAAAGGGAAACACATTTATAAATCATTTTTAAAAGATTAAGTATCAAATAGAATGTTCTGTAAAGGGGAAAAATGGAAAAAACTACCTCAATGATGTGTGAATATAACTGAAATTTTGGGGAACGAGTATCCAAGCCCAACACACAATCCAATCCTCCTACCCGAACACTTTTAGTTCTTCCAAGAAGGAAATTACACCAATAGATACCAAGATATCAAGAGAGGAGGGAGAGGATAAGAATAAATAGACTGAAAACTCAAAGGAACTCACCTTATAAACTTCAAAGAGATAACAAAATTAAAGGAGAGAAAGAGAGGAGAATCTTTAAGGACCCCTCTAGTTCTCATATATCGAGTAAAGAAAAAAATCCTAAATTTGGGATTAAACACCAGAGGTAAATGATTAAAAATTCAAACATTTAACGAACTATGTAAGATGCACAATTTGGCCAAATGTGCTTCATCTGTGCACCCTCTACTGGAGAAGAGAGGAACCCCACATGTGATGCCTACACAATTTACCAAACCATGGTCCAAACATGTCGAACACCTCTTCGTGATTACAAAACCAAACCGCATGCTTTCCGCACAGTTTCCCTAACCATGTGCAAGCTATTTTCTAAGCCCTATGTACCAAAATCATGATTCTCGGTTATCGGAAAAAATATGCAAGGTTTCCCCTAACCATGAGCTACTTTTTTTCCCAATGCTACTAATCCCAAAACATCGACTTTTCTACACAAAATCAAGACATAAAATCAAGAATCAACCTGAACATTAACCAAAGGACCTAAAATAAATAAAAATAAAAAATAATGGAATTTCTGAGGTTGGGGTGGAGAAATTATCTCTACCACCAACACTTTATTCACCCATAACGTCACTTAGCCAAAATATGTTATGTCCAAAATGGGACCAGATACCCTAAGGGGGGTGTATTAGGGTATGGATATTCTTTTCAAACTTCTTCATACAACCACTAGATCTAGACCACTTTATTACACATGCCAGTTCTTATGTTCTTTAATTTTAATGTTTATCAGGTAATTTACTATTTTATTTTATGATGAAAATCTAAAATTAATGAAATAAATTAAGAATAAGGATATATAAATTTGTACTTCGTTCACCATCACTGTTATACATCCAAGGAACCTAAAAAGGCAATGTGTCGATTGAACCAAATTAACTAAGGTTCACTACCAAGAATAATGTTCAGGCTAAATCACTTCTATGTTATGGCTCACTGCCTTTACAAGATTTAGGGTCTTGTCACCACATTCACAAGGTTCAATACCTCTATCTCTTTATCTGGGTCACTACCAGTAGAAAGTATTATCATATTCTTCTTCCTTTTCTCACTTCTCTTGGAAGGGATCCACACACATTTTATGGACATGTAGGTCACTTCATTTTCAGGAAGGAACACAAAATCCACTATATATGTATGCTCCATTTAATTCCCTTTTTTTCATCCATAGACGAAAAAATATTTCCATGTACTGTTAGCTAGATGAAATTGATTTTTCGATTAGTTTAAGTACCTTCATGAATAACCTACACGGCAGAATTCCTCTCCTTCTTCATATTTCCTTCAGAAATGGCCTCCATGCACTATCTCCATGTAAAACTTCTCCTCCTTGGACCAATTCATTTCCTCATACCATCCATGCTTCTTAGATGATTTCTTCTTCTATAGACTACCTCACCTCTGTGAACCGTCTTACTTTATAGACTATAGTTCCTCAAAAACCACATTTCAAGAACCATTCCTATGAACCAATTCACTCGTCACAGAATACTCCCTCATGGATCACTTCACTTAATGAAATACTTCCTCATGAACCACTTGGAAACATAGACAAATTCTTCTAGAGAAATATTATTTTCTAAGGAAAATAACTCTATGTAATGATGGGATTAATGCTCTTTATATAGATAATTAGATCAAAAAATATATCAAATCCTCTTTAATTAAACATTCAATGTGATAAATACTTCACCACAAACTATGTATCTCCCACAAACTTTTATCATCCCATGAACCATTTTCCCTATGTATCCAGATACCGCACTTTGTGGCCCCTCTAATTACCTTCTCATTTTCACAAGTGACAAGCCATAATAAAAACCGTTTTCCATTTTTTGTACTTAAAACCTTTCCACAAACCATATCCTTCATTCGATACATTTTTTTGTGGTCTATGTACTTTTCTTCACAGCCACATAGTGATAGTACATGAAAATACTACTTTTCCATTTTCCTCATAGTTCTGTATACCTCATATGCTGTCAATGAACTGTTCTTTGTGGTCTCTGTACTGTTCAATCCTTTATGAAAATCCTTCCTTTTCCAAAAAAGGAACTCTTAATTTTGAGGTCCAAAAATATGTAAAACACTGGGAAATTGTGCCACATTAAAAACCTGCTTCGGAAAACACCAACCATACTCATTCACAGTCATATAGATTTATCAAAAAAATCACACTCAATATACCTGGAGAATGACTTGAGGTATTTTTCCCAAAAATCTCTCCCTTTGGGATTTTTGAAAACTCTTCTCATTTTGATATGTCATTAAATATTCACCTATATTTAACCAGAATTGTCTTCTTACGATTAAGACATCAATCAAAGATTTACATAACACATACTTTAAGCCCACATGAGTTACGCTCAGTATGAGAAACAAGAGTATAATTAAAAGATCATCAATGAGACAATTCATTATATTCATATACCACTGATCTACTTTCATCACAATCCTTAGCTGTTATGATATATAATCTTTGATCTATCACTTCAAATATACTAAGATTTAAAACTCCACCTATATTTATTCTCCCCCTAACAACTTCAACTCCCCATATCTCACTGCTTCACCTATCATATTCTTCCCATGTCTTGAATAAGAATTTTTATCCCTTTGAATAGTTACAATTTCTCCCCCTTCTTCAATAAACCCAAAGGTCACTTCCTTATTGTCTGCAATAGGGTAAAGAACACACATAAGTACATTAGAGAAAAAACACACCATGCCTAAGTGTGTGTGTGTGTGGGGGGGGGGGGGTCCTATATCCATAATTTTTCAAGTGCAAGGAGATGAATGGACTCCAAGATATTGTATATTCTATTCATATGATTCTTTGCGTATGAACTTTTTCAGAATATCTACACCCTTTTGTTCTGTAAGAACATACTCCAATTTCTAAGCCATTGATCTTCCTTATCCTTGATAAAATGATATTTTATTTCAATGTGATTTCTCCTTGAGTGATGGACTTGATTTTAGATAGGATTTATAGCACTTGAATTACCACAATAAATTCCAATTGAATACTTCACTTCAACTCCCATATCATCAAGATGATGCTTCATCCACAATAGTTGTGTGCACTCTTGATATTTCACATTATACCCAGCTTATATAGTGGTCAATGAAATATAATCTTGTTTCTTTATTATCCAAGTAATACACAATCCACCATGATAGAAAGCACCTCCTGATTTTGATTTCCTATCATTTTCCGATCTCGTCCAATATGAATCTATAAACCCCAATAACTCTTATTGAGATTTTTCATTTTATATAAAAACTAATTCCACCACACTGTTAATATACTAATGTATTCTTTTCCATAAAATAAAGTGGGTTCCCTTTGGATTTCTTTGTTATCTTGTTTCATAGAATGTGGTAAAAACTATATCAGGTCTTGTCACTATCAAGTAGAAAAAATACCAACGATTTTCATTTATTATGCGATATTGACTACATTTACTTCATCATCCCACAAAAATTTCATCTGAGTAGCCACCAAAGAAGTCATATTCTTGTAATTATCCATTCTAAATCTTCTCAGAACCTCTTGGAATATTTATATTATTAAATGAATGTTTCATTAATTCCTTGATCCACCAACACCATAATCCTGTGATTACATTCATGGATTACATGTGGATTGTAATCAACACCACCATGTTGAAAACTGATATTCTTAAAAAAATTATCTTTTATCGAAAACCATGCTCTTGGTGCCTTATTTAACCCATATATTACATTTTTCAGCTTGCTTTGAGGTTATTCCCTCATCATCACTATCTTATTGAAATATTTGACCGCATTATCAACTATGAATTGAAACATTGATTCTTTTAGTGTTTTTAGATCTGATTACTATCTTTTAAAACTTCACATAGTTCCACAAATTCTAGTAGAATGAAATTATTATATTATTTAGAGGACTCTTTTGATAGTTAAATCTATATCACCTAGTGTACTTGTAACCATATCTCCCCGAGAGCCTTTATGTTTTTAATTATTGAAATCATTAATACTAAATATGGAGTTGAAAACATGTTTTGAGTTACTCATCAGAATGAAGATTCCACATGATGAAAAAAAAATTAATCTGCTCTTGTAGCTTCTTGGTATCCTGATTATATTCAGATAATACCATATCAAAGACACAAAATAAATAATCATGAAATACATGAATGTTGATACTTATATCAAAATCAGTCTTAATGAACTTAAACTTTCACCCCTTTTTATCATTTTGTTCTTTCATCTGATTAGAAGAGAAGATTAACCCCCTATTATATGAAGCTCTTCTGGTTGTTAGGGGAACTGTTTAGACAAATAAACATTATTCTTTTCATGTATCATTTCATTACATGTGACTGAATACTTGAGAAACTTATCTTGCCTAAATTATTTTTCCAATTATTTATTTCTTTAATATAATTTTCATTGGGTGAATTTACAACTTTACAATGAGACATAAACAAAAAGAGTAGGCCTATTGGGTCGCAACTCGTTTTGGGAAACAATAGATAAATTTAATAACACCAACACTTTCCATTTCACACAATTACATCCATATATCTCATGAAACCTTTGACCATTAACTCCTTCCAAGAAATTATTATTTATGTTTTCTTCATCTCGCTTCACTTCTTTGAATTAGTTGAAATTTTAGAGAACATCACATCACCACTTTTCATCTTTTGATTCCACTTCCCCATGGATCGTATCTCCACTTGAACCTAAGACACATAAAAATTAGTTAATAATATTTACAAACATAGGGATATGAAAACCTATGAAATCATCAAGAAGTGTATTTTTATTGATCCTATTGGATCAATCCTTTGATACTTTCTTAAAAAGAACTGTACAGTTTTTGTGCTTGTTCCAACTGCCCAGCCAATTTCAACTATTCTGGCCATATGACTAAACATTCATTACCCACATGCTAAGTATTATTTTTATATTTAGATTTTTTAGGCTTGTAATTTTTCATAATTCATTGTTTACACCCACTTGTAGAGATTTCATACTTTTATACTCTATTGATATTCCATTTTTTCTAACTCTCTCTTTGACTAGAAATATTTTCATTGGTCATCTACTATTTATTATTCCTCCATTAGAGGTATATTTTAATTTCCATAACTTTTCTCCATGAGGCTTGACATGTTAGTTTCTTAAATCATTCTTTATTCATTTTTATTTTATCAGTTATCTGGGTCATGCCACCCTTTCTTGTTGCGGTTGCTTCTTCCACTAAATTTAAATTATTCATAATAAAAATGGGGAATATCTAAAATTTTTCTTTTTGGTTTTTTCACATTAATTATCAGAGAGTTCCTTTGAGTGTAATAGTGTAGGATATTGATTTCCATTCATTAATCTCATTTTAATTCCCCTATGGTTGTAAAAACATTTTTCAACATATCATATTGTCTTCCAATATAGGAATTTTTTATACACTACCTGTGTTGGGAATCTCATTTCTAATTTCTCCAGATGATTCTTCTTATTCCTAAAATTAGAAAGATTTATATCTTCACAACATGAAATATATTCCAACACCGCAAAACAAAAATTGAAGTACGACCATGAATTCCAAAAAAATAGAACATGCTCTCATTACTTCTTGTTAAATACTTTTTAGATCTGATTCCAGTGTCTTCATTATTTTTCATAGTTTTGGAACTATTCACAACTCTCTTCCTATAATGCATGGGAGAGGGCTCATCATATCCAATTCATAATTTTCTAAAACTATATTGACTTTGGGATGAGACCATCCTTTCATGTTTTTTCTCATAAGTGGCATATTTTATTTTCATTTCATTGCCACTAGCTGAATGATAATCAAATAGAAAGTGAAATTCATCCTTAAATTTTGGATTTCATTTGGCATTATATTTCCACACTTCAGTATTGAAATAATATAGATATTCTCACAATTTTTTAATCTTCATGTCCCAGGATTCATTCGGATCATTATGTTCTCTTATGAGAGTCTTCCCACTTGTTATCTCAACATAAAAAAATCACGAGATCCTCTCTATCATGTATTATTTCTATTTTATTTTAGAATCTTTTTGAGAAATAGATTTAGTAGAACATGGATTTTCATTCTATAACCTTTGGTTATACTGAACCATTTCATATTTTTGTGTTTTAGGATCATCATTTCTGGATTCCAGATTATGATTTTCTTCTATGTTCCAACTCTTTCTTATATAATCAACATTCATTTTTTCTATATTTTTAGACATATATTTTAGTTTATTAGATTTAGAATCATTATTCTCCCTTAGACTAGTAACCACATGAATGAGACTTATATTTAATACTCTGAGCTTATTTACCTCAATTTCTTGCACATGAATTTGGATATCCATAGATTTAATTTCTTTAGTGAGTTGGTGATTCAATTCCTTTATTCCATGGAAAACATCCATTTTCGGTATTCTTGTAATTTATTCTTCATAAGTCGTACGAAAATCATTGGGAACATTGGGTTCTTCACTCATTCCTATGATATCATTAAAAGAGTGAATAATCTCATTTTTTGATTCATCTAGGTCTTTCTTTAGAATATTTTTGGTTTCCTTCAACTAAATCACAATTCCTTGGACACATCCACACTGTGGAATTACAACCGACATCTTCTTCTTCATGGAAGTTCTTCCCTTTTCAAAGAAACACCATGATAAGAGAAGACTGAATTTTTTTCTTCAATAATCGACTAACCAAGTTAGATCAAACAAACTTCATAAAATAAACGTACCCTCTAATAACTTGTTTTGGCCCAAAATGGCCCTAGATACCCTGGGGGGGGGGGTGAATTACTGTATGAAAATTCTTTTCAAACCTCTTTCTACCCCACTGGATCTTGACCTCCATATTAAAGGAGCTACTTTTTATGACTCTTAATGTCAATATTGATTGTGTCCTTTCCAATTTCATCTAAGGATAATCTACTAAATGTAACAAACTAAAGAAGGCACAAGGGAACCTAGATTTTTACTTGGTTCACCCTCACTAGGATACATCCAAGGAGAATACAATGATAAAGTTCCAATTGTACCAATTTACTAAGGCTCACTACAAATAATGATTTTCAAGGTATTTCACTTCTATTACCAGGATGACTGCCTTTATAAGATTTAGGGTATGATCATTGTGTTCCCAAGGGTCACTACCTATGTCTCTTTATATGGATCAATAATAGTGGAAATGATCACCTTATTCCTCTTTCTTTTCTCAATGATATTTGAATGGATCCACTCACAGTTTATGGACCTGTAGGTCCCTTTATTTTCATGAAATAATACATCCTCAACTATAGATGGATGCTCTATTGAAGTCCCTTTTACACCCATAGAAGAAATACTCTTTTCCACATACTATTAGTTATTGGAAAGATCTTTCATGAACTTTTCAACTTCCTTCATGAAAAAATTTCTCTACAGACTATATCTACATTCATATCAACCTTTGTGTATGAACTCTAGATACCATCTCCAAATGTTGCCTTTAGAGACAACTTATCCTCTGCAGACTATCCCTCCTTCATGGATGGGTTCTTCTTCTACAAACTTCCTTATCTCTGTAAAGTGTCTTATTTATGGACTACAGTACCCCATAAAACACTTTAAATGGACTATTCTTGTTAACAAATTCACCCTTCACAGAATACTCCATCCCAAACCAGTTCACATTATAGAATCCTCCCTCACGAACAACTTTTAGACTTAGCCAAATTCTTTTGAAATGATATTATTTTCAAATGAAAATATCAATAAGTAATTATGGGATTATCATATTTATATATAAAATTAGATCTAAAAATCCCCCTAATCCATTTTACTTAAACTTTTTATGTGGTATAACCTTCACTGTGAATTGTGCATCTCTTGTGAACCACAATTGTCCCACAAACTATTTTCCCTATGTGATCTACATATCACGATCTATAGCACCTAAAATTACTACCTCATTTTTGAAAATGATGAGCCATCTTGTGAACTAATTTCCATATGTATACTGTGATACATCCCATAAAACATATATATCCTTGGAACCATTTTTTGTTCATAGTCCATGTACCCGCTTTGTAGCCTCATAACACTGATATATAGAAATTATACCTTTTCCATTTTCCTCACAGATCTATGTACCTCATATGTTGTCTATGAAATATTCTTTGTGATCTATGTACTATTCAATTCTATACAAAAGTCCTTTCTTTTGTAGAAACAAACCACTTATTTTGAGTCCCAAAAAGTTGGTAAACACTGGGAAATTGTGCCACCTTAAAAACCTACATCTAAAAACACATACCATATTCATTCATAGACATATGAATTTTTCAACAAACACAATCACACCCATAAACACGGAGAAAACACCACAGGGGATTTTTTCCAACAAAAGATAAACAAAAATTGGTCCAAAATCTGATTAAATCCAAAAAAACTATGAACATTGCGGTGAACTTTCACATAATAGGTCACACCAAACCAGATCTAAAGAAACCACAACATGGGAAATAAGGGGAGAAAATGAGAGGGTTCTCCCCACCACATATACTCAACTTACATGACCAATATTAAAACGCCCGACAACACCACCTCGGGTTAACCAGCACGGGAAATCCCATCATGAGCTACTCAAAATTATACACACCAAACAAAAAACACTCCCATCACAACTAGGAACTCACAATCGAGCTACAAACCATCCAGTACAATAGGGAAAAAACCTAGGAATGGAAATCTTAACAAAAAGAAAACATGAAAACAAATTATAAAAATAAAATTATGTATGAACGTATATCTATAAACAAGCACAAATAAAAGATAAAATCCACTCACAAGAGGCTAACCATATAAAGATTCACATCCAAGGGAAAAATTTGATTATAAGAAAACCAAACCACTGAGCATCTTACATTGACAAGATAAGTTAACATTGAGTAAGAAAGTATGACAGAAAAATTAGACTATATCCATCCTATCATGGGAGAAAAGTATTGGAAAAGGTTCCCTTATCCTCGACGTTTCTTGGCTGTGCACACGCTTCACTCTAAGGCCTATGGATGGAGCCCTGATGTTCAAAGCATCCACTAACTCATAGTCAGGAACTAACATCCTCTGATCAAGACTTCTTCATTGTGAAATTATTCTTAAAAACATTACTACATGGCCCAAGTGGCCATAATGGGGATAGTTTTTTGGGGGATTTTAGTAAGATGACTTCAAATGCACAAATAGACCACGCTAAAAACAGATGAATGACTAATCCAATGAATGAGAGGTTGAAATAAATGAAGGGTAATTCCCATGAATAAGTTCCTCGATCATAAACCACTCACCATATTAGGAACCCATATAAGAACAACCTACTTTTGAATGCACACCAAAATTTTTCTTATCTAAGATAGCCTCATCTACCAACATTTGAAACTAAACATCATAGGATCAAAAGACTCTCTCCTTGATCTCTAGGAAAATACCACAGATGAAGGGATGAGATTTCAATAGATCCTATGATGATATCTCTAAAGATAAGGAAACTAACACCGTGAAATGTTCAACATAGTCCTTCACTATCCATTGGACATGTTGTATACTCAAGAGCTCTACCAACTTCCTTACCATAGCTACTCAGGTAAAAACCCTTAAATTAACGTTGTTTAAAACACCTCCCATGTCATCCCAATTTTCATTGATGATGGATAAATTACCTTCCACTCTTACAAACATGGACTATCAAACAAAATCAGAACGACTTTCACTCTAAAAGATTAAGGAGTTCCCAATGATCTGAAGACATTCTCAAATTTCTCAAGATAATATACTACCACTAACATACCTCAATCACCACAAAATACAGGCAACAACCAAGAAGAATCAGAAACTTGAGAAGAACCACTTGGCATTTTGGGGACCTTTATGGATGGAATATTTTAAACAACACAAATAACACAATACCAAAATCAACATCAGATAAAAAACAATCGAAAAGAACACCTAGAGCCAGAATAACATGATCAAATGAAAAAAACAGACAAGCATAACCAATAATTCCCTATGTAAAAACCACAATTTTATTTAGATTTCCAAACTGCCTTCTTCCAACTCAATTTTTCAATTCCAAAAGCCACTTTTCACAAAAAACCTACCTGTTAAAGAAAAAACAGTTTCCAGAATAATTCTCCCCTTTCAAAATCATTTTGAAATAACCAAGCCAAACCTTAGATTCCCCAAATATACCAATGGAATCCTATAAAACATCAAATATGTTTCAATCCCACTTCTCATTATATCATCCATGAACAAATTCTGACATACACTTTCTATACATACCCACAAATATATGAATGTCCATGAGGAATACCAAGTGTAACCATTGTAACTTCTTTATCAAATACAATCATCAACTAAAATTTCTCCACATTTCCCAGTCCTTTTAGAATTAAAAAAACTTGTCCTCTTTAATAAAAATTTCCAATCCAAACCCAATTGAAAAAATAATTTTCATGGAAAACCCCATTTTCATTTTGAAATATCAATCACATAAACTAAGGCCGAACCAAAACATAACTCACACAAAACTACCGAAGTGAATGACTTGTGGCCATGCCTAACCTAGAAACTTGGTTAGTGGGATATTCCCCAAGTAAGCCTCATTAACTAGGATGACCCTAAACCATGCACTCCTACTCCACAGGGGTCACTTCTCTATGTGATACCCTTACATAACATAGGATCACCTCCATTGTAATTCATCATAAAAAAAGAAAAACCAAACCAAAGAATCAAAACCTAGACTCCCCTAGAAACTCGAGGATCGTAATGAGAAAGGGTTCATGACATCATTCATGTTACTACCTCTTAAGTCCTGAAATTCCTAATATCTGATCTACCAGACACTCCAAATAAGAAGGGCCTCCTCCGATAGCATTTTATCCTCACTAAGCTGGGGTTACATCCAACATGACATCCAAACCGGTTCGAGACATTGACCAAATGGCGTTCTTGATATCCATGGGTTGGAAACTATTACTGTGCATCAATGTAATCATTATGGGAACAATTTTTCCCAATAAACCAGGATCAAATAAATAAATTGAACAAGAAAAAGAAAAAAAAGTAACTGGATCTCAAAAAATATAAAAACCAATCCAAATAAAACAAATTTAGAACAAAACAAACTGAATACAAAACTACAAAAAACCACACCACATGTTCTCCACGTGATATCTCAGTCACAACCAGCAACAAGGCTAACCCCCTCCAAGAGAAACTAAACCAAAAACCTACACCTACAAAACAATTCAAGTCTACTGACCCCAAATTGTATAAGTTTGGTGTGAGATTAAACAAATCAGTAATTAATCACCAAAAAACCTTCCATTTCCTTTAACAAGATAGTCCATAAAAACACGTTTGAAAATAAATTTCAGAAATAAGATTTTAATAATTAAAATAAAACAAAACCAACTTCCAAAAGTTTTCTTATTTAAAACAACACACACACCACTTTCCATTTCAAAAACATTTTCACTATTCACTACACTTTTTAATGCCAAATACTGAGTACACATCCATTACAAGTAATAAAAAATGATAAAGAGAAGGATTAAGAAACAAAATCCAAATACCATTACCGTGAAGTTATAAAATCCATAATTGTAGTTTAAATAAATAGAAAATATAGAAAATTATTCATGAGAATTTCCTGAATATACATAGTGCGATCCCTAGATGTAACCAGCATGAAATCACCTACAATAAAATGGAGCAACTCCATAGTAAATAACCAACTGTCCTATCTTAACTAGAAAATCTAGTGGCATGTACATTCTATCTTTATATATTCAAGGGGGTTACCAACTCGTCTAATTGTATTCGATAAGAAACCATCACTCAACCATGTATATGGCACCCGGGAATTGCATGATAATAATAATAATAACACTTTGAAAAATGTGGTATACTAACCACAACCAAAAATGTTCTTGTGCATGATCCAATAGAGAGGATCCCATCCAAAGATATAATGGTGTCAATACCACAATGTTCCCTTGCATGAGACACTATAGAAGATCTCATAAAAAGTACTAGTAGTATCAAATTATTGGCCAAGTATCACAACTACTATAAAAATACATTTCTTTATTAATCATTACAAAATGCCAACTAGGTATCACCCACCACATGTTTTCAATTAATTTTCCAAAATATGCACATATAAATCCCAAATTTTAATTATATGAATCCAAATGATCCCTTATTTATTAAATACAAAACTCATTCCAAGATGAGTGGAAAAAGTGAAAAAACAAAAGGGGTGACAAACATGCCATTATATCAATATAGAACCCAAACAAATTCCAAAATTCCAAATGGACCATCATCCCAACCACTCACCAAACATATCTTAAAATTACAAACGATCCAAGCATTTGGAAACACATTTCCCACCACTTTCACAAATCATGTCACATATTTAAGAAACATAACAAGGAGACTCACTTATACAAAAGAACATTTATGTCGGATTTTTTTCCAGAAATGTGAATTTCAAGTAACTTTTAAAATATCATTTTTGATGAAATATCACTTGTTTTTAAACCAATACAACATACCACACAAAATCATCATACAAAAGAAGTCACTAATTTGCACATACAACACCCAAATCCTAATCCAACACTACTACCAAAATAAAAAAAATGGAAAAAACTTCCAAAAGAACCCAATTTCACATCAAAAACTCAAATGACATTTTATGAAACACATCACATGCACTCAAAACTAGGAATAATTAATGAATCCCCTCAAAACCTTTTTTGAACCAATTTTCCATTAAAAATACATCAAAAAATCTATTATAAAACATTCCATGCAAGGAAAACAAATTTATAAATTATTTAGGAAAGATAAAGCATCATATGGAATGTTTCAAAAAGGAAATGGATATAAACAGCCACCCCAGTGATGTGTGAACACAACCGAAAATCGGGGGAAGGAAGATCCAAGAATGAGATGAAATCCACACAACCTAAAATTCAAGAAATCAAATAAAATTCCAAAACTAACTCTTATTGTTTAAAAAGAGGGTAACCTCACTATGATAGATGAAGATATCAAGAGAGAAGGAAAAGGATAAGATGAAATTAACCAAAAACTCAAAGGTACTAACCTTAGAACCTTCATGGGGATTCAAAACTAGAAGGGGAGGAAGGGAGGAGAAGATTAGAAGGCCTCTTGGTTCACCAATGACAATAAAGGGAGAAAAATACTAAATTAGGGTTAAACCACCAGAGGGGAAAGATTATAAATTCACACTTTTAATGAAGTGGTATGCCACACATTTTGAATGCACAGTTTGTAAAACCGTGAGCTAATCATGTACCCACTATCAGAAATGAGGGGCACCCTGCATGGGTTGGTTACGCAGTTTACCAAACCATGTGACAAACATGAAAAAATCCTCTAATCGATTCCATAACCACACCACATACTTTCCACATGGTTTCTTTAACTGTGCGCAAGACGCGCACCAAGCCCCAAACACCAAACTCAAGCAACACAATTACCTGGGTGAAGCCACACGATTTCCATAACTATGTGCTACCTATGATTCCATTGTTTCCAAGAAAAAACATCCATTTTTGAAACAAATATCCAAAATTAAAACCATTACTCAACCCTAACCTCAACCAAAGGATCCAAAATCATTAAAAGAATAAAATAAAGAAATTTCCAAGATCACGATGTGACAAACCTGGATTTCATTTTCTACAAGTGTAAACAATATTTTTTCATAATTTTAATACTATTAATAATTTTATTAAATAAAACAAATATGAAAAAAATTATGACAAAAACATTTCAAAATATTTCATTACGATCAATACTACATCCAATGTGAATTAGCGACTTTTTTTGATAATGATATTTGTTCTAAAAACCACATAATATGATTAAATTTATAATTTACGGTTATTATTTTAAACATATCATGGTTTCATGCATCATAATATCTTAAATAGATTTTATTATTAAATATAATTATATTATAAAACATCTGGGTCTTACACCAAATACCATCACTACCAACTCAAAATGCCCAAAGGGATTCCTAAAAGGGGTTTTCTGAAAATCATACTTCTTTACATACATATAATGATATAATAAACCTGGATAATTTTTTTTAATAATATATATACCTCAAAATAATTAAAAAAATTCATATGTTCTTAGGGATATATAGTGTTTCTTCATTATTAATACATTTTTCATCTATAATCTATACAAAACTATAAAACACTATATTCTTTCTTCATAAACAACAACATGATTCCCCATAGAGATATTCTAGGTTGAATGAATCCTTTTTATAGCTTATTATGAATTTGAATTCATAACTCCCAAATATTTATTGGAGGTTTCCCATAAGGGGGCATAGAAATATGAGATACATTGGAATGTAAGTCTATTAGAAATTTAATCTCATATCTTAATGGTAGATTCATAACCTATCCATGGAAAACTTATAAGAACTCATGTATAATAATTATAAAATCCTCCACTTATACCTTATCTAAATTCCTCATATACACTTAAAAGAATAACTAAATAGGTTCAAAATATATGTGATGCATCAAATGACCTCTATCACCAATAAACATCACATATTCACCTTGACATAAATGGATATTTCCAATAATGAAAAAAAGTTAATAAAGTCTTATATAGTGTATAAATAACTCCTAACAAGGTTGAAATATTTAATTTTAATCTATAATAAGAATGAAAATCCAAACATTTAATAACACCCTCTCATCTCCCACCCCCATGAAACACCCTTTCCCATCTATACTAGCTTCCAATTAGTTTAGATAACACCAATGTTCGACAAAGCCCATCCACCAAAAGTCCAAAAATTATGAATAAACCTGTTGAAATAGATAATTGTGAGGCTTATGTGTTGATCAATATATAGAATAATGCAAATTCTAATTTGATGGTAACTTAAAGAATATTTGGTCTTCCAAGTGCGAGAAAGTCCAATACATAATGTTGTAGTTATCCTATAACTCTACCTCATCACCCTTGATATGAACCTATATCCCACCCATGATCATCGTGAGGTTCTTCGAGGTGAGGAAAATCATTTTATAATCCCATCCATAGTCCATATCACATTGGATGTTTAAAATCATAAGGAAATTGTTACTAGTATTATTGAGGGTGAAATTTATAATGGGGTGGTATTTATAACTATTGTGGTCCATCCACTCTCACAATGTGTATCTCATATAGACCATTTACAAACATCATACATTCATATTATAAATATACTCATCCAATAGAGAAATAAAACACCATGCTTAAGTTCCCAGTAGAATTCATAGAGTTACTGGACTCATAGAAATGATAGAATGAGATCTAAGGAGAATCTTTATAAGTTAAGCCATCAACTATCATTATAATCCTAAACTGATATCAACATCACTACTTTATCAAAAATTATGATGGATCTACTCTTAATGGAAACATTTATGTGTGAAGGGTTTATAATTCACCTTAGTCTTCATAATCACCATATTATAAGTTAGTAAGGTGATGGGTTTAACCAGACATTTAATCTCTAGGCATAGAGCTTCCAAAAACATTAATGCAACCTAAAAACATAATCTGTTAATAGATATGGAATTTAACATAAAGTTCAAGTTTTTCACCAAAAACTACCATACAATTATAAACTTTTGTCAGATGGAGAAAATCTATTGGAATCTAAGATAAAATCTCAACATGAAATGGGATTCTAAACTTCTTCTATATGAACTCTAAAGTTTAATAATCTACCAAATAAAGAACACTCATCTATGAAGAAAAACTTCATAAAAAACTAAGAGATTAGTGAATACATTCCTTTATTCATGCTCAAATAAACACAAACACAATCTCCAACTCCTCCATTCATCACCTAGTCTCCTAGTCTATATGTAATTCATTATAGATCATTAAACCCATTCACTAAATTTCATGTAAGGCCATACTCCATGAATATTAATATTTTTGATTTATACCTCAATGAATATCCTATGCATCCTAATACAATAATCTTTCATAAACTATATCAGTGAATAATTCTCCATAAATATATGTAAAAAATCAATAGGATATATAATATATTTATGTTATTATAATTAAATTAATTTTAATATGCCTCAAAGTTCCATAATTTTAAAAAAATGTACAAAAAATTATTATGTATACCCAAAACGTAAATTCCCAACAATAAGTATTGAGTATTATAAAAATAATTGGTTAGCTTTAATTTAATTTATGATATATTCGTAAGTGAATTATTTTTTCCCTTATGAGAATATTGAATATATTATCAAATATTTTCAGATCCATGCATTGAGTTGGTATGTGGTTTTGAGGCCTAATGAGCCCGAAATTGAAATTATAAAAATATTAAATATATAAATATCACACACATACTATTTTCCTGAAAAAGTGTAATAACTCCAAAAGGGAGTCTCAGATTAGATATCTAAGACCATTGTTGTTTCTAATACATGGGTTTTACCCTATGTATGACCAATGGTTGGTAATCACTAAACGTCTGGTTGAGGTAGCCTTTGGTGGTGCGTTTAATTATAATAAATAAGTATATTTATTTATTTTATTTTAAATAACCTAATATAAACCTCTATAAATAAATTCTTATGTAAATTATCTTTGGTTAACTACATAAACATAGTAGATTAATGAGGAGGATTATAACGACCCATACATTACATACATTGTTAATACATAAAAATTGAAGTACACTTATTTCAACATATAACAAAACCATGAAAGGACTGTATAGGTATAGTGTCTCTAGAAACTGGGAAACATAAACAACTGGTTCATAAATCATCTACATTGTCTCCCATTTATTTCATCATATCTAGAGTCAATTTTTGGCATATCCTACTTAAAAACCTTCTTCTTGACCTGGGGAAAGAAAAAATACAAAAGGGTGATCTGAAATGCTCAGTAAGGGTAAACAAAAGAAATATCAATCACATCATATTCGTAAGAACATAACATTTTATAAATCTTAACCTGCAAAAGAGATTATAATTTCATAACATGGGATAAATCATAGTAGTGAAATGTAATCCCAATAATCATAAATTAAAACATGAAACTTTGTGGAATACACACATAATCATAGAGAATCATTTCTTAGAAGTCAAGACTCATAGCCAAGACTATCTTGGTGGACAAAGTCCATTTCTGAACCAAGTTCACTCCTCATTTCAGTCCTGTTTCACTGAACCGGATTAACCTGCCGTTCTATCCATGTCTATATCATGAGATATAAATCTATACCCAATTCATTGGAGGGAGATATAGGTCCCACCCATCTCATAATGATACCATTCTTATGTGTTCCAAAAAATCATAAACCATACATCATAGCATTACACATGCAATAAAAATGGGATTCTTAAACATCACGTCATCATAACATAATCCATAAAAGGATATTGAAAAAATAATTCCATCATAAAATTATCAAATCATTGTAAAAATAGGGATATAATCATAACCCTATATTTTCTTAGATGGAAAATAATTTTGATAAAAGACTTGAACTCCATTCTTGAAGAAAATATCCTTTCTACTTCAAAAAAAATTTCCTTTCTTAACATGTCATATAATTTTGAACTAAAATAAGTTGATTAAAAATAAACTTGAAAATTTTTAAAGAAATCTTCATGGAAATAATGTTCAAAAAATCCATTCATGCTGTATAAGTTAAAAAAACATTCTTCCCATAATTTGGCCGAAAAAGTCAAAAAGTACCTCGTACGAAAAATGACAAAAAATTCCTTTCATATCTTTTACTAAAAACTCACCGAAGGGTAAAATTGGATTTAGAAAATTGTAGGTGGATGGAAATAATATTACATACTGAGGAAACATGGATGTGGATGATAAATATTCCCTAGTAAATTCTGAAGTATAAACAATCTCGGATAAAAATGAGATTGTGAGATTTTCCCTTACCTTAGGTTCGATTTTCTTAGTAAGTGTCCGAACCTCCTGTATAATGATTTAAATAATGTCATTTAATTATTCCAGAATCATACTCATTGTTATGATATCATATATGGTCATATTTTTAGCTTCTTATTAGTAATATTTAATTGCTACTTGTTATTCGGGTGTTTATTACTTTTTGTTCTTATGCATGTTTTGTCGAATAAATTCTTATTATTATTTTTTTATATTATAGATACCTAATTTAGAGAAAGGTATTGCTGTAATATATATCATATTAATTCATTAAATTCATTTATATAATCATTATGCAATGAAGATCATGTAGAACGAGTTGCATCACATCGTGGAGACGGTATTCCGTACGTACGGGCGAGCGATGATATCGTTCCCATGATCGTGGAATTTTATTGGAGTGTATGTATAATATTTCAGAATCAATATCACTTTACAATAATCATATATAGTTATTCATTACAGCATCATACCAATCCAAGTAAGGTGGTGGTGGAAAATAGATTACACCACAGCGTGGAGACGATATTCCATACGTACGCACACACAATGATTTCATTTTCCGTAGGATGGATAAATGGTGAAATAGGGTTGTTTCTTAATTATAATTACATATCAGTATATGAGTGATACTGATGTTATCAATTCATAATGAAACAACTAAATAAGAATAAGTGGAAGAAGAAATAAAGTTGAAATAATTGGTAACAGACATTACCTCTTCTTTGAAGCGCCTCTTTGAGACCTCCTTTTAGGGCACTAAAATTGTTCTTTAAAGAAGACCATGACCTCTAGGTTGTTTCTATGGAAGTGGAGAAGATAATTTTTCAGGGGTTTTCTGAGATTGAAGGCTCAATGTGGTGTGAGGAAGAGAGGGAGGAGGTGCCCTTTTATAAGGGAGGAGAGGGGCACCTTAGGAAAAACTAAAAATATTATTTTATTATAAAGTCATATTCGGTTTTAATAGCTCCAAATTGATTTACGTATAAGATAAGGTGGGGATGGGTCGAAATAATCTCATCCAATATAATTTAGACATGTTTAGGGTTCTATTTTAACCTTATCATTTGGATTTATCTTTAAGTTAAATAATTTTACTTTTACCGTGTCTTTTTGTTTTCTTACACTGTAAGGTTAATAAACTTACTATAACAAGCCAAAAGAACCCCAAGATTTTTTTATTAATATATATAACCTTATCTAAGTCATTTGGCCGACCCTTAGATTTTTAGAAATAAAATAACAACTAATAATATAATATTTGTTTTAAAAACTATTTTATGTCAATTTTAACACTATTTGGTAATTGATTTTTGTGAAACTCATAACAGAAATATTAGTTCGAAAAAAGTTAATTAAATCAATAATAACATGTCATATTAACATATAAAATTATCGTAATTCATAAAAAGTCTCAAATTACATTTATTTGGGTATTTATAACATCAATTATTTCAATATTTCATTAATAATATGATTATTGCGTCATCATTGTGTCATAAATAAATGAAATTATTTAAAGTCTAAAAATTACAAATAAACTACCATTATGTAGGAAATATTTTTATATTTCTAATGAATATTTATAGTCGAATTTATCTTATGTATAACCCTATATTAAAAATGATTTACTTATTTAACTTTGATTTTAACTATTTTAACCCTTATTTAAATAAATTAATATTAAATGTCCTAATCTAATCCAAGTGGGCCTAAATGTTCATATTTTATTCCTAAGTTTGTTTTTTGTCTAATTACACTTATTCAATAGAATTAGGACATGTGTTAGGGTAATAATAATATCATTTTTATCCTTAATTACCCTATTTACTTTTAACCGTGGTAAATAAAAGTAAAAAGTTACTATTCACCAAAAATTAGTTTCATCTCATTGAACAACATTTTACATAATGAAATCAACCGTGTATCTCAGATTTTTGAAATTTCATTCACAAAAGCGGTAAAATTAAGTTTTATGTAAATTTGGAAATTCTCCTAGGAGGTGGGTAAAAGACGGTCAAAAGTTCAATAAAATTTTTATATATATAAAATTATTATAAAATGACTCAAATGAATTGCATTGAACTTATATAGGTATTATGTATCAATTTTGACCTAAAATAAATTTAAATAAAATAAATAATTATTTAAATGAAAAGTCGGTTTTTAAATAGTAACCCAGTGTTTTCACTATTCATCAAAAATTGAAAGTTCTCAGAAAAATACCAAAATTTCACCCTAGGCTAATTTCGTTATTCTGAATCCAAAAATGAAGTCCATTTTGAAAATTAAATTTTACAAAATTTCAAAAAGTGGGTATTACTATTCCTAAAGGCTAGTTTTAATAATATTTTAATGGCATATCATTGTTTAGTGAAACTCGGTATTGTGTACGACGCAAGCTATCGAGAAAGGTCGTGATTGCGTGTAAAACAAGCCAAGATAGTGTTGTGTGTAGTGAAAGATTCCTTTGATGATTTATATAACATAAAAACAAAATATTTCTCATAAAAGTCTCAGGTTTTACATTCTACCCACTTGAAATGAATTTCGCCCTCGAAATTCGTCACTTTGTAACAAACAGATGAGGATACCTCTCCCTCATCACATCCTCAAGCTCCCATGTAGCTTCTTAAAATTGATGGTACCTCCATACAACTTTCACCAAGAGAGTGGTCTTGTTTGGTAGGACTATATTTCTACGATCCAGAATCTTTATCGGCCGTTCTTCATAAGAAAGATCTTGTTCCAGTGGTACAACTTTTGAGCGGAGTACATGTGAATTATCAGGTATGTACTTTCTCAAGAGAGATACATGGAAGACATCGTGAACTTGGGAGAGATTTTGTGGAAGCGCCAATCAGTAAGCTACCTTCCCAACACGATCCAGTATTTCGAAAGGACCGATATATCTGGGGCTCAACTTTCCCTTCTTCCCAAATCACATTACTCTCTTCCAAGGAGAGATTCGTAAGAACACTTTATCACCCACTTAAAACTCTAGGTCTTTTCTTCAGTTATCGGCAAAAAAATTTTGTCGACTCTAAGCAGCTCTAATGTGTTGTTTAATAAATCTGACATTTTCTGCCATCTCATCAACAAGATTAGGTCCTAATAGCTTTCCTTCCCCAACTACATCCCAACAAGTTGGATTCCTGCATTTCTTTTCATAGAGAGAATCATATGGATCCATTTGAATACTGGAGTGAAAGTTATTATTATAAGAAAGTTCCACCAAAGGTAGGTGTTGACCCCAACCACCTTTGAAATCCAGAGAGCAAGCTCTTAACATATCTTCTATAGTTTGAATTGTCCTCTCAGACTGACCGTCTGTCTGAGGATGATAAGCAGTGCTGAAACTCAACTCTGTATACATTGTATGCTGAAGACTTCGCCAGAACTTCGAGGTAAATATCCCAATCAGATATAATGGAAAGTGGTACTCCATGCAATATTACCACCTTCTTTTACATATATCCTGGCAAGATAATTTAGAGAGAAATCCTGTCTAATAGCAATGAAGAGTTCACACTTTGTAAGACGATCAACTATGACCCATATAGCATTATTACCTTTGGATTTTTTAGGAAGTCCAGTGAGAAAGTCCATAGTGATGTTTTTTCCCATTTTCATTCAGGTATGGGTAATGGTTGTAACATCCCCTTAGACTTCTGTCTCTCAGATTTAACTTGCTGACAGACCAAGCATCGTGAGACATATTCAGAAACATCTCATTTCATTCCATCCCACCAAAAGTACTCTTTCAGGTCCCTATACATCTTCGTGCTTCCATGATGAATAGAGAATGAAGAACTATGAGCCTCATCCAGTATCTCTTACTTTAATTCAGGGATGGGAGGAACACAACCCCGATTTCTGAACTTTATTTTCCCATCACAATCATGGTTGAATTCAGGAACATTTGTCACCTTCTTTTGTAACTCTACATCTTCTTTCTGTGCCTTTTTAATCTTCACATGTATATATGGTTAAACACTTATTTGAGAAAGATACGATTTTTCCCCTTTCATTATAATTCCAAGATCCAACCTTTGTAAATCCATAAATATTGGATCTTTTTTTATCCTCATCATGGATAAGCTAGCATGGCCTTGTCGATTTAATGCATCTTCCACATTGTATTATTTCCTAGGGTGGTAATTAATTGAGAAGTCGTAATCCTTAATCATCTCCAACCATTTTCGTTGGTGCATATTCAGCTCCTTTTGTGTGAAAATATACTTAAAACTTTTATGATCAGTATAAATGTCACACCTTTCTCCATAAAGATAATTCCTCCAAATCTTTAATGCAATGATTACCACAGCTAACTCCAAATCATGAGTTGGGTAATTTTTCTCATGGATTTTCAACTGTCATGAGGCATAAGCTATCACCATATCGTTTTGCATAAGAACACACCCCATCCCCTTCTTGGATGCATCATTGTAGTTCACAAACCTTTCTCCACTACAAGGAAGTGTGAGTACAAGTGAACAGGATAACCTTCTTTTCAAATCATTTAAATTCACTTCACATTCCTCCGTCCACACGAACTTAACTCCTTTTCGAGTCAACCTGGTGAGTGGATTAGAAAATAGTGAAAAATATTTCACAAAACATCGATAATATCCAGCCAAACCTAGAAAAATTCGGATCTCAGTTACTGTTGTTGGTCTCGACCATCTTTCGATAACCTCTGTTTTTTTGGATCCACAGATATCCCCTCTTTTGAGATTATGTGACCCAAAAATGCAACTTATTGAAGCCAAAATTCACACTTGGTAAATTTGGCATAAAACTTCTCCTTTCTCAAGGTCTTCAATATAATTATCAAGTGATATTCATGTTCTTCCTTGCTCTTCGAATAGACAAGAATATCATCTATAAAGACTACCAAAACAGATCAAGATAGTCTCTAAAGACTCTATTCATCAGATCCATGAAGATAACAGGGGCATTAGTAAGACCAAATGGCATCACTATAAATTCATAGTGTCCATACCTTGTACGGAAATCCATCTTTGGTATATCCTCCCTTTTTACCCCTAATTGATGATACCCTGAATGGAGATCAATCTTTGAAAAGTATTGAGCTCCGCGTAGTTGATCAAATAAGTCATCAATGTGTGGGAGAGGATATTTGTTCTTGATAGTGATCTTTTTATGTTCTCGATAATCAATGCAGAGTCTCATTGATCCATCTTTCTTCTAAAAAAACAGAACAGGAGCTCCCCAAGGTGACGCACTTGGGCGTATGAATCCCTTATCAAGATTATCTTGGAGTTACTTCTTCAATTCCTGCAACTCAATTGGGGCCATTCTATAAGGTGTCTTTGAAATAGTTAAAGCACCCGGTATGAGTTCTATTGAAAACTCAACTTCATGATTTGGTGGAAGATCCAGCAATTCCTCTGGAAAGACATCTTCAAACTCCCGTACAATGGGCATATTCTTAATCGTGAGTTTCTCACCAACCATTTGAGATAAATAACCCTCATTTAGTGGAAGTAAGACCCATAAGATGGATGAAATTTCCACTGGAAGGTTATGTTCATCCTTGTATCCATAGATGATCATAGATTGATCTGGAATATGAAATGTGACTTCCCTTCTTTGGAAATTGAAATGAGCTCCATATAGAGAAAGCCAATACATGCCAATAATCACATCAAATTCTACTATAGTAAGGATCACAGGATTTTCAGGAAGCACTATCCCACAAACTTCAATTGGAGAAGAATTAAAAAAATTTGATGGGACTGTTGTGCTATTAGGGGTTGTCACAGCTAACTCAACATCTAATTGTTGAGGTAATACGGTGATACCCTTAGAAAATTCTTCAGAAATAAAAGAGTGGGTGGATCCAGAATCAAATAAAACATTTGCTACATTAGAGTGGATGGTAAGTGGACCTTTTACCACTTCGTTATCATAATCCACATAGCTGATAGAAATTGCATGTGACTTTCTGTTTTCTTTATCCTTAAGAGTTTGTCGGCGTCGATCATCATCAAAAACACTTGGATTAGGGCATTGATCATAATAATACCCCATTTCCTTACACTTGTAACAATGAAGTGTAGTAGGTGAAATCTATGTAGCCTTTTCTTTGTTCGCATTACTAGAAATCTTCTTCCCATCATTGCGGAATTCAAATGCCCGATGACCTTCCTTTCCACATTTGAATCATTTACTAGTCCCTTTAAGACAACTCCTTCCATGTTACTTTCCACACTTTAAGAATAAGGGAAAACCCATCTTCCTTTCAGTGTGCTCTTTAGATTTTTCTTCGAATTCCATTTTCTTCTTTTTATCAAACCCATATGACTGATGGGTTACTCCAATCTTTATCTCAACTTTGAGAGCACATCGAACGATTTCCTCATAGCTATTGAAGTCCCTTATGGATAATGCCCTTCGAAGACTTGGTTTTAATCCACTAAAGAATCGATCGATCTTACTCTCAGGTTGGATAATAATACCAGAAGCGTACCTTGTATGTCATGTAAAATTTTCTTCATAGGTACCAACAGATTCATCATCATTTTGCTTCAGTTCAAGAAACTCCTTCTCCATCTTTGTTCGAAGAATACGAGGGAAATACTTATTGAAAAATAAGTTCTTTAACTCGTCCCATTCCATGGACTCAATTTCATCCCTTTTCCTCACATTCTTAATAAGATTCCACCATGATTTTATCATGTTCAGAACATTAAAGAACTGAAAATATCTTTTCAGTGGTACTGATCCATTGCTCAGCCACTAATGGATCAGAAGACCCGCTGAATGAAGGTGGATGCTGCCTCATGAAAGATTCAACAGAATTCTTCTACTTACTTTGCTTGTTTGGAAGTCCTTCATGATTCATAGCTTGAGAAAGTTGTGTGAGCACAGCTACAATATTTTTCATTCCAGCTCCCATAACGTTTGGTTGCTCAAGGGGACAATCATTGCGTTGCCCGTCGCATTTTGCATTAACACGGTTCCTTCGGGGTCCATCCATTCACTAAAACCAAGAAGAATAGTGTGAGAAACACTAAATATAATAGAAAAAACACATAATCAAGAATAATATTTCACACTTAAGTTCTTATCATAGGTTGTTCATGGCCATTTTTAAAACACTAAGATCGTGTTCTATGCTTATACTTATCCTTAGGGTTTATACTAAGGCTTTCACGTTTCCAAAGGATAACTATACCTTTCCCATGATACCAACTATAACAACCCATAATTTACATAAATTTTTAATACTTCAAAATCGAAGTACACTTATTAAAAAATATAACAAAACCATGAAAGGACCGTATAGGTATAATGTCTTTAGAAACTGGGAAACATAAACAACTGGTTCATAAATCATCTACGTTGCCTACCATTTATTTCGTCTTATCTAGAGTTACTTTTTGGCATATTCTACTTAATAACCTTCTTCCTGACCTGGGGAAACAAAACATACAAAAGGGTGAGCTCAAATTCTCAGTAAGGGTAAACAAAAGAAATTTCAATCACATCATATTCATAAGAACCTAACATTTTGTAAATCTTAACCTACAAAAGAGATCATAATTTCATAACATGGGATAACTCATAGTAGTGAAATGTAATCCCAATAATCATAACTTAAAACATGAAACTTTGTGTCATACACACATAATCATAGAAAATCATTTCTTAGTAGTCAAGACTAAAAGCCAAGACTATCTTAGCGGACAAAGTCCATTTCTGAACCGAGTTCACTCCTCGTTTCAGTCTTGTTTCACTAAACCGGACTAACCTGCCGTTCGAGCCATTTCTATATCATGAGATATAAATCTTTACCCAATGCATTGGAGGGAGATATAGGTCCCACCCATCTCACAATGATACCATTATTATGTGTTCCACAAAATCATAAACCATACATCATAGCATAACCCATGTAATAAAAATGGGATTCTTAAACATCACGTCATCATAACATAATCCATAAAAGGATATCTTAAAAATAATTCCATCATAACATAATAAAATCAATGTAAAAATATGGATATAAACAGAACCCTATATTATCTAAGATGGAAAATAATTTTGATAAAACACTTGAACTCCATTATTTGGGAAAATATCCTTTCTACTTCAAAAACATTTTCCTTTCTTAACATGTCATATAATTTTGAATTAAAATAAGTTGATTAAAAATAAACTTGAAAACTTGTAAAGAAATATTCATGGAAATAATTTTCTAAAAATCCATTCATTTCGTATAATTTAAAAAAAAACATTCTTCCCGTACTTTGGCCAGAAAAGTCAAAACGTACCTCGTACGAAAAATGACAAAAGATTCCTTTCATATATTTTAATAAAAACTCACCAAAGGGTAAAATTGTATTTAAACAATTTTAGGTGGATGAAAATAATATTAAATATTGAGAAAACCTGGATGTGGATGATAAATATTCCCCAGTCAATTCTGAAGTATAAACAATCTCAGATAAAAATGAGATTGTGAGATCTTCCCTTACCTTAGGTCCGATTTGCTTCGTAAGTGCCCGAACCACCTGTATAATGATTTAAATAATGTAATTGAATTATTACAGAATCATAATCATTGTTATTATATCATATATGGTCAAATTATTTTCTTCTTATTAGTAATATTTCATTTCTACTTGTTATTCGGGTGTTTATTACTTTTTGTTTTTATCCATGTTTTGTCGAATAAATTCTTATTATTCTTTTTTTAGATTATAGATACCTCATTTCCAGAATGGTATTAGTGTAATATATATCATATTCATTCATTCAATTCATTCATATAATAATTATTCAATGAAGATCATGTAGAATGAGTCGCATCACATCGTGGAGACGGTATTCTGTATGTACGCACGAGCGATGATATCATTCCCATGATCATGGAATTTTATTGGAGTGTATTTATACTATTTAAGAATATATATAACTTTACAATAATCATATATTGTTATTCATTACACCATTATACCCATCCAAGTAAGGTGGTGGTGTAAAATAGATTACACCACGGCGTGGAGACGGTATTCCGTACGTACACACACGCGGTGATTTCATTTTCTGTAGGATGGATAGATGGTGAAATAGGGTTGTTTCATACTTATAATAACATATTAGAATATGAGTGACACTTATGTTATTACCTCATAATGAAAAAACTAAAGAAGAAGAAGTGGAAGAAGAAATAAAGTTGAAAGAACCGGTAACAGACATTACCTCTTCTTTGAAGAGCCTCTTTGAGACCTCCTTTTAGGGAACTAAAATTGGACTTTGAAGAAGACCAGGACCTCTAGGATGTTACTAGGGGAATGGAGAAGATAATTTGGCCGGGGTTGGCTGGGCTAGAAGGCTCAAAGTGGTGTGAGGAAGAGAGGGAGGAGGTTCCCTTTTATAAGGGAGGAGAGG
Source organism: Viscum album (assembly GCA_963277665.1). Lineage (NCBI taxonomy): Eukaryota > Viridiplantae > Streptophyta > Magnoliopsida > Santalales > Viscaceae > Viscum > Viscum album. The sequence goes on from OY728152.1 coordinate 1,296,814,546, forward strand.
GGCACCTTAGGAAAAACTAAAATTATTATTTTATTATAAAGTCATATTCGATTTTTAATATCTTAAAATTGATTTATTTAGAAGCTAAGGTGGGGATGGGTCTAAATCCTCTAATCTAATATAATTTATATAAGTTTAGGGTTCTATTTTAACCTTATAATTTAGATTTAACTTTAAGTTAAATAATTTTACTTTTACCATGTATTTTTTGTCTTATACTATAAGGTTAATAAACATACTATAACAAGCCAAACGAACCCCAAGTTGTTTATTATTAATATATATAACCATATCTAAGTAATTTGGCCGAAACATATATTTTTAGGAATAAAATAACAATTAATAATATAATATTTGTTTTAAAAACTATTTTATGTCAATTTTGACACTATTTGGTAATTGATTTTTTGTGAAAATCAAAACAGAAATATTAGTTCTAAAATATTTAATTAAATCAATAATAACATGTCATATTAACATATAAAATTATTTTAATTGACTAAAAGTCTCAAATTACATTTATTTGGGTATTTATAACATCAATTATGTCAATATTTCATTAATAATATAATTACTGCGTCATCTTTGTGTCATAAATAAATTAAATTATTTAAAGTATAAAAATTAAAAATAAAATAAAATTATGTAGGAAATATTTTTATATTTATATGAATATTTATAGTCGATTTTATATTATGTATAACCCTATATTAAAAATGATTTACTTATTAAACTTTGATTTTAACTATTTTAACCCTTCTTTAAATAAATTAATATTAAATTTCCTAATCTAATCCAAGTGGGCCTAAATGGTCATTTTTTATTCCTAAGGTTGTTTTTGGTCTAATTAAACTTATCCAATAGAATTAGGACATGTGTTAGGGTAATAATAATATCATTTTTACCCTTAATTACCCTATTTACTTATAACCGTGGAAAATAAAAGTAAAAAGTTACTATTCACCAAAAATTATTTTCATCTCATTGAACCACATTTTACTTACTGACATCGACTGTGTCTTTCAGATTTTTGAAATTCCATTCACAGAAGCGGTAAAATTAAGTTTTATGTAAATTTGCAAATTCTCCTAGGAGGTGGGTAAAAGACGGTCAAAAGTTCAATAAAATTTTAATATATCTAAAATTATTATAAAATGACTCCAATGAATTGAATTGAACTTATATAGGTATTATGTATCAATTTTGACCTAAAATAAATTTAAATTAAATAAATAATTATTTAAATGAAAAGTCGGTTTTTAAATAGTAACCCAGTGTTTTCACTATTCATCAAAAATTGAATGTTTTCAGAAAAATACCAAAATTTCACACTAGGCTAATTTCGATATTCCGAATCCAGAAATGAATATCATTTTGAAAAATAAAATTTAAAAAATTTCAAAAAGTGGGTATTACTATTCATAACGGCTAGTTTTAATAATTTTTTAATAGCATGTCGTTGTTTAGTGAAACTCGGTATTGTGTATGATGCAAGCTATCGAGGAAGGTCGCGATTACGTGTAAATAAATCCAAGCTAGTGTTGTGTGTAGTGAAAGATTCCTTTGATGATTTATATAATATAAAAAAATAATTCTCATAAAACTCTCGGGTGTTACAAGGATAAACACTATTCTTCATTAGCAGATCAAATCAATGGATGTCTGGTGATATGATCGAGGTAGATCGAGATACAAAAAATGTTGTGGGACTTATCCTTCACTAGAAAAATAATCCTTCACCAAATATCAATAAAAATATTGTAAGGTATTTTAAATTATATATTTCACCATTTTTACAAAAATATTAAGCATAGATATTTTATCTGGTTTTGATCTGTGATTATTTGATCCTTTTCACGAGCCCAATATATGAGTTAATTTGATTAATTCAACATTTTTACCATGATCTCACCCTATATATCCCTAAACTATAATCATTGGTCAAGAAATATTTTCCAATAATGATTTCATTTTTTTATTCCTTCTAGAACCTTTCATTGCATTCAACCTTGTTAAACTATATGGTCACAATTTGATTTTGCCGGGGTGAGTTTGAGCATGTTTGAACTCCCCAAGTTCATGGTGATTGTGTTCAAAATGATTAGATTAGTGTTTTATGATAATATTGGGATGGATCTTGGGTTGTGTGTGATTCTTCATGGATATAGGATTTGGAGTAGAAATTACATCATGTGGGGGTAAGTGATGGTAGGATTAATGGTCGAAATTGCAGGATTCGTGTTGATTAATGGTGTCATGACCCATCCCAGTGGGGCCCGAGATGAAACTACCCAAGCCCGCCTCCAACAGGCCAGGGGCTGGTGACTAGCACCAAGTAGGCATGCTACTAACATGGGAGTCACTGCTTAAAAACCTGTACACACACACACACATGCATTTCCAAGCCCACAAGGCTGAAAAGTAAAAACTACTTAAAACGAAAAATGAATGCATACACTAAAAAACCAACCAATAGAGTACGATAGGAAGGTAAAGTATAGTAATGTAAAACCCTGGGCCAAAAGTACAATCCCACCAAAAGAGAGTCTGTAACAAAGTCCAACCTATAAAGAAATGTGCAGGGACTGCAATATGTAGCCGTAGGAACACACCTCGGCCTGTCTGATCTCACTGAGTACCGTCCGGTCCTAGTCCGCCTAGAATCCTGTCAAAGGCACGCTCGTCTGCACAAGACATGACATGTGCGGGCAGAGCCCGTTCAGGGGTGAGTATAACAATACTCAGTAGGACACCACGAAAACACGAAGGAATATAAAAAGAAAAATACCACAAAATAAAGATACAGAGAGCTCTACACATCATATGTCTACAGAACATATAACAAGAATATCCAGATATACTCATACACAAACGACCATTCCGAAACCACCACTAAGATCCAACATGAAGATTCCACTAAGCATGAAACCGGGAGAACACACTCCTTGGTCCAAAGAGAGAGATATGAAGTACTCGTTCTGGGAGAACACACTCCACAAGTACTTTGAGAACATGATGCTCATATGAGGATCACCACCAAGTCATGGGGTGATTCCGAAAGCTCAGCCTGAGCTAGTCCGCTAAGTAGAGGATCGACACTTGGGTAAATTTGGTCATGTCGATACCAAGAACTCTACCTAGGGTTCCAGGAATGGATAGAGGATCCGGCTCTAAGTCTCAGAGATGGGATTACAAAAACTCCATTCAGAAAGTCCTACTGAAGGGATCATACTCCTGTATGTAGGAAAATGATACCGGGGACCTTCAGGGGAAAGTCCAAGGGGACGAACCCTAAGGAAACTAGCCCAAGCCACAGAAGGCAACTGGATAAAGCCATGTATGATTGGTTACATGGCATGTAGTATGGTTACACGTCGTGTTACTTGACCCCGGGTACTGCCCGTGTAAACAACTCGTGTCATCTGTCCAGTTGTGTAAAACTCAACTACACGGTGTGTAGAAGAAGCACACGCTGTGTTCCTTGACTCTGGGTACTACCCATGTAAATGGACCATGTGATTTGTCTCATCGTATAAAAATTAACTACACGGAGTGTAGCTGTATTACATGCCATGTCCGAGCACCTGGGGCTCGCTCCGTGTACCCTGGCCATGTGCCCGTACACGGTCTTCATCCATGCCGCCTGCCCGTGTACCAGTACACGGGGTATCCTGTGTATCTGGCTGGGTCTGGTCGGGGAGGGGTATACACGTCGTGTCCCTAGTCGTGTACCCAAACCATGTTCGTGTTCTCCCAGAGTACATTCCTGGTGGTCCGCCAACGAACACATGCCTTGTAGCCCATACTACACGCCATGTAGCTGGGATTTTTCTAGATATTCCGTCTTCCTCCTCGCACCACGACTGATCCTCCAGATCCATGGTTTCTCTTTTGTTCGTCCCGATACTCCACAGGTTGGTTCGTTTCATCATAAGATCACCGAAACGGTTTTTTTTTGTCCTTAAATCAGATCATAAACCTCGAACCATCCATCCGAAGAAAAAAACCAGAAAACTCATATCTCTCGATCTGCTCTGAATCATCCGCTGAAACCATCGTTGAACCTCGGTGACATTGCTCCGGGGTTGGATCTACTATCTCCGATCGTTGTGCCAACAAACGAACGCGCAATGATCGATTTCATCCAAGAACGCATAGAACGCAACGAAGAACGTGAGGGAGAGAAATAAAATACAATGAATCGAACAAGAGGGATGAACCTCGATCGTTGTTTGTGATGATCTAGGTTCTTCTCTGTTAGATCAAAAACACAACAATCAACAGATTATAACTCTTGAGTATTTGATCTCCCAATAAAACCCAAAATCAAACCCGCCCACAAAACGATCGATCTACGGGCTAATTGGTTCGCATATTAGTCCACGTTCATTGTAGGAACCAAGAACGGGGAAAGGAGAATAAAAAAAACTAACATCCTACCTGGATCCGCGGATTTCGTTGGCGAAAATCCGGTCGCCGCATCATCGTCGCTGACGAAAATCATCAAGAATGTGTTCATCGCATTGGGAGGTTTTCTCCAGAGCCTCCAGAGCCACCAAGGGCTTCCAGGTTATGAGTTTCGTAACCCTGGACCCCTGCGCAAGCCTTTATTAGAAATGATAAAGGATATTTGTTGCAACAGATTTAAAAAGATTTTGCAGCAGAATAAAATATTTTTATAAAATATTTTATTACTGTTATATTCTAAAACTAAATTTCACCACCGACCTGCGCCGGATGATGTTAGGACTTTCCTAAGGTAAAACTGCTATTTTGAACACAATGGTGCCCTCATATTTCTGATCTGAGCACCCGTTCGGGATGTATTCCACTTTTTCATGAAAACTGCACGTGCACGTAATTTAGTTATTAAATTAAATTCCAAAATTTGTTCCGGCCTCACTAGGCCTCAGAACTGTATGTCGTCTCGAAAAATGGTCTCAAAATTATTCCCACATAATATTAAATTAAAACATGGTAAAAAATCCAAGACATTACATCACACCCACCATAGGGCTTTTACGTCCCCGAAAAGCCAAAACAAAGGCTACTAAAAAGATGTGGGCACTATACACATATCTGAGTCTCCCGCTCCCACGTGCTCTCCCGGAGATTCCCGTGCTGCCACCAGACACACACCAAGGGAATATCTCACCCACGAAGGACCTTTTCTAGCCAATCCTCAATCTCCAATGGTTACTCAGCAAAGGTCGGTCCATCAGCGATGTCCAGCTCACCCCATTCGATGACGTGCAATGGATCATGCATGTACCTCCGTAGCTGTGACCCATGGAATACATTGTGTACCCGGTCAATCTGAGGAGGTAGAGCCAAGCGATACACCACCTCGCCGACTCTACTCAGAATCTAGAAAGGGCCGATGAACCTTGGAGATAGTTTTCCACCTCAGCCAAACCTCTGCAATCCCGGTTGAGGTGAGACCTGAAGGAACACATGGTCTCCCTCCTCGAACTCCAAGGGTCTCCACCTCCTATCGGCATAAGACTTTTTCCAACTCTGTGCAGTCTTCATCCGCTCCTAGATGGACTACACCTTCTCTGTAGTAGCTCTTACCATCTTTGGGCCCAAGAGTGATGACTCTTCTGCGCCAGTCTAGCAAAGTGGTGACCTGAAAGGTCACCCATACGAAGCCTCGAATAGTTCCATACCAAAAGTGGAATGAAAACTGTTGTTGTAAGCAAACTCCACCAGTGGTAGGTGATCCTCCCAGCTATGACCGCAGTCATGTATGAAATCTCTAAGAATATCCTCCAGAACCTGGATGGCCCGCCCTGTCTGACCATCAGTCTGGGGATGAAACGATGTGATCAAGCGTAACTAATTCCCAAAAGCTTCTTCCAATCCAATCCACAATTGGGCTGTGAAACGAGCATCACGATCTGATATGATCGTTAATGGAACTCCATGATGTCGAACTATATCATGCACATAGAGGCGTCCCAAGATCTCTACTGAACTCTACTACCGCATGGCTAGGAAGTGGTCCGACTTGGTGAGTCGATCAATGATCACCCATATGGAATCGTGTACCCTGGATGTATGTGGTAAACCCGTCACGAAGTCCATGGATATCCCGTCCCACTTCCACTCTGGCACCTCAAGGGGCTGAGTCAAACCTGGTGGCACCTAGTGCTCAGCCTTTACTTGCTGACAAGTAAGGAATAGAGAAACAAACTCTTCCACACTCTTCTTCATTCCTAGCCACCAGAACTGACGTCGGAGGGCCTGGTAAATCTTTTCCATTCCTGGACGCACCTCCAAAGGAGATGTATGGAACTCCCTCAGAATCTCCTCCTGCAACGTCACTGGTAATACTGTACGCCCTCTAAAAATAACAATGTGCTCCCCACCTTCTGAATACCCATCAGCAGCATTACCGTGGATATCTGAGCAAGTAGAGTCTCACAGATAGCATCCTTGCGCTGTGCTTACCTGACTCATTGTAATAGTGGATGGGTAAAAACCATCTATTGAAGGTAATCTCCCTCATCTCCATCCACGTAGGATAACTGTAAGGAGGCCAACTGCCTCATCGCCTCATCCAACAACTGCAAACTGGATTTCCTGCAGAGAGAATCTGCCACAACGTTCCCCTTCCAAGGTGTGTAAATGATCTCAAAGTCGTAATCCTGGAGAAACTCAAGAAATCGTCTTTGTCTCAAATTTAGATCCTTCTAAAAAAAGATGTATCTGAGACTCTTGTGATCAGAGTAGACGGTAAACTGCTCGCCCATCAGGTAGTGTCGCCACTTCCTTAACGCGAAGACTACCGCTGCCGACTCAAGATCATGGGTCGCGTAGTTCTGCTCATGGGGCCTCAACTAGAGTGAGCCATAGGCAATCACCACTTTCCTCTGCATCCGGACACAACCATGCCCGGTTCCTATTGCGTCGCAGAACACTACGTACTCAACACCCTCCTATGGTAATCACAATATCGGGGTGCTCGTCAGACTCTGTTTCAACTACCGGAAAACCTGCTGGCATATCTCGGTCCACACGAAAGGGTGCCCCTTTCGGGTCAAAGATGTCATGGGTGCTGAAATAATGGAGAAATCAAGAATGAATCTCCGATAGTAGCCTGCCAACCCAAGGAAACTCCGCACCTCCATTATGCTCCGGGGTGGCTCCCATGCTAGAACTGCCACCACCTTGGCTGGGTCCATTGCTACACTATCTACTGAGATAACATGTCCTAGAAAGTGGACCTCCTATATGTAGAACTGACACTTCAAGAGTTTCCCATACAACAAGTGCTCTCAGAGTGTGTCCAGAACCATCCTTACGTGTCTCGCGCGCTCCTCCTCAGACGCAGAGTACAGAAGGATATCATCGATGAAGACCACTATGAACCGATCTAGATAGGGATGAAAGATCTGGTTCATGAGTCCCATGAACACTTCCAGGGTGTTGGTCATGCCGAAGGGCATCACCAAGTACTCATTGTGACCATAGCGACATATGAAATCCGTCTTCAGTACATCCTCATCCTGTACTCACAACTGATGATAGCCTGATCGTAGATCATTCTTCGAGAACCTCCATACCCCCTCAACTGGTCGAAGAGGTCATCGATCCTTGGTAGTGGATACCAGTTCTTCATGGTCACCTGATTCAAGAACCGGTATTCCACACATAGCCTCAAGCTCCCATCTGCCTTCTTGGAAAACAGCACTGGGGCCTCCCAAGGTGAAACGCTGGGCCTTAAAAATCCCTTCTTCTGCAAGTCTTCCAGCTTCACCCTCAGTTCAAAAAGCTTTGTAGGAGCCATCCGATATGCTGATGCTGATATTGGTGTCGTCTCGGGTTGCAACTCAATGAAGAAATCTATCTCCCGACAGATAGGCAGTCTGGGGACATCCTCTGGAAAGAAGTCCTTGTACTCAGCTACTACTGCTGGAAACTGGAAACTCGTAACATCTGCTGCTCCAAGGGCTCGGCTAGCCAACTGATAGGATATCAGTTGCACCTTCCTATGCATGAGTCCATCCTGCGCTGCCTGGGTCTCTCTTTCACTGACAAAAGAGAACCTTGTTCCATCACTGCGGACACACCGCACCCTTCGCCTAAAACAGTCGATCTGGACATAAACTATGGATAGCCAATCGATACGGAAAATAACATTGTAAGGCCTCGATGCTACCACCAAGAGGTTCCAACTGAAACTCTCTCCTCCAAGGGTCATGTCACACAGTCTGCAAAGGTGTGTGATATATGAATCTTCTCCAGTCGGTGTTTCTAAGCGTAAGGGTTGATTCAACTTCTCAACTGGAATCTCAAGGTCTCGAACAAGATAAGCAGCCATAAAGGAATGACTAGAACCTGTGTCCATCAGTACAGAAGCCAAAGTATAAAAGACACAGATTGTACCTCTAATTATTCTGGGAGTACCTGGGTCATATGCCTCTACCGCCTCCAGCTGTCCCTACCTTTGATCACCAGCTCCCTAAGCCTGGGGTGGGCCTCCTGAGGGTGGTGGTGGTAAGGGTCAAAACACTAACCAGCTACAGCTTCTCTCCCATCTCCTATACTACATCCACTACCCCTCGGATCGGTCTGATCCACACGTTTCCTCTACCTTGGTGGTCCATCCACTACTCCTATGTCAGTGGTATGGTGGGTCGGACAATCTCGAGTGAGATGTCCCCTTCCATCACATGAGTAGCATCCCCTCTCTCACGGATGGCTGGATGAGCCCTGAGAACCCTTTACAGTAGATCCCCTATACTGGGATCTCCACTGAAAACATCTCCCATGCTTGGGTCCCTGGTGTCAGCTCCCTGCTGCCAAGGTCTTTACTCCAGCTCGCCCACTACTGACAAATGCCGGCTGTCCCTACTTTGCCAAGAAGCTCTCGACCACCAAAGATCGCTCGAGCACCCATCATAAGTAGGAATGCTCATAGGGATGATTCTAGCTTTGATATATCTGCTCAAGCCCTGCTAAAAAGTCTGAGCTCTGAAGTATTGATCTCTTACCATATCTATCGAGTACCGCGAGAGGTCGGTAAACCTCGTTGAATAGACATCCACCATCATGGTTCCTTACTGGAGCCAAAGAAGCACTTGTGTACCTACTTCTCTCTGGGTAACCGGTGAAAACTCCTATCTTAATAGATGCTCAAACTCCGGCCATGCAAGAGTCGCCTCGTCGTGAGTCTGAATAACCAAACTCCACCATCGCCTTGCCGAGCCCTGCCGGAGGCTCGCAGCTAGGATCACAATCTGGTATGCTAGTGTCCTGACCAAACGGAAGACTCTGGACATAGCCTCAGGCCAGTCCATTACAGCCCGAATGTCAGGATCGCCTCAAAACCTGAGGGGTCTCTATCTCTGAAACTCGTGGAGTAAGCTCAACCTATGCTCCTCCTCCACCATTACAACAGGCACTAAACACTGCACCACAGGTGGAGGGAGAACTGGCACACCACCCGAAGGTAAAAATGGGGGATCTAGTCCCTGTATCGAGGCTTCATCACTGAGCGGGTCATCCTTGTGATCGAGCTGCTGGATCCCAGTGGGTGCGCGTCCCAGAGGCATCCTGTAAATAAATATGATGTAACTCAGTAAGTGAGTATATCTGGAGAGATGACTCAAAAAGGACATGAAAACCACAACCCATTTCTACATGATGCAAGTACAATTATTTTCTCTTGCAATCGGTTTATTCATGGTCTGAGTCAAAAATCAGGTTATCAGAGTCCTGGTGTATGGATACGTCAGCCTCCCTCACCAACACTGGGGTCCCTGGCCTAAAAGCCGAACTCGAAACACTTAAAACTATTGCCCTAAACCGACTCATAGACTCTCGGTCCTACAGTAGAACCGACCACCTCTGATACCACTCTGTCACAACCCATCCCAGTGGGGCCCAAGCCACAACTCCCCATGCCCACCTCCAATAGGCCAGGGGCTGGTGACAAGTACCAAGTAGGCATGCTACTAACATGGGAGGCATTGCCTAAAAACCTGTACACACACAAACACATTTCCATGCCCACAAAGCTGAAACTTAAAAAATAATAAAAAGTAAAAATTCATGCATAAACTAAAATCCCAACCAAGAGAGTACGACAGGAAGGTAAAGTACAATAAGGAAAAACCATGGGCCAAAAGTACAATCCCACCAAAAGAGTGTCCGTAACAAAGTCCAACCTATAAAGAAATGTGTTGGGACTGAAATATGTAGCCGTAGGAACACACCTCAGCCTGTCTGATCTCACTGAGTACCGTCTGGTCCTGGCCCACCTATAATCCTTTCAAAGGCTCGCTCATCTCCACAAGACACGACACGTGTGGGAAATGACCGTGCAGGGGTGAGTATAACAATACTCAGTAGGAAACCCTGAAACAACAAAGGAATATAACAAGGAAAACACCACAAAATAAAGATATAGTCATCTCTACACAACATATGTCTACAAAACATATAATAAGAATATCTAGATATACTCATACAAAAACGACCATTGCGAAACCACCACTAAGATCCTTCTCGAAGATTCTACTAAGCATGCAACCGGGAGAACAAACTTCTCGTTCCGAAGAGAGAGATACAATGTACTATTTTTGGGAGAACACAATCCACAAGTACATTGAGAACATGATGCCCATATGAGGATCACTACCATGTCATGGGGTGATTCCGAAAACTCAGCCTGAGCTAGTCTGCTAAGCAGAGGATCAACGCCCGGGTAAAGTTGGTCATGTAGATACCAAGAACTCTACCTAGGGTTCTAGGAATGAATAAAGGATCCAAAACTAAGTCTCACAGATGGGATTCCAATAACTCTATTCAGGAAGTCTTGCTGAAGGGATCGTACTCTTGTATGTAGGAAATGATACCGGGAACCTTCAGAAGAAAGACCAAGGGGATGAACCCTAAAGAAACTAGCCCAAGTCACATAAGGCAACTGGCTGAAGCCATGTATGAGTGGTTACATGGAGTGTAGTATGGTTACACTCCATGTTCCTTGACCCCAGGTACTGACCATGTAAATGATCTGTGTCATCCGTCCAGCTGTGTAAAACTCAACTACATAGCGTGTAGAAGAATCACACGCCGTGTTCCTTGACTTCGGGTAATGCCTGTTTAAATGGCCCGTGTCATTTGGATCATCGTATAAAAATTAAAAACATGGCGTGTAGTAGTATTACACACCATTTCAGAGCACTTGGGGCTCACTCCGTGTACGCTAGCCATTTGCCCATACACAGTCTCCTTCCGTGCCGCCTGCCCGTGTACCGGTACATGGGGTATCCCATGTATCTGGTCGGGTCTAGTCGGGGAGGGGTATACACGCTGTGTCCCTAGCCGTGTACCCAACCCATGTTCGTGTACTCCCAGAGTACACACCAGGTGGTCCATTGATGAACACATACCGTGTATCCCATACTACACACCGTGTAGTCGGGATTTTTCCAGATATGTCATCTTCCTCCCCGCACCGCGGCTGATCCTCTGGATCCATGGTTTCTCATCCATTCATCCCGATACTCCATGGGTTGGTTCGATTCATCATACAAACACTGAAACGGGTGGTTTTGGTCCTTAAATCAGATCATAAACCTCGAACGATCCATCCAAAGAAAAACGCCTGAAAAATCATATCTCTCGATCCGTTCCGAATCGTCTGCCAAAACCATCGTTGCACCTCCGTGACATCGATCCGGGGTTGGATCTACAATCACGGATTGTTGCTCCAACAAACGAATGTGAAACCATCAATTTCCTCCAAGAACGTGTAGAACACAATAAAGAATGTGAGGGAGAGAAATCAAATACAATTAATAGAACAAGAGAGACGAATCTCGATCGCTGTTTGCGACGATCCAGGTTTGTCGTCGTTATATCAAAACCAAAACAATCAACAGATTATAAATCTCGATAATTTGATCTCCCGATAAAACCCCAAATCACACCCGCTCGCAACCCGTGTATGCATGTATCATTATTTTCTCTTGCAACCCGTGTATTCATGTTCTGAGTTGAAAAGAAGGTTATCAGAGTCCGGGTGTATGGATATGTCGGCCCCCCGCACCTACACTGGGGTCCCTATCCTGAAAGCCGAACTCGAAACACTTAACACTATTACCCTAAACTGACTCACAGACTCTCGGTCCTACATTAGAACCAACCACCTCTGATACAGCTGAAGGTTCCAGGCGCAGCGGAAGCACGTGGGTGGATGTGCCCACTTGGCCTATTGTCATTAGCAATGATCAATCCGGGATTAATACGACATTAACCATCAGTCTCCATAGATCGAATTACAGAAAAATACAAAGAAGACGGTTTGTCCCGGAATCATAAACAAGAATCGTTACAAGTTGATTATAGTTAATTTAATTAATTATAAAGAAATACCTTTTTGGTATTCTTTCTTCATTGATGTTCTCAATCACGTTGTCGATGTGATCCATCGTTGCATCGTAGAATCCAAGTGTAGACTCCCTCTATCGGTGATCCACATGTGTACCTTGTATCTCTGGATGTCGCCAAAGGATTCTCTGGGTGCTAGCGTGGAGAAGCCTTTGCTTGTGTTGTCTGCCTTAGATCGTCTTGATCCGATGGAAGAGGATCTCTCTCGGTCTTGAGAGCATTCTTGGAGGAAGAGGTTCTTTCGGTCTTGAAAGAATTCTCCAGAGATGTTGTGCACAACGATTCTCTTGTGTGTCAGAAAAGAGTTGGGGTTGTGAGGATATTTATAATCGGGTGTGTGGGTTTATAGAGTTATGACAATAAATAAATGTGTTACACATTTTATTTATTTTATTGACTCTTATTTAAAACCCCCATGTCAAATAGATATTTCTTTGACATGCACCCACGCTGATTATAATAAATATCATTTAAAACAATATTATATCCTCAAAATACCGACTGGAAAAACTACACGTCGTGTAATAATAAATACACAGAGTGTACTTGTTTTTCATTGAAAACTACACGGCGTGTACATTAAATGTACACGACGTGTATATCTTGTTTTCATTTATTCATTTCCTTTCCAAAATAAAACTACACTGCATGTACATTTAATAATACATGGTGTGTACTTGTTTTATTTTATTTTTCCTCCATCATTTAAAACAACTTAGGCTTCCTTGAATAATTATTAAACCACGTACGGGAATAATCATTATTCAACTTGAGATACTTGGATACACTTAGTGTGTGACCCTCTAGGCCTCTTTCTCGTTGGAAGTAGACAGGCTTGCCTAAAGTCCAAGATTACTATCTAGCAACGGGTCAAGGCACCCAAGAGAAAGAAGTTGATGTCGCATTGACGTATCACCTCATACGAATGCTTACTGTGTAATTTAATCCCTTTGTCTCAATATCTCATCAAGCAGGTTTCATGGAAGCGTCATAAACCTATATGCTTAATCTTTCGTTCTTTGACTGCCTAAAATAAACTCATCGTTTACACCATGGCCATGGAATTTAATCCAACAGTTCTATTTCATTCAAAGGGCCGAGATTTCAACTTCCATAAATGGAAGGGAAAAATCCTTCCTCGACTTATCCATTAACAACATGTCACTCGTGACGCACCCAACATACCCTACTTCCTGCCAACTGTCTGTGTGACAGTTTTCGTTAGTAAATCTAATTGAACGAGTCATGACATGAGTTAATGGTAATCTTCCAGTATAAGGACCATTACACACGCTCGCAGATAGCAATATCTAATGAAACCAAGACATGCAGAATTACTACTGGCAGGTATGTTCTCATAATCTCCCATCTTGGAGATTACCAAGTGCGAACTCCGTGAGAGAGAGTCTCGTCTTCTTATGAGTACTCGCACATGACGATTTGTATACTATGTGTCCTATCATAGTATGTAATCCAACCGTAGAACTTTATTTAAGAATATTGTTATAGCATTTCAAGGTTCTAATCATAGTGGGGATCTGCTATGACCTTATTAATGCAACAAATATTCCAGGACATTATTATATTATAGTCATGCAAAACAATGAACAATATATAATAAGTGAACATTCATGTAATCAAAGTACAAAACAGTTGGTTCTTAGGACACCAACCCTTACAAACTCCCACTTGGACTAGAGACAACTGCCTATGAATTTTAGTCTGCTAGACCTCACATGATGATCATGTTTCTGCTGAGTCAAGGCTTTAGTCAATGGGTCTGCCACGTTGTCTTTCGTGGAAATACTGCTCACTGCAACTTCACCCCTCTGAGAAAAATCCCTCAAGAGATGATACTTACGAAGTATGTGCTTTGTCCGCTGATGTGACCTTGGATCTTTTGCAAGTGTTGCCGCTGCAGTAGTATCACAATAGAGTGTGATAGGATCTTTACTGCTCGGTACAACATCCAGCTCTTGGACGAAGCTTCGCATCCATACTGCTTCTTTAGCTTCCTCAGAAGCTGCGATATACTCGGACTCCGCTATAGAATCTTCCACCACACTTTGTTTGGAGCTCTTCTAGCTCACTGCACTTCCATTCAAACTGAAGATGTATCCAGTCTGCAACTTCATGTCATCTTGATCAGTATGGAAACAAGCATCTACATGTCCTCTGATGACTATTTCCTCATCTCCTCCATAAACCAATTACAAATCCTTAGTACGCCTCATATACTTAAGGATAGTCTTGACTACTATCCAATGGCGGTCTCCTGGATCAGCTTGATATCTGCCTACCGCACTTAATGCGTAAGCAATATCTAGCCTCGTACATAGCATATCATACATGACTGACCCAATCGCAGATGCGTAAGGGATCCTTGCCATCCTCTTTCTTTCCTCATGTGTCTGAGGACACATTTTCTTGGAAAGATGAATGCCATGTGACACTGGAAACAATCCCCTCTTGGACTATTCCATACTTAATCTCTTCAGTATCTTGTCAATGTATGTACATTGACTCAGGCCCAACATTATCTTGGATCTATCACGATGGATCTTGATCCAAAGAATATATGCCGCCTCACCCAAGTCTTTCATGGAGAATCATTTATGCAACCATGCCTTAACTGACTGTAAGACAGGTACTTCATTTCCAATTAGAAATATGTCATCAACATATACTATTAGGAAAATGACTGAACTTCCACTAAACCTTTTGTAGACACAAGGATCACATTCATTCTTAACAAATCCAAATTCTATAACAGCTTCATCAAAACGAATGTTCCATGACCTTGATGCTTTCTTTAATCCATAAATGGATTTTTGCAACTTGCATACCTTGTTGGAATCCTTTGGAGTCACAAACCCTTCAGGTTGTGTCATTTAGACATCTTCCTGGAGGTTCCCGTTAAGGAAATCTGTTTTGACATCCATTTTCCAAATTTCATAGTCATGGTAAGCCGTAATGACCAATAGGATTCTGATGGACTTCAGCATTACAACCGGTGAAAAGGTTTAATCATAGTCAATTCCTTGACGCTGTCTAAAACCTTTTGCAACCAGTCATGCCTTGTAGGTGCTGACTTGCCCCTCCATGTCCAGTTTCTTCTTGAATACCCATTTATTACTAATGGGCTTTACATCAACTAGAGGATCTACCAAAATTCAAACTTGGTTTTGGTACATGGAATCCATTTCAGAATTCATGGTTTCTTACCACTTGGAAACGTCTGTGCCTTCAACTACTTCCTTGTAGGTAAGAGGATCATCATTGTCAACCAATAATGAGTCACCATCCTCGGTGACAAGAAAACCATATCGTTCTGGTTCTCTCACCTCTCTCGTGCTCCTACGTAGTTCTTGTGTCTCTGGAACAGATTGTTTATCTACAGGGCTTTGTGGAATATGTTCTTGTACCAACTCATGTGTATCTTGAGCCTCGACTTCATCGAAGTCTATCTCGCTCCCACTATCTCTTTTGGAGATGTGCTCCCTCTCAAGGAATATGGCGTGTCTTGCCACTGTAACCTTTTTGTCTCAGGGGTTGTATAGGTAATATCTCCTTGTTTCCTTGGGATATCCTATAAAGATACACTTTGTGCCTCGGGGTGAAAGTTTGTTACCTGAAGAGGCCTTAACAAATTCTTCACTATCCCACACATGTAAATTCGATAACATGGCTTTGCATCCACTCCATAATTCGTATGGAATACCATTTATCGATTTAGTTGGTACTTGGTTTAGTATGTGTGCTGTTGTTTGTAATTCATATCCCCAAAAAGATAATGGAAGACTCTCATGACTCATCATTTATCTCACCATGTCCAAAAGGGTGCGGTTCCTCCTTTCACTTACACCATTCCACTGCGGTGTGTAAGGAGGAGTGAGTTGAGATAGAATCCCAAACTCCCGTAAGAAATCAATGAAGTCTTGATTAAGATATTATCCTCCTCTGTCTGAGCGGAGTTTCTTAATATTCTTACCAAGCTGGTTCTCAACTTCATTCTTGTATTCTTTTAACCGATCAAAAGAATCTGACTTATACCTCATTAAATAGATATATCCATATCTACTAAAATCATCAGTAAAAGTTATGAAGTATGAGAACCCACCCCTTGCTTCAACTGAAAATGGTCCACACACATCTATGTGAACTAAATCTAGAAGCTCTTTAGCTCTTTCACCTTTCCCACTAAATGGGGCTTTGGTCATTTTGCCTTGTAGATATGCATGACATACACCAAGTGGTTTTAGTTCGAAAGAATATAAATACCCATCTTGATGTAATTTTGTCAAACGTTTCTCATTGACATGACCTAGCCGGTGATGCCAAAGTTGGGTGTGGCATGAGTCTTGTGAATTAACATTGTTATCGATTTCCATTACTTGGTTTGTGTAGTCTAACACATAAAGGCCGTTATATAAATGTGCCTTACCAAAACAAATGCTATCTTTATAAAAGTAGCAACATTCAGTTCCAAACTTGAATATGAATCCATCAGTATCTAATATGGATACTGAAATAATGTTTTTAGTAAATGAAGGAACATAATAACAACCTTTAAAAACCAAGACCATCCTGGTAGGCAATGTGAGGTGGTAGTCTCCGACAGCTAAAACAGTGAGTCTGGATCCGTTGGATGCTCGTAGATCTACCTCCCCTAGATCAATCTTCCTGAATCTACTTGGTTCCTATATTTGGATACAGATGTGAGGACCACAAGCAGTATCTAATACCCAATTAGTAGAAAAAGAAATATTGCATTCGATAACAAACGCACCTGAAGCTTCTCCTTGCTTCCTTGGCTGGGTGGAGTTTTTTATCCAGTGGCCCTTCTTGCCACATGCAAAACAAACAGCATCCTATTCCTATGCCTCCCCTTTGATCTTCCTTTTCTTGGAAGGCCTTGAAGAGTCTTTGGGCTTAAAGATCTTCGCCTTCCCTTTACTTTTATTCACCGTGAGGACAGAAGGCTTTTAATTCTTCATGTCAGTGTCCACTTAGCGAATGAGGATGAGAAGATCAGACAAAGACTTCTCAATGTTGTTCATATTGAAGTTCAGAACAATGTTTGATAAGCTCTGGGGGAGTGATGCGAGAATGAGATCGGTACCCAGTTCTTCAGGGAGTTTAAACCCTAGAACATCGAAGCACTCAATGTAGCCACTGAGATTGACTACATGAGGCCCAGCTGGGGCACCCTATCCAAGCTTTCTCTGAAATAGAGCATTGGGGATCTCAAACCTTTCATGTCTTGCTCTCTCCTGGTATAAACCACGTAGGTGCTCGAGCATGCTGTAGGCATCCATGTCTTCATGAGACTTCATGAGCTCACTAGAAATAGATGACATCATCAAACATTGAACATCGAGAGCATCGTTCAAATGTTGATCATAGACTAGGAAATCTTCATCACTCGCCCCCAGGGCAGGAGAATCAGGAAGTGAGGACTCCAGCACATAAAACTTCCGTTCATGGCGTAGGACAACCCAAAGGTGCCTAAACCATTCTTGAAAGTTACTGCCGGTGAGGATGTTGTCTTTATCCAGAATTGATCGAAGAGAAAATGTGGTTGATGTGTTTGTCATATTGATTCTACAAATTAAAAGAGCAAATTCATCAGTACTTTCTTGATTACATTTTATGAGAAATAATAAATTTTATTAAGTCTCCCACTATTTTATCGAGTACCAATAGCCCTCACTATTGAACTCGGAATGTCCAGTTCCTTTGACATTCTAGTGGCAAGGATCCATATTCCCCTTCGCATAACCCCAACAAGGGTTGGTTAAGCTATTTAATGGTATTTAGGTAGGCAGGTCTTTGCCAACTGTGAGCTTACAGTTCCTTGATCTGTTGAGTGGACTCCCCAATCCTGAAATCCTGACTTGGATTTCCTCAACTCTTGCCTCCAATATTACATCAAGTCTAGCAAGGGCTACATCTCTTGATGTAATATGGTTAAGTCAACCCAAAACCTTTCATAAGGGATTCCTTTATAAAAGTAAGTGTCCCAACAAGGGTTGGCCAAACACATAGTTTTATTGAGTCTTGCCCTTAATCAATTAACGGAATACTTGGTATGACTTAATATGGTATTTGAGGGATTTTATTCTTTATGCATATTTTTGCATTATCACATGCTTTTTAATATTAAGTGATTCTTTATTAAGTGATTAACCATATTCCGATAATGTTTACTCATAGTTTGGTTTTTATTTTATTCCATCTTTGCATGCTTGTTCATTTTATTAATTATGTGATCGTGAAAACACATACATAATAAATAAACCATGCAATCAGACATAAATAAAATAAGATGGCATGATCATGAGCTTTTATTTGTTAGCTTATCTAGAGTTTTTGATAAGCTAACCCTGACCTAGGGAAAACACCTTGAACCTGTTAGTTCGTGGTTTGCAGCTCCCACCAGTCCACCTTTTTATCTTCTTGGGTCGGTTTCGCCTCAGATTTGAGATTTGAACCGTCTCCTCTGGCTTGGGAGATCCTCCATTACATGGGTTTACATTAAAGAAACCATGGGCACGCAGGCCCTACATTTTATTGGAAGAAGGCTCCCAAGCCAACAAATTTAAATTAAATAAATTTAAATGAAACCATACACATACAAAGGGTCTTTGGTCTAGCTCATGATCATCCATAGTATGCAACAACATTTATGCATATTTAGAATTCAAATTCTTTTAATCGTTCTTTTATTTAAGATAAGACGCGCTCAAATTAAATTAATTATGATCTTATAATTAATCAATTATTTATCTTAAATACCTTTCTGAATTTCCTTGAGATTCTTCTCATCCATATTCCTTGTATGGGTCTTTGTACATTGGAGGAAACCTGGTGAAATTCCATTTCAGGAAAGTACACAGTGTGTAGTTTATAATTACACGGCGTGTATTTTTCTCTTCACCCTTTATCCAAAGTACACACCGGGGCTTTGGCGTGTTTTCTGTACTTTGGAAATTTTAGAGTACACGGCGTGTAGATGAATCACACACGGCGTGTACTTCCTTGTTACACGGTAACCGGCCTAGCGATCCCGTGTACGCGGTACGCGGCTTATCTTTGTACACGGTTTCACCTGGGTCAGAATGGAATACACGGCGTGTTGCTCCAATATACACGCCGTGTATTCCAGTTTCCAAGCGCCCTTCAATTCTGGTCAACACGGCGTGATTAAAACTTAGGCATAATCAATTCAAAGAGCATGGTTTGGCGGACCAGTGCCGGTTCATTGACCCCAAGTACACGGCATGTAGTTTTAATTACACGTCGTGTAATCCCGTGTTGTACAGACAGAAAGAGCGGCTCCTCCGGATGTGTTCCTCGTTTTTATTTTAATAAAAAATTAAAATTAAGAGGTCGTTTCTGTGATATTAATTGAGAAACGAAGGTGGAAGAATAGATCTCGTTAATTCAGATTTATAGAATGATTTATTTCGAATTGAATCACATATGAATGCGTAAATTATCAATGAAAATTAAATAACTATAATAAACATTGTAACCTCCCTTTGATACCATTTCAAGGTTCCGGGTGCAGCGAAGGCGCGTGGGTGGATGTGCCCACTTGGCTTTTTTTCATTAGCAATGATCAATCCGGGATCAATATGACGTTAAATGCCAGTCTCCACGGATCGAATCACAGAAAAAGACAAAGAAGATGGTTTGTCCCGGAACCACAAAAAATGATCGTTACAAGTTGATTATAGTTAATTTAATTAATTATAAAGAAATACCTTTTGGGTGTTCTTTCTTCGTTGATGTTCTCGATCACATTGTTGATGTGATCCGTCATTGCATCGTAGAAGCCAAGTGTAGACTCCCTCTAGCAGTGATCCACACGTGTACCTTGGATCTCTGGACGTCGCCAAAGGATTCTCTGGGTGCTATCGTGGAGAATCCTTTGCTTGCGTTGTCCAGCTTAGATTGTCTTGATCCGATGGAAGAGGATCTCTCTCGGTCCTGAGAGAGTTCTTGGAGGAAGTGGTTCTTTCGGTCTTGAAAGAATTCTCCAGAGATGTTGTGCACAACAATTCTCTTGTGTGTCGGAAAAGAGTTGGGGTTGTGAGGATATTTATAATCAGGTGTGTGGGGTTATAGAGTTATGACAATAAATAAATGTGTTACGCGTTTTATTTATTTCGTTGAATCTTATTTAAAACCCCCATGTCGAATAGACAATTCCTTGACATGCGCCCACACTGATTATAATAAATATCATTTAAAACAATATTATATCCTCAAAATCCTGACTGGAAATACTACACGTCATGTAATAATAAATACACGGCATGTACTTGTTTTTCATTGAAAACTAAACGGCGTGTACATTAAATGTACACGGCGTGTATATCTTGTTTTCATTTATTCATTTCCTTTCCAAAATAAAACTACACGGCATGTAAATTTAATAATACACGGTGTGTACCTGTTTTATTTTATTTTTCCTCCATCATTTAAAAAAACTTAGGCTTCCTTGAATAATTATTAAACCACGTACGTAAATAATCTTTATTCAAATTGAGATACTTGGATACACTGAGTGTGTGACCCTCTAGGCCTCTTTCTCGTTGGCATTAGGCAGGCTTTCCTAAAGTCCAAGATTACTGTCTAGCAACGGGTTAAGGCACCCAAGATAAAGAAGTTGACGCCGCATTGACGTATCACCTCATACGAATGATTACTGTGTAATTTAATCCCTTTGTCTCAATATCTCATCAAGAAGGTTTCATGGAAGTGTCATAAGCCTATATGCTTGATCTGTCGTTCTATGACTACCTGAAATAAACTCGTCATTTACACCATGGCCATGGAATTTAATGTGACAGTTCTATTTCAATCAAAGGGCCGAGATATCAACTTCCATAAATGGAAGGGACAAATCCTTCCTCGACTTATCCATTAACAACATGTCACTCATGACGCACCCAATGTACCCTACTTCCCGCCAACTGTCTGCGTGACGGTTTTCGTCAGTAAATCTAAGTGCGCGAGTCATGACATGAGTTAATGATAATCTTCCTGTCTAAGGACCATTACAGATGCTCGCAGATAGCAATATCCGATGAAACCAAGACATGCAGAATTACTACTGGTGGGTATGTTCTCATAATCTCCCATCTTGGAGATTACCAAGTGTGAACTCCATGAGAGAGAGTCTCGTCTTCTTACGAGTACTCGCACATGACGGCCTGTATAACATGTGTCCTATCATAGTATGTCATACAACTGTAGAACTTTATTTAAGAATATTGTTATAGCATCTCAAGGTTCTCATCATAGCAGAGATCTTCTATGACCTTATTAATGCAACCAATATTCCAGGACATTATTATATTATAGTCATGCAAAACAATGAACAATATATAATAAGTGAACATTCATGTAATCAAAGTACAAAACAGTTGGTTCCCAGGACACCAACCCTTACAACCGCTCTGTCACGACCCGTCCCAGTGGGGCCCGAGCCGCAGCTCCCCAAGCCCGCCCCCAATAGGCTAGGGGCTGGTTACTAGCACCGAGTAGGCATGCTACAAACATGGGAGGCATTGCCGAAAAACCTGTACACATGCACACACATTTCGAAGCCCACAAAGCTGAAAAGTAAAAACTACTAAAAAGGAAAAATGCATGCATACACTAAAAACCCAACAAACAGAGTACGACAGGAAGGTAAAGTACAATAATGTAAAACCCTAGGCCTAAAGTACAACCCCACAAAAATAGAGTCTGTAACAAAGTCCAAACTGTAATGAAAGGTGCTGGAACTGCAATCTGTAGCCATAGGAACACACCTCAGACTATCTGATCTCACTGAGTAACGTCCGGTCCTGGTCCTCCTAGAATCCTGTAAAAGGATCTCTTGTCTGCACAAGACACGACACGTGCTGGAAAAGCCCGTTCAAGGGTGTGTATAACAACACTCAGTAGGACACCCCAAAACCACAAAAGAATATAACAAGGAAAATACTACAAAAGAACGATACATTCAGCTCTACATAGCATATATCTAAACAACATATAACAAGAATATCCAGATATACTCATACACAAATGACCATTGAGAAACCACCACTAAGATCCAGCTTGAAGATTCCACTAAGCATGCAACCGAGAGAACACACTCCTAGGTCCGAAGAGAGAGATACGAAGTACTTTTTCCGGGAGAACACACCCCACAAGTACATTGAGAATATGATGCTCAATTGGGGATCACCATCAATTCATGGGGTGATTCTGAAAACTCAGCCTGAGGTAGTCCGCTAAGCATAGGATCGGCGCTCTGGTAATGTTGGCCACTTCGATACCTAGAACTCTACCTAGGGTTCTCGGAATGAATAAAGGATCTGGATCTAAGTCTCACAGAGGGGATTCCAACAACTCTATTCAGGAAGTCATGCAGATGGGATCATACTCTTGTATATAAGAAATGATACTGGGAACCTTCAAGAGAAAGACCAAGGAGACTAACCCTAAGGAAACTAGCCTAAGTCACATAAGGAAACTGGCTCAAGACATGTAATATTGGTTACACGATGTGTAGTATGGTTACACTCCATGTTCCTTGACCCCGGGTACTGCCCGCTTAAATGGACCATGTTATCCGTTCAAGCTGTGTAAAACTCAACTACACGGCCTGTAGAAGAATCACACGCTGTGTTCCTTGGTTCCAGGTACTGCCCGTGTAAACGGCCCGTGTCATTTGGCTCATATTATAAAAAGTAACTACACGTTGTGAAGTAGTATTACACACTGTGTCCGAGCACTTGGGGCTTGCTCCGTGTATGCTAGCCATGTGCCCGTACACGGTCTCCATCTGTGCCGCCTGCCCGTGTACTAGTACACGGGGTATCCCGTGTATCTGGTCGGGTCTGTTCAGGGAGGGGTATACACGCCGTGTCCCTGGACATGTACCAAACCCGTGTCTGTGTACTCCCGGAGTACACGCCAGGTGGTCCGCTGACGAACAGATGCCGTGTAGCCCATAACATACACCGTGTAGTCAGGACTTTTCTAGAAACACCATCTTCCTCCTCGCGCCACGGCTGAACCTCCGGATCCATAATTTCTCATCTATTCGTCCCGATACTCCAGGGGTTGGTTTGTTTCATCATACGAACACCGAAATGGGTGTTTTTGGTCCTTAAATCAGATCATAAACCTCGAACGATCCGTTCTAATAAAAATGCCCGAAAACACATATCTCTTGATCCGCTACGAATCGTCCGTCGAAACCGTCGTCGCACCTCCATGACATCGCTCTGGGGTTGGATCTACAATCTCGGATCATTGTGCCAAAAAAATAATATGCAAAGATCAATTTCCTCCAAGAACGTGTACAACGCAAAGGAGAACGCGAGGGAGAGAAATAAAATACATTCAATCGAACATTAAGGATGAGCCTTGATCGTTGTTTGTGACGATCAGGATTCATCACCATTATATCAAAACCACAAAAATCAATAGATTATAACTCTCGAGTATTTTATCTCCTGATAAAACCCCAAATCACACCCTCCCGCAAAATGATCGATCCGCTGGCTAATCAGTTCGCCAATTAATCCGTGTTCTTCATAGGAACCATGAACGGGGAAAGGAGAATAAAAAAGCTAACATCCTACCTGGATCCGTGGGGTTCGTTGGTGAAAATCCGGTCAACGCGTCATCGTTGCCAGCAAAAATCAACAATAATATCGTCGCCGCGTTGGGAGGTTTTCTGCAGTGCCTCCAAATACGCCAAGGGTTTCCGGGTTATGAGTGTTGTAACCCTAGACCCCTACGCAATCCTTTATTAAAAAGGATAAAGAATATCTATTTCAACAGATTTAAAAAGATTTCGTTATAGAATAAAATATTTTTATTAAATATTTTATTACTTTTATGTACAAAAAGTAGATTTCACCACCGACCTGCGCCGGCTGATGTTAGGCCTCACCTAAGGTAAAACTGCTATTCTGAACGCAACGATGCCCTCATATTTCTGATCCGAGCACCCATTCAGGAGTTATTCCGATTTTTCAGGAAAACTGCACGGACGCATAATTTAATTATTAAATTAAATTCCAAAATTTGTTCTGGGATCACCGAGCCTCGGAACTGTACGTTGTCTTGAAGACTGGTCTCCAAATGATTCCCACATAATATTAAATTAAAACATGGTAAAAAATCCAAGACATTACAAATGGATTCCATTTTCTTCCCACCAACTGATAGGAAATGATGGATGGAGTATATTTCATTAAATCATAGGTATCCAGCCAACAAGATTCATGTAAATATGTATGGCTCTATAAACCAAGTGAGGAATCTATGGATTCAAATAAAAACTAGACTACACATTGTGTCTTTTGAAAGAACACATGGAGAGTATCCCTTGGATATTGTTCATGGGTTTTTTGAAATGTTAAGGATCACATTCTATATGGGTGTACCCACATTCCATCTGACACTACCCAGGAATTCTATTCATGTTACAGCTGCAAACACCCATGACTTAGTTTCGGACAACACATTTCTTACTATGTGATTACATGGGCACAAGCTAGTACATAGGAATAGATAGGTACGTGGGCATTGACTAACTTACTTTAGCACTACAAGTATAACATGGGTAGGTCACAAGTGGTTGAGAAACACCATGTATGATCCATACATGCTGTGTACTATGAAATGGACTCCAAACTATGCATATAAGAGAACATGACTAGGTGAAGAGGCTGAGTCATATGTCCTATGCACCCCCAAAAATGCCATGTACTTCATTCCAAAACTTCTTCCTCTATTATCCTCTTTGTTTGGACTAGGATTTTGGTTTTTGAATGCCTTTTACTAAGTATATTTCCATGTTGAATGTGATGGTGACATTCATTGTGGAACACAAGATATGATTTTTGGATTTTTTAGAGTAATGATTATTTAGGAAATTATTGATAATGATAGTGATTGAAAGGATCATCAGAGAGCTTTCATGGTAATTACTCCCCTATCTCACTAGGGTGTGGGTTCCTCATGTTCCCCATACAGATAGAGATAATAATCCCCTAAAATTGGCATGGTTCCTTTATATATGTAGTGTAACTCCCGTTTTTGGTTGGGTGAGTATTTTTTCCCTTTTATTCGGATTTAAATTTTCATAGTCTATCATATTTTTCAATAGTTTATTTTAGGCATGGTTTTATTCTAATTTTTTATTCTATTTATTATATTTCTCTTCACCGTTTTGGATATAGTTCAGTGTGTGATCCCATATATATTATGAGAAGTCCTCCCATTTAAATTTTCCCTTCTACATGATTTTCCCATATACCCAGCCTATTGGAGGAGGTATTGGGGTTTTTTATCGTGACTTTCTATTAGAAACAAATCCACCATGGTGGTTTTTTTTGAGTTTATTGTGTTTATCGACATGGTCTTAGGATTTTGACGATGGATGGTAATCAAAGGAGTCATAACGAGTGAGGGTAAATGTATAATCTCGTGAATTGTGATATGTATGATCTCTCATAGTGAGATATGTCTGATCTCATAGAGAACATGATTAAAAATATGTTAGATCACATGATGAATGGTGTGGGAGAAGTATGATCTCTTGGGGAATGATATGTCTGATCTCAGGGAGTGTGATATGTTTTATCTTGTGGAGTGTGAATATATGATCTCATGGAGAATGAATTTTTGATATCATGGAGCATAAATGTTTGAACTGATCTCTTGAAGCACTGCATTATTTTTATAATATCTCACATTGAGATTATATGAAGAACTTAAGGAAATCTCATGATTATTAGAGGATCTCAAGGAGAGATCTTGAGATGTACTTGAAGACACCACATAATCTTCAGAGGATCTTTTAGAGAGATCATGAAATGAAAATGTCGATAAGGAAGTTGAAAAATATGGAAGTATCTTTCGTTCAGTTGATGTGATGCAACCACTTCTTTTTATTTGTATATTGAGATGTGATATCATGATGTGCTAGAATAAAATGGTACTGACCACATGACTTTCTTTGGATCTCATAATGGGATCATATGAAGAGTGTGATTGTCAATGGATCTCATGATGTGATCTCTTAAAGCAATAGAATAAAATGTAATTGACCACATTATTTTCAGTGTATATCACGATGATATCATGCAATACACTCAAAGATAATGAATATGATCACAGAAGCCCTTATGACATGAAATAAGTGATTATGCAAGGAAATCATGTGAAGAATGTGATTTCAATTCCTGAGGTAGTGGAATAGATGGATAACCATGCTTTTTTGAGATAAGGTGGTGGATTAATGATTATAAATACCCCATAAACTACCATTATGAAGTTAACACGTTTTCTTATGTGGTTTAATCTGATGAAAAATTATTTCCCTAGAACTAAAAAAATATTTTATTGGATTTTTTGTGATCCATGTAATTAGAATAAGTTATCATGAAAGGATTTCATGAAAAAATATCACAAAGTTATATATGAAAAATTTGTTTTTTTCTTTATATAATCTATTAATATCTCATGATTATCATGATGTGAACAAGGCCACATGATCTGTTTGATCTGGAGGTCTTAAAATTTATGTGATCAATAAGTATCATGATCTGAATGATCTGAAGGTCTTATGAAATGGTCTTGTGAAGTGTGTTATGAACTAGGAATATGTAGACTAATCAGAATCACATGATCTACATGAACTGAACATAGTCTCATGATAGAGTCTTTTGATCCACATTATGCAAATGGTGACTTGTGAAGGGTTCTCATAGTGTAGTCTTAAGGGATAGTCTTAAGAAAAGGTGGTTTCCATATCATTGATGAAACAAGACTATAAAGACACACACATGTGTGAATCAAATAAGAATTTATTTTTAGAAGAGTCTTGTAGAGGCTAATTGCTTTCAATTCCAATAGGGAGAGAAGCGGTCTTTCAAATTGTGAATGGTTGCAAATTAGGAGGGATAATGAGTAAACTATAATCTTTTAAATAGTAGTGTGCATTAATGGATTTAGTACATAGATATATTTTGTTTGTATGATCCTTGTACATATATCGGGGCTAGTGAACTATGTAAATTTACTATTTCCTATGTATGTTTTAATTTGCATTTATATTTTGAAATAGGATGGTGAGAGAAGAATGTTTTATCTAATTATGAAAAAAGATCCAATGAGACAATAGTTTTAATTTTCCATACCCTAATTCACCCCCGATTATGGTATTTAATTTATTTAGGATAAAAATTAGTTTCATAGGTTTGGTTTTAATTCATTGTTTCTATCCTATAAAAAATAATGGATACTATGAATGAAAAAAGAATATGATCTTAGACAGAAATAAATTTCATATATGGAATAGTTGGATGAAACACTTATTTCAATCTTTAGGTACAGATAGTTTTATAGATGAAATTCATGGAATTTCATCTAGTATAGACATTTTATTTTTATCATATTAGACTATAGGGAATTGGATGCCTATGATTAAGGAATTAATACCTTGGGGGGAGATTTATACAACATAATCTACACATAGGTGATGTCATGATACTAATAACATTATATGTGGGAAAATATTATAAATTTATATGAATTTGATTCAAAACTATGATAAGGTAAATTTCGTGTTTTTTGGAAAAAATATGAGGTCCTGAGAATGCACTCCAATGAGTCTGTATATTCATTATTTGATCGGGTGAATGTTATTGTAGAATACATGCACGGTGTAAGGAGAGATTATAGAACATGTTAAAATCATTAAGAACATATTTAAAATACCACCACCACATTTAAATATTAAAGTCTGTATACTAGAGGATAAATATCTAAAGGAGCTTACATTGGATATATTACAATGTACTCTTATCACTTATGAGATGATAAATAAAGATACTGAGTCTATGGAAAATGGGAATAATATAGTGGTGGATTTCAAGGATATGAAGAAGATGTATATAAGAGATGTTCTAGAAGAAGATGTAGTGGATAATGCGATTTCATTCATTTCCTTAAATATTCAATGGTTAAAAGGAAAATTTTCTTGAAAACTTCCACTTTCGGGATTTAATTGTAGAAGAGTAAAAAATATTATGGAAAAGTTTTTTAAGAGGTTTCAATATAATGATGTGGAAGATGATGAATATCCCTCGAAAAAATAAATATAAATTGTGATTGGAAGGTACAATGGTAAGAAAAATTTATTTAATAATAATAATCCTACTTCACAAAAAAATTACTATTCATAAGAAATTGAGGAAGAAGAAATGGAAGAATAAAAGGATCATGGAGATGATGCTACAGTGGTAGTTTTAGGTAACCCCCAGACTATGGAAGAAATATTGATGATGAATGGAATGTTGAAGGAATCGTTGACCTCTATATTGAATTAAATGTTTCTCTCGAGGAGGTAGAAGTTTGGAGCTAAAGCATAGAAATCTAACATAGTTGGCTGTGATGAAAAAATCTATATGTAGCAGCAGGAAGAAAATAATTTTGAGTTGAATAATAAAATTAAAAATATCAGTTCATAAATCCACAACACATAGAGAAATTCATAATGTTCAAGATCAAGGTTTAAAAATATACTAGAGTAATTGATATCTTTAATAACATAGAAATACATTGAGTCAAACATATCATATTACTTGATGAGTATGTTTTCAGCCTATAAAGAAAGATAATAGATTAGTGGAAACTCTTAATTCCTAATATGATATTAGGAAAAAATGTTTCTCAGGTTAGAGAAACAGTCAAATAATTGTTCAATGGTCACCTAAAATTTTCAAAGAAATATACGGAGAAAAGAATGACACATCACAATGAGACAACTAGTGTAATAATTGAATGGAAACAAGATTAAATGATTATTGATGTTCGGCCTCAATATCTAACTCAGAGGTTAAAAAATGTGAATCATAATTTGAATATTTAGAGATCCTAAGGGAAAACTGGCACTGTAGTAAGAACAAACAAGAATACACCTCATATTTGGTGTTGTTATTGTGGATACATGGTATATTATAAAAATTTATTTTCTATAGACAAGGGGAAAAACGAGTCATAGTGAAACATAAGCATAAAAAAGAGTTCAGCATTCCAGTAATGATTTTGATGGTTATTATTTTTGTTTTGGAGGATTTATGAACTTGTATTGATATTTCTAATTGAAATTGTGAAGGAATGTATGAAAGAAAAACCAAAGTAGTTTCATGTAGCAACTCAGGGGATCATCAGATGAGTTGAGAATGTGAAATAAATTTATGCACTAAAAGCTGATATTAGACCATATTACTCTAAGAAAGACCATGAATATAAGTCAACATCAAGTATGAAGTTAAAGACATCTGTTAGAAAGAAAAAAGATGTATATGTAGTGGATTCAATGATCTAATTTAAGCATTAAATCATATTGTGACATGAATAACTGATAGTGGATAAACCCACCATATTATAGAAAATAAGATTTTTTGAGATAGGAATTTGTTACAAAGAGGACAGTGTCATAAGATTTGGTATTAATGAAGACTTTTAGATTATTGGATTGGGAAAATTTGGGTTTAGGGTTAAGGAAACGAGATTAATAGATGTCTTTATTATTTATGGTCTTAGTCACTACATGCTAACTGCCATTTATTTGAGTAACTCTGGATATACTATTATTTTTACTATGAATTTATGTATCTTCAAGGGAAAATACGTTGTATTTTTTTTGTAAGGAAATTGTAGAAAAGGTAATATCCACCATGTAATTAGAGAAGACCACATATTATTTAAATTGAATTAAGAAGATAATGTGTTGTAGAATAAATGTCTTGGTTATCTAAGTGAAACATCCTTGGTTAATTTGGAGAAATTTGATACTTATCGAGATATCCCAAAGTTAACACATGATTATACTCATATGTGTGATTCTTGTCAACAAGGTAATATTAATCAAAATACATATAAGGAAAAGTATTTTTTTAACAAGAGTTTATGAACGGGTTCATATTGATGTATGTGGACCTATTTCACTAAAAGATATTAATTGAAAGAGATATTATGTAATTTTAATTGATGATTTTAGTAGAATGACATGAGTTTAAATTACCTCTCAGAAGTCCAAGATATTCAATTTCAATGCACATTATCAAAGGGAAGTTTTAAAATGCTAGATCAAAGGATCTAGATGTTCTAAATTGATAATGGAACATAATTTAGAAATTGAAAATTGGAGGATTATCTCATGAAAAATAGGATAAGGAACTACGTTTCAATATTAATAAATACTCCAAAGAATTTATTTATTGAGAGAATAAATAGAATTATCAACAACATTGAAAAAAATTCTAATTGAGGAAGGTCTTCCAGAGAAAGTTTATAAAGAAGCAGTGTTGACATCAATTTACATTTTTTATAGATTCTCATTATTTCTAGAGGATGAAAAGGATCCCTAAAACATATTGTATAGAAAGAATAAAACATTGAAATAATTTTACTTATTTTTAATTAAGTTTTCTATTCTAAATAAAGATAAATATACAGAGTTTGAATCTTGTGAAGATGAAGGGATACTTCTTGGTTACTCTGGAAAAATAAAATCATGTAAATTATTCAATAAGCTACTGAAAATTGTAACAGATAACAATGATGTTTGTGTTGAAGAAATGAGTAGAATCAAAAAAAATTCCTTGAAGAATATCAAGATGATATAAAAGATGTTTTGAGTAGTGAAGGGGGGGGGGTGAAATTACTCGAGGTAGATTCAAAAGGAGATTCAAATGATGAGAAGAATAAACCTTTAAATAAACCAAATATATGAGTTGAAATTGATAGGTAGAATATCATCAGGGATCCGAGTACTCTAGTGAAGACAAGGAGGACGAATACCATACAAAAAACTTATATCTAGTATCCATTAGATCAATTGTGTTCTAAAGAGGCTTTAAGAGATAAAATATTAGTTCAAGTAATGACTGAAGAAATTGACTAAATAGAAAAGAAACATACATGGGATATTGTTTCAAGGATAACAAATAAGAATTTTATCTGGACTAAATGAGTTTTTTTTATAACAAGATTAATTAATATGGAATGATAATTAGAAACAAAGAATTATTGTTTTGCAAAGGATGCTCCTGGATAGATGGTGTTGTTGTTGAATAAACTTTTCACCTATTTTGATACTTGAGACAATTAAATTATTCTTGTCCATAACACAGTAATGGAAATTCAATTTTTTCTTGATAGATGTCAAGTCAAATTTTTTTAATGGGATTCTAGGATAATAATTTCATATTGAACATCCATATGGTTTTCTCCTTCAAAAAGATGAGAGAATTGTTTTTCTGTTAAATAAGGCTCTATATGGGTTGAAGAGGTCCCCAAGAACCTGTTATTCATGACCTGACCAATATTTGAAGAAGCAATATTTTTAGGGTGGTAGAGTTTATTATAATATATGTGTAAATTATTAGAGTAATCAAAGGATGATGGTGTTGGTACATATCGATGAAAAAAATCTTTGGTGGATAAAATGAATCACAATTCTAAAAGTTTACAGAATGTATGAAATGTGAGTTTGAAATGTCAATGATTTGAGAACCAACATTTTTTCTTGATCTATAGGTAACTCATTGAATACATAGAACATATATTTATCAATTTAGAAATTTTAAGGAGTTCATAAAAAGATTTAGAGTGAAAAAATTCAAAGAAATTAAAAAAATTGTTGTTTTGTGGATGAAAGTTTCAAGTGTTGATAAATGAAACGTAGTCAGTATCATAATGTATAGATAGATAATTGACAATATATTATACTTATTAATTAATCATTATGATACTATTTTTTTCCACACGATAGGTGTAATGATATTAAATTAATCCCAATGAAATCCACTTACATACAATGAAAATTATACATGAATATTTGATAGGCATAATGGATTCCAGTTTAATATATAATGAAAATATTAGGATGAGTTATTGGGGTTTATATATGCACATAGGTCTAGTTCAGAACATGATAAAAATTCAACATCAGGTGGTGCATTTTATATTGGAGGACTCCTTTTTTTAAAGGTAATGCTTTGGTCAAAGACCAAAGCACAAATTGTTATTAAAAAGGCAAGAAAGTTACAAGAGTCTGAAATAGGGGATTTTTTTACAATCTCTATCAAATAGCTCAAATAAATCAGCAGGCAGGGAGTCCATCCAAGTCATGTGCTGGTGAACTCCTTTGTTGGAAAGAGCATCAGCGACGGAGTTCGCTTCACGGTAGGTATGGGTGGTGATGAAATCAATCCCGTGAAGCGAGTTAAGGCAGTTCATCCAACGAGAAGTACGATTCAAGGCTAGATGAATGCTTCCATTCTAGATGGCATGAATTATGGTGGATGAATCACTCTCAATCCATAGCTTCCTCCAACATCTTTGAAGAGAAAAATCAATAGCATGGATGACACCCAACAGTTCCGCCTCTAGCGATGACGAGTGTCCACATCCAACGAAGAAACAGCCCTGAAACTGACCAGAAGAATCTCTGAAAATAACACTGCAACTGGAAGGACCTGGATTTCCTTTGGAAGCACCATCAAAATTAACTTTGATCCATCCCGGAATTGGCACCTGCCAGAAAACCTCGAAGGTGCGTTTTGGCTTTGGATAATTGCCAGGAACTCGGAGACGGCGAAGGATCTCAAACTCCCCAACTGAGTTGTTGCAGCAATCTTTCTGAATAAATGCCGCTTCCTGGATCACAACAAGGATCCGATATTTTCCTGAATTAAGATTGAAAGAATGATTATTAGGAATAAGGTAATTTCTAACGTACCAGATCTCGTGAATGAGCTCTGCCACTACCACCAGCCAGATGTTGTTGATCTGCAAAGAAAGTTCAGATCTAGTGCAGTATTTAAGAAACATAGATATAGAATTAGTAAAGGACCATCTGTAATTGAATAGATCAAAAACAAAATTCCATAAGGCCGAGGTAGTCGTACAAGATAGGAAATGATGATCCACATCCTACCTGTGTTGGTTACACAGGCGACATTTAGAATAAAGTTGGATACCAAAATTTTGGAGAATAGTATCAGTCTGTAATCTATTATGGGCAATACGCCAAATGAGAGTGACCTTGGATGGTTTAATCCAAGGTTTATTAAACTGGGTCACCCATATATAATTTGATTCAATGTGAGAAAAGTTCTGCTTATAAAAGTTTGTGGAGTCTAGAACACCATTAGGGGCAGGTTCCCAAACTAGGAAGTCACCATTAGGGGAAAAGGAATGATTATCAATTATCTGCATAATATTATCAGGGAGATCATGACGATGAAATTGAAGAACATCTTTTATAGATTGATTGGTGTCACCAAGAATGTGACAAGAAGGTAACAATGTTATCAAGGGGTTATCATACCATTTACCACACCAAAAGTTAATGGAAGAATTAACACTAACCATCCATCTAGATTTATCCATGATCTTAAGATAATAGTCCTTGATAGATGGCCAGATGGAAGAGTTAATGAAATTGTGTTTCCCTTTTAAGAGCTTAGAAAGAAATCTGTGATACAAAAAAATAGAGACTTTAGAAGAGGGATTAATAATATACCAAGTGAGATGAGCCTGGAGAGCGTCATTCAAAATCTTTAAATTTTTTAAGCCAATCCTACCTTTGTCAATAGGTCTACAACAAGAATTCCAAGGAATAGTGACAAGTCCTTTTTCAAGAATACTTCCAGTCCAGATGAAAATTTTAATATAAGTATTAATTTTCTTGAAAATGCCAGCAGGCCATTTATAAATCATGAGGGAGTAGACCATTTTAGATACAATGGTTTACTTGACCAAGAAAATTCTCCCAGCCATGGAGAGAGATTTCCCTTTCCAATTGGAAAGTTGTTTTATAATCTGATCGATGAAATTAGCGAAATAACTGGCTTTGGGTCTCCCCCAGAAAATAGGAACTCCTAAATAAGTGAAAGGAATTAGACCCTCTTTAATACCCAAATAAGTGGTAATACTATTTTTCCTACCAATAGGAAAATTCTTACCAAAGAAAATGAAAGATTTATTCTATGAGATCACTTTACCAGAGACCTCCTCATAATGAGCAATGGCTTTCTTAAGAATATGAATATTCTTTTGATCCCCTTTTAGAAATAGGATAATGTCATCAGCATATAGAAGGTGAGTGGGAGCATTAAGATTTCTAGCAACCTGTATAGGTTTAAGCTTACTTTGATCAACCAAATTACTGAGTAGTCTACTAAGATAATCCTCATCAATTACAAAAAGGATAATAGAAAGAGGGTCACCCTGTCTAACACCTTTGGATCAATTAAAAAACTCTCTAGGAGTTCCATTAATAAGGATATAGATGTAAGCTGAAAGAAATAAGGTCTTAATTCTTCCAATGAAAAGATCTTGAAATCCAAATCTTTTTAGCACTTTAAAGATAAAATTCCAATCAATAGTGTCAAAATATTTTTTAATATCCAGTTTGATAGCCACACATCCTCCTCTATTATTTTTATTTAAACTGTTAAAGCATTTAGAGGAAAGAAAAATACAATCTTGAATGGATTTTCCTTTGATAAATCCAAACTGGTTCCAAGAAACAATTTTATTGCAAATTGGAGCAAGTCTATTTGCAATGATTTCGGTTATGATTTTGAAAATCGTGTTAATAAGAGAAATCGGACTGAATTGGTGGATCTCAGAAGCATTCTCAACCTTAGTAATTAAGGTTAATAATTGAGCATTGATTCCATGCGGGAGTAGACCACAAGTGAAAAATCTCTTAACTAGGATACAAACATCCTTGTGGATTATGTCCCAATGATTTTGGAAAAAACCATTGTTAAACCCATCTGGACCAGGAGCACTGTCAGGATTGAGGCCAAAGACACTGTATTTAATTTCATGATCATGAGGAGTGCTCAATAGCAAGTCATTGTCCCTATCATCCACCAATAGAGGAATAATATCAGGTTTAAGATCAGTGTTTAAACCTGGGCCATTAAAAATATTATAATAGTAAGAGGTAACATGATCCATGATGGCCTCTTCAGAGCCAGTGATCACACCATCAATAGTAATTTTGGAAAGAGGACGATTAGTCTTTCTAAATATTTGAAGGCAATTGTAGAATTTGGTATTGCGATCTCCATCAGTAAGCCATTTGGTCTTGAACATGTGTTTGTGAATGTTATCTTTGAAAGTATGCAGGGAGTTAAGTTTGACGGAGATATTCACTTCCAATTGAGGATCCAAGATGAAGTCAGAGTTGGTGTTTTGAGTTTGAAAACAACTAATCTCTTTCTCAAGTAAGGAGATATCCAAATCAATTTGAGAGTTTGAAGATTTGTACCAGCCTTTGAGGGAATGTTTGAGAGTTTTCAATTTATGTAAACAGGAAAAAGAATCTTTTTGATGTTTCATATAATTCCAGATGTTGTGAATGAAAGTAACACAATCAGGATTCGAAGACCAATCATTATTAAATTTAATAGGAAGGACATATTTCTTGTCATTTTTAAGAAGGCTAACCAGAATAGGATGATGATCAGAGTTGAGCCTAGGGAGCGTGACACTAGAAATATTATCCCAGTTATCAAGGGTCTTCATGTTAACAAAGGCCCAATCAAGAATACTAGAAACCTTTTTATTATGGTGGTTTCTGTACTAAGTAAATTTAGCCCCAGAAAGAGTGATTTCAAAAATATTGCAGTCTTCAATAGCCGCTCTGAATTCCCTGGGGGATATAGAAAGGTGAGAGGGTCCAATTTTTTCACAGGGGCTGAGGATGGCATTGAAGTCACCCATGACCACTCAAGGTGATTGAATACATTTATCCAAATCAAGAAGATCATTCCATAAGTCTCTTCTATCTTGATATCTATTCTTGGCATAAACCAAAGTACAAAAAGTATGACGATCATTCCATAAAAAATCACAGGTAAAATGTTGATCAGAGGTTCTAAAAATGTTGACATTTTTCAAAGAGGTATGGAAAAAAATCCACATAGAATCAGAGTGAGAATATCTTTTACAGGAGCCTAGAAAATTGTAATTGAGAGAACCAAATCTCAAGAAATTTATTTTGAAAGTGACATTAGGTTCAGAAATAGCAAAAAGAAGAGGTTTGTGAGTTTTTAAGAACATACTAAGAGTGATGGAGTTGTCATGATTAGCCACACCTTGACAGTTCAAATACAGTAAATTAAATACAAATTGGGTTTTGGGTTAGAACCCTTCTTATTTTTTGATTTCCCACCACCTTTCATCCCTTGAGATCTCGTGACCATTGGGGAGGATGAGGGATTTTGTTTGGTATACTATTTAGACTCCTGGTTTTCAGAGTTTTGCAAGTCATTTGATTTCAGATTAGAGTTAGGATTTATGATAGAGACCAAATGATCCTTAATTTCAGACCTATCCAGTTGGTGAACTCCCATAGATCCATGAACATGTAACTGATCATATAGAGACTGTGTCACATCTAGAGCAACATGATCTGGAGTGGCCATGTTAGAAGTGGAGGCAGGACTGGACATGGGAACAGAAACATGAGTAGAAGAATGTTCAGAATAGGAATGTGTCATAGCCTCTACCAAGACAGAGTCAGAATATGACAAAGGTTTAGTGTTGTTTACATGGAAAACAGAACTTAAACCCTCAGGATTCTGAGGATCAGAAGTGGGGATGATATTAGAAGCAGGTTTCTGTTTTCAAATAGGTAAATTGGATTCCACCCTACTACCCAAACAGGAGGTATCATCATGAGCAGATTCATGCACAGGAACAGAAACATCAGTAACTGGGAGAGATAAGTTATGAGCAGCAAGTGTAATAACTAAAGGGAGTGGTAGATCATTTTTTACCAGTAGCTACAAGATTGTATTTTTCATCATGCAGATTCAACAGTGTGGCACTATGTGAGATAGCCGAAGGCTTGGGGACTTCTATATTAGCAGAAAAAGTAACAGACTGTGTAATAGAGTCAGGAGAACATGTACTATTATGAACAAATATAGGAGAAACAATATTAGCAATAGGTAAGTGATTCTCTAAACTAGGAATTTCAGTATTAGAGATAATAGAATTTGCAATAGAAGTCTCTAATACAGGATTACCTGAGTCTGTAATTTTCCCCTTTTCACCATGTGCTTTGAAGAAAACATCAGAAGTGCCTTCTTGAGCTGAAGGAGGTGAGACCTCCAAGTCCTTATTAACATTTTCATGTAAAAATACAGCTCCAGAAGCAGAATCAGTAAAAGTTGTGTTGGGTATAGTGAGAGGATTGTTATCAATGTTATTTCTAGCTTCCCCGGCCACTATGGACTCTAAACCCAAAGAAGTATTTTCATTCCTATGAGAGGATTATTCTTCATCAACTAAGACACCCCAAGATTTTCCTTCTAGGGAAGAAGGATCATTGAGATTTTTAACCCAAACGTCTTGATTTTTTTTAGAATGCTCAAACTTATCAGTATTAATTTTTCCTTTTTTACCATAATTAGACTCTTTCGCATCATTGTTAATAGGGGGATCCATTTATTTTCTAGCCACCCTCTATGTAGAAAAATTATGTCCAATGATATTGCACACATCACAGAAAGGAGGTCTCTTTTCATAGTCAATGATTTTTCACACATCACACTATGTATTTCATGTTTTGAAAGAAAAAATATTGCCTTTATCTAAGCACCACAAAATCTAAATAAATTATGGATACCCATGTTCACATGTAGTTTATGTAGATTAAGAAATTCTTGATGATTTGGGAATTGAAGTAATGTCTCTAATCAAAATTCATTATGATAATTCATGTTCTCTAAATATCAGAAAAAATCCAGTCCGTCAGAAAAGGACAAAGAACATTTAAATCAAACTACACTTTATCATGTAGAAAGTCGAGCATGGACTTGTGAAGATGGAGTATGTTCCTTCTAAATTATTGGTTATAGACATCCTTATAGAGTCCTTTCCCAGAGAAGTGTATGAATATAATTGAATGAATTTTGGAGTTTATGTGGATCCCCACACTTGAATAGTGTGGATGTGGATCACCTCTCATTATTTTATGGTGCGTTTTCTCCTATGTACTGATATGTGTACTTTACTATGTATCAGAACAAAAAAGTGTGACCATTAAGTTCATTAACAAAGAGGGAGAAAATTTATTTATAAAAAACGGAGGATATGTTGATAGGGAGTGTAACAGGTAAGTGGGGAAGTTAAACAAGGGGAATTTAAAATCTAAAGATGTTTATAATGGTCTATTAATGAAGAAGAATCATCAAAGAGGGTTATTTTTTTTCTAGGACACAAGAATAAGACATTTTCTTGTTTAGAACTAATTTTTAAGGATGAACATGGTCTATATTTAAGTATTGAGAATGTTTTGAAAGAAAGTTTAGAAAATACTGTGACTCATTTATGAATTTTTTCTGATAATATCATTTCTCGTGTCTAGATTAAATCATGTGGGCTTAGATTATGTGTCAAGGACATCTTTGATCACTATATCAGTTTACAAAAGGAAAATGGTTTCACATGCACATGACATGTCAAAAATTTTGTTATTAAATATTATAAGTGTTGTAAAAAAACCCAGAGGGGTAGATTGCTGGAAACAATTCCCTATACTATTTATATGGGACTAAATTTTTCCATCGACAATGTATATGGTTTTTTATGATGGTTGGTTTTTAAAGGAGTTTTTAAGAGTATTGAAAAATTTCCAATCTCAGAGGGACAAGATGTCTAATAAAGTAGAGTACGAGATGTTTCATCTCATAGAGCATGAGGTGTTTGATCTATTAGAGCATGATATATCCAGCCTCATAGAGTGCAAGATGTTTGATCACATAGTTGAAGAATGTATGATCTTGTACAGAATGAATGACTATTCTCATGGAGTGTGAATATCAAAATGGAAATCCTAAAGCACTACCTGGGTTTTCAAAAAATCTTGCATTGAGATCATGTAAAGCACCTGAAGGAATCATCTGATTTTTAGAGGATCTCATGGAGAGTTCATGGAAAGGACTTCAAGACACTATGTGATTGTCATTGGATCTCATAGAGAGATCATGAGAAGTGCACAAAGAAAAGGATGGTGGAAAAAACAGAGTTATCTTGGAGTCCATCAAAATCAAAATACCACATGTTTTTCATTGGATCACGTGATGGGATATCATGAAGCACTGGAATAAAATGGTCCAGACCACATGATAAACATTGGATCTCGTGATGAGATCATGAAAACAATATGGTTATAAGAATATATCATGATGGTATCATGTGAAGCAGCAGAATACAATTTCACTGGACACATGATTTTCATTGAATCTCATAATTGGATCATGTGAAAAACAGAAAATATAATGAAAATGACCATGTGAAGCACTTGTGACATGTGAAATATGATCATGAAAAGAGGTCACAAGAAGCATGTGATTTCGATTATTGAGGCAATAGAACAAATAACTATTCCCAATTTTTGGAGTTAAGGTTGTGGATTTATGACTATAAACACCCCCAAACCCATCATTAATAAGTTATGAAGTTATATTAATTAGTTTTATTTGAAGAAACAATATTTTTCAAGGCCGGAACAAGTTCTTGAGATGTAATATTTTTATCTGCTTAATTATAAGAAAGTCTCACATATAGATCTTATGAAGAAGTTGTATGAAGTTAATTTTGTGTAGGGCGTTTAATTTCATATATGGACCTATTGGTATTTCAAAATTAATGCAATCTTGATAGTGTATAATTATTGATTTTATTTTGAGGTCTCATGATATGCATGATATGAAGGTCTCAGGAAAGGGTCTTTTTGATGGTGTTTTTCACGAGTCATAGGTAGACCAATCAGTGTCACACGATCTGTAAGAATATAACAGAATCTCCCAATCTACGTGATGTAGAGGGTTAATTTGAAAAGGTTATTTTAAAGGAGAATTTTAGAGGAGTATCATGAAA
The DNA here is from genome assembly GCA_963277665.1 of Viscum album. NCBI lineage: Eukaryota > Viridiplantae > Streptophyta > Magnoliopsida > Santalales > Viscaceae > Viscum > Viscum album. The sequence continues at coordinate 1,296,854,953 of OY728152.1, forward strand.
ATTTGGTTTTCTTATATTCTAGGAAACAAGAGTATAAATGAAAAATCAAATTTGAATCAACTCATAATTGATTTTCATAAGATTCTACTAGAGGATTAGTGCATTCACATTCTAGAGAGAGCAATGAGCTTTCAAGTTGGGAATGTTTTTAAACTAAGAGTGGCAATTATTCCAATTTTATAATTGTAACATAAGTGAGCATTATTGGACTTGGTACACCGACACGTTGCCTTTTTATGTTCCATGGATTTAGCTCAGTGGGGGTAGACTAAGTAAAATTAATTTCTTTTGTATGCTTGAATTTCTGTTTATACTATATAATATGAAGGAGAAAGAATATAATTTTTTCTAATGAAAAAAATATCCTAAGAGATAGTGTCTTTAATTTTTCATATTCTAATTAACCCCACTCTCAGTGTTTTTAAACTAGTTGGGATAACACTTTCCACTAGCCAACCATGCCCTGATTAGTTTGATATTTAGAGAGTAGTATCAGATAATTTCATTCCTTTTATTGGTGTTGGTAGTTGTTCCATTATGTGTAATTATTTTTGAGTTAAGGAAATAGTGTCAATGTGTTATGAGTTAAACTTTCAAGATAGGGATCCCAATATTGGTGTGATGACTAACGTATCCATTTTCTTGGACTCTAACTACCTTCGTGTTGACTTCTAATAATACTACATAGATTATATTGAAAAATAGAACATGCATTATATAAGACCAAGTCCTTTGAAAATCATTCTTGAATTATCTCCCAATATATATGATCATTTGAGAATGCTACACCTTGTTTACTTTCATGATTCCTCCATGAAGATATCCTTCTACATCACCGATTCAATTTCATAATTAAGTTTCATTGAGTAATGAGGCCTCAGTTCATGGTCCATTTCATATGTTATTTCTCCATATAGATAGGGAGTATTTTCCCCACCTGTGGAGTAGCAGTTATTAATAGAATATCAGGATGAAGATACATGTAGGATTATCACAATATGTGATTTATAGATTTATAGACTACAATAGTTATATGTTGATCTATATCCCTAGGAAGAGGTTGATTATCTTGATTCAGTGATCCATGTCTTTTGGATCTGTTGGACCATGAAAGAACAATTGGTTACACTAAAATTTAGTATTTTCCATGGAGCAACCGGGCACTGGTGGATTCTTGTGACATCAAATCATAATGATATGACACTCTATTGGCCTGAATTCCTATAACTATTTCGTGAGGAGTATTACCTTTTGTTCTTGTGTTCAGTTCATATCAAGGAGGTTCTTTAGATACAATATGGTTATATTATAGTTTCTAATTATGTCATTATTATTAATAAACATACAAAATACTCCCTCGATATAGTGTGTGATGGATTGATCCTGGTGAGGATGTAAGAATAGGGCCTTCTATAGAGGCAATTGGGCTAGAATAATCTCTTTTTTTTGGTCTATGACAGTGTACTAGAGATGGATCTGGTTACTGAGAGATTACTAGAATATGGTAACCATGAAATTGGATTTAGTTATGGATATCATGTGGCTTAATTTTTTAAATCATCTAGAAGGAATTGCACATCGAGGTCTCAGTAAAGAAGGAATAGTCATGCCATGAATCAGACACATGGGTCTATGAATTAGGTATCACACTGAGGATCTAGTCAGACTAAAGGTATGTGATGCTATACTTGAAATAGGATAATTCAATTCACTCATGATTTTTTGAACTATTATACAGAGTAGGATAGACAGACAGTGGATGATCCTCTTTGGCAGAGGAAGCTCCATGATTAAAGAGTTACCAGACATAGTCAGGGATCCCATAGGGAGGTGGTGTTGGGACACAGGTAGTTGTTTGACATAGTTAGGTATAATTAGGCTATACATGAGATTATTTGTGGTATAATCTATGTTTATTCTTCTATTTTATAAGTATTAATAGACATAAGTGTGTGGAATTATTTTGTATCACTATTATTAGTGAAATATTTGGATATTTTAGTTGAGTATTTATCCCAATAGCTATGGCTAGAGGTTCCTACACAGATGATTATTTGATATTGCATGTCTAACTAATGTGTGAGATATTTCTACATGGATAAAGATTCCCATGGGACCTCTTGGTCATCTTGATGGAACTTTATAATGTCATATTAGGTATGAGTTGGTTCTTTATGGTCTAGGCCCAAATTGATTTCCATCAAAGATGAGTAACGTGAATACAGACAAATGGGATGATATTATCCTTTGTGTGAATGAGAGATCTAATTCTTGAGTGAGTGGGTCTTGAGAAAAGGAAGCTGCAACCTATCACCCATAAGTTGGAGAGTTTTTAACTTGTTATTGTGTGCTATTTATGAATCTTGATTCCATTATTAGTGGAGGAATTTATGGATGTTTCCTATAGGAAATTCTGGGGCTACCTCTAGATAAGGAGATTGAAATATATATTGACTTTCAACCCAATACTGGAATATCTTTTATGGAATATTGGATGACCCCCATAGATCTCTAAGAGTTTATATTTTTGATAGATGAAGTTTTATATAAGTGTTTCATCAGAACTAGTGTGCCCCCCCCTAAGTAGCTCCAGTGTTGTTCATTAAAAAGGAGGAGGATAGTTTTTGGATTTGTGTTTATTATTATTTCATAAATATGGAAATAATAGAGAGAAATTATGACTTACCATGGATTTAAAAGAACATAAAAAATTGATAGTTGGGATTTAGTTCTTAATGATTGATCGAAGGTCTAGGTATCACTGTTTGAGGATTCAACAAAATGATATTCCAATGATGGAATTCTAATGCTTTTAGAAACACCATGAATTTCTAGTGATTACATTCAGTGTGATGAATTCCCCCATAGTGTGTCTAGATTTGATGAATCCGATATTCAATTCATACATGGATTTTTTTTCATTGTCTTTATTTTTAAAATAGTCATTTACTCCACATTAGAGGAGGAGTATGATGATTATCTAATGATGGTCCTAGATGTATTTTGGGAGCACTGGCTTTATGGTAATCTCTCAAAGTTCTATATTTCTATTTTTGAGGTTCACTTTTTAGGGAATTCCATATATGTGTAAGGATTTGATTTAGAATTAAGAAATATCAATGCAGTTATTCATTGGTAGGCACCCCAGATGATGTTATAGAAGAGGAGTTGTATTGTACTTGTGGGGTTTTATTAGAGGTTTATTATAGAACATTCTAAAGTAGCATCCCTTTTAATAACCCAAATGTTGAAAATGAATTCATTTAGTTGGACTGAGTAGTATCATAGATACTTTAAGAAGTTCAAGCTATAGTGACTAGTTCTCCAATTTTGAGATTTATAGAGGTTGGAATTGAGTATGTAGTTTTTTTTGATGCTTATGTAGTAAAGATCAGCTGCGTGTTGATTTAGTTGTAAGAAATGATCATATATGGGTCCAATAAGTTACGTCCCCATGAGAAAAAATATGTTTCTCGTGACATGATGTTCAAAATAGTAGTATATACATTAAATATGTGCTTGAACTGTATTTCTAGAGGGAATTTTATTATTTACTTAGACCACTAGAGTCTCAGGTGCATCCTAACTCAAAGAGATATCAACATGAGGAAGAGGAATTGGATAGAGTTTTTATAGGACTATTAATTTTAGGTAATATAAACTATTGGAAAGGTAAATGTGTTGAAATTTTCCCTTTTTAATAAATCATATTATACCTTGGTGGAGGAGGAGTCTGAATTGTTAGATTATTTTTAGATTACCCTAGTAGAGGAGAGGGTTGAAAATTTTAATTAGTTAATGGTGTTGACTCATCCATTACAAAAGTGTGTGAGGAAGGATCATATGGGAGACATGCACTATAAGGTTCATTTTGGGGAGAAATCCTCATGGAATGTACTAGATAGACTCTATGAAGGAGGGGGTACATAATTTTGTTGGACATAGATAGTTGTTCTGTTTGTGAAGTGAGAGGAGGTAATGAGATATCTTCATACGTCACCTTTTTATATTCATCCATAAGTGTAAAATATGTAAAAATCACTTCAATTGACGGTTTTGTGGGCTGTAATGAGATAGATAATATCGATGTTGATCTCTCAATCACTCAAATTTCAGTTGGTGAAAGCAGAGAATGAATTTATGGAAACATTGATGCAGCTACACAAGATCCTTGAGTGTAAAGGAAATGTCATATACATAGAATTTTTAATAGTTATTTTGTGGAATGTTAGAGGCCCCAATTCTTTTTGTGCGATAGTTAATTGACTTACACTAATTCCCCAGGTCTTTTCTATCAGGTAGTATAGTTTTTTGGATATGTATAGAAGATTGTTTGACTCTATGGTGTACCCATGATTATTGTCTTGGACTATGATCTGTGGTTTTTTAATGGTTGTAGAAACTATTAATGGAGGCATTCAGGGTGTTGTTTCAGATGAGTACAAGGTTCTATCCCCATTTGTATAGGTATATAGAGCAGACTATCCATGTGTTGGATGATTTGCAGAGGACTTGTGTGTTTGACTTTGGCTGAAGCTGGGAGGATGACTTTCCATTGGTAAAGTTTTCTTATATGAAACAACATCACTCTAATATCAGTATAGAACCTTTAGAGGACCTATATGGGTTACCCTATATTTCACCCTTATATTAGGTTGATATTTGTGATACTTCTCTTGTTGGTCCGTAGATGGTGTAGATATTGATTGAAAAAGTCCATGTGATCCTCGAGTGTATGAGGACTACCTAGAGCCAACCGAAATATTACAATGATCGACATCATAGGAACTTGGAGTTCGAGTAGGGGACCCAGGTTTTCTAAGATCCTCCCTATGATGAGGGCTGGGAAGCTTTTTTCCTGGATTCAAGTTATCCAAGTAGATTACTAGACTGTATGAGATACTATATAGGGTTATCAAGGTTTCATATCACCTAACTTGAGCCCCACAATTTGAGTGAGTGAATGAAATCTTCTATGTTTCATAACTGAGTAGAGAAATGCATGATCCTACACAAGTTATTTAATGATTTGAGATAATAGTCAAGGGTAGATCCACATTCATGGAGAACCCAGTGGAGATCAAATATCATAATTAATGGATCATATAGAGGACATAACATTCCCTTGGATCGTGTGCTATGGTAGCACGAGAGAGTATATGAGAGCTCTTGGGATAGGGAACACCAGATGTGGTCTTAGTGTCCCTAATAATTTGATTTGATTGTTCATTTAGTGGCGAAAATACTTAAAGTAGGGAGAATGTAAAGATTTTTTTCCATTGTAAGTCTTTGAAATATATTAAAGAATATTTTCAGAGCTGGATGATAAGTTGGCGTGAGATTACAAGGCTTAGTGAGCCCAAAATTGATATTATGAAAATATTAAATATAAAAATATCACCCAGGTGTAGTTTTATTAAAAATTTCAAAAAAATATAAAATGGAGTTTTGGATTAGAAATATAAGCCAAGGGTTGAGTCCAAAATGTGGGGTTTTTCCTAGGCACAATATAAGGATAGTCAACTATAAAAGATTGTTTGAGGAAACTATTGGAAATGCATTTAATTACAATAAATAATTAACTATATATTTTATTTTAAATGACAAAATCTAAAACCTCTATAAATACACTCTTATGTGAATCCTATAGGGTTATCCGTATCACCCTATGAGATTAAAGAGGAGGAGAATCACCTTTATTCTTTGGAGGATGGCTTCAGGGGACCTAGGGTGGTCTAATCAATGTGGATTGAGAGATAGTTAATGCACCTAGACTTTACATTCACTGGTGAATGCGTTCTTCACCAATGATCAATCCCAAACAAGGTAGGTCTTGTCAATTTTGGATTTCAAACTTTTTTTTAAAATAGTGGGCATAGATATTTTATCTGCCTTTGATATTCAATTATCTACACCTTCGCATGAGTTAGATATATGAATTACTTTTTTATTCAGTTTTATTCAATCATTTCATTTATATCACACTATATATCCATTATTTATTATCATTAGTCAATAAATCTTTTCCAATGATGATTAAAACTTTGTTTCTGGGATTTTCCACCCACATGTTATTTATATCATTAATAATTGGAAAACATGGTCATGATTCAACCTTGTTGGGGGGGGGGGTTGTGCATGATTGAATCCCTATATTCACAGTGATTATGTACAATATTAATTGATTTGTGTTTTCTAGATGGATGGAGATGGATCATTGGAGGTAGGTGAGACTTCATGGATTGAGATCCATAGTGGTAACGAAATTGGGAGGTATGTAACAAGAGGCATGACCGTTGGTGTTACGTGATTTTTTATGATCATTGGATTTCATTTTCAGGCCACTGGAGACTGGTAAATGATGATTAATGAATATATGATTTAATATTAGGCGTCCAAGGAGAGAGATTCATTATAATGGATATGAATCGAGAAACTATAATAAGAATTTTTGGAATCAATGAAAATCCCCAATAAATTAATGTATTTCAAAAGAATACATGGATTCTATCTTTTTACTATGGTATTAGAGTTTCTAGAAATGTTAAGGATAAAATTCTATGTGGCTCAACCCACACCCTGTGTGACCCTAGGTGGGTAGCCATGCCATGTACCAACTGAAAACACCTAGGACCCCATCTGGGAAAACACATAGTGTACAATGGGATTACATGGGAACAATCTAGTTTGTGGGAAAAATAAGGTACATGAAAATGGGCTCATATACACAAGAACATATAGGATCACACATGTAAGACCCAAGTGGCCAAGACATTCCATGTGTGAATGATAAACACAATTTACTGTGACATAGATTCATAAATACGTACATAAAAGATAACACCTCATAGAATAGGTGGGGAGATGAGCCTTTTGGACCAACATAAATGTCATTTACTTCCATCCAATACTTGTTCCTCTAATATCTGCTTCGTTTGGACTCATATTTTTGGCCTTTGAGTAGCCTATCAGAAGTAAATTTCCACATATAACATGATGGTGGAATTTGTTGTGGCATACAAGAGATGATGAAATATGTTTTGAGCATGAGTATTATTTAGGATATACATAAATATAAAAGTGATCGGCATAATTTTCAAAGATTTTTTTGGGTTAGTATTCCCCTGACATACAAGGTTGAGGGTTCCACATGTTGTTTATATATATAGATATGATACCCTACTCGATAGGGAAATAATCTTCTAGATGGGGGGGGGGGGTGGTACTCCCCCATCTTCAAGGTGTGGTGGTGTGCGAGTCCCCCATGGGTGTTGTGGCTCCCTTGAATATGGAGAAAATTAGGAAGTAGTGGGCCCTCCACAAATATTTTGGTGATGTTGCGTTTGAAATTTGGCATCTGTGATAGAATTTTTGGAGATGTAGGTTGACTCATTGACTTTGGCTGGGATATGAGATAAATATCATATTTCTTCCTCATCTAGGTTTTTTATGAGCATATATTTATGTATAATTTTTGGGTATTTTCCTCTTAATTTGGGTTGAGATGAATCATATTGTGTCTCCCTATTTCTCTCTTTGTGTTTTTAGGGAATCCCACCAGGTATGTTTATCCTCACCCCTATATGGTCTTTAACAACATATGTCTTTTTTTTATACAGATGAAATATAGTTTGTTGGTGACATCGGCGGGACATAGTGATAATCCGGTTTATAGGCTACTTGTGGTGGCTAAGTTTAGATATTTGGATTTGGGCTCTCTCAGTATTTTTCATTATAGTTTTTGTTAGGTTAGGATTTCACCTCTGTTGGGTTGCGTTTTTTATATATTTTTTGGTTTATTCTATAATAATCTATTTTCTTTTCCTAGAGTTTATGGAATGCATTGTTTTACTAAAGATGTTGAAGTATTTTCATTATATTCATCTAAACTTTTTCGTGGAGATGATTACTATAGCGACCCCAACCCTAGTATCTCACAGCCAGTGTTAACATTATTACATGGGTATAAGATACAATAAGTCACATCCCAAAGGGATGAATAGTTTTTTAGTATCTTAAAAATAGATACATAATTTATATTATTTTTACAATTGAAAATATAAAGTAAAAAAAATTATTTTCATTAATAAAACAATTATTCCCTATAAAGTTTCCTTGTATATCCAACAATACACTTGCTGGTATCACGGGGAAAAAGAATATAAGAAATTAGTAAGTTTAGATGATCATCAAGGGTAAGTGTACATTGGAAGATATGAATAAATAAGTCATAATTAATATTTAAATATATATAACTAACACACATGCCATTTTATTCATAACTTGAGCATTATATGGCATAAATAAATGATGATCAAGTAATACCATACACACAAAACAAAAACATGGTTATTATAAATAATTGAATAATAAAATGGAATAAAAATAACTGCATTAATAATGATTGAATTTATAATGAATAGAATCTAAAATATATCTTTGTGTACTTGTTCCAAGATATCTAAAAAATGGGTAAGGCCTCAACCAAAACCCAATAGAGTTTGTCTCATGTGACCTACCGATACATCGAGGGGATATGACTTTCCCTACATATCACATTCTATGTCTAATTAATTTCTCATATGAAAGGGATGAAACATAATCAACATAAAAATTATTATTGAATAAATAATATAGAAAATTTTAATACATACCCTAATAAATAAACATAATCATAAACCATCTAGAGTAAAATGATGAATGGTAATAAAAATGCACATCCCCAGTCAAACATATCATAAACCATTCATATAATTAATAATGAAGGTATCAATGCAACATATCCTTAGTGTATCATATTTAAAAAGTAGTATTTATGTCATTGATGATTAGAAATACCATGAAAGGATCCTTATGACCATTTTTGAGAAAGATAACCATTACATTTTGAAAATGATAATTTAAAACAAAAGCCCCCAAAACTTTTTGAAAATACTTTTAATTGAAAATAAATATTTAATATTTTTTAAATAATCATTAAATAATTTTTTGTTCATGAAGGGGGAAAATTCGGTTCATGCCATAAAATTTAAAATAAATATTCGTTTCACATTTTCTGTAAAATCCAAACACACGTTGTTTTGAAAATAATCCAAATATTTCATTCAAAAGTTCTTATAAAAAGTAAATATTTATAAAAATTAATTATATAAATAATTTTTAAATGTTTTAAATCACTTTTGAAACCCTTTTTGGAAAATATGTTTTTTGATAAAAAATGCTCCTTACAGAAATGTTAAATAAAGTCATATTTTCTTAAACAAATCTCAATAATTTTAAATAACCAAGAGTGAAAAAATAGTTATATTACTTGAAGAAGTTCAGAAATAATTATAGGTGAACAAAAAATATATTTTTTTAATATATAAATATCAAATAATTATTCAAATGGATATATTAACATAAACAATCTGTAATAATGACGATATTGTGAAATAAACCCTTCCCACTTTTGAAATAATTGAATCACATGAACCACAAAATAAATGAGTTGAAATGAAACATTAAATACCATGAAGAAATATATATCCATGATATAAAATTTCAAAGGGTCATATACACATCACACAAAGGAAATAAGTGGGGAATTTGGAATATGTCTTGTAGAAGTAAAAGTGAGATGAGAAACCCTTACCTCTAAACCAATTTCCTTTGTATGTGTACATACATCACATATAACGGTCTTAAGAATATTATTAACTTATTCCAGAACAAAAATAATATTTATAATTTATTATATGATCATATTATTACATTTACCATCCTTTTGTAAATAATATTTCATTATTTTCATTATTTATGGTGTTAGTTTACTTGTTTTCTCATGCCTGTTTTATCATGAAAGATATGGTTCTAGTGAACAGGACTTGTATATATATATATATTTCATATGAAAATTTATAATAACGTTATAAATATAATATATCATCATTATTTATATTTTTATAATTATTTATGAATGCTGGAAATTGAATATGTATCACATCTCTTTATGGAGATGATCAACCATATGTATGCACGAGTGACGATATCATTCCATTAATGAGTGAAAGGGTATGGAGGTGGGAGATATATTAATTATATGTAATAACTATAATATCAAATATATCACATTTATTGATTAATTTTATAGTTATCACATTCTACATAAATAGTATGTGAAAAAAATCGCATCCCTTCCCGATGCTGTTGTCCACCAGATACATGGGCGACATTATCTTATTTGAAATCAATTGGAACACAAAAGGGTATATGTGATATTAAAATTAAAGTAGTGTAATAATATCATACATATCATATAAATATGTAAATACATAATTATGTCCATCTTTGAAAGGTTGTAGTGGAAAACAAACTACATCGGTTCGTGAGGCGGTAGTCCACCATACATACGATTGATGATTTTGTTTCCCATTTGATGGAATTTGATATGGATAAATATTATTAAATCAAAAAAATAAAATATTATTATATGGGAGATACTTTTTTCATTATATTTTTAGTGTTAATACATAATTGAATTTGAAAAAATATGAAATAAAATTGAAGATCTTTATTAAGATAATTACCTTCTTTAAGTGAAACCTCCCCTAGATCCCCTTTTAATAACCATAGGAATGGTATTTTAGTAGAATCAAAAGATATATAAAATGTATAATTTTGTTGGTGAGATATTTTATTCTGGGTTTTTTTTGAATCCTAATGACTTTATTAGTGTGAATAAGTGAGGGGAGGGAGTGCCATTTTATTGTTGGGAAGGGAACCCTATTAGACATTACATTATCATTTCCCAAAAGAATCCAAAATGATAATGTCATTCACGTTCCAAAAGATTCAAAATAACTTTAGGATTATATTTATTATAAAACAATGTGGATATATGTATATCCAATAATATTGTTAAAAATTTATAGGTAATTTAAACCCTTATCTTATTAGTCTAACCCCACAGTAAACACATTCTTTACTTTAACCACAGTAATTAATTTGTAATGTTTTCACCATTAATTTGGGTCAAAAATTAATTTTTGAGTTATTAGATAAAATAATATAGTCTTATTATCAATATCTAATCCATTTCTCCATATTTAATTTACATAAGTAGACGAATTTAATTTAAAATTATACCCATATATGTGATGAAAAATCGGGTTTTGAAAAGAAAATTACAATAAGTACAAAAGGTTTTAATATAAAACGTCAGTATGAAAATGATTAAGATTACATAAATTTGTTACATTTTAATAAAATTAATGTTAATTTACATTTAAACAAATTTAAAATATAATTTAAATTTCAAAATAATTTAAAGGAAATGGAAAATATCAGTAAAAGTCATTATTTTTCACTATTAATCAAACAATTGAAATTTCAGAAAAATCCCAAATATTCACCCTAAGATAATTTGGATATTATTATTTATAAAATGAAGATAATTTTTCCAAATTATATTTTACAATAATTATAAAAAATTAATTTAAACATAACTGCACAAGAAGCGAAGAAAACATTCTCTTAGAAAAATACAAATATTCAGAAAACATTTATTTTACTTTCAAAAGATTCCTATTTTTATTTTAAATCAATAAATAAATAATGAAATTATTTAAAAAATATATTTTTATAAATTATTTAGTCAAATTTATCTTGGGGAAAATCCATTGAACCATCGTGTGAGTGTTTTTGGGGAGATAATGTTTGTTGAGAAAGACCAGTGACCACATTTCTGTTCAGCTGGTGTTTCCAAAGTAGATGTTAAAAGTGCCACAGGTTCCAAGTATTTTCAAAAATTTTGGGCCTCAAAATATAGTGGTTGATTTATTGAAAAGGATTTTTTTTTAAAATGTGTTCATGAACTGTGAAGTGCGGAGTACACAGACCGCATTGTATTGTTGTTACGCTATGCAGACCATGTTGGAATAGATTACACCAAATATACACAGGAGGGGGGGGGGGGTGAATTGTGTCTTTTCAAAAATGGTTTCAAGATTTTGTTTTTCCTTTTAAATTTAATCAGATAAAATGTTGCAGCAGAAATGTAAATAGTAGAAACACAAGATGTATAGTGGTTCGGGGAATAGAAGGCCCCTAGTCCACTCCATCAACACTCTACTCTAAAAGCATGGTGATTTTCACTATCTAGTCCTCGTTTCAACAGACCGGTTCACAACTGAGTACAGGTAGTTGACACCTTTACAATCCAAGGAAATACAAAGCCTTCTGGTTCACTTACAGAACCTACAATGCTTAGTACGAGAAGTCCATCACTCAAGAAGATAATGAAAACATTTTCGTATTTTAAAAATACTTTCCAGATGTTCATCACAATTGAAACAACATGGAATTGAGTGTAGATAGATCTTCGCCTTCAGAAATAATAATCTTCACATAATAAATGTTCTAAGTTGATGCTATTGTAGTAGATATAGAAATATAATTCACAACTTCAGCATTAGTAAATTCACAGTAGATCTTCGTTGTAGAACAAGTGAATCTTCTATCATGTTCCTTCCTTTTTTAACAAACAGAGCTTTGATGCTCCTTTTGAACTAGCAGATAGGTGTGTTTTAGTAGTCTATATTTTTCTTCTTTTTCAGAATAATCAAAAGATCACACACGATCAATAATCATGAATTACGTTTAAAAATATCCCATATAAATAAAAAAAACAATAAGAAATTCTCCTGTAAAATTAGATCCACAAAAGTCGCCTTTTTACTCGCGATATTCAAACATTTGAATTTACAGAGCAGTCGTAACTTCCCTGAATACTCGGCCTAAAAAGTTCCTTTTAATTATATTATGAAATCATTGATGAAACAGTTTTGAATCAGTCAAAATTGTACTTTAATATCAGCTTTAAATCTATCTTGAAATCCGCCTAATAATCAACATATTGAACGTTTCATAAAAATATAGACTTTAAATTTTCCGACGCCAAACGTAAGGTTAAGTTGAACTGTATGCGTTCTCTGAATGTAAGGTTGAGGACATAGTCTTCAAACGTAAGGTTCACAATCTAAGGTTGAAAACTTAAACTTGACAACAAACGTAAGGTTCATTCCAAATGTAGGGTTGGTCATACATACTTTTCTCTTCAACTTTCAAACATAAGATAAAAGATCCATACTTTTACATGATCAATACTTTTCCAAGAACATATAGTTTTTTTACAAATGTATGTTTGATGAACCAAACTTTTTAGAAACAAAAGTAACATTTAATATTTACCTATGATTCTCCTTCCAAACTTATTTGATATCCCAAACGTTGGGTTCCTTCTTAATATAGGGTTCTTCTTCCATACTTTGCTGAAAATTTATGGTTGTTTGACCATACTTTTTCCTTATCTCAAAAATTATACACGATTTCTATCCTTATGCTACATTTAACCACAGATGGTATGAACAATGTCTCCACAACACGCTCAAGCAGATTCTGAATAAGTAGCATATGAACAGTGTTTCCAGAACACGCTAAAATATGAATTCTTTAATAATATATTTCCGTAATTTCAAGAGTAAAATAAAATGATATATTCTTGCAAAATTATTAACAAATAAAATCATTAGAAAATAATTAAAGGTATTTGTGAGCATCAAAATTATCTTAAAGAGATAGAGTATTAATATAAACTCCCCCTTTAAATAATAATATTATGTAATTTTGAAAACAAATTTTTCTCAACAATCTACCCCTTTTTGATGATCACAAAACCCATAAAATTTTAAGACTAATTAAATGGAATTAACTTTCAAAATTAGTTACATAATGTTTTAGAATTTTGAGAGGGGAAAACAATATTTAATTTTAACAAAATAATTTCAATAAATAAAAATTTCTCCCCCTTCATGAAAATAAAATAATTTTTCTTTAAAAATAAAACTAAAGTATAAAATAAAAGTTTCTAGTTTTAACCAAATTTCTCCTTCTGAATAAAAAGTAAAAGAAAATTTCCCTTTATAATAAATGACTATTAAAAACATAAAATAGTTTTCTGTATAAGTATAAGTCTATATAAATCCAAAACATTTTAAATATACAGGAAATCATTAAATAAGGTTTTTAAAATAAAATGTTGTGTTTATCCAAATTTCTCCCCCTTTTTGTGATATAAAAAAGAATGATAAATCATGTATTTTAAGACATTTAATGTTACACTAAACTGTAGGTAAATGCTATTATTAACTGTTTATCAATAATTAAATCTGGAGTACTGTAATATCAAAATAAAGATAGTAAAACAAATATAAATAAAAAAACAAATTTTCATGAAAAGTCAAAAATAGACACAAGGATGATAAACACAGGAATCAAGGTTTTTTTTCCAATGAACAGGTAGGGTTTATCTTCGCTGGACTGTAGACTTGATTTTTGCTAACAGTTCTCTCAACCTTTTCATTAATCCATCACCAAGCGTAATAATAATATCTCTGGCCTCTTGAGTCATATGAATAACTTCAATGAGATAGACTCTAAAAAACTGGTGAAGCCTTTCTGGTTTCTCCATAAACAAAGACAGGCTTTCTGTGAATTTTTCTACGACAGAACGGATTCCTAGCTCCTTGGATGTTAACTATTCGACTAAGAATTTATGATTATCTAAGATAACATATAATGGAGCACTGTTGCACTGAAGATCTTGCAACCTGTCATTCATATTGCTCATTTCAACTGTGATAGCTTGAAATATTTTTATTAAATCAGGTGAAGTGCCTGATCCACTAGTAGCACTATTTCCAATTGATGCAAATTGTGTCTCTAGAAACAACTTAATATCTGAGAAATCTGACTTCATAGCCATTTCATATTTAAATTTGGCAATAACATTTAGCATATCCTCTTTAAAAATTTCAACCTCTTGTCTTGAAACACTACTCTCTTTAAGATTTCGAAATTTCAACTGTTCGGATGCTAAGGTGCTTCTCAGAGAATCATTCTCACATTGCAGTTGAGATAAATTTTGTACAACTCTTCAGCTTCCCTATTCCTTGAATCAGAAGAACCCTGTGCTTGATTCACATTCTCAGGTTCTGTGTGATGTAGTAGTACTAAAGGTAAAGATTCAGCATTAGATTTTTCTTTCTCCTTGTCCTGAGTAGGTTGGTCCATATATTTTTCCTCAGAGTCCTTTCTAGAATATTCCATAGAAAAACCCTCTTGAAGATCTTCTGTGTGAGCTTCAGAAGAATGCTCATCATGAACATCTGCAATTTTTTCATCTAATGAAATATATAAAATGACATTATCTTGAGTTTTCTGAGGCCTGACCACTTCCTCACCAGGCTCTGCCTTCTTTTCTTGTTGAATGTCAACAACAACATCAGCTACAACCTGTTGTTCTGATCTTTCAACTATAGTCCTTTCATGAACAGGATCTGTAACAGTGAAATTCTGTTCTTGAGTTTATTCAACAACCTTTTCTCTGAAAAAGATATAATAGAGTAAATCTCCTGTAGTTAAATTAGGGGAAGTAATTTCTTCAGTCACAGGTCTTTTCCTCTGAGTTTGAAGTCCCTCCTGACTTCATTCTTCCTCATTTTCTACCACTTCAAATCTGATCCTCCTTTCCATAGTGATGACTCTCGATTCAGGTTTTCCCTCCTTTGACATTGCTGATTGAGCATGAGAAATCTCTGATTCATCATCTTCTCCTACTATAAAATGTTTTCCTTTGATTGTACTCTAGAAATATCTAATATTATTTAACGTTCCCGCATTAGACACATTACTGTGATGATAGTGTACTGTGGTATCCACCAATCTCACCATGTACTTCTTAAGCAATAGCTTGGAAATGAATCGACCAAAAGGATAAAAGTTCATTCAGGCATCACTCTGACAATAATATATTAGTTATCTAACCATATACCTAGGAAAATTGAGTTTGACATCACTGAGAAAATGATAAATTATATACATATTGGCATATAATATCTTTTCCATCTCATACATCCTCGGTGCAATCCGTGTTTTCACAAATTTGACCAAAATTTTCTGATCAGGCTCCAAATTCTTGATAAAAATTTTCTTTACAGTCTTAATACCAAAAAGAAAAGACATTATGTCCTCTAATTTATGCACAGAATCTCTAATATTTTTCAAATCGAAATGAAAACCTCCCTCATCAGGGTAGTTGAGAATCTGACCAATTTCTACTAACGAGATTGAGAAATCCCTATCCTCTATCTTAGCCATCATACTGTCCTTAGTATCTTCCAGACTAAACTATACAGATTTGAAGAAGTATCTAAGTAATAACTCATACATAAATTCCATATTTTCACTGTTGAACGTCTTTCAAGGTTATGAAATGACAGTGCTTGTTTTAAAAGTAGATTTTTCTGAAATAACCAGTCGAGATCAATTACCTTTACCTATAAATTTTTTCTTTCTTAGGAGCGTTTTCTCTTGGCATTTCTTGTCTCAACTTCACTTTCTCTTTTATTCCTTACCATCTCTGCGAGAATCTCTAAAGGTTTGATGGTTATGGTTTCAGAGGTTCGAGGATTAGGGGTCATGAACAGAGGTGCGGTGTGCGGGTTCGAAATGGTTATGATAGAAATGCAACTATTTAGAAGTCGAAAGGGTTTCTGACAACCTTTATTCCTGTGTTTTTAATAATCATTACATATATTTTAAAAATAAATAAAATAGATTACGCGTGGAAAATAAACTTATTCTATTTGAAAAACAAAATAGCTATATTATTTTAAGCAGAATTAAAATAAAGAACTACCATTGTAAAATAAAATTTTATTTAAAATCAAATAAACCTAGCTTGCTCTTAATAAAATTATTCCTTGCAGTGGGAAGTGGTTTAGTAAAAATATCAGCTAATTGAATTTCAGTACTTACAAATTCCAAAGATATATCCTTTTTAAGAACATTATCTCTTAGAAAATGATGTCTGATATCAATATGCTTATTTCTAGAATGATTAATAAGATTTTTTGAAATATTTATAGCACTAGTATTATCACATAAAATATGAGTATTATTAACATTTAGTCCAAAGTACATAAGAGTATTTTTCATCCACAACACTTGTGCATAACAACTGTCAGGAGAAACATATTCTACCTCAGCTGTTGACAGGGCAACTGAATGTTGTTTCTTACTTGACCATGAATCTAATGATTTTCTTAAAAAGTGACAAGTTCAAGAAGTGATTTTCCTATCTAATCTAAAACTCCCAAAGACTAAATCTGAATATGAAATCAAATTGAAATCAGAAGTTTTGGGATAAAGAAGATACTGAAAAACAATTCCTTTTAAATATCTAAAAAATCTTTTTACAGCAGTTAGATGAGATTATTTAATATTTTATTGAAATATTGAACAAAGACATACTGAATACATTATATCTGGCCTGCTAGCTATAAGATATAATAAACTACCAATCATGCGTCTATATAACTTGTTGTCAACTGATGTTACAGTTTCATCCAAATCAAGTTTTATATTAGTACACAAAGGAGTTGTATATGTCTTGATGTTTTCAAGTCTAAATTTCTTCGAAAAATCAGTAATGTATTTTCATCAATTCAAAACATTTCCAAAATATTTTGGATAAATTTTAAGTCCTAAAAAGATATTTAGTTCTCCCATCATACTCATTTAAAATTCTTTTTTGCATTAACATTGAAAACTCATGTCAAAGGGTTTTATTAGTTGATCCAAAAATTACATCATCAACATAAATTTGAACCAATAAAATAGTAGAATTCACAGTTTTCTTAAATAGTGTTGGGTCTTCCATTCCGACAGTAAAATCATTTTTCAAAATAAAAGAGCTTAATTTTTTATACCAAGCTCTAGGTGCTTGTTTAAGGCTATAGAGAGCTTTAGTAAGTTTAAAAATAGAATCTGGTTTTTGAGAATTTTCAAAACCAGGAGGTTACTCCACATAAACTTCCTCCATTAAATAACCATTTAAAAAGGAAAACTTAACATCCATATGAAATAATTTAAAGTTCATATGAGATGCATAGGCTAAGAGGATTATAATGGCTTATACTATAGCTATAGGTGCAAAGGTCTGATCATAATCTATACCTTTTTCCTAATTATATCCTTTAGCTACAAGTCTAGATTTATTTCTAGTCATTATTCCTTGATCATCTTTCTTATTTCTAAAGACCCATTTGGTTCCTATTACGGGATAGTTTTGTGGTCTTTCAACTAATTCTCAGACTTCATTTCTTTTGAACTGGTTTAATTCTTCTTGCATTGCTATCATCCAGCTTTAATCATCTAAATCTTCTTCTATAGTCATGGGTTCTAATTGGGATAGAAAGGTAGAGAATTCTAAAAGATTTACTATATTTTTTCCAGTTTTTATTCATGTATCTAATTTTCCTATTATAGTTTCTAAAGGGTGATTCTTTAGGGTTCTAGTCTTTCTAGGAAACACAATTATAGGTTCTTTAGTATCATGTTTTTCTGAATTGGACTGAATTTTATTTATATCTTTTTCAAAATCATTTTTCAAGTTCTTAAGTCTCATGCTATCATTAGAGTCAGATTCATACATTTGATCTATCCTTTTCTCAAAGGTATCAGATTCATCAAATTTCACATGAATGGATTCTTCAACAATCCTTGAATTATTATTATAGATTCTATAAGCTTAGAAAGTAGATGAATATCCTAAGAAAATTCCTTCATCATATTTAGGATCTAACTTACCAAGATTATCCTTGGTGTTTAAGATGTAAACATTGCCTCCAAAAACATTAAAGTAGTTAACTTTAGGTTTTATGTTATTCCAAAGTTCATACTGTGTCTTTTTCAAAAGAGGTCTAACTAAAACTCAATTCATTATCTAGAAGGCTGTGCTTACAGATTCTACCCAATAGTAGGTAGGAAGGTTGTATTCATTTATTATAGTCCTAGCCATTTCTTAAATAATCCTATTTCTTCTTTCAACAATTCCATTTTGTTGAGGTGTTCTAGGTGCAGAGAAGGTGTGTTTAACACCCATATTTGACCAGAAGGAATTAAATTTTTGATTCTTAAATTCTCCACCATGATCAATTCTTAATGAAATTATTTTAAAATCTTTTCATTTTGAACAACTTTACAAAAACATTCAAATAATGTAAAAGCTTCATTTTTAAATTTCAAAAAGAAAATCCATGTAAATCTAGAATAGTCATCAAATGAAACATATACATATAATTTAACAACCAATCTTGATAATCTTGAAGGTCTAAACAAATCCATAAGAATAAGTTCTAGATGTATATATGTAGCAATTTTGTTAACAGATTTAAAGGATGATTTGTGTTGCTTTCCAAGTTGACATGCATCACAGAATCTGTCACTTTCAATTTCGAGAGTAGGAAAATTAGAAACTAAATGTTTCTTAGATAACTTATTTAAAATATATATATTACAATGTCCAAGTCTCCTATGATAGATCCAAGATTCATTCATTTGAGCTGTCAAGAAATTTACTTATTGATTACACAAGGAATTTAAATCCACTGTATACACATTATCAGTTTATGGTGCTCTAAATTTAAGCAAATTATTTTTGAAAATAGAACATAAATTGTTAGAAAAATCAACAGCATAACCATCATCACATAGTTGAGAGATACTTATCAGATTGTGTTTCAATCATTGTACATAAATTCCTTTATTAATTGAGATAGCTTCTGGATCTCCAACTGTTCCAATACCAATGATTTTTCCTTTGGCATTATCACCAAAAGTGACAAGTCCACCATATTTTTGAGTGAGTTTAGAGAAATTCAATGAGTTTTCACTCATATGTCTTGATCATCCACTGTCCATATACCATATTTCTTTTTTCTCTTGTTACCTTCTCCCTACAAAGACATTTACACAAATTTCTTTGGTACCCATATTTTGTTGGGTCCAGTAGTGTTAGCTAGCAAGGATTTGGGAATCCAGACTTGCGTTGTTTTTCTAATTTCACAAGAGTCGAATAGATCATTTGAAATAAAAGATTTCTTAATTCCACTTATTTTGGGTTGTCTTAATAAAATTTTTTTAGAAATATGTCCCCTTATTTCACAGTAATTACAATGTAGTCTTTTTTCACTTGGAATAAAATAGTTTTTGTACAACTTCGGTTTTTCACATTTACTGCCAATTCAAAATTTTTCCTTTTTAATGACATCTTTCCCAAGGATTTCATTTAAAGTATTTTCTAATTTAGTAAAAACATGTTCTATAGTTTAATAGGTTTCTACTTCAGTTTTCAGTGATTTTATCTTTTATTCATAATCTGTATTGTTAGAATTAATTGAATCAAATTTTTCAGTTAACTCCTTATATTGTTTCAGCATTGTATCTCTTTCATAAGAAACAACCTTATGAATATTCTTTAAAGACTTATGCTTCTTAAATAGAGAGTCATATTTTTTTCAAGCATATTGTAATAGGATGCAAGTTTTTTATAAGAGTAATTAGATTCAGAACTAGAATCAGAAGACTAGAAAGATTGTACCTCATTTGTGTTTTGCCATAAAACACATGTTGACTTTCAGATTTACTTCCTCCTTCAATGAGTCTTATTGGCAAGTTATACGGGAGTCTTTAGATATACTCCATGTATTTTTCATGGATTTCTTGTCCTTATGCTCATAGTAAATTCTTTTGAAAAATTTCTTTCTCTTGTATTCTTTTAGCTGAGGACAGTCAGGTCAAATATGCCCCATTTTCTTCCATTCATTGCATCTTACTTCCTTACCATCTTTCTTAAAGGATTTTTTCGAATCCTCTTTTCTTTCTATATAATTTTTTGAATCTTCAGGCTAGCTCAGCCAATTCCACATCAGAATTATATAACTCAGAACTCTCTGACTTCTCTTTTTCATTTTTCTTCATCTTTCTATTTTTTCTCTGTGATGATGCTTTCAAGGAAGTATCTTCACTCTTGATAAGAACTTTATATTCATTAGCTTCATCTTCCATCTCATCTTCATACATTATTAATGTTTCAATCAGTTCTCTCATGGTTAAATCTTTGACAGGTGTCTACTGTCTTATTGATACAGTGATTCCATTCCATTTTGTAGGCAGTACTCTCAACACTTTTAAAGCTTCATCAGCTTTCTTAATGGGATCTCCCAAGGCGGTTATGTTATTGACAATCTCGGTCAATCTTGCATTCATTTGAGTAATACTCTCGCCTTCAACCATTCTGAATGTATCAAATTTAAGCATAGCTATTTTATATCTCATTTACATGATATTGTTAGTTCCTTCGTAAGCAACAATAATAGTTTGCCATATTTCATATGCTATTGGACATTGAGATACTGTAACACCCCGAGATTTTATGAAAAATATTCTTTTTAATTTCATTAATGTCTTGTGTTGTACGCTACAACAAAAGAATCTTGCACAACACGCATCCTTGACTTGCCTTGCATTACACGCAATCACGACCTTCCTCGATAGCGTGTGTAGTACGCAATACCAAGTTTCACTAAACAACGATATGCTATTAAAATATTATTAAAACTAGACGTTATGAATAGTAATAACCACATTTTAAAATTTTAGAAATTTTATCTCTCAAAATGGACTTCATTTTTGGATTCGGAGTATCGAATTTAGCCTAAGGTGAAATTTTGGTACTTTTCGGAAAACTTTCATATTCTACTGAATAGTGAAAATTACAAAATTTTAATTAAAAACAACTTTTTCATCGAAATAATTAATAGTGATAAATTATTAATTTTATTGGTTTTAAAGTTTATTTAGAATATATTTTTACAATTTAATACAATGTTGGTCATTGGATGTAATTCTACATTTAAACCAGACATAAACAAGTGTCAATCTTTTGATAGTTATTATCTCTTAAGAACACACTATTTGTTTTGACGACGGGAATTAATTTTTAAATTAATTAATGCAACTGATATGTTTTGAATTTGGTAAAATAGACATCATTTTTGAGTTCATAATATCAAATATAGCTTAGGCCTAATTTTTTGTATTTTTCTGAAAACTTTCATTTTTTTATGAATAGTGAAACCACTAAGTGGTAGTAAAAAAATGAATTTTTCATAAAACGTAATTTTACCGCTTCTTATTATTTAATTCAAAGAAGAGTTAAATGAGTTAAAATCAATGTTTATTTACTAAAACATTTTTAATATAGGGTTATACAAAAGATAAATTCGATTGTAAATATTCATTAGAAAGCTAATAAGATTTCATACATAATGATATTTTATTTATAATTTTTATACATTAAATAAATTAATTTATTTATGATACAATGATGATGCAATAATTACCATAATAGTGAAAAATTATAATAATTGATATTATAAATACCCAAATAAATATAATCTCATACTTTTTATGAATTAAAATAATTTTATAGCTAAATATGGCATGTTAGGATTGATTTAATTAACTTTGGTCGAAGTAATCATTCTTTTATGAGTTTCACAAAAATCAACTATTGAATAGTGTCAAAATTGACATAATATAGTTTTTAAAACAAATATTATATTATTAATTGTTATTTTATTCCTAAAAATCTAAGGTTCATCCAAATGACTTAGATAAGGTTATATATATTAATAATAAACAACTTGGGGTTCGTTTGGCTTGTTATAGTAAGTTTATTAACCATATAGTGTAAGAACTCAAGAAGACACGGTAAAAGTAAAATTATTTAACTTAATGTTAAATCCAAATGATAAGGTTAAAATAGGAACCTAAACTTGTCTAAATTCTATTGGATGAGAGGATTTCGACCCATCCCCACCTTAGCTTCAAAATAAATCAATTTGGAGATATTTAAACCTAATTTGACTTTATAATAAAATAATAGTTTTAGTTATTCCAAAGGTACCCCTCTCCTCCCTTATAAAAGGGCACCTCCTCCCCCTCTTCCTCACACCACTTTGAGCCTATAATCTTTACCAACCCCAACCAAATTCTCTTCTCCACTTCCATAGAAACATCCCAGAGGTTCTGGTCTTCCTCAAAGACCAATTTTAGTGCCCTAAAAGGAGATCTCAAAGAGGTGCTTCAAAGAAGAGGTAATGTCCGTTACCGATTCTTTCAACTTTATTTCTTCTTCCAATTCTTCTTCTTAGGTTGTTTCATTATGAAGTAATAACATCAGTATAAATCATATACTGATATGTTTTTATATGTATGAAACAACCCTATTTCACCATCTATACATCGTACAGAAAATGAAATCACCGCGTGTGCGTACGTACGGAATACCGTCTCCACGCCGTGGTGAAATCTATTTTCCACCACCACCATACATGGATGGGTATAATGGTGTAAATAATAACTATATATGATTATTCTAAAGTTATATTGATTCTGAAATAGTATACATACACTCCAATACAGTCCCATGGCCATGAGAACGATATCATCGCTCGTGCGTACGTACGGACTACCGTCTCCACGACCCGATGAGATTCATTTTCCACGTTAACCATTCATGAATGATTATAAAGTATATATAATAATTAATCATGAAATATATGACATAATAATGATACTATATTGATGTGTATATATATTTATGTCATCTACTTAATTCCATTCAACTCAATAAGGAAACGAAAACAGCGTTCATGCGTACATACGGCCTACTGTCTCCATGAACGGTGTATTTATTTCCATTTACTGATTTATTATATATATGTATATTCTGAATATATATTATATATAAATAATGTTTTATATTCTGGAATTAAGTAATCATGATCTAAGTCATCATATGAATAATTACAAGTCAAAACACAGACGATAAATGAAACAATTTTACCCAAAACGCTCTTTAACATGGAATTTACAAAAGAACGGGTAATATAAAGTCATAAGTAAACCATATATGATATCATAACAATGAGTATGATTCTGGAATAAGTCAATGACATTATTTAAATCATTATACCAGAGGTTCGGACACTTACGAAGCAAATCAGACCTAAGGTAAGGGAAATATCACAATCTCATTTTTATCCGAGATTGTTTATACTTCGGTATTTACTGGGGTGTATTTTATCATCCACATCCATGTTTCCTCAATATGTAATATTATTTCCATCCACATACAATTGTTTAAATCAAATTTTACCCTTCGGTGAGTTTTTAGTAAAAGATATGGAAGGAATCTTTTGTCGTTTTTCGTACGAGGTACTTTTTGAATTTTCCGACAAAAGTACGAGAAGAATGTTTTTTAACTTATACGGCATGAATGGATTTTTAAAAAATTATTTCCAAGAAGAGTCCTTTACAAGTTTTCAAGTTTATTTTTAAAAAAATTCTTTTAGTTTAAAATTTTATGACATGTTAAGAAAGGAAAATGTTTTTGAAGTAGAAAGGATATTTTCCTCAAGAATGGAGTTCATGTGTTTTATCAAAATTATTTTCCATCTAAGATAATATAGGGTTCTAATTCTATCCCTATTATTAAATTGATTTGATTATGTTGTGATGGAATTATTTTTATGAATTCCTTTATCTTATATGAATTATTTGATGATGTCACGATGTTTAAGATTCCCATTTTTATTACATGGGTTATGCAATGATGTATGATTTCGTGGCACACATAAGAATGGTATCATTATGAGATGGGTGGGACCTATATCTCCCTCTAATTCATTGGGTAAAGATTTTATATCTCAGAAGATAGACATGGTTGGAACGGTAGGTTATACCGGTTCAGTGAAACAGGACTGAAACGAGGAGTGAACTTGGTTCAGAAAGGGACTTTCTCCACTAAGATAGTCTTGGAAATGAGTCTTGACTAATAAGAAATGATTCTCTATGATTATGTGTGTATGCCACAAAGTTTCATGTTTTAAGTTACGATTATTGGGATTACATTTCACTACTATGATTTATCCCATGTTATGAAATTATGATCTCTTTTGCAGGTTAAGATTTACAAAAGATATGTTCTTATGAATATGATGTGATTGATATTTCTTTTGTTTACACTTACTGAGCATTTGAGATCACCCTTTTATGTTTTCTTTTCCCCAGGATATAAAGAAAGGATTTTGGTTTAAAGAAAAGAAGATATTTATGGGAGATATCGAAGATCTTTCCCCACGATTAGAAGATTATATTCCGAGTTTCCAATGAAACTAAACTATTACGGTCCTTGTGTGTGTGTTTTTGTTATGTACTAAGTATTCCGCAAAAGTAATGTAATGTCCATGTATGTTAGGCTTTAGGTCTCTACAGTTGGTATCAGAGGAAAGGTTTAGTCAACCTTTAGAAACTAGGATGTGAAAACGTTAGTGAGATCCCTAGAGATATTTCTAAGGTATGTCTAGGGATGCCCCTAAGGATAAGTATACGTATAGGATATAGTCCTAGAACTATGGTAACGATATTAGATTAAACCAAAGATGTTAGATATTGAAGTTACTCCCCCTTTATTATGATTTTTTCCTCTCACACTATTCTTTTTTGGGTTTTAGAAAATGGCTGGAAACAAGATGATTCACGATAATGGAGGATATGATAGACAATGGAATGATATTCTTCATGAGCAACCAAATGAAATGGTATTTGAAAGTCCAAACATCATTATTATGCCGAATCAGCAATCTCATAATATGATCAATAAAGTAAAATTTGGTAAGTTTCCTAGCTCGGCTAATAAGAGAAAGATGGAGTTTCATGATGATCATAGAGGAAAGAATGTTCAATTTCCCATATGTAAATCATGTGGGAAGAGGCAACAAGGAGAATGTTTCAAAGGAACTGGAAGATGCTTTGGGTGTGGAAAAGAAGGACACAAAGCCAGTAAGTTCAAAGGAAAAGGTTCAGTTAACACCAGGGATGAGGATAATGGTATTGCTACGACATCAACAATGGTTAAATGTTTTAAATGTGGAATGTATGGGCATTATGCAAACCAATGCCCTAAGGTAAAGTCTCGTGAAGAGAATCAGTATGGTCATATGGGTAGTATTTATGTTGTTGATGATGAAGAGACTACAAATGATATGTGAGATGAAATAATTGTTGAAGCTCGGTCAATGGTTTAAGAATATAGTGGAATGATTACATGTTTATCATGTGTAATGTTGTATAAGTAATCTCATGGTACTATGGAATAAGGAGACATCTAAGGATTGTTACACTGTTGTCTTTCCTTGAGTTTTGAAAGTGTATGATTAATGGTAACAATATCCATGAAAGGTTATTCAGATATTTTTGGAATATAGATGATATGCGCATAAGGAAGGGATAAGGAGAAAATTAAATGTTTGATAGTATTCATGAGCTCATGACTGATATAAGGAGAAGGTTATGTAATGGATTGAGTATATAGAATTTTTGGATTTTTGTATGTGGAAAGAGTTAACTTTTGACAGCATTCATGTTTTCACTAAGGTTTAATGGGTATTCATTTTTCAAGAGAATACATGATTAAGGTATTCACATGATTGGAATGTGACCAACAAGATATATGGGGGATAAATGATGGTATTCACATGCTTGGTTGATGACATTTCAAGTAATTATTTTCTTTATATTATGAGCTTGGACCAAAGTATTATAGATAATCCTAAAGATTGGAATGGATTATGTTGGACATAAGTTAGTATTATTTAAGGATAGAACTATTGATATTATATAGTTTTAGAAAAATGACAACCTACAGGACGGGCGACAGCCCATCGCGTCGGACAAGGCAATTGAAATCGAACCCACAACCGAAGTGTGATTGGCCTTTGTCGCCTACCACTGGCCTACATGATGTCCCTATTTAGTAGAAACTAGTTTTATTATATTATTCAGTATGATATATGAAGTATAAGTCCATTTTAGGAACCATATATCATTAATCTCACTATAGATGGACTTATGTATTTTTTGATAACTTTTCTAACCTTTTGTTTGAGACAGATGGAATGACCCATCATTCTATCACATGATCTGCTAACACATCATGAATGAAAAATTCAACTTCATTTATTTAAGAGATGAAGTGGAAATAGTCCAAAGAATGGAAAACGGTGAGACTATACCAAAATCACGAAAGTATTTCTTCTAATTCCAATTTCATCAAATTTAGGGAAATGATCTTGAAAACCAAAAATGTTGTCCTAGTGCTCTTATATCTGATGAATCAGGTGGTACCTTAGATCGTCACAAATTTATGGCTTTGTGATTGCTGGATTTTCCATAGCCATGTTCTCTACCACTCTCCATCAGAACATGATGGTTAGATTTCTCTTCCATATCCATATTTTCACCTATGTGGAAACCCAGTGATTAGTTTATTAGGGTAACCGTTACGTTTCATACTTTTGTTTTTAAAGATTGGTTTTGGTATTCCCTTTTACGATGTGGGTTTCTATTAAAGAAACTTTCTAATAGTAAACTATTTATAACCCCGACGAATTTCGAGGGCGAAATTCATTTTAAGGGGGATAAAATGTAACACCCTGAGATTTTATGAAAAATATTCTTTTTAATTTCATTAATGTCTTGTGTTGTATGCTACAACAAAAGAATCTTGCACAACACGCATCGTTGACTTGCCTTGCATTACACGCAATCATGTCCTTCCTCGATAGCGTGTGTAGTACGCAATACCGATTTTCACTAAACAACGATATTCTATTAAAATATTATTAAAACTAGCCGTTATAAATAGTAATAACCAACTTTTAAAATTTTAGAAATTTTATCTCTCAAAATGGACTTCATTTTTGGATTCGAAGCTTCTAATTTAGCCTAAGGTCAAATTTTGGTACTTTTCGGATAACTTTCATATTCTGATGAATAGTGAAAATTACTAAATTTTAATTAAAAACAAATTTTTTCATCGAAATAATTAATAGTGATAAATTATTAATTTATTGGTTTTAAAGTTTATTTATAATATATTTTTACAATTTAATACAATTTTGGTCATTGGATGTAATTCTACATTTAAACCAGACATAAACAAGTGTCAATCTTTTGATAGTTATTATCTCTTAAGAACACGCTATTTGTTTTGACGATGGGAATTAATTTTTAAATTAATTAATGCAACTGATATGTTTTTTATTTGGTAAAATAGACATCATTTTTGAGTTCATAATATCAAATATAGCTTAGGCCTAATTTTTGGTATTTTTCTGGAAACATTCATTTTTTGATAAATAGTGAAACCACTAAGTGGTAGTAAAAAAAATGAATTTTTCATAAAACATAATTTTACTGCTTCTGTGAGTGGAATTTCAAAAATCCGAGAGACACGGTTGATGTCAGTAAGTAAAATGTGGTTCAATGAGATGAAAATAATTTTTTGTGAATAGTAAGTTTTTACTTTTTTTTACCACGGTTAAAAGTAAATAGGGTAATTAAGGGTAAAAATTATATTATTATTACCCTAACACATGTCCTAATTCTATTGGATAAGATTAATTCGACCAAAAACAACCTTAGGAATAAAATATGACCATTTAGGACCACTTGGACTAGATTAGGACATTTATTATTATTTAATTCAAAGAAGAGTTAAAAGAGTTAAAATCAATGTTTATTTACTAAAACATTTTTAATATAGGGTTATACATAAGATAAATTCGAATGTAAATATTCATTAGAAAGATAATAAGATTTCCTACATAATTATATTTTATTTATAATTTTTATACATTAAATAAATTAATTTATTTATGACACAATGATGATGCAGTAATTACCATAATAGTGAACAATTAGAATAATTGATATTATAAATACCCAAATAAATATAATTTCAGACTTTTTATGAATTAAACTAATTTTCTAGGTTAATATGGCATGTTAGTATTGATTTAATTAACGTTTCTCGAAGTAATCATTCTGTTATAAGTTTCAAAAAAATCAACTATTGAATAGTGTCAAAATTGACATAAAATAGTTTTTAAAACAAATATTATATTATTAATTGTTATTTTATTCCTAAAAATTTAAGGTTCGGCCAAATTACTTATATAAGGTTATATATATTAATAATAAACAACTTGGGATTAGTTTGGCTTTTTATAGTAAGTTTATTAACCTTATAGTGTAAGAACACAAGAAGACACGATAAAAGTAAAATTATTTAACTTAATGTTAAATCTAAATGATAAGGTTAAAATTGGAACCTAAACATGTATAAATTATATTGGATGGGAGGATTTAGACCCATCCCCACCTTATATTCTAAATAAATCAATTTGGAGCTATTTAAAACCGAATTTGACTTTATAATGAAATAATAGTTTTAGTTATTCCAAAGGTACCCCTCTCCTCCCTTATAAAAGGGCACCTCCTATCCCTCTTCCTCACACCACTTTGAGCCTTCAATCTCTGCCAAACCCTGCCAAATTATCTTCTCCACTTCCATAGAAACATACTAGAGGTTCTGGTTTTCCTCAAAGACAAATTTTAGTCCCTAAAAGGAGATCTCAAAGAGGTGCTTCAAAGAAGAGGTAATGTCCGTTACCGATTCTTTCAACTTTATTTCTTCTTACACTTCTTCTTCTTAGGTAGTTTCATTATTAAGTAATAACATCAGTATCAATAATATACTGATATGTTTTTATATTTATTAAACAACCCTATTTCACCATCTATCCATCCTATGGAAAATGAAATCACCGCGCGTGCGTACGTACGGAATACCGTCTCCACGCCGTGGTGAAATCTATTTTCCACCACCACCTTACTTGGATGGGTATAATGGTGTAAATAATAACTATATATGATTATTTTAAAGTGATATTGATTCTGAAATATTATACATACACTTCAATATAGTCCCACAATCATGAGAACGATATCATCGCTCGTGCATACGTACGGACTACCGTCTCCACGACGCGATGAGATTCATTCTCCACGTTAACCATTAATGAATGATTATAAAGTATATATAATAAGTAATAATGAAATATATGACATAATAATGATACTATATTTATGTGTATATATATTTATGTCATCTACTTAATTCCATTCAACTCAATAAGGAAACGAAAATAGCGTTCATGCGTACGTACGACCTACCGTCTCCATGAACGGTGTATTTCATTCCATTTACTGATTTATTATATATATGTATATTATGAATATATATTATATATAAATAATGTTTTATATTCTTGAATTAAGTAATCATGATCTAAGTCATCATATGAATAATTACAAGTCAGAAGACGGACGATAAATGAAACAATTTTACCCAAAACGCTCTTTAACATTGAATTTACAAAAGAACGGGTAATATAAAGTCATAAGTGAACCATATATGATATCATAACAATGAGTATGATTCTGGAATAAGTCAATGACATTATTTAAATCATTATATCGGAGGTTCGGACACTTACGAAGAAAATCGGACCTAAGGTAAGGGAAATATCACAATCTCATTTTTATCCGAGATTGTTTATACTTCGGTATTTACTGGGGTGTATTTTATCATCCACATCCATGTTTCCTCAATATGTAATATTATTTCCATCCACCTACAATTGTTTAAATCCAATTTTACCCTTCGGTGAGTTTTTAGTAAAATATATGAATGGAATCTTTTGTCGTTTTTCGTACGAGGTACTTTTTGACTTTTCCGACAAAAGTACGAGAAGAATGTTTTTTTAACTTATACGGCATGAATGTATTTTTAAAACATTATTTCCAAGAAGCTTCCTTTACAAGTTTTCAAGTTTATTTTTAAACAACTTCTTTTAGTTTAAAATTTTATGACATGTTAAGAAAGGAAAATGTTTTTGAAGTAGAAAGGATATTTTCCTCAAGAATGGAGTTCAAGTGTTTTATCAAAATTATTTTCCATCTAAGACAATATAGGGTTATGTTTCTATCCCTATTATTACATTGATTTGATTATGTTGTGATGGAATTATTTTTATGAATTCCTTTATCTTATATGAATTTTTTGATGATGTCACGATGTTTAAGATTCCCATTTTTATTACATGGGTTATGCAATGATGTATGATTTTGTGGCACACATAAGAATGGTATCATTATGAGATGGGTGGGACCTATTTCTCCCTCCAATGCATTGGATAAAGATTTTATATCTCATGAGAGAGACATTGATGGAACAGTAGGTTATACCGGTTCAGTGAAACAGGACTGAAACGAGGAGTGAACTCGGTTCAGAAAGGGACTTTGTCCACTAAGATAGTCTTGGCAATGAGTATTGACTAATAAGAAATGATTCTCTATGATTATGTGTGTATTCCACAAAGATTCATGTTTTATGTTATGATTATTGGGATTACATTTCACTACTATGATTTATCCCATGTTATGAAATTATAATCTCTTTTGCAGGTTAAGATTTCCAAAAGATATCTTCTTATCAATATGATGTGATTGATATTTCTTTTGTTTACCCTTACTGAGCATTTGAGCTCACCCTTTTATGTTTTCTTTTCCCCAGGATATAAAGAAAGGATTTAGGTTTTAAAAAAGAACAAGATATTTATGGGAGATGTTGAAGATCTTTCACCACAATTAGAAGGTTATATTCCGAGTTTCCAAAGACACTAAACTATTACGATCCTTGTGTGTGTGTTTTAGTTATGTACTAAGTATTCCTCAAAAGTAATGTAATGTCTATGTACGTCAAGCTTTGGTTCTTTAAAGATACTCTGTTAAACTCATCAGGTCCTAGACCACATATAATTGAATTCATTTCCATCAAATTCATATCATATTCTGCTTCCGTAGTTGCACTCCATGATTCAGGTTTTTCTGGTATTTCATATGGAGTTAGAATATTAGAATAGACTATGTATCCATGATTTTTCAGATAAATAATCATTCGAGATTCCAGCATCCATAGTGTTCTCCATTGAAGTACGGTGCTATGACCATAGATATTCCCTCTCTTGTATCATTCATCTTGCTCTGTGTATAATAATATTCACCTAAGAAACTTTCTGAGTTAATCCCGTTATAGTAGATATAGAAATATACTTCAAAAATAATAATCTTCACATAATAAATGTTCTGAGTCAATGCCGTTGTAGTAGATATAGAAATATAATTCACAACTTCATCATTAGAAAATTCAAAGTAGATCTTCATTGTAGAACAAGTGAATCTTTTATCGCGTTCCTTTTTTAACAAACAGAGATTTGATGCTCCTTTTGAACAAGCAGATTGGTGTGTTTCAGTAGTCTCTATTTTTTTCTTTTTCAAAATAAACAAAAGACCACACACGATCAATAATCATCAATGTAGTTTAATAGAATCCCATATAAATTAATGAATGATAAGAACTTCTCCTGTAAAATTAGATCCACAAAAGTCGCCTTTTTTACTCGCGATATTCAAATATTTGAATTTACAGAGTATTCGTAACTTCCCTGAAGACTCAACATAAAAAGATCCTTTTAATTCTATTATCAAAAAATTTATTAAATGGTTTTAAATAAGTAAAAATATTAATTTAATATGAGCTTTAAATCTGGCTTGAAATCCGCCTAATAATCAGTGTATTGACCGTTGCATAAAAATATCAACTTTAAATTATTTGATGCCAAACGTAAGGTTATGTTGAACTGTATGCGTCCTATGAACGTAAAGATGATGACATAGACTTCAAACGTAAGGTTCACACTATATGGTGGACAATGTAAGGTTGACAACATAAACATGACAACAAACAAAAGGTTCATTCCAAACGTAGGGTTAGTCATCCATACGTTTCTCTTCAACATTCAAACGTATGATAAAAGATCCATACTTTTACCTGATCCCTAATTTTACAAGAATGTATGCTTGTTTACAAAATTAAGGTTGATGAACCAAACTTTTGAGAAACAAACGTAACGTTTAATATTTACGTACGGTTCTCCTTCTATACTTTTCTGATATCCCAAACGTAGGGTTCCTTCCTAACGTAGGGTTCTTCTCCCATACTTTGCCAATAACATATGGTTTTTTAACCATACTTTTTCCTTATCTAACAAAGTATACACAGATTCTATCATTACGCTACGTTTATCCATGTAGGGTATGAATAGTGTTTCCAGAACACGCTCAAGCAGATTCCGAATAAGTAGCGCAAGAACAGTGCTTCCAGAACACGCTAAAATACAAATACTTTAATAATATATTCCCATAATTTCAAGAGTAAAATAAAATCATAAATTATTGAAAAATTCATAACAAATAAAATAATTAGAAAACAATTAAGAGTATTTGTGAGCATTAAAATTATCATAAAGAGATATAGTATTAATATAAACTCCCCCTTTAAATAAGAATATTATGGATTGTTGAAAACAACATTTTCCCAACATAACAAAAATGATATATGTTGACCGAAAACCACGCCAGAAGAACCACATAGTGAAATCAGATTGCTGAAGGGTTTTAATTGATAGAAGGATTTATTTTAGATACTCATCATTCTTTGGAGAGTTGTATTTTTTGTATTTGAGTTGAATATTTAAGGATCCCCAAAGGGTTTTTGTTTGTGGATGAAATCATCCACTATAAAGGATTAAGGTACTATGTCAACCGTATAACAGTTTGTGCTAAAGTTTGTACCACATTGGAGTTTATTTATTTGTTATTAGGGAATTTTTATGATTTATTTTCCTGTATAAAGGAACCTAATCCCATAATTAGAGAGGGATAATTTCATTAGAGAAGATCATTGCTAGAATAAATCGAGGAAGTCTAAATTAGTTCACTAGGGAGGATTCCATGAAAGAGGAAGTAGTTAATGGAGGATAAATTCTTTGAAGGATATATTTCATGTGTTAAGTTCACAAAATGGGCTTTTGGGGTTTTTTCGCATGCAAAAAAATGGACCGCATAGTAGAAGCGATCACGAGGTATTAGTTTTCCGCAAAGCAGGGGTGGTTAATAATGAAAAAGGTGACCATGAGTCACTCACACTGTGTAGTGAAACACCATTCATGGAGGATTCATAGTTTTTGAGGAGGATACAAGATAGATCACTAATGAAGAAAATAATTTCATGAAGGGAATTATTTTTTCACAAAATCAATTTCTGGAAGCTAACAATATGAGGAAACATAGATTTCATCTATGAGGTGAAAAAAAACTTCATGGAACAGTCATATCTGTTTGAAAAAAAAACTATGTTTATTCATAAAAATAGTCTATTATTCTAGAAGATTGATGATAACACTTTAGTTGATATAGTAGTGAGATTTCCAATTGTGATTGGTTGGGAACTAGGAGAGATAATGAGTCTGTTCCGAGTATTATAAAGGCAGTGAGGCTGAGCATAGACGTGATCTATCATGAATGTTGTCTTTTAGTAGTGAGACTTAATGGATTTGGTATATCATCACATTACCATTGTATGCTCCTTGCACATTTCCCAGTGAGAGTGAACCTTGTAAAATCACTATGTCTCCTACATGATTTCATTTTTGTTCAAACATTGTTATGATAAAGAGAGAGAATAATGTTTTGTTTAATGAAGAAACAAGATCTTAAGGGGTAGTTTTTTTAATATTTCTTATATGGATTCACCCCCTCTTAGGGTATTTTACCTAGTTGGGATAAATATTTATATCAGTGGGAATGTTTAATATCATTACTTCTCTGTCAATGGTTTCAATAAAGGGATTCTGATCTTCGATGGATGTAATTCTCAATTATGGAGGAATTGGATGTAACACTACTTCCGATCATTTGGAACAGATATATTTAAAGTAGTAATGCATTGAATTTCAGCCAATATCGATAGTGGTTATCTATCAAATGTTGGAAAAAGGGAATTTGATTTTAATTTTAAAAGAATCAATGCTTTTAGGGAATCCATATCGAATAAAATATGTAAAATGGTGATATATTTTAAGTCATCCCATGATATGTGTGAAATTTTGATGATTATTTTTGAGGGTGGCTCAAAAGATAGAATAGTAAAACTAAAGGTTATCTTCAAAAAGTATGAGTATCTTAGAATTCACCTAAATGAGTCTGTTGATGAATTCTTTGATGAGGTGAATATTTTTTTGGAATAATGTGACACTCAAAAAATGTATGTTTGATATCAAAGAAGCATTTAAGGGATAAATATCAACATTGGTAGCCATACTGAACTCAACATTCTATGATAACATTTGATGGTCACGGTTTTAGGTGGGGAGGATTCTAACACATGGAAATATATTTCTAACCAACAATATAGAGGAATGTTCTAAATAAGACTGAATATGGTTATAATAAGAAGAAAAATTTATCATCAAATGAGATGAAAATGTAAAATCATTTTAGAGGTATGTAGGATGAAGCTCGTCTATCATTCTTAAAGGAAGATAAATATTATCAATTCGTATTAGGTATGAAATAAAAAGTAGGGATAAAAAATAATAGAGATGGACAGATAGTGGTTGTAGATATTTCATTCAAACAATTAGATCACACTATAATATGGATCATTGATAGTGGATGCACCGACCACATGATAGGAAATATGGAACTGGTGACCGGGAATCAGATATAATAAAAAAGTATAGAAATATTTGGTAATTATGAGGGCTAAAAAAATTATTGTCTTAGGAAAATCCATGTTTGGGGGAAAATACATGAGAAGTCTAAATGTCATTGTTGTTGAAGGTATCAGTCACAAATTTCTATGTGTAAGTCAACTCTGTGACTCATGACATGTCATAATATTTTTAAAGAAATTATCTATCTTTAAGGAAATATATTATGTAGTTTTTTTGCAAGGAAAACATACAAAGGGGAATATATACCTTCTAAGGGTAAAACAAGATATTTGTTTCTTTATAAGGAAAAATAAAACAATTTATGGAATAAAAATCCAGGTAATTTAAGAAAAATGTTATTGGAAGATCTGGGGAAATTTGATGCTAGTTGAGACCTCCATAGGTTATCACATGATCATACCCATACATTTGCTTCTAGTCAACAAGGTAAGATTATTCAAAAGGTATATAAGGAAAAAAGGGTAAAAGGCAACAAATGTGTTTGAGTTGGTGAATCTTGATTTGTGTAGACCTATTTCACCATGAGATATTGATGGTGGGAGATATTATATTCTATTTATTTTTGATTTCAGAAGAATGGAATGGGTTTTAGTCATCACTCAAAAATATTACGTGTTCTGTTGAATAACAACTTATGGAAGTGAAGTTAAAATGATATAGGGTTAAAGAATCCAGAAGATCCAAACGACAATGAAGAAGAGTTTACAAATAAACAATTTGTGTATTATCATGTTAAATGGGATAAGGCCCCATGTTTCAGTAGTAATAACTCTATAATAAAATATATTAGTAGATAGAAGAACTCAAATTATCAACAACATGGATATAATAGTTCTCATTGAAAAATACCATCTAGAGAGGTTTTGGAAAGAAGTAGTTATGAAAATAGTCTATGCATAAAATTGAGCATTATTGTTTTTGGAAGAAGTGAAGAATATTTACAAGATCTGGTATGGAAAGAAGTTAATGTTGAAGTACTTTTGAGTCTTCAAATGTAGGTGTTTCATTCTCAATAAGGAGAAACGTAGTATATTTGAATCCCATGGAGAGGAATGGATATTCCATATTTACTCAAGAAAAAGAGAGGCCTATATATGATTCAATAAGTGTATGGGAACGGTATTTGAAAGAAATGACGTATCTCTAGTAAATAATGAGCATAATATTCAGAAAATAAATGATCACTCTCATTAAATATTGATGATGAGATATGAAGATCAAGGTATTTTCTAGTTCTAGTGGATAATTTAGATGAATATTTGAATAATGAAAAGGATGAGTATAAAGAAATATATTCACAAAGACAAAAGAGAATATCCAAAATTGATAGACATAACATCATTAGTGATCATAAAATTCCATTGAAGACAAGGAGGCTGAAGAATCTACAACAGGCATCATTATTATCATGGGTAGAGGCTTAATAATTGAGTAAGCATCCAGATAAGACAACTAGATTCATTCTAGGAATGAAGAAATTACGAAAATTGAGATGAATAGAAATGGGATATTATTTCTAGGCCAATAGATAAGAATATTATTGGGACTAAATGAGTCTTTTATAATAAGATGAATTAAGATAGTGATATTATTAAAAAAGGATTGAATGGTTTGGAATGGGAACTACCTGATCGTGGGTATCAATGTTGAAGAAAAATTTTCAACTATTTTAAGGATAGATACAATTAGATTATTCTTGGCCAAAAGAGTGCAATGAAATTACAAAGTGTTCTAGATAGATGCAAGGTCAGTGTTTTTGAATGGGGTTCTAGATGACGAAGTTTATATAGATAAACTAGATGGTTTTATGATTCAGAAATTTGAGAACATATTTTTTTTAGCTAAAGAAAGTGCTATATGGGCTGAAGTACGCACCACTATATTGAAATTCACAACTTGATCAATTTTTGAAGATCATTTTTCCGGATACTGGAGTTGATTAAAATATTTATGTTAAAAATGAAAAAAATAAATGGATTATTGTGATGATATAGGTCAATTAGAAAAAATTTGTTAGATAAGCGGAAGCACAATGCAGACAATTCTCATAATTCAAGAAAAGTGAATTTGAAAAGTCAATGATTAGTGAACCAGAATTTTTCCTTGGTTTACTAATGACATAAAGAAATATTGACAAATTAATTACTCAATATGAATATTCCAAGAATGTGTTAAGAAGATTTGAAATAGTTAATTCCAAGGATATGAGAACTACAGTGGATACATAGATAAAACTATCATGGGATGATGAAGGCAACACAGTTAATGATACATAATACCTGAAAAATATTGGCATTATTTTTTACATGGAAGTGACAAGACCTGATAATGTTATTTCCACTTTTCATGTTGGAAGATATCAAAGAAATACCAATTAATGAAATTTTAATTTAGTTAGAATAACATTTTTATATAATAAAGGCATGGTGGATTTTAGTTATTTTATAATGAAAAATATAACCAAGAGATATTGGGATATACGGATGTAGTTTGGGATGAATCCAAAGATGATAGAAAACCAATTTTATGTGGTGAATTATATCTTGGTGGGTTTTTTATTTCATGGATAAGTAAGAAAAATTATTTTTTTTCCTTGAGCACTATAGAAGATGAATATATAGTGGAAACTCAACTATGCATGATGTTATTGTGTATAAAGGAGAAGTTTGATGTTATAGGAGTTGAAGTGATGTCTCCAATTGGAATAAATTTTGATATTTCAAGTGTTATAAACCGTAATAAAATATAATCCATCACTTATGAACAATGAACATTGAAATTAAGTACCATTTTATTAAGGAGAAGGTGGATCCTAGACTTGTGAGGTTGGAGTATGTGCCGATGAAACTATAGGTTTCATAAATTATAACCAGGGCCTTATCCAAAGTTGTGTTTGAACAGAATTGACTAGATATTAGATTTTCTTTGACACCCACACATGAAAATGTTTGGATGTGGGACCCCCTATCCCTGAGGTATGGTGTGGTTTTCCCTGAGGTGATGATCTTTGTTCTTTACCCAATTGCAGAAAACAATGAGTGACCTTCAGGTATGTTAGAAAAGGGGAAGAAATTGTGGCTATAAAAGTGGAGAAAGTTTCTTTATCAAGAAAGGGGGAGAAACTGATAGTGGAATAAGTGAAGTAGGGGGATATTAAATTTGATGATGGTAAAGGTGATTGATCAATAATTAAATATGATTCCATATGGGGTTTGTGATGAAATCAGTTGAGTGGATTTTGAAGGAAGTGATTCATTGATGAAATTTTCATGCTACTCTAATTTCTCATGAAGAGCATGGATCATATTGGTTTATAGTGTGTGTTGAGTAAATCTTTGATCACTATCGGAATTGTGAGAAGTAATTTTTTTTGATGATGGAAGAATATTTAAGGATGTATCAAATTGTAAAGAGTTTTAAACAAAACCAATAGGAAATATTGTTGGGTAAAAATATATCTAGGCATCATGTCAGTGTTTTTGGGGTTATTGTGTTTGTTGAAAAATACATATGACAGCATCTCAGTATAATTGGTGTTTCCTATGAAGATGTTTATGGCGTCATAGTTTCCCAGTGATTTCCAAATTTTTGGAACTCAAAATCAGGAGTTTGTTTTATGGAATCGAAGCTTTTCAAAGAATGAATTAGTAGAACATAGTTCATGGACCACAAATTGTGGAGTTTACAAACCACATAGTAGCACAGCTACGCTATGTGAACCGCAAAGGATGTATAAAAACTGTGAAGTGCACTATGTGAACTACATAGTGAAATTAGTTCATGGGTGTCTTATCGTTCATGAAAGGATCGTCATTTTAGGGAGGCTTGTCATTCACATAAGGCTCATCATTTGTGGAATTAATGTGGTTATATAAGGAGTATCAAATAAGTTTTTTATGGATTGTGTCAACCACTATAAAGGATTAAGGCACTATGTGGACTCCAAAATAATTCACGGTGAAGGCTATACCACATCATATTTTTTTGTTATTTTTGATTAGTTGGTTTTTTGGGATTCATTTTACTATATAAAGGAACTTATTAAATTATTATAGAGAGTTAATTTAGTTTGATAATATCATCATGGGAATAATTTGGGGAAGTCTTAAGTAGTTCATGAGGGAGGATTCTAGGAAGGAAGAAGTAGTAAATGGGGGATCAATTTTGTGAACAAGATAGTTTGTGAGGAAAATTCATGAATGGAGTTTTCAGGGCTATGAAGCATGCAATGGAAATGGGACCTCATATATAAAGAAGTATGTGAGGCATAAATTGTTTGTGAAGCATTGGTGGACCATGAAGAAAAAGGTTATTGCAAGGAACTCATGTCATACGGTGCAACACAATTCACAGTGTATTTGAGGTAGTTTATAGAGGTAGAAATATAGTTCATGAATGGAGTTAAGAAGTTCATGAAGGGATTAAAATAGTTTTCAAAATTAATTTCCACAAGCTAACAATATGCATAGTAGGGTACTTCTTCTACGAGGTGAAAACTAGACTTTATGGAACACCCATATATGTGTGAAATAATTTTTTGACAATTAAGAATGACATGAGATTAGTCTAGGGGAGTAGTCAGAAACATTTATTTGAGTTATTAGTGAGACTTAAAATTATGATTGGTTTTATATGAGGAGAGATAGTGAGTCTGATCCGAACATTATAAAGGCAGTGATCCTTGGTATAATAGTGATTTAGAGTAAACATTGTATTTTGATGGTGAGACTTAGTGGATTTAGTACATCTATACATTTTCGTTCTATAGTCCTTGTACACATACTAGTAGGGATGAACCATGTGAAATTGTTATGTCCCATGCGTTATTTAATTTTTGTTCATACATCACTATGGGAAAGAGAGAGCAGTGTGTTTTGTTTAACAATGAGACAAGATCCGAAGGGGAAGCTGTTTTAATCTATTATACCCTAATTCAACCCCACTCTTATGGTATTTGACATAGTTGGAATAACAATTGATACCCAAAAACATAATGGTTAGTTTATAATATTAAATGTTTAAATAATATTATTTTGATAGGGTGTCAAATTTCATTTAATCCCAACATTATGTGCATCACAAGATATCAATTTGATTGAATTTATTTGAATAGAAATTCATAATGAAGTCTCAGGATGTTATGTTCTTTTATATTATTGATTTTTTGTGTCATACATGGTATCTAACATGAATTTCCTATTTTAAAAAACTTAGGGTGTTACATTATCCCTGCATAAATAAATTTCTTCCTCATAATTTAATCTCGATCTAGTTAATCAAGGGTTTGAAATTTGAAAATACCTTCACTGAAAACCCACATTATATAAATGGTTAATAAATAATTATACAAATAAGAGAGAATGAGAAGTATATAGGTAATATGAAAAAATACATAACAAGGTTTTAGAGTAGGAGAGCATTATTGGAAAGTGATGATATGAAATGGAACAAAATCATAAATATTTATAGATATTGATAGAGGTCATTAATCAACAGAAAGTGAATGAACAATGGAATGTTAAGGACCTCAAAATCATAAATCAGTGATAATTTAAAATTTTATTAGTTCAACATAAATTAAGTTACTCAGAAAAAAGTTTATTTCAATATCATTTTCTTTAAGTTGATGAATTTTATTACAACATTGACAGAGAATATATGCAAATATAATTGTTATATTTATCATTCAAAAGAATAATATCATCCTTTGGTTATACATAGGTGATTTTATACATCATTTTTTTATAAATGAAATAAATATTTTTTTTATTCAACAAGCACTAAAATTTACTTTTAATGGATCATATGATTCATAAAATAGTGAAAATTGTATTAATTTGTTTATAAAGATTTTTAAAAACTAGTATGGTTATCCTAGGTTATCCAATATAATTCATTAATCACTAAACCTAAATATAAACACCATTGGTTCAAAATTAATATTTATACCTAAAATAATATCTCTAAAAAATAATGACATATTAAACAGGTCATCATGTGGGTCAGTTATTGGCATATAACATTTATTTCACTTCAATTGTGGGTTTCAAGCCACATTACCTTGCCAAAAGTAATAGGTTGTCACTCAACATGTGGGTTTCCCTTTTTTCTAAAACCATATTAATATAATTCATATAATGTTCCCTTGTTTTAACAACTAATTATTACTTGAACATAAAATATTAGATAAACCATATTGATTACCAATACCTTTTTGAAAACTTATTTATCATTATTATCCCAACATGAAGCACATATTCGGGGTCATGTTCCCTCAATCATGTGTTTTATTAGAAGTTCAAATTGTAACTGACTCATTTTTACTAGTCATTAGTACTACTCAATATATGCTCTAAAATACCTAATGAAAAAATACTATAGAATAATCATTATAATTTTCATATTCCTTATGACCATATTATCACAAACTAAAATAATATTATAACATTATTGATTCTTAACACAAGAAAATTAATCATTCCACTTAATTTGAAGTAATAGAATAATCATAGACTTGATCTCTCAACTTATTTTGAGGTATATTCCCATGATGCTTGTGAAATTAATTTTATTAGTTCCTTATATACATATATTGGAATCATTTCACATTTGAAGACTATTTCTCACCCTTACAATCATGAGCATGTTATACTTTTTATCCACACTTTAATCAAACACCTTTTACTTTTAAGAAAGTACCAAGGTGTTTCCATTAAAAAGTATCAAATGTTGTAAAACAATTATTTCTCATATCCCCTTTATCCATATTTTTATAATAAATTTAATTATTCTCTTACTTCCCTTCAAATTCGTAAGAATGTGAGAATTATTTCTCTTTCAATATAGCACAATATACTATATCCTTGAATTATGAGAATGTTTTTGAAATTAGAGACCATTGGAGGATTGTATAAAGATTATAAAATAAATGTTCAATATTTATCTTTGGATTACATATGTATTCAAAATATTTCATTTCAAACCTTGTAAAGTTGTCTTTTATAATTAGAAACATTTTTATATTATTTCAATTGTATACTCAAGAACAACTTTTCCATATCCGATAATTGATCACGAAGAAAATATTTTTCAAAGAAGAGTACCTTGAAATCCTTCCACTCCATGAATGATATTTATTAATCATCCTTAGTGTTTTGGATTACTAAAAACCACTAATCCAAGTATCCTAATAGATGATAAACTTCCACCACTACTTTCTACCTTTCACTACATCTTAGAGAGAAAAATATATTCTCTTTGAAACTTATCCATTACTCCACTAATAATGGATTTCAAGTCCCATTGAATGATGGAGGACGATGATGAATGAAGTGGTATAAAATAATTACACCATATAGTGGATTATCATGCTAATCCATATGGTAAAGGTTGTTACTCATAACTAGAGTTAGCTTACCCAATATGATTATAATCTGGTCAGTTATATCTCCTGCTCAAGTTCTAGCATCATTATCTTTCCCAAGGGGGAAACCCCTATATGGGGTATGTACATTGATACAATTACCATTCCTTTTATTAGGAAACATTTTTAAATAATGGAATAAACTATATTAGATCCTAACAATATTAAACATAATGTATAATCCAAAAAAATAGTGAAACCATTAAAATAAATTAAAAAATTAATTCATAGATAATATCATAATAAAAAATATAGTTTCTTTGGGAATATATTTATTTTCGTCTCCTTCATAATGGTTTTTAAATAAAATTTGATTTGTTCTAATCATATTCCAAGGAGTGTCACACCATGTTCACAGTAAGGCTGATTTTCATGCATTAGGGGAAGATCAGGCGAATCCCAATGTTCCATTTAAGAGTTATTATCCCTTGGTACATCTATTATAGAACCACATCCACTTGTAGTATATAGAAATGAGTTCATTTTCTTGGAAAAACCACATAATTTCTTTCTTACAAAATCATTGGGATGTTATTATATACATATCCTCAAATTATATCATGGATTTAGTTTCCCAAATATATGTTTTCTTAAATACAGTTAAAAATATTTTTACTAAAGTTCCTTTCATTCCAAGTGTAGAGACCCTGACCCCAAAATCCCAAAGCCTATGACTATTTTATAAAATTGTAATAAGATACAAGGAATAAAATCCCAAAGGGAAAAATAGTTTAATAGTCTCGGAAAAATACATACATTATTGAAATTTTTGTTAAAATTTAAAACATAACATACAAAAAGTTTTTTTCCTTTATAACATCATTTTTCCTCATAGCATATCTCTACATATCAATCAAAAAACACTTCCTGGTATCCGGTGTACAATAAAACATAATAAATAGTTGGGCTCAAATGCTTAGTAAGGGTAAGAATACAATGTAATCTATGAATAAATAGGCCACAATCAAAATGACAAGGTAAATATCTGTGAAACATACCATTTAACTAAAATCTCAACTATAATATACCAATAAGAAATGGCGATGAAATAAATTAATTTAAATAATGACATGAACATGAAACTAAAACCACAAATATTAAAAATAATAAAAAAAAACACCTAGAATATAACTAATTGAATTCACAAGTATGGAATAAAAATTAATGTACACCTAAAACATACATTTAAGGTGTTGTTCCAACACACCTAAATAAATGTGCAAGGCCTCAACAAAAACCCAATCTAGTATGCCTCATGTGACCTACCGATTGATTGAGGGGATATAGATAGACCCACCCATCACTAATTAATCCAAATACATTATTAATATCAAATGTGT
Source organism: Viscum album (assembly GCA_963277665.1). Classification (NCBI taxonomy): domain Eukaryota; kingdom Viridiplantae; phylum Streptophyta; class Magnoliopsida; order Santalales; family Viscaceae; genus Viscum; species Viscum album. Next base: position 1,296,899,208 of record OY728152.1, read on the forward strand.
AAAATATAATCAACATATAAATTCATATTGAAAACTAAAATTTTAAATTTAAATACATACCCCAGTCAAAAAACATAATCTCAGACCATCTAGAGTAAAATGGTGAATTATAACAAAATTATACATCCATAGTTTAAACGATCAAAAAACATAATGATATTTAATAATTATGGTATAAATATAAATTATCCTCAATGGATGATAAGTAAAATAGAGGGTTTATGTCTTTAATGGATATAAATACCATGAAAATATCATTTAAAAAATATGTTTTTGCGAAAAACAACCCATGAATTTTTAAAATTTCCTTAAAAAGCATAAAAAAACGTTTCAAAAATAATTTTCATTGAAAATTCCTTTTAGAACTTGTAAAATAATAATAAAATAATATATTGTCCATAAAAATGGAAAATTCTGTTTAGACTGTACACGTGAAAATATATATTCCATTCCAATTTTTGATAAAATCTAAACGAGAATTGTTTTGAATATGATGTAAAGATTGAATTAATTTTTTTCTTTGTAAAAATTAAAAAAGGGGAAAAATTTCCTTAATAATTAACTTTTAAGAGGTTTCTTTGAAATCATTTTTAGAAAAAATGTGTTTTGAAAAAAATGTTTTTTCGACTAAAGAGATAAATAATGTATTAATGTATTAGAAACAATTTCTCAATTATTTTATGTAACAAAGTGTTAAAATGGTACTATTAAATGAAAATTTTCATGAATAACTATATGTGAATTTAATATATTTATTTTATGATAGAAATATTAAATAAATCCCCCATGGGATATGTAACCCTAAATAATCCTGAATAATGATGTGATTATGAAATAATCTGTTACCACTTTGGTAACATCTGAATCGTTAACCCCATAAAATAAATGAAATAAAAAACATTAAAGACATAAATATAAATATATTAATTATAAAAAATATCAAAGGGGTAGTATATACATTAATTAAATAAATTAAGTTGTGAATATGGTATATGACTCACAAAAGTAAAAGATAGACATGAAACATTTATATTCGGTCTGATTTTCTTCTCACATGACCATAAATCACGTATAATACTTTTAAAAATGTTTTTAATTTATTAAATAACCATAATAATATTAATAATATCACATATTATCCACTTATACCATTTTACCACCTGTTTGTTAATAATATTTTGTTATTTTCAATATTTTGGGTGTTAATTGTCTTGTTGTATTAGGTGCATTTTATCATGAAAGTTATTATTCTTGTGCATATGATATATATATTTATATATCATATATATATAATTATAATAATGTTATAAATATCATATTAAATCATTACATACATTTTTAGAACCATTTATAAATTTTTTACATGGAAAATGAATCACATCGCTTCATTGAGATGGTAGGACGTACATATGAATGAGTGATGATATAATTCCATTAACGAGTGAAAGGATAAGGAATTTGATGGTATAGAAATTTTATATAATGAAAAAAATATAATATATATCACATATATCAATTAATTGTATCTTTGTTACCTTCCATTTTAAGTGTAAGTGAGAAATGAATAACATCATTTCGCGTGCCGGTAGTCCACCATACACATGAGTGTCGTTATCGAATTTGAAACATAATGGAAATTATAAATATTTATGTGATATTAAAATTATAGATGTATAATAATATGATAAATATCATTTACATGTTGTAAATCTATAATAAAACCCATCTTTTAATGGTGGTAATAGAAAATTAACTACATCGGTTTTCTAGGCGGTAGTCCTCCACACACACGATTGATGATTTCATTTCCCATTTGATGGAAGTGGAGATGGATAAATATTATAAAACCATCGTAATAAAATATCAGTAAATGGTATATACTGGTTTTGTTTTAATGTAATTATTAATACTTAATTTAAGGTGTAAAAATAAGGAAGAAAATGAAAGAGCTTTGTTAAGATAATTACCTTCTCTAAAAGAAACCAAATATGGATCTCCTCTTTTAAAACCTAGGGATGGTATTTTGGGAGAAAAAAAGATATATAACATGTATAAGTATGTTGGGGAGTGATTTTTGAAGGTTATTATTGAGCCAAATATCATGTGGTTTGTGAATAAGTGATGGGAGAGAGTACCCTTTTTTAATAGGGGAAAGGGAACCCTCTTGGAAATTAATTGGATATTTCCCAAAAGAATCCATAATCACAAAGAGATTCACATTAAAAAGAATCTAGATAACATTAATATATAATTTCAGAATTTATAATGTGTAAACATTTACAAGAAATATGTTTTTTATAAATTGTAAGGTCATTTTAACCCTTATCTTATTAGTTTAACCCCACGAAAAACCCATTTTCCCTTAACCATAATAATTAATTTTTATTGTTTTTACCATTAAATTTGGAAAGAAATTAATTTTACCATAATAGATAATATAATTTTTTATTATTCAAAATTTGGAATTTATTTTTCCAAACTTATATAATACAAGTTTCATAATTAAATTTTAAATTATACATGTAGATGTGATTAAAAAGTAGGTTTTAAAGTTAAAATTTTCATGTGTATTGCAGGTTTTAATATCAAAATACTTTTTAAAATTGATTCCAATGAAGTAAATTAGTTAAAAATAATTATAGTTGAAATAATTTAACATTAAAACAAATTTTAAATTTAATTTAACACTGTAAATTATTAAAATGAAAAGAAATCAGTTAGTAAAAATCCATTTTTTCACTATTCAATGAAAAATGATACATTTTTGAATAATAAAAAAATAAAACCAATTATAATTTTGGTATTATGATCAAAATAATAATATTATTATTTAAAATAAATTTTCTAAAAGTTTTAAAAATTAATTTTAAAATAAGTTTTCAAAAAGAATCAAAACCATTTTCTTTGAAAAATATAGTTTTTTAAAAAACATATCTTTTTCCTTTTAAATGATTCTTATTTTTGTTTCCAATAAATATATAAACAATGAAAATATTGATACCGTATATTTTCATAAATTATTTATTCATATTCACACCCACCAACTTAATGACTATTTTATGATGGTTGCATTTAAATAGTAATATTTTTATATAGTGTGGTGTGTTGATTAAACCAGGTGTTGTCTTCATCACAAGCTATCAAAGATATTTCATATAATATAAAATAAATGTTTCATAATGTCTTAGGATGTTATATTATCTTTTAATATCTGTTTTTTATATCATAAACACAGTTAATCAGGATGTTAATATTTTAAAAATATGTGTGTATTGTTGTTCGGTGTGTGTGTACTGGTACATTAGGAGAAGTCCTGCCATTAAAATTATTTATTATTATTTTTTATAGCCTCCTGATAGCCTATTGGAGGTGGGAATGGGGTTATAGATTCTTATCCTCTCACTGGCCAAGCGGGCCATCATGGGTCAGGTCATTAATGTTTTAACATTTAATTCGTCTAATTATTAGTTATATTATATATATAATTAAATAATAGTATTACAAATTAATTTTAGTTTTTACAGGTTTATTTTAGTGTATTTAGATTTCTAATATTAGTTATGGAATTTTAAAAATTAAAAATCAGGGATTCTCATTGGATAATGGAAATACGAGGTTGATGAATCCATTAAATGGTTTATTTATAAGAGTAATAGTGAAAAAATTTAAAGTATCTACATCATTGTGAGGTCTGGTTATAGATTAGTTGAATTTTGAAATTTTTGTAGAAAAATAATGGGTAAATATTTTATGAAAATGAAGGATACATAAGGATTTTACAAAACCCAGACTTGGTTTGTAAGAATTACAACATATTATGGAGATATAAGATAAAATACACATTTTATGACTAGGTAAAATTTAATCATTAATAAATATATTAGATTTATAAGAAAAAAACTTCATGTTTATCAGACCACATAATGGTTACTAATTTTTTGATGTTTTTAAATAACTTACATGATATTTTAGGAGGCTTTAAGGGATTATTTTTTGGAGTAAAGTATTCACGTTGGGGAATTCATGTCATGGATAAAGCTTATGGAATATTAGAGATGTTTTGATGTGATTTTAGGCTATTTGGGTTACATTTAAGATATTTAATAATTATAAGGAAACCGGAATAGGTTGATGTCCAATTTTTTCAGTCACTAGTCCATTTTTTGAATACCTAGGTTGATTTGAGAAACTTATATCCACAAAGGGTGTGTAACACATGATATTAAATATTAGTAAGTGAAAATTATATTTTAATACACCTATAATATAATAAAAATTTTAATATATCATGGAAAAATTATTATAAATTTATCTTGGGAGTATTTATTTTTAACATACTTAGTCTAAATAAGCCTAAATATATTTTTTATTTTTCCATTAGATATAACCTTTTATGAATAATTGAAAAAGTAGTATTAAAATATTAATCCTATTATTTATAATAATTTTTTTATAATACATATAATTTGAAGTTTATTTACTATATAATTTATATAAATAAATATAAGATCATTTGGTGGTAGAAAAAGATATTTTCACAAAAAATGTTTATTTAAGAGAATTTTTTAATGGAATAATGTCTATCCAATTGAATTAATTAAAAACATATTTAATGATGAATGATTTAAAAAAAATTATAAATTATATATATATATTAATAGATGAATTTTAATTTATATAATGATGACTACTGGTCATATAGTTAATATAATACAACATTATACTAGAAAAATGTGTTTCTTGAAAACCCATTTTTGACAAGATTAATGAGTTATCATTTATATTAAATTTTTTAAATTATATTAATTAAATTTTATAGGTTGGTTTACACATTTTTTATCTGAATTATTAAATTTATTTAATACATTAAGATTATGTTTTTTTATAATGAACATAAAAAAGTACAGGTAATTACCACGGTTAATGTTAAAACTGGTTTACTGGGGGATAATCTATAATTTTAAGGGTCCCGAGTACCTATAAAATTAATAGAAAAATATTATTTGGTTAGATTTTAAAAAAATCCTTGTATCCATTTAATATGATCCATTTTTTATCTATATATCCATGAATGTGACACAATATTATTGAAAACAATAAAAAATTACAATTGTGTCGGTCTCTTCAATTTTAAGAGGGAACATACTCCCTTAATTATTCACAAATCTAAATACAATTTTCATAAATAAAAATACCAAAATATATCTCCAAAATCCTTTTCCACATTCTATCTGTGATTGTCTTCCCAAAATACCATCCCTAGGGTCCTTAATAAGAGATACCAAGGAGTATTCTCTAAGAGAATGTAATCGTCTACATCGAGCTATTTCTTTTTTACTTGATATTTTACCAACATAAATTTTTTATTAAAAAATAAAATATAATAATAATACAATTTATCATATAATTAGATGTTATTATGTTTATTTAATAATATTTATCAGTATACTTCTCAATGAAATGGGGAGTAAACCAATCGCTCTTGTTTATGGAAGACTACTACCTTGTGAACAAATGTAATTTGTTTTCCATCACTGAAAAAAATGGACAGTAATATTGATGAAAATAAGGAATATGTATGATAAATATGAAATGATATTCATTCTTACAAATTAATATATCATCCACTTCCTTACACTTTCACTCATTAATGGAATGATTTTGTTGTGGGTTCATATGTAAGACCTACCATCTGCACGAAGTGATGCGATTAAATTTCTTTTTCCAACATCAATGAATAATTATAAAAGTGATTGTAATTATTGAATATTATATTTTTAACGTTAATATAATTATTGAGATGATGGATCTATATAGTATTCACAATAAATGAAAATTTCACAGAAAAACACACATTAAAAAAGAAATTAACCACCAAATCAACGGTAATAATGAAATACTATTTAAAAACAGGTGGTATGATATTATAATAGGTTCATATATGATATTATATATATTTATATATTTTTTTTATAAATTATAATTTGATTAAAACCATTATACATGAGGTTGAATTAATTTCAAATAATTGGAAGAATGAGGTAAGGGATTTCCCCTCAATTTACATTCCATTGTGACATATTTTTTATAATGAACATATTGAAATGTATATCATGTATATGCTAAAGATTTGATATATTTTACATGAATAAATATATATTCATGATTTTTAATGTTTAAATTCAAGTCAATTCTTTTAAGTGGTAATAATTTTAACGTTTCCAACGAGGTATGTATCTATTTTATCATCTTATGTTCTTTTGGGTTTGATTTTATTTTCAATGAAGGAATCGTATCATTTATCCTTCATAATCTCTAATAATATTATTATCCAGGGGATATTTATTGAGTATCTATATTTAATTAAATCTTTTAACCTCCATGGTTCCTTAATCAAGGAATTAAATGTTTAGAAAAAAAATTATTTTAATTATCATTTATTTGGCTATATTTTTCATCAATATCCATATTTTTCAGAATTAGATTATAAAATTCCTTTTAATTACTAAAATAAATTACTAGGGACTATTTATTTTATAATTTAATTTTAAAAAGGGTTGAATTGAGTTTTTATACTATTTTATAAAGGGTAAATTTTTTTCATTAATTACAAAAAGTCTAATAGAATGTTTTTTAACATATACGGTAATAACAAACATCCCCACGATTGTAAATATTTTTAGCAATTTATATTTTTCTAAAAATTTTAAATAGTTTTAAAGAGAAAAATATTAAATTAAATCTTACTTTAATATTCCCATTCAACATTATTTATTTATCCAAGTGACATTATTTTGTTATAAAAACAAGATTTATGATGAATCCATGATCAACACTTATCAGTTATTAATTTGTTGTTCATCCTATTTCTCATGAGAAATTAAATTTATTGCGATAATTTGAAATTAAATTTAAATTAAATATCCATATTATTTATCATTAATATTTTTATTTCATAAACCATATATCATGTATACACACAAAATTTTACTTTTAAACTTATTTGATTGACTTGGTAAATATTGATATTTCGTATTCTTTATTCAGTATAGATCCATATTGATGAGGAATATTTTTTCATGAATTAAAATATTCATTTGATATATGAGGAATGATTTGGACATTCAATGATGGGTAGGGACTAAAATTATATATCCCATTGATGAATCAGAAGTCCCATGAGACAAATCAATTGGCCAAATTAAAGGGTTTTTACTCATAATATTAAACTATCTTGGTGAATGATCTTGAAGGTATAGATATCCTGATGTATAATATCATGAAAAAAATATTAATAATTTACTTCATTATTAATTTATTTATTATTACCCATTAGATTATTATATTGATACTATTCATGGATGCATTTCATGCCCATGTAATTGATTAAATTCCATGTGTTTTCAGTTATCTACCTTTCCATATTGATTTTTCATTATCTTTCCATGATAAATTCAACTGTATGTAAACCTTATTGAGAATTTTAGTTCACCTATATTTTTTTCCTTTCCCTAGGATGTGAATAATATTTCATTGAATAAGCTTAGGGATGATTAATTTTTTCCATTAATATATTTTATATTTTACACCCAATGTAAAATGTGTATAATGTATATATCTTGTTCTATAAGAATACTAGAATAATTGGTCCTTGGGGATTTGAACCCCTTTATATATGAAAATAAAATTAATTAGAAACTAACTATGGTTTACTGGATTTGGGGTTGTTACATTTTTTATTAGAGAAAGATTAGTAGAATGTAATGACTCGAATTTTTCTCCAATTTTTTTAATAAGTTAATTTAGAAAATTCAGAAACCAAGTGCTGAGATGGCATGAAATACTATGGCCTATTGTACCCAAAATAAATCATTGAATAATTTTCAATTTTTAATTAAAAGCATTTAGGAGGCTATGTTTGAACATTAACATATTTTAAACGAGTGCTAGATCAAAATCTGAGGGCAGCATCGCATCTGGAACAACGAATTTACATTATATGGGGCCAAACCTTGACCAATGTGGGTCTAGGGTAAATGATAGTTTTTGGATGGATCTTTCCTTAAAATATTTTTAATAAAAATATTTTCACCGTAAATGTTCTTTGATGTTACACAACAACACAACATTATTGTGACACAACGACTTGGTGATGCTACAACACAACGACACAGTAATGCTGAAACACATTAACACTAAAACATGTATTCCTTATTTAACCATTTTTAGGGATTTTGGATGAGAATTATTGATCCTTACCTATGAGCATTGTAGGAGGTACTTTGCAATTTCCTATCATCAGCGAACATTGGATGATGATGATATGAGTATAGAGGATCAACGATATGATATATCGTGACAACTCTCAATAGATCTCAAACAAAAATTGAAACCTGACACCAACTGATCCAAAATATACTAGGGGGTTTATTTCTAAGTGATTTTCTTTCCTGTTATTTCTTTCAAATGATGAATGTGGATCAACCGCTGAACATGTTGATCCGCAGGTTGGTCATTCTTACCGAATGGGTGTTCTGATGTGGGTTTTAATTCAGGAATGATTCATGCTTATATTTGATGTTGTTTTACCCACTCTTCATCAATTATAATGTGTATGGATCGTGGACAATATGAACAAGACCTAGATCTATCAGATATGGGTGTTCTAGTGCTTTTTCTTTTCCCTTATTCTCATTCTCCTCATTCTTAGTTGTGTGCAACGATCCAGAGTGAGATCCGGGATGACAGCTATGTGATGTGGCTCCAGGCTTTCCCTATGGATCATGTTGATAAGAGGCCACTAGTGGAGCATCTGGTGGTGGGGGAAGCATCGGTTTGGTGGCAAAAATAGTAAGGTGGATGGCCGCTGGCATGGTGGATGGTGGGGGCAGCGAACCATGTTCCAGTGGGACTACGATGGTGGGAAGAACCGTGGGTTAGACCAGTGGGTCAGTTCAGACTTGTAGGTCAGGTCAGACTTGGTAGTCAGGTTGTCAGACATCAGGTTAGATCAGGTGGGGTCATCTAGACTAGTTCATACTGTACACAAACCCTATCGAACACTTTTTACTTAAATGGCCATGAAATCCAAACTGTATGTATGTTTGACGAGCTGTTGGAAGAGTTGGGAGCCTCATGAATAAGAGGTCCTTTTGAGATACTCTTATTGAGTTTTTTTATATGTTGAAATATGAAAATTGGTTTGATGAGTAGGATATTCTAGAATAATCACATTACGTGCAGAACCCTATGGTTGGTTGTGATGTGGAGACTATGTGACTTTGATTCTATGTGACTTACTGAGACTATGTGTCTTATCTGGACTGGGTGTGTCATTAGAACTAAGTGTCTCATCAGAACTAAGTGTCTCATCGGGACTAAGTGTCTCATTGGTACTGTGTGTCTAATCGATTCTGGGTGTTTTTTGGACTATGTCCGAAAATATTTCTTTTAGTGTCATAGACTTATACATGTGTGAGGTGACAATACATCAGGCATACCTTTATGTTGTGGCATTTCCTTTTTCGTTTTGGGGTGACCTATTGAGTACTGTTTTACTCACCCCTGAACATGCTTTTCCCACATGTGTCGTATCTTGTGAAGACGACCGATAATTTAATGGAGTCTTACATGTGCCAGGAGAAAGTGTCACTTAGAGAGATTAGGGAGAAAAAGAGAGCTTCTATCCTTTCTGAAAGTGGACCTCCACCTACCATTCATGTTGGGGTTTATGGCGATGATCTCCAGAAACTTGTGTACTTTCCCGTGTTCAGCTTCCCTTTTTGATGGGATTGTACATAAGGCCAATTTAATTTTTTTAATTTACTTCCTGCTATACCATGTAGTTGGTTTTAGTGTTTTTGGCATGGTTTTCAGTGGTTTCTTTTCTAGTCATGTGCATGTGTACATGTACATTAGAAATGGCCTCCCATTTGTGAGATATGCCTACTCGGTGGTAGTCGCCAACCCCTGGACCATTGGAGGTGGGATTGTGGTAGTCACAGTATGGCCCCCACTAGGATGAATCATGATAGAGTGGTATAAGAATGAAGTTTTGGTTCCACATTGGAACTATTATTCTCTAAGATTGGTTTGGGGAAACCATGTTATGTTTTTTGAGTTCGGATTTCATGCTAGGGACTCTAGTGTTGGTGCGGCAGTTGATGCATCCATAGAACATGATTCTAGAAACCTAATTTGTTAATCGATACATGAAAAAACTGGTTTTAGGGAAAAAATGGTACATGCACCATATATGATTTTTGAGTGTGTCATCATTTTTTCCTTGATACAACTAACTAGGTGTACTATATTGACCGTGGTTCATGTCAATCTGTTTCAGAATGCCTCCACACCGACAGCCAGCTAGGATTCCATTTCTTGACCATGTGGAAAGTATTCTTATTGGCGAGGCAACAATATAGGGAGTAGTATCAGAGATATTCCCACTGGGTGGTGTACCAGTGATTCCATAACCCATCGGTCAATAGATATTACCAGCACTACCAGTAGAGGCTGCACACATGCTTAGTGCGTTACATGATTTCCAGTGGTAGATACCTCCCATGTTCATGGGTGATACTGACACACTATAGCTAAGGATTGGCTAGAGGTAGTCACACACATCTTCCACCATGTGGGGACATCTCCTGAATAGATGGAAGTCCTAGCCATAAGCCTTCTTGAGGGATCATTAGGATAATGGTGGAGTTTAGTAATCTAGACACATAAAGAGGTGAACCTATCATGGGAAGACTTGAATGACTATTCCAAGAGTATTTATTCCCTAATACATTATGATTAGTGCGTATTCAAAATCTCTTGAATCGTTAAGAGGGATACCATATGGTAGAAGAGTACTCGATGAGATTTATAGACTCATATCACTACTCCACATATATGTTGCGAGACCCATTCTTCAGGTCTCAGACCTTAAAGAAGGGGATACACTCGGAGGTCAAGGAATTGATGATATCCATTAGGATTCTGACTTAGGCTAAGGTTTTTGAGTGAGCTATGTTTATGGAGAGATTTCAAATGGAGTAGGCATTTGCAGTGAGATTATCAGCAGACACCAGGCAGCCGAATCATTGTGAGTAGGTAGCTGAAAAAAAAACACTGGTACCCAAGTGGGTTAAGAACTATTAAGGGAGACCATAGGACACCTGTTTGTTAGTATGAGGCTCCCAGGGTATGGGGAATTAGCTAAAGTACAGGTTGTGCTATACGTTCCACGGTCAGGGACACATGGCTTGTGATTGTCTGACACGCCTCATGGATGATCAGCAGAAGATAGAGGGAATTTTGGGGTAGATATAGAGTTTTCTATCTGGGTGGGACACCAAGTGGTTGATGTGGAATTGTAGTTGGTATCGAAACATGTTTTGGGAGGAGGTCCAGGGTACTAAAACAACCACTAGCTGGTCCACTATGGGATCCTAGAGCTGGTGGATAGGAGAGGGCCCAACTTCTGGCAATAAAGGCTTATAATCTTGATTCTCCGGAGATGATTAGAGGTACGATCATTGCCTTCTCCAACATAGTTACAGTTCTTATATTCATTGGTTCTAGTCACTCTTTCCTTCCCAGAGACCTCGTTTGGAGCTCAATGATTTTGGTGTAGAAATGGGCTCGATCCTCAGGTTTAGAAACTCTTACAGGAGGGGATTAGATGATTAAAAACATGTGCCAATAGTGTGATATTATTCATGGAGGCGAGAACATTGGATGGGATCTCCTAGTAGAGGCATTTATTCCTTATGACGTCATTCTGGGTAGGGACTAGTTATCCACATTCTATGGTTAGATTAACTATTCTAGGCATAGAGTGTGGATTGTCCATGAATATGGGACCTGGTTTTCCTTTAACGAAGAAAATGATGTTCATAAAGAACATGATGGACTTTTTTAGAGGAGGTGAAATATTATTACTCATAATTTTCCTAGTCTTACCCTCAGTGAATTAGATGAGATGAGTCCTTGATTTTCTACAGTGGTGGTTGAATATGAGAACGTATACCCTAAGGATGATTCATGATTAACTTATTGCATGGAGGTTGACATATGTATTGATCTATACCCTAAGATGAAAAAAATATCCATGTCAGAATATTGGATGGCTCCCACGGAGCTTTGTGAGTTGAGGGTATAACTAGATGATTTTCTGAGGAAGGGCTTTGTGTGGTCCAATGTTTTACCCTAGGAGCCCCACTATTGTTTTCCAAGAAGTTAGATGGGATCTGGAGGGTGTGTGTGGACTAACGACTTTGGAATTAGGTGATCGTGAAGCAATATTATCCAATATCAATAATTTATGACCTCTTCAATCAGGTTAAGGGAACGAGTTGGTTCTAGAAGATAGACCTCGGGTCTGGCTATCATCATCTTCATGTACAAGATGATGATATACGGAGGAGAACCTTCATATATCAGTATGGCCTCTATAAGTACTTGGTTATGCCGCTCGGTGTGACCAAAAATCTGGAATTATTCATGGGACTCATGAATAGGATCTTTCAACCTTACCATGACCAGTTCAACTTGGTCATCATTGATGAAATTTTGTTGTACTTGGCATTCAATGAGGAACACACAATACACTTGATGATGGTCCTAGACACACTCAAAGAGCACCAAATTTATGGGAAGCTATTGAAGTGTCAGTTAGGGATTAAAGAGGACCATTTTCTAAGAAACATCATTTTAGATGCTTTATTTTTAGTGGATATAATGAAGATAGGGGTGGTTCTTTCATGGGGGTCACCCAAGAGTGTTATTGATGTGATGCATTTCTTGGGGATTTCTAGGTACTATAGGCCATTTTTTCCTGACCTTTATATGATAGAATCACCACTAAATTCATTGACATGTATGGGAAACCATTAATATGATGGAGGAGTGCTAGAGGTTCTTTAAAGAGATAAGGAAGATGCTTACAAGTTCCACCATCATGAGACTACTAGAGGAGGGCGTCAGGTATGTAGTGTTCTGCGATGCATCTAGTACTAGAATGGGTTGTTTCCTGATGCATGGAAAAGTGGTGTTTTAATATAATTAAAGAAAGTTTATAAAAATGAGTAGAACTACATGACTAATGATATTGAGCTAGTAACAGTGGTCTTCACATTGAAGATATGGAAGCACTCTTTGATGGGTGAATAGTTTATAGTCTACTCCAACAAGAAAAGTCTCAAGTATATCATCTCTCAAAAAGACCTAAACTTGAGACAGAGGTGGTGGATAGATTTCCCCCAATATTATGACATTGAGATTGAATATACTATTGTTAATCAAAATATGGTGGAAGACATGCTCTGTAGGAGACCTCGCTTGCAGTTTCTGAGAGAGGTGTCAGAGTAGTTAGCCATAATGCAGATATCCATTAGGGATGGTAATGGAGAAGCTTCCCATCGGTAGACGGTTGTAACTACTCCCCTTGTAAATTAATTTAGGGAGGATCATTTTAGGTATTTCGATAGTGAGACCATACGTGTTCAGTTATATATAGGGAAAGCCCCTGATTGATATTTGTTAGGCGGGGAGCACATCGTCTTTTTCAAAGGATGAACCACTGTACAAGTAGCATTACAAGATTAGGTTCTTAGACAGATTTTGTAACACCCCAAGCTTCTACGGTACGCTTATCGTTGAATAATACCGTAGTGTGTGATGTACGAAAATTCGAGTTCTAACACACACCACAACCAATCAAACTAGCCGTTATGAATAGTAATACCTATTTTTGAAGTTTTATAAATTTTATCATTCAAAATGGACTCCATTTTTTGGATTCGGAATATAGAAATTAGCTTTGGGTGGATTTTTTGGTATTTTTCTGAAAACATTTAATTTTTGATGAATAGTGAAAAAACACAGAGTTATTGTTTAAAACCGAATTTTTATAATTATTTATTTTATTTAAATTTATTTTAGGTCAAAATATATATATAATACCTATATAAGTTCAATTTAATTAATTGGAGTCAGTTTATACTAATTTTAGATATATAAAAATTTTATCGAATTTTTCACTGTCTTTTACCCATCTTCTAGAAGAATTTTCAAATTCACATAAAACATAATTTCACCGCCTCTGTGAGTGGAATTTTAAAAATATGAGATACACGGTTAATATTAAAGGTGAAAATGTGGTTCAATAAGATAATTTTTTTTTATGAAAAGTATCTTTTTACTTTTATTTACCACAGTTAAATGTGAATAGTGTAATTAAGGGTAAAAATGATATTATTATTAAACTATCACATGTCCTAATTCTTTTGGATAAGTATAATTCAACCAAAAACAACCTTAGGAATAAAATATTAACATCTTTGGTCCACTTGTATTAGATTAGGAAATTTATTATTATTTAATTCAAAGAAGAGTTAAAAGAGTTAAAATCAAAGTTTAATAATTAAAACAATTTTAATATAGGGTTATAAAAAATATAAATTCGATTATAAATATTATATGGAAATATAAAAAGATTTCCTATATAATGGTATTATATTTATAATTTTAGACATTAAATAATTTAATTTATTTATGACACAATGGTGATGTAGGAATTACCTCATTAAAGAAATATTAAAATAATTGATATTATAAATATCCAAATAAATTTAATTTGAGACATTAATGAATTAAAATAATTTTAAAGGTTAATATTACAAGTTAGGATTGATTAAATAAATTTATTTTGAATTAATAAAGTTGTTATAACTTTAACAAAAATAAATTATTAAATAGAGTCAAAATTGACATAATGGAGTATTTAAAATAAATATTATATTATAAATTGATTTTCTATTCCTAAAAATATAATGTTTGGAAAAATTACTTATTTAAGGTTATATATATTAATAATGAACCACTTGGGGTTCACTTATATTGTTAATGTAAGTTTATTAACCATATAATATAAAAATACAAAGAGACATGGTAAATGTTAAACTATTTAACTAAGAGTTAAATATAAATGATAAGGTTAATATAGTGACCCAAACCAGTCTAAAATCTATTGGTTGAAAGGATGTCGACCCATCCCCACCTTGGCCTCAAAATAAGTCACTTTTTAGCCATTATAAACCGAATGTTTTTTTATTATAAAATAATACTTCTCGCTTTTCCTAAGGTGCCCCTCACCCCTCTTATAAAAGGTCACTCCCCCTTCTCTCTATTTCGTACCTTCAAAGCCTTTTAGTTCAGAAAAAACCTACCCAAATATCCTCTAAACTTCCCTCACTTAAACCTAGAGGCCTTAGTTTGATCATAAAGCCATCCTAAGGATCCATTTTAATCAAATCAAAAGGAAGAACCCGAAGAAGGGTTAATGTTTTCATCACCCTCTTTCAAGTTCCTTTCTTCTTGAAATTCCTTTTTCATTGTTGTTTCCAGTATAAAATAATAAATATAGTATCTTATATATATTGTGATGTTATTATAAATATGGTAAAACCATATTCAGTATTCTTTCCATCCTTTGAATGACATGTTACCATTTGTGCGTAGGTACGGCTTACCATCTCCACGTCGTGGTGTAATTGTTATTCGAAACATTATTATTTGGATGGGTATGATAATTATGTGTAATTGAAGTAAATAATAAATATAACATTATAATGATTCCTTATATATGATATACCATCCAATTATATATTATTTTAATATCAAAAGAATGATATTGTTGCTCGTATGTACTTACGGATTACCGTCTCCATGAACATGATGAGATTCATTCCCCATCGTATCCATTAAAGTATAATTCTCATTTGATGATTAAAAATAATGTTTAAGGACTTGATATCATTCTAGATATGAATAAGATATGACCTATCTGTAAAAAACCTGTCTTATATAACAAAACATATAAAAGAAAACGAGTAAGTTAAAACCTGAAACGATAATAATACTAAGATATTATTAACAAAGCAATGTTATTAGATCATATATGATATCATATTAATGTATATGATTCTTTTATAATTTAATAACAATTATTTCACCCTTATACAGGAGGTTAAACTACCCTCGACCAAGGAAAAGTACAAGGTAAGGGTTTATTTCACAATCTCTTCATTATCCAAGGTTGTTTATACGTATTTATCTACTCGGACCTCTTTATCATCCACATCCATGTTTCATAAAAATTTATTTCAAAGCATTATTACTATTTTATAAACTATGGTTTCAAGTCATTTATACCCTTGTTTTACTTTTTATAAGATTTTTATAAATGAATCTTTTTATCGTTTTCGAAACAAGGTCCTTTTTAACCTTTTCAAGAAAATTAAGGTAAGAATGTATTTTTTTAACTTATATGGCAGGTGTGGTTATTTTAGACCATTATAAAATTGTTGAATCTTCCCTTAAAATAATATAAGAATATTTTCAAAGTAAATGTTTTCTTTAATAATTATGTGACTTTCAAATGATTTTAAAAAAAATATTTCTCTCAAATAGTTTTGATTTCATCTATGCCAACATCCTTTGATGGACTTTAAGATTATTTGAAGTTGATTTATTATGATATATAACTTCAATATTTTTTGAAGGTTTTGTGATATGTTTTACTAAGTTTGTGTTATTTTTATACCATTTATGGTTTATGGAGAAAGTATTGACATTTCGTACGCTAGTTTTAATACAAATGTCTATGTTAAGTTTAAACCTGTTCATATGAGGAATACATTGGACTTAGTAAGTGACGAGTGGAGCCCTCTATATCTCCTTGATGCATCGGTAGGTCTCATGAGAAAAACTAGTGTCTTGGAACAAGTCCTTGACAAAATCTTATTTGTAGCCTTTTCACAAGGCCTTGACTATGTGGTTATGATAGTCTGTAATTATGCATTCAATCATTATGAAAGTGGTTATTGATATTGAATGTGATTATTAGACTAGTAGAATATCCATGTGAATATGTAAATGGAATTATTTCATTTTTTTTCTGCCATATTATGCTGAATTTCAAGGTTGAAAGGATTTTGTTTTAGTTATACAATGCCTTAAATTTTTATGCTTATTTATGAAAGTTTCCTCTATATTGTTATCCTTACTGAGCATCTGAGCTCACCCTTTTATATGTTTTGTTTTTCCCAGGATGTGAAGAAGTATTTTATGACTTACCTGTAGGGATAGTCTGAGGGTATATGAGTCCGGATTATGGAGACTATATTGTGGTTGTTTTTCACTTAATGATGTAATGCATGATTTGTGAGTGTAGCTAGTGTTTCCAAGGCTACTAGACTAATCGGTCATTCGAGACTTGATCTCTTGTGATCATACCAATGTTATGTAATAATGCACCGACTCTAGGTAACTGGGGTCGGGGCATTACAGTTGGTATCATAGGAAGTTTAGTACAAACCATGGAATCTAGATTTAGATAAACTCTGATTAGAACACATAGACCTAAGATGGACTTTGAGGATTAGTATAGATGAACTTCCTAGAATTTGGGTATTGTAGTATTTTGTGAGTTTTCCAAGAAATACTTCCATGTATGGATACGAGCAGGTAGAGGCGGATCTTGCAAAGATGTACCTAGGGGTAAAACCTGAAAACACCGCTTAGAGATAGACTCGAATGGAAAATGGTGTGCGAAAACATGCCTTACTACACTCTTAGTTATGATACTCCCGAGGGATATGGTTAGTAAAAATCTCATTTTATTTAAATACCATTATGAAAGGTTATGAGTATATACTTTCTCAAAGAAAACATTTTTATAATTATGGATTATATCCATACACTGTTCAATTCATGTTATTTGTTTTTTACAAGTTTGGATTTACGTATTGCGATTCATAAACTAATCTAGTGTATTCCAATGTTTAGAAATGGCGCATAGTGGAAGGAATGGAAACAATATCAATGTATGCATTCCATGTATAGATTTCCCTCTTGCTCAAGATAATTATATTGGATCTGGTGATGCAACTAGTGCTGATCAGCTAATCACCATACTAGGACAACTAACTCAGGTTATGAATAATAACCTTACCCGTATGGAGCACCAAGATCCACAGCATGGAGGATTAATGTTATATCTCATTATGAGGCAAAAACCACCGAAATTAAATGGGAGTTCAAATCCATTAGTATCTGAGAAATAGATAAATTCCTTAGAGAAAATATTCCATGCCATGAGGAGTAGTGAAAGGGAAAAAGTTATCATGGATGTTTTCCGCCTCACTGGATATGGTGACCAATGGTTACCATTGATTCAAAAAACAAAAGAGGATGATGAAGTATCAAATATGGAATGGAGGGAGTTCAAAGATATTTTCTTAAAAAAATACTTTCTTCGTGACCATCGAACAGATATGGAAAGGAAATTTCTGAGTCTGAGACACAAGGAGGATGAGAATGTCACAGAGTATTAGGCTATCTTTACAAGGTTAGCGAGGTATGCAGTAGATTATATACGTAACCCAAGATGTAAGATTCATCATTTATTTTATGGGTTAAAACCATTTCTCTGTCAAGCATTAGTCTCACAATCCTTCTTATCGTATGAATATATTGCCTCATGTGATATCAAGATAGAAAAAGAATTCTCTAGGTCTTGTGACTTTAAAGCAATGTAAGAGAAGAAGAGATCTTCTGATCACTATGGGAATTGAAATAAGGGGAAGAAGGGAAAATTTTAATATCCATCCTGTAGTAAATTTGGGAAGAAAGACCCTGTCACTTTCTTGAAAGGAATGGGAGTCTGTTACAAGTGTGGTGAAAAAGGCCACGAAGCTCATGATTACAAGGGGAAGAAAGAAGCTACTGATGTTAAATGCTATAATATCAGAGAGATGGGATATTATGCAAATGAATTTCCTAAGATTTAGGTGTACATACATCAGAAAAGGACAAGGGATCATTGCCCAGCTTATGCAATCACTACTGTTGAGGTAGATGCTCCGAAAGACAAGGTAGATGGTAATTTAATGGTTTCCTCAAGTTTAGCCAATGCTTTATTTGATTCTGGATCATCGCATTGTTTCATATCCACTTAGTTTTCTATGAAAATTAGATATTTACAATTTGAATTAACAAGGGAGTTTCCAGTTAAAACTCTTAAGGGATGTATCATTGTAACAAAATTTTGTGAATTAGTCCTCATTAGACCACATAAATGTTCTTTATCTATTGATATCATCTCCATACCCATGATTGAATTTGATATAATCATTGGTATGGATTGGCTTTCGGACCATGATGAAAAAATTTATTGTAAGAAGAAGGAGGTTACTATTTTTGATGACGATGATAAAGAACACCTTATCATTTGAGCAGAATCGTCACCACCTAATTCTTATCTAGATCCACCCCGAGTAGCTCAACTAAATTCAATGATTGTGGAAGAAGAGAATGAAATAGTTGTGGGTGAGGAAATAAATATTCAAATAGAGGATGTACCTATTATAAAAGAATATGTATATGTGTTTCTGAAATATTTACCTGGACATCCTCCAGAATGAAAATTGAGTTTTGCATTGATTTAATTCCCGGTTCAAGGCCTATATCGATGTCCCCTTATAGAATGGCCACTGTTGAATTAGTTTACCTAAAGAAAATACTAGAGGAATTGAGTAATAAGTTATTTATTCTCCCTAGTGTTTCTCCATGGGGATCCCCTTTCCTTTTTGTTAAGAAGAAAGATGGATCTATGTGGTTATGTATAGACTACAGGGAAATCATTGCTATAACAATAAAGAACAATTATCTGCTACCTTATATTGATGATTTATATGCAAAACTACGTGGAGCTCAATACTTTTCATAGATTGACCTTCGATCTGGATACCATCAGTTGTGTGTGATGAAGGAAGACATTCCGAAGACAGCATTTCGAACTAGGTATGAGCATTATGAGTTTTCAGTAATACCTTTTGGATTGAATAATGCACCATCTATATTCAGGGATATAATGAACAGAGTTTTCAATGGATATCTTGATGATTTTTTAGTGGTATTTATTGATGATATCTTGGTATACTCCAAAATCTATGAAGATCATGAAAATTACTTGCGCATTATCCTGAAGACTCTTAGAAGACATGAATTATATGGGAAGTTTAGTTAGTGTGAATTATGGCTTTAAGAGATTTATTTTATTGGCCATATTGTCTCTAAGGATGGAATCTCTTTTGATCCTTCTAAGACAAGAGAAATCCAAGAATGGCTAGCACCAACGAGTATAACCAAGGTATGCAGTTTTATCCGTTTAGCATGTTATTATCAGCGTTTTATCCAGAACTTTTCCCGATTGGATAACCCATTAAAAAGCCCACACGTAAAGGGGTTAAATTTATTTGGAAAAAAGAGTGTGAATAATGTTTTGAAGAACTGAGGAGAATATTAGTCTGTGCTCCTATATTGACTCTACCATCGGAGAATGATGGGTTTGTTATTTATAGTTATGCTTCAAAGAAAGGACTTGGTTGTGTCCTTATGCAGAATGATAAGGTTATTTCCTATGCATCACGATAGCTTAATATTCATAAGACAAACTATCCTACACATGATCTTGAGATAGCTGCTGTAATATTTTCATTGATGATATGAAGACATTATCTCTATGGTGAAAATTGTGAGATATACACCGATCAGAAGAGTTTGAAGTATATTTTCTCACAAAAATAACTCAACATGAGGTAAAGGAGATGGCTTGAACTACTCAAGGATTATTATTTCATGATAAACTACCACTCAGGGAAGGAAAATAAGGTGGCAGATGATTTGAGCATAAATGATCATGGAGTTTTGAACAAAATGAGAGTTGAAAGGGATCCAATTTTCATGGATCTAGTAAAGTTGGATATGGGAATAACCATCGAAGGTGAAACATCAATACTATTTCAAATGGTTATCAAAACGTCTTTACTAGAAAGGATAAAGAGTTCTTAGACCGATGATGAATAATTTCAAAAGAAGATTAAAGCTGTGAATGATGGGATATTGAATGACTTTGTGTGTGAAGATGGAATTTTGAAATTTGGGAAGAGACTTTATTTTCTTGATATACCTGATCTAAAAATGGAGTTTTTGGACGATGATCACAATTCCAATTTTTCTATACACCTTGGGAGCACCAAAATGTATAGATATTTGATGGAACATTTTTGGTGGGACAACATGAAGATGGAGATTGCTGATTTTGTGTCAAGATGTATTGTTTTTCAATAAGTGAAAGCTGGAATGAAATAGCCTGGAGGATTCACGAAACCTCTTCCCATACCAGAATGGAAATGGGATAATATCATGATGTACTTTTTTATGGGTCTACCAAAGACTCCTAGAAGGAACGATGAAATATTGGTCATTGTTGATTTTCTTACCAAGTCAACACATTTTCTTGATATAAGAGAAGATCTACCTCTTGAACGTTTAGCAAGACTATATATTAATGATGTTCTGGGACTTCATGGATTACCCCTATCAATTGTTTCTGATCCTGATCCCCATTTTACTTCAATATTCTGGATGAGTCATCAAATGGATTTGGATAATGAACTTCGTTTGAGCACTGCCTACCACCCTCAAATAGATGGACAATTATAACGGACTATTCAAACCTTATAAGACATGTTGAGATTCTTCTCACTTGTCTTTTAGGGTATGTGGGATCAATATTTACCTATGGTAGAATTTTCCTATAACAATAGCTTCCATTCAAGAATTCGGATGGCACCATATGAAGTATTATATAGAAAGAGATGTCACACACCAACCTGTTGGGATGATGATGGGGAAAGAAAACTCATAGGCCCAGAACTGGTGGAGGAAATGATGGAAAAGGTTAAGTTAATCCAAAACCACATCAAAGCAGCTCAAAGTAGGCAGAAGAGCTATACCGATAACCGAAGGAAGGATTTGGAATTTTAGGTAGGAGATCATGTTTTCTTGAAGGTATCTCCATGGAAGGGTGTTATACATTTCGGTAAGATGGGTAAATTGAGTCCCAGGTACATCAGACATTTCGAAATTCTAGAATGAATTGGGGATGTAGCTTACCGTTTTGCAATCCAGCCAAGTCTTTCCAAAGTTCACGATGTGTTCCACATATCAGTGTTGAGAAAATACATGCCTGACCCAATGCATGTACTCACCTATGAGGAAGTAGAACTGGAACTTGATCTATCTTATTACAAATAGCCAATCAATATTCTTGATACCACACAACATGTTCTGAGAAAATATATGACCAGTCTGGTAAAAGTTTTATGGAGAAACCATAAGATGGAAGATGCAATGTGGGAACCCTAGGAACTTATGATAAAGAACCACCCGAGTCCTTTTATGCAGTAATATTTTACAAATTTCAACGACTAAATTATTTGAAGGAGGGGAGAATGTAACGGCCCAATCTTCCATGGTACACTACTCTTTGAATAATATAGTAGCTTGTGTTGTACGCAACTTCAAGTTCTAACACACACCACAAGCAATCAAACTAGCCATTAAGAATAGTAATACCCACTTTTTGAAAATTTATAAATTTTATCTTTCAAAATGGACTTCATTTTTGGATTCAGAATATCGAAATTATCTTAGGGAGAATTTTTGGTATTTTTGTGAAAACATTCAATTTTTGATGAATAGTGAAAAAACACAAAGTTATAGTTTAGAACCGAATTTTTATAATTATTTATTTTATTTAAATTTATTCTATGTCAAAATAGATATATAATACCTATATAATTTCAATTTAATTCATTGGAGTCAGTTTATAATAATTTCAGATATATAAAAATTTTATTGAATTTTTCACCGTCTTTTACCCATCTCATAGAAGAATTTTCAAATTCACATAAAACATAATTTTACTGCTTCTGTGAGTGGAATTTTGAAAATCCAAGAGACATAGTTAATATCAAGTAGTAAAATGTGGTTCAATAAGATAAAAATAATTTTTGGTGAATAGTAACTTTTTAATTTTATTTACCACAGTTAAATTTGAATAGGTTAATTAAGGGTAAAAATGAAATTATTATTACCCTAACAGAAGTAATAATTATATTGGACAAGTATAATTCAACCAAAAAAACCTTAGGAAAATAATATGAACCTCTTTGGTCCACTTCGATTAGATTAGGAAATTTATTATTATTTAATTCAAAGAAGAGCTAAAATAGTTAAAATCCATTTTTAATAACTACAACATAATTAATATATGGTTATACAAAAGATAAATTAAATTATATATATTCATTAGAAATATAAAAATATTTCTTACATAATTTTATTTTATGTATAATTTTAGACATTAAATAATTTAATTTATTTATGACACAATGGTGATGCGGTAATTACCTAATTAATGAAATATTAAAATAAATGATATTATAAATATCCAAATAAATGTAATTTGAGACTCTTTATGAATTCCACTAATTTTATATGTCAATATGACATGTTAGTATTGATTTAAAGAATTTATTTTGAATTAATAAAGTTGTTATAACTTTAACAAAAATCAATTATTAAATAGTGTCAAAATTGACATAAAGGAGTATTTAAAACAAATATTATATTATTAACTGATATTCTATTCTTAAAAATCTATGGATCATCCAAATGACTTAGATAATGTTATATATATTAATAATGAAACACTTGGAGTTCTCTTGGCTTGTTATACTATGTTTATTAACCATATAATATAAAAATACAAAGAGACATGGTAAATGTTAAACTATTTAACTAAGAGTTAAATATAACTTATAAGGTTAATATAGTGACCCAAACCAGTATAAAACCTATTGGTTGAAATTATTTCGACCCATACCCACTTTGGCCTCAAAATAAGTCACTTTGGAGCCATTATAAACCGAATATGATTTTATTATAAAATAATATTTCTAGCTTTTCGTAAGGTACCCCTCACCCCTCTTATAAAAGAGAACTCCCCCTTCTCTCTGTTTCATACCTTCATCGCATTTTGGTTTGGCCCACCCATGCCCAAATATCCTCTAAACTTCCCTGAATTAAACATTTAGGCCTTATTTTGATCATAAATCCAACCTAAGAAGCCCTTTTGATCAAATCAAAAGGAAGAACCCGAAGAAGAGGTAATGTTTTCATCACCCACTTTCATGTTCCTTTCTTCTCCCACTTCCTTTTTCATTGTTGTTTCCATTATAAAATAAGAACTCCGGTATCTTCTATATAATGTGATTTTATCATAAATATGGTACAACCATATTCAGTATTCTATCCATCCTTTGAATGACATGTCACCATATGTGCTTACATACAGCTTACTGTCTCCACGTCGCGGTGTAATTGTTATTCAAAACATTATTATTTGGATGTGTATGATAATGTTGTGTAATTAATGTAAATAATAAATATAACAATATAATGATTCTGTATATATGATAAACCATCCAATTATATATTATTTTAATATACAAAGAATGATATTTTCAATCGTGCGGATGTACGGACTACCATCTCCACGAACGTGATGAGATTCATTCCTCATCGTATCCATTCAAGTATAATTCTCACTTGATGATTAAAAATAATATTTAAGGACTTGATATCATTCTGGATATGAATAAGATACAACCTATCCATAAAAAACATGTCTTATCTAACAAAACATATAAAAGGAAATGAGTAAGTTAACACCCGAAACGACGATAATACTAAGATATTATTAACAAAGAAATGTCAAAAGACTAATGATATCATATTAATGTATATGATCCTTTTATAATTTAATAAAAATTATTTCCCCATTATACAGGAGGTTAAACTACCCTCGACTAAGTAAAAGTACAAGGTAAGGGTTTATTTCACAATCTCTTCATTATCTGAGGTTTTTTATACGTAATTATCTACTGGGACCTCTTTATCATCCACATCCCATGTTACTTAAACATTTATTTCAAAACATTCTCAATATTTTATAAACTACGGGTTAAAGTAATTTAGACCCATGTTTTACTTTTTATAATATATTTATAAAGGAATCATTCCGTCATTTTCCAAACAATGTCCTTCTTAACCTTTTCGACAAAATTAAGGTAAGAATGTCTTTTTTTAACTTATACGGTGGGTGCGGTTATTTTCCACCGTTAGGAAAATCATCAAAGCTTCCCTTACAAGATTATAAGAATATATTCAAAGTAAATGTGTTCTTTTATATTAATGTGACTTTCAAATGATTTCAAAAGAAATATATATTTCTCTCAAATAGTTTGGATTTAATCTATGTCAACATCATTTGATGGATTTTAAGCTTGTTTTAAGTTGATTTATTATGATACAAAACTTCCATTTTGTATTGAAGGTTTTGTGATATGTTTGACCGAGGATGTGTTATTTTTATACCATTCATGGTTTATGGAGAATGTATTGACATTTCGTATGCTAGTTTTAATACGAATGTTTATGTTATGTTTAAACCAGTGCATATGAGGAATACGTTGTACTTAGTAAGTGACGGGTGGAGCCCGCTATAGCTCCTCGATGCATTTGTAGGTCTCATGATACAAACTAGTATCTTGGAACAAGGCCTTGAAAAAATATTATTTTTATTCTTGGCACAAGGCCTTGACTATGTGGTTATGATCGTTTGGAATTATGCATTCCATCATTATGCAAGTGATTATTGATATTGCATCTGATTATTTGACTAGTAGAATATCCACGTGAATTAGTAAATGGCATTATATCTTTTTATTTCTGCCATATTATGCTGATGTTCAAGTTGAAAATGATTTTTTAGTTATACATTTCTTTAAATGTTTAATCTTAATTATGAATGTTTTCTGCTATATTGTTATCCTTACTAAGCATCTAAGCTCACCCCTTTCTATGTTTTATTTTTCTCAGGATGTGAAGAAGTATTTTATGACTGACCTGCAGGGATAGTCTGAGGGGATATGAGTGTGGACTATAGAGACTATGTTATTGTATTTTTTTCAATTTATGATTTAATGTATGACTTATGAATGTATCTAGTGTTTCCAAGGCTACTAAACTAATCGGTCGTTCTAGACTTGATCTTTTGTGATCATGCCAATGTTATTTAATAATGCACCGACTCTTGGTAACTGGGGTCAGGGCGTTACATATTTACACATTCACTTTGGAATTGTATTTAAGTGGGGAAATTATGAACCAATATCTTTAATGTTAGTTATGGTCATCGGGGATGAAGATGGTTGTGGGGGAATTCATTTTATGGTGCCTCACTTATCATTAGGTGAAGATAGAGTAGCAGGTTATAGCAGTCTTGACTCATACACTTGAGAAGTAACAGTGGAAATGAGATTAAATATAGATATAATTTGTGATGGGTTTACTACACATTTCTAGGGGACACAATTCCATCCAGGTGACCGTTTACCGAATCACCAAGTTGGCCCACTTCATACCCATCTGGGGGCTGGTTCTGGTAGAGATATTAGGGTACCTCTACATATAAGAGATAGTTTGGGTTCATAGGGTGCCTTCAAATATCGATTCAAACCATGGTGATCACTTAACATCCTGATTGTAGAGGGGATTGTAGGAGGTTTTCAGGAATCAGTTGTGCTTGTACATGACATTTCACCCCCAGATGGATGGCCAGTTAGAGAGGACTATCTAGGTTTTGGAGGACATTCTTGATGGTTTAATCCTCGACATTGGTCATATATGGAATGTCCCCTTCCTCTAGTGGTGTTTTTTACAACAATATATACCTCTTCACCATTAGTATGACACCATTTGAGGTCCTATATGGGAGACCATGCATGTCACCGTTATGATGGTCATATGTAGGGGAGTCAACACTCATGAGTCTAGAGTTGGTATAGAATACCCACGAGAAGGTGAAGATCATCCAGGAGAAGATGAGGACCGCAAAGACCAGACATAAATCATATGCATACAAGAGATAAATTCCCATAGAGTTTAAGAAGGGAGACCATGTGTTCAGTATTACCTCAGCGGGGATTGTAGTGATTTGGTCAGGGTATCAAGTTATCATTGAGATTCGTTGACCCTTTTTAGATTCTGAGTGGAGTTGGAGAGGTGGAGTACCTCTTAGACTTACCACCACAGATGCATGAAGTTCATGATGTCTTTCACGTATCATAGCTGAGGAGGTACACGCATGATCCATCGCACATCATCGAATGTGGCGGGTTGGACATTGATGATGAGGTGACATTTGCGGAGTTCCTGATGGGGATAGAGGATCGACATGACCAGATTCTTCGTAGATGGTCAATTCCTATAGTACGTGTTCATTGGTAGCATATGAATCTCCTAGAGAGAAATTGGGAGTGGGAGGCTTATATTAATGGTTCGTACCCTCATCTTTCTATCGATTTTGCCTTGTTTTGGATTTTGAGGATGTATAGCCCTAATGTGGGAAGAATTTAATGTCTTTAAATTTTATAAAAATTTTATAACATAATAGAGAAAATTATTAGACCAGGTGTTGAGTTGACATTTGATTTCTTGGCCTAGTGTGCTTGGAATAAATTTTTGAATAATGTTATATTTTTAATTAAAAGCACTCGGGAAGATAACTTTGAAATTTAATATCTTTTAAATTGGGACCGAGATTTAAAATCTAAGGGCATGGTTTCATCCCGAAAAATAAATTACCTTAGACAAGGTGTATTCTCGACCAACACGGGTCGAGGGTAATTTTTTTTTGGAATGAATCGTCCTTAAAATATTTTTAATAAAAATATTTTCACCACAACCATTATTTGACGTTACATAATGGAACCGTAGTGCTACAAAGCAATGACTCAGCGACTGTGAAATTCCACAATGTAGTAATGCTGAAACACCTTAACACTAAAACTCGTATTCTGTCCTTAATAGTTATTAGGGATTTATGATGAGAATTATTGATCATTCCCTATGACTGTTGGAGGATGGCCTTGGCGATTTCCTCTTGTTGGCGAATGACAGAAGATGTTGAGATGAGGATCAATGATCGATGAGACGAAAGATCATGAGAAATCTCAATATTTCACCAATAGAAATCGTTCCCAATGCCAACTTATCCATACTCTCATAGGGGGTTTATTTATGAATGATTTTATTCCTTTTTATTTCTTTCAAATGATGAATGAATATCAACCCACGAACAGGTTGATCCATGGGTTGGTAATTCTTGTGGGATTGGTGTTCAGTTGTGGGGTTTGATTCGGGAATTATCCACTCTAATAGTTAATGTTTTTTACCTACCATTATTTAATTCTAACATGGATGGATCAAAGATTACATGAAAAAGGCCCCGATATATCCACATTAGGCATTCTTGTGCTTCATATTTTCCCTAATTTTTGTTATCCTCATTATTCATTGGGAGAAACTATCCGTAGCAGGATCTGAGACGACGATTGTGTGAGTAAGATTCGGCTTTTCCAAGTGGAGCGAGTTGAGAGGAGGCCTCTAGTAGGGAATCCATTGGCCGAGGAAGGATTGAGCAGGTGGTGCGACTGAGCCAGGAAAAATACCACTAATATGATGGCTAGAGGTTGTGGCAGACTGCGGTCTAGTGGGGCCACGACGGTGGGACGACCTACAATAGGGGGCTACAGGTGGTGGTGGAGGAGTCCGTCGCCTCCACGACTAGAAGAAAAAGATCCTTAAGGTGGTGAAACCATGGGTGGAGATGGGAGCTACAGCTTGGGAAGGCCATTGTAGTTCATATTGGTGATGCAAGAAAACAGATGCGTTCACCAGCTGACACGTAGTCCCATAGACCGAGTAGAGAGGAGTTGTCGGCTCGACGACTGGACACATCGACTTAGTGGGGACAAGACAACCACCACATTTGGGTGGACCGAACCACCACCCTCAAGTGGGTTGTGACGGGCCTAACCGGGGTGGGATGGGCCCAACACGCTATGTCAGACTGGATGGTTTAGTCAGACAAGCGGGTCGGGTTAGACTAGTTGGTCGAGTAAAACTGGTGGGTTGGGTCAGACTGACGGGTTAGATTAGATAGGTCTCAGACCCAACTGAAACCTTTTTAGTTAAATGATCATAACATCCAAACTGTAATTCCATTTGACGAGCCATTTACGGTATTGGGAACCTCACGATTAGGTCGTTCTTTTGAGATACTCTAAGTGTTTTTTTGATAAAAGTTGACAGTGAAATTTGGTTTGAGGAGTAGGCTCTCTCGGAATAAGCGCACTACAACCGGAATCCTATGGCTTACAATGGCATGAAGCAAATGTGACTTGAAGACTACATGAATTTTATGATACTTGAATTACTGACACTAAGTGAATTTTTAGGACTGAGTGTCTCATCACGACTAAGTTTCTCATCGGGAATAAGTGCCTAATCAAGACTAAGTGTCTCATCAAGACTATGTGTCTCATCAATACTGGGTTTTTTATAGACAATGCACAATAATATTACTTTTAATGTCATAGAATTATAACTTTGTGACATGGAAATACTTCATGTGCACCTTTCTTTTATGGTATTTCCTTTGTGGTTTCATGGTGACCTACTGAGTACTATTTTAATCACCCTTTCAAGGTCTTTTCCTACATGGGTCGTGTCTTGTGCAAATGACTAATGATTTGACGGTGACCTAGGTGGGCTAGGTCCAGGTGGTTCTTAGTGGGATTAGGAAGATTAGTCGAGCTTATACAGTTTCTAACAGAAGAACTACACCAACCCTTCTAGTAGGGTTTTCTACCAATGAGATTCCAGTGACTTGAGTACAATCTTGTGTTCAGTTTCCCATTTTAGGGGGCTTGTATACCGGTCCGGTTTACCTTTTATACCTTACTTACAGTTGTACCTGGTTATTGGTTTTAGTGTTTTCATTCATGGTTGTCAGTGGTTTCTTTTCTAGTTGTGTGTGTGTTCATGTACTTTGGAAAAAGACTCCCATTTGTGTGATATGCCTACTCGACACTAGTTGCCAACCCTTGGCCAATTTAATGTGGTCTTGGGGTATTAACAATATGGGCCCCACAGGGATGGGTCATGACATATAATCATTGGGAACATGATTTAGGAAAATATATATTATGGAACATTATAATTTGACAGACTTTGAGGATATGTAAAATTATGGAATAAAATACTAATTTTTCGGTATGGTAGAAATTATGTATTTTTTACTGTCAATAAATCTCTATCCAGATACTACATGTGGACATGGTTCTATAAGATTTGTATGTAGGGGTAATAAATCTAAAAATGGTGCATTGGGATTTGACTCAATCGTCAACTGGTATATGATAATGGGCCTTCCTATACACTAGGTTTGACACCATTAAGGGATATTGTGATGATAATTAAGATTTCATTTAAAAAATATTATGAAGTATTTGAAAATATTTTTATGATTTTATGATATTCTTAACAAATCAATGTTTATGATTTAAGGATTAACAATGCATTATATTTTTTATTTATATTAGGTGTTATACCAGATTTAAAATTGTAAATAGTGATTTAAAATTAATAATTTTATGATATAATACAACATATTTAATTATTTAGAAATATTTCATTGATTAATGAATATAATTAAAACTTGTGGTCAATGTAGAAATTTTGTTTCGATCCATCCAATACAGTTGGTATTGGATCTCAGTAGATCATGGGTATATTTTGTAAGATGACTCAGGTTATAACTAATAACATTACCCAAATAGAGAAACCAGTTTTTCTATAACACGATTCCCTTATTTTGTATCACCTCATGCGATATAAGACTTTATCATTTAGTGGGACTGCTATTATAGTGGAAGCTGATTAATATATTTGGTCCCTTGCAAAGAAATTTATGGAATTGAGATACAATGAAAAAGAAAAGGTTTTATTATTATTATATTGTCTCAAGGGAGATTAAGAACAATAGTTGTCATTTTTCCAGAATAATAGGGAATAAAAAAGAAATAGTATGCATGGAATTGAAATCTTTTAATGAAACATTATTTTATAAATATTTCCCTTAATATAAATAGGATGAAATGATGAAAAGGTTCCTAGGATTAAAGTAAAAGGAGAAAGAATGTGTTACATTCTGTGAGGATACCTTTATAATAATATCTAATTATTGAATGGATTATATATGAAATACATAATATAAGATTGACCGTTTCTCTAAAGGGATTAAGAAAATTCTATGAAGGGTGTTGGTTTCAAAAACTTTATCATCATATAATGAATGAGTTTTATGTTCCATCAAATCATAGGAGGAAATTTATAGATTCTATATTTTCAATGGAAATGAAGAGAATAATAGTTCATATTACCAGTATAAAAAATTAAACACATCAAATAATAATAACAAAATGAATCAATTTCCACCATGTGAAAATTCTTTGAAGAATCATTTTGGATAATGTTTGAAGGGCATGATAGTTTGTTACAAGTGTGGTGATAAGGTTCATATTGACAATTAATTCAAGGATAAGAAACAAATAAATGATTTCCAATACCTAAAATATAGATAAATTCAGAATAATTATAATAATTTCCCAATTATCAATTGAATATACTGTATAAGAGGTTGAGGGGAGAAGGAAAAGATTATGTAACTGCTACAACTAAGGTGGAAGTTCCCAATTACATTGTAGTATGTTCTTTAATCATTGAATAATTTTTTTTCCAATTATTTATTTTATTTTATATAATCACACTAATTTATATCATCCATGTTTTTTCCAAAAAAAAATATTCCTCTAACAAAATAAGAAGGTAGTTTCCAGTCAAAACTCATAGAACAAATCTCACCATGACAAGAATGTGTCCGATAATTCTTATTATGACATGTCATCATTATATAATTGATGAAATTATTATCATACCTATGATTTAATTCAATATAATCGTTTTTATGGGGTTACTTAAAAAATATAACGCCACAATTTATTTTAAAGAGATGGAAATTATAATTTGTGGTAAAGATATGAAATTTCATATCATTAGTGTGGTGACCTCATCATTTGTGTCAAGTAATGATACACCATGAGTAGCATTTTTAAATTGTATTCTTATGGAAGAAGATCATTCAATATCCATGTATAGAAAGGGGAATATTCAAATTGAGGATGTTCCTATTGTACACTAATTCATTGATTTATTTCTGGAGGAACAAACATGACACACACTAGAGTTTCAATTTGAGTTTTCCATTGATTAAATCCATGATTCAGGATGTATATAAAATAATCTATATAGAATTACAAATCTAGAATTAGGGGATATGATTAAACAAATATAAAAGTTTTTCAATAAGGGATTTTTCTCCCTATTATTTTAAATTGGGCAAACCATGTTCTTTTCATTAAGAAGAAATATGGATATATGAGGCTATGAATTGACTATGGGAAATAAATACTACTATGATAAATAAAATGTATCTATGACTCACATTAAAGAATTATTTAATCAAATTAAAAGAGCTCAATATTTTTGAAGTATTGTCCTTTATTATTGGTATCGTTAATTGTGAGTAAATAAGGAAGATATTCCAAAGGTAACATTTCTGATGAGGTATAGACATTAAATGATTATAGTAATTCCATCTGGATTGACTATTTCACTATCAGATTTTATGGATACAATGAAAATATTATTCTAGTAATATCATAATAATTTCATGATTGTATTGATTGATGATATCTTAGTTTATTCTAGAATATATGAAGACCATGAGTATTATTTTTCGATGTTTCTCGATAGTTTTAGGAAATAATTCATATATGAGAAATTTAGAAACTCTGAATTATGGATATAGAATGTTTATTTTCTTATATATATTGTCTCCCTAGAAGGAATATCACTTGATTTTATAATAAAGATTGTATTTAATGAATTAAATACACCAAAAAACATAACCGAGTTACATAGTTTCATTGACTGGGTTGGCTACTATTAGTGATTCATTCACATTTTTTATTTACAATTGGATATCCCGTTAACCAAGTTTACACACCAAGGGGTTACGTTCATGCAGATACTAGAATGTGAAGAATGTTTTGAATAATTTAAGATTATATTGGCCAATTCTCCAATTCGGATTATATAATCATGAAATTAAATATTTTTGATATATAGTGATTCTTCGAAGAAGTTACATGTCTATGTCTTTTTGAAAAACAATAAAGCTATTTCATGTGAATCAAGGTAATTAAAGACTCGTGAATAGAAATATCTAACTCGAAATATTGAGTTGGAAGCTCTAATATATGTTTCTAAGATATGATGAAATTATATCAATGGTGAAAGAAGTGAAATATACAGACCATAAGAGCCTAAAGTAAAACATTTCATAAAATAACTAATTATAAAGAAAAGGTGATAGATTGATCTACTCAATGATGAATATTTCACAGTACACTACCACAAAGGTTAGGAAAATATGGTATCAGATTTATTGAATTGGAAATATTCGAGATTTTTGACCCAAATGAAGATTAATATGGATCCAATATTCATAGAGCCATCAATATGGGTATGGGAATTATTATGTAAGGGGAGACATCAGTACTTTTTCAAATGATTGGAAACCCATCTTTATTATCAATTACAAAAAGTTTGGAATATGATGATGATAATTTTCCAAAGTAAATTAACATAATAAATGATGATAAATTGGAATAATTCATTTGTGAAGTTGGCACAATGAAATTTGCATAAGACAATGTTTTCTACCTATAATTGAGATAAAAAGGTTATTTTTGGATAAGGCTCATAGGTTAAATTTTTATATATACCATGGTATCACCAAGATGTATAGGGATTTTCGGGAAAAGTTTTGGTAAAATAAAATGAAGTGGGAAATTTTTTATTATGGATTAATATGCTTGGTTTTCCAATAGGTAAATGCAGAAAGGTAACAACATAAAAGATGTATGAAAAATCTTTCCATTACTATATGGAAATGTGATGGCATTACTATGATCTCCTTCACTAGATTACCTGATAATCCTAGAAAGAATGATATAATATGGGTTATTGTTGATCACCTTACCAAATTTACACATTTCCTCACTACAAGATAAGATTTACCTCTTGAGAGACTTGAAAGGAACTATACTATTTATTTATTAAGACATAATATAACACCTATTTAAATTTTTTATTATCATGATCCACATTTATATCAATATTTTTTAAGATTATTTACAAGGATTAGGTACTGAGATTCATTTATGCATTGACTACCACCCTCAAACTAATGGGTAGTCTGAAAGGGTTATTCAAACATTGGATGATATGTTGAGTTCATGCTCAATTGAAATTCATGGTATGTGGGATAAATATATACCTCTGGTAGATTTTTCAAACAATAATAGTTTCTATTCATGTATTTAAATGACACCATATGTATCAATATATGGAAAGAGATGTAATAATCCATGTTTTTTATCTGAATTTAGTGAAAGGAAATATATAGGCAAGAACATATGGAGGAGGAAAATACAATGGAAAAGACTATTAAGGCTCTTATTAAATCATCACAAATTAGGTAAAAGAGTTATGTCAAAAGGTGTGAGATCATGTTTTCTTGAAATAATATCAATGAAAGGATTCCATAAGGTTTGGTAAGATGGGAAAATTAATCCGCAGGAACATAGGAACCTTGGAAATTTTAAAAGGGATTATAGGTGTGGATTAATTTTTATAAGTTCCACTAATCCTATGTAAATTTCATGATGTGTTCCATATACCATTTTAAGGAAGTACATGTTTGACCCAACACATGTCCTCGCCTCTCAAGAAATAAAATTTGAACCAGATCTATCTTACTATGAAGGTAACATCCATATTCATGACAAAAGAGAGTAAGTATTGAATAATAGAATGACTAAAATGGTAATGATAAATTGGAAAAATCTTAAAACCGGATTTGTAATGTGGGAACTGATGGATTTTAGGAAGAAGAACCCCTTTCATTTGTTTATAAGGTAATATTGATGAAATATTTGGGGAAAAATTATAGGAGGATTGAATGTAACACTAGAACATCAATTGTAATGACCCGACCCCAGTTTCCTGAAGCTGATGCCTTATTTTATTAGATTGGCATATAAACAATGAATATCTATCCTGAAGGATCAAGTAGTTTAGTAGATTTTGAAACAATATACATACATAAGTTCAATATTATTACTGGAAATTAAATACAACATATAACTGTTATTGAGAACATACACAACTATAAGTTTATCCCTATAGGTAATTCATAATAAACTTATTTCATCTCTTGAGAAAATGAAACATAATAAAGGGGTGATTTCAAAGGCTTAGTAAGTGTAAAAAATAAAGGGGTGGATAACAAAAAACATTAGGTGTGGTGAATAATTTAAAACACATGCCTTTAATGAAAAACTTCAACATAATATGGCAGGAATATGAGTTGAGTACATATTGCCACAATAAAATATTATCATGGGTATTATAATAGTTGAATAACCTCATGAAATTTAAATTTTAATCTTTATAATAAGGAAAATTCATATTCTGAACATTTTGAAACATACCGTTATGGATTCGGCTAAGTAATCTAAAGATGATTATGGCTTTAGCCGAAACCATATCTATAAATGGGAATGGGCTTCACCAAGTCAATATCGGTTTGTCTCATGAGACCTACTGATGCATCGAGGGGATATAGTAGGCCCCACCCACCAAATTATACATCCAATTAATTACTCATATTAATGGGGATAATCATAAATAATATATACATACATATTGAAACTAATATATGAAACATAAATAACATTCTCTGAACATAAAGAACAAACCCTAACCATTCAGAGTAAAATGGTGAATGGTTTTAAGATAGAGAATCCAAAATAAAACAAATCATTAACCATTTTATTAAATACGATAGATGATATAATAATGATTAATATAAATAATACACAATAATCTACATGAGTTTTGAAATAGATGAAGATACTTTTATGTAATCATTGAGTAATTCTTGATATAAATACTCTTTTACTTTGAAAAGAAGAGTTCTTTATGAAAAATATTTGAATAAAACCATAAGCGAAGTAATATGGTATTTTCATAATAAAATATTTTATTTTATAAAAGTAATTGTTTCTAAAAATAGACTATATAGTTACCTTGAAAATAGGTAAGAATGTTCGAAATTCCCTTGAATCATGGTTGTATTTCGGGAAGAATTTGGGAATGATCTTTTTAAAACATATAACTCCCCATAAAATAAGGTATGTTTTTTTTGGAACACATATATATAAAATTCACACACAAATTAGGTGGAGTACATTCTAATGAATAATAATTTAATTGAGATATGTAGATATTAAAAGTACCCTGATTGAAAATGGATGTTCGGTTGGAAAACACTTACTAATTTGTAATCATTCAATTTGTATGTCCCTAAATTAGTAATATTCAAATAACACATATAATTCCATGAAAATAAATATATTTATAATATTTTACATCAATGAGTAGTATACATACACCATACACAATTAATATTAGTGAATAAAGAATATCTCACAAAAATGGAAGTGAGATGAGGAAACCCTTAACTTTAGTACGATGGTGTTCCACAATTGATCTTAATGACCAGAATAATAAAATAAAGGTTCATAAATTAAGGATTACAGAACCTCCAATACATTTAATTGATTTATTATAACCTTTAGGTTCATTGATGGTATTTCCTGGGTTAAGAGATTCGATTTAATTATTTTGGGAGCGTTTTCTTCCTCTATTTTCATGACCAGTTTACTTATATTCATGTGTGGATAAACATGTAAAATGAAAATATTTGTACAGAATATATGTTTTTGTTATTAGTGAACAAGAAAAATATTATATGTTTGTTAAATTTGGTTTTTATTTAGTGTGAAGATGAATCTTTATATAAAACATTAATGACAATAAATTGGGTTAATTGGCGGTTTTTATCACCACAAACACATTTTAATTAAAAATTAATATCATGTGTAAAAAATGATTCCATAACCTTAAATATGTTACAATACATATATTATTGTTTGGTTCAACCATAAAAATGGTTTCATGACCAGAATTGAATAATGTAATAGAAAATGAAAATTCATCGTCCTTGAATGTGATAAATTAACACATCTCAGATAGTGTTTTCATTTCTAGTAAAAAAGAAGGGGTAAATAGAGATGATAAGGAATTATTAATTTATAATAAAAAAATTTCAATGCATGTAAGTTACTGGATTCATCACAACTTTTGGATGAAATTAGGTGAGGAAAGAAAAAGAAAAGGAATGAACCTTAAATAAGGAAATGAAAAGAGGAATTTGCCTCTTAAAGTAATCTTTGTTGAAAACCTATTTAGGGGAGCGTTTTTTGTATTTCTATGAGACCAAGGGATTCTAGACGTGGGGGAAGATCTTAGGAGGGAATTTGAGCTGAATGTATACAAGGATCAAGTGTAACACCCCAAGATTTCATAGTATGTTATTTCTTCAAAGTAATTCAATAACTTGCACTACACGTAACACCGAGTTCTAGCGCATCACGACTTACCAAACTAGTCGTTAAAAAGTGGTTATGAATAGTGTTAACTGAATTTTGAACTTTATGTAATCTTTATAATTTTATAATCCATATTATGAGTTTCATAGATGTTATGTAAGAACTAATTCATTTTTTTCTTCAGATAATAGATTTATTTTTCAAAAAATGCACTTTTACCGCCTTTTAATGGTGAACCCTTTTTAAATTCAATATTTGAAACTTTTATATATTCAATTTTACAAAATAATATTATTATTTAGAATCAGGAAATAAAAATTTAGTTTCAATGAATTTTTGATGTTTTTCTGTGAACATTCATATTTGGGTGGATAGTGAAAAATACGAAATTTTAACTAAAAACCAAATTTTTAATCAAAATAATTTATTATGTTGAATTATACATTTGAGTGGATTTAAATTATAATTAGACTATATTTTTACCATTTAATTAAATATTTTTCATTGGGAGTAATTTCACTCTGAAATTGCACATAAACAAGTATCAATCTTTTGAGAGTTACTATTTCTTAAAAACCATCTTTTTGATTTTGACAATAGGATTTAAATTTAAATTAACAAATGAAAATTATATGTATTTAATTTTGTAAAATAGGAGTCATTTTTGTATTTGGAATATAAAAATTAGATTAGGGTGAATTTTTGGTATTTCTCTGAAAACATTCAATTTTTTATGAATAATGAAAAAGACTGAGTTATTGGTTAAAACTGACTTTTTATTTAAATAATTATTACATTTATTTAAATTTATTTTAGGTAAAAATAGATACATAATACCTATATAAGGTCAATTTAATTCATTGGAGTCATTTTATATTAATTTTAGATATACAAAATTTTATTGAACTTTTAACCTTCTTTTACCAACCTCCTAGGAGCTTTTGCAAATTTGTATAAAACAAAATTTTACCACTTCTATGAGTGGAATTTAAAAACTCTGAGAGATATGGTTGATACAAGTATATAAAATGTGGTTCAATGAGATGAAAATAATTTTTTTGTGAATAGTAGCTTTTTTACTTTTATTTACCACGGTTAAAAGTAAATAGGGTAATTAAGGAAACAAATGATATTTGTATTATCCTAACACATGTCCTAATTCTATTGGACAAGTTTATATCGACCAAAACCAACCTTAGGAGGAAAATATTATCATTTAGGTACACTTGGATTAGATTAGGACATTTATTATTATTTAATTCAAAGAAGAGTTAAAAGAGTTAAAATCAATGTTTAATAACTAAATCATTTTTAATATAGGGTTATACATAAGATAAATTCGATTATAAATATTCATTATAAATAAAAAAATATTTCCTACATAAAGGTATTTTAATTATAATTTTTATACATTGAATAATTAAATTTATTTATGACACAATGATGATGCAATATTTTCCTCATTAATGAAATAATCAAATAATTTGAATTATAAATGTTAAAATAAATATAATTTGAATGTTTTTATGAAATACACGAATTTTATTGGTTAACATGACATGTTAGGATTTATTAAATTAATTGTTTTTGAATTAATAATGTTTTCAAGACTTTAACAAAAATCAATTATTAAATAGTATCAAAATTGACATCAAAGAGTTTCTAAAACAAATATTATATTATTAATTGATATAATATTCCTAAAAATATAAGGTTCGGCCAAAGGACTTATATAATAATAGGTGTATCATTAATGAACCAATTGGGGGTCTCTTAGATGTTTATAGTATGTTTATTAACCATATAATATAAAAATACAAAGAGACATGGTAAATTTCAAACTTATTACCTAAGAGTTAAAACTAAACGATAAGGTTAATAAAGTGACCCAAACCTGTCTAAACCCTATTGGTTGAGTAGATTTAGACCAATACCCACATTATCCTCGAAATAAATAAATTTTGAGCCATTATAACTGAATATGAATTTATTATAAAATAATAGTTTTCGTTTTTCCTAAGGTGCCCATCACCCCTCTTATAAAAGGGCGCTTCCCCTTCTCTCTAATTCACACCTTAAAATCCATTTGGCATGGACAAAATCTGCCCAAATATCCTCCCAACATCCCTAAATTCAATCAATAGGCCTTATTATTTTCATAAATTCAACCTAAAGAGCCCTTTTTCTCAAATTAAAAGGAAGAACCCGAAGAAGAGGTAATGATTTCACCACCCTCTTTCAAGTTTCTTTCTTCTTCCACTTCTTATTTCATTGTTATTTTCATTCTAAAATAATAACTCCATTATCTTCTATATACTGTGATGTTATTATAAATATGTTACAAACATATTCTGTATTCTATCCATCCTTTGAATGACATGTCACTACACGTCTGTATGTACAACCTACCGTCTCCACGTCATGGTGTAATTGTTATTCAATACATTATTATTTGGATGGGTAAGATAAGGGTGTGTAATTGATGCAAATAATAAAGATAACATGATAATTATTATGTATATATGATATACCATCAAATTATATATTATTTTAATATGACAATAATGATATTGTCACTCGTGTGTACGTACGGACTACCGTCTCCACGAATGTGATGAGAGTCAATCCTCATCGTATCCATTCAAGAATAATTCTCATTTGATGATTAAAAATAATGTTTAAGGGCTTGATATCATTCTGGATATGAATAAGATATATCTTATCCATAACGAACACGGCTTATGTAACAAAACATATAAAAGAAAATGAGTAAGTTAACACCCGAAACTTCGATAATACTATGATATTATTAACAAAACAATGTTAAAAGATCATATATGATATCATATTAATGTATATGAATCTTTTATAATTTAATAAAAATTATTTAACCATTATACAAGAGGTTAACCTACCCTCGACCAAGGAAAAGTACAAGGTAAGGGTTAATTTCACAATATCTTTATTATCTGAGGTTGTTTTTACGTAAGTATCTAATGTAACATATTTATTATCCAGGTCCATGTTTCATAAATGAGTTTTAAAAGGGATTATTTTTAAGGTACTTTTTTTCTAAAACATCATTTGAAATGTTTTAAATTTTTATTCATCTAAATTATTCTCATTAATTTCAATGTTTTCAAAATGGGTTTTAAGGATTTATTGATAAGGAAATGAATGTTTTTAAAATGTTAATTCCTTTCAAAAGTTTCAATGTGGTATGGGACACTTTGATTCAAAAATGACTTTAAATGTCTTACTTTTTAAATTGTTTGATTTTTAAATGTTTTTATAAAAATGGTTTATTTCTCTCGAAGAGTTTTTGAAATCATTTTCATCTATTTCAACATCCATTGATGGATTTTAAATTTATTTGAAGTTCATTTATTATGATACAAAACATCCATATTGTATTGAAGGTTTTGTGATATGTTTGACTATGGATGTGTTATTTTTATACCATTCCTGGTTTATGGATTATTGACATTTCGTATGCTAGTTTTAATATGAATGTGTATGTTATGTTTAAACGTTTTCATATGAGGAATGAATTGGCCTTAGTAAGTGATGGGTGGAGCCTGCTATAGCTCCTCTATGCGTCGATAGGTCTCATGAGACAAACTAGTGTCTTGGCACAAGGCCTTGACAAAATCTTATTTTTAGGTTTGGCACAAGGCCTTGACTTTTTGGTTATGGTAGTATGGAATTATGCATTCCATTATTATGAAAGTGGTTATTGATATTGCATGTGATTATTCGACTAGTAGAATATCCATGTGAATAAGTAAATGGAATTATTTCATTTTATTTCTGCCATATTATGATGATGTTCAAGATTAAAATACTTTTGGTGTAGTTATACACTTACTTAAATGTTTATGATTATTTATAAAAGTTTCCGCTATATTGTTATCCATACTAAGAAACTAAGCTCACCCCTTTCTATGTTTTATTTTTCCCAAGATGTGAAGAATTATTTTATGAATGACCTGCAGGGATAGTATGAGGATATGAGTGTGGTCTATAGAGACAAGATGTTGTTGTAGTTTTTCACTTTATGATGTAATGTAAACTTTATGAATGCATCTAGTGATTCCAAGGCTACTATACTAATCAGTATTTCGACACTTGATCTTTTGTGATCATGCCAATGTTATGTAATAATGCACAAACTCTGGGTTACTAGGGTCGGGGTATTACATCAAGTCATTACTGGAGTGAATAGAAGGGGGAGTTAGTGTGGGTTTTTATAGTGGAGGAGAGGAGGGTTTTCCCATTATTTTATTATTCTTCCAAAGACAACCAAATGTATTGATTCTTGTGACAGGTAATAGTAATAAGTGCATGTGAGTTCAAACCTATAGGGCTCAATGAATCTTTAAATAACTTATGACCCAAGAAATCATGTATTTAGCATTCAACGTAAATTAGTGTATCCTACTATTCACCCAAAACTCATGTATTTAAGGAAAATCCCAAAAATCCACCCCAACCATTTTTCAATGTTTAGAATTCAGAAATTAAATCCATTATTGGAAAATAATTTGCGATATATTTTTAATTTAATTCTCAAATAAAATCATAATTTATTTTTAA
Source organism: Viscum album (assembly GCA_963277665.1). NCBI lineage: Eukaryota > Viridiplantae > Streptophyta > Magnoliopsida > Santalales > Viscaceae > Viscum > Viscum album. The sequence goes on from OY728152.1 coordinate 1,296,941,252, forward strand.
AAAACAACCTTAAAACTATAACTCATTTTAAAACTCCTTGAAAAAATAATCAAGGTCCCATAAAATTATTTTATAACCATTATAAAATAAAATAAAAAATTTTGATTACAATTTATGAAAATAAGTTTCCTATTTAAATTATTAAATTAATCATAATATTGTAATTAAAATATTTATGACATACAAAAATACCAATACTTATACTATGCTTATTTTATCAGTTATAAGATTCTAAGTTGTATTTATACATTAATGGGTTATGTTTCTATTTTTTGGACAATTTACTATTAATTATTATTTATAAGGTTATGTTACTATTCATAAGATTATGTTACTATTCAAAAAAAAACTATATAGATTCTATCGGACTCTAAATATCTTACTGAACGCAACCATGTATGTTAGTTTTTCAAAATTCAAATCAGAGAGGTGGAAAAATTATTTTTACATACTAGGTTATAACAAAGTGGTGTTTTTAGAGACTCAATGTTTCATGCATTAATTATTAAATTTATTTTCAATAACATGGGATGTTACATTATCCCCTCATTAAAAAAATTCCATCCTGAAAAGTACCTGAATGTTACCTTAGAAAAATAATTCGGTAGTTATTCATGTGAATTTAAAGCCTTTACGTGTAAGATTTATCATTGGATTGTCTAAACAGGTGCTTTTCTAAACAAAATGATTATAATAACTAGATAAACAAATAAAACCACGTACCTCAATTGTGTTCATCAGAGTTGGAAATTATTGCACAACCTTTTTCTTTTCAGGATCAACAAATAATCCATCCTTAGAGATAATGTGGCCATGAATGGAAAATGATTGATGCCAAAATTCACACTTTCAAAACATCCCATATAATTAATTTCTTCCAAGAATCTGCAAAATAGTTTGGATTTTATTTTCATGATCCTCATAAAATTTTGAGTATAACAATATATCATGAATAAATACCACTACAAAGTCATCAAGATATTCCTTGAAAACTCTATTCATTAGATCCATGAAAATAGTTTTTTAATTAGTCTGTGAAAAAGGCATTATTGTAAACTCATAATGCTTATACCTAGTTTGAAATGCTGTGTTTGGAATATCTTTTGTCTTCACATGCAACTGAGGATATCCAGATCGAAGATCAATATTTTAAAAATATTAGGCTCAATGAAGTTGATAAAATAAATCATCAATGCGAGGTTTTGGATTCTTGTTATTAATTATTATAACATTGATCTCCCTATATTCAAAGAAAAAACTCATAGAACAATTGTTTATTTTAACCAAAAGGATTGGGTCTCACCATGGATAAACACTTGGGTGAATAAATACATTATCACTCAATTAATCTAGTTGTTTCTTCAGTTCCACTAATTCCACAATGTCCATTCTATAAGGGGTCTTTGATATGGGCATTGAATCAGAAATTCAATCAATGGAAAAATCAATTTCCCACTCGAGAGGATGTCCATGTAAATCATTTTTAAATACATCAACACATTCTTGAACAGTAGGTATGTCCTCTATTTTAAAATTATTTTCCTCACCCATAGTTTTTACATTCCCTTCCTCAAAAAAATTTTAATTCAGTACAGCTACTAGGGGTGTATCTAGATGAGAATTAGTTGGTGATGTTTCTACCCTAAAGATAAGGGATTCAACATCATCCTAGAAAATTGTATACTCCATCATCTTGCAATAAATTTTTTCATCATGGTTATAAAGACAATTTATAATGATGATTATATCAAATTCGATCATGGGTATGAAATTAAAATCAGCAGATAAAGAATATTTATAAACCATAATTGGGATGACCTCACACCACTTTGTTGCAATGATACTTCCTTTTAGAGTTTTGACTGACAACTCCCTTTTTAAATAAAAATAAAAATATCTAATTTTCATGGAAAATTTGGAATATATGAATGAATATTCAGATCCAGAATAAAATAAATCATTGGCTAAGTTTGAGTAAACCATTAATGGACCTCCCACCACATCATTCAAAACTTCAATATCAGCATTTGGGATCACATAAGCTTTCTTCAGCTTCCTTAGCATTTTCGGAGGCACATATCCTTGGCTCATTGGAAAATAATTAGTATAGTATCCAATATCCCTACAATTATAGCATTAAAAATTATTAGGTTCTTTCTTCCCCTTAAAAACACATACATGATGGCCAATATTTCTAAACTTTTAACACTCCCCATTTAATTTTAAGAAGGCACCAGAGTGTTTCCTTCCACAATTATCAAAGGATGAAAAGTCAACACTTACTTTAATACCCATTTCTTTATTTCTTTTTCTAGAGTTTTCTGAATCCCTCTTATTCTTTTGATCTACATTAAATTCATAAGAATTAGAGAACTATTTTTCCGTCTTGACAACACATGAGACTATATCTTCATATGACAAGCATGTATGGTAAACCAGCATTTTTCACAAGAATTTATTTATTCCATCATAGAATCGATCAATCTTTCTCCTTGGATTACTATATAGTCCATATAACTCCTATAGAACCTTGTGAAGTTATCTTCATAATTTTCAACATTCTTATATTCCTTTTTCCTCAAATTCAGAAACTACCTTTACATATCTTCTTTCTATTCACAAAGAAAAGTATCTCTCTAAGAAAAGTTACTTAAATTCACTCTATTCCATTTTTTCTATCTCTCAATCACCATTTTTGCTATGAATTAGTGGCCACCGTTGAACAATATCTCCTAAAAGATGATAAACTGATATGAAAACCTTCTCCCTTTTGTAACTTCCCAAGGTGAGAAATATCTTCTCTAAGAATTTTATCCACTGATCCACTACGAATGGGTTTGTCATCCCTTCAAAAAGTGAAGGTTGTTGTCACATAAAGTTATCTAGTATAACTTCTCCACATTGGGGATCTGAATTCTCCATACTAGTAAGGTTATCTTTAATAACATGAGTATGTTGTCCCATTATAGTTATAATTTAATCTGTACTAGTCACATCATCAGATCCACCATCATTATCTGGCATAGGATTTAAATCCCGACATGGGATATGAATGTTCATGTAGTATTAATTACTTTCAATAGGAACCATTTTTGAATTATGGTATACACTAGACTAGGTTATGAATCATAATATATACTCTCAACTTAGCAAAATTCATAGAAAAATTTAAATCCTATGCATGACTAATCCCATAATCATAAACAGGGTTTCATTGAGGAAAATTTTACTTTTAAATCCTACATAATATCTTGTAATGAAAATTTGAATTATCCTTAGCATATCCCCTAGGAGTGTCAAACCATGTTCATAGTAAGGACAATTGTTGTTTACTAGGATACCCTGGTTTAAGCATGAAACTCCTTGTCAGAGTTTTCACTCTTAGGAACATATATGGCAGAGCTATGTCCACATGTAGTTTCCAAACAAGGATGCATTAACTAGAATGATCCACATAATCTATTCCTTACCAAGATTACCAGATGATATTATATGTTTATTCTCAAATACTATATTATGATTTTTTTCTCTAATCTACAATTTAAATCTAGTTTCAATGTTTTATACTAAACTTACCTTGATACCAATGGTAAAGACCCATCCCCAGTTTCCCAGAGCTAGTGACTTATTTTATTACATTAACATATAAATAAGGAATATTCATTTAGAAGGAATGAGAAGTTCAGTAGATTTGGAAAGAAGATACATACATAATTTCAACATTACAACTTGAAATGAAATAAAACATATATGTTTTATTGGGAACATCCACAACTATAAGTTTATCCATGTGGGTCATTCATAAAAAAATTCCTCATGTCTTGAGAAAATGAAAAATAAGAAAGGGGTGGGATCAAATGCTCAGTAAGAGTAAGAAGTATAGAGGAATACAATAGAAACATTAGGCATGGTGAATAATTGAAAATGCATGCCTTTAAAAGAAAAAATGTGGACATAATATTAAAGGAATATAAGTTGGGTAAATATTTCCATAATAAAACTTCATTATGGGTATCCTAATAGTCGAATAACCATCTGATATTTGAATTTATAGCTTCCTAATGAAGGAAATTTATATATCAGACATTCTAAAACACACCATCAACACATTTTCTAAGACATCTAAATATTATCAAGGCCTCATCCAAAACCATATCTATAAATGGGAAAGGCCTCAACCAAGTCCATATCGATTTGTCTCATCAGACCTATAGATGTACAAAGGGGAAAAAATAGGCCACACCCATCACATAATAAATCCAATGAATTCCAAATATGAATGGGGATAAACATAAACAATATAAACATTCAAATTGAAACTAACATACGAAACGTAAATAAATGTCCCCGAATAGTAAGCATTAACACTAAACATTCAAAGTAAAATGGTGAATGGTTTTAAGATAGAACATCCACATTCAAACTTATAATAAACCATTATATTAAATATGGTAGATGATATTATAAATATTAATCCCAACACTACATAATAACCGACAAGAGTTTTGAAACATATGAGGATACTCTTATGAAATCATCAAGTAATTCTTGAGATAAATACTGTATTACATTGAAAAGAATTGTTCTTTTGGAAAAATATTTGTATAAAACAAGAAGTTAAGTAATATGGTATTTTTATAAAAAAAATACATGATTTTATAAAAATAATGGTCGCTAAAAATAGATTATAAATTTCCCTTGAAAATAGGTATGAATTTGAGAATTTCAATTGAATTATGGTTGTATTTCAGGAATAATTTTGCAAAGATCCCTTTAAGACATATAAATCCACATAAATGAAGGAATGATTCTGGTTGGAACACATATATAAAACATTAAAATAGAAATTTTTAGGAGTAAATATGAATTAATAATAATTTAATTGAGTTAAGTAGATAATAAAAGTTAGCCGAATGAAAATGGTGGTTCGGGTGGAAAAGCCTTACCACTTCGTAATTAATCGATTCATTTTTCCAAAAATTAATAATCTTAAAATGATAAATTGAATACCATAAAAATAAATATATTAATGATATTTTACATTATTGGATAGTATACATACACCATAAAAAAGTAATACTAGTGAATAAGGAATATCTCACAAAAAGGGAAGTGAAATGAGGAAACCCCTACCTTAAGTGCGAAGGTGTTCCTCACTTGATCTTAACAGCATGAATAATAAAATTAAGGTTCATAAATTAATTATTATATAACCTCCTCTACATGTAATTGATTTATTATAACCTTATTAGGTTTATTGATGCCTTTTTTATGGGTTAAGATATTCAATTTCATTGTTTTGGGAGCATTTTCATCCTTGGATTTCATGATCGATTTACCTATATTTATGTATGGATAAACATGTAGATTGAGGATAGTTTTACTGAAGGTACAGAACAACCTCCTTTTTGAGAAGGCTATGAGTTCTGGAGCCAGTGCTAGGACGCTCATTCATCCATGATTACGTTACTCATCTGGAACGCCCGTGGCATTGGCGCCTGGGTGAAGATGGATTTTATCACTTATGAGATTTCCAAGCACAAGGCTGCAGTTGTTGCAGTGCTTGACCACAAACAAAAAGAAAACCGAATCAGGGAGTGCTCCAAAAACCTCAAAATGCATTGCTTCTTACATGCTGATCCCATCAACAGTCATATCTGGATTTTCTGTTGTCGTCATTACACTATGGATATGGCTCAGGCGGGCAACCAAAGCATTACAGTCAAGGTAAGCCAGGGACACATGTTTTTTTCGTGTCATTTGTGTACGGGAGCTGCGATCATATTCAAAGAAAAACTCTATGGGATGACCTGAGTAGGTTTGACCTGGGGCCTTTCCCGTGGATAGTGGGGGGGGGGACTTCAATATTGTGGCGGACCCGGAGGAGAGGAAAGGCAGGGGACCATTTCACAGAACAGCCAACCTGGATTTTAACCAGTTCATGGCCGCGAAGGGGCTCTTGGATCTCGAATATGTGGGTGATAAGTTTACTTGGTGCAATAACCAGAGGGGGAGTAACCGATCGTGGAGCCACCTGGACCGCTGTCTGGCTAACATGAATGCCATATCTGCTTTATCCGACACAAAAGTGACACACCTCGTATGAGGTATCTATGATCATTCACTCCTTTTGGTATCTATGTTTTCTACGCAGCATCTTCAGGAGAGGTTTCGGTATAGCCAGGTATGGGCCATCAGTACGGGATACCAGGAGCTTGTTAGAGTCTCATGGGAGGAGCCCTCTGAGGGCGATAAGTGGAATTCTCTTCATACTAAGCTGAGGAGGTTGAAATCGAGGCTCCAAACATGGTCGAAATATATTAGTTCACCTGATGGAGAGTTAGAGGCAACCATGAAGGAATTTAAATGCCTCGAGAACCGGCTGGAGGAAACTTGGGATGACCGTGCCTTTGAGGAACTCTGGGAAAAAAGGACAAGATGTCACACTTGCTGCTTAGACAGGAATGACTGGCCAGGGAAAGGTAAATGATTATGTGGCTTAATGAAGGTGACAGAAACACCGCTTTCTTTCATGATTTCATTAAGGAGAGGAAAGGGATGGTTAAGCCGAACATCATGTAAGAGGATGGTTATTTTACAGATGACAGGGACGTCATTGGAAGCTTGGCCAATTCCATTTTCTATGAACTCCTCGTCGGCCCCACTGAACGCATGGCCAACGGACACCCCTTGGAGGTCACAGAGTTTTTTGAAGTGGTTCCCGATCACGTGTCTTCTAGGTACAATGATATCTTGGGTGCCATACCTGAAGATAAAGAGATCTTGGCATCGTTAATTCACTTGAATCCTGATAGCATGGCGAGACCAGATGGTTTCCCTAGATTCTTTTATAGGTCATCCTAGGATATTGTGAAGGAGGGTGTAATTTAATCTATTCAAGACTAATTTAGGGGGGGTGGACTGTCGCGTGTGGCATGCACCACTAAACTTTTACTACTTATAAAACCAAGAATCCCACTGATATTTCACATTACCGTCTTGTGAGAATGTGTAAGACCCCCTACAAAATCTTGGGCAGCATTATCAACTCCATAATAACCCCTCTCATTCCACGATGGGTGTCTTTAGAGCATCATGGTTTTATCAAGGGGTGGTCGATTCAGGAGGAAGTGGATCTAGCACAGGAGATGCTTAGGGACATCAACTTCAAAACCCGTGGATCTAATATGGGAATCAAGATGGATATGAACAAGGCTTATGACCACATGGAATGGAACTTTATCAATAAGGTTATGGAAGGTATGGGCTTTAATCCTTGGAACATTGATCTTATTTTTTGGTGCTTTAGTTCTTCAAGGCTTTCGGTCAGTTTCATGGGGAAATCGTATAGGTCTTTTAAACTAACTCGGGGCCTAAGGCAAGGGCAACCAATATCTCAGAGTTTTTTTATCATGGTTCAAGCCTTTTGGAGCAGACACATACATAAAAGAATTGGCAAGGGTGACATTCTGCCTTATAAAAGGAACTGGAAGGCTCCAGTGGTGTCCCATCTCATGTTCGCTGATGATACCTTACTTTTCTTAAATGCATCGAGCCGTTCCATCTGGGGATTGAATAGAGTGTTGGAGGGATACTTCCATTAGAGTGGGTAACTCATTAACAATAACAAGAGTAGTTTCTTCATCTCCAGTGGATGTTACTCCCGACATATTTCTACTGTGTGCAACAAGTTGGGCATAGAGCGAGGGGTTTTCCCTATGGAGTATTTGGGTGCTCCCATCTCTCCTGGAAGAGTTCACATTCACAACTTTGATCCACTCCTCAGCAGGATCAATAACTGGGTTCTTAATTGGAAGAACATTTATCTATCCTTTGTGGGTCGGATCATGCTGGTCAATAGCGTGATACTTGCTACCCCAGTTCACGCATTGTCTGCGATTATAGCCCGGAAAAAAGTTATCATGAAAATTGACAGGCTCCATGACAAGTTTATTTGGGAATCGTTTTCTGAGGGAAAAAAGCATTGGGTCTCCTGGCACAAGATGGCGCAACCGGTTAGAGCGGGTTGTATCGATGTGCGAGATCCTGCAGATAACCTACACTGCATGCATGCAAAGCTCGCCTGGAGTATTCTGGAGCAGCGCTCGTTATGGGGGCTAACCATGCACACCATTGGCTCAGGACATCATAATACAAGAGAGGACCAATACTCACCACTTAGTAAGGTCCTGGCCCCCCTGGTTGACGACCTCCGACCGCTATCCTGTTGGATTGTGGGGAGAGGGAACCTATCTTTTTGGCATCAGAACTGGTGCGGTGAAAGTTTTGGCTTCCTGGGGTGCCCTGCTACCACCATTTCATTCTGGGAAGCTAGTAGGTTTCCATCCTTCATCAAAGAAGTGTTGAATAAGATCAACATGATTTTTTGATCTCATTAAACACACACCGAACATCAAAAGAATTTTGTTCACACCTTCGCCATCCGGATTTTTTTCATCTAAGGATTATCCGAACGCCTCATTTTTTCAATACCATGTGAACAATTGGGATGACATAACCTGGGTTAAGAGAATTCCTACCAAATTAAACTCTCTCACTTGGAGGATAAGGAATGGAGTAGTGCCAACTGATGATAATATCAAGAGACGTGGTGTTAATCTAGCTTCTAAATGTGTGTGTTGTAAGTCTCACAGTGAAGAGACTTTGAGCCATCTGTTTTACGAAAGTGAATGGGCACATGAGGTATGGTTTTAATTTGGGAAATTCACTGCATTTTCCTGGAGTAGTATGGCTGATAGCCACTTCTTGGAGAAATGGTAACATTGATCGGGAGGAGCTAGACCAGAGAGGCTGGCCTGAAAAGCCATAATGCTGGCTGGTTGCTGGTGTCTGTGGATGGCGAGGAACAGAATGAGGCACGGAGGATGACACTTGTCGGCTTCGGTGATCATCATATGGATAAGGAATCTGTTAGTTGATCTGGTCAGGGTGATGCAGAACTGGAATGAAGCCCCTTCAATGAGACAGTTCTGCTCGGGGTATAGGGTTGTCACCCACACTGAGAGAGGGAACAATTGTGTTCGCTGGCGACCCCTGCAAAACGGCCTGAAGCTCAACACGGACGGGTCTTGTGTTCTGGGAAATATACGTGGTGGTGGGGTGGTGCGTGACACTAGCGGGTATGTTTTTATGGAGTTTACTGTCAGGCTTGGACATGGATCTTCGTTGATGACCGAATCCATGTCAATGCTTACAGGGTTGAGGTTATGTCGCCATAGGGGCTTGGTTATTACAGAGGTGGAAACAGACTCATTGATTGACCACAACTCTTTTCAAGCCAGTGGAAATCCACATTGTGAGATTGAATATATCATCAGGAAGTGTAAAAGAATCATCGTCAACAATACTAATGTTTCACACACATGGAGGGAAGGGAACAAGGTAGCGGATCATCTAGCAGCACTGGATTTCATTGGCTTAGAGAATGTGTGGGTTCATACTAGGACCAGCCTGAAGACCCAAGGAGTGAATTTGATTATAGGGGTGACCTCGGCCTCCATTATTTCAGGCCCCCATAGGAGTGGGTCATCTTGTCTTGTTTAACCTTTTTGCATGTTTTTTTCTTCTTCTTCTGTCTCCCCATCTTTGAATAAAAAATTACTTTATGATGAATGAAAATTGTTTGGCTTTATTTGCGGTTTTCGATCACCACAAACTCATTCGACTTATAAATTAATTTCATGTGTAAAAAATGATTATAGAACCCTTAATATGTTATAAAAAATATATTATATTCTATATCAAACATAAAAATGGTTTCATGAATATAGTTAAAGAGGATATAAGAAATTGAAAAGTCATCGTCCTAGAATGTGATAAATTAACACATCTCAGATGGTGTTTTCATTTATAGTATAAAACAAGGGGAAATGAGAGATGATGAAGAATTATTCCTTTATCATAACATAATTCAATTTCATGTAAGGTAATTGAGAAATAAAAACATTTGGATTAAAGTATGTGAGTAAAGAAAAAGAAAATAAAGGAACTTGAAATAAAAAAAATACCTCTTGAAGTAATCTTCCCTGAGATCCCCTTTACAGGGTAGGTTTTAGTTTTTTTATGACACCAAGGGCTGATGGAAGCAGGGGAGGACTTTGGGAGGATATTTGAGTATAATTTAGACAAATCACATGTCTTTAGAGGAGTGTAGAGAAGAGGGAGTGAGTGGGGGTTTATATAGTGGAGGAGTGGAGGGTTTTCCCATTATTTAACTCATTATTTTATTATTTTTCCAAATACAACCAATAGTATTAATTCTTCGGAACAATTATAGTAATAATTTTATTTTATTTATAACCTAGTGGTCTTAAATCATACATACATCACTTATGATCAAATAAATCATGTATTTAGCATTTGTTGTAAATTATAGCATTTTACTATTTACCCAAAACTCATGTATTTTAGAAAAATCCCAAAAAAATCACCCCAACCTTTTTTCAACCATTATAATTAAAAAATGAAATCCATTTTTCGAAAACAATTTTCTTAATTTTTTAATTTTTTTTAATTAAAATCATAAATTATTTAAAAATCCACATTACAACTATAAATTTTTTATAACACCTTGAAAAATTAATCAAGGTCCCATAAAATTATCTTATAACTACAAGACAACAAAATAACAATTTATGATTACATATTTGGAAAATAAATTTCCATTTTAAAATATTAAATTAACCATAAAAATGTAATTAAATTATTTATGAAATAAAAAAATTCCAATACTTATAATATGATCATTTTATCACATATAATATGTCTAAGTTGTATTTATGAATTCATGTGTGAAGTTTCTATTTTTTCTGATTTAATATTAATTACTATTAATTACTATTCATAATGGTATGTTACTTTTTATAAGGGTATGTTACTATTCTTCAAAAAGTATGTTGATTCTACCAAACTGAAAATATCTTTCTAAAGGCCACAATGTATGTCATTTTTTAGAAATTCAAATCATATAGGTGAAAAAATTATTTTTTACTAGGTAGGTTATAACAAAGTAATGATTGTAGAGACTTAGTGTTTCATGCATTCAATGTTACATTTATTATGAAAATATTGGGGTGTTACATCAATTATAATAAGTCTACAATCTATTATAATATAATTCGAATTTTAATATTTCATGTAAAAATTATTCTAGTTTTATAATATTAATATTTATTGTTAAATTGGTCAAAATATTCGTAGAATGAATTTTTTAAATATTCCCATAGAAATAAGCATATATGAGTAATTGAAAATATAGTATTTAATTTTTAATCCTTTTATATAAAATATTGTGTTATAATATATATAATTAATAAATTTTTAATATATGTTTTATATAATTAAACATAAGATCATCTTAAAGTAAGTTGGATATTTTTCAGAATACACTTTTTGTCTTGAGAAAACTAGTTTTGTTTAAAAATGAATAATGAATATCCATTTTAATTAATTAAAATAATATTTAATGATGAATTATTTAAATTAAATTTATTGATTATATATATAAATTTACTTATTTAAATCCATTTTATGATTATATCTAGCCATATAGTTTATATAAGATCGTTAATTTCTTGAAAAATGCATTTCCTGGAAAACTATTTTTTAATATGATTTATTAGTTTATTTTTAACTTAAATTATACAAATTTAATTAATCGAATTTGGTAAAATGGATTGAAAATTTTTATTCTGAATAATTAATATTATTTAATAATTTCAACATATTTTTTTTCATTAATGAATAGTAAAAATATTAAAAATTAATTATTGTTGTTAAGGTTAAACATAGTTTAATGGGGTTTAATCTATAATCATAAGGATAAAAATTATAAATAAAACATCTTAAGACACATTGGTAGGTTATAGTTTAACCTTAAACTTTTCCACTTTTAATATGTGAAATTTTGGAGCCATTTGTTTCAAAACATGACATCCTTTTATTGAAAAACAATATAAAATTTCAAGTGTACCACTCAACTAAATTCTGAAAGGGAACCTCCTCCCCGGACAAATTGAAACCTATGATTAAATTTATATCTACCAAGAACTACAAAAATAACTCCCAAAAATCTTAACAAAAATTATATATGTGATTTTCTTCCAAAATATCAACCCAAGGGTCCTTTAGAAGATATGCATTGGAGGTTTCTCCAAGTGATTATAATGATCATAACAAGGATCATTATTATTTTTACATCTTATTTTGAAAAATTCAATTATTTATTTACAAATAAATTATAATAATAATATTATATCCAATATATCGATATATTATTATATTTATGGAATAATAATTTTCCATTTCATTCTCAATTAAATTAGAAACAAAACAACAACTCGTGTGTACAGAAGACTATTACCTAGCAAATGAATGTAATTTGTCTTCCACCTCTAACTCATATAGATAGTCATAATTATGGAAATAATTAATATATATGATACATATTACATGATATTAATTCATTAAAATTAATATATTATCAACTACCTTACCCTTTCACCCATTAATGGAATGATATCATCACTCATGCGTGCGTATGACCTACCATCACCACAATGTGATGCAATTCATTTTCTATGTCCAACATTATAGAGTTATTCTAAACATGTATATAAGGAGTAAATATAATATTTATAACAATAATATAATTCTTTATATTATGTATATATATATATATATCTAATTCCCAATAACCCTAGCTTTCCTGAGAAAACATCTTTGAGAAAACAAAGTAGTTAACCCCTGAAACAATGGTAATAATGCAATATTTTTAACGAACATATGCTAATATATTATATGAGAATCATATATGATATTATAAATGTAAATATATTTATGTTAAAAATTTATATCTTTATTAAAACAAATATATTTTATATTAAATAAAATTTAACTAAAGGGAAGTGTGAGGATAGGGATTTCGTCTCAATTTACATTATACTGAGACATATTTGTTATTATAAACGTATTAAATTTTGTGTGGTGTTTATTATGAAACATTAAAACATTTAATAGGAATATATATTTTTAAATTAAGGTTTATATTTCAATTAAACTCTATATTTTCAATGTGTTACAATTTAAATGTTACCAAAGAGGTAAGAAACTATTTTACAATCTCACTTTCTTTTAGTATTGATTTTATTTGCATTAATTGAATCATATAATTTATCGTTCATAAGTCCCAATAAGTTTTTTTATCCACAAGTTATCTATGTATTTTAAATATTTTATTCCAAATTTGACCATCTTATTTATCATGAATCAAGAAATAAAATGTTCATAATAATACCCAATTTTAATACTCATTTAATAAGGTATCATTTTTATTTCATACCCATATTTTTCAAATTTTTTTAAAAATAATTTTTAATACTGAACTGATTTATTAAAAATATAATATGTTATCTATGAAAAATAAAAATATAATTAAGTGAATATTTCTACTATTTTTAGAATGGGGGTATTTTAACTTTATTTAAAAAAAATAAAAAACTAATGTTTTTTAATGTATACAGTAATAACAAACTACCTCACCCATATAAATGTTAAATGAAAAACATCTTATTCTATTAATTTTCAATGGGTTTATAAAGGAATCTCTTAAATTAAATCTTATTTTAATATCCCAGATTCAATTTCTTCATTTATCCAAAGTACATTATTTCATTACAAAACCTATATTTTTTAAAGAATATATGGTCAACTATTATCTTTCCTTAATTTTGTAGTCATCATATTTATCTTATAAAATTAACATTATTTTGATCATCGGATATTAAATTTTTCTTAAATATCCACATTCCTTATCAAGTTTATTCTTATTTATTAAACATGTTTCATTTTTAAATACAATGTTTTACTTTCGAAGATATTTAATAGGTTGGGGAAATAATGATATTCCTTATTCTCTATTCAAAATAAAAATTATTTATAAGTAATATTGTTCATGAATTAAATTAATAATTATATATATGTGGAATTATTTACAAATTAAGTCATGGGTGGGGCCTATATTTATATAGAAACATTAATATAACATTGATGAGATATTTGGTATATAAAATATAAATTTTATAGAAATTGCTTATGATATTTTACACCATATTGAAGGGGGGAATATATGAGAAGATATAATATATATATTGATTTATTATATCTATAATATGAGGTAATTTTTAAAATATAACTTTATAAACAATTAACATAAAAATGAATGGACTTTGTCTTGTGGTTCCTTGATCTTGAAGGATGAGGTTAATAATTAGTTTTGGATTATTATTTATCGACTTGATGTATAACATAAATCAGTCCATTGGTTCATGTAAAAAACATGGAACTATAAACTTATTTTACCTTGTTTTGTAATGAATGGTTGTTTAATGATTGAATTATTTTGTTTTCCATGGACATTATTATTATGCGTATGCATTCACTTATTTTAGTACATCCTTTTATAATTATTTTTTCATGATAAGTATTTATTGAATTTTTAATTTATATTTATTACATGAAGTAGTATCATGAATTATTTATTTATCAGTGAATGAGTTTTAGTATTATGTGTTTAAATATTATTTTTAACTACCTAATGGTTAGATGAATATATATAATTCATTACATAAATTGTGAAATTTAATGATTAGAGAGTAAATACATGGAAATGGGTGTACTTGGATTTAATTCAAAGAAAAATAAATATCAATCATTAATATAGTTGTAGTTTTAATTATCTAATGATCCTAGATTTATAGAAACTCAATATTTATTTAATCATTTAAATTATAATAAATTAGTTTAGTTGAATTTTTATAATTGTTACAATCATCTTAATTTTTGAGTTACTGTATCATGAAAAGGATTCTTCTTCTATATAGATTAGGCAACATACTATCCATGTACTATTACATTGTAGTTTATGATAAGAATTATATATATTATAAATTATAAACTCTATTATCATTGATAATTAATGATTCCTTACATGATGTCAATGTTTTTGAAATAGTTTTCCAGAAATTATAAACATAAAAGTAAATTATGTTAGATATGATAATATTTTTTTCATTATTCAATTATGTTGACTAATTTTAGTTTTTTTAATTTTATGATATTGGGGGTTTATTATGGTTTTAGATTCTGTAAACATCTTGAGTGACTAGATATGGCTGGATTTAAAATTGGATCACCTCAGATGATAAGTAAACATACCTAAGAGGAACTTATAGAGAAGTATATATTGTATATAACCACACTAATCAGTTCAATAACAATAAAAACTCTATGTAATGAAATAAATATTCAATTAAGGGTTGATTTTTTGGATATATTGGGAAAAAATCCATCCAAATCAATAGGATCTACTAAATTGGAAGTTAAATTCTAGGTAAAACAAAATGTGAAATATGACGGCGATGCTGAGATTGAAGTAGAATACAAAGAGTATTCTAATAATGAACATAAAATTATTTTATAATCCAATAAAGAAGATATGATAATATAAATGTCCAAAAATTATTATGATTACATTTCTTATATAAAAATTATATAAAAAACCCCCCAAAAATATAATGGTATAATTCCTTTGGGAGATTGGCTACATGATACAAAATTTATACTATAAAATTATAGATTTATTTATTTCCATATTTATAATACAATCCTAGATCTCATAGTGATTCTATAACTACGTTGGATATCCTAGAGACATTTTTAAAACAAAATAGTGAGATAAAATCCATGTAAGTTTATAATGAAAAGGAAGATGATATATCCAAGTGTCAATAAGTAAAACATGGGATTATAAGTGTAAGATGATAATTAATCACATATTAACATTTAATATAAGTAATAAAATCATAGAAATAGAGTAACTATGTGAATCATGAAATTATTGAACAAATAAAAGGCATTTATTTATAAACATCAATCAAGTATCGGTGCAATGATGTCATTGCATAATGTGATAGGCTAATTTTCCATGAACCATACATAGTATATCATGAGATTAAAGCATTACCAAATCTATTAAGGGGATATAAAAATCCTATATCAATTGTTTCAACATAATATTTAATTTTTATATATGCTTCATGGAACCCTAAATCATAAATTAGGGATAAAAAATAAAACACGTCAAGCAAAAATGGGTTACATAATGTTTTCAAAAAGAATTTAACACTATATTATATTTTAGTTATCAAAAAGAAAAATTGAATTAGTAGATATTGAAAAAAAACTAAGTGGTTAGGTAAATTAGAGTTCAATAATAAAATAAAAACCTGAATCCCACTCAAGTTTAATTTGGGCAGATGATACGAACATTTGATCAAATCCTAGTTAATTATATTAAATGATGCGTACATGTAGTTTAATTAAGATATTCTTAGTCTAAAAACTATTAAATAAATGATATAATCATAGTTTAAATTAAATGCTTTGTAGTTAAACAATCAAAATATATGTGTGTTTCAAAAGTAATCATGGGTGAAAATAATAATACAATAAAAAATAAACTAAAAATGAATGGAGTATTGAGTTAGAATTCAAAAACCCCTAAAGTATATTATTAATAAAAAATTTCCCATAATGTAATAATTTTATTTTAATTGAAATTAATAAGTGGTTCGTAACCTGAACCTTGTTATCCGGGTTTTATGTCAGAAATTTATTTGACTATAAATCTGTTTAATAACTTCTATGTCTAATCCATGAACAATGTGTCTTTCTAGGCCTAGAAATCCTTGATCAACCTAATCAGATAAGATATATCTTCAAAACCATAGAATCTATCAATCATAAAATACTAGAGACACCTTGTATCCTTCTATCAATGAAATCTCTTTATCTAATTGGTTTGAAAAACTAGCTTCTAACCCTGGATGCTCCTCGATCTCGAAGGACTAGGCAAAAAATGATTACAAAAAGAGATAATAAAATGTTTATAATTAAAACCTCCCTATTGATAGATGTTAGTTCGATAACAAAATGATTACATAGTGAAATCACTAATAAGTAATGAGAATTTAGATTGATTCTCTATAATTCAACATTATGGTTCTTGTAAAATAATTTCGACCCTCAAATCCTTGGGTATATTTATAAAAATCACTGAAAATAACTCTAAAATTTGTATTCAAAGTTTATCAGGTTTAGTTTTAACAAAATTGGAAGAATATTTTTTTTATATTTAAAAAAAACTATCTTTAATTTTAATATAAATGTACAATAATGTTTCTAATGTATTTTCTAGTAAACCGTGTTGTAATAATGATTTCTTCATAAATTTTTTGCATAAATATTAAATTTTTAAAGCATAATAATTAATCAAAAACATCAAGTTAAATTTAATTAAAATATGAGTGTATTTTTATTTTCAATACCAATAATAAAGTGAGGGTTTGAATCAATAATATCCACTTTTTTGAAAAGAACTAACATGTATGAAAGAGAATTTGGTTTTATAGATAAACCACCTTATAATTCCTATTTTAGTTTGTAACACCCAACAACTTTTAACATCAATCACGATTTCCAATTCCCCTTATATAAAAAATATAAAATATTTATTTAAAACTATTCACCGTTATGATATTTATTTTAACAAAATTAAATAAATTCATGTAAAATATAATCCTTCCAAAATATATCTCCTAAATATCCCAATTTGTGATATGTAAAATGAAAACCACGAAAAGTGAAAATAAAATTTTAATAATAAACTTTCCAATTTTTATTTTTAAAAAATTACATTTTGGTACGTTAAATTTCATATACATTCTAGTGACCCCATTAGATATATATATTTTTAAATTTCATGAAAGATTCATCCTATACTATAAATTGTATAAATTAAACTATTCAATATATCAAAAATTAAAATTATAATATTATTAAAATTAAAAAACATAAAATGAACCAAATTTTTTAAAAATTTAAAGTACTTATGATTAAAAAAATCAAATCTGAACATGTGAAAAAATAAAATAAAGAAAAAATAAATTTAAATGATATATCATTAGTATCAAAAGATATTAATAATGATTTGAGGTTTTTAAATTCAATTAGCCTGAGATGTTTTCAACATAATCTTCCTTAGCCTCTTCTAATTCCTATCAAGGTTCTATGATTAAATTTTTGAGGCTTATCCTTCTAAGGTATTATTGTCAAAATCATTATTTAGAGATGAATTTTCCCTTCATTTATCTTCTAAATTCCATTTGACTTCTATCAAATAATTCTCAAGATATTTTATGATATGATTTTTAAAAGGGAGTGATTTTCAATATTCAAACAACTTATTTGATTTTAATTCTATTATATGAGATACTTGATATATCTATGTTAAGATTTATCAATATCTATACGATTATCAAAATTTAGAAAATAGATTTTACAAATTAACATGAAGATAACTTGATGATATTTTTACTACTCTCACTAATCAAGTGCTTGATATAACATTTATGAAGACTAGATATCAGTGATATCAACATTCATTTGATTCATCATTGAAGCTATCCAAAAAATGATGGAAATTATGTTTTATATAAATGTTAGATAATAAATGATTACCAATGCACATTTTTCATTTAATTCGATTATCATATTATGTACTGAATAACTTTTAGTTGATGATATTTCTTTAGCATTATGGGAATCCCCAAGTTTATTATCATTCTCCATAGGATAATCATTTACAATATCAATCAACATAGATTATTTTCATCCCATAAATTTTCTATCTTTAAGTTCACCGATTTCATAAAATCATGATTCCTTTTCAACATTATTTTAAATAGTGGTTTTATCTTCCACTGATCTACTAGACTTTGATGTTATTGGAAATGATTATGGATAAAAATTTATTGATACTAAAGTGACAAAGACTATAATAAACCACAATTTTATCAATATAATTTCACTTCTTATGTCATAAAACACATACAGAACTAAGATAATCCAATAAAAACGTTATTTTCCTAAATTAATAAAGAAACATTAGTAAAATAATAAACTAATAAGAATGGTGAATATTATAATAGGACAATAAATTGAAAATGAAATAATAATAATGGAAAAATTTGGATCTTATCGATCCAATAGAATGACATAACTCATGAGAAGATTAATAAAAATAAAACATAATAATATAATATTCATTTTTGAAGAGTAAATTATATAACATTGAGAGAAAGTGGAAGTGACTGCAGAGTGATTGAATTATGTGGTATTTATAGAAATTAAGGAACCTATATGACCATTATAAATCTTACAATTAGAATACTATAATGAAAATTAGGAATAATAATCTAGCCATTAAAATATTAACCACACCCTATGAAGGTATAAATTATAATTTAGGTATCTTATAAAGAATGTTATGATATATTTGTATCTTGATATATGTAAATAAATGTTTTAAAAAATATAAATTATGATTTGGTATTTTAATAAAATGTAAATATTTATTTACAAATTTACAATTAATATAATTATTTCAAACAAAATTTATTTTCAAAACAAATCCATAAATTAATATTTTATTTTATTATAATTATAATATAATTTTAAGTGGCCCTAAGTAATTTTTCAAAGGGTCAAAAAATATATTATAATTATAACATCTCTATTTTTTGAATAATTGGTGATTTTATTTAAAAATTAAATTTTTTATATTTAGAAAATTATTTCCATAAAATTTATTTCATTTTTGAAATATACATGTTAGAAAATGGTTACATTCATTTTTTATATTTTCTAAAATAGTTGAATTTTTAGTGAATTGTGAATTGTGAAAATTTATAGTTTTTAACATTATAAGAGAAATACATGAATTTTTGAGTCATGGATGATGTATTAATCCATTGTTTAGAACTATAAAACAATAGTTACTTTATTTAGATATATAAATAAACACTATTGATGGTCCTAAGGAAAAATAACAATCTAATAAATATAATACTAAAAAACACCCCTCTCCTCCCTCTTTAAGTACCACCCTATTTCTTCACACCATCTAATACTTTTATCTTGTCAATATTCTACC
The DNA here is from genome assembly GCA_963277665.1 of Viscum album. NCBI lineage: Eukaryota > Viridiplantae > Streptophyta > Magnoliopsida > Santalales > Viscaceae > Viscum > Viscum album. The sequence continues at coordinate 1,296,961,323 of OY728152.1, forward strand.
AAATTAACTCCCCAAGACCCAACCTTTTTGAGTATCTAATGTGTTAAAAAATACCACCTACAATTACATTAAGGGGTCCTTCATGGAGGTGATATTCAAGAGGTAAATTTCTCAATCCATCTCATTTAATTTCATTTCATCTTCTAAATTATCCTAACCTCCTTAATCAATCAAATCATCATAAATAGAATATCATGTATATATAGAAATATTATATTTCAATTCGAATATCTTATTTCAACCACTTTTCTCTATTCATCTTATTCCAAAAAATGAAACAATTTTCCAAATTATGGCAGTTAACCATGTCCATGGATACAGTTTTTTCATTTTTTATTACCACCATAAAGGATGGTAAAAAAAAATTATTATTATAAAATAAGATATTAATATATTTATTATAACTTATTTATTTTTCTATAACTAATTTATAAACATAATATTAAATAAATTGAAACTAGTTCATGATCCATGGAAAAACCACTAAAAATTAATTGAATAATTATAATTAACATTTTATCAAATGAATTATCATCATACCATGGGAAAAAATTATTTATGAGACAATTTAAAATATTTATGTTCATTAATACTCTATAATTACACATTATTAAAAATTTTCACTTTTGAAAAAATATCCATAAATTTATACAAGAAAACCAACCATGAAACCATTACACGAACGCTCATAGAACAACAAAATTGAACAATATAACTCATTGAAATGGTAATAAATGAGTTTAATAAAGTTATAATAAATACAATAATTATATATTTTTTTCTTATTAATTTGTTTAATTAATAGAGTTTTATCATCCAAGACATTAAGTAACTGTGCAGAACGTATTCAGACATAGAGTAATGTATTTTTCCAAAGCTCAATATTTGCTTCAAGTTACATACTATCTCTATATGAATCAATTTATCACCTAATTATTATTATATACATATTATATATTCTATATATCTTTCTCACATATGCCTACTATGTTTGAAAAATATTTATTTGATGGGGATATACATGTATTAATGGTTTCATTCCTAATTTATTTGGAAAATCCAAATAAAGGGAACTTATTTATTTTATTTATCTCTTTTAAAGTATCATATAATGACATGTTTTAAAAATTATATGATTTATAAAACAACTCTTTATTATTTGAAAAAAAATTTTCCTCACCTTTGTTAATGTGTAAATTATTATTAGCATAACCCTTTTAAAGAATTTTTCCCTCTTCTCTTAAAACCCTATTTATGCAGCACAATTCCAAGGTTACTTAACCACTCTTTTTATATATTTTAACTTTATTTAGATATCATTTATCACTATATATGCTTATTTTATATTTATTAGTGTCCATGTTTTTTTAAATACCTTATTTCAATGATACCAATATGATACGCCCTTTGGTTATGTCTTATGAATTGATTACATTTCCTATTTAATTAAATCAGTAACTCTTTAGTTTATTCCTTTTGTGACACACATATTCTTGAAAATGATATGATTGGTTCGAAAAGATAGTTATCTAATGACTTTTGTAATGTTTTGTCTTACGAGTCATTATGTATGGGATTAAGGAGTAATCTTAATCCATTATGGGTCTTTTCCCACCTAGTGATATAGTCTTTGCGGTTAGCCTTAAATAATGTTCATGTCATGTTATATGTTTCTGCTAAATTGAAATATTTCGTTGATATTTTTATTCCATGTTCTAATGTTATGATTTAATAGGTTTATTTGTGATCCATGGATTTTAATTTATCATGTTATACCTTCTAACTAATATGTTATTCATTGTTCAGATTTTTATTCCCTTACTGATATTTTTATCATGCCAATTTTTTTATGTATTCCCCATGTTATCGTATGCAATTATAGGATCTCAAAAGGAGTTAATTGATTATATAGATATTAATATAATTTTTTTCTAGTTTCATTATTTATTATTTTGTACAGAGTGTACTAAAAAATCATAGCTTTCTATCCTTGGTTTTTAATTTATTGAAAATTATTCTCAAAATCTAATAATATTATGTTTTAAAAGGATATGGTCACTATCATTGATATCAGAGAATGGGCTAGTCATTTTTTATGATTAGTAAGAGAAACATTCAGTAAGAACCACATTGATAATTTTATCACCTATAAAAATCTAATTTAAAACTCGAGGAATCATATGTTAGGGCATAATTTTTTATTTATAAGTTATTCACACCATGTTTATGGTTTCATTTTTATATGATCATTAGATAATTATTAAAGAACCCAAATTGTGTTTTTATACTTGTTTAGTTAATGTAAAGAAATTGGAGAACCCATGATAATATCCAAAGTGATACATAATGACATGATTGACCTAATTAAGTGAGAAATATCATGGGAATGGGAGATCAATTCTTCTGGATAGTACTAGATCAAATAGATTAGGTTATGAATAATAACACAAATTGTGTGAAACCACACCCTTCACTTAAGAAATATAATTTTGAGGTTAAATTTGTTATAAGAAAAGTAATTCTATCATAAGAGGATCTTCTGATCCCCTCATTTCCAAATAACAGATTAACTACAATGTGATTATATTATCTATTTTATAATGATTAGAATAAGAGAAAGAATTATGTGTGGTCTATCTTTTTTATGGGGAAGATTCTCAATTGTGGTAAATGATAAAAAAAATGTTTAAGAAGTATATTTATTCCATGGATTAGGATGTATTAAAGAAAATATTTTCTAATAAATATTATCACCATAAATTTTTTTATCAAGGAGGATATAGTGTTTTTTCATACTAAACTAAAAGAAAGATGAATCCATTAGAGTGTATGAGGAAATATTTAAAAGGATTTTACAATACACATCTATATTTTTCATGAACATAGCAAGGAAGGTGGATCACTTATTTAATGGATTAAATCAAAGATGAAAATAGGACATAGAAATTCATGACTTTGAAAGCTATGAATAGATTGTTAGATGTTCCATAATGGTTGATATAGAGATTGGTGTCTCTCAGCGGTCTCATGGGATCAGAGATAAAAAGCTATAAATTGTGTTTAATATGGAAGGATCTATAGATAAATCCCATGAAGGAATGAAAATGCAACATCACACATGTAAAAAGTGTGGGATTAAGTATCTAGGGAACTACCTAAAAAGAATCACGAAATTATTCAACTATTGATGTGAGGGGCATCATGCTAATTATTGTAGAAGGGGTTATAATAGGACCAATAATATGAAAGAAGAAAGGATGGTTTTGATCAAATCTATTCCTATTGTGTAGAGTTCTAACTCTAAAGAACATGAGAGTTATGTGAGCCAATTACCTATGCCAAGGGTTGTTAGAGATAGTCAAAAATAACAATCTTCGTGGTAGCAAGGAAGGGTATATGATATCACTACTTCTGAGGTGGATAATGAAGATGATTTGGTGTCAATTACACTATTTTTTTATTCAATAATAGTAAATTTTCTATTTAATTCTAGTGCTATGAATTATTTCATATCCTGAATGTTTAGAAGAATTATTCAAACATCATATCAAAATATAAAGTTTGAGTTAACTATGAGAACATATAATGGGGAAATTATTGCATCTAAAGCATATAACTCCTCTTTAGTTAATGTTTGTGGACTAAACCTTATAGAAAATCGTGTATTATTTTATTTGGAAATGTTTAATGTTATATTAGGAATGGATTTTATATCTTTATACAAACCAACATAATTTTTTTGGATAAGTAGACCACTCTTCACATCCTGAGGCATCCCCCAATTATGTACAAGTGTAAGGAGGAGGATGAATATCCTTTATAATCACAGTCTCAATTGAGGATATTATTTCCTTAGGGAAAACATATCTAGATCAAATGAATGAGACAATGGAGATGATCATTCTTGAAGGAATGATCATTATTAAGAACTACACCAATGCGTTTCTTTATGAATTTCAAAAATAATACTCCTGAATGAGAGGAAGTGTTATCAGTTGATATTATACCTATATCTCTTACAATATGAGAGGCTCCTTACAGGATAACCACTATTGAGTTTGAGGAATTTTAGAAATAGTTAAAATAAAATCTGGACAAGGGTTTTATATTCTGGAGTGCTTCCTTGTGCGGTGCACCAGTTCCCTTAATCCTGAAGTAGGATGGATAAATGAACCCATACATTGATTATCATGATCACAATAAAACCATCATAATGTACAATTATCCCCTACCATGGATATATGACTTGTTAAATCATCTATGTGGGTCCATGTACTTCCTTAAGGTGAACCTTCAGTCAGGATATCACCAATTAAAGTTAAAGAAGGAATATATTCCCAAAAAATACTTTCAAATGAGGAATTGACACTATGAGTTAATAGTGATTCCAACCAAACTCACTAATTATCTAGAAATTTTCATGGGCTTATTGAATATAGTCTTTATATATTACATCGAATTTTTTTGGGTAGTTTTTTTAGATGATATTCTAATATACTCCAAGAGAAATGAGAAATATGTGGAGAATTTTATCATTATGATAATGAATATGTGAAGTGAGTATCTCTATGAATTTTATAGTACATGTGAGTTCTAGATGGAGGAATTATCAATATTGGATCATGTTATCATGAGAAAAGGGATATCAATGGACCCTTCTAAACCAAATTCAATTAAGGAGTGGCCCAGACCAGTATCTGTAATGGATATCCATAATTTCCTCGGTATATATGGGTATTACCGATGATTTTTGTGGAATATATCATGAATTTAAAACCCAATAAACAATATGACTCATAATGGATCAAAGTTTGTCTGGACCAGTGAATGTGAAGATTTCTCTAATGAGTTGAAAAGGAGGCTTATTACTGCACCAATAATTACACTACCAATAAGTGGGGAACTCTTTGTGGTATAAAATGATGGGTCAAAGAAGGGATTATGATTTTTATAGAAGAAAAATTATAATGTGATAGGCTATTCCTCATGGAAGTTAGAAGTTCATTAGAAAAACTATCCCACACATGATCTGGAGTTTGTAGATATGATCTCCAAATTGAAAACTTGGAAGAAATATCTCTATGGGGGTTAAGTGTGAGATATATAATGATCATAAGAGTCTCAAATATATTTTCAAATAGTAATAGATCAATATGAACCAGCGAATATAGTAAGATCTCATCAAGGATTATGACTAATTATCCACTACCTCCTTACTAGTAAAGAAAAAAATGTAGAAAATTATATACGTAGAGAGGGTCCTATGACATTAACAATGAGAATAATTTTGTAGGATATAATCTTATTAGATTTGAAAATGATATAAATACGAATCATATTGTAAGGAAAATCATCATTATTTTTGTAAATGATTACTCAACCATCCATTTTATATAAAAAAAGGAATGTTCTAAAATTTGATGTCAAAATTTAGCAAATGGAGGAAGCTATAAGAAAGGGAAAATAATTTGAGTTAAAAATTGATGTGGAAGGAGTTTTAAAATTTGGGACCGAAATATGTGTACTGTCTATTTCAGAGACCAAGAATGAGATTATGAATTATATACAAAGCTCAACCTTTTATATTCATCCATGGAGCAGAAATATGTATCAAGATCAATGAGATCACTATTGGTGGGACAATATGAAAAAGGATATAATTTAATATACATAAATGTGTCTATAATATTAGAAAGTTAAGGATGAATGTATAATGTCAAAGAGAATAATATAACTATTACCCATACCAATATGGAAATGGGAAAAGATCACTGTATATTTTGTCATGGACTTATGATGACATCCAGATGAAATAATACGATATGGGTCATTTTGGATCACCATACAATGATTTACCACATAATTGTGATTCATTAGGTCTTATCACTCGACAAACTTACATAGATATAAATTATAGAATTGGTGAGGATATATAGAGTAACATTATCAATTATACTTGATCGTGATCCTGGATTTACCTGTAGGTTCTTGAAAATCGTCCAACGTGATCTAAATACTATGTTGAAGTATAGTATGTATTTTCACCCCAGAATAATGTCTAACATTATAAGAATATTCATACAATGGAATAAATTTTGATAACATGCTAAATAGACTTCAAAGGGGGATGAGATCAACATCATCCAAAGGTCAAGTTCTCTTACAATAATAGTTTCAACTCAAGAATACAAATGGCTCTATATGAAGTACATTATGGTAAAATATATAGAAAAATTGAATGAAGGGATGATGTTTGTGAATGTAAGTTTCCTGGACATTAAATGATCAAGGAAATGGTATAATAGGTGGATACCATCCAACAAAATATTCAGATAACCCAATGTTAATGGAAGATCCAGGTAGATAATCTGCAATGGGACATAGGGGTTGAGGTCATTGACAAGGCATTACTCCACATATCTCTATATAATTGGGTAATGATATTTTGGAAGAAATGAAAGATAACTCCCAGGTACATTGACGCTATCAAGATTCTTGATGATGTTGGAGCTATGGTCTATCGACTAGTGCTTCAACCAATCATATATCAAGGACATTATGTATTCAACATATCTATATTGAGAAAGTATATACAAAATTTCTTACATGTACTAAACATAGAAGAACTATAGCTTGAAAATGATCACATTTATGTGGAGGAGTTGGTGAAGATTTTGGATTGTATAGAAAAGGTTCTATATAACAATAAATCTCACTTGTTCACGGTAATTCATAGAAATAATAAGTATAAATAGAAGATATAGGAACTGGTCAAAATGATGAAGGATAAATACACTCACATGTGTTCACCTTAGTATATAAAAGGAAATTTAGAGGGTGAAATTTCATAAGGTTGGATTAATGTAATGACCCCAAATTTTATCAATAGAATTTCCCATCACATGTCATAAAACACATACATCGTATAGTGGAACCAATAAAAACATCATTCTCAAAAATGAAAAATGAAAAATAATTAATAAAATAATCCAATAGAAATGAAAAATATTATAGTAAGAAAATACCTAGAATATAATATAATAATAATTAAAAAAATTCAATTTAATTAATTTACTAGAAATACCATACTCATGAACAAAACTACAAAAATAAAACATAATAATATAATATTCATTTTGATGATGAATATATATAAACTAGAGATAAATTATAAGTGAATGAAGAGTGAATGAAAAATAGTCATATATAGATATTAACGAACCTATATAACTGTTATAAATATTGAAATTAGAATAATAATCCAATTTTTAGGTATAATAATGTACCAATTATAACATTAACCACACCTATAAAATTATAAAATAAAATTTAGGTATATTATAAATAAAACATTATGGACCCATTTATATCCAATTTTTGAAACATTTATACATTTAATATATCAATATAAACATAATACTTTGAAGTGAAACATAAAAATTAGGTTAGTATATATATTTTTATTTTTTTGTAGGGTATAAATTTTTAATGAATATTTAAAAATACTGTATTTTAATTCAAAATTTCTATAACAAATATTTTATTTATAAGGTTAAATTATATCTTAAATGGGTATAAAAGTTTAATTATATAATATTTTTACCAATTAAGAAAATTTAGTTCATTATAATATATTTCACAATGAAATTGAATACAAAAGCATAACAATATTTTGAAGATTTTTACTTTAAATAAACCATGCATTGTTGACCCGACTGTGTGATTAAATTTAAATTAATTTCTACTACTTCTATGTTTGGAAATTGAAAAAATGGATTCCATATTTGTAATACTAATAATGTATAATATCTAATAAGGTTAAAATTTTTTTACCAAAAATATTAGTAAAGTAGATAAAATTAATTACAATGATTAAGGTTAAATTAAACATAATAATTGATTAAACCATAACCTTAAGGACCTAAAGGACCAATACACATGTACAAAAGATATTTTAGAACTACATTTCTAACCTATCATCACATTTCTCTAATTTGGACCATTAGTATATCCATATTCAACAAATAAACCTGGTTGGGGTTAATCATTTTCAAAAATAATATAAGAGTGCCACTCCCCATAATTATTAAAGACCTCCCCTCCTCCCACTTTCTCAGAGCTCTACAGAATCATGTTTTCAGAAACAATATGCCCAAATATATCCCCAACATCCCTAAATTCTTCTTTTTATCCCACTTTTCTCATAAATCCTTCCATGCAATGCCCTTGGTTCAAAGCAAAAGGAGTTACCCGATTAAGAGGTAACAGCCTCCCTCAAACTTCTTTGTTTTATTTTATTTCTCCAATAGGTAAAATATTTTTATTCATATTTTTTATAACAACAATATTATATTAAATATATCATTATTTTTATATTATAAGTATTAAACCTACACTTACACACAATTATATCTAATGGGATACAAAAATTATATTTACGTGTATGGCGGACTACCGCCTCACTAAATGATGATTATTCATATTTTCTTTACCACATATATTGGTGGAAATTATTATGGAAACCACATTTATATATTTTATATAATATTTATTATTTATTTAATCTTATTTAATTATTTTACAACACATATCTGTACACATTCCTTTTTGGGTTAACATGATAATTTCGTTTGAGGAACTGTGGACTACCGCCTCTTCAAAGTGATGTGATTTGTTCATACACTGCATGGAATGTATTACGGATGATTTTAGGGAATATATATTATATATATGTTATAATATGTATACCATAATATATATATATATATATATATATATATATATATATATTAGTTTTCTTTCTTTTAACATGACAATTAAACGAAATTACCATTCATACATACGTATAACATACCATTTCTCTGAAGGGTGTATTCCATTTGAAAAATCTATATTATAAGAATTATTATAATTCATATATATTGAATATAAATTATATTTATATCATGGTTTAAATTATGGAATTCACAATATAAATATTAGTACCAAATATATTACATTTTAAGACATATGTGAAAACAAAGTGGACATTACCCAAAGTTAAACCCTAACATAGAATTGTTAACAAGAGGGTAATATAAATTCATAATAAAACCATATATTAAATTAGATATGATAATATTGTTATGTGATATATTCATAAAAAAATTATATTTATTATTTAATATTTTTGAATGAGTATGAAGAGAGTCAAGACATAGGGTAAGGGTATTTCATTTCACTCTTTATTTCCATGAGATATATTCATTATTCACCAATACCATAATTTTTGGTGTTTATATACTTCCCATGAATGTATTATATTCCTATTATACCTAATTATATTTTAGTTTACATATAAATTCTATGATCCTTCCGTAATATGGATTTTTTTTCTAAAAGGGGTTTAAGGTATTTTTTATTTGTTTTGAAGGAAAACAGTTTTGAAATTCTTTTCATGCTTCTTTATTGGATTCAAGGAAAAATGTTTTTGAAAAATAAGTTATAATACCTCAAATTTATATTCAATGGTAATAGTTCCTAAATTTTCTTAGGATTAAAAATACATTTTTTCAATGATGAAAGATATTTTTTTCTAGAAATTTTTTTAAAATATCATTCAAAATTATTTCCCATCTAAGATGAAATCCATTGATGTTAGTCATGCCTTTCTTGGAAATGTTTTGATGGTTACATTAAAATTGTTTCTCTAAATGGTTTATGAATTATTTAATGGTCTTTATGAAACCTATTTCCCTTTAATGAGTTATGTGTTTATGGAAACCATTTCTCTTTCACAGGATCTATGTTTATTAAATCCGTTTTTATTTCAAAGGTTATTTTTTTGATGAAATGATTATGAAAATGGCAACTTTTTAATAGGTTATGATATGATTAAATGCTTCTGAAACCCAATTCATTTAATAGGTTAAGATATAATTGTTTATTATTATTGGGAACATGTTTTTTTGATTTCATAATGAGATGGGTGGAAACTATATTCCCCTATAATTTATTGGGTAAATATTTATATCCCATGAGATAGACATGAATGGAATGAGAAATGAAATCAGTTAATTATTATGGGGACAGAATGAGAAATAAATTTGGTTCAGTATTACAAGTATGAAATGAGGAGTGAACTCAATTATGTAATACAAGTCTTGAATGGGGAGTGGACCCAGTTATTTAATGAAATTTTTTTACTACGATGGTCTTGGAAGAAATGACTTGGATACTAGGTAACTAATATTATGTACCTATGTGGTTTTAACAATTCCATGTTTTATTAATATGTTATGATTCCATGGGTTATTATTTATTCAATTATGGCTGATCCCTTATGAACTTTCAATATTTATGCCATGAGACATGTTTATGATCTTTGATATATACGATATGATCTTAAAATGTTTTTATCACGTTCTCATACCCCTATCACCAAGTCTAAAATTACATATCTCCATTATTTTCCCTTACAGAGCATCTGAGCACACCCATTTTTATGTTTCCTTTCAAAAGTTATGATGAAATTTATTATGTTTGATGTGTATAAGAAGGTTCTAGTCCTAAAGATCCTAATGGGAGATAATTTAGATCACTTATGTACTAGTGTTTAGGTTTACATGTTTCTAAAAGGCACTAGACTAGTACGTTCTTTGGGTATATGTTTTTGTTATGTTTTTTGTATTTTGAAAACATTATTTATTTTCTATGTATGTCAAGATAGGGATTTATATATTTGGTATTAGAGAAAAGTTTTAGTTATAATTTGGAAAATAGGACAAGAAAAAATTAGTGAGAACCCTATGGACATGTCTATGGATAAGTTTGAGGATATGTAGAAGAATAAGAAAAATGTCCAGGAATTTTAGTAAAATCTAGAGTGATTGGTTTCCAATAAATACATATATATCTATATACCACATGTGGAAGTGGATCTAGCATAAATTTACCTTGGATAAATATCCTCGAAAAGATGTTTGTGTCTATACTTCGGGTAATCTAGTTGACGACAATAGGTATTGCTTCACACATGGTTTGACACTCCTGGGGGTTATGCTTTATAAATTCAAAAACTCTTCATGAACCATTATATAAAATTTTAATAGAATATGTCTATGAATACCCTAGGATAAACCTATGGGGTCATATATTTAAGAAGGTGTCATAAATTAGACATCCCAGAAGTGACTTTTCAGGATTATGTGGCTAATCATTATGATAACTATTTCTTACACAATGATATTGGTTTTACTCAATGATAGAAACTAAAAGAACCACGTTAATGCTGATTACGACAGACAATGTAGCAATTTTCCTCCAAATAAACTGAATTCTATGGGAGTTCGAATGAAAAATATTATTGCTATGATCACATAAATTTCTAAATCTATGAATAATGGTGGACTTATAAATTAGAAAAGGAGGGAACAAAATTTAATTGAGACATGCATGAGGAAACATAAACCTTTTTTCTAAGGGTATTATGATCCACATTATGATTAATAGTAAATAATTACTACTGAAAATACATTCTACTTTCTCCAGTGTTCAGTGCATGAAAAATTTATTCTAGATATTTATCATTTATACGTTGATTCATAACAGTGTTGGACTCTGATAAAGTATAATATTCAGGAATATGAGATTGAATCCATGGAATGAGATGAGTAAAAGAACTTATTTTACAATAAGTACATTCCGTAGATTCATTATATCAAGAAAGAGAAAGAGTTCCTTGAGTTGAATCAAATGGATGATGAATATATTAGTACCTACAAGGTTAATTTCACAAGACATGTGAGGTATGATTTATGAATTATCATACAACATGAACGTAAAGTTGATAGGTTCTTCTGTGGCTTAAATCCATGTCTCAGAAGGGCGTTGTCCATAAGATACTTTATTAGATACAAAGAGATTGTAGGTTGTGAAATCAACGGTGAAATATTGGTTGGATCCACTTATAAGCCTCATTTTTTTGATCAGAAATAGAATATGAAGTTAAAAGAAACTAAAAAAACCATGTGGAAAAGAATAAGAGTTTGTTTTTATGCTCTAAATGTGGGAAAAAGTAAGGAGGAATATGTATTAAGGGGTATAGAAAATGTTTTCTGTTCAGGAACAAAGTTAATGGGGAAACTAATTACCAATGTGATGGTAATAATTTTTCTAATAGTGTGAATGGAGATAAATTGACAGAGAATGTACCTAACATGATTCAGTGCTACTAGTGTAAGGAGACTCGGGATTATACTGACCACTACCCAAGTCCATGGGATGGTGTTAATGAGTGATGTCAACAACCTCTTATGCTTCAGGACAAGGATAAATCTAAAGAAATATCTATTTCAGATGAGGTGTGTAATAAAAACATGGTAAAAGGTACATTTAAAATCAAATCTAGAACTACTAATTTCCTATTTTATTATGGATCTACCCACTATTTTATATGTAATTAATTTTATTAGGGTGTTAATATTCCACCAAAATTATTAGATGTGGAATTAGTAGTGTGCACTCTTAATGGTATGATTATTGTATCCCTTGTATTTGATTCTGATCCAACTGATGTTTGTGGGAATGAACTTCCTTAAAATCATTTCATTATTCCTCTGGATGAATTTTATGTCATATTAGTCACGGATTGGATTTCTCTACATAAATCTCATATTAATTTTTGAGTAAGGGGAGTGACATTTGATAATTCAATCCCTCCTATGATCATCCATCAATGTGATGATATGTATATGATTCCTGTGGAGATTTCATCCAGTGTATGGGTATTAATTCCCATTTGGAATGGCCGTTTATCTCACATAGTTGGGGAGAAAATTGATATTAATGATTTGTCGATTTTTTAGGAATTTGTGAATTTATTTCAAGAACAGTTTTCCTTTCCTTATACTAAAATGTGAAGTTGAGTTCTCAATTGAACTCATACCTAATTACACACTAATTTAAAATTATCCCTATATAATGGACTCAATTGAGTTTCAAATAATTGAAGAATAAACACCTAGAAAACCTTTAAAAGGGTTTAATTCATCCAATTATGCCACATTTGTGTGCACATATTCCCCTTTTTTTTGAAAAATAAGTATGGATCATTGAAAATTTGCATTGATTATCGAGAGTTTAACAAGATCACAGTGAAGAACAAGTTGACACTTCCTCGTATTGATGACTTGTTTGATCAAATACATGCTTACTAATACTTTTCCAAGAGTGACCATTATTATAGATATCATCAATTGAGGGTCAAGAAGGAGGATATACCCAAGATGACATTTCATGGTAAGTACAACATGAATATTTAGTATTGCCTTTTGGTTTTACATATTCCCCAACTATCTTCATGGATTTAATGAACAGAGTCTTTAGATATTACCTCAATCTATTTTTTCTAGTATTTATATATGATATTCATATATATTCAAAGATAAATGAATATCATGAATACCACTTGATAACTGTACAAAAAAACCTAATGAAAGAGAAAATATCTGAAAATTTTAAGAAGTGTGAATTCTGGATAAAAATGTTTCATTTTTGGGTAATATAATCTCAAGAGATTTTATAACATAATATCTATAAAGAATGGAAGCTATGGAATGATGACCTAGACCAACCATGGTGACTATGACCTATATAATTCTTGGTTTAGAAGGATATTATTGACCATTGTGGAAAATTTATCATTACTATATCATCCTCCAACCATGTTAACTTGGAAAGGTGTCATGTTACTTTGCATATATGAACGTGATAGAAATTATAAGGAACTGATAAAATAGTTGTCCAAAAAACCTTTTCTTACATTACTGTGTAGTGGATAAGGGTTTGTACTCTATAGTGATACATCCAAGAATGGATTAGGAAGTGTTCTTATGCGGAATAACTTGGTTATAGCCTCTGACTCATGAAAGTTGAAGATCCATGAGAAAAATTACCAAACTCATGATTTGTAGTTATCAGTGGAAATTCATTCATTAATGATATTGAGGAATTATCATTATGGAGGAAAGTGAGATATATATATACTGATAATAAAATTATGAAATATATATTCACATAGAAGGAGTTGAACATGCACCAGAGAATGTGGTTGTAGTTGATAATGAATTTTGACTGCTCAATGCATTACCACCATGGGAAAGCGAATAAGGTGTTCAATGATTTATTCTAAAAGGATTGTGATATAATATCCATGATGAGGATCACAAAATATCCAATATTTATTGATTTATAAAGGCTTGATCTATAAATCATGAAGTTAGGGGAACATATTATCTTTCTCAATTGAATGTTCAACCCTCTATCCATGTGAAGATCATGGAGGTGTATAAAAAAGATAAAGAGATTCAAAAGATAGTTATAACTGTTCCTAGGTTTAAACTTGATCAGGATGGAATGATAATGTTCTACAATCATGTATGCGTTCCTTACATACCATATTTGAAGAAGGATCTATTAGTGGAATCTCATAGTTTGTCATTCACTATTCATCCTAGAAGTACAATGAATTATATATATTTGAATGAATATTTATTGGATATGGAATGAAGAGGGATATCAAAAATTTTGTATATCAATGATTTGTATACTAGAAAGTTAAGGCTGAAATAACAAAAATATAAAGTGATTTTGCATTCATTACCTACACTCGAATGGAAATGGCAGAACATCATTATGGATTCTTCCATGGGACTACCCAAAACCCCTAACAAATTTAATTATATATGGGTGGTTGTTAATAACCATAATAACGAAGAATACTTAATTACAATCAGAGAAGAATTCTCTCTGGATCAGTTTTCTAGGATATAAAATAATAAATTGGTAAGGCTATAAGGAGTACCACATTCCATTGTATCATATCAGGACCTGATGCTTACCTCAATGTTCTGGGAAGTCTCCGACAAGAATTTGATAAAGAATTGAGTTACAACATAGCTTGTCATGATCATAAAGACTGTTATTATGAAATAAAAATTCAAAAACTATAGGATAGGTTGAGATCATTTTCATTTTTTTCAAAGGTGGTTGGGATCAACAACTTCTTCTAGTTTAATTTTCATGGAACAATGGCTTTCACTCACGAATTTTGATGACACCTTATGAATCCCTCTATAAAAATAAATGAAGAGATCCAACATGTTGGTATGTAGTTAGAGAAATAAATATATTGGGACCTAAAATCATTGAGGTAATTGTAGAGAATTTTAGATCCATTCAACAACATATCAATGAAGCTCAAATTCAGTAGAAATGATATGCTGATAAACATCGACGCGATCTTGAATTTGAAGTTGGTGAAAATGTGTTTCTACAAATCTATCCATGGAAGAAGGTAATGAGATTCTAGAAGAAAGGGAAAATAACACCTAGGTATACTGGTCCCTTGGATATTCTTGATCAGATCGGGATGGTAGCCTATTTCTTGGAACTTCCTCCAAATCTCACTCAAGTCCATGATGTGTTCCTTTTATCTCCCCAAATGAATTATATACTTGACCCTTCACTTGTATTGAACTCCAAGGATGTACCGCTAGTTCTAGATCATTCTTACAAAGATCAACCAATTGAAATTTTGGATTTTACAAAGAAAGTTATATTAAAGGATACCACTCATCAAGTTAATGTTTTGTATAGAAATATCCTATTAGAGGAAGCTTCGTGGAAAGTCAAAGATATTATGAAGAAGAAGTACCCAAACGTTTTTGTACTAGAATAATGAATTTTGATGTACAAATTCATTTAAAGGGGGAATAATGTAACACCCTTTGTTTTTTGTGGATTTTTTCAAAATGAATTAATTTTCATTGATTTTTTTAATGCACTATGTCAAACATTCCAATCACATGACATTGGCATGGCATAAATTATATGAAACATCGAGTTTTACCAAAACAAAATTATTAAAAATATATATATTAAGACGTAACCTAGCCATTAAATTAAAAATTAGTAATATTACTGAATAATTTAATAAAACTAATGGTTAAAAAAACTATACAATGAATTTATTAGTTACAATGAACCAATTTAATATAAAAGATATATTTTTATAGAAAACAAATTTTGTGATAAAAATCTATTTAAATTAAATTAATTAAAATTATTGATTGATATTAATATAATATATAAAATATATATTCAATAAAATATTTTTTATATTCATACAATAGTCTTCATAGGCATAATATTAGAACAAACCCAATTTTATGATTAAAAACCAATATTTTAATAAATGTTGTTTTACCATCTTTTAATGGAGAACCAATTTTAGATAAAATATTTGAAACTTTAATTGACTTAATATTTCATAAATAAACATAATATTTTAAAGAAAAAAAAATTAGACTCGGATAATGTTTTGGTATTTCTATGTTAGGTTTGATTTTTTAGTGAATTGTTAAAAATAAAAAAATTTAATTAAAAATGCATTTTCATCTAATTTTTTTATGAGGATAAATTATATTTTAAATTGGTTTAAATGTTCTATTAGATAATATTTTTACCAATTAATCCAATTCGATTAATTATAATCAATTTCACATTGAAATTGAATATAAAAACATAGAAAACTTTTGGACATTTTTATTCTAAAAAACCAGCATTGTCGACCCGACTGTAGGAATAAATTTAAATTAATTTCTAGCACTTCTATGTTTGGAATTTGGAAAAATGGAATCAGTATTTTTAGTAATTAATAATTTATAATGTCTAAAAAGTTAAAATTATTTTTTGACCAAAACTATTAGTGACGTAATTAAAATTAATTACAACGATTTAGGTCAAATTAAGCATAATAAGGGACCAAACCATAACCTTAATTCCCAAAACAACCATTTAACATTTATAAAATACATTATAAGGCCATATTTGGACCTTATACTCCCTTTTATCTAATTTTTAGCATTATTGGATCCACATGAAATAAAAAAACGTGGGTGGGGTTTCCCTTTTCCAAAATCATACAACAGTACCACTCCCCCTCCATTATAAAACGCCGCATCTTCTCTCACTTACTCACTCCTCTCAAGAAACTTATGTTTGGAAAAAAAACTACCAAAATATATCCCTAACATACCTCAATTTATACTTGATGTCTAATTTTTTATAGATCCTTCAAAGTAATCCCTTAGGTTCAAACAAAAAGGAGTTACCTGATTAAGAGGTAACACCCTCCCTCAAAAAATTTTATTTTATTTCCTTTATCAGCTACCTAAAATCTTATTATTATTTTATTTTTTTAAAAAAATAGTATCCCCAATATACTAGGAGGTTTTTATGATATTTATTATACCTACACTAAAACACACTTCCATCCAATGGGTATCAAATATATTGTTTACATGTACGACAGACTACTGCCTCACTAATTGATGATTGTTCATTTTTCATTTAATACATCTAATAGTGGAAACTATGACTGATGATATGTATTTATATATTATATATAGTATTTTTTATGGTTTTATGATTCTGTAATTCTTTTATGACACATACATTTATACTTTCCATTTTTTGGTAATATAATAATTTCATTTGAAGAAGTGTGGACTACCGCCCCCTCAAAGCATTATGATTCATTCATACACTACATGGAATTTGTTAATATTGGGTTAAGGGGATATAAATTATATATATGATATAATAAAGCTAATTTAAAAATTATATATATAAATATATTACATTATTTCTTTCAACCTTACAATTAATCAAAAACAGAGTTAATGCATACATACGACTTACCGTCTCCAGGAACGGTGTATTTTATTTTACACTTCTATATTTTATAGATTGTTATAATAAAAATATACATAATATAAGTTATATTTAAATCTGGTTTTAAATTCTGGATGTCATGATATAAATATATGGACCAAAGATATAACAAATTAAGTCACATGTGAAAAACATAGCGGATATTACCCAAAGTGAAACCCAAACATAGAATTATTAACAAGAGGACAATATAAAACCATAATAAACCTATATGGTATTATATATAAGATTATGTTTCTGTGATATATGTTTAATAAATTTATATTTATTATACAGGAGGTTAGTATGAGTAGTAAGAGAGTCAAGATCTAACGTAAGGGAATTTTGTCTCACTCTTTATTTCCTTGAGATACATGCCTTATTCACCACTCCCTTATTTTGTGTGGGGTTTATACAACCCATGAATGTATTGTATGAGTCTTATAAATAAATATATGTGTATTTACATATCAATTATATGGTTTTGTTTGAATATGATTTACTTCTAAATGGTTTTTAAAATTCTTTTATCCATTTTCATGGAAAACAAGTTTGAAATGGTTTTCAAGCTTCTTTATAAGTTTCAAAGAAAAATTCATTGATTTTTTTAATGATTAATTTATAATTATTAAGGTTTATATTAAATGAAAATAGTTTTCAATATGTTTTAGGATTAAAAATAAATATTTTTTCTGAGAAGAAGGATATTTTCATCAAGAAATATTTTTGAAAATATATTTCATAATTATTTCCCATATAAGAAGATATCTATTGCTATTACTCACAACTTTCTTTCTAATAATTTAAAGGTTACATTCATATTATTTATATAAATTGTTTATTCTTGATTTAATGGTCTTTATAAAATCCTTTTCCCTTTTATGGGTTATATTTTTATGAAAACTATTTCTCTTTCACAGGTTATATATTTATGAAATCTGTTTTTCTTTCGTGGGTTATGTTTTTGATGGAGTTATTACAAAACATGCATATTTTTTCAAAGGTTATGATATTACTACATGTTTATGACATGAATACCATATTATGGGTTAATATATTATTGTTTATGATTTACTTTGATCATGTATGTATGATTTAGTTACAAGATGGGTGGGAAATAGTTATCCCTCCAATGCATTGGGTAAGGATTAATATCTCATGAGATAGACATGATTGGATTGAGAAATAAACTCTATTTAGTATTATAAGGTTAGAACAAGAAATTAACCTGGATCATTTATAGTGGGATGGAACAAGGAGTGAACATGGTTCAATAATACAATGCTGGAACAGAGAGTGAACTCAATTTAGTAAATGTCTTTGTCCACTAGTATGGTATCGGAAGAAATCCCATGGCTACTATGGAAATCATATTATATAATTACGTGTTTACCAAAAGTCCACATTTTATTCCAATGTTATGATTTTATGGATTATGTTTTTTACTTCCTTATGATTCATTACCTATGAACTGTCATGCATTATCCCATGGTACATTTTTATGATCTTTGACTTTCAGGGTATGATCTGTAATTGTGTTGATCATGTTATCATACCCCCATGATCATTTATATGCTTATATGTGTCCCATATTTTCCAATATTGATCATCTATGATCACCCATTTTTACATTTCCTTCCCCGGGTTATGAAGATATATATTATGTCAGATGTTTCTAAGAATGGTTATAGTCATGAATAAAATAGTGGGAGATAATGTAGATTTAATATGTACACTTGTTTATCATTACTTTAATCTCAAGTAAAGGTGGTAATTTCTTCCTCTAAAATAATATAATTTATGGTTTACATTATATAATCTTTATCCCTTATATTTATCACATATTTATCTATATTATATCTACGATACTCATAATAAAAATATTAATAAATTGGTTGTATGTTGAGAGTTAAATTCATAATAATTAAAATATAAGAAACAACTGAAAAACCTTAAAAAATATATTTTATCTCCCACACATTAATATAATGAAAAATTTTATTAATTCTAATAAAATAAGATAACAATATAAAAAATATTAACTCATAGGATGAGTCCAACTAAAATTTCAATAAAATAACATTGATAAAAAGTATTATTTCCAATAGATAGATATATCACACTACAAGAGGGGGATGAATTAATTTATAGTTAAAAAACAATAAACCATAACCCCCCTTAAGTGTAAGTTGATTTGATGATATGACCTTATGATAAAATAAAATTTAATCAGAGGAAATTGAGTTTACATCTAGTGGATTTAATTTAATTAAAATTATACTAAACAATGATGAATAATATAATCACAATATAAATTAATTTTTACTAGTTAAAATACTAAATTGAAATAGAAAATATGTACAAGTGATCACAATGGAAACTAAAATATAAATAAAGGTAAAATAATAATTTATAGAGCATTTTTTATAACTCAAATACACCTAAATCTTATTATTCACCAAAAAATTATAATTTAGGGATCCTTTGATTTTAAACCAATGTGGTTGGTGGTTTGAAACCAAAACCAAGGTTTTCCATTTTAATATTATGTTTTATTAAACTATAAATCCTTCAAATGGTATCAATGTGTAGTCCACATAAACTCATTTATCATAGCCACTGAATCCATTGATCAACCTATTCAGACATGATATATCTTCTAATCTATGTATGTCCTCTATTTTTAATGATAAGATACTCAATTTGTCTTCCTATCCATGAAATACATGAATATCAATGACATAACAATCTTCCATACCTAAAAGATTCTCAGTCTCAAAATGTTAGGCAATCAATAATTATGATAAGAGAGAATATGAGATTTATAATAAAACCTCACAATCGATAGCTCTTATTATAATCAATTAAATATTACCAAGTGAATGAATTCAATAATAATGGTAGTTTTCATGCAATCTCAAGAAATGCCATATTTGGTTCTTTCAAAATGCTTCTAATCCACAAAGCCATTGATACTATTTCTATAAATCTATGATACTAATTACAAAAGTCACATTACAAGAACTTCTGGTATAGTTTCAACTCTATCAAAATTTTATTCATATGATTCATATATTTCAATCATCATCAATTATCTATTATAATGTTTACTTTG
Organism: Viscum album; assembly: GCA_963277665.1. Lineage (NCBI taxonomy): Eukaryota > Viridiplantae > Streptophyta > Magnoliopsida > Santalales > Viscaceae > Viscum > Viscum album. Next base: position 1,296,982,192 of record OY728152.1, read on the forward strand.
TTTTCCTGAAATAATATTAAAATCCAAGGTTCATTAGGTCACACGTGACCAAAAATTAAATCATCACAACAAAATAATAGAAAAATAAATTTAAGTTAAATGGAATTATAAATTGAGTGTATTTTGTTTTTAAAAAATAATGATAATGTTTGTCTTTAACTCAAATTAAAGGGGAAGGAAATAGTATAGGGATAATCTAGGAGAGGTTTTTGAAATTAAAACTTTAACGTCATTGGAAATGGATATTTATTCATATAAAGGAAAAAAATACATATATATCCCCATAAAAAAAATAAAAAATTTAAATGAACGTATCTAGAAAATATATATTCATAACATATAATGTGAATATTCTATGAAGAGAGAAATGGACATAAATTGTGGGAGTATAAACCAAAATGAAGAATGAATGTGAAAGTGTCCCCTTACTTCAAGTCCTTTCCCACATTAAAAACTCCTCTAACCCCTAAATGAAAGAATTGAATATTTTAGTTACCCCATTTAGACCCATATTAATAATTATTTAACAAATTAAAATATATTTATTTATATTTTTAATTTATTAATCGTAATTTCATTAATCATTTCTTTTGTTTTTTGGTCCATAATGAAGAGTATTTAAGATATTTATGAGTCCTAAAAAATGAATTTAAAAAGTGTGTGTTGATTTTTATTTCAATTTATATTAGGTCAAATTATCATTGATATAACATTAAGAGTTAAATTTGTATCAATAAAATTATTCCATCCTCTAGTAGGGTTTCTAAATTTCATTAATTTGGAGTCATGCTATGAATTATTTTATAATATGAAACTATGATAAGTTTTAAGGGTTTTATGTTTTATTTTTTGAAAAAATTATAATGGATGATTTTAATTTTTTGAGTTTTGTGGATATGGATGGGAATGAAGAATCTTGAATATGAGTCAGAATTACTCTATCCATCCCATGAAATAAGATTTTATACATATATTTTTAGATATTGGAAATATATATCCCACAATATGAAATTTAAATATCAATAATAGAGAGTGAATAGGTTAGGATAATCTAGATGTGGCACCCAACTATCAATTTATGTGTCTATGGGGAATATTTGGGAAGTCATCATGGGAATAAAAGACCAAAATGGGTACATTGGGCCTTATATCTATAAAATAAACCATTTTTTAATTTAATTGGAGGGAATTTACCTTGAAAATTGGCTATTTTATTTTGGAAGTTAATTTGACCACACAAAATTTCATGTGATAATAATAACTGAAAAAATGAATTACCACATAGATGATAATGAGCCTTTTATATATTTTTTTGATTTTACGTTATGTCTGAATATTTGAAATGAGTTGAAATAATGGTCAGTGGAGATTTAACCTCATAGATAGTATTTGTTAACTAAAAAAAATAAGTTTTTTATGATAACAATTCTATGGATATTTCCAAACTACAAATAATAGTTTCCTTATCTAAAAAAATAGAGATGAGTGATTAAGGAATTTATTGTTAATTTTATGGGGTTTTACTAGAGACCATTCTATGGATCAATTGAATGGCCTTTAAGGAGACGAACTAGGATTCAGTTGTACTCCAATGTTTAGAGTCACATAAGGTATGGTAAGAAATGATACTTTGACAAGTTTTTAATATGAATTATTTCTTGTAATTGGAGTTTAATAACATCCTATTCTTCTATTACATCTTCTTTTTAATAATTAAGATAGAATGTGGGTTGAAGTATCACAACCATTGTGTACCAAGGATTGGACACCTCTTAATAATTGCATGTGAACCCTGTAAAACCAATATGTATATGTGTGTCCTTTATTTTTAATGACTTTATTTTCACGTCATTATCATTAAGTGTCTTTAATTTTAACTTCTGGTGAGAACCATGTCAGTATAGGGTTGGTGTTTTTGGAAACCACTTATTCACCCCCACTCAGTGGTGGTTCACTCTCTCCTAGGCATATTAGATAATATTTAGTTATCATTTAAATGGTTTCAGGTATGGTTCTCAGAGATATAATCTTTTTTTTCTATCAATAATATATTTGATCATTGTGATCTATAGATATGATTAATATCTTAAAAAATAATCGAATACCCATGTTCGATGGTAGGGGATACCATCCATTGAGGGAGAAGATGGATCTATATCTTTTTGTACTCATTTTGGATGTTATTAGTATCACTATGAATGGTTTTAAACCTCCCAAATCATGGAAGTTTTATTCCTTTCTTGAATACAATAATATAAAATCCAATTTATGAGTGTGTACTTAGTTACACACACCACTCCTTATGAAAGAGATTACATGATTATTTGGATAGAAAATAGTGAACACAATTCTAAGAAAACATAGTGATAACCCTGAAAGATATATGAAGACAAAGGAATCCTAATTACTATCTTACTAACAAAAATAATGTGATAAATAATATTTAGAATATAAATCCTTGGATAATTTCTTATTTTGAATAAAAAAATTGTTCTCTTGATTTTAATCAATGGATAATGTCTATAGTATTCTGTTGTGGTGAATAAGTACATGTGAAATATAGTAGAAATGTTTTTATGAAATATCAGCCCTTATGAATCAAAAATTTATTGACTATACAATTGAAAAAATAAATATTTTTTTAATAATTTTTTATATTTTAATATGGTCAAACTTACAGAGAAATACGAAAAAATAGAACATATTCAATATTTTAAAAGGTTCAAACAAAACCGTACTTAACATGTACTCATGTATGAAACTAATGTTGAGGCTGATGTAAAAGATTTTGGAGAGTTTATATCTTCATATTTTAAATCTATAATTAGTTTTTTTCTACTATATAATTATTTATCATTTTTCATCATGTTATCGTGGGAATAAATATGAAGAGGTGAATGATAATAAGGATAAAATATTACCTAAGAGTAAAAATATGCAGAGTGGTTGTGTGGGTAGAATATTATTTATATTTAAAGTGAATGATATTATAATAAATTATAAAAATATATTCTCAAAATAATATGACACATCATTCAATGTGGAAGGTTATAGTATCATTTCAGTTGGTGAGTGAGAGAAAAACAAATTTCCCACATAAACAAAATTATACCAAAGAATTATTTAGTAAAGAATATGGTCACAATGAAGAATAATGTAGTCAGTAAGATTTCAAAAAGGGGTTTCAAATAATGAATGAGAATATAGTATGATTAAAATAAAATGGTAGGATTGATAAATAAATTAAATAATTTACGATAAAGAATGATCCATTTCAAAAATCACATGATGTGTAAATATTCAAATGCATTATGGATGTGTATATTGAGTATTCACTAAAATAAGGATATATGAATGCTATACTAGATGAAAAATATCAAATTATATATATTAAAACTAGAAATATAATTTCTATGAATTATTGGTTGATTTTTAGAAGATATTAGAATTTGGAGATTCCTTGATCAAACTAAATGTTATAAAGTCTAAAAACTAAGTGAATGATGTTGGCAGAAGCTCTAAAAAAATGTATAAATTTATAAATGTTACAAATAAAAATTGATAATATGCTATAAAACAAATAACTATCATTAAAGACTCATTAAATTTCATTTTAAATGGTTAAAATAGTGATAAATCGAAGAAAAATGTGATTATATCACCTAATAACGAGAAAATACCCCTTTCCAATCCTTGGGTTAATTTTGAGAATTTGAAAATAAATGATATGTGATGGAGAAATAAATTAATGGTCAAGACTAAGGTAAAATACAAACAGAATAATTTATATGAACATAATGAGAAGGTTGATAATATGTAGTGGATAACGAATGAAAAGGGAACTCATCAACAAGTTTATGAACAACCTTTTTTTTACAAATAGTGATTTATTTTTAAGGAATATATTGGTGATATAAAGTTCTTGGGAATAAAGAATTATTGTTTTTGAAATGTTTCACTTCACAAATAAAATATTGGTAATGAATAATTTGGGAGTAAATATGATTCTTTAAAATATCAAAATGAACTATCTAAAATAGAAGGTTAAATTAAAAATTTCATTTTATTATCATAAGGAAGGTTGTGGGAAGATTGATTAACCCAAATAAACCTCAAAAAATTATTTCACGTTAAAATCAAAGTTTATCAAGTAAATAGATAAACATAAAACAATTTTGAGTAAGAATAATCACGAGCATACTACGGTGACTGAAGTGGTTTATAAGAAAATATTTTGAGATAAGCCTTGGATGATTAATAGTGGTTTCTAATCACACATGATTAAAAATAAAAAATTATTGAATTATTCAACAAGGTTTAATGTAGGGGATCTAATATTCAAAAATAATGGTTCTCTCAACCTAAAAACTACTGGATATATTGAGATTGGCGTAGTTAGATCTAGTGATATTATCAGTGTTTTTGGGTTGAGGCACAATCTATTAAGTATATATAAACTTTTCGATAATTCAAATGAGGTTTTTTTATTGAAATATTAGATGTGTATTTAAAATTATTTAGTATTTAAAAATATTAATGAAATTTTTGTAAACAAATGGAATCTTATTTTAGATTTATAATGATCAAAATTAAAATTTACATAGAAAAATATGTGTAAAACAACTATAACGTATGAGACATGTTAATTTAGGGATAAATAATATGGATAATCTTAATAGACATAATTCTATGATAAATATAATGGGAATAAAATAGGAAATATTCAATACATGTATTTTATTTCATACATAAAAAATCATTAATAACAATACAAAATTAGTGGAGATTAAATAGCATAATCCCCTTGAGTTGTTACTCTCAAATTTGTGCAGAACAATGAGATTTAATTCAAATAATAAAGTTAATCCCTTCATAACATTTATTGAATATTTTAATTACTTTAATAATTTTATTATATGTTAATAAAATAAAAATATCTTAAAATTTTCAAAAAAATTCAGAGGTGTGATATAAACTGAATAAGATGTACAATAAAAATATTCTTGATATTATAGTGGATTTGAATATAGTAATAATTATTTTTATATATATTTAGAATCATATTATAAGGAATGAATATAAAACCAAATTCAAACCCTAAAAATGTGTTTTCTGAGAGGAGGAGTAAAATTTTGTTAGACATGGAAGGAATAATGCTATTGGAGAATGACACTTCAAAATTGTTTTAGAGATAAGACACAAAAAAAATTTCTATAATATGTATTAGTATGTCATCTGACTAAATTAATTTCTAACCTAATTTTAAGTTATGATTTGGAAATAATCCATTCTTGAAGAACATAAATGTTTTTGGTATCCCATGATTTATTAGGAATAATTTCAATGATTTGTGAAATTTTAATGAAAGAGTTGAAAAATGTATATGTCATGGTTATACAACCAGTTTAAATAGTTATCAATTTTATAAAAATAATTTGAGAAATAATGTTGAATGTTTTTATGTTATTGTGATGGAAAAAAAACTTCTCAAAAAACCTTCTTAATTATAATGACATCAAAAAATTATGAGAGGTTGGACAACTAGATATTATTTTCAATGAAAAAGTATATTTTCATATCTATTAGGTTTATTTTAAAAGTAAAAGTAATGATAAAGGTTCCAATATTTGATGGTTCATGTTCTAAATACATAGAAAAAAATATTAGGCCTAAAAATATTTCTGGAGATAGTAGATAAGAGGAAAAAACATAAGGATTTTTAATAATTTTTAAGAAGAATATCATTATTTAGTATGTTGAAATGAAGAGTGTTGAAAAAAATTACAAAATGAGAATTTTATTTCAATGATGGAATTAGAGATAGGATAAATTGAGAATATTAAAACTTGGTAACTGGTTTCACTTCCAATAAACAAGAATGAGATCTATGAGAATTCGGGTTTTTGAAATAATCAAAATAAGAAAAGAGAATTTTAAGAAAAAATGATTAAGTTTTTAGTGGATACTATCCAATTAAGGGTACTTATTTTGAAATGACCCCTTATCAAGTTATAAAACTTAAAATAATATATGTTTTTCAATATATTTGTGATAAAAATTACAAAGTTATCAAAATAGAACTAAATTAATTATTCCTAAATAGTTAACTATATGAAGAGGTCTACATTGAACACATAAAAGGTTTTACAATTGTTGGTGATAGTTTTTGAGTTTTGAGCCAAAAATGCCTTAAATATGCTCAAAATACAACCCTAAGTATGATATTTTAAACTATACAATATCATAATGTGGATAAAATTCACAAAGAGAAGTCTGATTTGAATCAGTATATCCAATTAGTTATATAACAACCGATGAATTTAATAACCCATAAAATTGAGTTTAATAATACGTATTTCATAATTTTAAATTCCCATGATTTTTTAGATTTTTAGTTTTATAGAATTAGAAAACAATTACCTAAAAATTGTAAACAACCACAAAAGCTCTATTTTTTTCTAAAAAATTGAACTATGTTTACATGATTATTTTATTCAAGACACATGAGCTTAATTTAAGATGACTCATAGTAAAGAAAATTTTGACCTTTATAAATTTTACACTCATCATCAGATATTAAGAAAAGAATTTGAAAATATTGGATGATAAAAAACACTATTAGGATATATAATAATTATGGATCCCCATTGGTCGAGTGAAAACATGAAGATCAATGAAACCATTTACTTTTTTTCACAATACAAATTTACATAAATAAATAAAAAATTTACAAAAGTAAAAACTAATATTTTTTAAGATAATTAATTTCAAATCCCATTAGAATATATAGGAAAAAACATTAAGGTATCTTGATTCCCATGGGAACACATTAAAAAATTCATATGAAAAATGAATTTTTCACCATTATAATTTCTTTAGTTAATGAAATTATAAGATTTCTATAAAAACCATTTCATTTCAAGAATAATATAGGTATCTTAGATAATCTTATTCATTGTATATTTTATTCTTTTAAATAATGTTTTAATAATATAATTATAATTAATTCAATATGAGTAACCTACCTAGGAATCTCCCTAAATTTTTTCCTTTCAAGATAAATCATTACTCAATGAATTGGAGAGTTATATTAGAATCACCAAGTGTCATGATTTATATCAAGCACACTCATCATAATCAATAATTATCAATTACTATATCATAGATTTTTTTTGTGATTACAAATTTTCATTATAATAAATTTGAAAAAGATATTTTATCCAATTAGAAAAACACTTTCAATTATCTCATAAATATTAGATAAAATTTCCACTTCATCAGTAAAACCTCTTAAAATTAAAAATTTATAGAATATTGAGAAAAATATTTTATTTGAAAATATCCACAAAAACATGTAAATGAATATTAATAAGAAAATAAAATCTATAATAGAAGGAAAGGGAAGGAAAACCATATATGCTAAAAACCAATTTTTTTCACTTTTACAAAAACGTTAAAAATTATACATAATGAAAATACTAAATATATTCCATTTTATACATATGTAGTGGAAGTAAAATATAGTATAAATTGAATATTATCAACCTTTGAAAAATAATACAAGTAAGTGGATACCAATTATTATTCATCTCTATATTCATCATCTAGTAAACTGTATATAAGAATAAAGACCCATCTTCCTTCTAGGAAAATAAAAACAGAAGAACACTAAAAGGATGTTCATGAATAAATATATCATTTCTAATATAAATCATTTTTTGGTTCTTTTAATTCCTATTCCTTAAATGTTAAATCTTATAAGGAGTAATGGATATTGGTTTCATACATGAAATAATTTTGATTATAGAATAACTCTATGTTTTATGCATAAACCTAGATAATCTTCAAAAAAAATTGGTTGGAACTAGTTGAAATAGAAGGAAATAATATTTGATGGATCTCCACATTATATAGAACCACACTGAAAAATTATTTTAAAATCATCAAAAACATTTGGTGATCAGGTCTCGGTTATCTTTTTGAAAATACAACTCACTCATAAGGGTATAACACTTCCCCTTAGCATTTATTAAGGATACATTTCAAAAATAATAATCAATGTGTTCTCAATATCGAGTAAACCAATCCATACCAATGATCACATTTAAACAGAACATCTTAAATATAATTAAATCCTAGATATGATGAAATTTAATGATCATACTAGAACACTCATAATATTTAAGGACACAGTTTTTGACAACCCTAAGGGCATATTGATAGACATCACTCTATATAGGTACATTAATTTTAACAAAAAATAACTAAATTTATAAGAAGATATAAATTATTGTGATTGACCAATGTAAAAAAATAAGGGTAAATTCCACTATGAACATACATTGAATGGTAAAAGTCCCATCATTTTGGCTAGTAAGAGTCACCAAAACTGGAAAATGCTGGCCTATCCAAAATCTTATACCATGGACTCTAAATATCAGAAATCATAGAGGAGAGATACACTACCAACTCTACTGGCATCAAAACCTATGTCCACATATATTCCATATCAATATAGACGAACTATAAATACTACCATATGGTAATGTTCCTAATTTAGTCACTAATCCCTACACCATGCTATCACTATGATCATTATATATCTAAAAATAAATCTAATATTTTATTCAAATTCTATATCTAGAGGTATAACTGAAACTCAATTTTAGATTATTAGTATTGTGGTCACATATGATCTAACTTACCCCACTAATAACATATTGATGTTGTCCTCCCATACCAGGAAGAATAAAATCCTTGAACCAAATTAAGCTCTCCATGACAACTTTAATGAGAATCACTGAAAGTATATTTCAAGATACCTAAAGATGCACTTCTAGACTAAGATTAAGAACCATGATTACAAAAATGTTTAACATTGACCAAGTACCTCTCCAAAATAAGGTATTTATTAATATTCTAAAAAAAGATATATGGTAGATGATATTCACTAAATAATGGATTTAGTATCCTGTTCCATTATTAAAATGTTGAACCCTAGAAATATAATCACTCTATATTGTATGTGAGAACTGAAAAAACTATATAAAATGTGTAATATATCGAGCGACTGAATAATCAACATCTTGGGAAATAATTTATGTAAAAATCTATCTTGAAGGTCCTTTATGGACCATCCCACATATTTATTTTATTTTACTAAGACATCACACCATTTCATCAATGATATGTGAATTATATGTATGTATATATAAATCTATCTCTAGTCATTATTCGTGGTCCCCGTATGGTATAAGATAGTTTTTATATGCCTGAATCAAAACTCTAAATGCTAAAGTTAACCCTCTATAGAATATAGAGGTGTATTCGACAACTAAAATATCTAGTTCTATCCAATATAGATGTCTCACACCTTTTAAATTCATGTAATTTAGAATAAATTTAATCATGTATTCTTTCATTGGGATACTGGTCAAAAAGTGGTTCATGCATTACTGGGGCCTCCAAATCAACAACTCGTTGATAACGCCCGGGCTCACCCTCTTAGATCTAAACTAGATCTTATTATACTTGTATATATCTATACTACCAAAATCAAATCTCAGAATAAGATTTATAACATTCATTGAAATAATATATATAATAATTAATAACACGTAATGTATCCCACTTTTCATTACATAAATCCTAGAAAAATTGGTGTCTTATATATCTTTGAGTTCTCTCACTGAACCTGGATACCAACTTTATTAGTAGTAGAATAAGATAAAAAACAATTCACATAATTAGCTAGTAATATAATACGATAATAATGTGTCATTTAAGTATAATTATACACTAGAATTATATAGTTAAATGTTATATTAGTTACAAATAACAATATATGTAATCAAACCTTATATCATAACCTGGGCACTCAATCACAAGATAGAACAAAAATTTTATGTCGATCTGATTTCTATAATTGATTCATAAATTAATTATCTCCTTCCAATCCAAGGAAAGTGTAAAAAATAACATATAATAAATCAATAACCTAACTCATCATACATAGAAAATGTAACTCTACTATAAAATAATAAACCAACAATAAAAATCCAATCCTCGGTACTCTGGACTCCCTGATACGTGGGTCAAATACTATCAAGAATAATGTTTTTATGAAATCATGGCCATATATTATCTCCTGACCAATAAATCAAAAATATTAAATAAAAATATAGAAATAAGGCCTTAATAATTTTTTCATCATCGCCAATCTGGTTTTCCACCCCCATGATCGATTTGGGTGCTAAATACCTCAAACCTAGCTCCCCATAAGGAAGTGGGTACCAGACTATTGTGAGGGTATATATATAAAAAGGATATAATATACCCCTTTGTACAAATATCCACAAATAATATAGAAAATAAAAATAATCCACATTCGTTGCAAAGTAACCTAAACACAAGTGAACATAAAATATATATGGCATCAACAATTAAATATAAACTCCCTTAATGTAGAAAAAATGAATAGAATTAATGTGAAAGGATAATGAAAATAATATTAGTATCTTACAAGGGTAGATTGTATATAACATTCCCCAAAACAAATGTAATACTTAATATAAAAGAAACCCTGGTCCCAATCTCATGCCTGACCCAATCTCCCAGTTCTTACCAAGCTAAAATGAATATACTTTAACAACATGGTCCTTTACCCTACATGGATAAAAAAACACAATATATCTTTAGGTACTAGGGTATTCAAGAAGGGTGTGAGTAAAACATTGCAATCCACCACCAACAGTGACCAGTAAATACAAGTTCATGTATAGTGTCATATTATCATAAATAAGTAGTGGGAAATGGTAACTAAAATAAATATTAAGTAAACATGGGTACTATACATGAATTGGGGGTTGAACATACCTACTTCATCTATTTATATGGAATATATAAAAATATCATAATAATATTGATTAGGCATCATCTCCTAATTTTCAAATGATGTGGAAAAGATGTCATCATATCATTATAGACAACTAATGGGTAGTATGTTCTGATAATCATGTCACAATAAAAGGTATATCATATTGTGAAAAAATTTTATTAATCACATGTGTAGTATTTTATAAGAACTATGTTATATCAATGGGAAATGAATCCTTGTAATATGAATCTGTAGTGGCAATATCATTCTGTTGAATTAACATACAAGCATGCATCACCACCTAATTATATCATCAAAAAGAGCATTGTTTTCATTGATATTGGAATAATAATAACTTGGAAATGAATCATTAGTCTTGATACAAATCATATATGAGAGAATCATATAGTATAAATATCCACACTAATATATACATCTCACCCCCTTCCATAAAATCATCATACTATGAAAAACACACCCAACTCCTATGGGTAATAGAATGTTACTGGACAAGACATCACATCTCCAACATTACCGAGGACACATGATAATTTCATTCCAGGAAATTGTTAAATTATATCATAAAAAATCTAGCAACGAATACTAATAATGAGAATATGATATATTTGTCATATAAGACCTCAGTATATGAAATGTAATTCAATTGGACATCCAGTACAAAGTATTCAACCAATATAAAAAAGGGAATATCATTACAAATAAATAACTAAAATACCATCATGATATGATAAATGTGTCAATAAATAGGGAATAATAATTTATCATAAGGGTTTTAATATAAACCAACCCTGATTAAAAATTAAATTAGGTTGGATTAAATATTCATATTTCCGATATTTAATAATAACTAAGGAATATCCTATAAAGTCTCAATAAATTAGTTGAGGAAGGAAAAATCATAACTTATTCCAGAAAAACAATCTAAAAGGGCCCGGTTCATGTAAGTATTCTTTCAAGGATCAATCTTCACACTCTTCACTCTTTGTTACATACCTATTCTACGTCAATGGTGGATAAAGTCACTAATCTAAGTCCATTATATCATTATACAACACAAGTATCCTTTAAAGGGGGTTCGAAGTATATATTATAACCATATTTAATTCAATTTCACTAACATCGATGACTATGGAATCAAATCATAGTGATAAAAAGATCCATTATGGACCTTTAAATACTTACCCAACTCATATATTTTTGGGAAAATAATTCATTTTAATCTTAGGTTAATCCCACATGTTCATAAAGACAGCATATCACATGATCCTTAAAGAATGAAAAAACCATAAAATGGTTTTTGAAAACCTAAATATATACACAACACATCTTCCTATCATATTTCATATAGTAACATATATATAATCAATAGGAATGGAAACATCTATCGAAATACCAAAATTAGTGTACAACCAATAGAAACTGCTCAGACAATAATAGAAACAATGAAAAGGTGGGGGAGTAATGATGTATATACATATAACTACCACTTGGGAAGAATGATACATGAATCCATTATAAAATTAAGAAGATATCAATTTAAATAGGAATACATGAGGAAGAAAAAAGGATAGATTATCAATTCTTGAGAAATGGGGATTTCTCAATTAACATTATTATAATTATACATTATTAATATTATCTATAGAAAGAGGGACATATAGAACTAGCATTGTGGAATAACCAATTTGATCATAGTGTAACTCCTCAACCTAATTCAAAATAAAATGATCTCTCTTAATGGCATGAACCCCTCTAGTATAGAGTAACAAAAAATAGATTAGGAGAACTAGAACCCAAACACTAAGGTAATTGGTTATGCTACTGTGTGACTGCCTTCATCATGGAGAAATGAATCTATTAGTGAGGTATTCATCATGAACCTCAATAAAATGTAGTTTTAAAAACCAATTACAGAAAAGCTAATTCTTATTCAAACAAAATTTTATTCTTATAAAAACCTCATCCTCACACAACCCTTTTGTGTTGCAATGTGATAAGGCCCTTACAGTAGAATCCTAGCCCAAACCGGATTCCAACACTGAAAAAAAATTATTAGGTCCCCTAATAACACCTCTAATAGTCCATCATCACAAAAAAGTATCCAATTTATCATAATTTAATATATATTAAAATCATTGAAATATTCTTGGTGTTTAAATGACTAAATTAGGCCATTTGTGTTATGATGAATCCATAACAGTACTATACGGAATCCATCCAATATGAACTGAGGGTGATAGTGGACGATTATAAACCCTTATATAAAGGTATTTTATACATGGAAAGTATTATTTTAAAGGATTATATACCAACATGATTTGTGTATTTGTTTTTCAATATTTTATAAATTTCATTTAAAAAATATATTACACTTTTCTATTTATATTTCTATGTGTATATTTGCCATTTAATTATCTTACTATATCATAATGGAGAACATAAATTAATAATGTTTCTCTATGGATTAAGAGGTGTTATCAATATTTTATCATCATTGTTTTGTTTTATTTTTTTTCATGGTGAAACAAGGAAGGTGTGAAGAGGTTTGTTTAGTTATTTTCAACCTTCTCCACACATATTAATCATCACTACTTCTTTTACCAAATAATTTAACGACCAATAATTAATCTAATTCATTTTTTATGATATTATAAAATTTTAGTGACAAACAATAAAAAAATGTAATTGGGTGTTTATTTCATTGAATAAATGTGATTGTGGTTGGTCATTAACTCGACACCACAGAGGATGTGAAATTTGGTGTATAGAGGTGGTTTCCAAGGATAACTATGTTTCATAATATAAGAAAAGGAAGATCATTAATAAATGGTACTAAATTAATAAATGAATCATTTTAATTGAATAATAGATTCCATAAAGGATTCCATATAGTTTAACTTAGGATTATATCTATTCTTTCTATCTATGTTAGTTGAGTCAATATGATATTTAATATTTAATTTTCTATATTTCAACCAATTCAATCACCATTTTTTCCATTATCAAAATACATTAAACATAAAAACACAAATTAATACTTTTAAATGGTATTACACTGTGTTTTGTATCTATCCTTCTTGAAGATAAAATCATAGATATCTTACTAGATACACTCATGAGGGATATCAATTTTCTATTTTTTAACCACTAAAAAATCGTATCTATTAGAATTTTGTGTCTTTGTTAGGAATAAATAGGTGGTTTAATAAATATATTCATCATTTCGTTTTTATTCCTTATTTTCTCTTTCTACTCAACGGTTCCATCATCTATTTCAATTCAAATACATATTATACAGGAGATAACTACTGACTTGTGAATGAATAAGCATATAATATAACAAATTCATAGTTGTTGAATCTTTAAGAATAAATGGTAGATATGAACAAAATATGACATAAATTAATAAATTCCTCCAAAAATTAAATGAGAAATATCTAGAAAAATTGTTATTTAAACTAGAATATGTGTAAAAATTATCCTAATACGCTTTTAGAATAAAATCTCCTGAGGTGTACAAGAATGTTATAATGATAAATATATTATCATACCTCCAATTCCACTACTAGAATAGGTAATTGAAGTTTACATGATACTTGATGTTATTGTGGGAGATTAATAAGAATAGTATGCAGTTTTGATGGTTTTTTAAGAGACTAATTAACAAGTTATCCTCCCTCTTTTGAAAAAAATAATTAACACCACTATAAGTCTCTCTGTATGTGGAGGTAGATGATAGAATTTATGTGGTCAAATTTGATGATCGTTAGAGGGAATTGACAACCGCCCTTTTCCTTTAAAAATTCTACTCTATAAAGAACCATTAAAAGTAAAAATGTTGACAACTAATCTAATTCACGAAGATAATATTTTTTATTCATTTAATTATATTTTAATAAAAAATTAATTGAGTTCTGAATCCAACTATTTTTAACATAAAGAAATAATTAACCACTATATTTCCCTAGAGAGTGATTATGGATAAGATGAATCTAATGAAGAATGAATAAATACCCTTGGGGACATTTAAGATCTGATAATGGAGGAAAATAAACATGTTTATGGTGAGACACCTCACATGTTTACCTCACTTACCATACACCACCCAGGTTAAGGATAACTAGAGGAGGGTTTTGAAGCTAAATAATTATTTGAAAAAAAATTCTTCAGAGTTAATATATATAATACATTGATAGTTATATTTTGAAATAATTTTCTACATCACATAGCAAGAAAGAATGTATAGTGGTTTTCATTAAAGAGACCCAATCCACCTGGATTATCAAATTCCACTTTATATCTATGGGAAATAAAAATATAGTGTACACTTGTGTGGGGGGAATAAATCAATAATTTTTGTCCAATTCCCCATATATTTATATTTGTTTGAAAAATAATTAAAATTTCACATGTTTGTTTATATTTATTTATATTGTTATAGAAGAACCAAAAGACATAAGAAAAACTCTCACTCGCACTAGACAATAACCAATAAATTATATCTAAACATTTCAATTTCAATTTTAAACCATATTATTCTTATTCAACTATTACTATTATATTCAAAATTTATCTTTAAATAACGTAGTAACAACTATGTGTGGGGGTGGGGGAGGTTTATACCAACGTATTATTAGGAAAACCATATTTTTTTAAAAGTTCAAATATTTTTAGTGTTTACTGAGATTAAAATGATCATCTTAGACCATTTTTGATACTAAAAATAGAATCACATTGAAGAAATTAAGTCTTATATTTGTAATACTTGATTATTTATGTTAAATTGAAAGGGTTTTTGGTGGATTATGATATTATATGTATGGACTGGATTTTGGAACTTAAGCATTTGTGAATCTTTCACTATAAAAATGTAACACCTTTATGTTCCATCTTTAAAAACAATTATATTATTTATATAAACTATATATCTTGAGTATTTGAGAACAATATAAAATTTTATTGCGAAAACATGGAATGTTCTATGCATGTGTGTAAAAAATAATATCAATAATTTAGACTAAAGGGAAATATTAGTTCCAAAAACACTATACATCTTTTTTTCAATGTTTAATATAGTTAAAAAAATTTGATGCATATTGCAATTGATTGTTTTCCAAGAATAGTCAAGCTCATTGAATAATTGTTATTCATAATAAATGGACAATAAAATCACAATAAAATTAATTTTTTTTAGATATTGAGGGGATTTTGATTACAAAAATCAAAGAAATGAGGGGTAAATGATGCATAATATTAATATATAAGATGAATATAGAATTTATAAAATATAAAACAATTGAGGATATATAGAGACATGATTTTAAGATGGTGTTTTATTTTTGAATCATAAATCAAATTAATATTTTTCATTTATCTTTTAGTGACTTAAGGGATAATTATGAAAGTAAATGAGTTATTTTTTCAATTTGGGAGTGGGAATTGTTTTGGGTACATGTAATTTCTTAGGAGTTAAAATTTTAATTGTGGGGGAGCGATAGAACCTAATTTTTCATTAGATTTATCCTTTTATTCAATGTTAATATCACAATAAATTCAATATTTTATGTGAATTTACTATATATATAGTAATTTAAGAGTGTTGTAGTGTTTATTTGAAGTAGAACATAATACTTTCAATTCGCTGATTTAATTGATATTTCTCTCTTAAATTACAATTTTGTATTTAAATTTATGCATTTTTGATATTTTTTAGGTAATGAGAAGACAAGTCTGACCATAAAGAGTTCGGAAATCAAATAGGATTATAAAGAATTATCAGCAACATTTATACGAATTTTACTATTTTTTGTTCTATATTGTTGAATAATGAATATTCCACATATGAATATTTTTATTATTATTTTCATATTAGATTGGTTTTCTTGAGGATTATGTGTCTAAATCATCAGGATGGGTGGTTGAATCATCCAAAAGATGATATTGAAATATATTCCATGAGTATCTTATAGATTTAATAATATTAATGAAATATTCCCTAATAAAGGAATTAGTACCATTTTCTTGGAAGTGATTGATTGATATCGTGAATTTTTGGGAACAACATATAGGAGGTTATCCATTATATCAAACTGATAAATTAGGATGTAGTTTAAATACTTAAATATGTTTCTTCAATAATTTATAATTTTCCATGGGGATAAAGGTTTTTTGGAGCTTGGAATGGGTCCATGGGAGGGGATCCCTACATATCTATATGAATGGAATCAAAATTATCATAGTTTACTTCCATATAATGAGATATATTGAATGTTTTAATGTCATGTGACACATGATAATATGGTGTGTTTAATGGACATGTAACCACAACCAATAAGTGTGGAATTTTTGGTTTTTTATTTTGAAAAAATGCATCTTACTGTCTATGTTCATAAGAATAGTACTATTTTAGATATATTTAAATTCATTTAAAATATACTAATATATACATGTTTTATGAAATGGATTGGTGGGGCCTTTTACATAAGCAACCCATACTTAGTCACCATAAATCTATTACTAATTGACAGTTAAAAAGGATGACTAAATACATGGGGGAAGTGAATTAATGAAAGTAATGTTATATTCAAACAAAATCAAAACCCATTTTTTCTTTGGTATGTTTATCAAATATAAGGGGATGTCTTGGATATTAGTGGATATGGGGGAAAATTCAGGATTACCAAAATGGATAGGATGGGAAATAAGTAACATGAAATGCTCCATTACTTCATTGAGCTGAGGGATCATAGTACAAATGACTAACTGTAATATGAGGATCTTACCATTTAGAGAGAATAAATTGTAATAAATCCATTTTTAGACAATTATATGATCATACATGAAATATTAATGAAGAAAATATATCATTCATGTATGTTATGTAGAAATAGTACAGGCCTTAGTAAAGGAGTATTGTTGAAAGGTGGACGCAGGGGAAGAGGATAAATGAGGTCCAATAAGTTAAGTGGGTGAATGTATACAAATATTCATTGGTTAGTGAGGTGGTCTATTGAGGAACTTATGTGGGACCCTTGAATGTTGACATTGGATCCTTGGAATGGGTTAACTTGGGCATCATGGTTGTTCACCTTTGGAGGATGTCAATGTATTTGGATAAGAGCCTTAGATTAATTGGTACATAGTGAATCCATTTAGGGAAAAACCTCTTTATAGAAGCTTATATTCAATGATTGGTCACCCTTAATGAGTGAAATCTCTTTTTAGGAGGGCTCCTGTACTCCATCCAAGGTTGAATATTGGGTAATGAGGTCTTTCATGGAGGGATTGGGTGTCACAACCTCTAGAAAACTAAAATACCCATTGATTATATGTTTTCTAAAACATTTTTGAATTAATAAATTACTTTAGGGAGATTTAGGAATTATTGGGAACTATTTGATGTTCCCATATTGATCTTAGTTTTGTTTATAAAAGCATGGTAATGGCTTCTACCCATGTGTGTCCAAATGGATAGCATAGGGATTTTTTTGATAGAATAGGAGGCTTGGATTCTTGGTATTTTGAAGTAATTAACCATGAAACACAACAAGAAAAACCTTTATTTACGATGGGGATAAATCCCGTTGCAAATAGTCTGGAGAAAACATTTATTTGCAAAAGGATGGTCAACCCGTCACAAATAATCAATTATTTGCGACGGGAATAGGTGCCCCGTCACAAAAAGTTACGCGCGATTTTGCGTGTTTTGCGCACCAAACCGCCTGAAAGAGTATTTGCGACGGGTTGGCACCGCCCATCACAAATGCCAGGAGGCAATCAGACCTAGTTGGGATGGGGGGATCCCCCGTCGCAACTAGTTCGACCCCTGAAGGTTATTTAAAATGGGTCCCATTGCAAGTAACCAGCGGCGGTAAAAACATATTTGTGACGAAATGTTGTCCCGTCGCAAAAAGTTTGTTGGCAGGTCACTTTTTGCGACGGGCCCCATCGCAAATAACATTTTAACCCCCGACGTTAATTAATGCAGCTGAAAGTATTTGTGACGAGCCATGTTGCAAGAATGACCTTTTGCGATGAAAATACTGTCGCAAAAGGTCCGGTCGCAACTAATCTAACATATATATACGCCTTTCTTTTTTCTTTTCTCTACCCAAATTTCTTGTTCCTCTGCTTCTGTAAACTCTAAATTTAGAGTAAATTTTTTTAAGATTTATCCTTTTTTACTAAGTTGTGAAGCCACCGACGATTATAAGAGATCTAGTTTAATGGTATTTATGTTTTATTTAATTTAGTATTTATTTCCTTTCATTATATTAATTTTAATTATTTTTGATTTGTTGCAATTAAGTTAGATTTAATTCTTTTTTATCATCAGTATTTATTTGTAATAATAAAATTATATTATTAGAATAAATTCTTAGTAATTAGTAATAATTAATCATTATTAACGACAATTAGTAATGTATATAAATAATTTGCTGTAATTTGTAATTAGTAGCTGTATTTTGCAGTAATTAATAGAAATTAACACTAATTATTAATAATTAGATAAAAATTATTAATAAATATTAACAATTAGTAATAAATATTATTAATTACTAATAATTAGTATGAAATACTAATAAATGGTAATAAATACAAGAAAATAGTAATAAATAGTAATAAATAGTAATAAATAGTAATACATACTAATAATTAGTAATAAATACTAACAATTTGTTATAAAAATACTAATTAATAGTAATAAATATTAATAAATAATAATAAATACTAATAATAAGCAACAAATAGAAATAATTTGTAATAATTGCTGAAAAATATTAATAAATTCCAATAAATAGTAATAAATACTATTAAATACTAGTAAATCACAATAAATAGTAATAAAAAATAATGAATAAAGAATGAATAGTAATAAATATAAATGACTTGTAATAAATAGAAATAAATACTAATAAATAGAAATAAATACTAATAAATACTAATAAAAAGTAATGAATACTAATAAATACTAATAAATACTAATAAATACTAATAAATATTAATAAATACTTACAAATAGTAATAAATACTAATAAATAGTAATAAATACTAATAAATACTAATAAATAGTAATAAATATTAATAAAGAGTAATAAAGACTTCAAAATACTAATAAATATTAAAAAAATACTAATAAATTGTAATAAATAGTAAAAAATTGTAAAAAATTAGAAAACATTAGTAAAAATTAGTAAAAATTATTAAAAATTAGTAATAAATGGAAATAAATACTAATAAATAGTAATAAATACTTATAAATAGTAATAAATGCTAATAAATACAAATAAAAAGTAATAAATAGAAATAAATACTAATAAATAGTAACAAATACTAATAAATAGTAATTTATACTAATAAATAGTAATCAATACCAATAAAAACTAAAAAATAGTAATAAATAGAAATTAATAGTAAGAAATAGTAATAAATACAAATAAATAGTAATAAATAGTAATAAATAATAATAAATACGAATAAATAGAAATAACTAGTAATAAAGAGTAATAAACACTAATAAATACTAATAGATAGTAACAAATAGTAATAATTACTAATAAATAGTAATAAATATTAATAATAGTAATAAATAAAAATAAATTGTCATGAACAATAATAAATAGTAATAAATAGTAATAAATATTAATAAATAGTAATAAATCAAAATAAATACTAATAATTAGAAATAATTAGTAATAATAGTAATAAGTAGTAATAAATACTAATAAATACTAATAAATACTAATAATTAAAAATAATTATTAATAATCAGTAATAATTTGTAATAATTAGTAATAATTAGTAATAATTAGTAATAATTAGTAATAAATAGTAATAAATAGGAATAAATAGGAATAAATAGTAATAAATAGTAATAAATAATAATAATTAGAAATAAATACTAATAAATAGTAATAAATACTAATAAATAGAAATAAATAGTAATAAATAGTAATAAATACTAATAAATAGTAATAAATAGTAAAAAATACTAACTATTAGTAATAAATACTAATAAATAGTAAGAAATATTAATAAATAGAAATAAAAAATAATAAATAGAAAGAAATACTAATAAATACTAATAAATACTAATAAATAGTAATAAATAATAATATATATTAATAAATTCTAATAAACAGTAATCAATAGTAATAAATAATAATAAATATAAATAAATAGTAATAAATAATAGTAAATACTAATAAATACTAATAAATAATAATAAATACTGATAATTAGTAATAATTATTAATAATTAGTAATAATTAGCAATAATTATCAATAATTAGCAATAATTAGCAATAATTATCAACAGTTAGCAATAATTAGAAATAATTAGCAACAATTAGCATCAATTAGCAATAATTAATAATAATTACCAATAATTAGAAATAATTAGCAATAATTAGCAACTATTAGTAATAATAAGCAATAATTTGAAATAATTTGAAATAATTAGCAATAATTAGCAATAATTGTCAATTATTTGAAATAAATATGAATAAATAGCAATTATTACCAATTAATTGCAATAATTAGAAGTAAATAGCAATAATGAGCAATAATTAGAAATAATTAGCAATAATTAGAAATAATTAACAATAATTAATAATAATTTGAGAAAATTAGAAATGATTAGAAATACGTGGCCATAATTATAAATAATTAGAAATAATTAGAAATAAATAGCCATAAATAGCAATAAATTGCAATAAATTGCAATAAATTGCAATAAATTTCTATAATTAGAAATAATTAGAAAAAATTAGATATAATTAGCAATAATTATCAATAAAATCAATTCTAATCAATTGTAATAAATTTTAATAAATTGGAACACCTTTCAGTGGATTGATGACCCTCCTTTTGCTCGATGACCCTTCTCCTTTCAACTCTCACCGACTCAAAACATTATAAAAAATATGCTTTTATGTATTCTTATTGAACCTCGTATGCACGAGTTTGAATATGCATTCGTTGGACCATATTTTTCATAATTTATTTAGGCAGTGATAGTTGCATGAAGAAGATTCTTCGATGAAAATGGGTCTCTTTTGACTAACGACTCATTTACTTGCAACATTGTCACACTGAAATCATAATGTAGAATCTACTCGGATGTACGCATATGCATTCTCGTATGCATGAGAATGTGTAATCATTCCTCTGAGAAGATTTTTCACTGTGATTTTAGTGTGAAAATTTGCAAGAAAATGAGTCATCGGATAAAAGAGTTGTCGTCAATCCACTGGAAATTATGTCACCCATAATTAATGGTAATTATTAAGAAGCAGTTGTAATTATTTATCTTATTTTTTGGATAGTATTTATCAAATTTAAATCTATTCAGAAACAGTAATGATTTTATATTTTGTAGAAAAATATAGAACAAGGAAGTCGACCACAATCATTATTTGATGATCTCACTTGGATAAATTAACTCAGAAATCTATGTGGTTCTAGTTTAAATCCTCTATATATTGAGGGTTGTGAAACATTCTTATTATTTGCATCATCAAAACCAGAATTTATTTTAGAAGGCACAATTAAGTGTCCTTGTAAAAAATGTGCTCTGAAACATTTGACACATTTGACATGGTTGGGGGACATCTCTTGTGGTTTGGTTTCCAACCAGATTGTATTTTCTCATATCAACATGGTGAACACAGTTCCAGAGAAGATACTAATTAATTGATTCTAGATCCATCACAGTTTCAAAATTTAGTACATGATGTTGAAGGTCTATCTGTTCAACAAACTAAAACATAGGATGCTATTGATTTAACACATGAGTTGGCATCACCCTAATTTTATGAGTTGTTGAGGTTGTCTGAGGATGCATTATATCATGGTTGAAGATAAGAAAATTAGAAGCTGTTGCAAATTTTATGGCTATTAAATCGGATAATGCAATACCAATCAACTATTTTGATTAGATATTTTCTTTGGTTGAAACATAGTTACCTGAAGTAAATGTGTTGCCTCCAAATTACTATGAGAGAAAGTGGCTGGTTTGTAATCTGGGCCTTAGTGATCAGAGGATTCATTCAGGTGAAAATTATTGCAGCTTATATTCTTATGAAACTGAGTCATTGGATAGTTGTCTCACATGTGGACAATCGAGGTATAAATAATCTCAATAGGGGAACTCTGGATCGATTCCTGTGAAACAGTTGAGATATTTTCCCCTTACACCCAGGTTGCAATGTTTGTTTATGTATTAGAACACAACTTTAATGATGTCATGGAAAAAAACAATGATTTCAGTCGATAAAAGATTTAATCATCCATCTAATGGTTATTCATGGAAAAAAATTGACTGACTACATCCGTATTTTTCTTTCTAATCCTGAAATGTGTGATTGGGTCTTTCTACAATTCGTTTCTGTCTGTTTGGTTCTTATGGTAGTCAGTATTCATGTTGTCCTATCTTTATAACTCTGTAAAATTTACCTTCATTGATGTGGATGAAGGAGCCCTATATCTTTTTGACCTTATTTATTACAGGTCATCTGAAAAAGAATATTGATGTTTATTTGAAACCATTTATTGATGAGGTAAATTCATTGTGGAGTAATGGTGTTAGTACATATGAAGTTGCTGTGAAACAGAATTTTATATTAAAAGCTGCATTGATGTGGATGATTAGTGACTTCCTAGCATATGGAATGTTATCTGGCTAGAGTACACATGGCCCGAAATCATTTCCTTTCTGTATGAAAGGAAAGAAAGTCTTTATGATCATCATTAGAAAAAAACATTGCTATTTTGACTGTCATCGTAGATTTCTCCAAACCAATCATCCTTTTTAGAGGAACAAATCTCATTTCATGAAAGGCACAATTGAAAGGGATGAACCTACAAAAATGATCTCAGGTTCAATGTTAAATTCAGTTGTATTTTCATTACCTCTCATCACATTTGGGCCAACATTAAACCAATAGAAAATTCATGGCTTTGGGAAAGATCATAATTGGATAAAACAGAGAATTTTTTGGGATCTTCCATATGTGTGTGATTTGTTAGTACAAAACCTATTGTATTTCATGCATAATGATAAGAAATGTTTTAGTAATTTATTTCATACAAATTCAGATACTCCAGGTAAGACCAAATATAATGAAAAAGCACGATTAGATATTTCCCAAATTTGCAGATGACTGGAACTTAAACTATTTAAAAATGTCATATAACAGAGTTTGATGAATCCAAAAGCATATTATACACTGTACAAAGAGATTTTCTTATTATTTTATGAGTGAATTGCAGATTTGAGACTTATAGACGTCTATGCTTCCAATTTGGGTAGATGTGATTAGAATTGTCATATTACCAGTTTAAAAAGTCATGAATTTCATGTAATAATGTAAAGACTTATGCTGATTGGATTTAGAGTTTTGTTGAATTATGTGATTTGGGATTCTATATCAGACATATAATATTTTTTTGAGACATTTGTGCGGCGACAACAGACTGTGATGCACTACGTAAACTAGAAAAATATGTTGTTGTCATTATTTGTAAACTAGAAAAAAATCTTTCTACCGACATTCATTGACTGAGTGGATGATCTAATATTACATTTTCCACATGAATCTAAATGTGTAGGTCCGATATAATTTTTATGGATGTAACCATTTGAGAGATGCATGCAGAAATTGAATATAAAATTACGTAACAAAGCATCAGTTGACGTCTCAATTGCTAAAGCTTATTTATAAGAGGAAATTTCTTTTTTCTACTCTCATATTTTGAATCTAAATATCCCTCAAAACACAACAACATGGGATGGAATGAGTTGAATTATGATGATAAATGAACAATCAATTACCCATTTTTAATCATCCTAATCATGGCTTCGAGGGAGTTTCTGAACGATGAATTTCAAATGATGAACATCACAGAGCTCATAGATAAGTTCTGTTCAACTATGATGAAATGAAATAATATTTACTATGAGTGCTTCTATGACTTATTCTATAATTTATGTCACAGTAAGTATACTTTTTTTATTTTTAGGTTATATGATAATCATATAAAGAAACATCTTCCACAAATTACAACAGCTACACTTGAAGAACGCCGAAAGAAAACTTTTTCTCAATGGTTTCCAAAAATGGTAACATAAATTATTGATGGTTTAACATATCATTTGTGTTATTATTTATTAGATTGATATTTTTTTAAAAAAATCAGGGGTCTCAACATGCTGATAAAATTGATAAACGACTATGTATATTGAGTAACCCACCATCCAAAATTGTTAAATATTACAATGCATAAGTGGTGAATGGTTTTTGATTTCATACATGGGAATATCGGGAATAAAAATAATGAATGGGGATGTTTTATTGAGAGGATCACGTCCTAGAGAAATTGAATTTGAATTTTACTGCATGCTGGATGAAATTATTGAAATCTATTATCTAGGAAAAAATTACATAACAATGATTAAATGTTGATGGTAAGATACTGAGAGAGGCTTGCATGTTCATCCAATTCTTGAATCATTAATATTAAATATAAAAGTCTTCCTGCAAAAAATGAACCATTTTTACTAGCTCAATAGGCACATCAAATGTATTACGCAATGTATTGTGCTACTTCAAGAGACATGAGTGACTGTTAAAGCATAATAATAATGAAAACTCGGGAAAATCAGATTACTCAAACTGAATGTGGTTCCAATGAAGTACAAAGAATTGAAATTTTTCAAGAGACTACTCAAAATCCACCCTTTTCACAAAGAGACCTGAAAATCCATTCCGACACCCCAAAATTAAGGGTCTATGGTGATGATGATGTTAACGATGTTACCAATGAATTTGAAATAGAAAGAGATAAAGAAACCAAAATTCATATGGATATTGATGATGCCGATGATTATTATGAAGATGTTGACATCGTCAGATATAATGATGATGATGAAGGTGAACATTGACACAGTTAAATGCTGGTTATAATCATAACTAATATATATCTATATGTAATAGTTATGTTCATCTATCTACTAACAACAATTATTTTTTATTTCATATGGACCCTGATTTACTTAATGAGTTGGAGGAGGCAAAGATACCTTTGGATGAGGAGGATTTGGGATCACCTGACCCTCAGTCTATAAGCAGTTCTGGGGGCACACAGAGGGGGAACAGTCTTGAGTGACATATACTTCCTGACCCTATCCCTGAGCGGCGTCCACATCTAGGTTTTGATCCACACGTGTGGAGGAATGATAACCATTGAATTTTAGTTAGCTTCTATTAATTTATTTCTATAATAATTATTTTTTATTTGTTATTTTTACATAGTTTTTCACATATAGCTGTTTGATAGGGGAGTGCTATCTTGCACAATTAATTTTCTCAGCCATGGATCACATGGGAACTGATTCCCGTTGATGTGTGGCATGGAATATTCACTCATTGGCTAGTATGTAAATAAATAATATTTATTTAGATATTTATTTCATTAATAACTTGATATTATAAATTATTTTTAGGGTTTGTGGTATCCCATCGATGATAGCTTGTGTGGTGCTATCCACGAGGCATGGGAGCAGAATATGTGTGAGCATTTCCATCACTTTTTGCACAATTTGTGAAGGACATCCATTAATAAAGAAAGAGAGACAATATTTGATGAGTCATGTAGATCCCACCAAGAAGATTACATTTCATCTCACGTGTGGGATGGATTATGTTCACACTGGTTGAGTAGTGGATTTCCGAGGAGATCTTCATTGGGCTGGCAGAATCGGGGGAGACAGAAGGTGGAACATCGAGCCAGTAGCCTTATATTCAGTACGCATAGAGAGAATATGTGAAGTAACTTTTTAAATATTTTATATACCATTACATAAAAACAATTAATATAATATCCCACCTTTTTATAACATAAATTTTTGTTACATTTTACCTAACCGATGATCTTTAAGGAATAGTGTCTTGGAAACCAGGAACATAAAACATGAAAACATAAAACATTATTCCTAAACACTTTAAAGACTTATCCTTTTGTTCATCCTAGGTTTATTAATGCATCTCATAACCTGGGGACATATATCAAAAGAAAGGGTGAGCAGAAGGCCCAGTAAGGGAAACAAGGGGAAACATTTAACATGTGAACTTGAAATACATCAATGAAGTCATGAAAAAAAAGTACTTTAAGGCATGCGAAATAAATCATGATGCATATCATAATAAAAATAACGTATTCCATAACTTGAATATGTTTCAACCACATTTAACATAGAAAATCATTTCCGTATCTCCAAGTTCCATCCACATGGTGTCATTAAAAATTACCAACGTTATTCACCAAGATATCGTTGAAATGGTCATTTCTAGAGATTAAGTCTTTACCCAATGCATTGGAGCGCTATCAGGGCACACCCTTAAATTGGCCTTTATTATCATGTGATCCACATATATCATCATCCAAAATTTCAAAAATAACCCATATAGAATAAAAGAAATGGGTTTCATTTCATAATCATAACATTTAAAAATTGTTTTAAAGACATGATCTTTATGTAACTTTAAACCCACAGAAAAAGGAAAGTGTGTTTCATGTTTGTAAGTCCCAAAATTAAAATAGTACATTTGGATATATATGTGAATACCCATATAGAAGAAATAACTTTGAGTATTTAATTAATAAAATAAAATAATTTGAGATAAATAGAGAGACATTTGGAGACGAAAATTCGGCAGCATAACAGCTATGTTATAGGGTTTTAGAAAATAATGAAAAGAGAGGAGACATGGGTCACCCACTCATAAATGATCCATAAAACATTATAGGGACATGATATAAAGTATATAAGAACATTTTAATGAAATTTTAAAGTCATACCATATGAAATGAAAAACATGGATGGAAGACAAAAATAAGATTTCTCTTATAAAAATTCGGCAGCCTAACGACGTCACTTAAAACATCAAAAAAATAATTGATGAGATAAAATTGGGTCTCTCATCACATGATACATAAAAGATCAATATTATAGATATATAGATCATACACCAACATAATAAAAAGGAACTTTAAAGACTTGACATGAAAATAGAACTTGAAAATGAGAAGGGTAAAAGAATCCCTTAAAAATTTGGCAGCCAAACGACGCCACTTAAGCATTCATAATATGAATTGATCAGATAAATAGGGGGTATTTCATTATATGAACATGAAAATAATAGTAGGATGAATATAAAAGAACATCCTCCAATATAAGAACATGGAGCATAAAATAAATGATATAAAAGAGAGAACTTAGAATGAAAAAGAGAGGTAAGATCCCTTACCTTGAAGAGTAACTTCAAAATCATGATGTTTGGGACCTTGACAGGCTTGAGGGAACCTTGTGAGGACTTTTTGGTGGTTAAGGAGACCATAACATCATTGAGTAGGATTTTGGAATGGAAAGGATGAGAGAATGTCTTTGTATTTATAGGGGAAGTGAGGGGACAAGACATTAATGGCCAAGAGACACCTCATTGGTTGTATTGAAAAAACCATGGGCTTGACCATGGTATTTTCCCATGGTATTGGCCACTTGGGACCCCTCATACCTTATCTTACTATTCATAAGTCGTCCATAATGTTTTCATAATTATTACATCCTTAATGATGTCATTAAACACCAGAAACTCTAAACTGAAAATTCACTATTCACCGAAAATTCAACTTTCTCAGGAAAATCCCAAAATTTCACCTTAAACAAATATCGATGATCTGATTTCAAAAATGAACTTCATTTTATAAAAATAATTTTTTAAATATTTTTAATTTAATTTTTAAATAAATACACTAATCCAAAAAAATTCATTTTTTTCCAAAAAATTCCCAAAAATTACCATAACATAATATAGATGCTCTGAGTTCAAAAATTAACTCAATTTTATAGAAAAAAATTTCTAAATATTTTTAATTTAATTTTTAATTAAATAACACTATTCACCTGAAGAAACTAATACTTGACTAATAATTTCTGAAGCAGTTATTTACCTATTTTATTGAATCACATTACTTAATCAAGGTGCCTAGATTATATTAATAATTTATTCAAGTGAGATTACTAATCCATTTGGTCATATTAATAATCCTAAGCGTAAAATCACTATTCACAATTACTATTCATCAAAAATTTAGTTGATCTAATTAGACTCTAAATTTATTACTGAAAATAATTTTAGAAGACCATTTTTTGAAAATCATTACACATAATTAATTATTTAATGTTTACATAAATATTATCAAATATCCTTTATCTAGAATTCATCAAAAATATGCATATTATATTTATCTGGACATTTGAAAATTCACAAACTTCATCATAAGAAAAAATCACAATTTTGACCTAAATCAAATGATTATACAAGGCAGTTACTGTCTCCTTACATAGCCCCTTATAACCCCAGCATAGGACCTAAGTGTATGGTGTGCTAAGGTGAGAGAATCTGAGGGCGTCTTGGCCAACATCGCATGAGTAGTGATTTATATCAGTTCCAACTTCTTGCGAAGGTGATTCTGTTCTAGCTTCACACGATGAAGTTTGGCTTGGGTTTGGTCCAGAGAAAAGCCCAATGCTTCTACCTACTTCTCGGGTTCTATTAGATGGGCTTCGATTGGCCCGAGACTACTGGATGAGACCATATAATCTTCTTTCTATATTAATTAAACAAGATCACTTATATTTAGTGACAATAATCGAATCATTTAGTTTACAATGGTCATACTGACCAACTATCCTATAATAGTCAAAACCCAACAGTCTTATTTTAATTATAATCATTTTATTAAATGAAAAAGTTTTGTTGAGTATGAAATAACATAACACACAAAATTAGGAAACATGATTTATTCAAAATTTCGGGTCATTACAATTAATTTTATGTTCATATTTGCAGTAGAGCATCCTGATATTATAGAGTATGAGATTTATCAGAGGATGTACAATGATCCAGCCACTAGAGAGATTAGAGGTGATCGCCAGTGTCTGATTATGGTCGGTATTATTTCATTTTTAGTTTTAAAATTAACTAAATATAATATTTTCACTATTTTAATTTTAAATTGAAACTGAAGTATCAATATGAGGCAGTGACTTCTCAGACATAGGCTGAGATTTTGGATAAGATAGCTGATCAAACTACTGCCCACCATTTTGATGAGGCGTCATAGATGCAGGTGACCCAGTATGCCTTCAAGAAGGGCTGAGTAGTTGGTATCAGCTCTCATTTAACTCCAGGGACTTAATATGGTACTTATGTGATGTTGGTGTGTAGCTCGAGAGGAGCTCGTAGAGAGGAATCATCTTTTGGATCACAGTATTAGGAGAAGTTGCGAGCTCAAACTGAGCTTATATAGAGTTTGCAGATGAAGTAGGAAGAGAAGCATCAATAGCATGAAGAGGACATGCATCGATGGCAGTAGCAACTGCACAAGAAGATGGAGTACTTCGCCATCTGACTCATAGTTTAGCAATGGATTTTTCTCCCCTATATCCTCCAGATACTCTAGCTCCTCCAATATACTATCCCCCACCATTTTTTTGTTCTGTTAAAAATATTTGAATTGAATAATTTTTGTAATATGAACTATTGCAGTTTTTGTCTTTAATATTGGTGAAAATATTGCATAAATTTTTTAGTATTTTTAATGTTTTAATATTTTATTATTTATTATTAGTATTATATTTTTTTATATTTTTTTATTTTACTAATAATAATAATAATAATATTTTATGATTTTTTTATATATGTTTTCTGAATATTGAGAGTTTTTTTATTATTTTTATAATATTAATATATATTTTTTATTTTATCAAGTATTTCTGATAGGGACTTTTGTAATGGGGGGCCCATCAAAAATAGATTATATATATTTTAAGAGTTTTATACAACGAGTTTCTTTATTATCATAATAACATTTTTGTGATGGGTCCATCACAAAAGGTTTATAACATATAAGTTATTTGCGACCGGCTGGTATCCCATCACAAATACTTTTTACGATAGGCCCATCGCAAAAGGATCATGTATATATAATGTATTTAATTGGACATCTATTTGTGATTGGACCACTTCCCATCATATGTTATATTTTATGCGATGGGCCCATTGCAAAAAATATTAGCTGCGAAGCAGTTTTCAGCAAGAGGCTATTTTCAACAGGCCCCCATCAAAAAAGGGTTTCTACGATAGGATTCTGTTGTAAATAGCCCATCACAAATAGTCAAATTTACAATAGTGAAATCTTGGGAAATTAAGAAATATATTTTACTAGGAAAAACATTTATTGGGTTTATCCCTATTAAATTATAATGATAGATGGTTCAATTATATTGTAAGTTATAGTTACAAATTCAAAGAGGGGAGTAAGAACAAAAAAGAATAAATTCCCAAGATCACTTATTTTACCTTAAAATCTTCGTTATTCTTAATAAAATTCCTTAGTGTAGCATTTGAACTTTTTTTTGTGTCAATAGAATCACTGTCAAACTTTTATCAATTTAGGATAAAGGGGGTAGAATTATGATGAATGTTGGACTCATATAATAAACTATCTTAAATTAGAAAATATTCCAAATTATGATTATGTGGGAATGATCTATTGAATATGTGGGAATTGATTATACCAATTATATAGTATCACACTTTTCTAAAATGGAAGTAATTATATTGGAAATCGATGTTGGTGTGTTTTGACTATAATTAAAAGGGGAAAAACAATTCAAAACAAACAAGGACCATGGAAAATCATTTAGGTTTATTAATTTTAGGTTAACCTAGTTGAAATTGACATGTTTTATTCTTTTATTTGTCTGGTTATATCATTATTGTCAAATTCTCTATACAGTTGACTAGAAACTAAAGTGAACACGCCAAGGATAAGGCTCTATGTGAATGGGGCTGAGTGAAAAATTTCAATTAAATGAGATTAATGGTTTTTTTATGTAAAAAATATTGGTGAAAATTTTACTTTTTAAAAATAGCACAAAATGTATTCCATGTTCTATCTCATACATCATCCATTAAACATTCCCCCACTTTATATATGTTTTATAAAAAATTTGATAATGGTGAACTAAATTTACTACCTGACATAGGTCAATCAGTATCCAAAAATTTTTAATGGTCCCATTGAATAATGTATCTAAGCTATGATCAATAATTAAAATATTTTATTGAGAAGTATTGTCTCAATATTCCACTGATTAATCTAAAATTTCATAGTTCTTGTCTTGGTTAAAAATACATGACCCAAAAATGTTTTCTTTATTTGGATTTGATTCTAACCTCCCTTTTACATGGTTAATATTATCACAAACTCTTGTTCAGATAAACATTTTTGTGTTCGAGATATTATTTTTGAAAGTGGTTACAGTGAATCACATATCTAATAAAAAACTATATTTATAATGGATAAACAAATTATAAACATTAGTTATCCATTTTGATTATTCATCCATGAAATTAACTTCCCCATAGAGTGAGGGGAACGAATGATGTATCAAATGATATTTTCCACTTAGAATAAATTTCTATAATGGGTGGTCATCTCAAATTTTATTGGAATAATATTTCTCAACTATACGTGGTCAAATAATATCACATTATATACATATTTATTCCTTATTTAAATAAGCTTCCATTCTATTAACTTCAATTTTTCTTTTTATGTCAACACAAAATCTATTTTGGATAAACATTTCATTACATTACAAAATTATCTACGAAAGTGGAAATGTTTTTCTATATATCATATAAAACTCTATTGTATTTATTTATAAATATCATAAATACATTATCCATGAATTTTGGAATATTTATCAATTAAACAATATTACATACGTCAAGGGATGTGATGGAGTATCCAATAGTATAATCATCCTAGATGGAATTTTTCTAAAGAGCGGTCATGGTCATTTTTGGAGAATGAAAGATGTACTCTGTTTGAAAAACAATAAATTTTCATTATACTAAATGAGGTTTTCTAGACTTCATAATTTTTTAGTCAACCAATATTTTAATCATTATATTAATTTGAAATATATTCTTCCATTATGATGACCTCAATTCTTCTTGGTTTAGACAATCACAGAATCTTATTTAGATGAATATTTATTTTAATGATATAGTTATCTATGAAAGTTGTAACTGTGAAACATTAAACTAGTCACACTATCAATTGATGATATTTATGTATATTGAGTACATGAACTAGTCATTTTGAAATTTCTATCCATGAAACTATAATTCAAAAAGAGTTTGAGGTAGTGATAGATTTTATAATTGGACACTCATCCTAGAGGGAATTTCCCTGAAGAGTGTCCATGAATATTTTGGGTGAATAATAGATGAAATAATTTAAAAAAAAGTATTATATGTCATTATAATATATTAGAATATCTAGATTTCACATTGTTTAGTGTATTGAGTTCCAGATATTCTGTAATATTTGCTTAAACAATGGTGATTATAAACCAATAATTTCTAATTAATTCATGGGAAATTTAGAATCTACATCTTGGATATATATAAAATTAGAGGAATTCCATTCCATGTGACATGTATGATGTTTTTCACTAATCCTAGAGTGATTTAGATGGTACAAAACACTATATACTTAGAAAGGGATCCAATAACACTAGTCAAGAGGAAGTTTATGGTTAAGGCCTGTGCATTCCTCAACATCCATTTCAAATCCTAGATGAATATCTTTGTAAAACTATATAAAATAAGGTAAAAAATGGAAGACATGCCTTCCTATCATAACATTACCATGGGACCTAAATAAATTATTTGTCCATTTTATATAAAAGATATTACATGACATGGGGTTATTGGGTGAGATCATAATTATCCTTACACCATCATTTGGATGGTACTTTAGAGATGTATCTCGCTAGATTTCTATTTCTAACCCATTTTTCCCAAAAAAAATGACAAGGATTGTTTTTAAATTTATATATAGTTTTAAGAAAAAGGTAACTCTTTTTGCACTATAATTAATTAGTATTTACTAAGTGTTTTGTGAAATTAACTAAGATAACACACCACATAGTATTTTGAGTCCAATCCAATTCCTATGTGGTCAGATAAAATCAATACATGGTTGTGATGTTTCTAGGAATACCATATTGAATCCCAATTTTTAATTCAAATAACCATTACTAGACATTGAGGGTGTATGAATAATGACCATGGATCCCTAATATTTAGATAATTCACTCAAAACCATTCTCAATTCAAATGAACATTATACAATTATTCCAATGGTGTTGATAAAACATTCCACCAGTATGAAAGGTGAACATTCCTATATAATCTCATTATGGGATTGAATTAACAAAGGAAATGTTGATGGGGTTTATTAATGAATTTATATGGACAAAATTGATTTGATAGGTATTTGAGATGTCTGTAGAGAGTAAAGTAATGGGATGTGTTATTTTCTACTCCCTATCTTACATGGAAGTTCATGTTGAGGTTGATTCATTTGGAAATTGGAATTAAAATCATCATTCCTCACATTAATGCTTTAATAATGCGTTCCTAAGAGTATTTATAAACATGGAATGTATGATATATGGGTTTAACACTAATATTTTTCATTCATAGATTACTAGAACAACTTTTAAAAACAAAAAAATATATATCATGGTTTGGAATGTAAGGAAACCAACTAGAAATGTGATTTCATTGACCCATATAAATCAATAAATGAGGAAGAGACTCTGCCCAGAAGGACTAACCAACACTATGAAGGTACCATATCATGTGCTATATTAAACTCCTTAATTTACAAATTAGATAATGGAGTTTAAATTTGAAATTTAATAATGTTTATTCATGATATGAATGTTCGAATGTGGGAATTCATGCCACACCACATAGGAGACCTATAAAGATGGTCAAAATATCCACATCGACATAGATCCTTGTTTACATTCTTATTTATAGAAGGGAATATTTTATTTAGTCCCAATTGTCTCCTCATTAATGACTTTAGAGACCTCATCAATGAGAAGCCTCATTCCTCCATACATTCCAATTTCAAATTATCATGTAAATTATAGGGGTGAAGTCATTGGTATAAACTGACAAACAAGTAAATTGGACGAAATGAATTTAATCTCTTGATACTCAAACTCCTATTACTAAAATGGGATAAAATGTATATCACCTATAGTTTATCTTCGATGTATTTGGATAAGGTGATATTTATTTTTGATTATTGTATTCAAACATCAAAAAATTATTAATTTTCTTGTATTAAATAGTTATATAGGAAAAAATTCTTCATTTATCGAAAAATAATATATTATCATAAACAAATTTGATGACTACATTTATTAATTTCAAAATAAGAAGGGAGTGAAAGAATCACAAATTTAATGTTATATGGATATTTAGACATAAAAAATAGAGAAACATTAGTATTTTATATTATCTAAAATGTGAAATTGTTTGTAATAATAATTAGATTTGACAGTATGAGGGGAAAAGTATCCGAAGTTAGTTTTCTGGATTAGGAAATTATTTCCAGTAGTAAATTTAAATTTTATTTGGAAAATATATTTTTATTTAATTATAACCAATTTTTTTATAGGAATGATATATCTTATAGGTATCATGATCTATATATTTAATCAAACACACAACTATATGTTCAAAATTTATTACTGATCTCTTTTTAATGACTGGGAATTTAGCTCTTCTTGGTTTTAACTCTAAAAAATATATTGAAAAGGAAAAATTATTTATAAAATAATTTAAAACCATATTAAACATTATTAATAATGAATTTATTATAAATCATGATATGAACCATTACCTTTTATCACATGTGGTCTCATAAGGGTATAGTTTGGTCACTTGTGGTTACACCGTCACCATGATCCACAGTTACAATTTTCGATAGAAGTTAATAAATTTTATATTTTCCTCTTATGCATAGGCTCCTAGATAAGTGATATGTTTTATTTTATAGTTATTAAATGATTTTAAGATAATGATAATGAATTTGTATTTTTAAGGGAGAAATAATTAATATTAAAAAAATTATAAAGGGTATTTAATAAGAATGAGTTAAAGGATTAAGTTCCCTGAAATTACATAATTATTCACTTTACACTAATTTATCTTACATTATGTATAAAATTAAACTATTTATTTAAATTTCCTAGTTGTGTATATTTATAGTGAATGTACTTACTATTTATTAAGATAAATGATGGTCAATGTAGTTTTTATGTTTTTTATTTTATTGAGCTAATTTTTAAAGGCATGAAAAAATTGATTGGTGGGTAGAGACTTTGAGATTATTTAGGTGACCCTTTTTAGTTTTCTACCCATATATTTTAGGATGTTTTTCTATTAATTTTGCTTATAATTTTTTTTAATTGAAATATTCTTATAATGTTGAGAATTAAAAATTTCGTAACCCACCCTTTGTTTGTTTTTAAACAGATGAAAAATATGACTCTTTTCCTTGATAATTCAGGGTTCTATAAGTCATATCTCAGTTAGGTGTATATATCTTTTTTTAATATTGAACCAAAAAAGGTGTTTTTATATTTAGGTTAAAATTTCTAGGATAAAAATATTTAGGTTGTGTGTAGATATATTGAAAATTTTGACTTGACATGAATAATTATCTCATAGTTGGTATATAGAACATCAACAAAAGGTGTATTGGCATTGAGTTTTAAGTCATAGTGCACAAACTAGAATTTCATATAGTTTATTTTTGTGTAACTTTAGAAGAATTATCAAAAAAAATTATTGAAAAATATACATGAATGTCATGGTGTGAATTGAAGTGATACCATGATAATTTAAAATGAAGAGGGGGAGAAACTTTACTAATAAAAGTAATGTTTGAGGCCCAATAATACATTCCAAAATTTAATCAATAGTAGTGGAAAAAATTATCATATTTTTTTCTTAAATTAGATGGAAATGGAATAATAGTGTATGGACTATAGAAATCAATTATTCTCTTTTTAATGATGAGTCTATTTATATAAATTTGAATATAAATACCGTGGATAATAGGCGATCGCTTTTTAATAGAGTTCCACTGTTATCCTATTGAGGGAATATGAGGTTATGGATTCTTTTCCATATAAAAATTATATACCCTTATATAGATATAGGAAAAATTATTATATAAAGCACATTATCATCACCATTCTAATAAGATCCCCTAGAATGAAAAGAATCTTTACTAATGGAAATGGATGATTTTTCATAACATAAATATTCATTATTGAATGAATGGAATATTAAAAGATAGAGTTATACAGTGATTATGATATTTTTATTTATTTAAAATCTAGTTATACTTAGGAAGGATCCTATATATGTGATGAATGTGGATTGGGATTTGATGATGGGTCCTTGATAAGTGACCTATATATTAGTTCTAATCCTGTATGGATAAGAAATAATCTACATATTCTGTTTTGAAAGATATAAAATTTATCTTAACATTGGGTAAATAATATAAAAAATAAATTGAATTTCATTCCAATTCAATATGATAGAATATTGGGTTGAAAATAGGGTTATTTTTTGCTAGGTTTGGGATTAGTGATCTGAATATCACTTTTTATCCTTTAAGGATAAGAGTCAATCTAAATTTCATTCATATAAAAGAATTTTTTTATAATTATTATTATCCATGAATGCCTTATTATTAATCAGGAACATGAATAGGAGAAATTGGAATTAAAATAAATATATCCATGATGAGAGAATAAAAGATACAAGATCAGATGAATTGAAGTGAGTCTTCGAAATAGGGTGGAATAAAGGATGCAGTAAAGGTGAAATTTACTAATACACCCAAAATATGATATTTTGGATTCATTATATGTTAGTATAATATAAGGAAACCTAACATCTATGTGAAATCCATAACTGTAAAGGGGGTATTGATTGAATTAAAATATGTAACTAAGTTTAGGATAGAAGACCCCAACATCTCTACAAGCCTTTATTGAAAAAAACGTGATAGACACAGTTCTTGGAATAAGGCATTTTATGAACCATAATTTTAAATAATATTTTATTAATAATAAATTATATAAATTCTCCATGTTGATATTAATATTATTATTTATGAAAAATTTATGATAAGAACATGTATTTTTAAAAATTAAAATTTCCAATTTCAACCTTATAAAACACACTATTAGTTTTGGTATAAATATATAATAGATCATAGTTTGAATTAAAAATTAATAAAAATATAAAAAATATTCCTAAAATATTTATCTGTACTATCTATGTAGGATCACATATATTATGTGGTAAAATGGGACATGAAGTCAATGTTGGGTTGAACTCATCATGATGGACACCATTTTATTATTTAGGCCTGAACATATATATATCCATTCCTATAATGAATTTAAATTTTGACATAAACCAAAGAAATCAATTATTAAAAAAAATTTAGAATATGGATATAGGGGTCATGAGTTAATAGGGATATTAATTATTACAATTTAGAGTAAAATAGCTTCTCAAATTTCCCCATTCACACATATAACCAATTGTAATCCAAGCCTTCCCATTACAATATAAATTTCTAATCCTAATATAGTGTGTTGTATCCGTGGATTAGAGGATTGGACTATAGAATATGTGGTTCGTTTTCCTTTTTCTATGGCATTGGAGGAGGGATATCATATGCTAGGATCTTCCCCATAATGTTCCTTATTTTTTTTATTTCATTTTATAACTCTAGGACCCTGGTAATAACATTTATTCCTCATATTCTATTAATTTATTTTATAACTTCTTCCTTTTATAGTTCAATTATTTGAGATTAATATAAAGAGTATAAATTTTATTGGGTTATATTGTTTCCGACCCCTTTCTTCTATACATCATTTCTATGAAGAATACCTTACCCATGGAAGAGTATCCCAATGGTAGTTGATATAATTCTATCCACATTTAATGAATTATTTTGAATATAAAATCATAAAAAAATTTATATAAATATAATATTTTAATTTGTTTTCAATTTCAAAACCATTCAATTGAAAAATCATTTACATGTGAGGTCAATAAAAAGTCAGTTGAAATAGTGAAATCTTAATCAATAAATCAAAATCAATTCAGATTGATATATAGAGTTTAAATATAATCCTTAATAAAAATTCAACATCATTTTTAATGTAGATTTTTTTATAATTGACTCTAGAATATAAGTTATTATATTAATGATAATAAAGGTAGTGTAATACAATTACACATTTTGAAGTCATAGGGAGGTTTAATTTCATTCATATTAGTGTTTTTTCAATTTTTCTACTCTTTGGATGATGTTGAATTATGATATTACAGTTTTATTAATTTTTATTGAAAGGATATTGATTTATAAAAAATTAATGAGTTAATGTTTGATCAATTATATCTCCTTACCCAGTTTCTAATTTTTTTTGTCTAGTATACTTCTTCTTCTTTCCATTAAAATAAAAAAACAACCATTCCTTATAAGACTTGTTCCATTTACATTATTTTATTATTACATATAATAATTTTTTAATATACTTACACCTCAATATAATTACCGAGGATTGCACCAATGTGACACATAGTAAAAAAATAAATATGATTCGAGAGTACCCGTGATAACAATCTTATAATTTATACCATTACTCGGTGTAAAATATTTTATTCAAAAAAATAAATTTATTTATTTTGATTTGAATATTTTTCTCTAATTTTCCATTCTTTAATTTTTTTTATTTTTTTTATTTCATACCGTCAATTAAAACATCATCCCATTATATTTTTTGTCTACTTCTATTCTTCGCTTATTTCATTGACTTATGACTCGATCATATCCAATGGATTTATTTGATGTAGTCTATAAGATAAGATGAATCCACAGGTATTGGATAAGATTATCGTGGTCTTTGAGACATGTTAACATTCACCCAATTGATGAATTACTTCTTATAGGGAAAACTAGAATCGAAAGCTCATCAGAATTCTAGTTAAAACATAATACAATGAAAATAATAATAATAATAAAATTTATTGATCCGTTTGAGAACACTTTCCCCTAGATTTTAATTATTAACCAAATTGTATTTTAGAAGGAAATGTGGAATTGGAATTGGAATTAAAATATTGATTGATATATCGTACTTCAATATTTCTTGGACTCTATTGGTAAAACGAAAACGAAATAAAAATGCTATTTTTGGGTTTCTCAACCATGAAACCAAGGAATGTCGTTGAAGACCAAATAAAACTATGAAAATTACACTTCTCCCTCGATAGAGATATAATGTAATTATTGCATAAATTGTAACCTGAATATGTACCATATAATAATGAATTAAAATTTCATTTCTTAATGAAGTTTTTTTCTATCATCATGGTCCAAAACAATTGAAAGGAGATGTTCTAGACTATGTAAACCCAAGGAACAAAATGTTTGAGAACTCTGGGTGGTTAAAAAAAATAAGTCTATGTTACCAACATCATAAAATACTTGAGAAACTCCACATCTAATAATTTTCATGGGGTATCACACCTATAGAGTGGATCATGAAATATTATATAATAATGTGGTATTTTCAAATAAAACACTAGTAAAAACCTTTAAATTGATTATAAAGACAAGACAAACACTACACAATTAGGTTCTCATGGTAATCCATTTGTGAGTTGAGTAAAATTGGTAATTTATTTTACATTTTTAACGTCATTTAATATATAATAATTTTCATTAATTATATATTATAGTGAAATTTATTTCCATGGTTCGAAATAAATCAAAATCTATTAGTTTGAGTCTATACAATATCTTTATAGAATCAAACCAGCCAAATAATTATTTTCCTCTTATTTATAAGATATAGTAGTGGTTCTTTTTTTTCTATGGGAGAAAAAATATGTTACAACAACAACCACCTACATATATGAATTAATATCTCTTCATATCATTTTATTATCTATTGTAGAAATACCATATACGATATAGTGATGGTAAAAGGATGAAACATAGTCCCCTTTTATGAAAGATTTCCAATAGCCTCAACCTTTCCAATAGAGATACATAAAACCAAATAATATATTCAATACAAAATCATCAAGAAGAAATAAAGGGAATCCCCAAATAATCTTATATTCTAACATTGATGATATTTTAAAAGAAATAATTCTTTATCAATAGAATTAGAAAAATTTTCATAGATCATAATTGAGGGATATAAAGATATAAATGAGCTATATTTATATCCCATTCAATTAAGTACTATGTAGGAACTCACACCCTCTTCCTTTCCAACCCACTCGAAATCCCAATGAGACAATCCACCCCATAACATTGAGTAGTGAGATAAAAAAATGCGGAAATATGATCCTACATATCTGTCAGGTTTAACAAAATCCATCATGAAGACATATTAAAGAACAAATTATGATCTCATAAATGATAAAAATAATAGTAAGTGAAATAATAGAATGGTAAATCCTAAAAAAAATAATTTCTAAAGAGATTTGTGAAAACTAATAAGATAGTTGATGAGGGAGTTCTAATGGAAGTACTAAAAACATTCAATAATGTTGAGATCAAAATAATAATTCTAGTTTCATTTATTAATATCTAAGTTATGTAAAATTATTAATGAATTTAAAAGGGATAAATGGAAATAATACAATAAACCACAGTCACAATGTTGTAGAACTATTTATATCCACCTTTTTGATGCTTTTGAAATAAACAAACACTAGTACATTCACTATAATTTTCAACATATAGGAGTTTCATTTAAATGATTCTTCAGGTGATTTGAGTAGATCTATTAATTCCATACCTAATAATGTTTTCTATTCCTTGTTGGTTATAGAGTTGAATCCAAGAAGGCGGTGGTGCAATTAGAAAATCACGCCATGAGATACCCAATGTGAATACTTGATGATGTTCATGTTCAAGTAAGATATATGATCATTCCCTACTCTTTTAATAAAAATTTAGTATTTTTACCTTGTATTCCTTTAAAAAATATTAAATAATATTTTCAAATCAAAGCACCGAGACAAAAAGAGTTTCCAAAGACCAGTGTGCCTTAGTGTTAATATAATAAAAATATAAAACATATTATATAACACACAGATATAGTTTTTATAAAATAATGGAATAACTCTTGAATGGTGTCCCATATACATTATCTAATAACAATATTGATTCTGGAATAATGGTTTTACCATATGTACAACTTAATCATTATAAGTATTGAGAATTTTTAAATATGTGATCACATGAACAAATAATAAATTAAATAAACATATAAATTTATATTTTTTTTGTTTTGATATTGTAACCTAATACCCTACAAAAATATATGTTTATGAAAAATATCTTTGGTAATATGAATAATTCGAGGATTTGAGAGGAGTGTTTGGAGGAGAGATTGGTGAAAAAATGGGATCAATGACTAAATTAATACCACCAAGATCATCTAGAACAATAGATTTTTGGATCTCTCTATTAGGATAGAACGTAGCCATTTTTCTCCAATGATTGATCTAAAATCATGGTAGGATGTTTTTTACAAAGATTTATTCATATAAATTAACCCACAATGAATCCGAATTAATTCATCTAATATGATGATTCACGAGTCGATCATGTTGTACGTAATTGAGTTTATCTTCGTAGAAATAATAATTGCATATTTCTTTATTTATTCCTATTAATTCATCATTCCTGTAGAAAAATATCAAGGATAACATGATCATTGGATGATGTTCATTCCTCCTATTTTTGTTTTATGAATTTTCTCCCTGTTCATCATGCCATCATCAATAGTATTTTATTTTACTATATGTTTTCCTAATACCAGGTGAACGATCATTATCAAATAAATATTTTGTTAAATGATTTTTTACTGCAGTTTCGAGATGGACAGCAAAAATGTGGTTGCAATTTATAGTAACAAAAGTGGATCAGGAGTAAATTTGGAGTTGCTCGGTCATGAGATCCGACATGTTGGTATGGAAGTACAATAAGATATTATTCGGGATTTGATTGAGGGGTACATTTTGTCCATCGATGATAGATCAGATTTAGAGGTCCATAGATATATAATATATGGGCATGATATGAAATGAAATTAG
Source organism: Viscum album (assembly GCA_963277665.1). Lineage (NCBI taxonomy): Eukaryota > Viridiplantae > Streptophyta > Magnoliopsida > Santalales > Viscaceae > Viscum > Viscum album. The sequence continues at coordinate 1,297,025,251 of OY728152.1, forward strand.
AGGTGATAATGGTAAAAAGAAAATTCAATTAATTATTTTTTATTTTGGGGTAATTCTTTGTTATAGGAGACATTTTTGATAAAATACTTGTTGCATGGCCACCTCATGCGATTCTAGGGTTTACTCAAAAAAATCACACATCATGTGAAATGTTCACACACCATGAGTCCCATATCGAGTGGATCTATGTTTATCATTGAGGGTACATAGAGAGAGACACAACCATTCACACAGGTACCATCAGAGTATATAGGAATGACCATGTACTCAGATAAGGCCAAATACATGGACATGGAATTGAACACGAGTAAGAATAATATACATGAAAATAGGTAGATTATCACGAGCCTAAGAAAAGTACGTTATGGGTTTATTGGTACACACATTTTTTCCTATATACATTACATGTACTTCATTTCTGGCTGTTTATAGCCCTTGGTTTATTTAGTATAGACTAGTTTCAATTGAGTATGATTTTTTGGTTCACCCTAGCGAGATTATTTTTTAGAATTACATCCTGATAACTGTATTTTAATCCCCTCTATGAGGTTTATTTCAAGTATAGTTCTATTCATCCCTATTTTTAAACATGGTTGGATCATCTATCATTTATCATTTATCCTTTAAAGGGTTTATGGTATCAAAATGACCACATTGGAATGGGTTTCGATCCCATATATAGTAGTTTGATCTATTAGGGTTCTTAGCATCGACCAGTGTTTTATGATGTGATTCATTATCTATTTATTGATCAATATTTAGTTCAAGAATGTACCTTATTTTTTTGATATACAATGAGAACCACTCCTTGGATGAGTGCCATCAATAAAAAAAGGATCATTTAGTTATTTCTATGAGATGAGAATTAATATGAAGCCCCAAGAAAAATTTAGTGGCTAGAAGAATGGTTGATACTTTTTTGGGAATTGGATTATGTTATGAGTATATTAGGTGATTTTTAAGTATCCTACTGGGCATTGTTATACTCATCACCACATGTCCTCTACCCACATATGTCGTGTCTCATGTAGGTGAAATGTCTTTTGATATAGTCTTGGGAGGAATTGGAGTATGTGGAGCATAGTGACCTCAGCCGACCGAGGTTTCAATTGATAGAAATCTCCTCCTTCATAACCGGTAAGATTCTTTTTTAGCTTTTTTGTTGGATTATATTTGGTACTTATTCTTTCAAGTAATTTTTTTATACCCTGATTATGGGATAAAGATGTATACATGAAATTTATATCGATTATAATTTACATTTAGTGTTGTCTAGGATTGAAGATTTGTGTATGTATGAAGGTGCCATATTCTAAGGCCTACCATGTTTGTGACATTCTTATTTGGTTATGGTCATTAGATGTTGGCTTATTAGAGGTGGGATTAGGGTGTCACACATGTCTTACCGCCTTTTAAAAGGCCCCCAGTGGGTAGAGTCATGATAAAATGGAATAGGAGGTAGGTCATTTCTTCCTTAAAACTAGTGTTTGGAGTTATGCCTAACTGTGAGGTTTGGTTTGGGATTTATAGGAATAATGATAAAGCAATTTGAGTTTATCATCCAGGATGGGGACTCAAATATGTGTGTGGAAGCTAATGTATCCATTCAACATGACTTTGATGGCCTTTTTATTTACCCAGTACATACATAGACTGATTTTAGGAAACAACTTTGGTACATATATAATAGTGTAATGAGTTGTGGTTTATATGTCCTTTTAAATCCATCTACCTAGATTTACTCTTTGACCATGGTACATATTGATTTCATTTTAGGATTTATCTACAAATACGACCAACTAAGAATTCATGGTAATATCACAAGGATGATCCCTTGATTGATGAGGCTTCAGTACACAGTCTTGTATGGGAGGTTGCACCTCTATGTGGTTTTCGAGTTTTCTTCCACTACTGGAATTAGAGGTATTTGCGACGGGCTATTTACGATGGGATCCAGTCGCTAATATACTTTAATGACAGGGTCCCATTGCAAAAAATATTATTCGATATGGGAATGTTTCCTATCGCAAATAGTATTTGAGACGGGCCCATCGTCCCGTCGTAAATAATTTTTGTAAAAAAATATATTTAAATTATTATCTAGGGGAGCCAATCACAAAAGGACCTGTCACAAATAAAAAGCATAATAAAAAATATATTTAACAATATTATGATAAACTAGAAAATTATATTAATATTATTAAAATAATAAAAAATAAAAAATTATTAATATTATTAATATTTCAAAAAAATATTAAAAAATAAAAAATTATTATTATTATTATTATTAGTAAAATAAACCAAAATTAAAAAACAAATTACTAAAAAAATATATTTAATAAAATTATGATTAATGAAAAATTAATATCAATTTTATTAAAATAATAAAAAAAATAAAAAATTATTAAAATTATTAATATTTATAAACAAAATATAAAAAAATCATATAATATTATTATTATTATTAGTAAAATAAACAAATATTAAAAAATAATATACTAATAATAAATAATAATATATAAAAAAATTAAATTATGCAATATTTGTACCAATATAAAAGACAAAAACTATAAATAGTTCATATTACAACAAATCTTGAATTCAATTTTTTTTAACATAAAAAATCACTAGGGTCGTCTTTTGGATGAGGTAGAGGAGTTGTAGGAGATGGTGGAGGAAAATCCATCCCTAAACTATGAGTCATATTTTGCATGTAACTCATCGGATCGTGATGCTACTGTTGTTGCTGGTGCAGCCATAGATGCTTCTCCTCATCATGTTGCTGGTGCTACTACTACTGCGGCTATCAATGCATCACTTCATACTACTTTTGCAAACTCTCTACAAGCTTAGTGTGAGTTTGAAACTGCTCCTGATAGTGTGAGGTAGAAGATGATTCCTCTCCACGAGCTCCTCTCGAGTTGGACACCGACATCACAACAGTACCATAAAAAGTATCAAGAGTCAAATGAGAGTCGATACCAACTACTCATCCCTTCTCAAATCCATACTGAGTCACATGCATCCATGCCGCCTCATCGAAATGGTGGGCACTACTCTGATCAGTCGTCTTGTCCTGACTCTCAGCCTATGTCTGAGAGGTCGCGGCCTCATATGACTCCTTCAATTACAATTTGAAATTAAAATTGTGAAAATATTTTATGCAATTAATTTTAAAACTGAAAAAATAATACTAACCACAATATGATGCTGGCGATCACCTCCAATCTCTCCAGTGGATGGATCAGTGTATATCCTCTGATAAAATTCGTACTCCGTAATATCTGGACTCTAAACTACCTTCTGAAATAGAAAACAAACTGTTTATATTTATAGTTACATAAAATATTTAAAAAAATACTTACCAGATGCTCTTTATGTGTACTGAATGTATGACTACCATCTCGATGCATCACCTCATGTCTCCCCTGGTTTTGCCGACCCACTTGTGATCTCCTATGAAATCCACCACCAATATAGTGTAAACATAATCCATCCCAAATTTGAGATGAAATGTACTTTGGTTGGTGGGATCTACATGAATCATTAAATTCTATCACTCCTACATTCTTTGTGGCTTTTCTTCTCAAATTGTGCAGAAACTGACGAACATTGGCATGCATAGACACCTTCCATGACACGTGGATAGCATCACACATGATATCATCGATGAGATACCACAAACAATAAAAATAATTTACAATATAATGTTATTAATAAAATAAATTAAAAAATAAATATTATTAATTTACGTACTAGCCAATGATTAAACATGTCAATCCACACATCAATGAGAATCTATTCCCATGTGATCCACGGTAGAAAAAAATAATTATGCAAGATAGCACTCCCATTTCCGATAGATACATGCACAAAACAGTTAAAAAGTAATAAATAATCAATCAATTAGTATATATATAAATAAATTACTGAAGTCTAACTAAAATATATAGGTTATCATACCTTCGTGTGTGTGAATCGAAGCCAACACGTGGAAGTCCCTTAGGGATAGGTTTAGGAATCATCAGTTACGCAAGATTGTGCCCCCACATGCGTTCCCCCAGAACCGCCAGTAGGCTCAGGGTCAAATGATCCAAAATCCCCCTCATCCAAAGGTAACTCAGCCTCCTGCATCTCGTGAAACAGATCGGGATCCATCTGAAACACAAAATTATTGTTTTTAGAAGATAGTTGAAAATAACTATTATACACATATATATATTAGTTATGATTATAACCAGCATTTAATTTCATCAATTTCCATCATTATCCTCATCTCCATAGCTGTCATTGTCAATGTCTTCATCTACCTCCTCAGCATCATCAATATCCATATGAGTTTCTGTTTCATCATGTCTTTTCATTTAAAATTCATTTGTAACATCATTAATATATTCATCCTCATCTTTCCTTAATTGTGGGGTGTCATCATCGATATTCATGTCTCTTTGTGAAAAAGATGGATTTTGAGTAGTCTCTTAAAAAATTTCAATTCATTCCACTTTAGCAGAACCACATTCAGTTTGAGTAAACTGATTTTCCCAAGATTTCATTTTTATTATGCTCTACCAATCACTCAAGCATCTTGAAGTATCACAGTACTTTGCATAATAAATTTTATGTTCCTGTTGATCTGGTAAATATGGTTCATTTACTGCAAGAAGATTTTATATTTAATATCGATGATTCCATGAGTCGGATGAACACACAAGCCTCTCTCAGTATCCAAACAACGAAATTTAAAGATCGTTTTGTAATTCTGTCCTAGATAGCACAACTCAATAATTTCATCCAGAATGCCATAAAAGTTAACTTCAGTTTCACTATGATGCGATCCTCTATAAAAAACTCCATTGTTCATTGTTTTTTGTGATTCCCCATATGCATGTGAATGAAATTGAAAACCATTCACCACATCTGCATTATAAGATTTAACCCTTTTGGATGGTGGGTTACTCAATATACACAGTCGCTTATCAATTTGATCAACATGTTGAGACACATGAAAATTTGTAAAACAATTATCAATATAATAAATAATAAATGGAATCGATATTAAACCATCAATACTTTATGTTACCAGTTTTTTAAACCATTGAGAATTTTTTTTGTTTTCATTCTTCAAGAGTAGCTGCTTTAATTTGGGGAAGTTGTTTCATGATATGATTATCATATAACCTAAAAATAAAATAAGTTTACGTACTGTAACATAAATTATAGAATAAGTGATAGAAGCACTCATAGTACAAATGATGTTATTTCTTCATAGTTGAGCAGAATATATGTATGAGCTCTATGATGTTCATCATATGAAATCCAACGTTCATGAACTCCAACGAATCCAATATGTGGATGATTAAAAATTGATAATTGATTGTCCATTTTTTTCATTAACATTCCCCTCATTTCAACCCATGAGATTGTGTTTTTATGGATATTTAGATTCAAAATAATGAGATAAGAAAAAAAGCAATTTCCACTTACAAATAAGCTTCATCAATTGAGCCTTCAACTGATGCTTTGTTATGTACTTTTTTCATCAATTTTTACATGCATCTCTCGAATGGGTACATCCATCGAAACTGTACTGGACCTCCACATTTAGCTTCATGTGGAAAATGTAATTTCAGATGTTCAATTGAGTCAATGAAAGTTGATGGAAATATTTTTTCCAGTTTACATATAATTACAGCAACATCTTCTTTGAATTTACTGAGCGTATCATAGTCTATTGTCGCTGCACAAATGCCTCGAAAAAATATTATATGTCTATAATCGAATCCGAAATCATAGAATTCAATAATCCTCTAAATCCAATCATCATAAGTCTTTCCTTTATACCATGACAATGATAAATTTTAAATCTGGTAAAAAAACCATTCTTAACAGATCTTCCCAAATTAGAAGCATAGCCATTTGGAAGTCTCAAATCTATAATACACTGAAAAAATAATAATAGACTCTCTTCAGACTTTGTATAAGCTGATTTTGGATTCATTAACCTCTGTGATCTAACATTTTCAAATAGTTCAAGTTCTGGTCGCCTGTAAATTTGGCCAAGATTTAATCGTACCTTTACAGTATCTTTGGTCTTACTTGGTGTATCCAAAACTGTATGAAATAAATTATCAAAATATTTCTCCCCAATATGCATGTCATCCAACATGTGGTGGACCAACAAATCAGAACAACACTACTATAAATAAGATCTATATCAATGGTTTTGGGAAAACCATTGGTATAGTTTAGTAATTTGGACCTATACCAATGGTTTGGCCAAAACAGATGGTATAAGTCACTTATATGGACCTATACCAATGATTTTACAAAAACCGTTGGTATAAGTCCATTAAAGAGACCCTATACCAGTAGTTTGTCCAAAACCATTGGTATAGGTCCCAAAAACAATAAATCTATACCAACGGTTCTTAAAACCATTTCTATAGGTCCATCCCAAAAGTTTTGAGTACTGTTGGTATAGGTACATGTATTTCTAATGGAATATTCTTACAAGGGACATTAAATAAATTAAAATTATAAATACTTATAATAATACACATATATATATTTATGAAATTATGTTCACAAAAGTTTGTTAGGTTAGTGGTTAGGTCATTAAATCACAAACCGGAGGTGCTGGGATCAAAACCAACCGAATGATTCTTTTTTGAATTACATATAACAACGGTTTTATGGAACTCTTTGTATATATTTTCATATTACAGATAACAATGGTTTTGAAAACCATTCATATAGTTCTATACCAATGGTTTTGGGAAAACCGTTGGTATATACCTATCCCCACGACTTACTAGCCAAAAGTTCTCCAAAGTGTTGTTATAGGACATACCAACAGTTTGGAGACCTATAAGAATGGTTCTGAACCATTGGTATAGTGTATTTTTCTAGTAGTTAATAATGGAAGATCCCAAAAAATTCATCGTTTTATCCAATTATGTTCTTTCCCAAAGCAATGAATTTTCTTTTGGTTTACTGTTGGCCCAAATGTGATGGGAGTTAATGAAAATACAACTGATTTTAACTATGTACCTAAGATCATTTTTAGAGGTTCATGCCTTTCAATTGTACCTTTTCTGAAATGATAATTTTTCCCCTAAAAATAATGATCAGTTGGTAGAAATCAGCGATGAAAGTCAAAATAGAAATGTTTTTTTTTCATTGATGAGCATAAAGGATTTTTTGTCTTTCATACAGTATGAACATGATTTTAGACCATGTGTACTCCAGCCAGATAACATGCCATGTGCTGGAAGGTCGCTAATTGTCCACATCAGTTTAGCTTTTAATAATAAATTTTGTTTTGGGGCAACATCTTATGTACTAACACCATCACTCCACAATGCATTTAACTCTTCAATAAATAGTTTCAAATAAACATAAATATTCTTTTTTGGATGTACTTGAATTAATAAGGTCAAAAAGATATAGGGCCCCTTCATCAACATCCATGTAGGTACATTGTACAGAGTTATAAAGAGAGGCCAACATGAATAATGACTACCATAAGAACCAAAGGGACAAAAACACTCTGTAAAAAGACCTAATTGCACGTTTCAGGCTTCTAAAGAAAAAGATGGATGCAGACGATCAAAATGATTACATGAATCACCATCAGATGGCTGATTCAAGATTTTATCAGTTGAAATTTTGGTTTTCTGCAATAACATCATTGGCAATGTGTTCTGAGACATAATGAAATGCTGCATCCTTGGTGTAAGGGGAAATATCACAAATATTTTACTGGAATCAATCCAGACTTCACTTGTTATTCTTCTTTATTCCCCAATCGTCCACATTTGGGGAACTTTCCAAAGAATCATTTTGACCAGAATATAAGATGTAATCATTTGGACATGCAATAATCTTTTAATAACTAAGAACCAGATTACGAACCAGTATCATTCTCTCATAGTAATTTGTAGGAAAAATATTTCCTTCTGGTAATCATTTTTTAACCAGAGAAAATATCTAATCAGAATTGTTGTTTGACATTGGATTATTTGATTTAATGGCCATAAATTTTTCAACCACTTGTAATTTTCTTATCTTCCTACTAGGATATAATGAATCCTCATCAGACCTCAACAACTCTTAAAATTCAGATGGTTCCAACTTAGGAGTTAAAACAATATCATCTTGAGTTTCAGTTTTTTGAATAGATGGAACTGCAACATCATGTACTAAATTTTGAAACTGTGATAGATCTAGAATCAAGTTATTTGTATCTTCTCTAAAACTGCGTTCACCATGTTGATATTAAGAAAGATAATCTGGTTGAAAACCAAACCCAAAGAGATGTCCCCAGCCTTTTCAAATGTGTCAAACGTTCTTAGAGCACATTTTTAAAAGGACACTTTATTGCACCTTCTGTAAAATATTTTGTTTTATATGATGCAAATGATAATAAATCTTCAACACCCTCAATATATACTGGATTTAAACTAGATCCATTTGGATTTCTACGCTAATTTATCCATGTGCGATCATCTAATAATGACTGTTGTTGACTTCTTAGTTCCATATTTTTCTACAAAATATAGAATCATTACTGTTTTTAAATAATTTTAAATTATAAAAACACTATTTGAAAAAAACATAAATAATTACAACTACTTCATAACAATTACCATTACTTACAGGAGACATAATTTTTAGTTGATAGCCGACTACTCTTTTGTCCGCCGACTCATTTACTTGCACCATTCTCATACAGAAATCACAACGAAGAATCAGCTCAGAGGTACACATATTTATTCACGTGCATATGAGAATGAATATTTGTACCTCTAAGCAGATTCTTCATTGTGATTTCTCTGTGAGAATGATGCATATAAATGGGCCTTCGGACAAAAGAGCCCCCTTTTTATCGATGAATCATCTTATTGCAACTGGCACTACCTGAAATCATTATGAAAAATGTGGTCCTATGAATGCATATTCCAAATTATGCATACGATATTGGATATGCATACATAGAAACATACTTTTCATTATGTTTTGAGTCAGTGAAAGTTGAAAGGAGAAGTTACATCGAGCAAAAGGAGAGTCGTCAATCCACATGAAATTGTTCTATGTTATTACTATTTGTTACTATTCATTTCTATTCATTACTATTTATTACTATTTATTACTATTTATTACAATTTATTACTATTTATTACTATTTATTAATATTTATTACTCTATATTACTATTTATTTCTATTTATTACTATTTACTTATAATTATTACAAATTATTACTATTTATTACTATTTATTACCAATTATTACTAATTATTACTATTTAATACTAATTATTACTAATTATTACTAATTGTTACTATTTATTAAAATTTATTACTATTTATTACTATTTATTACTATTTATTACTATTTATTACTATTAATTACTATTAATTAGTATTAATTAGTATTAATAACTATTACTTTCTATTTATTACTATTTATTAAAAATTATTACTATTTATTAAAATTTATTACAAATTATTACTATTTTTTACAAATTATTACTATTTATTACTATTTATTACAATTTATTACAAGTTATTACAAATTAATACAAATTATTACAAATTAATAAAAATTATTACAAATTATTTCAAATTATTCCAAATTATTACAAATTATTACAAATTATTGCATATTATTACAAATTATACCTAATTATTACAAATTATTCCAAATTATTCCAAATTATTCCTAATTATTACAAATTATTCCTAATTATTACTAATTATTCCAAATTATTCCAAATTATTGAATATTATTTCTAATTATTCTTAATTATTCTTAATTATTACTATTTATTCCTAATTATTCCTAATTATTCCTATTTATTCCTAATTATTACTAATTATTCTTATTTAATACTAATTGTTCCTATTTATTTCTAATTATTCCTATTTATTACTAATTATTCTTATTTATTCTTAACTATTACAAATTATTCTTATTTATTACTTATTAGTCCTATTTATTAATAATTATTCCTATTTATTACTAATTAATCCTATTTATTACTAATTATTCATATTCATTACTAATTATTCCTATTTATTTCTAATTATTCATATTTAATACTAATTATTCCTATTTGTTACTAATTATTCCTTTTTATTACTAATTATTCATATTTATTACTAACTATTCCTAATTATTACTCATTATTCATATTTATTACTAATTTTTCTTATTTATTACTAGTTTCCCGTAATTATTACTAATTAGACATAACTATTACTAATTATTAATTATTACTAATTATTAATAATTATTACTAATAATTTCAATTTATTATTACCAATAAATACTGATAACAAAACAATTTATATCAAATTTAATTACAACTAATCAACAGTTTTTAAAATTAACATGAAAAATTAAATAAATACTAAATTAAATAAAATATAAACACCTTTAAAATTGATCTGCTATTGATTTAAACGACTTCACAAGTTCTCCATAAAAAAACTAACTCAAAGAAATTTTTACTCTACAAATAGAGTTTAGAGAGAGAGGCAATAAGAATTGATGGGAAGAGAAAGAAAAATAGAGGGGGTGGGGGTGGGGGTATATAGGTTAGATTAGTGGCGACACGACTATTTTCAATAGGGATCTTTTCACAAATAGGAATTTTTGTGATGCATCCCATAGAAAATACATTTCCCGTATTAATTGTTGTTGGTAGTTAAAAGGGTATTTGTGATGTTCCCCATCACCAAAAACTGACCTGCCAACACACGTTTTGCAACGGGAAAACATCCCAATCCGAAAACTCATTTACCACCACCGGTATTTGCGATGGGTCTCATCGCAAGTGCTCTCTGACCGACACACAATTTTTGAAATGGGGATTCCCCCATCTCAAATAACCTCCTTGTGATTTTGTGTGTGTCCCGCGCCAAACCGCAGATTACTTTTTGCAACGGGTCAAACCCCCCGTCGCAAAAAACCACTGTGATGGACTATTTGTGATGGGAATTAAATTCATTGCAAATAGTCTGTCGTAAAAGCCTGTTTCCCCTATAGTATTCACCACCCTCTGGGTGGTAGGTTGCACTGATAGTACTGGATGATGATTTTTATAGGATTAGAGAACTCCATTTGCTTTAGAGGTAATGACCTCCTAGGTTTTGAAGATGATCCAACCCCTTAAGAAAATGAAGATTGGATAAAATTAGGGACCTAAGTTATTTTTATTGTGAGGACACCACTAGATCAGATGGTGTTTATAGTGGTGAGCCTTATTTAGAGACCCATCGATATATGGTGGAGTTTGGGAACAAGATGAATCCCAAGACAACTCTCTCTTGCCCAAAGTCTGAGCGTCTCTCTAAGTAGGAGTTATATCTAGCCATGTTTTGATCAGTGATCATTCAAGTTATTCTAATGTTGTAGTAAGTCAACATGACCATGGTCTAATATTTGATGAGGTTCAACAACCTCTAATGAAATTTTTTTCATTTCAGTTGAGATCGTTTAATCATATAACAATCCTCCAAGCATAGATTATATCGAGATATCAAGGCTGGATTTATATATCTTTTCATTTCCACCGATGATGGAGTGAATGTGTTGTATTTATTAGTGAAGAGATTCCCAAAACGGAAGACACACATAGATGGTTCTATTAGTAGGTACCCATGAGTAGGGAATGTTTATATACCATCTATGAAGAAATGTAATTTGGAGAAAGTGGTTCTATTTATGGAAGATGTGGTGGTGGGGTGGGTAGAGAAGTAAAAGGATACATGAGGTTTGACCCATTTCCACCACCACCCCTGGTCTACGCTAGGCTCCAAAAACTGGTGGACAAAGGACAATGAATGTTATAGGTATTATAGGCCTATGACTATAAGGCTTCAGGGGTCATTAGAGGTACAATCTATTTCTCTACTACATCAACTACACAACTGATAGAGATGGGTTAAAGAGACACTTTTCTTTCCACTTATCTTGTATGAGACTTAGTTACTTTGTTTAACCCCTTGGCTCAACCATTGAACACAGAAAATCCAACCAGAGGGGGTTCATTGATAAAACACTAATGCTGAAAGGGTGACATGGATCTTAGAGAATAAAGATTATTGTGGGATATAATTGTATTAATTATGAGGCCGTATGTCATTATCATAGGTAGGAACAACTATCTAGAGTTCATGACCAGAATGACTATTTACGGGAGAGGATGTAGTGAGTCTATGGTCATTGAATTAGGTTTTATATCATATGAGATAATAAAACACATGAATAGTAAGGAGGTATCATATATAGATTGATACAACAAAATAATGAATAGTTTTATAGTATTTCCCTTTGAGTAGTGAAATCTTCAGGATTTCATCTTCTATAGTGGTGGAAGTGTATTTGGATGTATTTCCTAAAGTTATTTTGGGATTTCCTCCTCAAATGAGAGATATAATTATATGTATTATATCACCCAAGGAACACCCTTATATATTATATAACATTTCTGATGGCTCTCATTGAGCTTCATGAGTTGAAGGTGTATTTGGTGGACTTATAGAGGAAGCTCCCTATGAGGCATGGTGTCTCCATAGGGGAAACCCTATATTATTCACCAGGTAGTCATATAGTAGCTTGCAGTTTTGCTTTTATTGTTTTCACCTCAATTAGGCGACCATAAAAAAATATGCAACCAATACCGAGGAGCAATGAACTCCTGGATCAGTTGAGACGGGTGTAATGGTTCTAGAAGTTAGATATCACATCATGTTATCACCAACTCGATAGTGAGATATGGATGTACCAAATATGACATTACAATGTTTCTATAGTCATTACAAGTACTTAGTGATACCTTTCAGTATGAAAACACCCTATCTATGATCATGGGACTCATGAACCAAATCATTTACCCTTCCATAGACCTATTTATGGTGTTCATATTAATGATATAATAGTGTACTTGGTGTCCAAGGAAAGGAAAATGAGACAATTGAGGATAGACAAAGATATAACCTAATAGTAGATACTTTATAGGAAGTTCATAAAGTAAATGTTTTACTGTTTATTGTTCCAATTTATAATAAATGTAATCTTTTTGGATGGTGTGGTAGTAGACCAAGAAGCGTTTGAGGCTGTGTTAGCTTTGGAGCTAGCCAAGAGTGTGATGGGGGTGAAAATATTCACTAGTTTGGTAGGCTACTTCAATATATTTGTTCCCAATTTCTCTAGGACATCATCACCATTCATTACATTAACCCATATAGGGATGTATTTCTTGTGGATAGAGTGGTGCTAGAAGCATTATCATCATTTATTTAATATGTTAACAAGAACCCCGATCTTGGGATTTCTAAATGAGGGTGTGGAGTAAATAGTGTTCTATGTTGCCTTAGGGAATGAAATTGGTAATGTTCTAATTTAGAAGAAAGTATTTATAGCCTATGGGACCTGATAGTTTAGATTAAATGAGCATAACTACATTACCCATGAACTATAATTGGCAGTGGTAGTCATCGCCCAAAATATGTGGCGAAACTACCATATGGGTGAGTGGTTTATCATCTATTCTAATTAAAAGAGTCTCATGTATATATTCACATTGAATGATATTAACTTTATAAGAGTAATGGATATATTTCTACCATGACTAATACTTCAAGATAGTTTATACACCTAGGATGGTGAACATGGGAAAAAATACTTTATGTAGGATATTTTGTTCATAGTTATTGATTGAGACCTAAAATAAGTTATCCTTATTGAAGATGTACTTGGTGGTCATGGATGGTTAAATTAACTCAAACTTATGTTTGTTACCCTGATTGCTTGTACAAAATGTTAAAGATTATTAGTATTGATATATCAACTATGAGACCGGGCATGTTTTGATATCCACTAGGCACGACATTGATTTAATTTTTGAAGGTGGGGGGCAAGATTTCCATTTGAAATGATGGATGATGGTACTAGTGAAATTATGTGTTGAGTTTCAAATAAATTTTCATATACCCCCCTTGATAGTACATCATGGTGTGGAGAAGATGTATTAGGACCATTGGCACAAATTTTATTGGCCATGGGTGAAGAACTTTGTAGTAGCGTTTGTCAGTTGATGCCTCACTTATCAGTTGTAGATGGTTGGGAATTGTGTTATAGTAGGGTTATCACAACTACATGAAGTTCCAAAGAGTAATTTCGATGGTATAATTATAGAATTTATTATGAGGATACAATTTATGGATATTGTACATGATTCACTTTGGTTAATTATAGATTGAATCCTCAAGTTGGCCCACATCCTATCAATCCAAGTGTAGAGTTATGTAGAGAGATTGAGATGCCATTACATGAAGGAGATATTCTATACTGACAGAGTTCTCCCAACAGTCATTTTAGACTCTTATTATCACTTAATTTCATGATTATGATGAGGATTATAGTAGGATATTGGGATTAAATTGTGTTTTAGCATGCTATTTAACCCCCAGAATGAAAACCTAACTGATCGAACCATTCAGGTTTTGGAGGATATGGTATGGGATTCAATGTTGGAAATTTTCCATAGTTTGGAGGATCACCTACCCTTGATGGAGGTTGTGTTAAAAAACTGATAACATTCTACCATCAGTTTGGCACCATTAGAGGCCTTTAATGGGAGACCCTTTAGGTCACCAATATGTTGGCTTAAATTAGGTGAGTCAGCACTCACCGAAAATGGGTTGGTGTGGGCAATATAAAAAGAAGGTTTAGATCATCCAATTGAACATGAATACTACCTAAAGTTTTTAGAATCCTTATATAGTCTTCAGGAAAGAGGTCATTAGAGTTGAATGAGGGAGACCATGTGATCCAGAAGGTATCAACTCAAAATGTATTGAATATATTTTTACTAGGAATAAATTTATCTATACGATTAATTGGGAATTTCAAGATACTATGTAGGGTTGATGAAGTTGTTTTCCATTTGAACTTACTAATGTAATAATTCTATGTAGGTAAAATCTTCCATGTGTTTCAGATGAGCAGGTATGTGAACTAATATTTTATTGTTATACTATGGGGTGAGATGGACCTAAAGGAATTGAGTGGAGTGCATGGATTAGATCTTGGTGAACTACACTTGCATCAAGGATCAGATCATTATTGCTAGGATTTTCTACCCCAATAGAGTTATGGATCTCTCCAATGATGATGATAGAAAAAAATGAATAAAATCATGGTTTTAATTCATAAAATGATATTTTATGTTTATTTATCCCCATTTATTTGTCCCACAATAAACATGAATCAATTCTTCTAACAATTTTATTTTTGGGTCGAACTTGTAGTGAAAATATAGTATTATCTACCTAGAAATTGTAATTTTTTTCTTTGTTCATCATTCCAATATCAATAGATCCATCATATTATTGTTTTATGAATTTTTCTCCCCGTTATTCTTGCGATCATGATTAGTATTTGATTTAAAAGGAGTTTTAAAAATTTCGCGTTGAATGATCATTTCAAAATAAATATTTTGAAAAATGGATCATTACCATGAGTTAATGATTGATATCAAGAACATAGCTTCAATTTTGAGCTATTATAGTAGTTCATCTAAAAATGTAGTGATCCCCAATAAAGGGATTTTACATTATAGAATAGTGATGTGTGGATAGAGGCATCATGAGAGGATTGTAGACCAGATTCTTTCCATTAGTGATGGATCAAGTTTGGTCATCCATTAATAGGTGATCTAAAAGCATTATGGATGAAAGAATCAGCATGAACGAAGGCATAGTGTGAAACCATGTGAATGTTCTAGATTATTGGAAAATCACACATTACATAGTGTGTTGTCTAAAGGACACACACCATGTGGTCCCCTCCTATGGATCTAGGGTCTACACATAGTGAAAAATATCACATGTAGTGTGACATTGATTAAAATCCCTATGAAATGTTTCACATGATATGTGAATCAATGCTGGTGGCTTGGTGTGTATTCTTGTGGGTACCTGGGCATGGAAACATCCGAACACTTGGTCATGGTCTGAGTACATGGGCACAAAAATGTAGTTGAATATGACTAGGTACACAGATAGAGCCAGATACATTGGAACAACTAGTTTAAAAAAATAATTGGAAGAAGAACACATACAGAGACATAGGAAGGTACAAGTTTAGAGGTGCATGACATATACCCTCAATGCATACAATGTACTTCATATGAGGTAGTTTTGAGCCCTTAACATATTATGTATTTATCTGGTTTTGTTGAGTGTGATCCTGTGGTCCATCCCTATGAGGTTATAGCATGGAATTATGTATTGATAATAGTATTATGATCCTTTATGTGGGTTTTTATTTTTATAAAGTTTGGTTGATCCCCTTATATGAATAGGACGGGATCCTCTATCATTCCCTCTTCATTGTAGGTATGATTCATGGCATCCACATGACCACCATGTACATGCCTCGACCCCCTATCTAGTAAGTTGATCTAGTGGTGTTTCGGTAATCCCACAATGGTCTGTGGTCTGATATCCTATTTGTATATTGATAACCTCAACATTCTAGCATCTTCCTTCATTGCGAAGACACAATGAGCATGACCTAGAAGATTATATCCTCTAGTAACATAATGACTTATTGAGAGAACTATCATAAATGGGATTTACCTTGAAAAATTGAGTAGAATCTTATGGATTTTAATATTGTTGGGTATACATAGAGACAAGGAGTCTGTTATGAGTATATGGTTTTCTAATTGTTATGTCTCATATCCTAATCAACTTGTCTTTTAGTTGATGAGATATCTTCTCTTTATCCATTATGTTGGGTGATTTTGGGGGTGTCCTACTAGGTATCATTATACACACCCCTATATGGTCTCTTCCCAACAGTTTCATGTCTTATATAGAAGAAAATCTTTTCAATAAAGTCTTGGGAGGACTAGGAGTAGGAATTGCATAGGGATCAAGGCATTCCATAGTTTTAATTAATAGTAGTGCCCTATTTATTAGTTGATTTTGCTCTTTTTTTTGTTTTTGGTGGGATTTGGATTGGACATTATTATTTCCAGTACATTTTTCAAACTCTAACTATGAGATATAGATGTATAAAAATACTTGATTCATGTTTTAATATACTATGAACATTGAATGGGCTTGGATATGTTGGTGTTCTTACAAGTACCTTAGGATAAGGCCTCCCATGCAAGTGATATCCAAATTTGTATTGGTCACCATCCCTTGTTATATTAGGGGCTAGATTGGGGTGTCACACTTACCATAACACTAGCTAGGTAGCCCTCAATGGGTTGGTTTATGACATAGATCATCGAGTCACACAACATGTGATATTTTTCTCTACACATAAACCCATTCACCTTCGGAGGGGACCACATGAAACATTTTATTCAAACTACACATCGTTTAATACATGATTTTTTAAGAAATCTCAAAACTTCTTGTTGTTTCACTCTACACCTCCACTACCACAAATTATTACAACCATTATGATCATTGATCCTAAATGTATGGACGATCACATGTGAGGCATCGCTAGTGGAAGGAATTCATCCTTCAATACACTCACAACACCACTCCCATCACTCCTCCAAACAAAGACACAAAATATCATGACCAAGGATCTAAAAATATCAAATATATCAAATTTCATCACTACACAATACAACTGCATCGACAATATCCATCCCAAACCCACAAAGACGATCTGTTGTGAAAAAGAACAATTTCTCAATGATCATTCACCAGGATTTTATTGGACCACTAGACAAATAGAATATCAATGATGATCACTTGAATAATGGGTAATGTGATTAATAACACACAAAAACAAGGAACAACCATCATACAATGTTCATATTATATTTGAACAATTTTTATTGGAACATTGAACAATGATGAAAAAAATGTAATAATAAATTCTAATTACAAGGAAGAGAAACTCGTATGCTCATAAGAAAATCAAAAAATAAAAATAAAAAATCTATATGAATTCATTCATGTACATTATATTATAATCAAACAAAGATAAATACACATAAAAACACATACCTTGAGTCTAGATCAATAATTGGTGAATAATGGTTTCGTGTCATCCCCATTGGAAAGATCCAAAAATCCATTGGAATAGATGAAACATGGGTTGCCGATATGATCCTTGATCATGTTTTCATTCACCAAGTTATCCCCTATATTCCACTAAAAATCCTAGAGTTATGTAGCTAAATCAAGAGATTTGGAATATAAATGTACTTATAGATGAGAATTTGATGCTTGATAAAAAATAAAAATAATGACATAAATTTATTTATTTTATTATTTGTTCATGCATAGACTTTAATCAAAATTCCCAAAACTGATAATGTTTATATTACAACTACGGTAAAACCTATATTCCATATTCAATGGTGGTATTGAATTTTATATCCGAGGCTCTATTCTGGATTTATTCTATTATTTCTGCAAAACGATGTGTCCGTGATATAGTATATTTATTATTTTTATTATATCATTTGCAAGGATAATCCACCATTATATTATCATAATTTCTTAGTGTCTGGATCTGAATATATTCTTTAATATATTCTATAATATTACAAGGAAAATTGGAGGTTACACTTACACATTGAATATGGAGGATGATATGGAAATTTTAAATACTGCCATCATTATTTTTTGGGCCTTCCTCAAAACTAAAAAAATCATCGATTTCGATGATTGTATAATTTTAATGGAGTATAGTGACGAGATCACAATATATAATTTTTTAGACTTCATGAAGTACCTCTTAGAATACCAGCCTACTATATTCATCTCCCATTATGATCCATTTTTTAATTAATCTCATAGTTTTTATTTCTAATGTTTTTTAAATGGGTGTAATTCATTAATTAGTGATATTTTGATAAACGGGGATGTATTTTTTATCTACGAGAATTTTCATTCTTATTTATCATTATCAAGCCACTATTGGTTCAAATTTTCATTTGGATTTACATTTTTACTATGAACTGTAAATTTTGAATATTACATGGTTGTTTATTATAATGATTTACTAGGTGTGTTATTCTATAATATTGATATTAAACTTTTTGATCATGATATTCATTATGATCATATCTGGTTTCTATAGTTTATTGAATCTATAAATCATGCAACTAAATTGGAACTCATTTTTTTCCTACTAATTTTAATTTTTCTTAATTATTGCATTGTGAAAAAATTCCAATTAATATTTCTAAAACATTCATTTTTAAACAAGATACCCAAGATCTTGATCTTTTGAGGGAGAAAATTTTGGATATTGGGTGGATCTTAGTGAATATAGAATTTATTAGAATCTGTATTTAAATTCTTAGTTTTTTACTTGGATGATGGGGATTATCCAATAAGTCAATTACTAGGGAGTCTTATTCACACATTATTGTACATTTTAAATGAAAATGGTAGAAAAATTACTCCAGGATGGAATAATTTATTCTGTCTCTAATTCCCAGTTAATTATACCATGTCATGTAATTCCAAATAAAATATTATTTTTTTTGTTTTAAAAAATAATATGAAGGATTTAATTTCACTATGGGTACAAAACTATTGAATATTTAACATATATTATCATAAATTAAATTAATCTACTCACGAGGACCATTTTCCCTATCCCTTCATTGAATAGGTGTTTGAGAGAACTGAATTTATTATACCATATTGTTTCTTGGATGGTTTCTATTACTATTTTTAGGTTACCGTTGGTGTAGAGTTGTATAAGAATGCTACTTTCACATGCATGTTTTGCACATTCACTTATTATTAGATTATAGGTTTTCTTTATAAATCTCTGAGTAACTTGTATAGATGCATTGTGAGAGTATTTTAAAATTTAATTG
Organism: Viscum album; assembly: GCA_963277665.1. NCBI lineage: Eukaryota > Viridiplantae > Streptophyta > Magnoliopsida > Santalales > Viscaceae > Viscum > Viscum album. The sequence goes on from OY728152.1 coordinate 1,297,045,134, forward strand.
ATAATTTAATGGAGGAATTTATGAATGAATTAACTATATATATAATTATTTGATCAGTGCTTCTCTAGATTTCGAATGGGTTTTCCTCATTGTATTGGGAAAAACCTATTTCAAAACTCAAAATTGTCATTTAAATTTTAAAAGAGGAATTGAAAAATGGTATGAGTTTTTTAGGAAGGTATTTAGGTGGAAAGATCTAAATTTTAAATTATATTAGTCTCTCCCAATCCTACATGTTTGTGTAGTTTAATCATTTACTAAAAATGGTATATGTTATCAATGATTTACATGATTTTTTAATGATACCACTCTAACCTTATCCGAATTCATTTAAAAAGATACCATCTTCATTTTTAATGAATCTTCTATTGTGGAATTTGTGTGATCCCAACCTTTTCTGAAGTTGACTTGGGCTTCATTTCAGGTACTATTTTTTCCTTATTTGAATACTTTTTTTGGGTTATAACTACGGATTTGAATGGGTTGAATATTGAAAAAAATGGTGGAAATAAGTTAGTGAATGGTTGGCGGATGGTTTTCTTTAACCATGCAACCCCACTTAAAAAACATTGTTTCCCTCTGTCGTGGGGTGTATCATGGTTGGTGAAAAGTTTATCAAACTGTGCACCCACTTTGGAGTACCCATGGAATCCTATAAAAGAGATTCATACTTTTAGTACAATGTTAGGGGAAACCATATTCCCCTGCGTAGCCATCAGTATGTAGGAATTTCATTACCTCAAAAATCTGTTTTATATATTCCCAAACTCTGATTTTAATCCCAAATCGACCCCCATTAAACCATAGGCCATATTTCTTGATCTTTGAGCTCTCTATATTAATTCCAAGACTTTTTTATCCTCCATTGATCATGATTCAAATACCAAATCATATATCCTCATCCCTCCTACTATGTGGATCCAATCCCATTAATCTCTCATTCATCCTTTTATCTTTTATAATTCTTTTGGTGAGAATTTATTATCTATTTTTATAGATCTAGAACAAGACTTGATGAATCATTATCTACTCTTGTGTATTCATATCTACAATTTATAGATCTTGTTTTGATTAATATTGATTTTGGGGTTTAGATATGATTTTCATTCTATGCAGTTACTCAGCTAGAATTTGTGGAGTTTTCATTGGGAGATTACCCAATGATGAGTCAAGGTAGATGGATAATTATTGAAATTACATATACTTGATATCAAATATGCGTATGTGATTGTTTAATTGATAGGGTTCTTCTGGGAATTTGAATTCCTAAATTTGATTAATTAATGTGGTCAATTAATTAATTGAGGAATTGGGGATTTAATTAAATAATTGAATTGTAGAATTGGGATAATTTGATGATGAAATAATTATCAAGTTATTGAATTGGGGAATCAGGGATAATTATTTTTTTAGATAATAATTAAATTCCTGAATTTTTAATTGAGAATAATTAATTGGTGAATTAATTATTGGATGTTAATATTATGAGAGGATAAATTAATTATGGAATTAATTAATGTACTTAGTATGGTTAATTAACTATTGAATAAATTAATGAAATAGATATGATTAATTAATTGTGGAATTAATTAATGGTGGTAGATGTGGTTAATTAATTATCAAATTAATTAATTATATTATATTAATTAATTTATGAATTAATTAATGGATGTTTGTGGTGGTTAATTTTGATAATGAGAATGATGTTAATTAATCTTGGATGAATTGAAAATGTGAAAACACATAATAATGTTATACATGTGATAATGTGATATGTTATTATATATATGTATGTTTGAGAAATGGGGATCTAGAAATGATGTTCTATGCCCATGAAATATATGTAAGATTGAGAAATGGGGTGCTAGAAAAGATGTTCTACCCCCATGATATATATTCATGGTTATTAAACAGGGGGTTAGACATATAGTTCTGCACCCAAACATGGAAAATGATGTGATATAGAGAATGACACTCCAAATATTCATAGAATGCAATACAAGGCATTATATTCCCAGAACATTGAAATTGGACAATGGTTTCAAGTGGACATAATAATGAAACTTAAGTGACATGGATAATGTAATCCCAGGTTCTATAATGAAATGTGAATTGAATTTGTAACAAGGTTCAGACCCATCGTGATATGGCGTAGGTCTTGAGGTATATGTTTCTTTGAGAACCTAGTGGATTATGTAATTTAATAATGATTATGTGATAACATGATAACTATATACTATTGCATTGTAAGTATTTATTTATAAAATTTCATAAAATTTTTATTGAGTAGATTTTATTAAATACCATTTCTAGTGGAAAACTAAGTTGTACTCACACCCTACTCATTTTTCATGACTAACACCTAAATATATTTCGTGGATGCAGGACATGTTAAGGAAAATGGCCCTACAATTGATAGCTGAGTTGGGATCGAGATTAGTTGAGGGAACTAGACATGGTTTGAGACACATTGTGATTCATCAATGTTTTCTTTTAGGTTTTCATTATAGACACTTGATATGTACATTACCATGGAATGTTTTTTTCTTTTGTTTATATATTTTATCTCCTGCTTTGATGGTCATGATATATTGGTATTGTATATGCATATATGTTATTATAATGTTAATTATTTATTTCCAACGGTGTATTACACTAATGAATGAGGTTATAGTCTCCCCAAAATCAAATTACTAGACCCTTGCTGATAGTTGGTAGCCTCTGTCATATGGGGTGGCGTGATTGAGGTCATGTCAAAAACAGACTCAGGGCACCGGGTTGTGGCACCTGAGCAAGGACATTAAAAAGTGGTATTATATAGTTTTCCTTTTATTTTTTATTTTTCAATAATATTTTGGATAGGTAGACCATATATTAAGAAGCAATGGGTCTTAATAATGAGCTAATGCATGGGTGCTGCAAACCCATGTATGGAAGAAATATCAGGTATCTAGGGTGGGATTGTCTTTATTGATATTCTTTTTTATTGATGAATATTTTTTTACATTGTGGGAAAAGCTTTTTGTTTGATATGATTATTTTTTCAGATATTTTTCAATAATTCACTCATAGCCCAGTCTGAAATGAGAGTTCTGTGTGCATGAAAAATTCTTGGTAGTCATGGTTTTTTTATGATGTGCATAATTTTAGGCACACATGAGAAAACATGGTTTAGGTAAGTTGTTGAACATAGATTCTTTTCCATGATTATGTCAAATTGAAATGAAAAATGATCTTATTATAACGGTTATATTTGAGAATTTTAAAATGAATAAAATGTGAACAAATGGGTGCCAAAATGAGAATCATGAACAATGATACTTGTTTACCCCTATAAATGAGGACCTATGTGTAGGATAGTTAAGGGTAGATATGGATCCTTGGTTTTTTCTACATAGTAATGTTTTGGGAAAAGTCTAGATTTGGATTTTATTGTTTCCGTCTTACATAAATGTGATTAGGTTGTGTTATGAGTCCAAATATGTGTGTTTGGAGTTATAGAGTAATGACTACATGAAGTCACATATTGAGACGATAAACTGAGGTTATGGGTTGAGATTATACACCAGTATTGTAACCTGAGGAAACTATGGTTTCGATTGAAGAAGTAGGGTAACAACTTCAATAGAATATTGCATGATTCATGAAATTCATGGAAAGAGACACAGTTCTGGTTGGCAAAAACATGTCTTAACTCACATGGGAGATATAGTTGTAGTACCCTCTAACTTTTATTGGAGAGGATGGACCTGAGGGATATGAGTTCTGGATTGAGTCTATCGATAATATACAAGACCATTTTGAGACTCTAACTGACAATGGAGTCAAACTAGATGCTTATACGTTGTGTGGTTAGGTGAAGCGTTGGTGGGACATCAAAACTTAGGATGGAAATCTAGGAACTATAGAGTATAAGTAAATTTAGGAGAAATTATTTGAGAACATTTATTCATAGATGCTAAGGTAGGAGAGAGCAGCTGAGTTCATGAGATTAACCCAGTGGAGAATGTCCATCTTGAACTATGCTTGTAACACCCCAAAATGATAAATGGTCAAATTAATAAATGATATGAATCATTTAAATAAGGTGCACCTTTATTTTTGCGATCATACCTGATTATAACTCCACAATTAAGCATGCTTGGACTAGAGTAATGATCAGGATGAGTGAACTTTTGGGATGTTTCCTAGGGTGAGTGTGAGTAAAGAAAAAACAGATTGGAAGGGACATGTTTTATCTTTTGTAGAAAATAATTAGTTTGATGACCCGTTTTTGCATATGGGTAGGCCCCACGGTGGGGAACACATGTCTACGGGGAAATTGGTGGTACCTCATGTGACAAGACCCAACATCCATGTTAAGGAAATTTGTCTATGTTGCCACCAAGGCTCAGTTGTTAAATTAGGTTTTAAAGGAGGAACCCAATCTTAAGTGCGGCACATTTCCTAGGTTGAGATGTAGGGCCCATAATTGGGACGTTGTGCTCTGAAAGAGGGATTTAATGTGAAACTCAAGTATGGTAAATGTTTAAATGACTAAATGATATGACTCGCGTCAATAAGGTGCGCCTTTATTTTTAGGATCCTACCATATTAGACCTCCACAATTAAGAATGTTGGGTCGGGAGTAGTGATTAAGATGAGTGACCTTATGGGATGTTTTCTTGGGTGTGTGTGAGTGAGGATAAGAAAACCAGAGAAAACATGTGTTATCCTGTAGGGACTGTCATTAGTCAGATTACTCGTTCAGGCATGCGAGTGGGACCCATAGTTGAAACCATGTGTCTGTGGAGCTACTGGTGGCACATGGTGGGCTAGGACTCGACGAACATGTTAAAGAGGCGGTGTTGGTGTTGTCACTAGGTCCCAGTTGTTACAATGTTGGACATATCTAATATTTTCAGTGTTTTGATCCAACATTGGAGGAATATAAGGATACTTCATTAAATTGATCTTAGGATGGGATTAGGTGTGAAATTAAGTCCCTTTTGAATATCTATAGGTTGAAATTTTATTCAGACATGGTAAATCAAGCTCTCATCATAAAGGGGAACCTGAATAAGGATTCCAGTTCAAGATAGGTGGTTTCAGATAGATGACTATGGTGTATAAAAATTTGAGAGTACCAAGTGTCATTATGAGAACATTATCCAAATAAATGGGAATAAGAGTGTCCAGTCTGGGGGATCAGTTACTCATGATATTAACCAAGTGCTTTTCCATAAGGGTGGTATGCTAGGACACTTTCATAAACATTGTACCTAACCACCAATATAATGTAGAGCCTCTAGAAAGATTGGACATCTACAAAGGTTATGCTGGAACCTGAGACAGGTGGTTAGTGCCGATGGAGCTAAACAGAACCACAGTGCAAGAATAGGGTCTTCTATAGCATATCAATCTAGAAGTTAGAGTTATACTAAATAAGGAAGTAGAGATAGAAGACATGGTGCTTCTTGAAATGAGTGACCATATGAGCTGAGTGGCACATCTCAAGGGAGCCAGATTGAGGCATAGAGAAGATGTATAGGATAGTTTCATTCCATTCAACCTACACTAGTGGATAGTGAGGTTGGACCATCAATATTGAGAGGTAATATTCATTTATATTTTTTTTCCTAGTATTCCATTTGATAATGTTTCCTCTCATTCCTTTATATATGAAAAACTTGGTAATGGATTAGGCTTAGAGATGGATTTTGTGATTAAGAGAATGAAGATAGATACACTATTGGGAGTACGGTCTAGAGACATATTTTTCTGTAAGGGTTGTTATATTATGATCATGAAGTCTCTCTTTTTATGGGATATCTATATTCTTGATATTTCAGGCTTTGAACTAATTATGGGTATGAACTTTTAGTCTTATATTGAGCCCACATTGATGGTTACTAGAGGAGAGTGACCTTTAAATATCTGATTGATGACAACTATATTCACTTTGTAGAGTGGGACATCTAGGTATTCTGAGAATGGGTAATTACTAAAAACCTAGGAGAGATCACAACCCATGTTTCTAGTCTAATACTTGATATTGTAGATATTAAATAGAATTTCTTTCCACCTATAATGTACCTATTTGAGGATGTATTTCCTAATGATATATCAGGGCTTCCACCTGATAGAGATGTGGAATTCACTATTGAGATCATGCATGGGGTGAGCCAGTTTTAATTCCATGATAAAGAATAGAACTTACCAAGATTCATGGGACCATGAATCAACTAGAGTAGTTGGAGGATAATTTATTTATCTTTATGAGAATGTTTCTATGTGGGTCACCATTGTCATTTGAATAGAAGGCTGACGAGACCCTACTCTTGTGTGTTGGTAACCAAAAGTTGAAATGGATAACTATGAATAATCTGAATCTTCTTCCTGAAAATTGACACTTTATTTGAATAGTTTAGGGAGCTTGTGTATTCTCAAAGATAGATATGAGATTTGGTTATTATCATATGAGAATCTAGACATCAAATATACCCAAGACTGATTTTGGATGCAGGAATTGAATTTATGAGTTTTCCATAATGCAATTTGGATTGACAAAAACACAAATAGTTTTTATTGTCTTGATGTAAAAAATATTCCACCCTTACCAAGATCAGTTTTTTGTCATGTTTGTGGATGAGATATTGGTGTACTCCAAGACTCATGATTATTATTCCCAACACACTGATATCATCCTAAGTGCACCAAGAGAGCATATATTATATGCTACGCTATCTATATTTTAGTTTTGGATTGATCAGGTCCACTTATTTGGTTACATCATCTTAGATTAAGGAGTGTGAGTTGACCTAGATAAGGTTTAGGTAGTTTTATCTTGTGAGAATCCCAAGTATATTTTTGATATATCAAGCTTTCTGGGGTAATATTTATAATACAGGAGATTCTTCATCGACTTTTCTTGAGTGTCAATGCTGCTCTTGGGATTGAACTAGAAGATATAAATATTTAATGGTTGGAAGCTGGTGGGAATTTATTCTAGGAGATGAAGAAGAATTTGAAATCAGTACAAATCTTGATCCAACCTGATCGAGGTGAGGAGTATACGGTTTATTTTGATTCTTATGGGGCCGAACTCAGAGATGTGTTGATGTATGGGGATCAATTTGTGGTGTATGGACTTCAACATTTGAGGCCACATGAATGGAAATACCCTACACAGAACATTGAGAAGAAAGATATTAATTATGATTATAAGGGTTGAAGAAATTATCTACTCGGTGAGAAGTTTACAGAATATACTAATTAGAATAGTTTAAATTACATATTTCCCCAATGATATTTGAATTTATAATAGTTAAGATAGAATGAGTATATGCAGTCATTTAATTTTGAGATTTATATATCCCTAGAAAAGGAAGTAGTTTGGATAATTCATTGAGAGGGGAAACTTAGACTCTAGAAGTTCACAAGTATAGTGTTGATTGAAAGATGTTGACTTTGATGGTAGAGATGCATGTGCTAGTTTAGGTTAGTTAGGATTATATGAATCTATAATCAATTTTAGGGGAGTCTTCTATATTGAGCTAGATTAGAGAGAGGAATTATGTGGATCCAAAGTTATTGAACTTGACTGAAATACTTGAATGTGGGGAGTGACTGTTTGATTGGAGCATTGATGTGAATGAGATCATCTATTTTAGGAATCAGTTTTTTGTTACTATGAGTGTGTGAGAGGATATGATATAGTAATTTAATGCCTCATAGTGGGTGGTACATTCATGTGGGGGGTATTCTGATAACTCCTTGAAATAATGATTCTATATGTGTTATTGTGAATAGAATGACGAAATTGGAAAAATTATTTCTTACATGGGAGACTTTACCATTGGTGAAGCTGTGATTTTTATGTTCAGAATATTTTTCATCTACTTGGGGTACCATGTTCTATAGTTTCATACCATGACTCACAATTTACTTCACACTTAAGGAAGTTCTTATATAATGTTCTTGGTATACGGGTTTTGTTTAGTATAACCTTTCACCCACATACATATGGGCAGTTAGAGTTTACTATATAGGTTCTTGAGGATATGTTTTATCCATGTGTACTTTACTTCATAGGATCTCAGGAGTATCACCTGGAGTAGGTTGATTTTTCTAATAAGAATAATTATCAGGAATCAATAAAAATTACACCATTCGAGAAACTTTATGGTAGTCCATAGAAATCACCATTATGTTAGTTGGAGGTAGGTGAATCTGAGCAGTTGGGACCGAGACTCATACAAGAGACATCAGAGAAGGTTCAGTTGATTCAGAAAAAATTGGTAATGGATTAGAGTAGATAGAAGTCATATGATTATGGATATTAACATCCCCTAGAGTTTGTAGAGAGTGATTATGTATTCCATTGGGTGTCTCTTAGTTTGGGTCACCAGAGGATATTGAGGTGGGTTTAGTTGGTACCTAGGTTTATTAGACCTTTTGAGGTATTAGAGAGAGTCATGTTGGAGGTGTACCAATTGGATCTTCCATAGAAATAAAGGTCTATGAATATTGGGTTTATTGTATGACAACTGTACTAAAATCTCCCTAAAACTTATCATGTGATCGTTGTGGATGAGGATGACCTCAAAATAAATGAATCCATTGAGGAGAATCTGATATGTGTGCTAGATTATCGTGTAAAAGTGTTTCAGAGAAGGACCATGCCTATTGTTTCTGTATTTTGGAAACATGGGTATGGGAAGAAGGAAACAAGGGAAATGGATTCAAATAAAAGGGATCAATAGACCAATATTTTTTATATTTAATCATAGTGATTAATGTGACTAATGATGAAGGATGAGTTGTTATAAGGTGGGGAGATTGTAAGATCCCATATATTTTAGATGTGGTCTCAGGCTGGATTTTGGCTTCTCTTTTATCCTTATTTGAATACATGGTTGTATGTGTTATAAAATAGGGTGTGTTTGGGTGGAATCTTTTGATAAATGGAAGAAATAGGGAAGTGCATATTTGGAACACCACTTTCCCTAATAGTACAACCCAACCCAGAAAACTGTGCAACCCTGCACAATGGGGAGTTACAAGGTTGGCGCACAGTTTATCAAACTATGTTCCCTATAAAGAGTAACCATGTCCCCTATAAAATAGGTGCACAATTTAAGTTTATGGTTAGAGGAAACCATGCAAACCTTCCCAGAAAACCGTGAATTGGAATTTAATTACCCCTAATTTTTTTTAAAAAAATTCTCTAACCCCCATTTTAATCCCAAATCGACTCCCATTCGACCTTAGGTCCTCTTTCCTAATTTTGGATCTCTTCAGTTGAATTTCAGGACTTCCTAAACTCTATTGTTCATGATTCAAATCCTAGATCGATGATCTACATCCCTCCTAGAATTTGGATCCTATCAAATTGTTTCCTCATTCATCATCATCTCTTCTCTCATTCATTTAGAGGTATATTATTTGTTGTTTTGATAGATCAAGATCCTGAATTAAGATATATTGTTTGGTTGAATCTTTATTTAAGGTTGTATATCTGGATCTCATTCTATGCCATTACTCCTCCCAAATTTGGAAATTTTTCATTGGGTGATTTCACATCAACGAATCATGGTAGGTGGTATGTTATTAAATTCCCATTGTCTTGATATAAAACATGTTTATGTGATTGAATAATTTCTAGGAGTTTTTTATAAATTGGAAATCATAAATTTGATTAATTACTATGGTCAATTAATGATTTAAGGAATTTTGGATTTGATTGATTAATTGAATTATGGAATTGGGATAATTAATTGATAAATTAATTAGAAAGGTATTTAGTAGGGGAATCGAGGATAATTATTGTTTATGTTAACTATTTAATTTTATAATTGTTGAATTGTGAATTGTGAATAATAAATTAGTGAATTAATTATTGTATGTTATGATTTTGAGAGGATTAATTAATTTTTTGATTAAATAATGGACGTAGTGTTGTTAATTAATTATTTAATTAATTAATGAAATAGATATGATTAATTAATTTTGGAATTAATAAATAGGATAGATGTGGTTAATTAATTTCCAAATTAATTAATGGACTCAGATTAAATAATTTATTAATTAATTAATGGAATATTTTGGTGGTTTATTGTGATAAGAAGATTTATTTTTATTAATCGTGGTTGATGTGATAATGTGATAACATGTGATAATGTGACAGATGTGGTAATGTGATATGTCATGATATATATGTATGACTGGGAAATGGGGTTGTAGACATGATGTTTTAGGCCCATGAAATATATGTATGATTGAGAAATGGGGTGGTAGACATGATGTTCTATGCCCATGATATATATGAATGATTGATAAATGGGGCACTGAACATGAAACTCTACACCCAAGCATTCTAAATGGTGTGATATAGGGACTAGTTTTCCATATACTCACAGGGATATAGATGTGGCGTTCTACACCAAAAAAATTGGAATTTTATTATGGCTACAATTTGGAATGATAATGAAATTGTAGTCAAGTGGGTAATATAATCACATGTGCTATAATGAAATGTTAATTGAATATAAACATAGTTCATACCTGGTGTTAGCCGAAATAGGCATTGAGGACCAAGTTTCCTTGGGAACCTAATGGATTATGTGGTCTAATCATAATTAATTAATAATGTGATGACTGTTTACTCATGCATTTTAATTAATTGTTTATATAACTACATACCATTATTATAGACTGGAATTGATTTATACACTATGGGTAGTGGATTGTAGAGTTGTACTCACACCCTATTCGGGATTCCTAATAAGTACCCCAATTGATTTCATGGATACATGATAGGTTACGGGAAAATGACAAGTGTAAAATGGATTAATTAGGATGGAGCATCGTTGAGGGAATCATATGTGGTTCAGGACCCACTAGGAGTTGCTAGCGTCTTTCTTTTAGGTTTTCATTTTAGACACTTGACAAGAAAATTAACATGGATTATTTATTTTCTTAATTTTGGATATTGTATCTCTTTATTTGATTGTTTTGATATATCAGTATTGCTTATAGTTATATGGTATTCCACTGTAGATTATTTATTTCTGGTTGTGTATTACTCAGATAAAAGTGGTTATAGTATCCCCATGATTGACTTAATAGACCATGATTTCTAGTTAGTAGTCTATTGTGTATGAGGTGGTGCGCTTGAGTTCATGTAGTGAACCAGATCAGGGAACCAGGGAATGGAACCAAGGTTGGGATGTTATTGAATTAAATGATTTAATAAAGATTCTCACAATTCTTCTAATAATATATCCTCACATTGGTTGATTACATTTCATATTTTGTTCAATAATTCAGAAATTAAAATTAGAGTGTCCTTAATAAAAATGTGGAGGGATATTCTCATGTGATTTCCTATTCCTATAGGAAACTATACTCATAACCTGAAAACTATAAAATGATGGAAAATAAATTTCATTTATCTTTCTTATTTATATAAATTCTATTCTTATTTTTGGGCTATAAACTACTTATTTTTTAACTATACAGTATTGAGGTACCTCTTTGATGAAGGGAAAAGAAAATCCATGTCTTATCTATTAGATAATCATTATTCAAAAGTTCAAAATTGTGAAAAAGGATAATAACAGTATAATGAAATTTATGATAGACTACATGAGTTGGATTACTCACACATGAGTAGATGAAACCTTGTATGAGGTATCAATTCATGACCCATTTCTCAATGAGCATCTTTATGCATTGTTAGGAATAAATTATTGGAGTTATAATTTAGTTCGTTTTACTTTCTCCTCTAAAATTCATTAAAATATTTTGAAATTTCATGTGAAAATATTGATGAGTGAGTCAAGGTACTACGTTTGGTGCATCTATAGTGCCCAAGTCATTTTTATGTATATACCTAACCATTTTTAATTGTTTTTTTCATTTAAAACATGAAATTGATAGTAGTGGACACTTAGAACTTATAAAGATAAAATGGAATGTCTTAGACGAAGGATTATATTGGCCAATTTTTTTTAATTATTACTATATATTTTTTAATTCATGTTCACATTGGAAACATAGTATAAATATACCTATGGAAAAAGAAATTCATTAGTAGACCATATAATTATGTTAGATTTTTGCATATGGGGAATTTATTTTATTTATACTTTTCATAGTTCATTTATATTTTTATACGGATTTTTTAAATTTTATTTTTATTAAATCGTTGGAATCCATTTCAACTAGGAAAATGATTCTATTTTTTTCTTGAAGTTTATTTTTTTGATTATAATTAAATTTTTAGTACTGATGGAGATCATCAATGATCATGAGTTCTGATTTTTAATATTTTTTTCACTATCTACTTCAAATAATATAGTTCCATTCAAATCATTAACTCTATACTACCCCTAAATTAATTAATAGGCTAATATTTCTAGAGAATAGTAGAAGAAGATACTAGAAAAGATCTTGTTTCTAATTACAGAGGTCTAGGGAAAGTAATTGGATAATGAACATCAGGCTTATAGGATAGATTACAAGAATCCCATTGAATTATCCTGATACTAGATAATCATTTAGATTTCCTTTAATGTTATTGTGGATGTAGAGAATTGTATATTTTTTGTTGTAAAAAATTAAAATTGTATTTTTATTATGTAGGAGAAGCTAAGAAGCCAAAACTCAAGAAGTTTTAGAATATTGTATATTCATCATATGAGTACTCAATGCTCTTCAATGAAATATGAAAAGAAACATATAAATGTATGATCTATAAGGGAGAGATTCATGTGGGTGATAAATTACTTCTCTATAGTTAAATATTGAAGTTGAAACATAGTAAATTAAATTTCATATATTTAGGCCCTTATGTTGTATCTCATGATTTTATACTTAAGGTGTTCTGGAGAATACATGATTGTACAAAAGAATGAGATTTATAATTAATGCAAAATAATTTAAGAAATGATTTTTGGGATTCCACATATATTAAATTAATGTGATCACTGTTCATAGTCCCTTCATCACCTCAGGACATATGACTATCCCTCACCCTCTAAATTTTGAATAAATTTTACAAATTTTTAATTTTAATTTCATAAGATTGTATGAATTTCCTGGTTTATATTGAAAAAACATCGTAATTAGGTGAGTTTGAGAGAGTGAAATATTTTATTTAGGAAAATTATTATTTGTTCATTTTATTTTATTTTTATGTGTGTCTTTTCTGTGTATTTTTTTTCATTGAACATATTTGGTATTAAATTAATCATCAAAATAAATTATGAGAAAATATTTATTTGTCACAATAATTCCAATTTTGATGCCTAGAATTTTAAATTATTGAGTATATGAATATTTTTTAATAAATTTATTTTTAAAAAATTTACATCAATTTTAAAATATTATTGAAGTCCATGTCTGTGAGTGAATGAAAAAGTTTATTTGATAGTTCCTATAGGTATTCTAAACCAATTTTTTATTTTCGATCGAAATAATATTGGTTCTATTTCAAAAATGTTATATTTTTTTAAGGTGTGTTAAAATGATTGAGGAACATAGGTATATCCCTTAATTACCCTTTAGACCTTCCTTTTCATTCAAACTCTTTGAATCCCTCTAAAATTAATGGACTCTCTTATATATTAATCTTCTTTTCTGGTCAATTTCCCATTATAGCCTTGCTCATTATAATTTCCATTATTATACATCATGATAATTTTTTGGGGAAGATATTATTTAATAAACACTCATTGGGATGTGTGAAAGATATATAGTTAGAAATTTTGTGTAATTTTTATATAGTCGTGGGAATTAGAAAATTCACAATACAATTATCATTTTTTATATTTTTTCCCTCTTATTATAAATAAATTTATAAAACATTTATATTAAAAAATTTCTAAAAAAATAACATGGAGTATAATGATGTTATATTTATCATTGTCTATGTTATATTGAATTTTTAATCAAATAAAAAGTGGAGGAGACTATTGTTTGGGTATTTCACTTGTAAGGTAATGGAGTGAGTTATATTTACATGAGTCAATATGATGTTAATAATATAATGTAATTAATGGAAAAATTTCTCATTGATCCATTATTTTTAACATTATTAGCTACCAAACATTGATAATCAGAATGAATATTTTGAAAGTCCTTATGATTGATAAATTATTCTAAATATTTATCTGTTAATTGAGAATTATTGAAAGAATATTTTGACCTTTCATGTTTCAAAAATGTGTTTAAATTCACATAAATTATCTATTGAGTGAATATGGACAAATTGTATGGGAGGGTGTGTTATAAAAAGATTGTGGACAAATATTAAATGTTAATAATATTTTATTTTATAGATAATATCATTTTGATAAATTTGGTTACACCTGGAAGCATGTTGAATTTACAAGTTTAAATTTTTATAACATCTTTTCACTCGTGATTATTTGTTTGAGTTTTGTTAAGGTATTTACCATTCATGATTTTTTTCCCTTAAAGAGGGAAAGGGTAGTAGTAGGGATGCTGATATACACAAATTTTGATAAATATTTTATTCAAAATAATTAAAAAAATTCCAATTGTGTGAAGAGGAGGACTATTTATTGAAAAAGGGATTAAAACAATAATTTGAAAATAAAAGGAAATTTATAGTATAAAAAATATAAATTTAACTCTAATATTTTTTTCAAATTTTTTTATCTTACATATTTATAGATTAAATTTCAAGAAAGGATTCCATAGTTTGTTTTATACAATGTCTGTTTTGACCATAATTTTAAGATATGACATTTGATTGGAGAAAATTGTCAATGCAATCAAAGAAGGACTTGGCTCATAAACATGAACACCACATTAATATTTGAGCCATAAATTCATCATCTGGTCTTATATTTAGAAATATATATATATATATCTACTGGAGGAAGATACTTAGAAAAAATCATTATTGTTAATGTATAAATGGTTCACATGCTAAGACAGTTAGAATGTTGGTAAAATTTTGTTTAAATCATTTTATTAAATTTCCATTTTTACACTTATAATGACATAAAACCAAAACCTTTTAACCTCTCTATAAAATTGTATTTTCTCAATTAGAATGGTCTACACACATATTATAGGATTTAGAGGTAAAGAAAAGTGGATCTTTTCCATTTTTGTGATCCAATATAATAGGGTAGCTCTCATGCTATGATTTCCACAATAATGCATTCCATTTATTAATCCATATTATAAAAATTTCATCCATGATTTAATATTTGTTCTTTCTATTATATTTCACATTTTTCCTATTATTTTTTACAGGATTTAATTATTTTTTCTTGAAATCGTGACTAAAAACATGATTAGGTTATACACCTTCTAGACCCATGTTTATTTACACTATTTTTATGATGTAGTTGATATAATTCTCCCCTCCATCAATTTTTTCTTTTTAATATAAATGTATAGAATAATTCATATCAATCGAGTCTATTAATTGTATTTCAATTTCAAAATAATTCAAATGATAAATACATTAAATTTTTGGTCAATAAATTGTGAATCATGACAAATAATCGTAGTTGATAAAACGTAATCAAGCAATATTGAATTATAAATATGAATTAAAATAAACAAACTCAATTCATATTCAATTTTAGGTTATATTTTTGACTTTATTAACCCTTTAACATAATTTATCCTTTGAATGAAATCATGTAAGGGTTTATCACTTTCACATACTAATGTAATCCCAATGCTTCATTCCTTTCATCTTTGTGGTTGTGCCAGTTTCTATAGCGGTTGGAAGTGGATGAAACAAAGTATTATAATATATTGAATTTAAATTAAAATTATAATGACTAATACATAATTAATACTATAGATTTTAATCAATCGTGCCTCTATATCTATTTGCTTAAGTCTTATCTCGCATACTTCTTATTCCATAACACACAAAACAATCCAACTATATTTGTTAGAATTTTTATTTTACTTTATTTTATTAATAACTATAATAAATTGTTTACAACACTTCCTTATCAAGAGAAGGGTCTAGTTCAGGCATTGTGTTGCACTTACATAAAAACAATACATCCTTTGTGAGATCTTTTGATAATGCTCATTAATATTTTACCCTAGTGTTGTGTTGATGGAGGAAACTTGATTTAAATAAATGGTCTATATAGTAAGGACTCTTATATAGAACTTGATCACATTAATGTGGAATAAATCTTGTGTAATACAACATTCCAATAAATTTAAAGGTAAATAATGGTGTACTATATGTCATGCAATTTAAGGTAATTTAATCCACACTAAATTTCTCCAATGTTAATGACTTTAGGTAAGGACCATTCATCATTTAATTTAAGATCATATTGAAAGTTACATGTTTCATGTTGTTTAGAATTTGAAAATAAGGAATTAATTTCAAGGAAATTTAGTTCTCTTATAAAGGACCATTATAAACTATACGAATATCAAATTTATTTCCTATAAAATTTTGTGATGGTGAGAGGCTTGATACACTATCCATCTTGTGCGATAAAAGAGATGAACCATTAGATTAGGCTTTTCGTATGATATCATGACATTTTTTCCATCCTTTTGGGTTTCTAATTTGGTACTATTGGAATATTTACTTCCAATAACAATTCTCATTGGAATAATAAGTGGATTCAAACATTCTAGATGAACACCCAATAAATGTAGTTAATAAAAACAATAATGTTCTTAAATTATTTTAACATTTTATCATAAAGATATTCAAATTACTCAAATTGGATATCTGATCATTCAACATTGGCTAGGTGGTCAGAAATGGTTGTCTGTACTGAAAAAAACTAATCTAAAATAGGAAATATTTACTATTATCTAGATGGTAGATAATATATAGTTCCTTGAGTGTAAGTGTGGGTAGTGGTTTGATAATAAAATAATGAATTTTGAAGCATGGAATCAAAAGAAATTATCCCTGTCCACAATTTTATAAATTATATTTCATAGCCTTATTTAATGAATAAATTTATTGATTGGTGGTTCTATTGTAGAGGGATGAGTGATTTGACTCAATATTGTGTTCAAAATACATTTTATTTAATTTAGAAGATGTAAAGTTGGTGTAATTGTCTATAAATATTTTATGATGAAATTTAAATCTTTTGATTATATTGGATTTCCCAAAAAAAATTAGCCATCATTTATATTTCCAAGAGGGATATCACATCGGCCAATTTCAAAGAGCATTTGTACATAGTGATATGGAACCTGAATTTGTGAGTGATAGAAATAGGTTATATACCTTGAAAATATATCCCCATTATGGTGAATTTACGTTAGTATTTAGAAGTCTAAAAAACTGTGGGTTAACTAATAGAGTTATTATATATCTAACATGCATATAACGTCATATAGAATTCTATACAATCACCAATAACTGATAGATAAATGTTTCCTTGTATTTTTATTTTATGAAAATGATTAGTTCCTACCTCATGTTCATCACATATTTGGGCATGCACGTCCTCTAAGATATCATGAGTCTCTTCTCCTTTGATTCATCTGAGAAGGACCTCATGAAAACATTAGTCGTAGAGGACCCATTACATCTTAGGTCCATCATAGAGAATGAAATTTTTGACTCACCAGTGACACGAAAATTTTATTGATCAATTTTTTTGAAGAGTCCCACTATTTAGTATATTATTGGGAATTAAGGTGAGAAATGTAGCATTGGGAGTGCTCTAGAACTAGTGTTTCCACCGCCCTTCCATTTTATAGTCATCCCTGCTTCATCCTACCTCTGTAGGCTCCCCCTATGTGCCGAAGCGCCAATCCCCCATCCAGCTCCCCCTCACGCAATTTTGATGATGACCGTTCGACTTCCCATTTCATGACGCCGCATCTATTTCCATAAAGGGTGTGTCGTTCGTCATCCCTATCGTCGAGTGAAGCTATCCGAAAGACTCTAAGATCCCACCACCACACAACCGCTGCCATCTTCCCTCAGGAAGCAGTAGTGTCTTCATGCTATAGATTTCCTAATATGGGGTTTTAATCCACACTCAGTGGTTTCATTGGTTCTAGATGGAGGATATAGACCTGGTGTGGTGTAGTCTCGACTCCCTTGCATCCACTGCCTCAGTGACGTCTCAAGTTCTTTGTTGGTGAAGACTTCTCCTCCATTCAACCTTCAAAGGTGTGTTGACTTCTGATATTTCATTCTGACGTCATTCCCCTCCGATATTCGCTTATAGATCCCCTTTTCTGATTTTTTAAGCTTATTATGGATTGGTATGGTTTCATTTGATTCATAATATGGTAGAGTCATCATCAATAACATGGGCCTTTACACAGGTGTGGATGGTCATCGTATGAATACTCATTATTGGTGGCGCTTCTTCTCCTCACCAAATCGATTCACAATTCCCGGCCTGTTTCTTCTCCAGTGTACTTGTTATTTTTTAAGCCTCGAAGGCTCTATTTGTCCTTGTTTCCTTTTCCATTTCATTTTTCTCCTACACGAATGACTCCATCTTGGTAGGGTATGATGGATTCGACAATGTTTTGGATTGTGTTTGTGGCTTCAGTGAAGGCAGATCTGTCGGAATTCTCATTTGGTTGGGTGGTGTCTTCGTAGTGGCTAGACAATCCTGTGGTTCCTCATTCAAGATCTCATTAGATGAATCCATTTCCATTGATTTTCCTCCTTTGATGGTTCTGCTATTGGCTTGTTTTCTGCTTCTATTTTGGTGTTTTGATGTTTTGGGTTTTTTCAGGCACGTGTCTATGATGGTGGATCCCCTTGAACATGGTGATTTGTTTGTGGGTTGTCTTGTTTTGGTTCTCACATAGCCTGAATTGTTCTATGTGTGGTTCTCACTCACCCAAAAAGTGATTTATTTAAAAATAAAAAATATTTTGGCAAGTATTTAGTATTTTATTGATGGAAACATCATACTATTTACTGTGTAAACTGGGGAGGATGTGGATACATATTGAGATAATGAAATATATATTTAATTTTCTTCATATATATATATAACATAAAAAGAACACTCAATAGTATGAAATATATATTATTTTATCATCATTACATGGATCAACTAGTTTTGTTTCTAGATTATACAATGCATTTTCTCCAACATTGTGCAATTATTTAATGTTTGATGATACTATATTTGAGAGAATTTTGGCCATTAGATCCAATGTGTTGTCAATTATGGGGTAAAAATCCTCTTTGATAGTGGTATACTATAAATTTATTTGATTAATAATTTGACCTGAGTGTAACACCAAAATATTTTCCGATATTTTTGATCAAATTAATTTCAAATTTTTTGATATTTTTCAGTTCACACAACACTGAATATAGTCTTTTAAAGTACTATGTTTTTTTTCATTTCATGCAACGCCAAGTTAATCATGCACTTCAAACAATATTTATATTAGATTTCAGTACAAGAAACACCATTTTTGGATTGTTTCACACACAATGACGATTTCTATTGGTAGCTTTCATTACACATGTGGCCAATTTTTACCAAACTACCAAATACAATTAATATTAAAATTAAAAATTATTACACCTACCACATAGACATTTAAAAGGATGTTACAAATTATATTATCTAAAATGTTAAAATATGACTTAAACATGTATATTAAATTATTCCTTATGTTATTAATTAGTAAGAAATGAAATTAATAACTTTTTCAAAATAATGAAATTCCTTTTCTAATAATACAATTTCTCTATGTTCAAACTCCATTTTATCCAAATATATTAAAACAAATAATCTATATTTTGAATAAATTTTTATTTTACAAGTTAAATAAATATTTTTGATACTTAACCAATATATTTTATTGACATAAGATATGAATAAATCCAATTTTATGAATTTTATTTTAAAAAATTAATTTTACCTCTTTTATAAGAGAAATAATTTTCACTATTATTTATGAAAATTTTATAATTTTTACTTCAAAATATAAAATTTAATTTTATAAGTTAAATAAAAAAAATTAATTTCGATGAAATTTTGGTTGTTTTGGGAGATGTTTTATTTTTTGATGAATAGTAAATAACACTAAATTTTAATTCAAGACTATTTTTCATCTTATTTATTTGTATAATTAAATTATATTTTATATATTTTTAAATATTAATTATATTAATTATAAATAATTTAATCTAATTTATGTAATTAGAACCAATTTCATAATTAAATTGGATATAAAGTCATTTCAATCTTTTGGACATTTTGGTTTTAAAAACCTACATTGTCATCTTGTCAGTGGGATTAATTGAAAATTAAATTATTCGAGTTATGTATTTCAAACTTGTAAAAATGGTTTTCATACTTGTAATCACCATAATTTATAATGCATAAAAATTTGAAATTAATTTTTTTATGAAAAATATTTGTAAAAGTGATTAAAATTAATTATAGTTATGAAGATAAAAATTATCTTAACAAGTGACTAATCCTTAAATAGAAGGGCCAAAATGAATAAAAAATATCAAAAATTTATTATATAGAACTATTTACACTGTATAAAACATTATTCCAAATTTTTATTATCATTTTACACACATTATAGGGGAATGACATTAGTGGAATTCCCTTTTAAGAAATTTACAATAATGCCACTCCCCATCCGCTATAAAAAAGAACTCACCCTTACAATTATTCAAACCACTAAATCCCTTTGAATATTTCAATATATGATACAATAATGTCCCAAAATCCGTAAATTGAACCTATAATCCACAATTTTTTCATAAATCCATTCAAATAATCCCTTTGGTGCACCAAAATGGAGTAACCCAAAGAAGAGGTAACATCCTTCGTCAAGATCCTTTGTTTTATTTTCAATATCCACGAACTCAAATATTATTATTACATTATTATATAATAAATTCAGTATCATAAAAATAATTATTTTGTTTTAAATGGTTTTACATATAGTTACACACACAAATCCATATAATGGTTAACAAACATACCATTCTTCGTTATGATGAACTTTCACCTAACGAAATGATGTTGTTCGTTTTTCCCATAACCACCTCCCATGGTTTTGAATTACAGTGGATAATCTATTATTGTTTTATATATATTATTTATATTATTTATTTATTATTATATTGTTTTTATTAATCATAAATTTATACTTTCCATTTTTTGTTAATATGATAACATTGTTTGTAGATTTTTGGACTACCGACTCTTCAAAGAGAGATGATTCATTAACACAATACATGAAATGAATTAAGGATGTGTTTAGTGAAATTATATGTTATATATGACATAATTATAATAAAATAATTATTATATATTTATACATATATTTATTTTAATTTGTTTCTTTCAATATGAAAATTAAATAGAAATAACGTTCCAGCATACGTACGGCCTACCATCTCTGTGAACAGTGTATTCTATTTTATAATTCTATATCTGATAGATTTTTATAAACATTTATATAACGAATATATATAATACTTATATATTTCTTTATAATACATAAATAATTAAATCATTATCTAAGTAATAATATTAATAATAATAAGTCAAAACATATTTGAAAAAATGATATTATCCTAAATGTATTGTTTCTGTGGTATTGTTAATAAACAGTTAATACAAAGTCAATATAAAATAATATAATGTGTTATATATAGTAATATGGATACGTGGCATATTTTTCTTAAACATATATTTATTATAAAAGATTTGGAACATGTATGAAGTATGTTAAGACTTCAGGTAAGTGTTTTATCGTCTCAAATTTATTTTCTATGAGAGACAAGCCACATTCACCTCCTAATTTCATCCATGTGGTAATTATACTAACCATTGATGTATTATTTTATTATTATAATTAAATTTATGGGTATTTTAATATAATTTTTTTGATCTATATTTTAAGGGGATTTATGGGTCAAAACATACAAAATTAGTTGGGTAGTTTTGTTTCATTTTCATTCTTAAAGGAACATGTTTTTTATGAACCTATATTATTTTTTGGTGTATATACTTCCATTTGAAATGTCATATCATTAATTTTCATATTATATTATAATATAATATTCATTTTAATTTATATTTCATAAATGGGGTGTACGATTCAATGTAACCAATTGCTAAGAGTTTATACCAAAAATTTCATTGTTTATCGGGATTGTTTCTGATTTTCCTTAAATTGATGACACTTTTTGATCCATATCTCAAGAAAAATCATGAATTCTCATCACTTCTTATTATTAAGGATATCAAAATTTATTTTCACCATTATCCCACTATCTGTTACTTATGATAATGATGAAAATGTTTTAATTAAAATCCAACATTGTTTCCCCTTTTGATCATAAATTTACAGTCTTTTAGAAACCATGTTTTATATTATTTTTTTTCAAAAATGACTTACTATTATCTTGTGACTGTTTAATGAAATTTTTACCAATGTTTTAACTTTTTAAAAATAGTTTTATAAGGAATATTCATGTTTTTTTTCGATTAAGTAACATCCCTAACTTTTTAATGTGAAAAAAGTAATGTTTGGAATGTAAGAACTTACCCACTATCATGACCATAATTTCCAAAAAGAATCATTTGTAGGTTTAAAATTTTATTTTTAAAAAATTTTTGATAATTATTATTAAAATATGTTTATTTTAATTTGGGTTTCAAAGAATAATGTTTAAAAAAAATTTACGTTTAAAATGTGTTTTAAAAGATTTTCAATGCTTCCATTATAAGTTTTTAAAAGGTTATTTTTTAAGAAAATTATTTTAAAAATATTTTCAATAAATTGTTTATGTTTTAATATTATTTTCAATGAAAATTATTTGAAAAATGTTTTCAAGAATTATTTATAAGTACTCAATGTATTTTCAATGAAAATTATTTTAACATGTTTTCATGAATTCTTTATATGTTTTCAAAGAAAGATGTTTTCATAAATGGTTTCCAAAATACATTATAATATTTGAAGAAAAACGTTTTCAAAATGATTCCAAGATACCTTTATAAGTTTTAATTTTTATTCAAATAAAATTGTTTAAATTTTTTTTTTATGTTTTAAAAATTATTTCACAAATAAGAATGTGTGTTTTCATCAATAATTTTTTTTAAAATATATTTAAAAATAATTTTCCATATAAGATGAAATCAATTAGTGCGACTCATGGGTTTTCTAAGGATATGATCCATGTTTTCCATTTATATTCTTTCCATGAATGGTTTATATTTTGATGTAATGATTTTTATGAAAAAAATTTCTATTTTATGGGTTATTTGCTTATGAAATCTACTTCTTGTCAAGGTCAATGATTTGAGGAAATGACTATGAAACCTGTCTGTTTTACACTGTTTATTATATGATGACTTGTTTATCATACACATTTCATTTCATATGTTTTTATATTATTATTTATGATCTTGTGGAACATGAATGTTTGATTTCATTATTAGATCTCTGAGACCTATATCTCCCTCCAGTTCATTAGGTAAAGATTTATATCTCAATGAGATATACATGGGTGGAACAAAGAGTTAACACATTTTAGTAAATGATTTTTTCTAATAATATGGTCTTTGGAGAGAAACATTACTACTATGATGGTCGTGGGAGTAAACCATAACTTCTAGGAGGGTATGCTTAGTTAACCCAGACTACTAAGATAGAGTCAGAAATGTTACCTTGAATACAATAGAAATTGATTTATATGCATATGTGTCTACCAAAATACCATGTATTATTACTATGTTATTATTTTATTGACTATGCTCTTTATTTCCTTATTATTCATGTCTTATAAACTGAAATTATTTGTTCCATTAATCATATATGTGATATTTGATAAGAGGGGTATGATCTTAAAATGTTATTCTCGTGTTCACATATCATTATAATCATGTTTGGGTTAAATATCCTTTTTTTACCCTTACTGATCTTGTAATCTCATCCCTTTATTATATTTACTTTCCAAAATTTATGAATAATGGTTTTATGTAGACGTAGTAATGGGTAAGGCCTTTGTGGGAAATATCGAATAACTTTCACCAAGGTAGAATATTTTGTTCCACGGTTCTAAAGTCAATAAACCAGTACGGTTCATGGGAATGTATTTTGTTAATGTGATGAATATTAAACTAAAATGATGTAATATCCTTTTATGTTAAGCCTATGTTTTTATAGTTTGTATTAAAGTAAAGGTTTATTCCTCCTTTGTAAACTAGGATGAGAAATATTTAGTGATATCCCTATAGATATTCATAAGGATATGTCTAGGGATGGCTCTAAGGAAACACGTAAGGTTTCATACAAAGGTGTCATAATTTAGACATTATAAAACTGATTTCTCATGGTTATGTGGTTTTTAGCAAACATATGTCATTATTACAACATGATTTATGTTTTTATTCCTAAGAGATAACTAGAATGAACTGGGATAATGTTGAATGTGAGGGAAAATATAGTGATGAGAAGTCAAATGAGATGATAATAGGGGTAAAGGATGTGGTGGCCATGCCTAATCATTTATCAAGGAACGTGATTAACAACGTGTATATTAACCAAATCTCAATCTCACCAAAGAAGTAAATGAAGGAGTTCATTGAGAGTTCGGTTAATAAGATCACCGAGGAAAGAAGATTACAATTTCTTTTTCTCATGAATGTGTAAAGAATCATCCAAGTGAATGTATTAGAGGGATAAAATCATATTTTGACTGTGGAAAAGAATAGAACAACACAATTAACTCCAAAGAAAAAATGTAAAATTATTTTAATAAAATGGATGATAATATTAGCCTCTATATGTTATCATATATGGTTAATGTATTTAATTGTGGAATTATTGGTTGTTAGGAAAATCGATGTCCAAAGTGAAAGGATCACAAAGGGGATCACAAGGTGGTATGAGGGATGATTATATTTTTAATGGTTATGATAATACAAGTGAAATGTGAAAGGAAATATTTTCTATGTAATAGGATGAGGTTTCCTTTTTAATGGAATAAGGATGAAGTATAAAGATCAAAGTGTTTATGTATTTTTATTCAAGAATCTTTAATGTGAAATATATTTTTTTCTTAGTTTATAATTTTATTTTAGTATTTAGAAGAATATGTTGAATGGTTCTGATGAACTAGAAGGGTGAATTAATGGAACAGTGATGTTAATGTGGAATACATTATTTATTAAATGATAACCCTTAATATGTTCATAATGTTGAGATAATTAGGATTCCATAAAGATATGTTTGATATGAATAAGTAAATTGGACAGTACTGATTACCTCAGAACTAATATTATATTTTTTGAAAAAGAAGATGTTCTATAATTCATAAAGTTTACAAAAAAAATTTGGATTAATGGATTATATCCAATAAAATTTAGAATAGGGAAACTTTCATGTTTTCAATCTATTTTTATGGTAATATGTGTTATTAACATGTTTCAAGAGAATACATGTTGTAATTATTCACATGTTTTTCATGTGATTACTAAGATCTTATTTTTGAAATTTTGAGGATAAATGAGCAGCTATTTTGGAAAAATTTAGTGATTTTAATCCCATGATTTTGAAAATTTATCTTCCGAAATGGTTATAAGGTTAACTATTTATGGAATGATTTATGTAAAAATCCAGACGAGTTATTAGAGATTAAATTATTATCACGACATATGGGTATTTATTCATATTGGATAAAATGTGCTAAATTTTTTTGTTTTGATAACTAAAGTCATATAGAATCACCTATTATTCTGTTTATGGACAATATGATCTGCTAATGTATCATGAATTTCAAATTTACATTCATTTATTTTAATAAGAGATGAAGTTTAAATTGATCAAGGATGAAAATTGTAAATTTTTATTGAAATCATTTAGGTGTAATTACAAAAAAATGTCTTGAAATGAAATTTTATCCGGTTAACACAACATTTGATGATATCAGGGGCCCTTTTCAAGCATCATTTGGTTCTGGATTTTTGATTGTGAACTTCTCTTAACCATATTTTCTATTACTCTCAATTAGAACTTGATGGTTATATTTCTCATCCATGTTTGGGTTTTCACTTTCCAGTAATGTTTTACTATGCGGAAGCCTAATTATGCGTTACTTTGAGTAACCTTTTTTGTTTCAAACATTTCTTTTTAAAAGAAGTTTTAATATTCAATTTTATGATGTGGGTTTAAATATATGGAACATTCAAGTATTTAACCATAGATAAAATAAATGAATTTCATTGGTGAAATTCATTTTAATGGGGGTTGAATGTAACACCATGAGATTTTCTAATTTTTTTTAAAATTAATATAATATTTTTATCATTTTTCATTTCACGCAACTCTAAATATAGGATGTAAAAGAAATATTTCTAACCTAAGTTTCATGTAGAACAAATTTAAAATTTCACTATAAATATCACATATATCATATTTAGGTATTTGAAACAATATGTTTGGATTGTATTACACACAATTCCAAGATCTCTTGATAACTTTCGACACACACAAGGATAAGTTTGACCAAACTAACAAATAGTATTAATATTTTTATTAATATACAATTATATCTTCCACATATACATTTGAATGGAAGTTAAAAATAATATTAACTAAATTGTAAAACTATTATTGACTCATGTATATAAAATTATTCCTTTAGTTATCAATCATTTATAAATGAGTGTAATAACTATTTGAAAATAAGGAAATCATTTTTTAGGAAAAAAATTTCTCTCTGTACAAACACAATTTTATAAGAATAAATTACACTAACCACTTTTGATTAATGTTTTCAATAAAATATTTATTTTATATATTAAATCAATTTTTTATACTCATAAAATATATTTTATAGACATAGTATAAGAAAAAATACAATTTTATATATAAAAATATGAATTTCTCTAAAAGATAATTTTAGAACCTTTTAATTGAGAACCCATTATATATATGATTTTGAAAATTTTAAAAACTTTATTTAATGGAATAAACTTCATTTTTGGAATAGCAATATCAAAATTTACCTTTTTTGATTATTTGATACTAAATAAGAAGTTTAATTTTTTGATGAATAGTGAATAATACTAAATTTTAATTCTAAACTTCTTTTTTTCTAATTTATTTATATAGTTAAATTATATTTTATTGGATTTAAAGTTTAATTATATTAATTATCAATAACTTGATCCAATTTATTCATTGGAACTTATTTTATAATGAAATTATTTTTAATATAATTTCAATCTTCTAGACCTTTTTGCTTTATAATCAAGAAATGTTATCCTGTCTATGGGATTAATTTTAAATTGATTGATGCCAATTCTTCATTTTTAATTTGAAAAATGGATTTAATATTTGAAATAATAATAATTTATTATATATAACAATTAAAAATTAGTTTTTTAACAAAAATATACGTGAATGTGATTAAAATTAATTATAAAAATCAAGAGAAACATTAGCTTCACATGAGACTAAACCTCCAACATAAGAGAAAAAAACCTAAAAATAGTTTAAAAAGAACTTTTCTGGACATATTAACACCCTATACTTAGTTTTATATAATTTTTACCATTATTGTAACCACACTACATGGGTAAAATATGGGAAGAATTAAATTTTCCAAAATTTACAAGAATGTCACTGCTCCACTATAAAAGGCACTCATCTATCCCACTTATTCACACAACTAAATACCATTTTCTTAAGAAAATACAATAAAATAAGCTCAAAAAATACCTACATTCATCATATAATCATATATTTTGGAATAAATACATCTTAGGAAGCCCTTTGGTAAAAACCAAAAAGTGTTACCCAAAGAAGAGGTAAGATCTTTCCTCAAGCTTTGTTGCTTCATTTTCATTCTCCACCACCTAAAATATTATTATTAAATGATTTTAGAATATAATACGTATCCTAAATATACTGATTTTTTTTTTAATTTTATGGGTTCTACCTGCACTTATACACACATCCATCTAATGGGTAATGAACATGCTGTTCTTGTGTACGGTGAACTGTCACCTCATGAAACCATATTGTTCATTTTTTTCTTTAAAACATCTCATCGTTTGGAATTATGATATAAAAAAGGATTTTATATGATATTTATGATATTTATGATCTATTTATGCTTATAAAATTGTTATATAAAACATAATATTATGATTTCAATTTTTTTAAATATTATAACTTCGTTTGTGGATGTGTGGACAACTACCTCCTCAAAGCAATGTGATTTGTTCACACTTTACATGGAATGAATTATGGATGGGAGTCGTGAAACTACATGATATTTGTGAAATAATTATGATAATTTAATTATTTTATAAATATATACACATATATGTCATTTAATTACTTACTTTAAAGATGATAATAAAACAGAAAGAGAGTTCATATGTACGTACGACCTATTGTCTCCAAGAATGTTGTATTCTATTTCAAAATTATATATTTGATAGATTATTATAAATATTTATATACTGATTATATATGACACTTATATCATTTTTTTTATTTTATCTAATTAATTATATCATGATCTACATAAGTGTATCATGAGTAATAAGTGAAAACATATATGAAGACCAGGGCAGATATTGCCCAGAATTTAACATTAATATAGTATTATTAATAAATGGGTAATATAATCTCGTAAAAAATTAATTTATGGTATTATATGTAAAAATATTTCTCATTGTTATATTTCTAATAAACTTATATTTATGATAGATGTGTTTTCAACATGTATGATTAAAGTAACGACTTGTGGTAAGGGTCTTCTCATCTCACTTTTATTTTTCGTGAGAAATAAGCCATGTTCCCCACCTCATTTGTTATATGTGGTGTTTATATATCAAACTTATATATTTTATTCTTAAAATTATAAATATGGTTATTAAAATATCCAATTTACGATCACTATTTCATGAGATTTTATGGTTCAAAAGTTACCAAATCAGTATGGTGGGTTTGTCTCAATTTACCTTCTATGAGGTACAAAATTTTTTATGCACCATTATTTATTTATGAGGTGTATATAATGAAATTTTACATGTTATATCATGAATTTAATTTTTTAATTATATTATAATCTTGATGTAATTTACATTTTCTTACATGGAGAGTATGATTCAATATTACCAAGTAGAATTAATATATTACAAAAATTTCATTTTTATCCGGATTTATTATGATTATGCTTTATATGATGAAATATTATAGCCCATATCACATGAAAAATAATGAAATTTAATCCTCTATGGATATTTATTATATATTCTTGTGTTGGTACCATTTTACCAATCATTGGGACTATATATAATTAATAAAATGTTTTTATGAAAATATGAAAATATTTCTCCATTTGGTCAGAAATCTATGTTCTTCAAATCTCTTTTTTTATAAAAATGAATTAAAAAAAATATTACTATTATCTTTTTATTTTTAAATGAAATTATTACTCATTTATTAACTTTTTAAATATTTTTTTTACTTTATATTATTGTCATTTTCAGATCAACTCATTTTTCTAATATTTTGAAGATGTAAAAGGAATGTTGAACATTTACAAAATTTATTATCATTATGACCGTCAATTCCCTGAAAATTCTTTTATAAATTTATGAGGTTATTTTTAATGATTTGTTTTATAATATTCCTGAATTTTTTTGATTTTCATGTGGGTTTTAAATAAAATGGTTTTCAAATAGGATTTTTTGTTTAAATAGTGTTTCAAATTATTTTTAAATCTTTCATTATTTTTTATCCAAAGTATATTGTCAAAGAAAATGGTTATCAAAAATATTTTTAGGAGTTATTTATATTTTTTGAAGTTATTTTAATAGAAAAATAGTTTCAAAATTCATTCAGTAGTTTTTTATATGTTTTTAAAGTATTTTCAATGAAAGTTTTTTTAAAATGATTCCAACAATTATTTATTATATTTAAAAAAATTTACTTTCAAAATTTATTTCAAGGGTCCATTACATGTTTTCGAGGAAAATAGTTTTCAAAATGTTTTCTAGATCCCTTTAAAATTTTTCATGGTTATTTTTAAAGAAATTTTTTATCAAAAGTTTTTATGTTTTAAAAATATGTTTCTCTTAATAATTGGTATTTTCCAAAAGAATTTTTTATAAGATATTTAAAAACTATTTTCCCTATAATATTACATCATTTGGTTCTGCTCATTCATTTTATAGGGATATGATCCTAGGGTTCCATCATATTATTTACCTGAATGGTTTATATTTTGATTGAATTTTTTCTATGAAATGTATTTCCCATTCATGGGTTATATATTTATCATAACCATTTATATTTCATGGGTTATATGCTTATGAAATCCACATCATGTCATGGATTATTCTTTTATGAATGATTGTGAAACATGTCTCATTTGCCTAAATTATAATATGATGAAATGTTTATGATACCCATTTCATTTCATGGGTTATGATATGATTGTATATAATCAAGTGAAACATTCATGAATGATTTAATTATGATATGGCGAGACCTTTATCTCCCTCCAATTCATTGTGAAAATATTTATTTATCATGAGACAGAAATGACTATAATGGGGAGTGAGAATGGTATAGAAAAGAACCTTTTATGCTTAGGTGGTCTTAGGAGTGAACCTTGACTACTAATATGAGCATTAGTGTGAACCATGACTACCAATATTGTATGGGTCGTGAACCCACGCTAATAAGATGGCCTGGGAAGTGATTCATTGACTAATGTGTAAATCATTTTATATGATTATGAGTCTTCCATAATTCCATACCACATTCTTATGTTATTATTTAATGTGTTATTCTATTTATTTAATTATGATTCATGTCTTATGAACAATAAATATTTATTCCATGACTCATGTATATGATATTTGATACATATAGTATGATCATCAAATGTTATTTTGATGTTCAAATACCATTATTCTCATGTTATGCTTTTAAATCTCCTTTTTTTACCCTTACACAACATTTGAGCTCATCAATTTCTTATTTTTCTTTTACCACGGTTATGAAGAATGGTTTTATATTGAAGAAATAAAGTGGAAAATCATTATGAGAAACGTTGAACATCTTAAACCAAGATAGAAAATTTTATTCAAGGTTTTCAAAGTCCTTAACTATTATGTTCTTCTTGCATGTATTTTTTTAATGTGCTTAATATTTATCTGAAATGGTGTAATATTCATGTATGTTAAGAAGAGTTCTATATACTATGTCAAACATGAAATTTAACTAAGTAATTTATATATTTAGGTATAATTCCAAGACAATAATTAGAGATTGATATTATACTTTAATATTGGTGGATCATTTAGGAAGGAGTAATAAAAATAGTTACAAAAAAATCAGTTGATATTTGGTACATATATACCTTATGTAAAAATACTTTGAGAAGAAACATTAAAATATATTTCCTACATTTTATCAACTTGATAAATGAAGGAAAACTATTCATGTGGAAGATCTTTATCCAAAGGTTAATTCTTTGAGGAGTGGTGTTCTACTATGTAATAATTGAGTGATTTTCCTTTGATTACATTTTTTGTAAAAATGGATAACAAATTATGAAGGATGGAATAATATATTTCAAGTTATCCAATCACCATAGGAAAACTAAGGATATATTTCATTAATTTAAATGTTAGATTTTATGGATTTTTTGATGATATTGGAAATGGAATATATTTTTTTACTACAAATATTATAAAAATATAATTATTGTTCATTTTATTGTTTAAACCATTATCCTCCATCATGGTTTGAAAATAATATTATAGGTTATTATTCATATTTTTGTCATTTTATGGGTAATAAGTTCACTAAGAGAAACTTTTATTTCTAATACATATAGAATAAGTGGTCTTGACTCCATTGGAAACATAAATACATGATATTCAAATATATATTGTGCATATATATCAAAATCATTTTATATAACATCATTCCATTCTAGGGATTTCCCTTCACCAGTTTTATAATGGCTATGCATTTTCTAGCAATTATTATAATGAAGCATCTCTTTACACCCAAAATATCCCATCAACACTTTGAATAAAATTTTAAAAAAACAAAATAACATTATTTACCAAAAATAAAATAGATTTATAAAGTTAAATTATTATAACATGATATTGTTTTTCGGGAATGATGTAATTCTCTTATTTTCACATTTAATGCTAGCTTCGCAATGTCATTTTCTGTGGTGCAACATTTTTATATTAAGAGTAAATTTAAATAATTATTTTCGAAAATGATTTTTAGACTTACGGTGGGTATACCAAATTACCACATACTTCTTACATGGTCACACTTCCTTGATTCCTGAGAAATTGATTAAGACATTTTCCAAAAGATATACTATCCCTTAGTAGATATCTCAAGACAAGATATGTTCCATATAATTTTTTTTGATAAAAATCAATTAACCTTCATTTTGTTCCTTTTTATATGTATTAAAAAAAATTACTCACACAAAATTTTATTCTATACATGGGAGAGGGGGAAGACTCTAATATAAATTGATTATAGTGATGCCTCCCCATGTAAAAAATTTGTGATATTACCCATGTATGAAATTTTGTGAAGGATCACTGTGTAATTCTTTCATAGAATCATTCCCACTATATAAATTGTATGTCATAGACAACATTAAACATCAATAATTTTTTTGTACCACATAGACTCACATAGATCCATAATCATGTAATAAATTCATGTTTCTTAAAGAACTTGTTGGCCTATTTCTAATGGAGCGACACCATGAATTATTTTTTATATGGTTGTACATTTTGTAAATGATTCATGTTGTGGATATCTTTGAATCTTTAATGGATCCCTTTCTCCCATTCCACTTAATAGGGAACAATATATCACATAAATGAATGTGACATCCTCTGTTCACCTGGGATAGAACCATGAAAATATTATTCTATTAAGGAAACCTCTAAATAAATTAGACGTACATGATCATGTTACCATTTATGTATTTGATGCACCTTTGAATAATTAATTAATTTGAAAATGGGAATCATATAACTTTTAATATATTTACATATTCTTTCCATCCTAAAATATAAAATCATTGAGATTCAATCAATCATGTATTCCTTTGATAATAAATACTCTCTTTCTTTGAGGATTGGTGAGTTATTTTCCATTCAAATACATTCGGATAACTTGATTTGGTTTTCATAAACCATCTCCATGTCCACTATATACATGAAAAATAATTAAATCACCTATTTTGTGTTCAATTAATGAGATTGAAAAAATAACTATGCTTCTAATATAGTGTAAGATCTTACATTTCCACATTATTCCATAACACCAATGAGTATAATATTTCATGAAAAACTAGTCACCAAAATATTGAAGGTGGGTGAGTATATATTTAGAATTTGAATCGGTGTAAGTGTTGATCATGTCCTCATTAATTATCTTATCCGTGATCCAAATGAATAAGTAATGAATACCATTGTAATTTTACTATATTGAAAACCAAAAAATAATCCTTCAATCTTAGTTACAAATAGACATGATGGACCAGAATAGGTCACTACTGCTAAAGTCCCACAACAACCATCTCTAGGCTCAT
This sequence comes from Viscum album, assembly GCA_963277665.1. Taxonomy (NCBI): domain Eukaryota; kingdom Viridiplantae; phylum Streptophyta; class Magnoliopsida; order Santalales; family Viscaceae; genus Viscum; species Viscum album. The sequence goes on from OY728152.1 coordinate 1,297,078,741, forward strand.
TTAACATAGTATTATATTACACATATCTTTTTAACTAATTGGAATTGTTAATATGACCATAAATGATAGGATGCCCAGATTTTAAAAGAAATAAATTAAAATATTCTTTATTTGGTTCTAAACATATGACCTTTAATAGATTTTATTTGATCATGTACACATGAACCTAAAAACAACTTCACTGGGTCCATGATGCATGATTATAAAAGGAACTTTATTTGGTCCATGAAAAAAACCCTTAAAATTCATTTAGTTTAGTACTAGATGAATGAACTTAAAGACCAATTCATTAGTCATGGATGGACATCCATATATAGTAACACAATAAAACTATTCAAAAAACATTAATGTGTATATTATTCCTCATTTAGAGGAACCAAATCACATGGGTTTTAATTCACATCATAATGATATAATATAAAACCCTCTCATAGTCCTAATCCCAACATCACCACACTAAATGCCTACCTAGATAGTGATAGATTATAATTTTCTGAAATATATGAATTAAATACATTTTTAATATACCATCAGGGGTTTAGAAGGAGAACCTCTAATACGTACAGATTTTCAGTTCGGTGCATGGTTCTACTTGATCACTTCAACAATGTGGTAACTGGTATTGTTAATCATAAGGAATTACTGAATATATCGTAAATATATAAAAGGTAACTCAATTAATAAATATTACCCACTAGGGTATGAGTCTAAAATTAATCATATGGACCTTAATTCATAGTTATATCTCTCATTTACTCAACCAAATCAATGACTTACGCTAGAATGTATACTTAGAACCCAAAAAATAAAATTTCAATCTTTCATATGATGCTAGAATGGTGGGCTCCTTGTTTATTATTTTATACATTATAATAATTATTCATTCCAAATGGAATCATAAATTAATGTACCAAATAACATTAAATTACATTTCCAATATTGGAGAAATAATGTATTAATATGGATTCTAATGAATTTCTAGTAGACGACACCTTGACCATATGCCTCATCCATAATTCTTATAATATACATATGGTGCTGGAACATGATATATATAACCTGGAACATCCTATTCTAAGTGGTAAGTTCTATAATCTAGAAGAATAAACTTAATGGTTATATCCTAACCTTGGAAGAAACCCATATTTACCTTCTAGAGAAGAATCCATTCAAGTTGTCTCATCAATAATAGTCTAATATGTAGTAGGTGTCCATTTTCCCATATCCAACCACTTTGGCAGTCCTTCATCAGAGCAAAACATTTCCCATCTCCCATATCATAGTGATTTAATGGATGAATTCATTTACATTACAAAAAACTCTATAGATATACCCTTATGAAATCCCATCAACCACCAACAATATCATTACTGCACAACTCCAACTTCTCATGTAATATTTAGGATGAAACCTTAGAGATGATAACATTGACTATTTAGGCTCAGACATATGAATAAGGGGCCACCAAGGGAATTTTAATATCGTAGAAACACACAGTGCAATTATATTAAGGTCATATAATTGACCATAGTGTATAATTGACTATTTTACACACAGTGTTGTCATATGTATATCCTAATTACAATTGAGGTGTATCTCAGGAGGGATCCTTCCAATTAAGGTCATTTCCCACATTAGATGATCCAAATAAATCCATCGGGTTGATCTCCATTTCTTACCAAAAAAATCCAAAATGAAGTGCCTCTATTAATAAACCATTATATGAATATAGAATAATGTCCCTACACTTATCTATTCTAACATATCTGAATCTCATTATCATTCTTTGATTATTGCCCAAGCATCATATGGAGTAAACAATATCTAGAATGATTAATTATTGGCTAGTCAAACATTGGAGGATATATCTACTAACAAATAATTGGTAGATTAAGGTAATAAGGGTTGTGAAGTTCCTCCTAAAATCACCATAAAAAATTAATTTATTGGTCCTCCCTAATAACCCAAATGTTGTTTCCTTCCCTATAACACTATACACATCAATTGTGATGGCCCACTTCATGGTAAAAATAAGATATTATTAGCTATAGAAATCCTCACCATTGGTAAGAATATTCAAGGAGTATTGTATGTCCTCCCTAAATATTTAAATATGGAGTTCATTGTAAGGAATGTTATTTAGATGTAATAAATATGATAAATAATTAAAACTATATAGAGTTTGTATGCATGATGGTTAATTGAGAAGAAATATCCATGGAGGTCATCCACATGGTACCCATTGTGAAGATCCTACTTGGGATGATGTATCTCCTCAATAAAAAGGACCTTCTTGGTTAAAAATTATTATAATGATTCTATCATATCTGGAGACACTTGATATTCCATTATCAGTCAAACTAAGAAGTCATTTATTTGTTAATGGTATTTTACCCCTGTCAACAGGAACATCATGGATATGATTATCAATTATTCCACTCCCAAACTATTCAAACATGGGTACTATAGATAGTATTCATACATATATCACTCCCCTCAATAAAATTGAAGGTAAAGATTATTTATGGTAATACATGGCTAATGAACCTCTAATGGTGGGCCATGAAGATTCTTTCATCATAAATAGATATGAATATTATAATATAATAGTAGCTTTTTTCTATCCCATATATTCTCCATGGAATAAAATACCTATTTTATTTATAATAATTTTTTTAGAAATTCTTTATATTTGTTTTATGTAAATTGGGTTTTTATATGTCTGTTGTTTGGATAGTTCAATATGTATTTTAAGTACACTCATGCATGGCTAATATTATATTTTAATGGGGAAATAATTTTCTCACAAATTTAATAGATCCTTTATTTTACATTAGATACTCTTGAATTTTAGTATTCATTATTTATTCCATGTTATGTTTTATTTTAGAAATAATTTAGGTATATATGGTCAATACATTATAAAATGTTATCAGATAATATTTTCGGGTTATGACATAGCTAGTTAATGTTAGTGATTGGATATTAGGAATTTGGAGGTAGAACATCATAATTCAAGGATTTCATCTAATAGTTTGAAACTTTTGTATCCAAGGTACGTGAAATATTTGGTAAAGGTTCTCTAATAATTTATGATGTTTTGTTTTTGAATCCATTTTTTATTATAATGAAACTTAGTATGGGTCCTAGTCATCAATGAATTGATAATATTTATTACTCATGTCTTGTGTTAGTTACATTTTTTGGTACAATTCATGTGGATATGTGTGGTGTTGATAGATATATTACAGTGATGGGGTCAATTATGAATAAAATGAGACTAATTTCCACTTGATGTTTTCTAAATATATTACTATTGGTGAATTATTAAATTTTAATTGGTGGATTATGTTTTTGATGATATTACTTAATGTACTATTTTGTAACCAAGGAAATTTGTTTCCTATAATTTTTTGAAACTATTATATTATTCAAACAAAATAAGTGCGACGATACATTTTCTGTATAAAGATTACATATATGATGGTATTATATAAAATTCTTGTTAGTGGAGTTTTTTTTGAAAAATGAATTGATATTTTTAGATAAAAACCTTTTTAGAATATTTTTTATGATATCCCATTAAATGAAAATGGAATTAAAAAAAAACTAGTTTTTGAAATATAATCAATAGTGGAAAGGATTTTCACATTTTATATTTTTGATAATGTTGTGGAGAGTGATTTTATATTTTATTTAAACATGGAGTTGTTATTTAAACCTAAATTAATAAATAATGTTGAATGTGATGATGATTTTAAATTTTTTGGTTTTAGAAGAAAACTTTGTATATACGTGGATTATTTGAAACTCAGATTAGTTTAATGAATTGAAAAGATTAGATAAGTCTATAAAATGTTTAACCAATATTTTTATAGGGGTTTTTATATTTATTTTAATAAAAAAATTGGGACCCTAATTTTATTTATTAGATATGTTTAAAAATTTTAATTGTGATTTTTTTGAAATAAAATGTGCAACATAGGATCGATGGGTGGGTGTTTAGAGTAGTGTGATATAACATTTATGATAATTAATAATTTTGAGATTGGAATAATGGTGGTGTATTTTTGGAAGGGGAAATTTATGGTGGGATGCTACAATAAGTGAGATTGATTTTTATATAAATTCCATTTAATAAGGATCTACATAAATCAAATTGTGGATAGGTCATTAATTAATTGTGATTGTTGTGTTAAATGTTCATCTTTATTTCTATTCATGTTATTTAAATGTGAAATTTTATTGAATTATTAGAATAATATCACAAGATTATTTATGGGTTATATGATGGGAAGTGACACAAGTAGCTTGAAAGTTCTTATAAAGGGATTGGAAATATATGTTTTGTCTAAATAATGTGTTGCTATGTATTTTTAAAAGAAGTTTACTTGGTCTGCTCCATATTTATAGTGCATGTGAGATGATAATTTAATATAGTACGAGGTGATGGATAAATATTTTATTGATTGGCATTTATTGGGACATGTTGTAAAATAATTGATAATGATTTTGAAGGATGAATGGTTTGGTAGTGGAGAGTTTGTTATTATATAAATCATTGGTTTTAAGTGAAATAATATAAATATTTTTATATACTATAATAGGAGTCATTGGGAATTTTATTTTTTCAATATAGATTAGTGGATATGATTAATAAATTTAATTAGATTTTTAATGAATTTTTAGATGATTTATACACTAGTGGAAAATACATTGAGTAAATTATAATGTTTTATGTAACTAAAATGAATTTACATGCTGGATATAGGTGTTATCTTGTACGGAATCAATTATCATTGGTAACCCAATGGAGAAATAAGTAGGGCTCTCATGCTTCTCTAGGATTAAGAACTTGATTAATCAATTATTAATGGATGAGATTATAGTAGGTATTAATTTAAAACTAACCTCATATGTTATAGAGGTAATGTTTGAGGATTTTGGGGGTTTTAAAAATGAAACCCCAATAAAACTTTTATAATTTCATACATATTATTTATATATATCTTACACCTTCATATTTTCCTCTCCCTCATTATTCTTTCCACTTATGGGTTGTTCGGTAGTGCCTTATTTCATTAATTAGAGGCAATCCCTCCATTTCTTCTTCCTTTTCTCCACTTACATGATTCATTTCAATTTCATAAAAGGAAAAAATTGAGATTTAGTTAGTGATTATTTTGTATATTGAGTGATTCAAGTTTACATGATGCTTATTTCATGTATAGTCTATAGAGGAGGCATGGGTAGGGTTATTTCTCACTCTTAATTGATATTTTATGTTAAGGTATGAATCCTGTTTTTTATTTTATTATTTTTTTAGAATGTAGTGAAATTTATGATCTATTAAAATTTATTAATAGGGTGTTATGTTTCAAATAATCTTAGCAATATGTTAAGAAATTCTTTAACATTGTTATGTATTATTTCAACATCATGAGATCACTCAATAGGAGTTACATAGTTTAATACATATATGTGTTGTTTTAAATTAAAATTTAATGTATTTGATATTGTTACTTATAAGATCGGTTCTTGATTGAATCATATATTTTTAGCATGATCATTAAAATATCATTGGATACTATTAATGAAGTAGACCCCAAATATGAAAGTGTATACTGATTATTATGGTGTATATCATCTATTCTGTTGGTTTAATTAATATCATTTTCTAATGTATATATATTGAGGGAGATTACATAACATGCTATAATTTTATTATTGGAATTCTCACACAGCATCCTAATAGTCTCTAAATTAAAAATATTAAAGTTTAAATATTTTTTTCGATAACACATTGGACAATTAAGTGTCGATGACCAATTTGTTTTATTTTCATTATTGAATGGGTTCATATATGATTTTATTTTATAGTAATTAATGGTTTACCAAGTTAAATGATAATTAAATAAGAAATCATTCAAATTTCATATAAAATATAATTTTTTTAATGTTGATTGCGTTAAAAAAAATTTCAAATTTAAAAATTGTTTTCTAAATAGTTTTTTAGTGGAATTTGGCTAACAGAAATAGTAGTGTAAGTCAATAGGTGATACCATCATATGAATTTTAGTATTTATATTTTCCTATGATTTATTAAATATATGAAATTTTTTTAGATAAAATAATTTTTATGATTAATATTTTGATGTTAGATCTTCATTTTTAATTAATATATGTGCTTATGTGATATTTTTTAACTAATGGTTGCTTTTAATGTTTCATCCCTCTATAAAATAATGTACAATTGAAAAGAAAATATATGTTAACCTAACCTTATGGGATGTGTTTGTCAGATTTATTATATATATATAATATATTTATAGTTGGTGCAAAACTAGAAGAACATTGTGATACCATTTTTTGGATAATGTATATGACTAATATATTCCATGAAACATAGAGATATGTTATTTAACATTAGTGGGATCTTGATATATTATCATACTAATATTATGATCAGGGCATGAGATGAAATAGGGTGGGAATGGGTTTTCCCATATTCAACTACTGACAATTTTGACCATTTAGTATCAACCATCCAAATATTATTAAAATTCATGTTGCATCTACCCATCTTTGTTCCTCAAAAATATTCCACCACAACTAACATTAGTGGTTAAGGTGGGATATAGTCCCATTATTATTTATAATACATTACATGGACATGAATAATGGGAATATTATTTGTGTAGGCTCCATGAATGATGATTTCTATGAGAATATAATGAGTCCCCAACATAATGTAATCGATAAAAGAGTGGTGGGATCCTTTCTTACTGATATAATTTGGGAGGATTATGGGTTCCATCAGTTTGTTAACTTATGTAAATGTAGGGACATGTTGAATTTGTATTTAGTTTATGAGGCTATGAAACATAAATGATTGACCTCTTGACTAGGATATGGGCCCATGGGAGGTTATGTCCCTGAAAACATGAGGGTTTTCACTGAGCGGGGGCATGGAAATTGTTTATATGGGGTAATGTATGCTAATTTTTGTACACAATGGAGGTTTAAAATCATGCACATTTTCTGAGTGGGCAATAAATGATGTGGTTACTAGTGATTAGGATATTGGGATTTATTTATTCTATGAAATTAAAAGATATAGTTATCTAGGTATCCAACATTTAAAATAATATTTTCATAGAAAACTTATTTATTTTAGGATAATGATATATGAATTTGGGGATTAGTGAGTATATGTAGGGTTATATGATCATGAAGTGAGAGACTGGCCCTTTTTAGAATATTGGTATTTGGGATTGATATAATATGAGATGAATTTGGGAATATTATTGAATATTTTAGTGATAAATTGTGATACATGATGGGGTAGAAAATTTAAAATAAGGATTTTATTAAATTTAGATAGAATCTATTCATTTTTTTCAATTTATTTGACAGTGTTATTATTGTTCTTATTTTTATTCTCCCTTTATATTTTCCACGGTTTCCTTTTTTATTTTAATTATTTGTAAAAGTATTTATTCTATGTTATTTCCTTTTTATCTTTTAATTGCTTTTTTTCTTATTAATAATTTTATTAAAAATTATATTTTATAATTTTCTATTTTATGGTCATTGATATGATTATTTTATTAGGTAGAACTCTCATGAGTGATTCCTTATGGATTTTTCATGTGAACCTTTCAAAATATAATTTTTTGACTTGATAGTGATTGTGAATTATGGATTATATATAAATAAGGTTATAATTTTTTCGATTATTAGATGGTGAGAACCAACCTATGTTAGGAAGTACTAGTTGGGCCATCAAGGCTCATGTAAATTCTTTTCCATAATGGAACACGGGTATTTTATTTTCACATGAGGATGCATGGATTGTGTTCCTAGGTGAAAATTACAATATACCATCAAGCTCAGTATCGTGGTCACTAGTACTCTATGAGTCAATGTGAGAGAGGATTTTTTTAAGAGAAATCTGACTTACCCTTAACATTATACAAAATATGGGGTTCAATATATGTTTGCAGTTCATCATGATATATTTTTGATATTGATATAATATTTTATAAAAGATATATGGTGTAATGGATCATTCCATTGGGTATCAATGGAAGTATTGATTGGATATAATCTCGTGTGGCTATTATTATGGGTGTTTTTTGTAATTAAAATTATAAATTTATGTTTGATAATATAACAAAGTATGGGTTAAAATGCGATTATGGGTTTATAATAAGTTATAAAAATTAATATGATAAATTAAAATGGATGATATTATTTATCGTAGAGAAAAACACCATGTTCCCATTAAAGGTATAGTAGGTACCTTGTATGGCCAGATGGTGTGAAATGTTTTGTTGTGAACCCATTATTAACCAATATATAATGTTTCTAATTCAAAATTATGTTGTAATAGAGTAAAAACTGACCCAAAGATGTACACCAAAAACCCTATATTTCAATATAATTACATTTTGGTTCATAGAGAAATTTTAAATGTGGTGATGGTAAATTGTAAATTTGTGTTAAAAAATATAACAACTTTTTAGGGGATTTATGTTTGTAAGAAAGAAGTAGTCGGATCCCAACCACCTCTCATCCTTCTTCCATTTTAATCTTCTTTCTTGGTATATATTTTATATAACATATTCTTCTTTTTGAATTGATATTTTTTCTTTTACACCACAAAAAATATCATTTTTGTTATATTCATATCCAAATTTAGTGGGATAAAAAATATTTATTTGTGTATAATTACACCAAAACCTCATCAAATTATGTCAAAATTATATTAGTATCTTCTGGTATTGACTAGGTATAATTGGGAGGGATAATGAAATGAATCTATTATACATTTTTATATAGTTATGTTTCTATATTTTTTTATTTTCTTATTTCAATCACATTACAAAAAATTTTACATATGATATGATATTTGATATCATGAATATCTATTATCGTGGAACTGTGGGCCATATGACCTTTGGTTTCATGTGATTCATCTGAGGACACACTTCATAGTGAGTTATACCTATATTTTTATATGAAAAATAAATTTGGTAAATTATATTTTAATGGTTACACATGATAAGGATCATTCCATGTACATGGTAGGAACTCATAGAATATGATGGTGATTAGAGGTCATAGAAAGTTATGGTTGAAATCATGGAATATGTTAAACTACATGGACGAATTTAGTGGAATCAAAATTTAATGCTTTTATATCCCATTATATGTATTGTATGATAAGAGGTCTAGGGTATATAGGTATCTAAATTGTAAGGTGTAGTTGATGTGGGTTCCCATGTGTGAGATGAGACAAGTGAGATATGATAGAAATAGGGTGGGTCCTCTAAGTGTCATTCCTTGATAATGTAGACAACAAGGAATATTATACCAATACAAAAATCTAGGTCATATTGAATGTGGGACACATATAGGGTCTCTAACCTTTAGTGAAAGGTATAATAATTGTAGTAATAACATTGAAAGCATTTATATTTTTACTAATTTTGATGGGATATGTAACCACTAACCCCAATTTTAGTTTATTTTATTTATCATCATTTTTTGGCATTACATCTTTTGAATTATGTATGGGTTGAGTTATCGATGAGAGAATTTTAGTTTTGGAGGTTTCCAGATGGTTTTGGCACTCTACACGGTTAATGTTCATTGCTTGGATAGAAACCATGTTGGCGGTTAAGGAAGAGGGTGTTTTTAGTTAATGTTCTTCTCACATAGATCACCTTGAATGTTATGGACATGAATTTTCCAAAACAATGTTATTAAAATGAATAACCAGGAAACTTTTGGGTGTCTTTGGGATAACATTCATGGAATGCACATGGTTAATAGAAACAATAAGAAAAGAGAGTGGGAGTCTCTGTAATTATGATAGAACCATTTTTTACTGTTGGAATATGGTTTCCAAAATGTTGAAACCAACCAATTTGGGAGCACCTACCATAAAATATTGTGCTCATGGTTGATGTAAGATTTGGTAAACTGTGCGACAAAACTATGAGACCTACCCAGAAACATGAAAAGTAGAAATTCAAAAATTTCCCCTTTTATGTTTTAACCCCATTTCAGGGTTCGCCTCTACTATTCAACATAGGATAACTAGGATACACCCAACCACTATGTTGAATCTCCTTCCATTATTATATATCTCTTATGATTTCTAGGTAAGTCCCTCTTTATTTTTGGGTGTTTTCTTCCTCTCATTTTCTCCCTTTCATAGTTTTTTATTTTTCATTGGTGGGGTTATATCTTGGAAAAATACTAATTTTTTATTGGTGATGTTATATTATGTATCCTTTAATGTTTGTGTTTTCATTTTATTATGTGAGACTGGTTCTTCTTTCTCTTAGAGTTTCATTTCATTCGAACACCATTGACGTATGTGTTTTCATCCATTTATTTTCCCTAACATTACATATGATGCTTGTGTTTTTTTAATTAAAATAAAAATGTGTTATTACTTATTGTTATGTGTTTTTTTGATTTGATATTGTGTTTTTATGCTGGTAAATATATGAATATTGGGTTTTAAAAGGTTATCTTTTGATAAAACTATAAGAATACACATTCATGGTCTTTGATAAAAATGATAATTGGTCCTTTAATGTGAATTTGAACACATTGAGATTGTTTTTGACATTGTTTTATCATTGGTAGTTTTGTATCATTTGGAACTGTGTATTTAGTGTCGATCTTGGAGAATTTTTATTCTTTAGTTCATGTGTTTTAATCCTTGGGGTTGGTTGTAATGTGAATTGAGATTATTCAATTGGATCCTTGGGGATCTTTAGGTTTTTTCAATTCATTGGTTTTTGTATATGGGAATATCCATACGTGTTCGTGTGAACATATAGATGGGAACACACACATATAAATTTTATTTTATAAAAATGTCCAATGTGAACCTAGTTTTCAAATAGCATTCTTTCTATCTTCTTTCTCCTCTTCCTCCCACCTTTAAAATCATTTCTCTAAAACACCAAATTTACTCAGAAGGGAATTTTAGTTCCTAAATATATTCCAATATTCATAGTAAACATGTTATCAAAATAATTTCCCATTTGGTACCTTGAAACATTATTGGTAATCACATGAATTTAATGACCCCTTTGGAAAATTATAATAATGAGTTATGTTGTCATGTTGATTTTAAATTGGTATATAAATTAATGGTATTTTTATTGTAATTTGTTTTGAAATTGAAAATTTTAACGATCGGTTAGTACATTGTTTTTTTGGAATTTTTCTATAGTCATAAAACATGTTGGCCTAGTTTCTACCTTGAAAGGACTTATGTGATACTGGGACACCTATGGTTGTCCTTCCATTGAGAGATCCTTTGCATTGTTGGTGTTAGGAATGAGAAAGGAATAGATGGTGGAAACTTCTGGTTCACCAAGAATATGATGATGTCCTCGTTCTCATTTATACAACTATCATGGTAATCATGTGTTCTATATAGAGGGTCAAGTAATTGTTACCTTCTAGTACAGATTAGTTGGATTGGAAACCCCTAGATATAGGTTAGGCTTAGTGTGACTTTCAATTAGTGAGGCTAGTTTAGTGTGTCTGGGTTTGATATTGACTATGGATTTTCACCATACACTATATTGTGTGTGCAAACTAATTATTTCCAGGGATTTGTTCTAGGTAATTTTGGGATGAGGGTTCATACATGGAATTTGGTTTCGAAACTACTTTTATGTAAAAGGGAAAATTTTATGTTTAGATCATCAAATAATAAAAACCTTGTTTTATAAAATGTATTTAAAAAATATTATATGTTTGGTTTCAAGAAAATTACATGTATAAATTCTGTGGTTCTTACCTACTGGGTTTTCTCATGCACACATCCTATATGTTCCACTAGTCATCGGTTGAATTGAGATGCTTTTTAGTTTTCAATTTGGTTTATATTTTCCATTGGGGTGGACTAGACTTATGGTTGATGGTGGAAAATTGGTCTCCTGGTGATGGTGTCGATACCGGTTCAGTCCCAGTTATGGTTTTATTTTAGTTTACAATTATCTTCTAGTGTTGTTTTATCTAGATATGTTCATGTATTAATTTATTTTTTCGTTGTTATTGGTTTATTATTAATAATATTTTCCTTCTTCTTTTATATTTGTTTTATTTAATGCAAATTTTCTCAATAGATTATCTTTGAGGCCTTACACTAGTTTCGGGCCTGAGAGGATCCGAAATACCTCTTGGGCCTTGTCATATGCCAAATCTGGTGACCAGGATGGGGTTGAGCTTCGTCAGTTTGTTGTAAAATGGTATCATAGGAAATACACATATGAATGTTCAGACACTCTTCATAATTTTTAGGTATGAGTTCCATAATTAGGATGATGTGTTTTAAATGTGTGGAGTTTATAACACCGCTATAAAAGTGAGACTTAAAAGGATAAATGTTACTACCCCTGTCAAAATGGATCATCATTATTTTTGGGATTGTTTCTAATTATAACTCTATAGTTATGTGTTCTTGGCCTGGATTAGTGATCAAGATGGGTGAACTTATGGGAATATCCTTATGGTGTGTGTGCGTTAGGAAAAAACAAACTAAAATAACATGGGTTGGATTGTGAGGAAAATCATTATTCTAATATGAAAACCAAGTGATTAATCTCATGTTCAGTGATGGGAAAGAATCCAAGGTATTAGAGGAGCCCCATGGGTTCAAATGACAAGGATCATGGAATAAATAAGTCCATGTCATAAAAAATTTGTATCATAGTAACCCTTTTTTATTTGGTGTGTCATATTTTTTTTATTGGACTTTCGAGACTCCGAAGGTAAGTACGATAAGAGAATCTTGAAATATTACTCATCCTATGCCTGACATTTCCAGGGTTAGTCCAGGATTTGATTATTTTATTTTGAATTTTGGGTTTGTTTTGTTAGATTTTTTTCGTTTGTGTTGTTGGGGGATCACAATTGAAGTAAACATGTGTTACAAGGAATCCGGTAGTTTGGAGATATTACATTAAGGGGTTGAGAGGTAGTTATTTGATGATAATTGTGGTCTCATTCACACCCAAAGCCTCATTTCCTCAAGGGGTAGTTGGATATTTGAGTCTTTTCTTCTCAAATATCAGTTTGTATCATGATTTTTTCTGCTTTGTGTGGTTGGGGGATGATAATGGATGTTAACCATTGTTATAAGACAAACATGCATGGAGTAGAAACCCATGCAGAACATGATCAAATAGTTCAAGATGTTCTATGTGGTTAGTGCCTTATTAGTGAACTGTCTTATAAACAATGATCTCAGGTTATGCATGGTTGATAGTTCCATATTTAATTAGTTTCTATGTAGGTTATGTTTTAGTTTAGTTTTGTTTGGTGTGAGTGGAATTTATAAAGGAAATAATTTCTGAAAAATGGTTTATTGTGTGATGAAATAGTTTATGGAATTTTAGAACCATTAAAAATGGGTTTTATTTCTACAATTATTGTGGTTTTAGGTGGGGATGTGGAAGTGGTATTTTGGTTTTAAATTGGATGTGTTGGAGTAGTTTTTATTTTGAAATGAGAAATTGGTTTTGGAAATAGGTGGATTAAAAAAACGATGGTTTTTAAAAGAGGTGTTTTGTTTTATTGTGGTATTTTTTATTATGAACATTATGTTTTATGTTTAGGTGTTTCGTTGGTTGAATTTTTTTTATATCTAGTTTTATGTTTTTGTTACCTTAATTTATGCCAGCCAGAAGGGTACCAATGATTTCTAGATAGTATCCTCTGGTTAGATTCCCTGCTAAGACTCCCAGTGGGGTGGTAGAGTTGAGTTCTTATTATTTGTTTCCAGTTTTCTACGGTGATCATGCCCCGTTAGTGACTATAGATTGGCTTGAGAATTTCTAAATGTTTTTTATATATTTGGGAACTGCAAAAACCCTGATGGTGCGAGCTGTAATGTGCTAATTTGAGATTTTAGGTTTGGTTTAGTCAAAAAAGTTCATCTCATCATCATTGCATACTAGTATGTCTTGGGATGTCATTAAGAAACAAATTCATTGAATGGGTTATATCCGAGGATGATAAGTGAAATGAATTTTTGTGGTTTATAGGCATTAAACAAGTTCAATAGATGGTGAAGTCTTATGTTGAACACTTTGAAGAGACGACTCCTTTATCTACAAAAATAGGCTCAAAGGATTAGTTGAAATCTTCTCTATTTTTTGGGGTATTTTTCAAGATATTAAGGGGAAATTACTCATATTAATAGTTGTTTTCTTCGATAATCTCAAAGGGGAGGAGTTTCTAGCTATGTAGGTTCATGGGGTGTAGTATGTGGGAGATAGAAATCCAGTTTATCTGGACACTCGTGATGTTTCTCCATCTCAGGGAGAGTGTTTACCAAAGGAATCTGTCCACATAGAGTATCATTTTCCAGTTCCTACCTCTATTCTTTAGACTGTTCGATAGTATGCTCCAAATGAGTTTTATTTGGTCATTCAAATCCATATTGTGGTAATCCTGAAAATGATTTTCAATGATTCGGCCATTTGGGTCATCTAGGGAATTTATGCATCCATGTTTTCTTGAATTGGAAGTCTTGGTTGGAAGCTTTCAGATTCAAATTTTGGTTTAATAAATGATTCCAGGCACTCGGGATATAGATACATTCCTTAGAGTGAATATCATTTCATAGTTAGGAAATTTATAGATATGGGGGGTGTTTTTCCCCATCCCTTTTCCCTTGTGTGTGTGTGAGGGTGGATTATGTATTATGGGTTGTATTTTAATTTGTTTTTAAAAATTATTGTTATGTTGAGTATCTTGTTAGCCATGTATTCTAGGAGATTAATGTAGTGGAGTCTTATGGATATTGATATTTGAGTGGTTATTCGCATCCTATAATTTTTTTTTGTTTTGGACTTGCGCCTATTAAGTGATTCTCATGTCTTATGAAGTGATTAATTGTGTTTATGTTTGGAGTCACTTTTGTGTTTCAATCATTGGGTTCAAAATCATTTTAGGAGTTTTAGTTGGGGTTATGTTGTTCTGGTTTATTGTTCTGGTAGGTAGGACCCTCACTTTTCCCCTGTAATTTTCCAGGTTTTGGTTTTCACTAGAGTAGGCTAGGTATGACTTCTGGTGTTTAAATTTCACACTGAAGAACACAGTTTTGTTTGTCACCATTTTTTATAAAACTCTATATATTTTGTCACTTGATTTTGAAACATTCTGGGGGAATATATTTTTTATGTTGGGGATAACTGTCACAAAAAAACTATAGTTTTCTTTTATTCAATTTATCATTAATTATTTCTTGGAATTATATATTTCAGTTGAGGTTTGTGTTGTGTTCTCAGTGATAAAATTTTAGTTTTAGAGGTATTGGGATGGTTTTGTCCCTATGCTTAGTTAGTGTGCACGGTTTGGGAAGAAAACATGTTTCTAGATAAGGAAGAGGGTGGTTTAAGTTCTTCTTTTCTTGCATAATTTCCCATTGATGGTCCTATCATAGTTTGGACCAAATCGTGTGACCCAAAGGTGTAACCATGCAGCTCTTGGGTGGTGTTTGGGAGAAGGTACACGACATAAGTTTGGGTAGTATAAACAATGAGTCAAGCATGTTTTAGGTTCTTTAATTTGTATAAAACCATTTTTCACAATTAGTGCACAATTATCCAAACCGTGCATCCAAACCATGCATGTGACCGTCCCAACCAGTAGGGTGTGCTTGGTTGGTGCAAAGTTTTGTAAATAGTTTGAGAAACCCCTGTTACTTACCCAAAAAACATTAAAAGATAAAATTTTGAATTTTTTCCTCTTAATATTTAAACCCATTTTGGGTTTATCCTCCACCATTTGAACTAAGTTCACTAGGGAACTCTCAATACCCTCGCTATTTGGGTATCCTTCCATTTTTGAAAATCACTCAAGGTTTATAGGTAAGTTCCTCTAGATTTTTGGGTGTTTTCCTCATCTATACTTCTCATACTGTTGTTTTCTTGTATTTCCATGGTGGTTTTCTCTCTACTAAACACTAGTGGTGTTGAGTTGATGCTATATTTCATTCCCTTTGATGATATGGTGTGAAAATTTTTACTTGGTATTGGTTCTTCCTTCTCTGAGAGTTTCATTGAATTCTCACACTATTGAGGTAAGTGTTTCCAACCACTTTCTTTTAGGAACATTACATTTTATGCTAGAGTATTTCTAATAAATTTGTAAATGTGTTATTCCTGATTGTGAAAGGTTTTATGATTTTTCATTTTTTTTATATGCCTTAATTTTGATGAAAATGGGGGTTTAAAGGTTATATTTAGGTATACCTATTATAATATGCATGAAATATGTTTGATAAAGTGTAATTTTATTAGAAAATTAAATTGAGAATCTTGAGATGGTTTTTAACATTATTTTATGATTCATAGTTTCTTGGAATGTGGAATTGAGTTTTGGGTTTGGGCCTCGGTGCCTTTTTATGGTTTAGTGATTGTGTATGGATCCTTGGGTTAGGTTGTAATGAGAATTGTGATTCTTCAATTTGAAACATGGATGTATTTATGATTTTCTATATATTTTTTGTTGGTTGTGTGAATATCCATATGTTCAAGGGTGCTCATATGGATATGAACAAGAGAATATATATGGTATTCCATAAAAATGTCCAACTAGAACCTAGTTCTCAAAACACGTTCTTTCTGAATTCCTTCATATCTTTCACCCCACCTTCCAAATGGTTTCTCAAAAAATCAAAATGATATGTACATGGATTCATGGTTATTTAATACCTTTAAATGAATATTTGAAATAAGTTACCAATACCTTGGATTTTTTTTTACCTTGAAACATTATTGGTAACCCCATGGAATTAACTACTCGTTTGGTATCATCTAAGTATGAGTTACATTATAACATTTATTTCAAAATGTTTGGAGAAGAAATTTATTTTCATTAGAAATGGTTATGAATTTCTAAATGTTAAGTTATATTTGGTAAAATGTGTTTTTTTGGAATTTTTTAAATTATTATGATGTTTATTCCCTGTTGGTACTTTTAAAGGACCTTGGTGAGATTTGAACGCCTATTTTTATCCATATAGTGAGAGGGACTTCATATTTTTTGTGTCAGGATAATGAAAGGGATTTATAGTGGAATCTATAGGTTCTAGAGGCAAGTTATCACCTCTTCTATTTTATTTATATTAATATAATGGGAATTCAGGGTGTTATCTAGAGGGTCTAGTGACCGTTACATTCAATTCCTGATTATATCGATTGGACCCCCTTCGATAGTGGATTTTTTAGGTGGGACCTGACACTGGAGAGGCTAGTTTATTGTAGCATGGTCAGTTATTGACTATGGAGTTTCAACATACACCTATTGTTGGGTCCTCACTTAGTATATCTAATGATTTAATCTAGTGATTTTTTTGGAAATTTTGATGATTATATTTCTATGTGATCCTAATTTTTTTACACCACCTTAGTCATCTATTTATTTAGTGTCTCTTTATTTTATATTTTACATAGCGATTGTTTTTTTTCTTTTGGGATATTCTTTACTTATATTTTTTATTTTGTATTTTAATTATTTTATTTATAATTTTATATTTGATTCTTACCAGGAATTGGATTTTTAAATTGGTTTTGATTGAAATAGAAAAGGTGTGTTTGGATCTTTATATAATAAAAGCGTTATTTTCTTATATATATGTCAAACTAGTGCATACAGACTATTTTTTGGAAAGGAAATGTGTGGATTCTATAGTGCTTACAAATTGGGCTATCTTATTCACACTCCCTAAGTATTCTTCTCAACATCCGTAGACTTGAGCTATTTTTCATGTTCAATGTTGGTTATTATTTTCCGGCAGAGCAGACTGGTCTTATGGATGGTGGTGACTAAGAGGTCACATAGAGATGGTTTTAGTTCTAATTCGTTATCAGTTACATTTTTGGTTTCTTAATTCTTTATTATGTGGTTTTATGCAGATATGATTATGTATTTATTGATGTTCAGTTATAATTATAATAATCATCATTCTCAAATTTTTCTTCTTTTTATAACACATTATATTTGGAAAAATCATTCCTTTTATATTATATTTGATGTTTGGAACTAGTATTTAGCCTGGGAGGATCTTGAACACCTCTCATGGCTCAACATGGGACATCATGGTTGATAATATCTATGTTGATGGAGGTTAGTTCATGATAGGAAAGGGGTGAATATGGTCATTGGTTTCTTCGGAAGTATTTTCAGGTTATAGTTATGTAAACGAGTATACTTTAAGAATATTTTATTACTATTGTTAGAGTAATTGAGGTTCTACCAGACTATATAAAAATACTATACTAAGGTTGATTAGTGAGTTTAGTACCAAATAAATAGTTCATGATGGAGTGTTACAGTACTAGGATGAGTTATTTAAGAGTTATATTTTGTCAAATCCATGTGGGAGGAGAGAGTGATATGGAAATGGGATGATGGAATATAATAATTTTTATCAATATTATTGTGATACAACAAATAAAATTAAAGGCATTTTATTCTTATTTAGTGAATTTTGGTATATTACTGGACTTTGGAAATATGTCATAATGGGGTTTTGAATAGAGGTGTTGATTTCCTAAGAGTTTTTCTCGGAGAGTAGTATATTTAGCCTAGGATGAATGATCCATACTGAGTGTATTGGATTACGTGATAGAAATTGTTGACTCATGTTATAAAAAATTACCTCAAGGTTCTCTCATTGTATGTTATGAGTGTTTTTGTGTTTTTTGAAAAAGTCAGATGACTGAAAGTGAGAGTGGCTGGTATTTATTGAAGTAGAGGGTTAAGGTGGCGTTGTCTCCTAGTGTTTTCCAAATTTGTGGGCCTCAAAATTTGGAGTTTGGATTAAAAAAAGGATGATTTACATATAACAGAATGCAGTACAAGGATCACGAAGCCCAGTTAACAAAATGCATATGGGGGTACGTGGAATTTCTAAGGGAGTTAGGGGAGGAAGGGAACTGTGAAGCATGAGAAGGATACCACATACGAGAATGATTCAATGAGAACACGATGTTCTCAGTGAAAGAATGAGGTACATGGTTGGCTTGTGGTATGTGGAATGGCTTGTATTTTGCAGAAACAATGCAATGATTTGAGATTCTAGGAATGGTTTTGTTCTCGATAATGTGACGGTGATTTGGGGTTCCATGAAGGAAGAAAGGAAGTTTCCATACCTCATAGGAAGGAACAATTCGCGGGAGAAGGGATATGCGGTGATGGTTGTACAACATTGAATATTTAAGTAATTTCAGATTAGAATATATTTAGGATATATTTTCCTATATTAGGAGTGATAATACTATCGTTGAGATTATGAAATTCAGTTAGAGAAAATCAACACTCTAGGAATTCGGATTTGTCTGAAAGTGGTTTGCGAAGAAGAATTCTCTAGAGGGTGAAGTGGTTCTTGCAAAAGAAATTATGTCGATGGTTATTGTGAGAAATTGTAGCTTTAAATTAATTTGGTACATGGAGGAGGAATATGAGGATCATTTAATATGAAAACATGATATGTGGAGAAGAGTTAGTCCATAGAAGAAGAGGTAGTCCACGAAAGAGGGATGGTTTGCAGAAGCAAAGACAGTCTGTGACGCAGAGGTGGTATGAAAAAGCCTAGGAGAAGTTTTTTGTGATGGAGGAAGTATTTTAAAGTTGAAATATAGTATCATACTGACTACTAAATATTCGGGGAAGCGAGGTAGAATGTGGAGGAAGATAGGTTGTTTACAGATGACTCACATATCCTTTTAGAACTCAAAAACTGTTCGCCAAAGCAATTCCTGCTAACAAAATAGTACGCATAAAAGTGGAATTCAGATATGGGTGAAAAATGAATGAAAATGAAGAATCTATATATAATTTAGGATGTGTGATTTTTTAAAAATTAAGAGACCTATAATCCTATAAACTATGAGAGGATCCCTTCCAAGATAAGTGAGTTTAGGAGGAGGAAAAAATGATCCTTCCCACCACCAGTGTGCGAGAGGGAGATACATAGGGGTGACCCATGGTAATTTACTGAAAATACCCTAAAATCGGTAAAGGAAATGATCCTATTCATATAAGATCTATCCCAAACCTTTTAATTGGCATTTAGATTTAATAGATTTGGCTCATAGGCATATCAACGTTGTATGCTCCTTGGATGTCACCTAGTGAGGGTGAACCAAGAAAAAGGAACCGTGTATTATACATGATATAATTTCTATTAATATATTTATATGTGAGAAAGAGAGATGTTTGTTTTATTTATCAACAAAATAAGTTCCAAAGGGGAATTAATTTTAATCTGTCATACTGTGATTCTCCCCCCTCATAGGGTATTTTACCTAGTAGACCTAACAATTTGTATCATAGTAAAGGGTTAAATTTTTTTGGTTCCATAACAGCAGAGAAATTGAGGTGGTTAATCACAAATTTTTTCTGGTATTTGATGGAAATAATTTTCATCTCTGGAAGAATATGATGCATCACTACTTCTGATCAATGGGAATAGATGTGTTTATAGAAGCAATGGATTGTATTAATTGGTGTTCTATCAGTAGCTGTGCGAAGAGAGTTGGAAGATGATGTTAAAGGGATTAATGCTTCAGGGGTACCCCTATCTAATTCAATATATAAAAAGGTGATGTCCTATAAAACATCACAATCCATGTGATAAAATCTTTTGAACATTGATGAGGGTGACTCAAATGTCATAAAAGTGAACTTTTAGGTTCTATAGAACATATATGTGTATCATAGTATGCACCCTAATGAGTCGGTTGATACATCTTTTGATTGGGTTAATGTTTCCATTGAAGACATTAATGACCCTGTCGAAATCATTTAACATATAAACATTTTCAAGAATATCATGAGAAAACTTCCCCCTCATTTTAATCCACTGGTTTCTGTTTTGGAAGAAAAAAATCATAAGTATTTGACAATTGATAACTTATATAGTAATATCATTTCATATGAAATTAGAAATGATGATAATGATGCAGTGGAAAAGGGGAATTACAAAGAAGTGGAATTCAAGCCAATGAAGAATCTATCTATTGAATCTAGTCTAGAGGAAGAAAATTTGGATAATGTCATGTCCTTTCTCTCTTAAAATATGTAAATAGGAAAATCAATGTTTAAAGATAAACATCAATTTTCATGATTTTGATAATGATATATTGGTAATCTTTTAGTAAATTTTCTTAATAATTTTGATTATGACAATGAAGAAAATGATGAAATTACCAAAAATAGGTATTCATAAAATGTGAAAGGTAAGATAAGTGTAAAGAAAATGATCTTTAAAATGAAGAATATGCATGTAAAAGAATATGAATGTCCCCAAGAATTTTAGGAAGAAGAGTTGGAGGACTGAAATGATCATGAATTAGTTTCATTTGTGGTGGTTACCAGAAATTCCATAACAATAGAAGAAATTGACAATGAAGAAGGAGAATTTGAAGGAATAGTTTACCATCAAGATGAATTAGAATCTATTCTTGAATAGATAGATGTTTGGAGATCCAAAATAAACAAGGCTAACAATTTGGTCCATGATTTCCAACACTATTTGCAGAAGTATGAAGAAGAGAAGTTTGAGCTGAATGAAGAGTTTGAAAAGCTAATTTCCTCAATGCTAGAGAGATCAGAATTTTTTTTGAGTAGAAACTCAAGATTTTAGATGGAACATGCACAAAATTTTTATTCCATATAAATTTGATATAAAAGTGAACATGACCAACACATTATATCATAGAGAGATCAATTTTCTAGGTCATCATTTGATTATTACTATTTCAGGTGCTGAAGATTTGGACACATGGAAAAATTGTTTTCATCAAC
The DNA here is from genome assembly GCA_963277665.1 of Viscum album. Lineage (NCBI taxonomy): Eukaryota > Viridiplantae > Streptophyta > Magnoliopsida > Santalales > Viscaceae > Viscum > Viscum album. The sequence continues at coordinate 1,297,100,599 of OY728152.1, forward strand.
AATACAAAGGAATGTAATGAAGTAGAAATAGGTTGGTTATAAGAATAAAAAAATGTATCATCAAATGAGATGAAAATGAAAAATCTATTTTTTATCTCTACAATATGAAGTTGGTCTGTTGTATTCTAAGTAATTTTATGATTTTAAATCCATGAAGTTTATGAAATTAGAAACATGGATAAAAATGAAAACATCTGATTAGGCATATGTTGTAGAAATTTCATTCAAGGGATCAGATGACACTGGGATATGGATCATATATAGTGGAGGAACCTTCCTTATGATAGGAAACAAGGATCTGGTGATGGTAATCATGTATAATAAATAAGGTATTATTATATTTGGAAATGATGAAGGGTTGAAAATTATTTTCTATGGGAATGAAATGTTTGGGGGAAAAGACATCAGGCATGCATATTTTTTGGTTGTTAAAGTTGTTAGTCACAACATATTATGTGTGATAAATTGTGTGAAATAGGACATACATTGATCATTTCCAATAAATAATCTATTATAAAGGCTAATGATTGTGTTGTTGTATTTCATGGAAAGAATACAAAAGGGAATATCTACCTCACGAGTGGAGAGGAAGATATGTGCTTTCTATCAAAGGAAGAATAGAATAAGATGTGGAAAAAAATATTGGCCACATGAGCCAAATGACCTTGGAAGATCTGTTGAAATATGATGCTTCTCGAGATCTCCCTAAATTATCATGTGATCATACACATAAATGCAATTCCTTCAAACAGGGGAAGATCATTTGAAAGACATATATAGAAAAAGAGAAATGGTGAACAATATTTCTTGAGTTGGATCATATTGATTTGTGTGGAACAATTTCACAGAGATATCTTGATGAAAGAAGATAATATGTTCTCTTAATTGAATATTATTTAATAATTTCATGGGTATCAATAATTACACATAAGGTTTAGGTGTATATTTTCATTATAAGATATCGATGGGAAGATGAAAATTGTCTATGTCCGAAAATCCTAAAGAGCCAAACAGATAATGGAACTGAGTTGACAAATATCCAAGTGGAGTACTGTCATAAGAAACATGGGATAAGGATTCATGTTTCAGCGGTAAGCACTCCACAGTAGAATGAAATAGTTGAGAGAAGAAATCAAATTGTGAATAACATATTCAGAATAATGCTAATTGAGAAATACCTTCTAGAGAAATTTTCTAAAGGAGCATTCATTACGGAGTCTAAATTTATAAAAGAGCATTATTATATCTAAAATAAGAAAAGACTCTATATGATATATAGTATGGAAGGAATCCATCATTTACATACTTTAGAATCATCATAAGTATGTTTTTTTACTCTCAATAAGAAGAAACACAAGACGTTTCAATCCCATGGAGATGAAGGGATATTTATTGGCTACACAAAGAAAATAAAAGAATATAAATGCTTCAATAAGATGATAAGAAATATTCTTTAAATCCATGATGTAACTATAGTGGATAATGTAAAGAATCTTTACCAAATACTTCATCATTATCAAGAGGATAGTAATGAGAAAACAAGATGACTAGGGGATGATCTAGTCTAAAATGATGATTCCGAAGAATATTTAGATGATTAAAAGGATGAGAACAATTTATTGTATTCAAAAAAATTGAAGAGGAGAGATGAAATTGATAGAAAGACCGTAACTGGTGATCATAAATATCTAGTGAAGACAACAAGGTTTAAGAGTCTACAAGTAGAATCATACATATCATATGTAGAACCTAACTGATTTGATGATGTGGCTGGTAATGAGAATTCGGTTATAGCTATGAATTAAGGGCTTGAATAAATTTAGAAGAATCAGAAAAGGGAAATTATTTTGAGTCCAACAGACAAGAATGTAGTCAGGGAAAAATGTGAAATTCATAAATAGGTTAACGAGCATGGCACAATGATCTGAAAGAATGAACAACTAGTGTGAAAGGGTCATCCCATATAGAATGAATCGTTTTTTGTGGGACATTTTGACATGTCATAAGGATGGAGAAAATCAGGTTATTCATAGCCATAACAGTGCAATGAAATTCCAGTTATTCTAGATGGATGTTCTATATGCATTTATAAATAGAGTATTGGAAGAATATGTTTACATTGAGTATCCATATTTTTTTCTCATTCATGAAGATGAGAAAAAAAATTCAGAAAAAGAAGGATTTATATGGTTTGAAGAAAGCACCAAGAACATGGTATTCAGGACTAGATCAGTTTTTGAAGAAGTTTGGTTTTTAGTGTGGTAGAGTTGATTACAATCTATATGTCATCCATGAAAGTAATCAAAGAATTATGGTGCTAGTATATGTCAATGAAATAATCTTTAGAGGATGATATAGAGAAAAATGTATAATGCTTTTTAAATTACTGAAAAGATAGTCTGAATTTTCAATTATTGGTGAACTGATGTTTTTCCTCAGTTTACAGGTAACACAAGGAATTAATGGAACATCAATTTCTCAATCTAAATATTCTGAGGATGTTTCTAGAAGGTTTTTAATGCATAATTCCAAGGAGATGAAGACTAAATTGGCTACTCAGATGAAACTATCTCTGGATGATGACGACAAAACGATCAATGTCAAGAAATATTGGACGATCCTTGAATGTCTATTGTAATTAACTACCAAAAAACCATATATTTTTTTACCATATGCCAATAATCACAGTATCAATGTAATCCCAAAATAATCCACATGATTTCAATGTAAATGATACCTCAGTAGATCAGGGGAACTATGGATTTTAGTTTGGTGTACAATAAAAAATTTCAACAAAATCTATTGGGATATACAGATATAGAGTGGACTTGATAAAAAAATGATAGTAAATTAATGTCAGGAGGTTCTTTTTATCTTGGGTTTATTGTGTATTTATTTTCTAATCAATAAACCTGATTTCATTTCATTGAGAACTGAAGAATTTGAGTATATTGTGAACACTCAAGCATGAAGATAGTTATTTTGGATGAAACAACAGCTTGAGGACATTGGAGTTTAGGTGAAGTCTTCCATCAGGATTCATTGCGATAATTTATGTTCTATAAATCTTAAAAAAAATCCAATCCATCACTCAAGGACAACTTAAATTGAAATAAAATATCATTTTATCAAAGATAAGGTTGGGAAAGGGCTTGTGAAGTTGGATTATGTTCTTAAAAATAACAATTTGTAGATATTATGAAAATGTCCTTGCCCAAAGAAGCATTTTAGAGACATTTACTGGCCCTAAGAGTTATGTCAACTGTCCGCACATTGGAAGGTGTGGATGCGGGAACCCCCTCATTTTGAGGTACGGTTTGATTTAATTAGTGTAATGATATGTGTTCTTTACCATTTCTTAGACAAAAATGATGTTCCCTTTGGGTTTGTTTACAAAGTTGGATAATGTGTGACTATTCAAATGAAGAAAATGTATTGTTTAAGACATGGGGAGAAGGTGTTAGCTGGAGTTGTGAGATATGGGGAGTTGAAGCTGAGATGAGCAGAAATTGTTTAGAGGATCAGTGTAGTAGGGGGGTATAAAATATGACGATTCTAGATGTGATCAATCAAAGGATATATATCACAACATCCGTGGTTCATGATGAAATTAGGAGAGTGGTGTTTGAATGGAATGGAGTGAATCATTGATGAAATATTCATTATCATAACTTCAAGAAGAGAATGTTGGCATAATTTTGAAGAAGATTTAATGAGATATCAAATTGTGAAAGTGTTATCTGAAAACCAAAAGGGGGAGATTGTGAGAAAAAATCCCTCAAGGTTCCAACTGAATATTTTTTTGGGTATGTTTGGGTTTTTTGATGATGTTGGATGACCACAAATGATCATTTTTGGTGTTTTTCCAAGTAGGTGTTTAAGGTGGTATAATTTCCTAGTGTTTTTAAAATTTTTGGGCCTCAAAATCCGGATTCTGGTTTTTGGAAATTGATGATTTCTACATAGGGGAAAGTAGTATATAGAACAAGAATCATGGTTTGTGGAATGCATATGGTGGTACGTGGAACGTCGAATGGAGTCATAGATGGTAGGGAACTTCAAAGCGTGAGAAAGATACCACATTCGATAATGGTTCAAAGAGCGAAGGAGGTTTGTGGGGAATGTATTCAGTACATAGAAGGCTTGGGGTATGAGAAATGGATTGTTGTTTTTGAAAAGAAAGTGATGATTTGAGAACCCTAGAAGGGAATAATATGCGAAAAAATGATGGTGATTTGGGCCACCATGAAGGAAGAAATGTTGTATGCGGGCTGCTTAGAAAGGAACCATTAATAGGAGAAGCAGTGCATGGGGAAGGCTCTACCACATTGAAGAATCAGGTAATGTCAGATTATTTGATTTTATAGATATCTTTTCCTCTATAAGGATCCCTAATCCCATTTCTGAGATCAGTGAATTACATTAGAGAAAATAATATTCCATGAGAATTAATTTATGTTTGAAAGTTTTTTGGGAAGATGAATTCTTCAAATGGTGATGTGGTTCATGTAGAAGTAATTCTGGAAAATCATTTCATGGTAAATTGTGGCTTATAGTGAAAATAGTATGCATAGGTGTAAGAGGAGCTACATGGAAGATGAAAACTCGATGTGCAGAGAAGTGTCGGTCCACATAAGAAGAGTTCGTCAATTAATGTGGGATGGTTCACGGAAGCAGAGACAGTCTGTGATTCAAAGGCGATACATGAAAGAAGAGGAGAATTGGTCCATGAAGGATGAAGTATGAGGAATAGGAAATACATGTAGCTTACCTGCTTTTCAGTACCTAGGGAAGAAAGGTGGTATGCAGAAGAAGCTATGTGGTTCACAGAAGATATAAAACAACATCAAAGTCTTGAAAACAGTTTATGAAATAAATTTCTACTAACCTAACTGTATTCTGAAAAGTAAAATTCATCTATTACTGAAAAAAAACAGATCATCTATCTATAATTGAGGATTCTGGATTTCATGAAAATGAAGAGACATACTTTTCTATAAAATATGTAAAGACCTATAAATTCCATGTAATACTTTTTAGTTAAATGGGAATTTTACGAGTCCGCGAAAATTGACGGTGTGTGATTCTGAGGCCCGATGTTCCTGCAATGAATTTCTAAACTCTTTTTTCGGGTACATTCAGTAAATGTGCTAGTGGATTTTTGTAACCTTTGAATTGGTGATAATAATTGAAATCTGAGGACACTATTGAACTCACATCACCGATATTCACTTAAGGATACCGTTACCTCGACTGCAGTAGGTTGAGGGTGGAAGTTATTTTTTCACTTTTTTGTGGAAGAATAGAAAAATACAAATATTTAATATTTTATTTTTCTTGTAACCTCATTTTGATTTATGGATGGGGGACCACTATAGCTTCAATCATCACAATTTAAATTCAATGGTGGGGACCACCTGAACCCTTAATTAATGTGGGGGAACACCCTTTGAATTATACAGTTAATTGTTCCAATTCTACAATTAATTAATTGAGCCATTTATTGATTGTGCCAGCTTAAATTAATTATAGAAACTTATTTTTAATTTAAGTTGACATTTCACATTTTTGATTTGTGGTGGAATCATTGGAAAAGGTTGTTCTTGGAGGAGAATTTTGAGAAAGAACAACTCTCACCACGGAAGAAACTAAGAATTGAGGATCATCAAACAAGTGACATCATTGGAGGAGGCTTGCATCCGGATCGACAAACGCCAATCCGTCTTCAACCGCAGAATCTCTCCAATAGAACCTTCGAGGTAGAGGTTTATTGTTTTTTTTAAATACCCCATTACCCGTTATTGAAATTCTTCATGATTTATTTATGAATTAAGTTGGTTGCTACTTTTATAACATGGATGGTGCGAGCCAAACAAACATGGCCCGACCTCTCCACAACATAAGTGGTTTCGATGCGATCTACATGATGGAGGTGGATGGAAACATGTACTGCCGTTTGGAACCAGTTGGACTCAAGAGAGGCAGCCAACACTCTGGTCAGCAATGATGAAGGCGGCCGTATGTTCGTGCTACCGAAGAAGAGCCGCGGCCCGTCGTCCATGGCAGAGCAAGGGCGGCGGACGACCGCACGAAGTGGCGACGACACACGTTCGCACTGCCCGGTGGAGAAGAGCCACGACTTTGTGCCATGGCGGAGAGTAGAGGAATGACCGGCTCGATAGCGGCCACAGGTGAAGGAGCATGCCTGTCATTTTCAGATAGTTTTAGACACACTCAGTGAGCACCAACTTTATAATAAGCTCTCAAAGTGCCAGTTCTGGATCTGGGTGGTTCTCTTTATGGGGCATGTCTTCTCGGAGGCTGGAGTTGCGGTGGATCCAACGAAAATTTAGGCGGTACATACTTGGGAGACACCCATGAGTGTGATAGACTTAAAAAGTTTCTTGGGTAAGGGCGGATACTTCCAGAGGTTTGTGACAGGTTTCTCCAGAGTTGCATCACCTTTATCGGTGTTGATAAAGAAGGGGAAACCCTTCTTTTGGTCAGAGATATGTTAGTAGAGTTTTTAGGCGCTGAGGTAGAGGCTGACTAGTGCCCCCATTTTGAGGCTTCAAGAGGAGTGAATTGGGTACATAGTCAACTGCGACGCATCAGGGATCATACTCAGATGTGTCCTGATGTAGGAGAGATCAGTGATCATGTATGGTTCTCGACATCTGAGACAAAATGAGTTGAACTACACTACCCATGACCTGAAATTAGTAGTAGCGTTCTTCTCCTTGAAGATGTGGCAACATTACTTAATGGGTGAATGCTTTATAGTATACTCTAATCATAGGATTCTGAGGTATATCTTCTCTAAGAAGAACCTGGACCTGAGGCAGAGGCATTGGCTTGAGTTCCTCCAGGACTATGACTTCGAGATAGTCTGTACTCAAGGGAAGGGGATTATTGTAGCAGATGCACTCAACAGGAGATCTGATATACAACTGTTAGGTGAGGTGACGGATCATCTAGCCGCTTTACAGATATCCTTTGTGGAATGGGATGGAGAAGTTTTTCTTCAGTATAATACAGTCACTACACACACGTTTTCAGCGATTCAGGGAAGTGTAGTGTGGGGACACTGACTGTGAGGCTTTATGTGCTCAGATATCTATAGGATAGGAACCTTATAGATTTTCAGAAGGTGGGGAGCACATATTCCTTTTTAGAGGTTGTACCATGGTACCAGTGTCACTACAGGAGGATGTTTTGAGGGAGTTCCATACATCTCTTCTAGTGTTATATCAAGGAGTGGTGAAGATGTACCCGGATCTCCGAAGATAGTACTGGTGGCTGGGAATGAAGAAAGAAATAGCAGAGTTTGTCTCTCGGTGCCTCACTTGGTAGCAAGTGAAGGCAGAGAATCATGTACCAGTAGGCATAGTTCAGCCTTTAGAGGTCCCAGAGTGGAAGTGGGATGGGATATCCATGGACATTCTGACATGACTTCCACGTACATCCAGGGGTCATGATTCTATCTGGGTGATCGTCGATCAACTCACTAAGTCGGCCCACATCCTTCTGATCAGAGAGTGGGGTTCAGTAGAGATATTGAGATGCCTCTATGTGCATGATATTGTGCGGATTCATGGAGTAAACTCGACGATTGTCTCTGATTTTTATGTGCGTTTCACATCTAGGCTATGGAAGGGGTTCCAGGAGGCTTTTGGGATGCAGCTCCATTTGAGCACCGCCTTCCATCCTCAGATGGATGACCAGAGTGAGCGGACCGTTCAGACCCTCAATGACATGCTATGTGCTTTCATCCTCAACTTCGGTCGGAGCTAGGAGGATCAATTTCCATTAGTGGAGTTCACATACAAAAACATATAACACTCCACCATTGGGATGACACCTTCCGAGGCTTTGTATGACTAACATTCCGATCACATTTGTGTTGGACTGACCTAGGTGATTCAGCACTCATGGAACCATATATGGTATGGGATACCACTAAGAAGGTGCAGATCATCCAGGAGCAGATGAAGACTACACAGATCATGCATAAGTCTTATGCCGACAGGAGATGGAGAACTCTGGAGTTCGAGGATGGTGATCACTTCTTTCTATGGGTCTCAAAGTGATGAGGTTTGGGGAGATTTGGCAGGGGAAAAAAGTTATCTCTTTGGTTCATCGGACCCTTTTAGGTCCTCAACAGAGTTGGAGAGGTGACTTACCACTTAGATCTTCACCCTAAATTGCGCCGGGTGCACGATGTCTTCCACATATCCCAGCTAATGAGATATGTGCACAACCTTTCTAACATAATCAACCATGATGAGCTGTATATCGATGAGGGGGAAATGTTTGCAAAGGTTCTAGTATAGATTGATGATTGAAAAGATCAGGTCCTTTATGGGAGGTTGATACCTTTGGCGCATGTACGTTGGTAGCACGAGAACCACCAGGAGATCACATGGGAGCAGGAGGCACATATTCGTGCTCAGTACCCCCACTTTTCCCTTAGTTTGAGTTTTGGATTTCAGGGATGAAAATCACTGAGGTAGGGAGGATGTAAAGAACCAGAAATTACATGTAATTTTTTTAATTAAATGTGAATTTTATGAGTCCATCAAAATTGATGGTGCATGATTCTGAGCACCGGTGTGCCTGAAATGAATTTCGGAACTTTTTTTTTGGGCACATTCAGTATACGTGATAGCATGTTTTTGTATCTTTTGAACCATTGATCGGATTTGAAATCTGAGGACACCGTTTAACTCACAGTGCCGATATTCTCTTAAGTATACCTTCACCCCGACCATAATAGGTCGAGGGTGGAAGTTAGTTTGTCACATATTCGTGGAATAATAGAAAAATAAAAATATATAACATTTTAATTTTTATTGTAACCTCCTCTTGGTTTATGGAGGTGGGGACCACAAGGGATTTTATCCTCCCAATTTGAATTCAATGGTGGTGACCACTCGAACACTTCATTAAAGTGGTGGGAGCCCCTAAAAATTACCCAATTAATTGTGCCAACTCTCCAATTAATTAATTGAGACATTTATTTATTATGACAACATAAATTAATTATAGATACCTATTTTTAATTTAAGTTTGCATTTCACCTTTTTGGTTTTGGGGGGGATACGTTGGAAAAGGGTGTTCTTGGAGGAGACTCTTGAGGTAGAACAATTATCACCAAGGAGGAACCAAATAACAGAGGATATTCAAACAAGCATCGTCATTGGAGGAGCCTTGCTTCGAGATCAAACAATGTCAATCCTTCTTCAAATGCGGAAGATCTCCAATGGAACATTTGAGGTAGGGTTTATTGTTCTTTTAAATACCCCCATTTCCTGTTCTTGACATTATTCATGATTCAAGTATGAATTAAACCTCCTGCTACAATTATAACATGGAGGGTGCGGGAAAAACAAACATGGACTGACCTCTCCGCATCCTATGTGTTTTTGATGCGATATCTGTGATGGAGGAGGATGACAACCATGCTGGCGTATGGCACCGGTGGGACTCTGGAGCGACAGCCGGCACTCCTGCTTGCCGCGATGTAGGAGGCGGTGTTTCCGTGCTACTGGATAAGTTCCGTGACACATCGGATGCGGCCGGTGGCGGACGAACGTGCGATGGGGCAGCGGCACGGATCCGCCCCACCCGAAGGAGAAGAGCTGCAGTAGCTAGGCGAGGCGCGGCGGGCTCGACGCCGGCCACCAATGCACACATGGCACATGCGCAAGATATGCGGGGGAGGACAGCTAGAAGACCGGCCATCAAGGAGCCAAGTGGATGCCGCACCACGGGTTGCCGCACCACGGGCCACCGCACAGTGGGCCGAGTCAGGCCAGACCGATACCAACTTTAACCCTTTTCTCTTTTCATCCAAATCTATAGGTACAGTCATCCGATTGACGAACCATCTATGGCGTTAGAACCTTGGACAGAGATGGTCCTTTTTCTATACCCCACTTGGGTTTTGGATAATGTTGAGGGTATGGATGGTTTGGATTGAACATGAATCCAACCGGGACTTCGGGACTAAAAGGCTAATAACTTACAGACCAGACGTCCAATTGGCGCACCATCTGTTGCATTGAGACCCCTATTACATGGAGGTCCTTTTGTATACTTCTTAGTGGGACTTCATGGAAGTTGGAGTATCGTCCCGTGGCTTGAGGAGTAGACCCTATCGGAATCAAGCGAGCTTAGTGCGGGAACCCAGTAGGTGGCTATAACGTGAAAAAAGATTATCGATCCTATGTGGGTCAGCATCTATCAATCCTAAGTGGGCCAGTATCCATCGATCCTATATGGGTCAGCACCTATCGGATATTGTGTTGGTTAGCGCTCAATGATCTTATGTGGGTCAGCGCATACTGATCCTACATGGGTCAGATCCTGTGTGGGTCAACATGGGTTATTACCTATCGATCCTGTGTGGGTCAATTGCAGGGCTACATAATAGAATAAGATGATTTAGCTTATGAATAATCATCTAAATTCTCATACTTAAGTTATACCTATTGTGAGTTGAGTCTTTACCTTTTTTGGTAATCTTCTGTGTGGCATACCTTTGTGATACTTAACTTCATGTATATTCCTTTTCGGTATCCTTCTGTGTGGCGTACCTTTGTGGTACTTACCTTCGTGGTGATACCTATCTGGTATTATTTTGTGTGGCGTTAACTTTGTGGTATCCTTCTGTGTGGTACACCTTTTTGGTACTTATGTTCTTGGTGATACATATGTGGTAATATTTTATGTGGCATTACTTTTGTGGTACTTACCTTTGTGGGGTTACCTTAGAGGTATTCCTTCGATTGTGGAACAGTTGAGCTTTGGACTTTTTAGATGGACCTTGTGTTTCCTCATGAATGATATGGGTTTACATGATAACTTAGGTATATGTATGGGAATATACCTATGTAGGGTTCAGAGTTGTTTTCATGCTTTGTGGTTTATCCTTTGTGAATTTTGATAGACCATCGAGGGTCTCGGGGTCCCTACTGAGTATCGTTAAACTCACCCCTGCACGGGATATTCCCACACCTTTTTGTGTTTGGTGTAGATGACGGACCGTGATGATAGAGAAATAGGGTACCAGGACTGGATGTATCTTGGAGGTGAAGGTTAGATGAGGCGTACCACCGAGACAAACGTTTGAGAGATTTACCTACCCTATAGGTAGGATCCTTGGAGGGTGTTCACATGAGATATTTCAGTTTACATGTACTTTCTAGTTTTCATGAACTTTCTAGTTAGACATGTATTCTGTCCCCTTTTACTTACTGTACACACTTCCTTTTACTACATAGTTTACTTGTATTGGTATCTTTATGTGTGCTTTGTTTTGTGTGATTATAAGATATAAAGGAAATTCCTTCCCGGTATTAGGTAATACTTCATTTGGTGTTAGTCGCCATCCTATGGACTATGGAAGGTTGTCTTGGGGTAGTCACGACACAAGCCCTGGGGGACGGGTCATGACAGGTTAGTATCAGAGGATTCGGTTATAATGTAGAACATTAGACTTTTATCTTTTTAACAGAAATAGTGTCACGTGTAGTGAGTTTATTTATCAGTTTAGGTAATCTAGTGTTGGTGTGGCGGCTGACGTATCCATACACCAGGACCCAGACATCTGATTTCTGACTCATTACACAAATAAAATGTCTGTGTGTGTGTTTTGAAAAGTTTTCTTTGTTAACTCTTTGAATCATCTCACCAGGTATATCATATTTAAAATAGTGCTCCAGTTTCTTTTCAGTATACCTCTATGAAGATAGCTAGCTAGGGTTCTATGTATAGTACACGATGATAGAACACTGAGTGACGAGGCCTCGGTGTAGGGCGCTCGTCTAGTAGAGGCACCAGTGGAGGCACCAGTGGTACAATTACCCATTAGAACACTGATGGAACCAGCCTCAAAAGTAGAGGGTGCATGCCACTTGATCACCTTGCACGAGTTCCCGCACCAGAGGCCACCAAGATTCCGGGGCGAGACAGATCCACATGTGGCTGAGGATTGGCTGGGGGCCATGGTGAGAGTATTCCGAATGGTAGGGACACTTTCTGATCTAATGGTGATCCTGGATTCCAGTCTTCTACAGGAATTGGTAGGTTGATGGTGGAGGTTTATGCTCCAGGTTCACGATGAGGTGACAGTTCTCTGGGCAGACTTTGAGAGCCTGTTTCAGGCAGAATTTTTCCCAGCAACCCTTCACGTAGTGCGCAGACAAGAGCTGCTTCATCTGCAACAGGGCAGCCTGTCTATGGCTCAGTACTTAGCAAGGTTCACTGACCTCTCATGATACTCCACAGATATGGTTCAGGAACCATTATTCAGGGCCCATACCTTCGATCAGGGACTCAGGCGGGAGACAAGGGCTTCCATGATTTCTCCCAGCATCCCGATGCAGGCGGGGGTGTTAGAGCGAGCCATCTTAGTGAAGAGTTTTCTTACTGAGTGGCCACCTACAGCGAGATCCACCACTGGGTATCACATAGCGGAGTCTTCTGTAGTTGGATGTAGACAGATGTCACAGAGGTCCAAGATGACCAGAATGATAGGTGGAAAACTAGAGGATTCCCGGTCGGTTGTGCGGGGCACCCGAGACAAAGAAAGTAATACGAGGATCAGGTAGTGTCACACATGGGGAGGGAATGTTTAAATGGCTCGTGACTTCCAAAACCACCGTATGGATGATCAGACGATGGTCGAAGGACCGCCTAGGCAGAGACAGAGGTTCAACCACAGAGGTCCGCAGGGATCAGTCAGACGTGGCGGAGGAGCTGTCCATGCAACTGGTGGTGGTAGATAGTTCAAGATGTTACCGCCACCACCACTAGGTGGTCCACCCTGACCACAAGGAGTAGGTGGAAAGGGGTGAGCTCAGCTCCAGGAAGCTGAGGCCTATGACCGTGGCACTCTATAGATGATACGTGGTACGATCTGTGTCTACTCCACCTTAGCTACATCATGTATAGACGTAGGTACCAGTAATTCTTTTATTGTTACTACCATCATTCGGAGCTTGGAGATTCTGATAGAGCTGTTGGCTTGATCCTTACGACTAGAGACTCCTACGGGAGAGGATTTGATGATTAAAAACTGGTGATGACAGTGTGATCTTACATTAAGATCCGAGAGCATCATCTATGATTTCATAGTAGCGGCGTTGAGGTTTTATGACGTCATCTTGGTTATGAACTATTTATCTATAGTCAATGATCAGATTGACTTTATAAGGTGCAAAGTGCAGTTTGTCCGCTTGGATGGGACTAGTTTTACCTTCACCAGTGAGAATAGAGCCTTTTGAAATGCAGGATGGACTTACCCAGAGGAGGGTGCAGCCGATTACTCATTAGATGGCTAGCCTTTCCCTCAGAGCGGTTGATGTGGAGAGTCCGAGTTATCCTGTAGTGGTGGACCAGTACGCAAATGCCTTCCCTGATGATGTTTTGGGTCTACCTCCTCATAGAGAGGTGGAGTTTTACATCCACTTTTACACTAGGATGACACGGATATCTACACCAGTGTATCATATGGCTCCCATGGAGCATCGTGAGCTGGGGGTATAGCTAGAGGACTTGTAGGGGAATGGATTCATTCAACCTAGTGTTTCTCCTTGGGAAACCCCGATTTTGTTCACCATGAAGGCAGATTGGATCTTGAGACTTTGTGTTGACTATCGGTGCCTAAACCAGGTGACTACGAAGAACAAGTACACACTCCCAAGGATTGACAAAATCATTGATCAACTGAATGGAGCACGATGGGTCTCGAAGATAGATCTCAGATCAGGCTATCATCAGCTCAGAGTACGGGAAGAGGATATGAAGAAGACAACTATTAGATGTCGGTATGAACATTATGAGTTTTTTTCCATGCCTTTCGGCATTACATAATCTCCAGCAATGTTCATGGGACTCATGAACAGGACATTTCAACCATACATTGATTTCCTTTTAGTTTTCTTCATCGACGTCGCTCTAATCTACTCGGCTATTGAGGAGGAGCATGAAAATAATTTGTAAATAGTTCTGGACACACTCTGAGAGCACCAAATTTATAGTAAGCTCTCGAAGTGCTAGTTTTGGATCTGCGAGGTTCACTTTCTCGGGCATGTCATCTCGGAGGCTGGAGTTGTGGTGGATCCAATGAAAAATGAGGTGGTACATGCTTAGGAGGCACCCAGGAGTGTGGTAGAGGTACGATGTATCCTGGGTTTGGCTGGATACTACTGGAGGATTGTTCCAGATTTCTCCATAGTTGTAGTACCTTTATCAGCATTGATGAAGAAGGGTAAACCCTTTGTGTGGTCAGAGAGATGCCAATAGAGTTTTAAGGAGCTGAGGTAGAGGCTGACTAGTGCCCCCATCTTGAGACTTCTAGAGGAGGGCGTTGGGTACGCAACCAACTGCTATGCTTTAAGGACTGGACTCTGATGTGTCCCGATGTTGGAGAGAGCAGTTATTGTGGATGGTTCTTGACAACTAAGACAGAAGGAGTAGAACTATGCTACCCATGACCTGGATTTAGCAGCAGTGGTCATCACCTTGAAGATGTGGTGACATTACATGATGGACGAAGGTTTTACAGTCTACTATGATCACAAGAGTCTCAAGTGCATCTCCTCTCAGAATGACCTAGACCTGTGGCAGTGTCATTGGATTGAGTTCCTCTAGGACTATGACTTTGAGATAGTCTATACTCATAGGAATGGGAATGTTGTAGAAGATGCACCTAGCATGAGATCTGGTATTCAACTGCTAGGTGAGGCGACAGGGCAGTTGACCTCTTTCTAATTATCCTTTGTGGAACGAGATGGAGTAGTTTTTCTTCAGTCTCTTATAGTCACTCCCCCACTTTTTCAGTGAGTCAGGGAGGAACATCATGGGGAAACTGACTATGAGGCTCAACGAACTCATATATCCATAGTACAAGCACCTAATTGATTTTTCGAAGGTGGGGAGCACGTCATCCTTTTCAGAGGATGTACCATGGTACTAGTGTCGCTTCAGGAGGAAGATTTGAGGGAGTTTCACACATACCCTCTAGTGGTACATCCATTAGAGGTGAAGATGCACCAGGATATCCGACGACAATTCTAGTTGCTGGGAATGAAGATAGAAATAGTAGAGTTTGTCTCTCGGTGCCTCACTTGTTTGAATGTGAAGGCAGAGCATCAGGTACAAGTAGGCTTAGTTCAGCCTTTATAAGTCCCAGAGTGGATGTGGGATGAGATATCCACGTACTTCGTGAAAAAACATCCACATATATCTAGGGTACATGATTCTATCTGGGTGATCGTCGACCAACTCACCATGTCGGTCCACTTCCTACCGATCAAAGAGTAGAGTTTAGTATAGAGACTGGGACATGATTAGCCAATAAAAACAAATATTTTGATTAAATTTTAATGGTATTAAATGTTCATTTTTGATCTTATGGGCCTGAGTTAGTGTATTTTAATTATGAACATCCATTCTCATCATTTGTGCACATCATGCCTAATATGCACCAATTTAGGCCCAATGTTTAATCTCTTTTTAAAGAATGTAATTATCCATATTTTAATTTGATATTTTGGGAAATGGATATAAACATAAATATAAAGATTTTTCATTCAGGGATAAATGGAGGATTCATAAAGGATGGTGGGGATATTTTCCGATTAAAGGAAACAATTCTGGAGAAGGCAGATTGGATATCATCCCACTGATAGGAATGTGGGGCGCATAATACAGGCCCAATAAAACCCAAAATTCTTGGGAGGCTATAATCCATATAGAGGAACAAATAATTCTTCTAGAGCCAGTGATAATTCGTCCTAAATAGTGGTGATTAGGATGGCCCAAGTTGATAATTCAATTCTTGGCCAGATTCTGCGGCCGAGAAAAACAGCCCACTATTTATAACATATCTCGCTAAAGGTTTATTATTTTGGGCTGACATTTTACAGGATGTTAGGAAACATCTGGGGATTCATTTAAGTCTGCTATGGACCACTCACATTCTTCTTTCTATAAGGTCCTTTAGGTGCGCCTTTCCGGTGGATGCAAGGTGGCTGCAACTTCGGGGGCAAGAAGTCGAAAAGTCTCTCTACAATAATGTTCCACCCACCTCTTCCCTACACAATTAATCAAAGGCACATGGAATGTTGGGGGATCGGACAAGACTTAATGCTTTCCTATTTAAGGTAGTAGTGGTGGAGGATTTAGGGATCTTGGGTGCTTTGTTTCATTATAATGTTATGCTGTCCATTTGATGTTGTAATCGTTCTTCTTTCTCATGTAAGTTGATTGAATCACATTAGTTCTTAATAAAAGTTATTCATTTACTCTTTTTCTTTTATTTTTCTTATATCTTTGATACCTTCTTTTTAAGGTGTGAATTTATTCACACCAGCACTTGTGAATTTATTCACACAACGGTGGAGTGATCATTTTTGTTGTTGTTGTTTTTGCTTCTTCAATTCCGCCCCTATGAGTCTGCTTTCCGCTTCCTTTGAGATCATATAATCAATGGAGGGATAAAACCTTATGGGTTGGTCCTAGGGAGTTTCATGGGGAATATTGGATGTTATTTTATGATCTTAATTTCTGTAATCAATCCATTAATTTAAGATTTCCATTTGATGATTATTTTCTTCTTCATCTTCGCCAACTTTAACAATGACACATTTCGAGTGCTAGTATGATCTAATTCCTTGGAGTGATCATTAAATTGATCCTCTAAGTGCATTAGTGATTAGCCTTGTAATGGTGTAGGGTTTAAATTGGTGAATGATGTTGAGAAATTATATCATTTTTTGGATACGTCTTGAATTAGTGAAATGAATGTTATAAGAAAATAAATGCATCCAATCTAACCCTAGTAACAACTTAGGATCAACTCATCTCCATTAATAGTTTTAGAAAAAGTAATTGAATGTTTTAATTTACTTTCATTAAATTAAATCAGTATTTATTCAAATCAATTCAATATGAATAGTTTTCCACTTTATAGCCAGATCATTCCTAGATCAGAGTGTCTTTAGGGTCCTTCTTTGGTCCCTGTGGATTCGACCCTACCTGTAATTCAAGAGACCGCTTGACCCTTAAAACATGGGTAAATTTGGGTGAAAACCAAATTTTGGCGCCGTTTCCGGGGACCCAAGTAAATTACCTTAGACACACATCTTCTTTTCTTACCCCACATTCTCTATTCTCACCCCCATCTCTCTTATCTTTACCCCTTTCTGTTTGTATGTGTCCTGAGAATCTAGAATCCAAATTTCTATCTTATACAATGGAGTATCTTCCAAATTATCATGTCACAAAATCATGCTGGAATGAAATGGGAAATGAATATTGGGAAGCCTCTAAATTAGAAAATTTCTTTGATCAACACTTGATTAATTACCACACACCCGATGAGATGTACAATCAATGGGATGATGATTTTTTAAAGGATCAATTTTCATCCCTCTAGAGGATGATTGAAGAGATAAAACATAATGAAGTTCACAATTTACAAAATCCAATACAGCCTAATCCTCAAAAACTCCTTGAAAAAATGTGTAATCAAATGGAGATAATGAGTTTTTAGGTATCATCATTGAGATTATAACTACAATGCAATAATACCTATGAGGAACTCATCCATATACCAATTGTAACTTCTCAAAACTTATGTGGAGTGTCTAGTTTCCCAAAAAAACTCATGAATTTATTGAAGAACCAACCTTTGGATTTGGGGCAGGGGAAGTGAATCAAGAAATTGTTGAAGGGTCTTTAAATCACAAGGAAATTGATTTTTTGAATTCAAAAGATAATAATTTGACATCATGGATTTAGTTTCCTGAATGTGGCTCCATTAGTGAATTTTTAGGACCACAGATCACTAAAAAATTGGGTGAAATCCCAAACATTGAGCCCATAACTACTCCTAGAATTCAACTTGACACTCTTGAGGATGCATCATAATTTTATAAGGAACAAATTCATTCTAATGTCTTTGGAGAAGAAGCTGATTTTCAGTCAAATTTCAAATATTCTTTAGGAAATTTCAATCAACCTGAACTCAAAATCATTTTCCTTCCTTCCCCACTCGAGTATCCTATCATTTGTGTTAAGAAAGATCTTGGGGGTTTCATTCATTCATCTCATGAAACCCAAAAAGGGGGGTTGATCTTTTATTTATTAGGAAAGACTACAGAAGAAAAAAGATCAACCATTTTTGATATTCTTTGGATTTTCACATTCATTTTAGAAAATTGGATTCTTCATGAATAAAATTCCAAATCTTCTTACCAACCACAAGGGATACACATTTTCAATCATGTTGAAGTGGAGAAAGATGAGTTCATTAAAAAATTTAAAGTTGGAATTGGCTAAGTTGGGGGGTTCAGGTCAAGCTAAAGATGTTAAATTAAGCGCTGCACGGGAGGCAACCCATGGTTTTCAAGTTTCAAATCATTTTTTAGTTTTAATCAACGTTATATTTCAAAAAGTATTAGTGGATCATTTTGATATAATTTTATTATACCTTAGGCTGTTGAGCTGTTCTTCTTTTATGAGTATGGATGGGTATAAAAGGGGAGCACCATATTCATATGTGTCACATGGTATGATCACTAAGTAATACATTACCCAGAAAATATAAAGAAGACAATATATCATCAGTTTATTTTATTTTATTTTATGTTTTTGTAGGTATTTAAAAAAATAGATCGTTGACATGTTCTTCTTTTATGAGTAATGATGGGTATTAATGGGGAGCACCGTATTCATCTGTGTCATGTGGTGTGATCCCTGAGTAATACTTTATCCAGAAATTTAAGAGAAGACAATGTATCATCAGTTTATATTATTTTTACGATTTTTTAGGTTAAAAAAATACAATATATATATATATATATATATATTAAAAAAAATTAAAGGCATGTCATAGGTCATTCGGAAAAGCTGGTCACAACCATCCAAGACATTGTGAGACAAACCAGAACTGAAGGAAGACATGGGAATGCATTTTCAACATCAACCACGAGGTGACTTCATTATATAATTTTAATTTTCAATATCTTCGTTGAACTGCTATCTTACCCCTTCTATGTTTCAATTCTTTAAACACTGGGGACAATGTTATTCTAAGTTGGGGGGGAGATGAAAATGTGTGGGAGGAAGAATTTCATTAACCTTGAACATGATAACACACATTCCAAACTCTGAAATTGGATATCAAATAATTTTGCATGACTTGATTCTGATTTTAATGCAAGTTTATGTTCATGTGTATAGATATTGGAATGTGCAGTTGTCCGATGTGATTTTTTACAGTCTATATTTTCATCCAATTATTTAAAAAAAACACATTGCACGTCCTCTAGATTGTGGGGTTTTAGTTTGAGTTTTTGGGGACCCATAATAAATATCATAGGATTGGTGATGATATTAATTTTAACATGAGTATTCAAAAAAATCAATTGCACGTAGAGCAATGAATTGACATAATGTGTGGCTTTCGATACTTGGGGATTATAACTCCATAGTTGTCTGTCCCAGAGTTTGGAATTTTATCTATATTTGTGGTAATTTGATTTTTTTTGAATGAGTTTACTCGAGATGATTCCCGAGTATGTGAGCTTCACTTGGTGCCCTAAGGTATTTGAGCCCGAGAGTCATCGGCAAAGTCTTGCTACATGGGTTGACTCGATTGGGTTCAATTTCAATTACTATGGAAAAATTGCAAACAAAATCCTAAAAATCCAAAATAAAAATAAAAATAAAAAAATGAGTAATCATCTTATTATTAAAATTTTATTTCTCATAGCTCTTCCATATTTTCTCCCTCGAATGAAAATGAACCCCCATGTCTATTGTGACGTACAACACATCATCATGCTTAATTAAATTTGGATTAAATATGTCGATGAATTTGAACAATGGAATGGGCTTGGGCTTGTGATATGCCTATGGAAATATATTGTTTTAAATGATTTTTATGGGTTTCATTATTGTTTGTTATGAGATCTTTGGGTGAGAAATGTGTATTAAAATGTTTTTGGAAAAGGTCATTTGAATTTCACTTTTGTGAGATATATTTTGCTCGGGAATAGAAAAAAAAGTTGGGGGTGTGATTATCCAATAAAAACACATATTTGGATTACATTTTAAGGGTATTAAATGTTAATTTTTGATGTTATGGGCCTAAGTTAGTGGATTTTAATTTTGAACATTCATTCTCATCATTTGTGCACATAATGCCTACTATGCACCAATTTAGGCCCAATGTTTCATATTATTTTAAAGAATGTAACTGTCCTTATTTTAATTTGATATTTTTCAAAATGGATATAATCATAAATATGAACATTTTTCATTCAGGGATCAGTGGTGGATTCATAAAGGATGATGGGTATATTTGGCGATGAAAGGAAACAATTATGGAGAAAGCAGATTGGATATCATCCAACTGATGGGTATGTGGGGCCCACAATAAAGGCCCAATGAAAGCAAAAATTATTAATAATCTAGATGATATATATAGGAACAAATAAGTCTTCTACATCTAGTGCTAATTCGTCCTAAATGGTGGTGATCAAGGCGGACCAAGTTGATGATTCTATTCTTGGCCAGATTCTGCGGCCCAGAAAAATAGACCACTATTTATATCATATATCTCTAACGGTTTATTATTTTGGGCTGAAACTTTACAGGATGTTAGGAGACATCCGAGGAATAATTTAATTGGTCTAGGGCCCACTCAAATTCGGCCTTCTCAAAGGTCCTTTAGGCGCGTCTTTCTGGTGGATGCAAGTTGGCTGCATCTTCGGGGCAAGAAGTGGAAAAGTCTCCCTACATTAATGTTCCACCCACCTTTCCCCAAAACAATTAATTAAAGGCACATGGTATGTTGGGGGATCAGACAAGAATTCATTTTTTTCATATTTAAGGCAGTAGTGGTGGAGGATTTAGGGATCTTGGGTGCTTTGTTTCATTATAATGTTATGATGTCCATTTGATGTTGTAATCATTCTTCATTCTCATGTAAGTTATTTGAATCAAATTACTTCATAATAAAAGTTTGTCATTTCGTCTTTTTCTTTTCTTCTTATTATTACTTTGATACCGTTTCTTTACGTTGTGAATTTATTCACACCAGAACTTGTGAATTTTTTCACACAACGGTGGAGTGGTCATTTTTGTTGTTGTTGTTTTTGCTTCTTCAATTCCGCCCCTATGAGTCTGATTTCCACTTCCTTTGATATCATAGAATCAATTGAGGGATAAACCATTATTGTTTGGTCCTAGAGAGTTTCATGGGGAATATTGGATGTTTTTTATGATCTTAATTTCGGTAATCATTTCATTAATTTATGATTTCCATTTGATGATTATTTTCTTCTTCATCTTCACCAACTTTAATAATGACACATTTCGAGGGCTAGTACGATCGAATTCCTTGGAGTGATAATTAAATTGATCCTCTAAGTGCATTAGTGATTATTCTTGGAATGGTGTAGGGTTTAAATTGGTGAATTATGTTGAGAAATTATATCATTTTTTTGATATATCTTGAATTAGTGAAACCAATGTTATAAGAAAATATATGCATCCAATATAACTCTAGTAACAACTTAGGATCAACTCATATCCGTTTGTTGTTTTAGACTATGTAATTGAATGTTCTAATTTATTTTCATTAAATTAAATCGGTAGTTATTCAAATAAATTCAATCTGAATAGTTGGCCACTTCATAGCCAAATCCTTCCTAGATCAGAGTGACTTTAGGTTCCTTCTTTGGTCCCTGTGGATTCGACCCCTACCTGTACTACAAGCGACTGCTTGACCCTTAAAACTTGGGTAAATTTGGGCGAAAACCAAATTTTGGGGCCGTTTCCGGGGACCCAAGTAATTTACCTTAGACACACATCTTCTTTTCTCACCCCGCATTCTCTATTCTCACCCCCATCGCTCTTATCTTTACCCTTTCTGTTTGTGTGTGTCCTGAGAATCTAGAATCCAACTTTCTATCGTATCCAATGGAGTATCTTCCAAATTATCATGTCAAAAAATAATGCTGGAATGAAATGGGAAATGAATATTGGGAAGCCCCTAAATTAGAAAATTTCTTTGATCAACACTTGACTAATTACCACACACTCGATGAGATGTACAATCAATGGGAAGATTATTGTTTAAAGGATCAATTTCCATCCCTCTCGAGGATGATTGAAGAGATAATACTTAATGAAGTTCACGATTTACAAAATCCCATCCAGCCTAATCCTCAAAAACTCCTTGAACAATTGTGTAATCAAATGGAGATAATGAGCTCCGAGGTATCATCATTGAGATTAGAACTACAATGCAATAATACTTGGGAGGAACTCATCCATATACCAATTGTACCTTCTGAAACCTTATGTGGAGTGTCTAGTTTCCCACAAAACTCTCATGAATTTATTAAAGAACCAACCTTTGGATTTGGGTTAGGGATGTGAATCAATAAATTTTTGAAGGGTCTTTAAATTAGGAGGAAATTGATTTTTTTAATTAAAAAGATAATAACTTGACATCATGGATTGAGTTTCCTGAATGTGGCTCCAATTGTGAATTTTTAGGACCACTGATCACTGAAAAATTGGGAGAAATCCCAAACATTGAGCCCATACCTACTCCTAGAATTCAACTGTACACTTTTGAGGATGAAACATATTTTTATAAAGAACCAATTCATTCTAATGTCTTTGGAGAAGGAGCTGATTTTTATTCAAATTTCCAATATTATTTAGGAAATTTCAATCAAACTGAACTCAAAATCATTGTCCTTCCTTCCCCACTTGAGTATCCTATCATTTGTGTTAAGCAAGAGTTTGGGGGTTTCATTCATTCTTCTCATGAAACCCAAAAAGGGGGGTTGATCATTGATTTATTAGGAAAGACTACAGAAGAAAAAAGATCAACCATTTCTGATATTCCTTGGATTTTCTCATTCATTTTAGAAAATAGGATTGTTCCTGAATCAAATTCCAAGTCTTCTTTCCAACCACAAGGGATACACATTCTCAATCATGTTGAAGTGGAGAATGATAAGTTCATTAAAATTTTTAATGTTGGAATTGGCTATGTTGGGGGGTTCAAGTCGAGCTAAATACGTTAAACTAAGCGCTGCACGAGAGGCAACCCGTTGTTTTCAAGTTTCAAATCATTTTGTTGTTTTAATCAACTTTATATTTCAAATTGGATTAGTAGATCATTTTGATATAATTTTATTCTACCTTATATCGTTGATGTATTATTATCTTATGAGTATGGATGGGTATGAAAGGGGAGCACCGTATTAATCTGTGTCACGCGATGTGATCCCTGAGTAATACCTTACCCAGAAAATATAAAGAAGACAATGTATCATTAGTTTATTTTATTTTATTTTATGTTTTTGTAGGTATTTAAAAAGAAATATTGTTGAACTATTCTTCTTTTATGAGTAAGGATGGGTATTAAAGGGGATAATCGTATTGATCCGTGTCATGCGGTGTGATCCCTGAGTAATACCATACCCAGAAATTTAAGAGAAGACAATGTATCATCAGTTTATGTTATTTGTACGTTTTTTAGGTTAACGAAATACCAAAAAAATTTATATATATATTAAAAAAATTAAAGGCATTTCATAGGTCATTGGGAAAAGCTAGTAACAACCATCCAAGACATTGGGAGACAAACCAGAGCTGATAGGGGACATGGGAATGCATTTTCAACATCAACCACCAGGTGACTTCATTCCATAATTTTCATTTTGAATGTCTTCGTTGAACTTCTATCCTACCCCTTCTATGTTTCAATTTTTTAAACATTGGGGATAGTGTTATTCTATGTTTGGGGGAGATGAAAATCTGTGGAAGGAAAAATATCATTAACCTTGAACATGATAACACACATTTCAAACTATGAAATTGGATATCAAAAATTTTTCATGCCTTGATTCAGATTTTAATGCAAGTTTATGTTCATGTGCATAGATATTGGAAAGTGCGGTTGTCTGATGTGATTTTTCACCGTTTATATTTTTATCCAATTATTAAAAAAAAACACAATGCACGTCCTCTAGATTGTGGGGTTTTAGTTTGAGTTCTTGGGGACCCATAATAAATACCATAGGATTGGTGATCATTTTAATTTTAACATGAGTATTCAAAAAAATTCAATTGCACGTAGAGAAATTAATTGACCTAATGTGTGGCTTTCGGCACATGGGGATCGTGACTCCATAGTTTTCTGGCCCAGAGTTGGGAATTTTATCTCTATATGTGGTAATTTGAATTTGTTTTTGATTGAGTTAACTTGAGGTGATGCCTGAGTATGAGAGATTCACTTGGTTCCCTAAGGTATTTGAGCCTGGGAGTCATAGGCAAAGTCTTGCAACATGGGTTGACTCGATTGAGTTCAATTTCAATTACCATGGAAAAATTGAAAAAAAAAATCCAAAAAATCCAAAAAAAAACAAATAAAATAAAAAAATGAGTACCCATCTTATTATTAAAATTTTATTTCTCCTAGAGATTCCATCTTTTCTCCCTCGAATGAAAATGAACCCCCATGTATATTTTGACGCGCAACACTTCATCATGCTTAATTGAATTTGGATAAAATATGGAGATGAATTTGAACAATGGAATGGGCTTGGGCTTGAGATATTCCTATGGAAATAGATTTTTTTTAAATTATTTTGATGGGTTTCATTATTTTTTGGCATGAAATCTTTGGGTGAGAAATGTGTATTAAAATGTTTTTGGAAAAGGTCATTTAAATTTCACTTTTTTGAGATATATTTTGCTCGGACTAGAAAAAATCAAGTTGGGGGGTGTGATTAGCCAATAAAAACACAAATTTGGATTAAATTTTAAGGGTATTAAATGTTCATTTTTGATGTTATGGGACTGAGTTAGTGGAATTTAATTTTGAACATCCATTCTCATCAGTTGTGCACATCATGCCTAATATGCACCAATTTAGACCTAATGTTTCATCTGATTTTAAAGAATTTAATTATCCATATTTTAATTTGATATTTTTGGAAATGTATATAATCATAAATATGAACATTTTTCATTCAGGGATCAATGGTGGATTCATAAAGGATGATGGGGATATTTGGTGATGAATGGAAACAATTATGGAGAAGGCAGATTGGATATCATCCCACTTATGGGAATGTGGGGCCAACAATACAGGCACAATGAAGGCCAAAATTCTTAAGAGTCTCTAATACATATTGAGGAACACATAATACATCTGGATCCAATGCCAATTCGTCCTAAATGGTGGTGATTAAGGCGGCCCAAGTTGAAGATTCAATTCATGGACAGATTCTGCGGCCCAGAAAAACATCCCACTATTTATATCATAACATTCTAAAGGTTTATTATTATGGGATGAAATTTTACAGTCTGTTAGGGGACATCCGGGGATTTATTTAAGTAGTGTAGGGCCTGCTCAAATTCGGCCTTCTATAATGTCCTTTATGCGCATATTTTCGGTGGATGAAAGAAGGATGCAACTTCCGGGCAAGAAGTGGAAAAGTCTCTCTACATTAATGTTCCTCCAACTCACCCAACACAATTAATTAAAGGAACATGCGATATTGGGGGCTCGGACAAGACTTTATTTTTTCCTATATAAGGTAGTAGTGGTGGAGGATTTAGGGATCTTGGGTTCTTTGTTTCATTATAATGTTATCTTGTCCATTTGATGTTGTAATCGTTCTTTATTCTCTTGTAAGTTGTTTGAATCACATTAGTTCTTAATAAATGTTCTTCATTTCCTCTTTTTATTTTCTTCTTCTTATCACATTGTTACTGTTTCTTTATGGTGTGAATTTATTCACACCAGCACTTGTGAATTTATTCACACAACGGTGGAGTGATCATTTTTGTTGTTGTTGTTTTTACTACTTCAATTCTGCTCTTATGAGTCTTCTTTCTGATTCCTTTGATATCATAGAATCAATGGAGGGATAAAAACTTATTGGTTGGTCCTAGGGAGTTTCATGGAGAATATTTTAATTTATTTTATGATCTTAATTTCTGTAATAATTTCATTAAATTATGATTTCCATTTGATTATTATTTTCTTCTTCATCTTCGCGAACTTTAACAAGGAAACATTCCGAGTGCTAGTACGATCTAATTCCATGGAGTGATCATTAAATTGATCCTATAAGTGCATTATTGATTATCCTTGGAATGGTGTAGGGTTTAAATTGGTGAATGATGTTGAGAAATTATATCATTTTTTGGATACATCATGAATTAGTAAAACGAATGTCATAAGAAAATAAATGCATCCAATCTAACCCTAGTAACAACTTAGGATCAACTCATCTCCATTAATTGTTTTAGAGTAAGTAATTTAATTTTTTAATTTATTTTCAATAAATTAAATTAGTAGTTATTCAAATAATTTCAATCAGAATAGTTGGCCACTTCATAGACAAATCCTTCCTAGATTAGAGTGTCTTTAGGTTCCTTCTTCAGTCCCTGTGGATTCGACCCCTACCTGTACTGCAAACGACTTCTTGACCCTTAAAACATGGGTAAATTTGGGTGAAAACCAAATTTTGGCACCATTTCCAGGGACACATGTAAGTTACCTTATACACACATATTCTTTTCTCACCCCACATTCTCTATTCCCAACCCATCTCTCTTATCTTTATCACTTTCTATTTGTGTGTGTCCTGAGAATCTAGAATCCAACTTTCTATCTTATCCAATGGAGTATCTTCCAAATTATCATGTCACAAAATCATGATAGAATGAAATGGGAAATGAATATTGGGGATCCCCTAAATTAGAAACTTTCTTTGATCAACACTTGATTAATTACCAAACACCCGATGAAATGTACAAATAATGGGACGATGATTGTTTAAAAGATCAATTTCCATCCCTCTCGAGGATGATTGAAGAGAAAAAATATAATGAAGTTCACAATTTAAAAATTCCTTTCCAGCCTAATCCTCAAAAACTCCTTGATCAATTGTGTAATCAAATGGAGATAATGAGTTCTGAGGTATCATCATTGAGATTAGAACTACAATGCAATAATACTTGTGAGGAACTCATCCATATACCAATTGTACCTTCTGAAACCTTATGTGGAGTGTCTAGTTTCCCACAAAACTCTCATGAATTTATTGAAGAACCAACTTTTGGATTTGGGGTAGGGGAACTGAATCAAGAAATTGTTGAAGGTTCATTAAATCAGGAGGAAACTGATTTTTTTAATTCAAAAGATAATAATTTGACATCATGGATTGAGTTTCCTGAATGTGGCTTCAATAGAAAATTTTTAGGACCACCGATCACTGAAAAATTAGGAGAAATCCCAAACATTGAGCCCATACCTACTCCTAGAATTTAACTATACACTTTTTAGGATGAATCATATTTTTATAAGGAACCAATTCATTAAAATTTCTTTGGAGAAGAAGATGCTTTTCATTAAAATTTCTAATCTTCTTTAGGAAATTTCAATCAACCCGAACTCAAAATCATTGTGCTTCATTCCCCACTCGAGTATCCTATCATTTGTGTTAAGAAAGAGCTTTGGGGTTTCATTAATTCATCTCATTAAACCCAAAAGGGGGGTTGATATTTTACTTCTTAGGAAAGACAACAGAAGAAAAAAGATCAACCATTTCTGATATTCCTTGTATACTCTCATTCATTTTAGAAAATAGGATTGTTCATGAATCAAATTCAAAAATCTTCTTACCAACCACAAGGGATAGGAATTCTCAATCATGTTGAAGTGGAAAAATATTAGTTCATTAAAAATTTTAATGTTTTAATTGGCTAAGTTGGGGGGGGGGGTTCAAGTCAAGCTAAAGACGTTAAATTAAGCGCTGCATGAGAGGCAACCTGTGGTTTTCAAGTTTCCATTCATTTTGTTGTTTTAATAAAATGTATATTTCAAATAGGATTAGTGGATCATTTTGATATAATTTTATTCTACCATAGACTGTTGACATGTTCTTCATTTATGAGTATGGATGGGTATGAAAGGGGAGCACCGTATTCACCCGTGTCACGCAGTGTGATCCCCGAGTAATACTGTACCCAGAAAATATAAATAAGACACTGTATCATTAGTTTATTTTATTTTATTTTATGTTTTTGTAGGTATTTAAAAAAAATAGATTGTTGTCCTGTTCTTCTTTTATGAGTAAGGATGGGTATTAAAGGGGAGCACTGTATTCATCCATGTCATGCGGGGTGATCCCTGAGTAATACCGTACCCAGAAATTTATGAGAAGACAATGTATCACCATTTTATGTTGTTTGTACGTTTTTTTGGTTAAAAAAATACCAAATATATATATATATTAAAAAAAATTAAAGGCATGTCATAGGTCATTGGGAATAACTGGTCACAACCATCCATGAAATTTGGAGGCAAACCATAACTGAAGGGAGACATGGGAATGCATTTTCAACATCAACCACCTGGTGACTTCATTCCATAATTTTCATTATCAATGTCTTCGTTGAACTTCTATCCTACCACTTCTATGTTTCAATTCTTTAAACACTAGGGATAGTATTATTCTAAGTTGGGGGGGGGGGAGATGAAAATGTGTGGAAGGAAAAATTTCACTAACCATGAACATGATAACACATTTTCTAAACTCTGAAATTGGATATCAAAAAAAATTTCATGCCTTGATTCTGAATTTAATGCAAGTATATGTTCATGTGCATAGATATTGGAAAGTGTGGTTTCCCGATATGATTTTCACCGTTTATATTTTCATCCAATTATTTAAAGAAAACACAATGCACATCCTCTAGATTGTGGGGTTTTAGTTTGAGTTCTTGGGGACCCATAATGAATACCATAGGATTGGTGATCATTTTAATTTTAACATGAGTATTCAAAAAAAAATCAATTACGCGTAGAGCAATGAATTGACCTAATGTGTTCCTTTCGGCACTTGGGGATCATGACTCCATAGTTGTATGGCCCATAGTTGGGCATTTATCTCTATTTGTGGTAATTTAAATTTTTTTTGATTGAGTTAACTCGAGATGATGCCCGAGTATGTGATCTTCACTTGGTGCCCTATGGTATTTGAGCCTGGGAGTCATCGGAAAAGTCTTGCTACATGGGTTGACTAGATTGAGATAAATTTCAATTACCATGGAAAAATTGAAAAAAAAATCCAAAAAATCAAAAAAAAATACAAATAAAATAAAAAATGAGTACTCATCTTATTATTAAAATTCGATTTCTCCTAGTGCTTCCATATTTTCTCCCTCGAATGAAAATGAACCCCCATGTCTATTGTGACACAAAACACTTCATCATGCTTAATTGAATTTGGATGAAATATGGCGATGAATTTGAAAAATGTAATGGGCTTGGGCGTGAGATATGCCTATTGAAATAGATTTTTTTAAATGATTTTTATGGGTTTCATTATTGTTTGGTATGAGATTTTTGGCTGAGAAATGTGTATTAAAATGTTTTTGGAAAAGGTCATTTTAATTCCACTTTTGTGATATATATTTTTCTTGGGACTAGAAAAACTCAAGTTGGGGGGTGTGATTATCCAATAAAAACACATATTTTGATTACATCTTAAGGGTATTAAATGTTCATTTTTGATGTTATGGGCCTGAGTTAGTGGATTTTAATTTTGAACATCCATTCCCATCATTTGTGCACATAATGCCTAATATGCACCAATTTAGGCCCAATGATTCATGTGATTTTAAAGAATGTAATTATCCATATTTTAATTTGATATTTTTGGAAATGGATATAATAATAAATATGAAAATTTTTAATTCAGGGATCAATGGTGTATTCATAAAGGATGATGGGGATATTTGGCGGTAAAAGGAAACATTTCTGGAGAAGGTAGATTGGATATCATCCCACTGATGGGAATTTGGGGCCCACAATACAGGCCCCATGAAGGCAACAGTTCTTAGGAGTCTAGAAGACATATATAGGATCAAATAATTCTCCTGTAGCAAGTGCTAATTCGTCCTAAATGGTGGAGATTAAGGCGGCCCAATTTGAAGATTCAATTCTTGGATAGATTCTGCGGCCCAGAAAAACAGCCCACTACTTTTTCATATCTCGCTAACGGTTTATTATTATGGGCTGATATTATACAGGATGTTAGGGGACATCTAGGGATTCATTTAAGTCGACTAGGGCCCACTCAAATTCAGCCTTATAAAAGGTCTTTTAGGCACGTCTTTCCAGTGGATGCAAGCTGGCTGCAACTTCGGGGAAATAAGTGGAAAAGTCTCTCTACATTAATGTTCCACCCACCTTTCCCCAACACAATTAATTATAGGAAAATGGGATGTTGGGGGCTCGGACAAGACTTCATTTTTTCATATTTAAGGCAGTAGTGGTGGAGGACTTGGGGATCTTGTGTGCTTTGTTTCATTATAATGTTATGATGTCCATTTGATGTTGTAATCATTCTTCATTCTCATGTAAGTTGTTTGAATCACATTAGTTCTTAATAAAAGTTCTTCATTTACTCTTTTTCTTTTCTTCTTATTATCTCTTTGATTCCTTTTCATTAAGGTGTGAATTTATTCACACCATCACTTGTGAATTTATTCACACAACGGTGGAGTGATCATTTTTGTTGTTGTTGTTTTTGCTTCTTCAATTCCACCCCTATGAGTCGTCTTTCCGTTTCCTTTGAGATCATAGAATCAATGGAGTGCTAAAACCTTATGGGTTGGTCCTAGGGAGTTGTATGGGGAAGCTTTGATGTTATTTTATGAACTTAATTTGTGTAATCATTTCATTAATTTATGATTTCCATTTGATGATTATTTTCTTCTTCATCTTCACCAACTTTAACAATGACACATTTCAAGTGCTAGTACGATCTAATTCCTTGGAGTGATCATTAAATTGATCCTCTAAGTTCATTAGTGATTATCCTTGGAATGATTTAGGGTTTAAATTGGTGAATTATTTTGAGAAATTATATCATTTTTTGGATACATCTTGAGTTAGTGAAACGAATGTTATAGGAAAATAAATGCGTCCAATCTAACCCTAGTAACAACTTAGGATAAAATCATCTCCATTAACTGTTTTAGACTAAGTAATTGAATGTTTTAATTTATATTCAGTAAATTAAATCATTATTTATTCAAATAAATTCAATATTAATAGTTGGCCACTTCATAGCCAAATCCTTCCTAGATCAGAGTGTCTTTAGGTTCCTTCTTCGGTCCCTGTGGATTCGACCCCTACCTGTACTGCAAGCGACCGCTTGACCCTTAAAACATGGGTAAATTTGGCTGAAAACAAAATTTTGGCACCGTTTCCGGGGACCCAAGTAAGTTACCTTAGACACACATCTTCTTTTCTCACCCCACATTCTCTATTCTCACCCAAATCTTTCTTATCATTACCCCTTTCTGTTTGTGTGTGTCCTGAGAATCTAGAATCCAACATTCTATCTTATCCAATGGAGTATCTTTCAAATTATCATGTCAAAAAATCCTGATTGAATGAAATGGGAAATGAATATTGAGAAGCCCCTAAACTAAAAAATTTCGTTGATCAACACTTGATTAATTACCACCCACCCGATGAGATGTACAATCAATGGGATGATGATTGTTTAAAGGATCAATTTCCATCCCAATCGAGGATGATTGAAGAGATAAAACTTAATGAAGTTCATGAATTACAAAATCCTATCTAGCCTAATCCTGAAAAACTCCTTGAACAATTGTGTAATCAAATAGAGATAATGTGTTCTGAGGTATCATCATTGAGATTTGAACGACAATGGAATAATAGTTGTGAGGAACTCATCCATATACCAATTGTACCTTCTGAAACCTTATGTGGAGTGTCTAGTTTCCCATAAAACTCTCATGAATTTTTTGAAGAACCAACCATTGGATTTGGGGTAGGGGAAGTGAATCAAGAAATTGTTGAAGGGTCTTTAAATCAGGAGGCAATTGAGTTTTTTAATTCAAAAGATAATAACTTGACATCATGGATTGAGTTTCCGGAATGTGGCTCCATTAGTGAATTTTTAGGACCACCGATCACTGAAAAATTGGTATAAATACCAAACATTGAGCCCATACATACTCCTAGAATTTAACTGGAAACTTTTGAGGATGAATCCTATTTTTATAAGGAACCAATTCATTCTAATGTCTTTGGAGAAGAAGCTGATTTTCATTCAAATTTCCAATCTTCTTTAAGAAATTTCAATCAACCAGAACACAAAATCATTGTCCTTCATTCCCCACTCGAGTATCCTATCATTTTTGATAAGAATGATCATGGGGGTTTCATTCATTCGTCTTATGTAACCCAAAAAGGGGGGATGATCGTTGACTTATTAGAAAAGACTACGGAGGAAAAAATATCAACCATTTATGAAATTCCTTGGATTTTCTCATTCATTTTAGAAAATATGATTGTTCATGAATCAAATTCCAAATCATCTTACCAGCCACAAGGGATAAGCATTCTCAATCATGTTGAAGTTGAGAAATATGAGTTCATTAAAAATTTTAATGTTGGAATTGGCTAAGTTGGGGGGTTCAAGTCGAGCTAAAGACGTTAAATTAAGCGCTGCACGGGAGGCAACCCATGGTTTTCAAGTTTCCAATCATTTTGTTTTTTTAATCAACTTTATATTTAAAATAGGATTAGTGGATCATTTTGAAATAATTTAATTCTACCTTGGACTGTTGACATGTTCTTCTTTTATGAGTATGGATGGGTATGAAAGGGGAGCACTGTATTCATCAGTGTCACGCGGTCTGATCCCTGAGTAATACCTTACCCAGAAAATATAAAGATGAAAATGTATCATCAGTTTATTTTATTTTATTTTATGTTTTTGTAGGTATTTTAAAAAATATATTGTTGACTGGTTCTTCTTTTATGAGTAAGGATGTGTATTAAAGGGGAGCACTGTATTAAACCGTGTCATGCGGTGTGATCCCTGAGTAATACCTTACCCAGAAATTTCAGAGAAGACAATGGATCATTAGTTTATGTTATTTGTAAGTTTTTAGGTTAAAAAAATACCAAATATATATATATATATTAAAAAAATTAAAGGCATGTCATATGTCATTGGGAAAATCTTGTCACAACTATCCAAGACATTGGGAGACAAACCAGAACTGAAGGGAGAAATGGGAATGCATTTTCAACATCAACCACCAGGTGACTTTATTCCATAATTTTCATTTTCAATGTTTTCGTTGAACTTCTATCCTAACCCTTCTACGTTTCAACTCTTTAAACACTGAGGACAGTGTTATTCTATGTTGGGGGGGGAGATGAAAATGTGTGGAAAGAAAAATTTAATTAACCTTGAACATGATAACACACATTCCAAACTCTGAAATTGGATATCAAATAATTTTGCATGCCTTGATTCTTATTTTAATGCATGTTTATGTTCATGTGGATAGATATTGGAAAGTGCAGTTGCCCGATGTGATTTTTCACCGTTTATATTTTCATCCAATTATTTAAAAAAAACACAATGCACGTCCTCTAGATTGTGGGGTTTTAGTTTGAGTACTTGGGGACCCATAATATGTAGCATAGGATTGGTGATCATTTTAATTTTAACATGAGTGTAAAAAAATCAATTGCACGTAGAGCAATGAATTGGCCTAATGTGTGGCTTTTAGCACTTGGGGATCGTGACTCCATAGTTTTCTAGCACAGAGCTGGGAATTTTATCTCTATTTGTGGTAATTTGAATTTGTTTTTGATATAGTTAACTCGAGATGATGCCCGAATATGTGAGCTTCACTTGGTTCCCTAAGGTATTTGAGCCTGGGAGTAATTGAAAAAGCATTGCTACATGGGTTGACTCGATTGAGTTCAATTTCAATTAACATGGAAAAATTGAAAAAAAAAATCCAAAAAACCCAAAAAAAAACAAATAAAATAAAGAAAATGAGTACTCAACTTATTATTAAAATTTGATTTCTCCAAGCGCTTCCATCTTTTCGCCCTCGAATGAAAATGAACCCCCATGTCTATTGTGATGAACAACACTTCATCATGATTAATTGAATTTGGATGAAATATGGCGATAAATTTGAACAATGGAATGAGATTGGTCTTGAGATATGCCTATGGACATAGCTTTTTTTAAATTATTTTGATGTGTTTCATTATTGTTTGGAATGATATCTTTGGGTGAGAAAGGTGTGTTAAAATGTTTTTGGAAAAAGGTCGTTTGAATTTCACTTTTGTGACATATATTTTGCTCGGGACTAGAAAAACTCAAGTTGGGGGTGTGATTAGCCTATAAAAACACATATTTTGATTACATTTTAAGGGTATTAAATGTTCATTTTTGATGTTATGGGCCTGAGTTATTGGATTTTAATTTTGAACATCCATTCTCATCATTTGTGCACATCATGCCTAATATGCAATAATTTAGGCCCAATGTTTCATTTGATTTTAAAGAATGTAACTATCCATATTTTAATTTGATATATTGAGAAATGGATATAATAATAAATATGAACATTTTTCATTTAGGGATCAATGGTGGATTCATAAAGGATGATGGGGAAATTTGACGATGAAATGAAACAATTCTGGAGAACGCAGATTGGATATCATCCCACTGATGGGAACGTGGGGCCCACAATACAGGCCCATTGAAGGCGAAAATTCTTGGGCATCTATAAGAAATACAGTGGAGAAAATAATTCTTCTATAGTAGTGCTAATTATTCTTAAATAGTTGTGATTAAGGTGGCCCAATTTGATGATTCAATTCTTGGCCAGATTCTGCGGCCCAGAAAAACATCCCACTATTTGTATCATATCTCGCTAAAGGTTTATTATTTTGGGCTGAAATTTTATAGGCTATTAGGGGACATCATGGGCGTAATTTAAATATACTAGGGACCACTCTAATTCGGCCTACTAGAAGGTCCGTTAGGCCCGTCTTTCTGGTGGATGCAAGCAGGGTGCAACTATGGGGCAAGAAGTTGAAAAGTCTCTCTACATTAATGTTCCACCCACCTTTCCCCAACATAATTAATTAAAGACACATGGGATTTTGGGGGCTATGACAAGACTTCTTTTTTCCCTATTTAAGGCAGTAGTGGTGGAGGATTTAGGGATCTTGGGTGCTTTGTTTCATTATAATGTTATGTTATCCATTTGATGTTGTAATCGTTTTTCATTCTCATGTAAGTTGTTTGAATCAAATTAGTTCTTAATAAAAGTTATTCATTTCCTCTTTTTATTTTCTTCTTCTTATCACTTTGATACCATTGCTTTAAGGTGAGAATTTATTCACACCAGCACTTGTTAATTTATTTACACAACGGTGGAGTGATCATTTTTGTTGTTGTTGTTTTTGCTTCTTCAATTCCGCCCCTATGAGTCCGCTTTCCACTTCCTTTGAGATCAAAGAATAAATGGAGGGATAAAACCTTATGGGTTAGTCCTAGGTAGTTTCATGGGGAAGGTTGGATTTTATTTTATGATCTTAATTTCTGTAATCATTTCATTAATTTAAGATATCCATTTGATTATTATTTTCTTCTTCATCTTCACCAACTTTAACAATGACACATTTCGAGTGCTAGTATGATCTAATTCATTTGAAAGATCATTAAATTGATCATCTTAGTGCATTAGTGATTAGCCTTGGAATGGTATAGGGTTTAAATTGGTGAATGATGTTGAGAAATTATATCATTTTTTGGATACATCTTGAATTAGTGAAACGAATGTTATAAGAAAATAAATGCATCAAGTCTAACCCTAGAAATAAATTTGGATCAACTCATCTCCATTAATTGTTTTAGACTAAGTAATTGAATGTTTTAATTTATTTTCATTAAATTAAGTCAGTAGTTATTCAAATAAATTCAATCTGAATTGTTGGCCACTACATAGCCAAATCCTTCCTAGATCAGAGTGTCTTTAGGTTCCTTCTTCGGTACCTGTGGATTCGACCCCTACCTGTAGTGCAAGTGTCCTCTTGACCCTTAAAAATTGGGTAAATTTTGGCGAACAACACATTTTGGCGCCATTTTCGGGGACCCATGTATGTTACCTTAGAGACACATCTTATTTTCTCACCCCACATTCTCTATTTTCACCCCCATCTCTCTTATCTTTACTCCTTTCTGTTTGTGTGTTTCCTGAGAATCTAGAATCCAAATTTCTTTCTTATCCAATGGATTATCATCCAATTTATAATGTCACAAAATAATACTGGAATGAAATAGGAAATGAATATTGGGAAGCCCCTAAATTGGAAAGCTTCTTTGATCAACACCTGATTAATTACCACACACCCGTTGATATGTACAATCAATGGGATGATGATTGTTTAAAGGATCAATTTGCATCCCTCTTGAGGATGATTGAAGAGATAAAAATTAATAAAGTTCATGATTTAAAAAATCCTATCCAGCCTAATCCTCAAAAAATCCTTGAAGAATTTGTAATCAAATGGAGATAATGAGTTCTGAGGTATCATCATTGAGATTAGAACTACAATGCAATAATACTTGTGAGGAACTCATCCATATACCAATTGTACCTTCTGAAACCATATGTGGAGTGTCTTGTTTCCCACAAAACTCTAATGAATTTATTGAAGAACCAACCTTTGGATTTGGGGTAGGGGAAGTGAATCAAGAAATTTTTGAAGGGTCTTTAAATCAGGAGTAAATTGAATTTTTGAATTCAAAAGATAATAACATGACATCATGGATTGACTTTCCTTAATGTGGATCCATTAGTGAATTTTTAGGACCACCGATCACTGAAAAATTCGGAGAAATCCCAAAAATTGAGCCCATACCTACTCCTAGAATTGAACTGGACACTTTTGAGGATGAATCATATTTTTATAAGGAACCAATTCATTCTAATGTCTTTGGAGAAGAAGCTGATTTTCATTCAAATTTCCAATCTTCTTTAGGAATTTTCAATCAACTTGAACTCCAAATCATTGTCCTTCCTTCCCCACTCGAGTATCCTATATTTTGTGTTAAGAAAGAGCTTGGGGGTTTGATTCATTCATCTCATGAAACCCAAAAAGGGGGGTTGATCTTTGATTTATTAGGAAAGACTACAGAAGAAAAAAGGTCAACCATTTCTGATATTCCTTTGATTTTCTCATTCATTTTAGAAAATAAGACTGTTCATGAATCAAATTCGAAATCTTCTTACCAACCACAAGGTATACTCATTCTCAATCATGTTGAAGTGGAAAAAGATGAGTTCATTAAAAAAATTTAAACTTAGAATTGGAAAATTTGGGGGGTTCAAGTCGAGCTAAAGACTTTTAATTAAGAGCTGCATGGGAGGCAACCTTTGGTTTTCAAGTTTCCAATCATTTTGTTATTTTAATCAACTTTATATTTCAAATCGGATTAGTGGATCATTTTGATATAATTTTATTCTACCTTATACTGTTGACCTGTTCTTCTTTTATGAGTATGGATGGGTATGAAAGGGGAGCACCATATTCATCCGTGTCATGCGGAGTGATCCCTGAGTAATACCTTACCCAGCAAATATAAAGAAGACAATGTATCATGAGTTTATTTTATTTTATTTTATGTTTTTATAGGTATTTAAATAAAATAGATTGTTGACCTATTCTTCTTTTATGAGTAAGGATGGGTATTAAAGGTAAGCACCGTATTCATCCGTGTCAGGCGGTGTGATCCCTGAGTAATACCTTACCCAGAAATTTAAGTGAAGACAATGTATCATCAGTTTATGTTATTTGTACGTTTTTTAGGGTGAAATAAATAATATATATATATATATATATTAATAAAATTTAAAGGCATGTCATAGGTCATTGGGAAAAGCTGGTCACAACCATCTAAGACATTGGGAGACAAACCAGAACTAAAGGGAGACATGGGAATGCATTTTCAACATCAACCACCCTGTGACTTCATTCCATAATTTTCATTTTCAATGTTTTCTTTGAACTTATATCCTACCCCTTCTATGTTTCAATTAATTAAACACTGGGACAATGTTATTCTAAGTTAGGTGGGAGATGAAAATATGTGGAAGGAAAAATTTCATTAACCTTGAACATGATAACAGACATTCCAAACTCTGAAATTGGATATCAAATAATTTTCCATGCCTTGATTCTGATTTTAATGCATGTTTATGTTCATGTGCATAGATATTGGAAAGTGCGGTTGTCCGATGTAATTTTTCACCGTTTATATTTTCATCCAATTATTTTAAAAAAACACAATGCACATCCTCTAGATTGTGGGGTTTTAGTTTGAGTTCTTGGGGACCCATAATAAATAGCATAGGATTGGTGATCATTTTAATTTTAACATTAGTATTCAAAAAAAATCAATTGCGTGTAGAGAAATAAATTGACCTAATGTGTGGCATTTGACACTTGGGTATCATGACTCCATAGTTGTCTCACCCAGAGTTGGGCATTTTAACTCTATTTGTGGTAATTTGAATTTGATTTTGATTAAGCTAACTCGAGATGATACTGAGTATGTGTGCTTCACTTGGTGCCCTAAGGTATTTGAGCCTGGGAGTCATCGGCAAAGTCTTGCTACATGGGTTGACTTGATTGAGTTCAATTTCAATTACCATGGAAAAATTACAAAAAAATTCCAAAAAATAAAAAAAACAAATAAAATAAAAAAATTAGTACTCATATTCTTATTAAAATTTGATTTCTCTTAGAGCTTCCATCTTTTCTCCCATGAATAAAAATTAACCCCCATGTTTATTGTGACACACAACACTTCATCATGATGAATTGAATTTGGATGAAATATGGTGTTGAATTTGAACAATGGAATGGGATTGGGCTTTAGATATGCCTATGGAAATAGCTTGTTTTAAATTATTTTGATGGGTTTCATTATTTTTTGGTATTAGATCTTTGGGTGAGAAATGTGTATTAAAATGTTTTTGGAAAAGGTCATTTGAAGTTCACTTTTGTGAGATATATTTTGCTCGGGACTATAAAAACTCAAGTTGGGGGGTGTGATTAGTCAATAAAAACACACATATTTTGATTAAATTTTATGGGTATCAAATGTTAATTTTTGATCTTATGGGCCTGAGTTAGTGGATTTTAATTTTGAACATCCATTCTCATCATTTGTGCACATCATGCCTAATATGCACAAATTCAGGCCCAATGTTTCATCTGATTTTAAGGAATTTAATTATCCATATTTTAATTTTATATTTTGGGAAATGGATATAAACATAAATATGAACATTTTTCATTCAGGGATCAATGGAGGATTCATAAAGGATGATGGGGATATTTGGCGATGAAAGGAAACAATTCTGGAGAAGGAAGATTGGATATCATCTCACTGATGGGAATTTGGGGCCCACAATACCTTCCCAATGAACCCCAAAATTCTTGGGAGGATAGAAGACATATATAGGACCAAATAATTATTCTGGATCCAGTGCTAATTCGTCCTAAATGGTGGTGATTAAGGAGGACCAAGTTGAAGATTCAATTCTGGCCCATATACTGCGGCTCAGACAAACCTCCCACTATTTATATCATATCCTGCTAAAGGTTTATTATTTTGGGATAAACGTTTAAATGATGTTAGGGTCCATCCGGGGCTTCATTTACGTCTTCTACGGCCCACTCAAATTCGGCCTTCTGGAAGGTCTTTTAGGTGCGTCTTAAAAGTGGATGCAGGCTGGATGCAACTTCGGGGGAAGAAGTGGAAAAGTCTCTCTACATTAATGTTCCACCCACCTTTCCCCAACACAATTAATTAAAGGCACATGGGATGTTGAGGGCTCGGCCAAGATGTAATTTTTTCTTATTTAAGGCAGTAGTGGTGGAGGATTTAGGGATCTTGGGTGCTTTGTTTCATTATAATGTTATGTTGTCCATTTGATGTTGTAATCATTCTTCATTCTCATGTAAGTTGTTTGAATCTCATTAGTTCTTTATAAAAGTTCTTCATTTCATCTTTTTCTTTTCTTATTATTATCACTTTGATACGGTTTCTTTACGGTGTGAATTTATTCACACCAGCACTTGTGAATTTATTCACACAACGGTGGAGTGATCATTTTTATTGTTGTTGTTTTTGCTTCTTCAATTCCGCCCCTATGAGTCTTCTTTCTGCTTCCTTTGAGATAATAGAATCAATGGAGGGCTAAAACCTTATAGGTTGGTCCTAGAGAGTTTCATGGGGAATATTGGATGTTATTTTATGATCTTAATTTCTGTAATCATTTCATTAATTTATGATTTCCGTTGGATGATTATTTTCTTCTTCATCTTCGCCAACATTAACAATGACCCATTTCGAGTGCTAGTATGATCTAATTACTTGGAGTGATAATTAAATTGATCCTCTATGTGCACTAGTTATTAGACATGGAATGGTGTAGGGTTTAAATTGGTGATTGATGTTGAGAAATTATATCATTTTTTGGATACATTTTGAATTAGTGAAACAAATGTTATTAGAAAATAAATGCATCTAATCTAACCCTTGTAACTACTTAGTATCAACTCATCTCCATCAATTATTTTAGACTAAGTAATTGAATGTTTTAATTTATTTTCATTCAATTAAATCAGTAGTTATTCAAATCAATTCAATCTGAATAGTTGGACACTTCATAGCCAAATCCTTCCTAGATCAGAGTGTCTTTAGGTTCCTTCTTTAGTCCCTGTGGATTCTACCCCTACCTGTACTACAACGACCGCATACCTGTATGGTAAATTTGGGCGCAACCAGGAAACCTCTATGTGCAAGA
Organism: Viscum album; assembly: GCA_963277665.1. NCBI lineage: Eukaryota > Viridiplantae > Streptophyta > Magnoliopsida > Santalales > Viscaceae > Viscum > Viscum album. Next base: position 1,297,141,402 of record OY728152.1, read on the forward strand.
GATTGTGTAGCAACATGGATTACCCTCAATTATTGTCTATTATTATGATGCATGTTTCACATCCTAGCTATGGATGGCGTTATAGGAGGCTTTCGGGATACAACTTCATTTGAGCACTGCCTTCCATCCTCAAACAGATGGCCAGAATGTGCGGGCCATTGAGACCCTCGAGGATATGTTGTCTTCTTGCATCCTCGACTTCATCGCAGCTGAGAGGATCACTTTCCCTTGGTGGAGTTCTCATACAACAATATCTATCACTTCACCATTGGGATCGCACCTTTGGAGGATTTTTACGGCTAACCTTGCCGATCCTCTTTGTGCTGGACTGATTCAGGAGAATCCGCACTCATGGGACCAGATACGGTACCGGTAACCACAGAGAAGGTTCGGATCATCCAGGAGCAGATGAAGAATTCACAATGCAGAAAGAAGTCTTCTGCCGACAGAAGACAGAGACATGTAGTGGTCGAGGATGGTGACCACATCTTTCTCCAGGCCTCACCCCGACGAGGTTTTTAGTGATTTTGGATGGGGCGGAAAGTAATCTCCATGGTTCATCAGACCCTTTCAAGTCCTCTTTAGAGTTGATGAGGTGGATTACCGCCTAGCTCTCCCCCCTCATTTTCACCGGGTGCATGACGTCTTCCACGTATCCCAGCTGAGGAGATACGTGCATGACCTTTCTCACATCATCAACCATGGTGAGCTGGAAATCGATGATGGGACAACGTTTGCGAAGGTTCCAGTAGAGATTGTGGATCGACAGGATCAGGTCCTTCGTGGGCGGTCGATACATTTGGTGCATGTATGTTGGCAGTATGAGATCCTCCATGAGATAACATGGGACCGGGAGGCTCAGATTCATGCTCAGTGCCCCCACATGTTCCCTTAGTTTGAGTTCTGGATTATGAGGATGAAAATCCATGAGGTGGGGAGAATGTAAAGACCTAGAAATTCCATGTATTTTTGTTAAATTAATTGGGAATATTACAATTCTATGAAAATTGAAGATGTGTTATTCTGAGGCCTGGTGTGCCTGGAATGAATTTCTGAACTTTTTTTCAAGGTACGTTCAGTAATCATGCAATCTGGTTTTCGTAACTTTTTATCTGATGCTTGGAATCGAAATCCGAGGACAATGTTGAACTCACATCATCAATATTCACTTAAGGAGACCTTCACCCCAACTGAAATAGTTCGAGGGTGCAAGTTGGTTTTTCACATATTCATGGATGAATAGAAAAATAAAAATATTTAACATTTTTATTTTTCTTGTATCCTCCTTTTGATTTATGGAGGTGGGGACCACAATATCATTAATCCTCTCAATTTGAATTCAATGGGGGGACCACCCGAACCCTACATTTAAAGTGGGGGAAGAACCTTAGAATTCCCCAATTAATTGTTCCAACTCTCCAATTAATTAATTGAATCATTTATTTATTATGCCGATGTAAATTAATTGTAGAAACCTATTTTTAATTTAAGTAGGCATTTCACCTTTTGGGTTTCGGGGGGGGGGGGAATCATTGGAAAAGGGTGTTCTTGGAGGAGCCACTTGAGGAAGAACAATTATCACCATGGAGGAACTAAATAACAGAGGATTGTTAAACAAGCGACCCTGTTGGAGGGGGATTTATTCGGGATCAACAAATGCCAATCCATCATCAACCGTGGACAATCTCTAATAGAACCTTTTAGGTAGGGTTTATTGTTGTTTTTAATACCCCTTTACCTATTATATATGTTCTTTATGATTCAAGTATTAATTAAGCCGCTTGCTAATGCTCTAAAATGGAGGGTGTGGGCCAAACAAACTTGGCCCGACCTCTCCGTAAACTATGTGGTTTTGATGCGATATTCACGATGGAGGAGTAAGGTGACCAGTGCTGGAGTTTGGCACCGATGGGACTCAGGAGTGGTGGATCGCACTCCGGCCAACCGCAACGAAGGCGGAGGCACATCCGCGCCACCAGAGAAGATCCGTGGTCCGACGACCATGGCAGAGCAGGGGCGGCAGTCGACCACAAGAAGGGGCAGAGAGACATGTCCGTGATGCCTGGAGGAGAAGAGCCGTGGAGGAGAGGAAAGGTGTGGATGGATCGATCCCGACCGTCGGTGATGGTGCTGCGCGCGACCGCACCACACAGAGGAGGATGACTAGCCGACTGGCGAGTTGCGAGCCAAGTGGTTCGCCTTACCGCGGGCCGACGCACTGCAGGCTCCACACCACAAGACACCCAGTGGGCCACCCAACATAGGGTGGCCCAGAATGGGCCTAGTGGGCTGGGTCAACATGAACTGGGCGGGTCAGCCTAGGCTGAGTCGGTCCTAGTTGGGCGGATCGGGTTTGACCGGATCAAGACCAACTTCGACCCTTTTTTCTATTTTAGAAATATCGTTAGCTACATGTGTCTATTTGACGAACCGTCTGCGGCGTCCAAAACCATGGATCCAGATGGTCATATTTGTATAACCCACTTGTGTTTTGGTTAACTTTGGAGGTACATATGGGTTGGATCGAGTACGAATCCAACCATTCCCTCAGGACAAAAAGGAAAATAACTAACAGACCGGACGTCCAATTGATACACCATCCGTTGCATTGAGACCCCTTTTACATGGTGGCCCTTTGGGATGATTTTTCATGGGACTTCTTAGTAGTTGGAATATTGACCTGTGGCTTGAGGTGCAGACCCTCCTAGAATCAAGGGAGCATAGTGAAGGAACCCAGTAGACGGCTGTAACGTGAAGAAAAATCATCAATCCAAAGGGGGTCAGCATTTGTCGATCCAAAGTGGGTCAGCATCTATAAAAATTGTGTGGCTAATTACCTATCAGATCCTGTGTTGGTCAACACTCAACAATCCTTTGTGGGTCAGCACATACCGATCCTACGTGGGTCAGAACCTGTGTGGGTCAGCGAGGGTTATTAACTATCGATCCTGTGTGGGTCAGCATCAGTGCTACTTAACAGAATAAGTTGATTTAGCTTACGACTAATCATTTATATTTGTGTACTTATGTTATACATGGTGTGATCCGAGTCTTTACCTTTGTGGGAATATTCTGTGTGGCGTACCGTTTTTGTACTTACTTTCGTAGTGATGCCTTTGTGGTATCCTTCTATGTGGAGTACCTTTGTTGTACTTACCTTTGTGGTGATAACTATGTGGTATTCTTCTGTGTGGAATTAACTTTCTGGAAATTACCTTTGTGGTATCATTCTGTGCAGATTTCTTTTTTGGAACTCACCTTCGTGGTGATACCTATGTGGTAATCTTCTGTGTGGTGTTACCTTTATGGTACTTACCGTTGTGGTGTTACCTTCGTGGTATTCCTTCCTTTGGGGAACAGTTGAGCTTTGGGATTTTGAGTTAGACCATTTGTTTCCTCATGAATGAGATGGGTTTACTTGATAATATAGGTATATGTATGGGTATATACCTAATTTGGGTTGACAGTTGATTCCATGCTTTGTGGTTTATCCTTTGTGTATTTTGAGAGACCTTCGAGGGTCTTGGGGTCCCTTCTGAGTATCATTATACTCACCACTGCATGAGCTATTCCCTCACCATGATGTGTTTGGAGCCAAAGATATACAATGATGACTGAGGACGAGGGTACCAGGAATGGAGGTATCTTTGAGGTGGACGTTAGATGAGGAGTACCGTAGAGACCACTGTTCGAGAGATGTACCCACCCTTTAGGTAGGATCCTTGGTGGGTGTTCATAGGAGCTATTTTAGTTTACTTTTACATTCCAGTTTTCTTGTACTTTCCGCTTGGTCTTGTATTCTAGACCCTCTTACATGCTGTACAAACTCATATTTACTATACGGTTTACTTATGGTCGTATATTGTTGTGTGTTTGGTTGTGTGTGATTATAGGATATAAAGGCAATGCCTTCCCGGTATTAGGGAATACGCCACTCAGTGCTAGTCTCGAGCCCCTGGCCTATGGAAGGCGGGCTTGGTGTATTCATGACACTGGCCCCGGGGGGCATGACATGACAAAATATGAGCGGATCCCTTCCCAGATTAGTGAGTGAAGGAGGAGGAAGATGGTGATATTTCCCACCGGCAGTGATCGGGAGGAAGAGACATATGGAGTGGCCTTTGGGAAAGTAGTGAGCAGAACCTAAACTTTGTAAATGTAGTGAACCTAGGCATATAAGATATAGCCCAAACCTTGTAATTGGTAGTATGATTTATTGGATTTGGTAAATCAACACATCGTTATTGTGTGCTCCATGGATATAGCCCAGTAAGGGTGAACTAAGTAAAAATCGCTATGTCATCCAAATGATTGCATTTCTCTTCATATATTACTATTGAAGAAAAAGAGAAGTGTGTTTATTTGATGGCGAAACAAGAACCAAAGTGGAATGATTTTTAATCTGTCACACATTGATTCACCCCCCTCTCAGGGTATTTGACATAGTGGACCTAACAACATTAAATGATATTGAAGCTATGATTTTAAACATATTATAATATGTTAAGAATGAGGTATGATAGATTTTTTGTGGGGTCTATATGTTTGGAAATTAATACTCAAGAATGTAATTTTATCCAAATATTTACAGTTTTTTATAAAATGATCACAATTTATTGTTTGTTGTTGACATAGGACAACTATTTAAAATCAAATTGCAGATTCTTGCACATATAATATCTATCACCGTGAAATATTTTATCACATGTTTAGGATGGATGTTGGAACTCATTTCTATTTGGTAATATTTCATTAACCAATAAATTTTTTTTTTCTAAACAATACATATCAGGATATATTATTAAGGAATATGGATTCTCATTTAAATCCATAGATATACCATTATCCGTTGGTAGGAGAGCATTTCTATCCCATGACAAGTGACATTCCATTCACCTCATATAGATGTATGATTTCATAACTATTAGTGAAGTGTTTTACCATCTTTACACTGGTTTCATTATATTAACTATGGGGTATATATTGGTTACTAAATTTACATATTTTGGGAATTAATGGTGTATATTATAACCCATACGTATTCGGTGATATCATCTTCAGTATAAAGTAGAGGGTGTTGCAAAAAAATGACTTGGGATATTTTATTCACCTATTGTAGAGTTATGACTTCCTAACACTAATTGAATATAGTTACACTCTTCACAATAATGGTATTTTTTCACCACTATATCATTTTAGGGATTAATTTATACCATGTTATTGTTGATGTTATTTTAATCATTATATCCAAAGTAATAACAACCCACTCGAAGAATCTTCCCAAATAATCTAATGTTATATTTCATGTAATTCATATTATACTGATGTGACTAACAATGAGAAATTCCACCCAATATATTGTTATTAACTAACATTGGTATGGTTCTTCTATGAAGGCGAAAAATTTACCAATTGCTGGAAAAAACTTCTTTGCATGTATTTTTTAACAATTTCATTTCATACAGTAATTGAGTTCACATAAAAACTCATTTAAATTAGGTAAAATATTAGTAGTTTCCTACTATGTTTTATGCTCAAACCCAACATGTTATATTTAATATATTTATATGACATGTGGTTGGTATGTTTATTAAGGTAAGATCCTTATCCGATTTGAGAATGCTAGAATATTTTGAATGATATATGGAGATTGGTTCAAAAAAATTTTAATGATTGGTATATAAAACTAAATTTAATTATGTTTTAATTTTTATATACAATTTTAAAATATTTACCCTTTTCCAAATCCCTATAAGGATTCCTGATGTATTATCTTCGTATGTTTTATTTTTTATAACATGTTTCTTTTTTTAATATAATGCTAGGAATTTTCTATCATTTTATACTATACTTAACAAATTTTCCAACTACAGATATTTTTGAAATTTATAATGTTATTTTATATTATGATAAGACTTGTTTAATCAACGTATGATTCAATACACAACCCTATGCAATAATATAAAGCTATTGGATTATGGGGAGTCACACCTTAAAAAAATGGAAGAAATAAAATAAATTAGTGTGGAAATGACCCATGTGGTTTATTTAAATAATGGAATTGAATGAGAAATTTTATAGATTATAATGTTTTGATAGGGGTTTTTAATTATTAGCAATTGAGTATATTATAGTTTATTTCCTTTAGTAGTACTACTTATGTATAAGAGAAATTAAAACATTCTTTTTTTAATGATGTCTAATTTTTATATCAATAATACCACACTGTATATTTTTTCTTTAATTTTGAAAGGTTATTTACTATATTGAATTGTAATATAAATATTTGGGACTCATGGATTATGTTTTTTGGGATTTATATTTTTCCTTCAAAATAATATTTCATTACATTTTTTTGGTATAGTCGAGAGTGGCAGCTATGGAATTTTAATGGGCTATTGTTTTAATGTAATGTTTATTATCAAATACAACTATTACAAAGAATTTAAAATATAGGGATTCAAGGATGTGGTTTTGAACATATTTTTATTATAAATAAATCAATAAATCATGAACAAGACATTTTATTTACACATCAATGGGATTCAATATAATTGGTTGGGCGTTTGGTTACATTATGTATTACATGTTTTATTTCATATCAATATCACTGGGGATAAAATATCATTAAAGGAAACAAATATGAATATAGTTCATTGATGATGACCATCATTGGAATAGGTAGAAAAAAATAGAATTATGTTTATAAGGTAACGGAACTATATGCCACAATATAAAGATATTGAAAATTTAATAACCATGAATTTAGAAATCATAGGATGTTTAAGATGTAAAAACAATAAAATAATGAAGGAAATAGTCCCCAACCAATTAGAAGATAGACAAATATATGAAATAAATAAATAACACATCAAAATCCAATTGAAGATGATGATGGATTATGTATGGTTGTCAGAATTTCCAATACACCTAAGAATATAAATTCCTAAAAAATATCACTGAGTCCATGGAAGTGGCTGTCATACTCTACCATTGTGAGTAGTCTTGGGATTTCACCAATTTACAATGACTTTAAAGTCAACTCATGTAAAAGTCCATCTACTCAAATTATGGGACCTAAATATTAAAATACATACATATGGATTTCTAATATACATATAATGTATTTGAGTATGATTTATGTCCATGGTAATATCAGATTTTATATGTTGATAAAATGCATTTTTTGGGTTAAGAGTTCAGAGTAGATGAAAATACATTCTTATTGGCCAAAATAATGATTTACAAGGAAACGTTGGTCCATAAATACATAATGTCCATGCATATGAGGGTGATATTCACTCTATCATCTCTCTAAAATAACAAATGGTGATGATAGTTTATCGATGAAAAGTGATTGCTTTAGAATATGAAATATACAAGGAGTTTCATTTTTATGTCAATGAATGTAATAGGATTTCCATATAATGAATAATACTTGTAAATGTATATTACATTTTATGAATCATATTTTTTTGAAATAATTTTAAGTTATAAATCCAATTAAATATCCCAATAAGTTTACTTGATGTTAGGTGAATTAATAATATGGGATTACTAAATTAAGAGGTATTATGTAAAAGTGGAATAATGGGGAATTTTTATATGATATTCATGTGAAAGACTTTATTAAGATGATAGAAAACACAATAATATTTATTTTCCATGATATAAGTACCATTATAATGGACAACATAAGTGGATTTTTAGGGATCAATATTTAAAATGTATATTTTAGGGATCAACACTATACTAAGGTCATATATAGATAAAAAGTGTAATCATTGAGTGGTATAGAGATTATATGAATTGTTTACTTGAAATTAATTCTATATAATCTATTTTATTTTATATCCAATGGTTTATTTTTTTGAGAACAATATAATGATATTTTTTTTAAATTATATGAAGAATAATTATTTGATTGGATTTTCATTATAATAAATGTCAAACGGCCTCAACTAGAGTTATGATCCAATGGTAATGGTTTATTTGAAAAATTAAAATTCTTTTATGATTTCTAATGGATTAATATTAGATTTTCAATGTTAAGCTATATGAATTTAGTTTTTTGTGGTAGAAAGAAACATGATGTTCCGCATGGTGTAAGATTATATTCATTATAAATGATATTTTATTCAATGATACATGTCAATATAATATCACAGATCATGATATATGTAGCTTCTATTAGATGGAAGGGTTAATATAATATAGTTAGAATATGAATTAATGTTTCTAGCTACTATGAGCATATTTATGATGTTTTTTTGTTTGTGTTGATGGATAGTTTGAATGGGATACTGATGACTAAAGACCAAAAATATTGAAGGAACCATCTCAGGTTTTGAAGATGGCGATTTAAAATAGAAAATGTTGAAAAAATCATGTAGTTGTAATTTTATGATGGTTAATTTATTAAGCTATAGTTATAAAGATTAATGTAGATTAAAATCATTTGAGGTGAAAACTAAAGTGAAGGAGAATAATTATAAAGGATCTTGTGGTTAAATTCCATTAAGATCAATCATCACAATATTTTTATGATTTTTTAATGTTATTTAATGTTGTTTAGAATGGACATATTTAATTTATAGAAGACCTAAGGTCATTTTAGGAAATTAATAATTTTAGATTTCATTAAAAATTTGTAATGTCTCAGATAATACGAATTTCTTTATAAATATTAGGAAATTGGATTTCTCATCAGATTTTTAGGACATTATATTAATACACCTAGATCATATTTATATTCATAGCCTAAGAAGTTAGTGTATTTCTTTGGAGTATATATTTTGATATTGATCTAAGGCAAGAAGTTATAAAGGTAAAGAGAATGTATCGTCATTTGATAGCATATCCTCCATTGTAAGAATTAATGATCCATCATATTACATTATGAAGAGTGTAAGTGGCCATAGATTGAGAATTTGAATCTTGTAAAACCATAGGACTTATAATGTTTCCATCATTTGAATTTGGATTCTTGGTCTTTATATAATATTTAAAGTAATATTAAAGGGATATTTTTTAATTGTATACCTATCAATGTGTTATGAAGTTTATTTCATATTATTCCACATTCCACACTACGATTTCAAAAATTAGTGAAAATTTGATTGTTCTACATTGTGAAATGTATGTTCTCACGATTTCATATCTCAATTTTGAAATTTAATGGGTTGAAATTAATGTTGTTCCTCAAGGATGTAAATGAAATAAACAAAAAAATGGGTGTATTCATTCAATTAATGTATTTAAAATATTTTGATCTTAAAGGAGGATCATATATGGAGAAATTTGGCAAGAATTAACATGTTGTTTTAAAAATGAAATTATAAGATTTTTTGAGTTGGGTATTAGTTTATTTATTAGTATTTATATCATGATATAAAAATTATGATTCATATAAAATCCATGATCCAATATTGAAATGAGAATAATGAGTGACATATAAGATTAATAAGATCACTTTTTTATATTGTGTATTTGAAATTGAATATATAGAAATTAAATATTAATTATTATAACTATGATTAAAATTCAAATATTCAAGAGTGAGAATAATTGTTAAAATATCAATAATTGAAATGTGATTCTAGAAGAATGAGGTGAATTAAATTTAGAGATAAGATGATATTCACTTGTTTTAGATTCAATCATGAAACCATCAATTTCTATTAAATATCTCAAACAAAATGAATTTGAATAGTGAAATGAGATTGTTTACTGTCAGATATTTTTATATCAATTTAAAATTATTACATGGTAAATTTAGTTTAGTTTTTTAGAATAAAATTTCCTCTTTATTATTAAATGAGTAAAAAAGATGTATTTTTGAGTCATTAACCCTAATCTATTTCTTTAGACTGTAATAAAAACATGGGTGGAAATGATCTTGAGATATATATAAGAAGTGTCTATAAGAATTATTCATCCATGGTAAAGAGAATGTGAAATAATGAATAGAATTAAAAATGGACAACTTGGTATTTATTAGGACACATCAATTAATCATGCATATGGAATATAAGATCACAGGATTCCCACATATGAAAAAAGTGAATTAATGATTAATTTGGATTATGGGAAATGATTAAAATATAAATATTATTTATTTAAAATTGGGAAAATCTATATTCCTAGGGACCAATATATGAAAAGAATATAATTATGAGATATTAAGACATTTAACTTTTGAAAAACTAGGATATATTCTATTTGAATTATTTGAGGTACTCTTAAATTACATGAATAAGGTAAATCCAATATTAGTATGATGCTAAAAAATACTTTTTATTGAATAACCATAAATTGGATGGTTCCAAAAATATTTTCGAGATATGTTATGGTAGAAAAATTTAATTTCTGATTGAAAATTATTTTTTATTAATAGAAAAACAAATAACAACCCTTCAAGGAGGATGAAAATGGTGAAGTCCAAGGGGATCCCCTTGAACTACAGTATAACAATCAAGGGGAAGGGAATGCAGGCCATCATAGATCCTAAGAGTCTCCTCCTGTCTGGCCAAGTGAGCAAGTGAATCCGTCGCAAAGTTATATTCCCTCCAACTATGATGAATAATCATCCCATGCTTGATCTCTTCCTTGCACCTCCTAATGAGATAAATCAAATCCAAAGGTATCTCCTGGCTTCCCTGTAACGCTTTAACCAAAACCTCAGAGTCTGACTCCACCTCGGTCACCTGCAAAGCACTCCACCTACAAACCATCAAGCTAGATAGAAGAGCCCGTACCTCCATACCAAAGGAGTTTCCTGGGCCATAAAAGGCACTAAAGACAATAATGACATAACCCCAACAGTCCCGAAGTAAACCCCCGCCCCTCATGACACCCTCCATAAAGGACCCGTCAATGTTAAGATTCAAACCACATATCGGGGGCTGCCACCTCACCCAACATCCTCTCCCTCTATGCTGAATGCAGGGACAGTTCACAAGGTTGCAAACAACAATTGATGATAACCCACCTTTGATAAGCGAGGCTAGCTCCATAATGAGAGACTTCTTCTGAAACTAGATAAAAAGTAGGGATCTATTGGATCCCAACCTAACATGATTGAACGCCTCCCATATGACCCAATAAATATCAATGAGGATGATAATCCTCACAGTCCGTTCCAATCACCCTGCTTTCCGTACTGGAGAACCAAACTGACATAAACCCCTATGGAGACCGGGACTCACCATCGGGGAACATAGGATGAGTGAATAATGGACAGAGAGAGGAGTCCCATTTTCCCTGAAAAAATAAATGAACCGTCATCTCTGACCTCAGGTGCTCACAGTAATAACATCGTGAGACCATGTAGACCCCCTTTTTCTGCCTGCTGTCCTCTGTTGAAATTGATCTATTCTTGATCCTCCATACCAAGAAATTCATTTTGGTCAAAATCTCCTTGAACCAGGAAACTGGACCCCAATCCTCCCAAGATCGGTCTCTCTGAATAATTCTCCTGTAGTCCTGCACATTATACCTACCAGAGCTGGCTTCCATAAAACAACACAAATCCGGATCATCACTGATCACGATGCCCCCAAACAGATTTAACTGAGCTGTGTTAAATGTTTCATGAATAAAATAATACATGTCTCTGGCTTCCTGGAACGAAATGCTAGGAAATGGGCAACCAGGGAAGGTATGATTTTCACTTGTCCAGTTATCCTCTCATAAATAATATCCCCCTGCCAATAACCCACCTAACGTAGAAAGACAACTATTCCATATGATCAAACTTGCATTTGGAAAGTCCAGTCACACCCTAGATATTAAAACCTCCCTTCGTGCCATACCGCATCCTGAAAAATCTCACCCAAAGAGTCTCCCCCACAATGACCTCCCAAGCTAATCTGGCTTGTAGTCCCAATATGGTGTCCTGAATATCACGGATACCAACACCTTTTTCATCCACTGGACGAGCCAACCGCTGCCACGGAGCCCAATGACACCGCCCTTCCCCTCTATCATCCCATAGAAAGGTAGTAAGAATACTATGTATTTTATCCACAACACCTTTCGGTGGCTTGATTTCAGAGAAGATATACATGGGAATAGACATAAGGACACTATTAATGAGCACAAAATATCCTCCAAATGACAATAACTTGTTCTTCCAATTAAAAATCCTTCCCAAAAGGCTATCAAGAATTTCATTGTATTGAAGCTTCTTGATTCTGCCATATAAAATTGGTATCCCGAGGTACAGAATAGGAAGCTGCTTTTTCCTCTAACCAAGTATCCCCTCAATAACCCTACATCTTCATCCAGAGCATTTATCCGAAATAAACACGGGGATCTTAAAAGCGTTGATATATTGTCCACTAAGCCTTCCATATAATAACATGTTGTCTCTGAGATGTTTCAAAGATCTACTACTACCATTCATAAAAATAAATAAATCATCAGCAAACATCAAGTGTGAGATTCTCCAAATATTCCTTCTTCCGTGGAACAGTTTCAACTTGCCCTCTGATAAGCCTCTAGCAAAATTCCTAGACGATGCATCCTGGCCTAGGACAAAAACAGATGGAGGCAGTGGGTCACCCTGTCGAACACCTCGCACTGATTTAAAGAAACCAAAACACTTCCCCGTCAAAGAAACCAAAATCCAGGGCGATGAATAACACCTGAATCAAATGTTGCAAAACAGATCCCCAAAACCATACCCTCTTAAAACCCAAATGATAAAACTCCCTTGAATTTTATCATAAGCCTTATTCATGTACACTTGGTAAATGATATTGGATCCAACTTTATGATTGTTGATGTCATGTACCAGTTTACTAGCAATGCCAACTGCCCCTTTTATGCTTCGACCCTGTATAAAACCATGCTACTCCGCCGAGATCACCGTGGTAATTATTCTGCAGAGTCTCCTACCAATGACCATGGAAAGAATCATATAAGACACATTGCACAGACAAATAGGTCGGTAGTGATTGAGGAGACTAGGGTCTTAATATTTGTAATAAGAACCACCCTTGACGAAGCCACACCCCTGATCAAGGACCCACCACCAAAGAATTCTTGAATCGCATCCACAACAAGTGATCCCACGAAATCCCATGCCGCACTGAAAAAGGAAGCTGGAAAGCCGTCAGGGCCCGGATCACTCTCTATCGACATACTATAAATGCTTCCCTGATCTCACTATCTAGAGGTATCGATGAGAGGCAAGTATTATCTGTATCATTCACCAGCAGAGGCAGACAGTTCAAGAAATCTGGGCAGTCCAAAGAGTCCCTCTCAAAACTCAGTGTATTCCCCCCAGCTAGGAAACCCTCAAATTTCTCCATAGCCATATTCCCAACAATATTCGTGTCTGACATGTAGGACCCATCCTCTAGCTTTAGATTGATCCTCATGCTTCTCCTCTCTTTAATGCAGGCCTAAAAGAAGGAATTATTTCGATCTCCTTCTCGTAACCATCTAACCTGAGACCGCTCTTTGTATACCCTCTCTATCTCCAATATTTTTTCAGCAAGTTCGACCTTCTTATCACATAAAATAATAAAGATGTTCTCATCACATGTAGCCTGGAGGGATTCGTCTAATCTTCCCACCTCATCTTGCATGCTATCCACCCCATTTGAATCACCTGGTTTATTGATCACCCAACCTTTGATATCCTATTTCAGACGTTTAAGACGATTCACCAGCCCTCCCAATGACCGTCCCCCTTCCTCCCTAAGCCAAGAAACCTTCAGAAACTGCATGAATGAAGGATCACGATGAATTTCACTAGAGTAATGAAGAGAAACACCAAGCACTACTTCAAGTATGACTTCAATCAGTAGGGGATCATGATCCGAATGTATACATGTAAGATGCATGATCGAGGTTCTTGATAAAATGTCCAAACCTTGCATGTTTGTGATACATCTGTCCAGCTGGCTCGAGATACAGTTAGGGCCTTTACGATTGTTGCAACATGTATATCTAGACCCCATAAAACCCAAATCAAATAGTCATGTGTGCGCCATGCATTCTTTGAACTCTAGTATACCTTCCTAATTACATCAATCTCCTCCTCTTTTCTATGAAACATCCGCAATGGTGTTGAAGTCCTCACCCACAAACCACGGTTGGGAGCCTGATTGTGTTGCCTCCAAATGGTTCCAAAGTTCCCTCCATCCACCCACAACAGTAATCACATAAACAAATGTGAAAAGGATCCTAAAACCGCCCACATCAATCCTCGTGTCAACACACTGGGGCATAACATTCATATTTTCCACTTTGATGCTGATTTTCCATCCAATCCAAATCTAGGAATAAATAGAACCTCCATGAAAGGAATTCAGGAAACCCATCCTCTTAGCAATCCTGAATAATTTTCTTAAGTCAATCTTCGGTTCCAGAATCACAAACAAAGACACCCTAGCCTTCTTTCCTTCCGATTCCAAGTACGCACGCTTGGCTTGGGCTCCAAAGCTACGCACATTCCAGATAATGAGAGAAATCATTACAAAAATCCCTTATTAATAATAGGTATACAATATAGACCTAGTGAATTACCTGAAAACATGATCTTGAAGGAATAACATCACTTTTTGGGTGACACCATGAAACCTACAAGGATTAGGTTATGATGGGTGATCATAGTACAATATTGTAAAAGAAGTTGTAAGATATTGTGATTATTTCTTGTGAGAAGTCGGAAACCGAATATACAGTGAGAAAATTTTAAAGTATGGGAATCACCAACCATGGTATAATTTTTTTATTATAGTATCTAATCCATAATTTGGATGGGATTGAAATTGGGAAAGGGGTACATATTTCAAGTCAAACATTGTAAATAACATGATCTAATTGGAGAGATATCTCAGTATCCCTAACTAGATAAGTATCTACTAACCATTAATAGAGGCTAAATTCCATTAGTGGTAAATGAATCCATTACAGTATTGGATTTGGTAAAAATTGGAAGCATCTAATTTCCCACCACGCCATAACATGTTTATGCACCAATACAAATATAAATTTTAATTGTATTAGAATGGGATCCATCAGGTTATATATAGATTTTATTTCCTTTGATGATTTATAATAATTTGATGAAATGAAGAATTAAATAGTTTTTCTAATATAAAACATCATTAGATGAGGAATTGCTAGTTCCTATTATTGTAGAATATGAAAAATTAAGTTAGAAATTTTAAAAAATATAAAATAAAGTGTAAATAGAATGAAAGGAAAATTGTTATGAGTGAAATTGACAGAACACTACTTAATATTGAATAATGTATTATATTATCTTCAAATAAATCAATTTATAAAGGGATATTTTGTTGATCTGTCTCAATATTTTGAGCGGATGAATTGATCAAAATAGTGAAATATTTTCACAATCTAGTAAAAGGGTTTCTAAATAAAGATAATGATGACTTTTTTGTTAAATAGTTTTTTTTGTTAAAAATGATTTTAAAGAAAACGTCACCTAAAGAAAGATGATGATTTAATGGGGAATTCATTAGATATATATATTATAATATGAAAAAACATCTAAGAAATAGGGAAAACTAATGGAAGAAAAAACTCAATTTTCAATGATAACATGTCTTTGATTGATGAAAAACATCAAATAATAGTTGTTTAAAAGTAAGTGTTTAATTGTTTTTGTAACTGTGGTATTTAATAAAATAATAAAATTTATGTTGTCATATTGCAATTCATGTATGTAAAATAAGGGATGAACAAAATGATGGTCAATGATTAGGAAAATTCACTTCAAAAGAGAAGAAAGATACACGATGAAAATGATCAAATTCTTTTGGGTGACTAATCATTTATGTTAAGATCCATTTAAGATAAATTTATCACCCTAAATATGATGTTTTTGGACTATGATATACTACTAAAATACCCAAAATATGTTCAATACTGACATTTTAAAACATTTGAAAAGAATAGTACTGCAACTCGATTATCAAAGAAGATCTTTCCCACCAAAGAGGATCATACTATGTGTAAGTAGAGATTTAGAGCAACTAGAGAAGAATACATCTCAAGATCAAAGAAAAAATAATCTCACTACCTTGATAACACTATGAGTGATAAATCTATTGTATCAAAATTATTGGTTATATTTAAAATTATATTAAAATACTTGAAACAAAAACGGTTAGGAAACCCACCATTATATCAGTTTTTGGAGTTAATATTTCTATGAAAATTAGTCCATAAAATGGATTCCAGAATATATAAGAAACAATTGAAAAATGGGATGATATTCTAGTTGAAAAAACAACAAAGCCTATACCTATGGTGAAGAGAAAATCATTTTTAGGATAATATTGGTTTTACTAGAGTTTTTAGAATGTGTACCTTGATTGTTTCTATAATATATTAGCTCAAAAAAGTTTTCAAAGTAAAAAATAAAGGGTGAGAAGAGAAAGGGTTGCGAAGAATCCAAATCAATTGAATTATAGAACAATTTAAATTGTATAAAAAAATATACATCGTTTCATAAAATATTTATATGATTATGGAAACATCTAAGGACTTAAAAATTACACAATTAGACATTACAACCATCTGCAACACCCGCAATGAAGTAATGAGATGGACCACAATAATGTGAAGAGTCAAAGTAATCTATAGAAGTAAAACTATGGAATAAATCATAAAATCATGGTTGAATATAATTAACCCATGAATAAGGATGATAAACATATTACGCTAAAAATAGGAATATTAATCTATTATGGCTATAATTTCTTAATTATAGACCATTTGGGAAATGAAATAATGATTCAAAAATTTTATTTAAGAAATATAGAATCTTATGTGTTGTTAATAAAATAGATTTTCATGATTATTGAAATAGTGTATGATATCCTATATTATGAGAATATAGGATTCATAAAAAGGATAACTCGATGATGCATTAATCTCTATGTGGATAGCTACAGAAGGTAAGGAATATATCCAAAAAATACTAACCTAGTAGCTCAGTAAATATGAAATAATTTTTGAAAATTTACAATGTATTTGGTTATAATGTTTCAATTTAGATAATAAAAACAACTGATCTACACCTATGAGTAATATTGAACCTAAAAAGATTTAATGTTTGATCATATATCATGATATGATGGAAATGTATGAATAATTAGAGAATTTTGAACCAAAAAATATGATTTCTATATTGATGTGGAGAAGAAAATTACAGCTACCATCCAAAATAAAAATCTGAAGAAAGCCATGAGTCTTAGGGATTATAAAATTGGGAATATAGGGAAGGAAGTAATAATTAAAAAAGAAGAAAAATTAGATATTTATTTTAAAGTGTCAATGGGTTTTGAAATAAATATTAGAAAAATAATTATAATGGATGAATTGAATAATTCCACCTTATCCTCAAAATTATAGGACATGAAACTAGATGAAGGTAATTGATATAGAAGTAATTAAATTTATAGATTATAGTTGTGTTACTTAGTTAGATGGTGAAAGTGACCATAAAGGGAATTATTTTAGGTGGTTATAATTATTATTTTGTATCATACTTTATATTCTACCAAAATTTAGGGAGATTATTTATTGAATGAAATTTTCCCTTAAAGGATTGTAGAAAATATCCATTGATTGGGAACTATAAAGGATGATCAATCCGAAAAATATTTATTAAATTTATGCGAGTCTACAAATATGAATACACATGGAAAATATTTATGATTAATGTAAGATAATCAGTCTTTATTTCCTCTAATAATTTATAAATTTTCTAATCCTAAAGGGGGAGTGAATTCTATGATAATTGGGTATAGAAAAAACATTACATGAGTGTTTTGATGTGTCTTGTATAGTTTCAAAGGATTATAGGCATTCATCCAAATCTATCTAAACTACCCCAAAGAGGTGAATTACAAGTTCGGTACCACATTGGGGAATCTATATGGACAACATTGATGATTTGGAAAAATAACTCTTTTTTTTATAATGGGAATTTCCACATCGAATTAGTGTTGACTTGCATAAGGGTCCTAGTTATAAGATATTTTTTTCTATCCTCCTCTTAAATATATTTGAAGGATTATCTCAAAATGGGGGATATAATAGAATGATAAATAGACTAGTGGGAGAATATATTCCTTAATGTTAGAATAGTAAAAACTAAAACTATATTTATATTGAATACATTCCCATGAATCAATGGAACAATCAAGATTTAGACAATGTTATTCCCACGTTTTATTTATGGTCATTAATGGGGAAATGAAAAAGGGGACATGAATTGGAATATTTAAACACATTTATGTGGGAATATATGTTCAATGTATAGAAAATATATCTAAAGGGTGAGATTAATGTTCTATTTGTGGTGTGATCTTATTTGTTGTCAACACTATTTTTTATCTATGAATCTTGCCAATATATGATCTAGAAGGATGAAAAGTACAACTAATGTTGGCATAAGGATTATATATACAATAGTTATTCGGAGGTTGGAGGATTCTTGATACAATGAAAAACATGGTGATGTTTTTAGGATCAGTTTAAATAGTTAGTTTGGTTATGGGTTTGAAGAAAGAAAATATTATTGGAACAATCCATGGTATTATGGTGGAAAATTTCAATAGTGTTAGGTTTAATATGAGTTTTCTATTGAACTATTATACTGGATAGCTTATTATATTATATTCATAAAATGTAAAATATATTCTTTATGATGAAGGAGCTAGAAGATGTGAAAGAGAGGATATTAAAAGGTTATAGAGTTCTATTTCTATTATTATCTATGTTCACTATTTTTAGATTGATTTCTTATATGATTTAATGTAATTTAGAGATGAAAAAATTTATTTGTAGATGGCATGTATCCATTTCATGAAATATTTTATATTTTAGTTCACTAAAAATTGTGAATTTTCATCTCATAGGATATTCCCTCTAGAAACTTCTTGTTTTTCTTGATAATTGGAGTTCTTTGTCACTATAGGAGCTGATCAACATCTAAATTCACTGAGATCATAAGACCTTACATAATAATAGATTACCTAATACTTCAATAGTGCGTAACATTTATATTATAGGATAGGACGATAAATATAAGAGACTCGAGAAAATGTATTCATTGTATAACTTATGAACCATCATATGACTTTTGGAAGAGTGTAAGTTATTAGTGTAGGCCAAAATACTACAGAACTATCATATTTCTTTGAATTATTCCATCATTTAAAATTAGATATTGTGACTTTATATGAATATTTAGTTCATTGTAAAAAGTGAATTTTTTAATTATAATTCTTTCTATGCCATTAAATATATTTTATTTGACTCCCCACTATAATGTATGACTTCTACACTATGTGAAAAATTGATTACGGTGTAGTGTGAAGAGTTTTTTTCCCAATTTAACATCTAATGTAAGAAATTGAATGGGATAAATACAATTTTGTTCCACATGGATTAAAATATCATAAAAAAAAGGGTTTTTACAAACCAACATGTTCATATAAACCTATGATTAAAGAAAATACATGATAGGTGAATTTAGGAACAATGAATATTTCTTTTTAATAATGAAGAGTCATAAATAAGAAAGATTCATTTTTTATTCTTATGTTGTTCCAACCTATCCAAAGCATCTTCATGCTTCTAGAATATAAGATTTATTCCTGTACATAGAATTATGATTTAGATGGAATATAAATAAGAAACATTTCAATGTTTAGTAATGTCAAATAAAAATATTTCACATCCAATATTAATGATCATAATTGAGGTTAAAATATTATATTTCAAGTAGATATCCTTATTTTTGTAAATATCACTAAGAGGAATATAATTAAATAATAAGTATATAAAGATTAGTTGGAGTTAAGTTGATATAATTTGGTTAAAATATAATATCAAAGTGTATTAGTTGTATTGAATCACTAATGTTGAATGTAGATGAG
Organism: Viscum album; assembly: GCA_963277665.1. Taxonomy (NCBI): domain Eukaryota; kingdom Viridiplantae; phylum Streptophyta; class Magnoliopsida; order Santalales; family Viscaceae; genus Viscum; species Viscum album. The sequence goes on from OY728152.1 coordinate 1,297,161,333, forward strand.
TCTCACTATGGTATTTTTTCTTGTGAGATATTCCAAAATCTATTGTTAATGATTATTTATAGATTTTAGTTCATTTATTTTGAGGAAATGATGATATCGAGATGGTTCAGTGTGAAATAGAATATTAGTTTTGAGAGTTTAATCCTTGATCATGTGACATCCTATTACTGTTTTTAGGTATCTTAAATGCCACTTTTTATTATTCTTTTGTTGGGTTTCATTTAGGGTTGCTTTTGGTGAAATCATGGTTAACATTGAAAATTACGGGGCTATGCTTAGTGGGTGAATGGTTTTCCCAAAATGTTACCCTTAATAAAGTATACCCTGTAACCTAGGGTAGTATGATTTTTCATGGTTGGAACATGGTTTCACAAACCATGCACCCACCTAGTAGTCACCAAGAACCTGTTTGTAATGGGTGAACGACTAAGGTAAATGGTTTTTTCAAATCATGTAGATCTTCTATGATAACCATGCATTCATGTTTTTAATATGTATATTAATTTTAAAATTCATGAAACCCCTATTTTAGGTACCTAAAGGGCCGATACGACCCCAAACAGAAGTTTTCTTCATTGAAGGTTCCAAAGAGTAGTTGTTAACACCCCTATACCCCCACTAGATGTTTTTTGATGCTTGGAGAATGATTTTAAATCATATCTTGGTACTTACATCTTTCCATTCACTATCTCCCACTCTGTCATCATTCCACCAAAGGGCTTTATTATATGCCATGTTGGTTTGTGGATATAATCATTGATGTTTTGGATCTTAATCATAGTGTCAATTATTGGATCCCAATTTCAGTCATCCTTTATTAGGGAATCCTTGTTAGGACATTGTGATTTGTGGTCCAGTGATCATGAGGGAGGTTGTCCAGTATGATTGGCCAATTTAACTAACCCTAAATTATTGGATTCAATTTTAATTATTGATTTTAATATACTTTTTTGAAATTTATTTCTATTTTTTGTTAAAAACAAAATTTTATTGAATTGGAAATTTTGATTGGGGAAATATGGTTTTTGCCATAAATTAGAATGAACCCCCAATTCCACTAAATTTGGATGAAATAGTGAAACTGATGTAATTTAGTAGATTTTAAATTGAGGATTTTTTTAATTCAGTGGAAATTATTTGAAATTTAATTTATGGAAGTGAATTTTGAAATTGAATTGTGAATTGATTTTATATTTGTATTTCTTAAAAATGGACTGATTGTTTTTGATTGAAACCTCATATGTTTATATTGGAAAATTCATGTTTTTGATTAAAAACCAGTTTTTTTTCTTAGATGGAAAATTGGTATATTTTAAATTGAAAATGGTATGAATTGTATTTTAAGAAATATTAATGTAAATTTAAAATCATTGATTTTTTATTATATAACATGAAAGCATTAGGTAGTTAGTGAGTTAATTGACATCAATCTATGATTCACAATGTTCTAAAACATAAATAAAGAACATCACATCCCTTAAAGGGATGTGTGTATACATATATTTCCATGTCACCTTAAGGGTGTGGAGTTCGTTAGCCTAGAACTATCATATGTTGTAAGAATGTGACCTTGATTCTCAATTTTTTTGTTTTTGAAATAAATATATTCGATTATTGTAAACTTTTTTACATTCCTTGTGATTTTATACGAACTAATTTATATAAAATTTATATTAAGACATGTGTAAAAATTATTTCCATCGTTTGTAATGAAAAGAATGATTTGAATATTTTTTTTGAAATAATAAATTGATTATTTAAAATTTAATTCCATTTACTTGGTTAATTAAATTTTGAAATCGTTTATTGAATAATTTGTGATTTCATACTGGGATTGTTTCTCACACCCTACATGTAAATAATGATGTTTGTAGATTTTTAGCATCTTGTTTCGTGAAGGGGTAAAGCACACCATATAGGTTGTTCTCGAACATGATTCACGGGCATTGAGAGTTGTGTCTGTTGGGACTTGAACAGTTTACATAACATTTTTTTCTAGCATTTACTATAGTAATTTTGTGTTTTCTATACATATTTTAATTCAAGTATAGTTATATATTTTGAGTTTGTTTTGAATTTATATTTAACTGTTTATCTAATTCCACACTATTTGAGGAAAAATTGTTCACATTTTCATTTTTTACAATTCCAGGTTCTAGTCACCGACCCTTCGGGATCGGGAGAACCCTTCAAGACATGTCAATATTTGATCTGTTATCAAGTTACCATGGTACCTAGGATGGTTCATGAAATATTTGTATCAAAGGAATGTTATTCAACTTTCTTAAATTTCATTATGTAGTTGTGTGATATTTTCAAGACATAAGGGGTAGTAGAGATTAAGTGATTTTCCAACTCTCATAGTAATTACAATTAAGTCCCCAGGGGGGGGGGGGTTAGTGAATAAGTATTTTGGAAATTTTATAGTATTTTTCCTACTACTTATTTTGATATATTGAAATCCATATCTTATTTTTCTGTCTATTTGGTTTAATTTCACTTTTTTTCTATGTTTGAGTGTTAAAACAAATGTCTTATTTTTTGTCGGATGATGTTGTGCAACATCATGACTCCGAAAAAATGTATGGATCCAATCATGGAGGAATATACACATGAATATCAGTGATAAAATTCTATTTTGGAACCAAATGTAGTTAAGGTGATCATGGGTACTATCTTGGATCAGGGAAATGCACCGCTACCAGCTTCCATTCAAGCTCCGTCTTTGGATCCTTAATGGGATGTAATCTAGAATAATTTTCAAGAGTTCATTCACCAAAACCCCCAAGCATTAAAAGGATCCAATGATACTAATGATAGTTAGGAATGGTTGAGTAAGATTTAGAATTAATTATATTTCATGGATAAATCTAACAAAATCAAGATAATGTGGGCACCTTCATGATTGAAACACCGATATGAAGATGGTGGGACACAATGGAAACAAAGAAGAAGCATGAGGTCGTAGTGTGGAAAAACATTAATGTTCATTTCACTAAATATTTCTATCCAGATTTGATACTATTTTCCATGGATATAGATTTTTTCAAACAAGAGCAGGCATACATGACCATGAGAGAGTATAAATACTGTTTTGCTGAACTTGTGAAAATTTCATCAGAGATAGTATTGAATGATAAGATGAAGGATCAATGGTTCTATTTGGAACCTCTATCAAATATTTGTTATCATGTTTATTTACTGAAGCTTACATTTTATGATGATTTGCTGGATAGATCACTAATGGACAAAATGCACCTTGATAGTAAGTCTGGGTTGTTGGGAGTTCCATCTATCCTAGTGGTGTTGTAAGCTCCGTCAAGGAAAAGCATAATCCTGATGATTTTCATGTTGGTTCTTGAAAAGAATGTTTTTTTTCTAAACCTCATTTAGTTCCTAGAAGAAGATATTTTATTTTCTACTGGTGTGAAAAAACTAGACATTCAATTAGAGTTTATACTGAGGCACCCACAATATGTGGGTCCTACAGACACTCATGTCACCTATAAATAATCTATCGTATCTATTCCAATCCTAATACTGCCAAGGGATAAACATATACTTCTAAAACTATAGGGAAATAATAAGCTACGTGTATAAAAATGTTACATCCATATGCATCTAAAATAAATCATCTTAATGTAGTGGAAGAGTCTTCAGAAGAATTAGATAGTGGTCTATCAACCGTGAGAAGTACCATTACAGTAGCTTCATCATTAGAGATTGATTTATTTGATACTGGTTCATCTCATTAATTTATTTAAACATTATTTGTTAATATGTTAAACATTATTTTGGATCTTTTTTCCTATATATTGGATATTACAACACCCATTGGTGTGAATAGATAGTACAATCTCTATTTGCCAACATGTTTTTTATCATGGTTAGATGTTGAGGGTGCTTGGAATTTTCTTTTCCACAACATTAAATAACTTGATTTCATTTTTTGGATAGATTGGCTCATTACCATTAATGCGATATTGATTATTATATTAAATGGGTCTCCTTCATTACACTCGATGGTGTGTTCTATATCTTCCAAGGAGAATGTGACTGAAGGTCATGTAGAGCTAGACCTTCTTATACGGAGTTGGGGAAAGTATGATATTTTTTTCTTTTGATCTATAGTTAGAATATTTTTGTTGTGATCTCTCCATAGATTTCGTCAAGTTTCCCGATGTGTTCCATTCTAGATTCTATATCTTTACCCTAGTAATAGAGGTGGAGTTTTAAATCGGCATACTTCATGGTAGTCAACCTATGTCTTTTCCTTTTTACTACATCGAACCATCCGAACTGATGGAGTTGGTGATCCATTTGGATTATCTTCTAGTGAAATTTTGTATATTCTCGAGTGTTTCTCCTTGGGCAGAACATATTGTCCATCATAAAAAGGATAATGGTTCACTGCTCCTTTGGGTTGATTATAAAAAACTATATCGAGTTCTGTTAAATAAAAACTATCCATTTCCATTGAATGATTATATATTTAATTAGTTGCACATGGAAATGTGGTTCTCGAAGACCGACCTTCTATCCTGTTACCACAAGTTGAGGATAATAGAATTTGAAATTCTAAAATCCACCTTTTATAGAAGGTACAACCATTTTGAGTACATTGTAATTCACCTTGGTTTAACCAATTCTTCTATAATATTTATGAATTTAATGATCATGATTTTCCATGAGTATCTTGATATGTTTTTCATAGTGTTTTTGGTTAACATCCTTGTTAACTCTATGTTCAAGGAGGATCATGTGCATCACCTGAGAACAATTTTGGAATTATTGAGAAATCACAGACATTATGTTAATATTTTGATATGTGATTTACAGTTTCAAGAATTTAAATTATTGGGACACTCGGTGTCAGAAAATGGAATATCAGTTGATCTGAAGAGGGTGAAAGATGATATGACATGGGACCATTCATGAAATTTTCTCAATATTAAAAGATTCTTAGGATAAGCTATGTATTATCACTAGTTATTTAAGGGATTCTAAATGTTGGATTATATGATAAATTTTATATATTCAAAGGTAATAATGTTTTATTAGAATGATAAATGAAATAATTCTTATATTGAGATGAAATGTATTATGACTATTACTATAGTGTTAAATATTCTCGAGGGAGGTAAGGGATATTTTGTGTCATGTGATACAACATTTTCATGTTTGGGATGTGTTCTTATGTAGGGTGATCATGTTGTTTCTTATAGATATCATCAGTATAGGCCACATTAGAAGAAATATCAAACCCATGACCTTGAACATGCAATGTGATGAATGCAATTATAATTTGGAATGCTTACATTTATTGAGAAAGGTTTACCATGTTTTCATGACATAAGATATTGAGTTATATATTCTCACAAAAATATATGAATATCTTCCAGTGGTGTTGGGTGGAATACCTAAAATAATTTGAATTTGAATTTGAATATACCTTAGGTAATGGAAATGTCATTGTAGTTTCCTTGACCATTAAACATCTAACCCATGTAAGGAAGTAATCATCAGAAGAGTTGAACATGATGGATCTGTTTTTATAGTTTCATATTATAGTCCATGAATAATGGTCCGAGGAATTTTTAGCTAGTGACAAGTTAAAAACCTCTCTTCATGGGATAGGTTTTCAGGAACATAATCTTGATGATGAGTCCCACATCATTAGAGAAACTCTTTATGGAAGGATACTATTTTTGAGTGGTCGTTACCCAAAGATGTAATTCTATTCTATTAGAATAACATTGTTATTCCACTATTGGTATAGAAACATGTTATGGGGGATTTTCATAATTTTCAATGGGAAATGAACATAGGAACCACAATGATATTCTATGAAATTTTTCATAGACTCTGATTGCTAGGTATGAGAAGGGGCATTATACGTTTTGTCTCTCATTATTACACTTTACAGAAGGTAATGTCCAATCATGATAAAACATTAGGTTTTATTCTTCCACTTGCAGCCCATATTTGGAAATGGGATGAGATATCTAGGGAAATTTTGGTATGGTTGTAATATACTTATAGAAAGAATAATGTAGGATGGGTTGTGATTGAGAGGTGGACCACGTTATCTAACATTATCCCCATTCCTGATACAGCCAATTTGGATGAGTTGTGAAATCTCCACATGAATGTGTTTTTTTCATTCAGGGAGTTCAATATTCTATAGTCTCTGATAGGGATCCTCAATTCACTTATCCCTTTTAGAGGGGCCTTCAGGATGCACTGGGATCTCAGGTCCATTTGAGAATGGCATACCATCTACAATTAGATGGCCTAACAGAAATATCTATATATATTCCTGAGGATATTATACATGATTGTGTTCTCGACTTTGTTGTGGCATGTGATGACCATCTGGGGCTGGTTGAGTTTTCTTATAATAATAGTTACCAGTATGAAATCATAACTAATCCTTTTGTGGCCTTGTTTGGATGGCCTTATAGATAACTATTATGTTGGTCCGATATTAGTTAAGGTTACTTGGTTGGACCGAGTTTGGTTTTAGAGATGAGAAAAATTATTTAGTTGATTCATTATAGAATATTTATGGAATAGAGATTTTATAAAGTTATGATAATCACTACCAAATATTTCTATAATTCAAAGTTGTTTACTTGGTCTTCATGAATTTATCAACCTAGTTATGAGATCAACAACTTGGGGGGAATGAGAAACTTTCCCTTCAATTGGAGGACCTTTTGAGTTTGTTGATAATGTGGGAAAAGTGGCATATAATTTATCACTTCCACCACATGTGACAATGATGCAAAGCATGTTCCATGCATATCATCTATGGAATTATCTTTAAAATCCATATCATGTTAAGAGTTGGAGTTATCTCAAGGTTTATCCTAATTTATATGTGGCTAAACATCCAGTGAGGATAGTTGGTTTTGGACCAAGGTACATTGAGGTATGATGATACCTTTGGTTTGAGTGTTGTTAAAACAATGTTTTCATTTTCATTAGATGTGCGAGAGGGTGGCACTAATGAGAGAGCACTGACCTCATCCTTTTGGAAGGAAATATTATTTATATGAATTTGGGGAATAGAAAGTTTTTATGGTGGGGAGATTGTTACTTCTTATTCCTATTTGGATATTCATAATCCCCTCTTTTTAGTAATCTTTGGTTTGGGTTTTTATGGGTTGCTTCAGGTGAAAACATGGCCAATTTTGAAAATTATGGGGTTGTGTAAAATTGGCACATGGTTTTCCCAAAACTTGCACCTTTCTAGTGAAAAGCTTGCAACCCAAGGTAGTGAGATTTGGCATGGTCGGTGAGTGGTTTGACAAATTATGCACCCACTTAGTAGTGACCATGAACATGGAAATAAAGGTTCCATAGCTAGGGTGCATAGTTTTCCCAAACCATGAAAATCTACCTAGCTAACCATGTATATGGGATTTCTAGTCTGAATTTTAATTTTCAATATCCTGATATCCCTCTCTTAGGTCCTTGATAGGTCAGTACGATGCCAAACAAATTTATTCTTTATTGGAGGACCTCAAGAGCATTTTTTGTCCCCTATACACCACTTCAGTGGTGAATTGAAGCTAGGAGAATAACATTTTATCTTTTATCAATAGGTTTAGTCTTCTCATCATCTCTTCCATGCTCTCTCTCATTTCATCCCTTGGGGTTTTTAGATCCCCATTTTAGTTTTTATCTGATCCCTACTGTTTTGTATCATTTACATAGGCTTAATAATTTTAACCTTATTTTCATCATTAATCATTGGAAAATCGCACTTTGGGATTTGTGATTTGTGGTATAGAAATCATAAGGAAGGTGGTTCTATTTTGATTGGACAATTTAATGAACCCAAAATTTCTTGATTTAATTTCAATTTTTTATTTGAATTGAATTGCTTGAAATTCATTTCAATTGTTTTATTAAAAAATCAATATTAGTAAATTTGGAATTTTTATTTGAGAAAATTGATTTTTGGAGTAAATTATGGAAACCACAAATTCCATTCAATTGGGTTATAATTGTGAAATTCGTAAAATTTGGTTGAATTTAAATTTTTGGAACTGATGATAATTGTTTGAAATTTAAATTGATAAATGTAAATAGTGAAATTGAATTGTGATTTGATTTTAAATTCATATTTTTAAAAAATGGCATAAAATGGTATTGATATAAACCTTTCGGTATTATCATGTAAAAGGCATGGTTTTTTAATAAAACCCCATTTTGGATTTTAAATGGATAATTGGAAAATAAAAATGGAGTGTGGGATGAATTTTATTTTAAACGGTCTTAAAGTAAATTTCATGTCATTGATTTGTTATTAGAGAACATACATGACATAGGTAGTTAGTGAGTTATTGGACAACACTCTATTATTTACAACATTATAAAACATAAATCCATCATGTCATATACTTCACATGATTGTGAAATTTTCACTTTTAGCTATACCAAAGGGACATTTGTATAAACATATTACTGTGTCACCTTGAGTGTGTGGATTCCCTTATCTTGGAACTATCGTACCATTTATGTTTGTGGAAATGTTACTCAAATTGTTTGTATATGAAATGAATATATTCCACTATTAAAAACTACTTTCCATGACTTTTTAATTTATATAAATTATTTTATATAAATATTCTATTAATACATTTGTTTTAGGTGTTTCCATAATTTGAAATGTAAAGCATGATTTTCTAAAATATAAAATGAAATTTCCAAACTATTTATTTTAAATTTAATTCTCGTTAATTTGTTAATTAAAGTTTTTTAAATTTTATGGAATCCATGGTGAGACCATATTAGTCTTTTACCGCACACCCTACATGTTCTTTCAGGTGTTTGTAGATTATATTCATGTAGGTTAGATTAGGGTTAATGCAGCACTTGGAGGGGGTTATACCAATAGATCCAAGGGATGGGAGAGTTGCATCCATTCACACATGGGTTATTAATTTATTCCAGTATGTATGTGACATTTTTTGTTTAACATTGGGGTTTTATACATGTTTTTATTTTACTATAGTTCTACCTATGGATTTTCTTTTGTATGCATACTGACTTGTTTATATTTTTCCATAATGTTTATGGAAAAATAAACCCACCTATCAATTTGTACAATGTGAGGTGCTATTCCCCAACCCATGATGATTAGCATCACCCTCCAAAGCATGTCAAATCCAGCTCAGCTATCGGGTTTTCAAGGTACCCAGATGGGTTCATGACATATTATTTTTTTAGGATATATTAATGAACAATTAATTTATGTTATGCTGGAATATATTTCCTCATGATGCAATATAAAACTATAAAATCAATAAATTTTCATAAATATATATTTCATATTAATATATTAATATTGATTATATAAAAAGATAACCCCAACAAAATAGTATAGGTCAGGTCCCCTTATAACCATAGATACATAGAACATTTGATAATTGGTGAACTGAATCACCCCTCTATGTTCTTCACAACTAGAACCCTTCATAAAGATATAATACATAATACCTTTCATTATATCATTGTGAATGGAAGAATATGAAAATTTGAGATTATAAGCTCATTAAGGGTAAACAAGGGAGATATCAAAATAATATTAGAATAAAGGAATGATAAAATGAGAATATCATTCTAAAACCATACCCTTCCTATCATATATCATAATTTTTTTCCATGATATACATCATATTAGTTTATAATACATGAATCATATTGCAATCAATGAACATGATCCATGAGACAAGAAATTTTCATAATACATTTATTCGTGTAATACGCATATGCATATAAAATATTATCTCAAGGTAACACAAAAATATATTCATAACATGTTATGAATGGAAAAACTAACTAGGCACCCTAGGATTTTTATATCATTCAATGTACCCCCTTTTGATCTTGGAATAACCTCTAATGCACCATCTTTTGGGATTGTGATAACCTCCCATGCACCATTTGAGATCATCGAACATTAATCATTAACTAGTGTATTTGATGGAGTTATATTTCTGAATAATCAAATAATACATATATTTTCCCCCAATATCAAAAAACATTCTTCATATCATATACCGAGTTAAAGAGAAATATTATATTAACAGTTTAGGATTACATAACCCCTGGGAATGAAACAAAATTATTTAAATAATTAATCACAATCATAAATTATCCAAAGAAATAATAATTACAGTATCGTTAGATAATATCTGTATAAATGTTTAAGTAACAAAAAAGGATGTCATGCTATATGGAAAATGAATTTTAAAAATAAGTCCAAAAATTTCATGATGATAATATAATTCACATTTCTAAATAACATATTAGAAATTTAAAAATTTCTCAAGAAATAATGTAACTGTTTTATTTGAAAATAACATGGGGAAATTTTAAATTAATATTTTATCCATTTATTGGTCATTATGGAAGAAAATATAATTCATCCCATAATCATTACAAAAAACCTTCATTTCAAATTCTTAGTAAAATTCAAAATTTACACATTGGGAAAAAAATAAAGAGATTCTATTAAAACCATTATTTAAAAACTCAAGCATGGGAAAAATAATATAAAAGATAATTATAAAATATTAAAATCATTCATTATAATATTTTTATAAAATATGTAAATTAAATAAGAAGAATATTCTGCAGATGATAGAAATAAATTCTGTTTTCAATAAAAACATTACGTTGGAATATTGAGTATATAAAGAGAATAAAATTAAAGGAAAAAATAAATCTTCAGGAAATAAATATATAATATAAAAATTCATGATTTTATGGATAGGTATATAATCATATTTTGTCATCATATTCATAATAAAAACAATCCTAGAAAATAATGATATCATCATACAAAACCAAGACCACTTTGGTAACATTTATATCATAAGACAGAAGGTATAAAGTACCAATAAAGATATTTAAATCCCCATAAATTTTATAATATGAATAATAAAATACATTCATGGTTATTATATACAACAAATAATGTAATAAGTTTTGAAAATGTCTTGGGTCTCACAAAAATAAAAGTTAGAAAAAAACACCTTAATGCTATAGTAACATTTGAATCGTAAGACCCATGGATAAATAACATTAAAAGAAACATTAAATATCACTAGAATAAATAAAATAATTATATTAAATTTTAAATATATTTTATATACACCTCATTAGATAAAATAGATGCATAACACTACTTATTTCTCAAAGAAGACAATTTGAGATGAAAATCCCTAACCTCAAGTCCCAACATTCATCATACTAATTCATACATCCTTATTAATTAATATTACATTATTATAAATATTATAGAACAATTTTAATAAATATAATATAGTAATTTATTTAATTATTACTTTTTAATATATTTTTGTTAAAAATTTATTTGTTAAAATAACTTTTCCAGTAATTACAGCTTTCTTTTTTGGTCTAAGCTTTGGTTTTCTATTTTTAGTATGTTTACATTGATCATTTTCCATCATATAAATATTTTTAAATATGTTATAAATATAATAAATATTCATCATATATGTATTTATATAAATATATAAAATTTATATAAGGAAGATGAATTACATTGTTCATAGAGATGGCAGGATGTATGTACGCAAGAATATAGTTTCCATTTTATCGATTAATGGATAAATGGAATAGTAACTATTAATTATACATAAGAGAATTATTTTATATCATATATATCATTTATATTCATCAAATATAACCTCATTAACAAAAATAAAATAATAACATGGATACCATGTCACTTCACTTCTCGGAGTCGGTAGTCCACACATACACACGAGAGAAAATATTGTGTTTCAAAAAAATAGAATGTAATAAGGTAGATGTGGTATTATAATTAAATTTTTATAACAATGTGATAAATTAAATATATATATATATATATATATATATTTTAAATCCATAATTATATCTATCCATGAATGGTAGTCAAGGAAAATGAATTACATCAGTTTGTGAGGCGTTAGTCCCCTGTATATACAGTCGACATTTTCGTTCTCTTTTAAAGGGGGATGAGTTGGATATAGGTTATAACATTAAAATAATAACATATAAGTATATATGAGGAAATTATTTTATTCTATAGTCATATTAGAATAATATTCTATGGATGTATAATAATGAATAAAATAAAAATTCACAGATAATAATGATACCTTATATTTAGAAAACCCCCATAGGTTAGCACTAGAAACCATAACAGGATGGTTTAATATTAAGAATTATTCCACTTCAACATGGTTAAGGAACTAAGTAAGATACTTTAATTGGATATGTTCGATCTAAAAGGCCTTGTGTGTTTGAAGAGTATAGGATAATGGTGACCTTTTATAAGTTTTGGAGAGAACACTTTGGAATTTACAAAATGAAAATTGTATACCCTTGAATATACATGAATAAAAGGATCCAAAATGGATCATTACTGAACATTAGATAAGATAAGAAATAAATATTATAAAATAATAATTATGAAATTCTTTTAGGTATTTTAAAAACATATCTTTTTAATTCAATCCCTAAGTAAACTCTTTTTAGAGTTAACCACAATAATTATGTTTTTAATAATTTCACTATTAATTCATAAAAAATTAAGATAGAATGATAATATAAAATTAAATTTCTATATTAAAAATATAGGAACCATTTTAAATTATCAATTCATAAAAGTGGTTAAATTTAATTTAAAATTAATCTTATAGATGTGAGGAAAAAGTTATTTTCTAAAGAAAAAGTTTTCATAAGTACAGATTGTTTTAAAATCAAAGAACCAAATGAAAATGATTCTAATGACCTAAATAGGATATATAAATATATAATTGAAATGATTTTACTTTAAAAAAAAATTTATAATATAATATGTATCTTGTAAATTATTTAACATAAAAGTAATTTTTTAATAAATTATTATATTTTCACTCTTCATAAAAAAAATAATCATTATAGAAAATTAAAAACAAATCACCAAAATATAATTTTTACATGTATGTTTATATTAATTATTTAATTTTTTATGAAAAATTTTCTGAAATTTTAAAAATTTAATTTTACTAGTTTTTCACAGAAAACTAATAAACTATTTTTTTTTGAGAAAAATGGATTTTTGAAGTATATACCTTCTTCATAAAATATAATATCTTTTTTATAATTTTTTTATTTATATTAATCCATTATGAATAATTTTAAAAAATATTTTATTCCAATTCATATATACAATTTTAATAGTTCTGTTATAATAGTTATGTTTGAATAATAATGTTAATAGTATGTTACTGTTTATTAATACTTAGTGTTGTATGTGATGTAAGCTATTAGAATAATTAAATTTATCAGGATAAATATATTTCATAAAATAATAGGGTGTCACATTCTACCTCCATTAAAATGAATATCTCCCACAAAATTCCAACAGTCTAATAAAATTAATTCAGGATACGTCTTCCTAATAATATACTCATATTCCCATATTGCTTCAGTAATTTGGTTGTTATACTATAAAAATAGTACTAACGGAGTTGAATTGGTTAATATACATTTCTTTATAAGATTTTTAATCTCCATAGGTTTTTCATTACAGGAAAGATCCTGATCTAGTTGTATAACTTCTAATTTTCCTCATACAAGATACATGGAACACATTGTGGACATGAGAAGGGTTCCATGGAAGCACCACGAGATGAAAACCCGTTGTACTCGATCAATAATATTTAAAGGGAAAATGATCATAATTCTTAAAAGTAATTTCATTTTTAATTACAAAACCTTATTCAATGGATATATTCAATGGAATACCCGCTCACCAACATTAATATCTAGATCACATAGACGATTGTCACCATAATTTTTTTTTGACTCTAATATGTCTTGATGTGTTATTGAATGGATCAAAAGTTCTATTCCATTTCATCAACTAGATCATATAACAATAGATTTATTTCCCCTACATAATCCAATAATGTTAATTTTAGACACTTCCTTCCATTATGGCCTTAATTAGCATCCATTAGAAAGATCTAGGTAAAGTAGTTTTTGTATGAAAAACTCCTATAGGAGGTTATTGATCATAACCACCTTTTAAATACATTGAACAAAATCTTATCAGAACTTTTAGGTTTTTAATGGTTCTCATAGATTGGACATCAGTCAGAAGATGGTATTTTTTATGAATCTCTACAATATATCATGATCTTTATCGCGACATCACCAAAACATCATGGTAAGCATCTGATCCTAATAAAATAAAATAAATGTGGTACTATAAGATAAAATAAAACATATTTAATTTATATTCTAGAATGACGATCATTAGAATAATCTTCTCTAATAGTGATGATGAATGCTGAATTTATAATGAAATTGAATACAACCCATATAATGTTGTCCCCTTCAAAAGGATTTTGGTACCCGATAAAAAATTACATGGATATGTTTTCACATTATAATTTAGGTATGTGTAATGGTTTTAACATACCCTTATACATTTGTTCCTCAAATGTAATATAATTTTATACCAATAACTGAGAAACAAACTATAAAATATATAACATTATGCCACCCCCATGAAATACACATCTAAATCACTATATATCATTAAATGTAAAAGATGAAAAGATATTTAATGAATTTCATCTTACTTTTATAGATACTTTTTCAAATTTGGAATATATGAGACACATACATTGTTATGAACACTTTTAATTACATCATAATGATGGATACAATGAGTAATATGTCTAACCTTCTTCTATGTATCTATATATTACTTTGGTTCTCCTTTAATCATATATAATAAAGCATGATCCTTTCAGCAAAAAGCATTAGCATCCTTGTTCGCTTTATTAGGGTGGTAATGTATTGAGCAATCATAATTTTTAATTTTTTCCAAATATCTTCTCTACTGCATGTTCAACATACTCTTCATGAAAATATACATTAATATTTTACGATCATCATATATATCATAAATTTATCCATATAGATAATTCCTAATATCTTCAATGTGAAAATTACCACAACTAACTCCAAATTCAGAGTAAGGTAATTTTTAATGAAAATTAACTTATCATGTGGCATAATATTTATATGTATCATTTTTAGGATAATATATCCCAATACAATCATTGATTAATAACTATAGATTACAAACCCATATCCACAATAGGGTAATTTTTTTAAAGTTTCATGGACAAAACTTCAATTTTGTTCACTGAAATTTTGGTCACATTCACCAGTAAAAAGAAAGTGGATCCCCTATGATTTAACAAGGGGATTATATTAAATATTTGTCATAAATGATCCAAAAACCATTGATAATATCCATTAAAACCAAGAAAACATCAGATCTCACTCATAGCGGTTTATTTTGGCCAATAATAAATAGTCTTCATCATTGATGGATCCAAAAATATATCCATTACTAAGATTATAAGACCCAAAAATGTATCAATTTTAATCCCTACGTCAAAAATTATAAAATTTTAATAGATTTAATCCCTCAATAGGTTCTTCAAAAAACAATCAGGTGATATTATTTCTCTTCTTTTCACCGTTAATACATGCAAATACCATCTATAAAGAATTCAAGAAACTGATAATGTTAATCTATAATGACTTTATTTGTTAAATCCATGAGGAATTAGGGAATTATGTATTAAAAAATAGAATCACTATATATTCATTCCATTCTTACCCTGTATGGAATGTCAGTTTTTATATAATCCATATTACCCCTAAAAGAATTATATCTAAACAAAGTTTCACAATGGAAAAATATTTATCACTATACAGTTGCAAACAAAAATCATCAATACATGGTAAGTAACACTTCTTCATTATTGTGGTCTTGTTTTGTTCTAAATAATCAGTGAAATGTTTCATCAATTGACCCTTTTCCTTGAAGAAAATAATAGTTAAACCCCATGCTGTCCCAAAAGGATGGAAAAAATATTTTTTTCAATATTATACTAGATTTTAGTCATTAATTTATGAAACCCAATCATGGAAATTATATATGGAGTCCTTATAATAGATTTATCACCATGTAAGAGTTTTATTTAGAATTGAGAATCAAGATTTAGTGGAATAATATCTATGTTATCATGAAGGACATAAACACACTACGTCACAAAAGGAATGCCATCAATATTGAGTTTATCCATAACAATCTAAGATAAATACACCTTTTGAATAGTAATCAAGACCACAAAATAGGTGAAATTTCATTTTAATGTTAATATCTTTTCTCACAATGGTATATTATGATAGGTTGGCTCAAAATATCAAATGTCACTTAACATAATTGGATTTTTCATGATTTATGTAGATAAATACAGTCCATTCCTATGATAACATAATATTCTACCATATGTATAATGAAAATATTTTGAAGAAGAACATTTCCACAAAAATCAACAAGGGAATAATCATATATACAATAATTCACCATCATACAATTTGGTTTTTTCAATAATAATTTGACTTGAAATCATTTAGGTGGGATTTTGATACCCTTAGAATATTATTTATATTTAAAATAGTTTGTAGATCCATAATGAAATATGAAATTATCAACTCTAGATTGTATAAAAAGTATACCTTTCACTACATCATTATTGTACGCATCATCCAAAATGGTGTTCACATGAAATTTTCCTTTGATATCAGGTTAAGATGATGCATAAAATTATCTTCATCACTGAAGTTTATATCTGAGAACAACTCATGTTAATGACCATATTACATGTATTTAAAACACTAGAGTGTGGGAGGAGCATTTTGTGGAGCTTTATATCTATTCAATTCATTATCCAACTCATTCAAATCACATTAGAATTATAAATCATAGTCACTAAACTTTTGTGAGAAAAAATAGTATTCTACTTAAGAAAACATCCCTAATTTCTAATTCCACAAATCTATGATAAGGAAAATGACATAGTCATTTCTCTATTATTTTTATCGTATATTTTAAATTCAATTATTCTTTACTTATAAAAAACATGAGACTGATAGGTGAATCAAATATCTATTTCCATCTTTATAGAACAACTAACAATTAATTTATATCTACTGAAGTTCCCTATAGACAACTCACAATAAATACATTGTTCTAAGACATTGATGAAATGATCAACCATATTTTTGGGAAGAATTATAATAATAAAATTATACAATGCATGTCATATAAACATTACATCAAAGTTACCAATAGATTCATCATTCTTCTATTTTACCTCTTGTAATTCCTTCTAAATGTTTATAAAAATAACAAAAGGAATGTTATTATTCAAGAAATAATATATTAAAGTCATACCACTACATGGATCCCGTTTCATCATGTTTCTTTATATTCATAAAAATATTCTACTATTGACCTGATATACCATCCAATTGATAGACCACCAATTTTAATTTTTAATTCTCCAATCACTAGAGAAAAAAAATTAACTTTTTAAAGGTGCTGATTCACTTCTCTAAAACAGATGGACAATTTTAACCAATAAATGTAGGATTAAATTTCCTCATAAAGGGATCATAAAAATTTTATTGCATCTTTTTTTTTCATTTTTATGATTATCATAATTCATTTCCTTATAAATTTTTATGGTATTTAAAATAATATATTTCATTCTTTCTCCCATAATGTTTTGTTCCTTTGGAGGAAAATAATTCCCTTTTTTCCTGAAATTCAGCATTAACATGAATCCACATTTTTTCATCTATAAAAAAACAGAAATCAAAATTTAAGATAAAAAAATAAATTGGGAAACTGGATAATCCAAGAAAATAACTTCTCTAAATCATGAAATCTCTTATTCTGTATATTAAACCATATACTTAACCTTTGTCATTCAAGGTCATTATTCAAATCCTTCCTGGTGGTTCATAAAGAGTGTTTGAATTTAAAAACATATCCCCGAGGAGTTTAAAACAAATTTTTAAGTAATTCCCATTATCATTAACTATGAAATGATTTATTCAAAGACTAATTCATCCCTTTCAAAGTTATTACCCATAAGAATGACTATTCTAGAGCCATATCCACTTATAGTGTTCAGACAATGATTTTATTTCTTATAAACCACATGATCTATTATTCAAAAAAATTAGAGAACATTTTATTGTAATTTGACATATCTTTATTGTCATCACTATTTTTTTTATCATCCTAGTCTATGATACTAACTAGAAAACACCATAAATTTTTAATGATTATATTTCATCTTAGTAGTTGAATATATATTTCAAAATAAAACAATACATGCCAGGATCTTATAGGAAGTGTTCCTTTGGGAACATAAATACATAAAAAACTAGTTGAGAGGTGAACTACATCATCTCCCATTTTTTTATTCATAACCAGTACCCTTCCTGAATATATTATATATAATTCTTTTTATTATAACATGTTCAATGGAAGAATAAGAAAGGGTGAGCATATATTTGTAGTATGGAAAAACATGGGAGGTTACAACATATCATGAGAACAATAGTATGAGAACATTGAAATAAAATTAGGAAATCATATACTTCATTTCATTAGTCATAAAACATAGTAATGTCATAAATAATGGAAGCTCAAAAGACATTAATAGAATCAAATAACTTGATCCCTGAGAGAAAAATTGGTATTAGAAATATATTTTTCTATTACACAAAAGATAAGAAATTCTTTGGTCAATTTTACACACCAAGATATTCATAGCATGTTATGTTTGGAAAAAATACCCCTGTACCTTCTTCAGTATTTGGATAAAATCATATGTCCTATATTTTAGGCATGAGATAACCTCCAGTGTACCATCTTTTGGGCTTTTGAAATCATACCATGTAATCTATTTTGGGTTTCTATAACAACCTGTTCACCATTTGGACTTATAGACAATTAATCAATACCCAATTAATTATATGAAGATATTGGTCCCACCTATCATATAATCTATACATTCTTATTTCATAATATTATAATACATTCAACATATCATAATGCATGAAAAGGAAATGGGTTTTCAAAAAAATTAATCGTATCACATCCCAAGGTAAATAAATGGTTTTAATAGATATTTTAAATCTAAATAATAAATAAAACAATGAAATAATAAGGATGGTATCATTGGATTATATCAACATTAAATCTTACGTAACGTTAAAATATGTTATCTTATTTGGAAATTAATTTTTAAAAAACACTTGAAAATTTTCTTAAGAAAAACATCCTATCCATTTTGAACTCACTTATTAAAAATATAAAAATTTATATTGATGTAAAGAAAACAATTTCATTGAATATAAAATCATATTTTAATGGAATCATTAATTTCTTGAGTTATTATAATGACAAAAATATTTTTTGTACCACACATGTTACAAAAATGATTCTGCTCAAATTTTTAGTAAAAGTAAAAAAGTAACCTCTTTATAAAATGACATTACAATTCAACAAAAATAATATTAAAAATAAAATAAAAATGGCTATAAATCACAGTAGATAACTTTTTGAGGATAATAAAAATCTTATTAATGAATTTTTAGAAATCATGGATATCAAAGGAAAATGATTTTTCTCAGAAGAAATAAATAATGCTGTGTTCTTGAAAAACATTCATTTGAACTATTGAGAACATGAAGAGAGGAAAATGGAAAAATTTATTTATTCATGAAATAACCATAGGAAAAGAAAAATCACGAGTTTATTGAGAGATAAATCCTGAGATTACTTCATGATATGAATAATCATAAACAATCATCATAGATAATGAGATTGTAAACTAAAACCCTTACCACATTGGTTTATTTTTAATTTGAAGTCCCATTAAAGGAAAAACATATATGGATATTTAAATCCACATAAAATTAATAGTAATTATAATCAAATATATTCATGGGTACTACCTGGACCAAAAAAAGGAAATTGTGGTGAATATGGTATGTACCTCAAATAAATAAAAGTGAGATGATAATACATTACCACATTGGTATCTTTTTAATAATAATCCACATTGAATAAAAATAATAAAGTAATCATTAATATAATGAGAATAATTATTATAAATAAAGGTTCCATTATTAAAGTGGGAGATATCAAATAAAGGTGTAATAGTCCAAGGAAAATGTCGAGTAATAGTCACATCCTCCTTTTGATGGTTTAATGATCATTATCTATATGAAATTTTCCCATTGACCCATAGATACCATTATTTAATCTAAATATATATATTTTTAATTAACATCACATGTATAATGTAATATGTGTAAAATAGTATATGTTGTGTGTTACATCACATCTAAATATGGAAAATTCATTCTAGATATTCTACATGAACAAATATTGATATACTTATTTGATAAGATAATAAATTTTTTATGCCCCTATGGAATGTAAACTATGATATCATATCTCATTGAATGTGAAATATAACGATATTGAGTTTGAAAAAGATTACTCTAGAGAAATAATAAATAAAAATATTATTAAATGAAATTACATATACCTAACACCTTCCTAAATATTTTCTTTAGAATGTGTTGTAATGGGGGAGATTGAGTTACATAAAACAAAATAAAGATGAAATAATTAAATTTGGAGTTATATATTGATCTATATATGGTGATATTAATTTGTTGGGGAGCTATATGCATTGTAATTCTATAATTATTTCAAGTATTTTCATGTGTATTACACAACAAAATCTAGATACAAGCTGATTGGGAGTCTGAAAAACGTTTTCCTGGTAAAAATAATATATTCAATTCTTGGATCAATTTGTTTAAATATTAAATATTAAGATAAATACCTATGATGGATGAATAATAATAATGCAATTCACTATTGATGGACATCATGATAATAATATGTGAAATTCCTATATACAGTCATGATATTAATGTGTTGAATTACATGAGATGAAGTGGATGTAAATGGAGTATCTGAGGCCATGTGAATATTATACTAGTGATTTCTCTTACACCAAATAATCATGAAGACAAATACTATCTATGCTAGGAGATATGAGATTACATAATTTTAGGAATCAAATACATTTCAGAATCAATTAATAGAATCCAACTGAGTTACCAAGATATGTATAAATTCCACTACATAGTAATGAATTCATAAAAAAATGAAACCAGATATGATGATACAGTATTATTACTCTCCCATTTGTTGTTGGTTTAAA
The DNA here is from genome assembly GCA_963277665.1 of Viscum album. Lineage (NCBI taxonomy): Eukaryota > Viridiplantae > Streptophyta > Magnoliopsida > Santalales > Viscaceae > Viscum > Viscum album. The sequence goes on from OY728152.1 coordinate 1,297,182,536, forward strand.
ATTTCTTTTATTGATCAATTATTCAATTGTTATCCCTGGTCAAGATCATCTTGCACTACTACAAATGGGGATATTAATAGTGCTAAAAACCACCATTAACATCACCAAAAAATCACTCTTAATCATTGCGAAGAAAGGGGGAGGGGGCCCCCTTTATCAGCGCTTAAAATATTACTGATAAATGTTGGACTTTATCTGCACTTTCTTAGCATTGATAAAGTACCAGCTTTATCAGTGCTATTTTGATAGGTGATAAATGGATAATATATCAGCACTAAAAATAGTTCTAATAAATACCACATTTATTAGTGATATTTTGAGCACTGATATATTAGACATTTATCAGCGCTTAATTAGCACTAATAAAGGACAAATTTCCTGTGAAAACCCAGCACCTACACAAAACCTTAACACTTGAGACATGACATGCACACACAACACAAACAACACATACACACAAATCACATAAGAAAAAAAATGCTATATACATTTAATTGAAATCCCTAATACAAAACAACACACTGCTATATATAATTCAATCAATTTTTAATTTGGTTACAATTAAAATTATCCAACAAACATTTAAAAACATTAATGTTTGATCCTTTTTACATCCATGATCGTCTCTAAAAAATTGTTGTCCATGGTATTAGCTTCCAAACAAAGCATTAAAACTCAGTAAAAAATTTCACCTATATAAGAAAATAAATATTATGTTATTAATACAATAATGAAATTAATTAAACATTAATATGAAAGAACACATTAATAAAATTTCAATTGTTACATGTTAGAACCTTTACATGTTGATATTTCCTTAATTTGAATTAATATTTTAGAAGAGGATCAACATGATTCATTGACTAATAAATATTTTTTTGTGAATATTACATGGATTAGAAAAGAAGAGGAATAAATTTCAAGAACAACATGGAATCTAAAAGGTTTCATTTGTTGACACTAAAAAAAGTGAGGAATCTCCACAAGTTATACTATATGACACATACAAATGATAGTCGATTCAATTTCATATGAGTATTCAATTTTAGAATACATTCTAACATTTTCCTAGTGATACCACCATATTAGATAGGTTATAAACCCAATAGTTACATATTTCAAAAGCCTCTAAGAGTGTACTCTTCCATGCGAGGTCAAAGTGAATGAGTGCTAACACGTCCACATCAGACATTGGGTCCAACCAAGCTTGGATACTAACCACGTATCCCCTTCCAAGGACCACATACAATATCTAAGGTCCTGTTTAGGGTATAGATGGAATGTAATTCTTATTTTTAGAGAGGGCCTGATGGGAACCTTCACAATTAGATTGGCAATGATCATACCTGTCCACTTTCTTCTTGATCTCCTAGTTCTTTAGTGTGATTAGCCAAACCCCCCTCCCTCCCCTCCCTGATACACCCACCTAGATAGCCCCACTCTACCCCTGGACAACACCCCTCCCACATCTCCACCTGTAGCACCTCCCTCCTCCAGGAAAACCCCCTCCCCTTGCAACCCCCTCCCACAACTCCACCTGCAGCCCCCTCCCTCCCCTTGCATCCCCCTTCCTTTCCCTAGATAGATTCCTTCCCACCTCCTAGATATACCCCCTCCTCTCCTGGACAACCACCTCCCCTCTTGGACACCCCCTCCTTCTAGGAAACCCCCCTCCCATCCCTAAGATAGCCCCCTCTCAACCCCTGGACAACCCCCCTCCAAACACTCCACCTGCATCGCCCCTCCCTCCTCCTAGACAACCCCTATTACAACCCCATCCCTACCCCTGGAAAGACCCCCACCCACCACTCCACCTACAACCCCTCCCTCCTCTTGGAAAACCCCCTCCCTCCCCTTGCATTCCCCTCCCTTTCCCTGGATATCCCCCTTCCCACCTCTTGGATATCCCCACTCCTGGATATCCCCACTCCTGGCCACCCCCTCCTTCCTAGAAAACCCCATCCCTTCCCTCCCCGAGATAGCCCCTAACCCCCTTTCACCACTCCACCTACATCCCCCTCCCTCCTCCTATACAACCCCTCCCTCCCCTTGTATCCCCCTCCCATTCCATGTACATTCCCCTTCCCACCCCCTAGAAATACCCCTACACTATCGGACAACCCCCTCCCCTCTTGAACACCCCCTCCACTCCTGGACACCCCCTCCTCCTTGGTCAACCCCTCCATCCCCTCCCCAAGATTGCCCCCTGGAAAGAAAAAAAACATATAGTTCTGAAAATATATAGTGAACTTGAACCAGAAAAACCCAAAAGATATATTTGGACAAATAAATAAAAGCAACTGAAAACCTATCAATGAAAATCGTAACAATAATAATAATAATAGATTTTAGTGGGTATGAAAAAATGAACATATTTTCATAAAAAAATTTCTGTTACAAAAAGTGGAAGAAACCCTTGAAATTTTCAGAATTAAGCCATTGTATCCAAAATGGATGCTCTCATGTTCCACTATCATTAGTGGAATCAAGATCAGCGAAGGTGGGAACATGAGTTGACGGAGAAAGATGAATACTGAAAACACACCACTAACATGCTGCAGAGCATGGAGAAAGTGCCGCATCAAGAGAGGGAGCGAATTACGTTGGTGATGAGAATAAATGAGATGTAGGAAAAAGAAGACGATCAATGGATTCTGGATATGGAGGAGACTAACACGTTCTCACGGAGGCAGAAATAGGGAGACGAATGGAAGAGATGTGATCAGAATTCCGGTCGCATCATTGTCAGCAAATGTGACTGAAACTGAGTAAGAGGATCTGTCTACACCTTTTTTTCCATGGTACCGCCTGCGACAGTCAGAAGGTATGGTAAATTTAGAAAATCGTGCATCTGGACTCGATGAAACTGAGGCCGACAATGCTTGGTCAACAGTGATCATGGAGGATACAACACAAATGTGAGAACAACATGGAGAACGTGATCACGGTAGCATGCGATGGGAACCAAGTTTCCCAAGGAATTGAAAAACCTTTTTTCGATGGAAGGGAACTGAGGAGATGGGTCAAATGAGTGGAAACATACGAGAACATAGACATAAAATATGTTTTAACTACCATTCAAACCGCAACTAATTATGAATATGTGCTGTTTAATCTAGTGGTACCATCTAATGTAATTGTTTGGAGGAAAAAGCCCCATTGATGGAACCACACCATCACTCCGGAGATAGTAAACAACAAAAGATTCTTATTTTATGCACCTGGGTGAAAATTTTGGAAAAAACCTACCATAGAATGCATGGCTTCTACAGCCTACATTTGAGTGAATTTCAGTCTTATCTTTTTGGATTTTAGTCATGTCTTTGATGGACTAAATGATGACATTAAATTCTATTTAAAGGCAACATGGAGAACTTGTTAAATGCTAAAAACCGTCTTTATCATGTTTTCGGATCTACCTCGTTGCTCTAGTTAACATTAATTCCCACCTACCCTAGATAGCACCCCCTCCCACCACTCCATCTGCAACCCCTCTCCCTCCTCCCTCCCCTTGCAGCCACCCTCCCATTCCTAGGAAAGCCCCCTTCCCACCCCCTAGACAGCCCCTCCCCTCTTGGATAACCCCCTCCCCTCCTGGGAATCCACCTCCCCTCTTGGACCCCCTCCACTAATAGACACCCCCTCCTTCATGGACAACCCCCTCCCTCCCCTCTCGAAGACAACCCCCCCAGACAGGCCCTCCCAACCCCTGGAAAACCCCCATCCCATAACTCCACTAGTATCCCCCTCCATCATCCTAGAAAACCCCCTCCCTCCCCTAGAAGCCCATACCTTTCTCTGGTCTGGCCCCTTCCCACCCCCTAAACATCCCCCTCCCTTCCTAGAAATTCCCTTCCATTACTGGACACCCCACCCACCCTCCCACCTGGACACCCCCTCCCTATGGACACCCCTCCCTCCTAGTTCTTTAGTGTCTACCCATTAATAACCTTCTTTATCCTACTATATTTTTATCATCTATTTGAAAATAGAATAAATATTATTCATACACCATCATTCACTAATATGAATTATAAAATCATATATATTTTGAAGAGGTGCAGTTCAAGAAATCAAGGAAAAACACCAAACAAAAAATATATTGGAGGAATAGGAATAAAATTTCACATAAAATTATCAAAAATATATTTTAAAAATACATAAATCAGAAACATAGAGATACTATGACACAACCGTTAGATGCCAAACATATGGAAAGTTGGATAATATAAATATATATATATGTAGTAGTGATACATCTTCTAGAATTCTGTTTCTAGTAAAAAAACATCTCATTCCATAGATTTCATCCACATGCCAGGATTTAGGGTCAAAATTGATTTAGTTGACTGTCCTCACAACACTTCTAGATCAGAAATTATTCCATCCATCAAACACATATATCATCTGTAATTTTTCTAATAGATGTATTCTACTACAATGTTGGTGTAGAGGAAAAGTGTGTTTCTTAGAAATCTAATGTGAGAAAGCTAAATGATGCATATGTGGGATCTTTATGACATTAAATAAGATATATTGGACCTCAAATTGAACTGGAACATAATTCAATGGCCTTTACATGGGCTTGGAATTGGTATGGTTGGTTGGAACTTTTTATGCCACACTACAGACCCACTTTAGGCTAATATAGTAGTGATCCATCCATTGTATATTATCAGTATTGAATGGGATTGAATAGATCTCTGTCTAGACAGCCCCTCCCTTCTAGACACACCCCTCCCTCCCCTCCTGGACACACCACTCATGGACACCCCCTCCCTTTTGGACACCCCCACTCCTGGACACCCCCTGGACAACCCCCCTCCCTCCTGGTCACCCCCACCCACCCTCACATCTGGAAACCCCCTCCCTCATAGACACACCCCCTCCTGGACACCCCCCCCCCACTCATAGACACCCCCTTCCTCCTGGAATCCCCCCACTCTTAGACACCCCCTACATCCAGGACACCACAACCCACATATAAGGGAATCTAATTTGAAAATTGAAAATCCAAGATATTGGTTCCCATCATGATTTTAAGATCCTCATGAGTGGACTGAATGACTATGCATTGGTCAAATTCGATACTATCGACCATTGTAGTCAAATGATTTATGATTAACTAGAAATAAAAATCATTTCTAAAACCATTATTCATTACCTAATGATATAAAACATAGTAAAAGGTTATCATATATATCCAATAAGTGTAAACAAGGGAATATTAATGATTATATATGGATAACATAAGTAGTAGGAGTTAACCTTCATTATATTTGAGTACAATCACCCATCGGGTATGCATCCCATTCATTTCTAAACACATCTATATCATCTTTTGAATATGAGTTTTTGTGACAGTAATAGTATTAGTTAAAAATATAAATACACAAAGGATTAATAGATATTTTAAATGAAATCAAAATTATTTTCAAAAATACCTCATCAGGGATGCTAGTTTGTTGATGAAATATGAAATATTCAATAAATTTACAAACATAATAACCAAATTCCTTTCCCTTTGTTTGTTTTGGACTCTGTAGAAACATTGAAAAAATAAGTAATTTTTTATATGTGTTTGGATAGTGTAATGTTATTATATATAACATGATACTTTTCCAGTTGTAGATCTTGTAGGCGTTCTTATCCTTATGCCCTGAATTCATTCCGTGATGTAGACAATTTTGATGTACCACCCTATCATAATAGAATACTCATTAAAAGATAATATAAATTATATAACAAGATGTTTAGTTTTAAAATTTTGGATCTAGTGTATTACAAATTAACAAATTCCATCATGGATGGTCGTTTTGTTGTATATCCATGCATTGAATCCAGAAAATTAATCATTAGAGCATCCAAATTGACTGCAATCAAAATCCAATGATGCCTAAAAACACAAAAAGGAATAAGTAATGAATGAAATGAAAATATAGTTGATATGATTAAATTTTAGAGTATTACCCCAACATCATTGGTTTTAAAAAGATTCTGTCATTGGTAATTGTGTTTTTAAACAAATTTAGCAGGGATGGAATTATTGCAGCCTCTTTATTAGAATCTATTTCCTATTTTTAAGAGGTGAAGTGAGTACTAATGAGTCCAAATTTTTGGTTCATTGGGAAATACCTTCAATTGTTTTTCATATATATGCCTATGAAAAATATGAAATGTATTTAGTCATAATTATAAAATTTATCCAGTTTTGTAAAATCAAATCAAAAAAAATACATCATGTATACATTTACAATTGAGGTGACTAGAAATTTATACTTGAGGATTTCATTTACATTTTTTTCACTAATGAAATCTGATCCTTCCTCTCCGTACATATTTTTTTTCAAAATCAACTGTCTGAGAAATTCGGTCTATCAACTTTGTATCTACATGATCCTACAATGATATTAACTGTGGATATAGAACAGGCAGGGTGAAGGTGCTCTCAGAAGACTGTTTAAATTATTTGGTTTATCCTTGAGATAATTTTGAGCTAATATTTCATTTTACACCTGTCTATTTGTCATTCTGTAATAATATTCATCGGTTCAGACCATTTTAATTAAATGTTAAAGGTACATCTTGAAAAATACATTGGAAATGGATACCTCTTTGTTAAACTTTTTTTTACACGAATTGCTAGTCATGCGATGAATATTTCAACAACTTTTTCAACCGTATGAATTTCATCATCATCATTTGGAATAGGTAGCTCAGAACTTGGCTCATTAGCTACATTAGTTAACACTCTAAAATGATCTGTGGGAAGTTTTCTGTTTCATAGAATGTCCTTCTACATATTGAACATTGTATCCCTCACAAAAAGGTGATAGGTGGAAGTTGATAGATATAAATCAGATTCATTTTCACCCTCTTAAATATTTTCACAAGAAAGGTATCAGTGTATATGTGATTCACATTTCACATAAACAATTATTAAAACATTTATTACCACATCTACGTCAGGTTTTTTTAGGGGAATGGTTCACCAAAATGCTAGTCGGGGTGGGGCGGGATCCTCACGCATGAGTTGTTGTTGAGTTTTTTCTTCTATTTGACTCTCCACCATCAAAAATTATATCATCTCTCTATGGTATTGTAATTCTTCTTGAAAAATATCTAATTTTTCTTGAATCTTTTCCATTTTTTAATTTTGATCCTCCACATGTTTTTGTTTTTGAAAATAATTTCGGGGTGTCACCACAAAACCCACACCTCTGACACGACCATACTGTTCTGGCTGCTTTAAGGCCGCTGAAAGTATGCCCACATATGGTGTGGGTGTTGTTGACTCCTTGGACCATGTCAGATAAAAAATATAGAAAAAAATTTAGTCATTTTTATGTAATAGCAATTTAAAGAAAAATAAAATTTATATTATGTCATACTTACAAATGTTTCCCACACTTTTTGTGTGTTTTCGTCTATCAGTATCCCCTATTTATTTACAAAATCCTCCTTGCACATCACATGTCGTGGGATGGATATGGATTTTGATTTCGATTCATCAATCTGCATATAAATAGAGAAACATGATTATGGTGTTGTTTTATGTCACACAAAAGTAGTATGGTAGATTTAAAATACGTACCAATTTTTTCTCAAGTGAAGCGTACCCCATCCTTTTTTTACGATAAGGGTACGTTGGTTTTGTTGCTTGTTGTTTATTTTTAGCACTCAGTTGCTATTTCATAAATAAAAAACTTTCAATCCAAGTGATGAATACAAGCAATGTCAAACTACATATTACCCCACACAATGTACCTGAAAAGTCTACTCCCAACAACAATTGCTAAATGCATCCCATGCTCCTTGGGATATCAAGTGTGCATAAAGATGAGATGGGTGCATCTTGATTTACCCTTTGGCATCTTTAAGATAATATTTCATTAAAATTGTTCGGAAACTTCTTTGAATCCTTCATGAAACTCTTCATACATATTCCTTATGTGAGGCATCTACTACAAATGCACTCTACAATGGATGATAAAGAGTAATTCAAAGTTTTAGTATTTTATTTTATTTTAATAAATTAAAAAGATGATATCATAATGTTACCGTAATCTCTTCTCACATTATTGTCTTAATCCCGGTGACAACGTGGTGCCACGACTGTGCATCAATCGACACACATTTCCAAGTGATGATTATAATGTAGCTACTAAAGATGGATTTCTTGTGGTTAACATGTTGGCCTCTCTTATTCCATCCCACCTAAAATTTGATGCCTTTTGCTTTTTCCTTAAGTATTTTCGCTAACACTATCAAAATATGATGCTATTATTTTAATTTTCTATGTCAGGGTTTCATTTTATACAATTTCCTCATAAGTATCATCATTATGTTGCTCTGGAGTGCTAGAATCGACACTAGGACCAATAGAAATAGTTTGAGAAACCGGTTGTACATCAGTACTGGGACCAGCAACAATATGTTGAGACACCTATTGTTGCTCTGCACTGGGACCACTAGCAACTGGTTGAGAGACCTTTTGGGCCTCAAGATTGGGCGTTTCAAAAGTTGTAGAAGTCATTATCTATAGAATTGGTTTAACATTTAATTTAGATTACATAAAATCAGCAACGAACAGATAATAAAATAACATAACACAATTTATATTACAATAAACAAATAACCTAATTATTGTACTCTCTTTTTTATAAAGGCTGAAGAGATTTGACCCCTCTATCGACTTTGTAAATCCCTTCATTGTGGTCTCATATGACATAAAAAATTCCATCTACATTGGTACCACAGGAAACTGATTATGAAGTCCCTATAAAAGGGTCATCCTCTATTGAACCTTCATCTGAACCTCCAGTTGTTTTGGTCGATAGCAGAATAATTGACCAATTTTGGTTTGCGGGGTCTAGAACATAAAATACTTGTAATGCCCGTGATTCCATTATAAATGGTTCTCCTTTCTTCCATTCCTTACTGAAATCAGCTTCCATGAATCCTAATTCATCTATTTTAACATCACTCATATTATCAACCCACTTACATTGAAAATTTGGAACTTTAAATTTCATATAATCCAACTCCAATATTTGATTGATGATGCCAAAGTATGACATACTCACACAAATTGGATTTATTTCCTTATCACTAGAAACATGCATCGCTTCATCCACAAGTGCAACCCCGCTATTTTTCATGGTACTATCTTCATCATGTTCATTAGTATTTCATGTATAACTATTAACTACCTAAGAATTTTATGATAATACATACTCACTTGCTCCTCTGGCTAGTCATTGAAGTGGTTTTGAAATTGAGTCCAGATTTTCATCTAACTAAATAAAAATATGGTATTGAAACCATCCTATAAACAATCTATTATTTGTACCTGATATCCATTTTTTAGCCCTAGAAGGATTCAAATGCCTAATAATTTCTTTTTGGGTATGAACATATGGGTCAACATTTAAGCTGTTATGAAAAACGTAAAGATGAGACTTCTTTTGATCTGTAATATTGATTGTGAAAACCTTTTTTCTATAAATTCCTTCAACCTCAAGATGCCTAGTGTGATGAGATTTCGGTAGGCCAGTGTTTTCCACACTAGAAAGGTATTCGGTACAGAATTCAAGGTTTCCTCAATAATATATTAAATCACAATACAACCCTCAGACCGACTTCGATTTTTGACATACCCTTTCAAAATCTCCATATACCGTTCAATGGGGTACATCCATCAATAATGTACAAGACCACATAGTCTAATATCTCTCACCGAATGAACCATAAAATGAACCATCATATCGAAATTTTTTGGCGAGAAGAACATTTTCAATTCACATAATATGAAGTAAATTCCTCTTTCCATAGTAGGTGATTTATCCGGGTCTATAACTTTCCTACGTATATCTTTGAAGAAGAAACACATCGTCATTAATGTATGGCATATATTCCTGGGAGAAATGCAATGTAAAGATACAGGAATTAGATCTTTCATCAAATCATGGAAGTCATGTTATTTCAGACCATTTTATTTTAAATCACTCATTGAAATGATGTTTTTCATATTTGATGAATACCCTTTTCAATCCTTTACGTCTTTCAAGAAGTTTCAAAACTAATATCTCTCTTTCCTGTAAAGAGTGTAAGCAACAGGAGGAAGAAATGTTCATTTCTCACCCTTCACTGGTGGCAACTCTTCTCGAATTCCCATATCAACATTTCCAATATAACCTTAATTTCATCCTTTATTTTTCTGGGTTCATTTATAAATGTGCTGAAGAAACTATGACAAATATTTTTTTCAACATGAATAACATAAATAAAATGTCTGACATACAATAAATTCTTGTATGGTATTTCAGAAAAAACTGCTCTATTTTTCCTACCAGTTTTTGTAAGGTTTTTTGAAAACAGTTTACCAAGAGTACTATCCACATTCATTAATTTCTCAAAAAAATGATCCCCTATTAGTGGAGACGGTGCTGTAACTTCTTCTGAACTTCCGTCGAATGATGTCGTCCAAGATCGACACATATACCATCAGGGTTGAAATCTGTGATGTCCTAGAAACAAAGGCTTTGATGAATGTTTCAACCTAATTGAATGTGTACCTTGTTCACAAACCGGACACCCTTGAGTTCCTTTAATTATATATCCTGAAAAATATCCACAGGTAGGAAAGTCATTCATTATCCCGTACAACATGGATTTCAAAGAGAAATCTTCATTTTTTAAGCATCATACAACATAACACCTGAATCCCACAATGTTTTCTAATCCTCGATCAATATATCCAAATAAACATAAATATCATTACTGGGTTGTTTTGGTCCTGATTTAAGCATATATAGCATGATGTATTTTAGTTTCATGCATAACCGTGGTGGTAAGTTATAATTTTCCAACATAACCGGCCATGTACAATGACTACTGATTTGAAAACCAAAAGGATTCACCCCATCTATAGATAATGCCAGACAAAGGTTTCTCGGCATGTTTCTAAATTCAGGATACTCAAGATCAATTCCCTTCCACTGATGAGTGTCTACCAGGGGACGTAGCTTCTCATATTAATTTTTTTTATATGCATGCCATGTCCATTGTACTGTAGTCTCCTCACTTCCATATAGGCGCCTAAACCTTGGAAAGATTGGAATGTACCATAAAACTTTCGTAGGGATGGAATCATCTTTCTTGTATCAAGAATAAACACACTTTGGGCATTCTTTAAGTGATTTGTTGTCCTCACAAAACAATATACAGACATTCGGGAAGACGTGTATTCTTTTAAAGATCATACCCATTGATTTTAGCATTTGTTTGGCATCGTATGTTTGGCTTGGGAGCTCATTATCTTCTATGAACATGTCATTTAGGAGTGCAATTAGTTAATTAAAACTAGAATCACTCCACCTGTTTCTTAATTTTAAATTATACAGCTTCAGTACGGCTGACAATGCTGTATATTTAGTTCAACCAACAAAAAATGGAATTTTTTCACAAATCTTTAACTTCTCAAACAATTTTTGGCAATCACAAATATCATCTTAAACTATCCTTCTCATTTCCTCAATACGATCTCCATCATCATTTATATCTGTAATCACATCCTCCATACAATCTTCTTCATTGTTCACAATTGTAATCATATCAGATTATCCATAAAATGTTGTGTTATCGAGTCCACTACCTACATTTGTTTTTCTCTGTGTTTATTCCAACATATATAACATTGATCTATTTTGTGACAGATCAAGTATTATTCCAACTCCTCTGGACTAATTTGTCTTGAATAACAACAGAGTAATCACGAACAAAATATTTGAGATGGGTCACATGCTTGATCTTTTGCAAACTTGATAAACTCTTCCATTCCATCTTCATAATCTTTTATCAACCGATTGTCATTCATCCATTATTTATTCATATTCATCATCTTTCTAGGTTCGATCTTGACCATACCTTATATTATGTTTTAATTAATCATGTAGCATTGTTTGGGTTTTATAAAAAAGTTCATGGTACCATTGGGAATTAACAATATCTTACAGGGGTATCAAATTGGTGTGGTTTACAGGGAAGAGGTAACCTTTATGTTTTTTAGAATTTCAATTTTTTAATTTTATTTCTTTATTTTAATTCCAGATTTTACATTGTGTATTTTTTTTCTATTAGTTTAATGGTTTTCAAATATTTACATGAACAACTACAACACACGATCAAAGGAAAAAAATGCATTATTGATTCAAAAAAACAAGTTGGAACCAAGCCTAGAGTTAAAAAATGATAGGGCAATGATAGGGGAAGAACAAAACCCAATGCTACAATGATATCATGGGTTTTGAGCGCTCCTTAACTATGGGTGCCTATCAAACACGGTATTGCAACTGATCTTCCTAGAACCCCTCATTGTAAGAAACCAATTAAAAATCAATCCTACAATCATCTCAATGATAAAAACATTGTGCAATTCACTGGACTTCCACATAAATATCAAAACAAGCTTATTTGAATAGGGAGTCCATAAAGTGTCTCATAGATTCCTCAAGTGAAGTGGTTTTCTAGGATTTAGTAGAATTTCACTAGTAACAAAGTGATGGTGCCATTGAAATGGGTACTGTTTGGGTTGATATTCAATGGTGGACGACCTACAACATGAAAAAAAGGCATATTGATCATGCCAACAACTGAAAAACTATACAGACACAGAATCATTATCACAATCGCAACACCATACAAACCAAACAATCACTATTTCATATTTTACAAAGCACCCCTTATTCAATTTTTTTTTAATTTAGGGGTTATCATAGAAGTTTTATCATCTGTGGGCATTCATTCAAATTTCATGTATACATAAATTACCAATTTTTATATTCAAATGTTCAACGGGAACCAACCAGCATGCAATTCATTTAGTGCACAAAATGGACCACCAACGACAACAATTTTCAGTTGGGAGTTTAGCCCATACATTTCACATTATAGCCATCAATATCAAATAGTAATAACATGCGAACAAGAGTAAAACAATGAGTAACAGGAGAAAACTCACCGCGAAGGTGTCATTCAGCACACAACAGAGGCGTGTTCACGACAGAGGAGTGGCACACAACAGAGGAGATTTCCAACTGAAAAGAAAACATAAAATGAGTACTCATATGTTATACCTATCCAAAATAGGTCCAATGAGATTTTGGAATGGGACATGTCTATTTAAACGTAATTGAAAACTATATATGATGATCCATGAAACCCATCCATTCAAGGGCACAAATCTTTCACTAAACCCATCATTATGTTCATGGTGATACCCACCAAGATCCTGATTCAACGTGATCCCCACCATTTTAAATTCCTATTGTAACACATCATCTAGTAGTCCAACAACCCACTGGGTGTGGTTTACAACTAACCAAACCAAAACACATATGAAAAAACCCTCCAAAATCTAGTACCAGTTGTCATATTTTATTCTAAATAGAATCAAACCTGTATCTACTACTTATGAACATGGCTCTAATACACTTTATTTCCCAGAAAAAGTCCCAGTAATACATCAAAATGAACCTATCATACCCAATATTATGTAACCATTTACCTCTATGGTCTACAACATATAATATCACGAACAACACTACCAATACATTTTTACACATGATTCAATCCTTGAATCTTGTGAAGAAATAGGTCCACACCCTAAATAATGTGATGAATGGGTTTCACCCACAAAATCACATAATGAATCATGATTTACCACATGAATCACCTTTGGATCACATCAATATTATCTTGATCATTCTGTAAACATATAAAATTTTTCTAGTACATCATTGAAAATCTATATATGGTATTTATGTGGGACCAGATAAATTAGATTCACCAACTCAATGACAGGAAAATTTCATATAAACCATCCAATAAACAATCCCATTATACTGACGAACATTGTAACATGAGGGTCATACCTCAATAGTGAATGATCCATCTATTATCATAGATATTTAATATATGCTATCATATTTATCATACCTAATCTCTAACATGAAATATCAAGTGCCAGATATTTTCCAATCACTGATATATATTACCCATCACCCATTGAAATTCATCTGAAATGAAAGTCGCACCCTTAACAACCATTGGTTCACTCCCCACTACATTATTACCTTATAAAACTTATCGAGCATCACCTCAACATGTCTATCCCAAAATTTGTGTTGCTTCTCCTAATCCGTGATCAATAATACAAAAAGACACCTATCTGGGATTGACTCTCTGATCAAACATGACACTATATTTGATCCATTGTGATGTATCGTCCACCATATAGATTGAAATTATTCTATTTCAACAAAAACCCAAGCAATTGAATCTAAAATAATTTCTTCAACTCCATTGGTTCCCAGCTCACACTTTACATCTCACTGACTTAAAATTTAAATTGGCACCACGCATAACCAGCGTGTACCATTCTCACCTCATCCAATATAATGGGTTTACAATATTGTACCACCTGATCAAATTACAAGACTCATGATCCCACAAGTCGAAAAACATTTTTTTATACTAAAATATCATCTCAATGAGATACTCTAATTAACTTGATCTGTATAATTAATAATGTACACCCCATGCAACCGCACGAGGAAATCTCCAGAATAGTGATCAACAACCATTGTTATCAAAATAATGCTTGTCTTGATAGGTGTAAATATCTATGATACCCTGAATTATCAACCGACTTAAACTAACCTGAGTCCTATCTCATCTCTATTATGTTCACATGCCTAAACCCACGATCATGCTCCATGTCATGTCAATCATCAAACGAATGATCCTCCATGTAACTTTCCAACAAAATTAACATTCTTATAATTTTCATGAAAACCACAAAAATGCCTTTCAACCAGTATCGTCTCAAAATAACATGTGTCCATCCATAATATAATAGATACTCATCTAATAAACACATAAAAAAACACTGGGCTAGGAATCACAGTAATCTTACCCTAAAAGAAAACATTGATACCAAAAACATCAATACCCATGGCACTCTTCTCAAAAATATTCCAAGGAATCTCAATGCCAATACAATCTCAAGATGAGGAAATTACTCATTCCATCCACGTTACCAATGTCTAATCTATCACCAAGAAATATATCTCATACTTGGTATGACACCACTTATGCTAATCACAACTCAAATCATATCCCTTCGCTTCATTTTTATAAAGAATTAACAAACCTAGGCTAACCCCTTAAATATTTTACCTTCATAAAACTCTTTTAATATCATACATAATACCCAAAAAAACTAAAAACCCAATCAATATACCATTTTAATAATCTCTTCTTATAAACCATTAAGGGTTACCAAGTAGGAGGGATCATGGTGGAGGCAGCGGCAGTGGAGGTAGCCGCGACTGAGGCAGCTGTGTGGGAGGTAGTAGTGGCAGAGGCAGTTGTGGTGGAGGAAGCCATGGAGGAGGCCGCTATGGTAGAGGTAGACACAGAGGAGGCAGTCTCGGAGGAGGAAATGACGATGGAGGAAGTGGAAGTAGAGGAAACGACGGCGGAGGAGGATAACAGTCGCGATTAAGGAGGAAAAACCAGTGGTAGAGGTCGAGGAGGAGGAAGAGAGGTCGTAATGGAAAGGGGGTCGGGTTCAGCTTCAGCGAGATCCTAAATGTGTGCAAGAGAGGAGGGTCCTATTAGGTTTCTTAAAAAAACTGCTGGAACCTTTATCAGTGCTCGTGAAAAGCACTGATAAAGGTATGTTTTATCAACACTAAAATAAAAGCGCTGATGAAACATACCTTTATCAGTGCATTTTTAGTGACGATAAAAATCTATTTATCAGCACCATAATTATAGAACTGATAAATACTTATTTTATAAAATTATAATTTTAATAATTTATTTATATTATTATATATTTATTTAAAATGACATATAAGATAAATATATATTTATTTATTAATAATTATAACAATAAATATTATATATTTATAAATATTGGTATATAATTGTTAATGTAATGAAAAAAATTTATTTTTGATTATAAATATTATAATTTTATATAAATTAAAAAAAACATTTATCTGTGCTAATAATAGAGCTGATAAATGTTCCCTTTATTAGCGCTTATTTTAGTACTGATAAAGGTTAGATTTATCAGCACTTTTATCTACGGCTGATAATGGCACAACCCTTTATCAGTTCTTTCTATTTAAGGCATATAAAGGGCAGCGTATCCCTTGCCTTGTTTTCTGGTAGTGATGGATAACTCATTACCATTTATTTAATATCTATCACAAAATATATGGATAAATATTGCTATATCATTAGCTGAAATGAATTCACACATTATTATAAGTTGCATTAAGGGTAGTTTGATCATGATTAGAGTTTAGTTGAAATATTTGTTTACTTGAATATCTATGAATGGTTTACAAAATCATAAAATAAAAAAATGTGGTGTTTTGTGGATGGATGAGCTTATTTAGAGGTTTTAAGACCATAAATATTTCAATGGGGATATTTTTAGAAATGAAATATTTATTTAATCTAATGAGTTCATATTAGATGATATTCGTTTGATATAGAGTATATAAAATTTACCATGGATTACTCAAACCATTGAATTGAGATTGGATATGTATATGAGGGTGTTGCATAATATGTGTTACATCTTCAAGAAAAAATAATGGGGATGAATTATAAGAGAAAGGGAATGTATTGTCACAGGAGATCCACATAGTGTTCTATTTATTCTTAGAGTAAAATAACTAGTCTTATATATGATAAAAATTCTCTAGGATTATAATTTTTTTAATGAAATGTATTTTGGGAGTATCATATCTTATGGGTCATTCTCTTGAACATATTAATGAATCTACTTGTGTTCATGTGAATGATGATTATAATCTCTGTAAATCAGGATATATCATATGCTCGTGGTAATAAGTGGAATAGTTTATATGTGATAGATTTTTAAGGTATATGAATGATTGTGCTAGACATAATGATAATATATATTGAATAAGTGAGTTCAATGGAGATAGACTACCTAATTCAATATGCATGGATGATGAAATGAAATATTTGTTTGAGTTATACACATTATAATAGAGTAATATGAAGAGTAGTTTCTTTAATGATATAACTGCTCAATGATTTCTTCATCAAGTATGTTAGAGTACTGAGATGAGTTATTGAGAATTTATAAGTCATGGTCACCGTGTTTTTGGTGACTTGTGTTACGATACTGGGATGATGGAATATAATAATGGTGATTGATTATGAGTGTTATTGAACACCAAAAAAGGGTCATATAACAGTTTTATTTATTGATGATTGGTTAATTTCATGATGATATACATTTAGGATATTGATATTTCTCATATATTTTTTTATCTCCAATGAGGTGTGTTAAGAGAATAATGGTATGATCATAGGGCGGCAGATCCTTATCATGTTTATTAGATTATGTGAGTCCATGGTGGGACCTTTAAAGATATTGAATGTATGATGTTAATTCTACTTTAATAAATAATTAATTCGGTGTTTCATAATTTTTCTATAGGGTATATATTTTGACATATATATCAATTATATTGACTTTTTATCATTTTTTATTATCTGATACACGGATATATAACTGGTAATTGAGATGGAGTCACACCCTCGATTCAACATATGAAATTATATTTGAAAATACATACTATCTATCATGTTCATATTATTATCTTATTATGTTATTAAAATGATTAAGAGATATACATATTTAAATATGGTTATATTCCATTCACCAAGGGAAAAGAGTTACATTTTATTTTTATTATTAGTATTAAATCTTGATTAAGTGTGATTCATATAAAAATATTTTTATATGTCATTCACAATAGGTAATAAAACATCTAAACCAATAAATAGTGGCATTACGTCCACCACATAGAGTGGTATGGTAATTTACCAAATAGTGATGATTGTTACCAACATAAAAATGGTGTCATCATGTGCACCCTCATTTATAGAGTGGTTCAAGACTTTAACATTTTCTATATTTTCCTGATAGAGACAGCTACCCATATGTATATGATGATATCATATTGACAATAAGATATAGAATTTGTTGTTGTTATTAATAGTTATATTTTGAATAACATTACATAAATAGAGATGATTTTTACTGCTTTTGATTAACGAGACTTTGTTCACCACTATTACCAATTCATTAATGACACATTGGGAGACTTTTCCAAATAAAAGTATTTTCCCACTTTTTATTGATCATTTGTTGTTTATGTTATTAGATGATGGGAAATTACATCCCATTTTCGAGTACTAATATATATTGATAAATTCTATCTATTAAGGATTATTCTTGATCAAATTATGACATAACTATTTTATACATGCGATGTATAGTATTTTTTATTTTTACTATGGTTTTTTGAGCCTCTGAGAGGATTTTCCTAATCCTATTATAGCAGTTAGGATTTCTTGTTGATCTTGTTTTCCCTTCCCCCACCATCCTGGTTCGATCTCAAAGTTGGCCTCCTCTGGATCGGCTTAGCATTGATAAGATTGGAATCTCTGTGGTTTGTTCGGGTTCAATGGATGTTCGATGATGCCTTCGGTTTCTTTCCTAGAGATGACACGGTTTAGCGGATAACCTATTAACATAGTTTGGCATGTCTCATCATATTCTATGATGTAGGATCAGTGTGCGCGGCCTGGACCTAGTGCCGATGATGTGGATCAGAGTGGATCCAACATATTGGTTCACTCTGACACAATGAGGTGCCATCTCTAGCGTGATGTTGGTGTGGGTCAGTGATGGTTCTGGAATTTCTTGGGGGAGGATATGGGATACGGATATTCTATCCAGCGTCCAGTGGTCTTTGTGGTAAGGGGTTCTTTTTGTTGCTTTGATTTTCATTGTACAATGGTGTTTCTGTGGTGTTGACCGTGTTAGAGGTTTCATGCCTCTCTTTTCTCTGTTAGTCATGATTTGCATGAATCGAACTCTAGTGAAACCATTTCGCAGTTCAGTGTTGTTCAGATCCGTGCCTAAAGTGGGGTTTCGTGGACAGTGCATCTTGGATCCCATCACTAGATATTCTTCCAAGATATGGAGTTTGAGCTTCTAGTCCTTGGAAATTCTAGTCTAGTTGTGTGGTCCTTGGATTTCCTTCTATTGGCATCCATAGATGGTTGGGGCTTGGATGGTGGTGGGATACTAGATACTATTCCGGTGACCAATGAAGGATTCATGATGAATGGGTTCTTGCATGAGTTGATTTTCACTGGTCTGGATGTTTTCATAAGTAGTTTCTTTTGTGATTTATCCGAATTTTTCTATGAATGATCACTATGATGGTTTTGCAGTATTTGGTGATAATTTTTATGAAATGGTGGAATGGTTATTATTTGTACTGTTTGAATTGTGGCCTACCGTTAGTGGATTATCGGTCATTACATCTCATTCAACTTCAAGGGTCGGCTTCAGAAGAGGTTCAGAGCAAGAGTTATCACCAGATCATTGTTATCTGTAATTGGATTTTTGAGAGGATGAGTAATTTTACATCAGTACCAGGCCCATGCATCCATTCATGATACAGCTAGCCGAGTAGTGATGAGATGGTGGAAGCTTGTCTTCAAGTTTTTAATCTTAGTAATGGGTCTTTATGTACATGATTGAATTGGATTGGTTTTGGCCTTGGGCCATTGGACCGTGAGACATTTTTTTTCATTTAATGTCTTTGATGTCAATTTTTTTCCCCTTGGCCTCTTAAGAGGAGGTCTATATAAATAAAAAAATTAAATTTCAGTTGTATACAATTTTCATATCATATAATTCATGGATCCAATTATAAACTAGTTTATATTAGGTAAAACATTGGACGGTTAATATTATTTTTTACGATCATTGATGTCACATTTTCATTATGTTATGTGAATTCCTTATAGTTGGTATATATTTCATGTATAGGTCCCTAACATAAATTAACATTCCTAAGGATCATTAATGGTATGTTGAGATAGGGTCATGGAATGTTGAATGCTTGGTAGATGGGATTATGTTTTTATTCTATTTTTAGTTTTTTATAATTGTACATGATCAAACCAAATAGAAATATATATTATTTTATATCAATGTATGATTTATAATGATTTATTTTTATTTTTACAGTTAATATCTATTAATCATAAAAATAATTTTGTTATCATTCTAAATTATAGTATGAAATTTTATGTAATATTGAGTTTTATGAAATTAATGCTAACACCCTGAGAATTTATTTATTTTTCTCTTAAAATAAAAAAAAGAAATATTTTTATTTCATTACACATAGCACCGATATTAAATGAACCATGAAATTATATTGAAATATAATTATTAAATGTGATAGTTATCACCTATAAAATTGATTCAGTGTTATGACTAGAAATTGAAAAATTATAAAAAATGATTATTTTAATATTGTTGAAAATGATATATTTTTTATGAATGGGTTATATATTAGAAAAATATCATTTGAAGGTAAATAGAGATGTTTTTTTGTAAAACAACTTATGTTTAAATTGTGTTTCCATCCTAAGAAATAAAATCGATCAATATTGATGAATAATTTTAATGAAATTTGTATATAATATATTGAATAAAATATTCTATGATTCATTAAATGATTATTTATGAAACTACACAATCCATATCTATCTAACATAAAAAATCAGGTTGGTTACTATACTCGAAGAAAACCTCCCCACACACCATAAGATGTCGACTTGCAATAGGGATGTATAGAACATAGTTGGGAGATTATAACCCCAATATAGAGTTGTAATATAGGATAACAAAAAAATATGAAATTAATGATAGTATCAGAAAATATAAATAATAAAACTAGATGATAAATAATCGACCAATGTAACCAAATAATAATGAACCATGTAATTTCATCCAGAAATATAATTAAATTATACGTCAGAAGTCATATATATAAAAGAACAAGGTGACAAACTTTTACTCAAAATGACATAGTCCTGAATCCATGGGTTTTTGAATCCCTAAGATCTAAACCATCTAAAAAGAAAAAATCAACAACAAGGACATATTCCCATGATGAAACCTACATATGTGTAATCAAATCAGCTTCGAAACAACATCCTGGATTTTTTGTCAGTAAAACATAGTTAGTTGACACCAGTAGGTCTATAAAAAATTGGTCTGATAGTATGTGTGTACAATAAATCGATAAATAAGTGTATTAGTGAATCAATTAATATAATAAAACAATCAACAATCTTTATCACCATACAATAATATATTTGAGCATGTATCAAAATTATTCCAACCACAAACACAAGTCCATTGAATAATCACAATATTTGGAAAAGGTCAATGTATATGCAGTTCATCATTACAAGACCATTCCCAATAATCATATCATAATAGGGATAATTCACACACACATATATATATATATATATTTAAATTTGATCAGGGAAGTGGGAAAATCCCTCTATATAACCATTTTAAAAATACTTGATGAATCCCTAAAATAATTACAGCTTAACTAGGATGAGACCGATATTCATTATAGAATAATCATGCCAAGTAGCTATGTATTTTCATTTCATCATGATCCTATTCCAAGACATGTATATAATAATTAGAGTATAATTGGTCCACACCCTTTAAATAATAATTTCATTATGAATTTGGACACAAGTCATAATGAAAATAATAACAAAACATAAATCATAATCCATAAAGGTAAATTCTACAAATCCCCTTTATTATTTTCAATTCTCTACCATTAATCTTTTTTTTCTTCATCGATTTAAATTCAAGTGTACATAACCATATCATATCAAAGTATCACAAGCAATTACAAATAAAAAAGTAACACATTTTCCGAAGTGATCATACCACAATGAATCATCTAATGTCTCATGTCATGTTTAAACATTTTTTTCGCCATTAAATAGTTATTTATTGTTCATGGGTAGTCTGACACATTGGGTACCTAGAATACATCTATCAACGCTACCCAATCAAATGGATACAAGGAGTATTCCAAATAAATGACTATCATTATCCATTTTTTTGTTATATATTGTTCATGTTTTTTCATCAAAATCACATAACATTGACCATACATAAACATATAAAAATTGACCACATGGATTTTTTTCTAGGTATCATACCTTTTTATGGTGATCAAACCAACACATTCAATAGGTAAGGACAAAAAATAAACATGGAGATGTGGATGAAAAGGAAAAACTAGATCACACAAACCTCAATAAAAAAATAAATTCAATGGATTCCGATATATCAAAACTCTAAAAAAGGATAACAGATTGAAGGGGAAAACCAAAGATAAGTAAATTACAAGTGATTAAGATCTATATTGAGATGTCTGTAAGGTAATGAATCACCCTTAAATCATATTCAACCCCCTTTGGTTTTGGGAGATAAATCTACTTGGTGGATGATAAATAAATCATACACAATGCATGGTTTAAAACTGCTATTTCAATGATATTCATGTCATGAAACCATTTCCTGAAAATAATTTATAGATTTAAAAGATACATAAAAAAATGAATCACCTTGAGATAAAATAACACCAATAAAAAATTTCATGATGTGAACCAGTTTCATAGCATGTAATATTTATACACTCTAATCTAGTTCATGAACTGTGACCAATAATAGGTTTAAATCACAAAAAATGATCACTGAATGAATGTTTCAAGAAGATATTTCTCATCCCAGCTACTATAGAAAATGAAAAAACTCATATCAAGCCTTACAAACTATGTAAAATCACCATAATTATTTAAAACATTTTCACATAGACTCTATTAATTCAAAAAAACATGCATCCTTAAAAAATAGGTTATTTCCACTGGAAAATGATCTCCAACACCCATGAAAAGGCTCTACAACCAATGTTTTAAGAAAAAAGGAATACCCCACTGAATTTGGTCCATGAAAAATCTAGAGGAACATAACTAGAAAATAGGGGATCCTACAAACATCCCACCAAGAAAATCGCATCCCAAATATTCTCTAAGAATCATTATTAGGTATTTGTGATAAAGTTTTGTTATTATTCTTTCATATCAGATTCCATATCCCTAGTCTCATCTTTAACATTCCAATTCCTCTACTACATTCAAACTAGAGGTATAGTATTTCTGCATAGATACATTAAACTATAATCCAGAATTAGTATCAGATGATTCTAAAAGGACCCATCTACACCAAGATCGATGTCATCAATGTATGCCCTATGAGAATGGTCTGGGAGATATATATGCAGCTATGATATGTCAAACACATCCTGCGTGGAACTGTACTGATATATAAGGGACAATCGGTACACCATTTTAACAACCCTTTCCAATATCTCGAATGGTCCAAAAAACCTAGTTTTCATGTTTCCCAATTTTCTAATAAATAATTTCCCAAAAATAGGAAATATATGAATAAAAAAATTATGACTAACCTTAAACTATATAAATCATCTACAATAGATAGTGTAATATTTTTTCTTACTCCATATGGTCTACAATCACCCCTGATAAACTAATCCCTCGTAGACATCTCCTGCATGAGACTAGGTTCAACAAGCACTAACTCAACTTCCATAAATAAGAAATAGTCAAATGGGATGTCTTACCAAACAAATCCTTGAAAGGATCCATTAAAGTTGATTCATGGATGTGGTTTCAATATTAGTACTAATTCAGTGAAAAATTTTTATCTAAAGAACCATTGAAACATATAAAATAGACTTGTAACATTTCCTCCAAAATCTATAGAGTCCATTCGAATTTTATCTGAGTCTTTGGATGATATCCTGTGTTCGGAGGAACCTTCTATCTTAGAGACATCTAACAGATATCCAAAACTGGGACATGAATTGAGGATCTCAATAAATAATTATAATCCATGAAACACCATTCAACTATAATATCTACAACATGTAAAAACAACTATATCATCAAAAGTGAGGGTATCACTAATTAACACGAATTTAGATACCTTAATTAGTCAATATATGATCACATATAATTACCCCTTCTTATGAGGTGTTCCTATGTTATCCTATTATAAAATCCATATTTAAATCATCCCATTTACACTAAAAAATGGAAAGTAGCTTCAAAAGACCAAAAGGTTTATGATGCTTTTGTTTCACATGTTGACTGGTGAAAAATCTCTAAATGAATCCTAATACAGCCATCTTCATTATTGTCCACCATTAATGTATATGGATACCTATATACATATTTTTCAAACATGGGTGTACCAACCATCTAGAATCATGAAGCTCTCTAATCATATCTTCACACAAGATTGTAGGAAGTCGTACTCAGCCATGGATAAGAAGATCATTGATGCCACCGAGAGACCATCTTGATAGTGGATCCAATAAATATAAATTTAAACTTAGAAATAATACATCAAGAGTATCTCTGCACATGTACCACTATTGATAACTTTAGATCTTGAGTTTGATAATCCTCTGAAGCGGTCTCAACTATCTAGATCCCAATGTAACCACCTGATCCTCTTATATCAGAACTGGTCTAATTCCAACAATGTACGCATCATATTAAATGTTATGTACCATACATGGACTAATAAATATGGGGATTAGTTCATTGTTCATCATATAATTAATATCCTCAGAACATCTCTCACATGAATCTAAACAAACAATCTTCATCCATATCTTAGTCAACCTTGAAGTTGATGTTGAAAAATAGGACAAATCATGGATAAAAAGATGATAATAAACTACTAACCCATAAAATCAGTTTTTTAATACATTTATGGGATTATACCAACATACAATTTCTACATCCTTCTCTAGGTCCACTAATACTCCTTCCCATGAAATGACAAGGCTAATAATTTTAAATTTATCAGTCTAGAAATTATATTTTGATAGATTGGAGAAAGCTGGTGCTCTCTCAATGTACTCAAGATGATGTCAATATGATGGGAAGGATAATATGATGAATGGGAGTCAGCAAGATGTAAATCATGAAAACCATAAAGAACAAGCTTATAAAGGGTTGAATGATTTGATTAATCAATTCCATGAATAATGTTTGGGAATTATTTAGACTAAACACCATCACCATGAACTCACACAAGCCACATATGATACAAAAAAAACCTAGGTATGTTTTATGGTCTCAATCTCAACTAATAACACCCTGATATCAAGTCAATATTATATAAAACTTGGGCACTTCTTAGCTAATAGAATAGATATTCCACCCATGGAAGGGGATTCTAGATCTGGACCGTCATCTAGTTCAATATATGATTGTCCACACACAAGCACTTATTCCTGTCATCCTTCTTGGAAAAATAATAGGATAACCCCATGGTGATGTACTGGGTTGTATAAAAACCTTTTCATCTAGATTATCCAAATATAAATTCATCTCATGAATTTTTTTTGGTGACATCCGAAAAGAGAAAAGGTATATAGGCTCTTCGAGTGATAACAACTTGATCATGATCTCAATGTCCTGCCAGGGTGGTATGTAGTTAAAATATTTAGGAATTAAATTGAAAAAATAGTATATAAATGGATTAAATGTATCTTTCTATATTCTACATTAATCTAGTTCAAGCCCTTCTATCTGAGCTGTGAGACATTTGAAACTGCAAAGAATTGTTCCTTCATGGATAGAAAAAATATCCCACTCACTATGGGGAAAATAGATACATATTTATATTGAAATAATGGTAACCCTAACTAGTATTATCCCTCATGCTATAGGGTACAATTTCCCCATCCTCAACATGAACATCTAGTGGCACTAAAACTACAAATCTGCTCAGGGTTAGTCTACCCATTCCAAAAATATTGTACCTGTCTTGATCCCCTATCACTACCCTGGTTCTACATTCACCTAAAAAACCACTATATGTGGCCATACATGACACATGGATGACACTCCAATGCAGGTTATACACACTGAGTACTATTATAGACAATATTTTCACCCTGATTTCACTATAAAAGACACAATCTTGAGATGGATGCCCACTGGAATGACTAATCTACCAAAAATATCCTTGTATGGTTAAATAAGAATATATATTCTATGATTAACGAACCTATATATAGGAATTTGGAGGTGAAAGATGATTGTATGGACTGAGTGAATCTAGAACCTAGTGTCCTGGGGGCCTCCCTCCCTACTAAACATATGTCGGTATTCTATCTGGAACATTCTCTTCTTCTGAGACGCTAAAGGTATGGCCTGAATATTCTCCATTTCCATTGATTGAATGACCCTCATGAAGCTATCACAGAGTTAAAAATCTATTTTATCCTTAGAAGCTATGGGTTTCACTTGTTTAACAAGGTTTGAATAATCTTTATTGCTTCTATATTGGTACACAATTTAAATAAAATGAAGATTAATTTTCACTATAAGACAAATGAAATCCTTAGAATAGTCGATAATAAAGAGGTTCATAATAATAGGTGACAAAAACAGTGAACCACTGGATCATGGTCTCTCTAAACACGAATAAGAAGTGAATGGTAATTGAATAATAGTTCCTTAATTTCATTTCTCAAATATAATAGGAATATCATTTCATAGTTCATGTCGGAAAATATATAACATTCTATAAATATTTCTCAATCATGAACAGTTCATGTCAATATATATCCCTAGGTACCTACCATGTTTCATGAATACTAATCTTACTCCATTCTAGTCATTGAGTAGAAATATTAAGAAAAAAATAATATCACACAACATAGGAATCACCCAATGTGAAATTATGTCAACAATAATAAGTGAAAATAATGAAAACAATCCCATTCATGGGCACATGGGTTTCACTCAAACATTGTTTAGCTAATGTCATGAACAATATCATTTCCATGTCTCGAACCATCCTAGAATTCATTATATTTTTCCCAAATAGTAATGAAATGGAAAATAAAATTATATTTCATGTATAACACATTGTAACGTCCCCAAATTTAGCTCTCTCCCATGTGA
Source organism: Viscum album (assembly GCA_963277665.1). Taxonomy (NCBI): domain Eukaryota; kingdom Viridiplantae; phylum Streptophyta; class Magnoliopsida; order Santalales; family Viscaceae; genus Viscum; species Viscum album. The sequence continues at coordinate 1,297,209,575 of OY728152.1, forward strand.
ACAAATCATGTTTGTTACTACATGTCATGGATTCCTGCTAATATGCCTAAGGCTATCAAAAAATATAGGGATGTAGATAATATAGTGGTGACACTACAACCTATAATATAAAGATTCAATATATTATAAATAAAAAATATATTTGTAACAGAAATAGATGATACCGTACATAATAAACATAGATGTTAAAGGATAAACCATGTCAACCAAATAATAATGAACCATGTAATTTTATATTGAAATGTACCTAAATGTCTTGAATAAATGAATACAAATAAACGGACTAGATATCAAAAATAAACACAAATGATCGTTTTCTTGAATAATTGGACCGTCTTGTCTCCATGCTATAGCTTATCCAGTAACAGACAATAAAAAAAGTTCCTTTACTATTGTTCGAACATGAATCCCTATAATATTCAAGAGTTACAAATAGATTCGTGAATAGAGTGTGATTAAAACTCATTAGTCAAACACCAATATGTATAAAAAATTCACCGCCCATCCATGTGGGAAATATTCCGTGGATCCCCAAGCCCACATCAAATAGGCTAGGGGCTGGTGTCTAGCACCAAGTAGGCATGACACTGAAAAGGGACACATTGACTATGAACCTGTACACGTTCACACATCTCCAAACTAAAAAATGCTAAAATCTAGAAACCACTCAGAACCATGTGAATTTATACCACTGTATCCGAACTAGATTACAACAATAAAGTAATGTAAGGTATGTAGGTCACAAATTCATTCCCACCCAAAAGAGTCTCAAAACACAAGTCCAAACTATAAGAAATGATATTGGGACTATTGACTGTAGCCATAGAAACACCTCAGCCTTCCTGATCTCAAAAATAACCATCTTGTTCTAGTCCACCTAAGACTATATCAAAATTTTGATCATCTTCACAAGACATGACATGTGCGGGAAAATACTAGGTAGGGGTGAGTATAACAATAATACGTAGGACACCTTGAAACTACAAAAAAATATAATAATGAAATGTAAGGTCTTCTATAAACAAGTATATGTCTACATAACATATAATAATTATATACCGATATACTAAAACAAGAAATAGAATCCAGAGGTATGTCACAACCACTACATACCAACCCATGGAATACATCTCGGAGATTTCACAAATCACTCGTCCTGGAGAACACACTCCCAATTGTGATGGTGCAAATGAAATTCATCTGAGAGGTAATACTCTTCGAGTCTCACCGTGAGAGAGATATAATGATATATCCGATGAGAGATATATGATATAATAGATGACGATCATAGCTAGGGCCATATGGTGATACCAAAAACTAAATTAGGATTAACTCTCTTTGTTGAGGATCGATGCCAGCATAGTGTTGGTCATGTTGATACTGAGAACTCCAACAAGGGCATGAAAAATGAATATAGAGTCCTACTTTGGACCTTTAGGGGGATTCCATCAACTATATCTAGGATGTTCTGGTATAGGGATAATCGTCCTATGAGTAGTAAATGAGTCATACCTTCCATTAGGGAAAAAAATGAAACATCCCTAATGAGACATGCCCATGATATGGAGGAAAAGAGAATAAACACATGTATAAAGTGGTACATGATGTGTTTTAGGGTCACATGTCTGGTCCCTTCACCATAGGTACGTCTCGTGCACAACAGACTGTGTCTTTAGAACATGTCTTGTTGATGAGTGGATCACGGTATATAGAAGGATTCACACACCATGTCCATCCATCTGGGCTCTGCCCATGTACTCTATCAATGTTCCAGCACACAGAGTCATGTTCTGTATGCTTACCCATGTACCATTATACAAGTTATCCCATGTACTCATTCAAGAACATTGTGTGTGGGGAGTACATTCTAGGTAGGAAAACCTTTTACTCCACCCCATGTTCATGTACTACCAAATTACAAACTGATTTTTCTAGAGATGAACACACTTCATATAATGAGGACTACAAATAATGTGTATTAGGTTTTCCAAAATCTCATATTCTTCCAATGCGCACCTCAACCGAACATCTGAATCTCGTTTTTGGGCTCTCTTCACCTCAAAACTCTAGATATATGGTTGTTTCACCACACTAAAACAAAATTTATGGGATTAAGGCATTCAATCAGCTGTTAAATAAGATTTATTCCATTTCAACACAACTCACATGAAAAAAAGGTTCATAATAATTTCATTGATCCATCTTTTGTTGCCATCATTGCACCTCCGTTGATTCTTACTGATGCTAGATATCTAGTTTTAAATAATTTTGCAATGAATCGATGGAACAATGACTGATTGTTCATATTTGGGGGAACAACATAGAACGAGTATCAAGAAGACAAGATACTGGGGGAGAATAATCAGAATGAAAATTACTAAGGAACTAACCTCATCTATTGTTCATTATGGCCTCTATCCATTCCCATAAGAACAATGAATGAATCAAAAAGAATTTATAGATCCATATCTAGATAAACCCCCAAATATCATCCCATCCAGTAAGTATTATCTATCTGTGGGAAAATCTATATGGGGATTAGTTCATGTTCATCTTTAGAATAATGAAAGTTAAATAATAATCAAAATAACACATCTTACCTAGATTTTGGATCACCCGATGATGAAGATAAGTTTCCAAGTTTTCATTGTTGGTGAGATCTAAAAAGAATGGAATTATTTGATATTTAATCCTACTTCTATTGTTTCTTGTCGAGAGGATTCTCCAAATTTCACTCTCAATGGCCTCTAGAGGATTCCGAGGTTATAATCATCAAATTGGATCTCTTCCAAAAGGTATATGTAAAATAAACCAATATCTTCATCACTGAATTGATGAAATAAAAATAAAATAATCATTTTATTAATTTTTTTGTTGATTCAAAATTACTATACCCACATTTCACATTCAACCCACGCTGACCAATGTTAGGATGAACCTTGGATAAATCTACTATTTTGAATGCAACAGTGTCCTTATATTTATAATATGGTATCTCATATAAAAGTTATTCTAATTTTTTATAAAAATTATGTGTCTATTATGTTTACTATTTTAGTATTATTTAAAAAAACATTTTGGCCACACTCGGTCTCAAAATCACATGTTGTCTCTGCTCTAGTTCTCTAATTTAATCCATATAATATTTAAAAATAATCTATATCAAATCCGGGACATTACATTATTCTCATTGTGGGGATTTACATTCCCAAAAAAATTAATGAAAGGATACTAAAAAAGATGTGGGTACTGAGGATTATTCTAAACCTCACACTCCATAGTTCTCTCCTATAGATTCTTGTGTTTCCATCAGACACACAATAAAGGAATCAAATTCCTATGAATTATCCTCTAATACTAAATCTAGATATCCACTAGGTACTAAGACAATGTCACTTCCATTCTCTATGTCTATCTCGACCCAGTCAATGATGCACAATGGGTCATGAACGTATCTCCTCAGTTGCGACATGTGGAAGATGGTGTGTACACAGTCTAATTGAGGGGGGAATGCTACGTGGTATGACACCTTTCCAACTTTACATGGTATCTTAAAAGGGTAGATAAACCATGGAGATAACTTTCCACCCTAGGCACATCTCTGTAATCTGCATCGAGGTAAAACCAGATGGAACACATGGTCTCCTAAATTGATCTTCAAAAGCCTTCATCAACTATCATCACAACAATTATGAAGGATCGATATAGTCTTCATACACTCCTGTATTATCTACACATTCTCTGTAAAAGCTCGTACCAACTCCAATCCCCCAAGTGTTGACTCTCCTAGGTCAATCCAACAATGTGGTGACATGTGGGGTTGTTCATAAAATTCCTCAAAAAGATCCATTCCAATGATGTAATGCTATCTATTATTGCATGAAAACTCCACTAGTGGTAGGTTATCCTCCCTTCTATGGATAAATTCTAACAGGAATGCTCGCATCATGTCCTCTAGAATTTGAATGATCTACTTTATCTGGCCACCCGTTTTTGGGTGAAATGATATGCTCAAGCATAACTAGGGCCTAAAGGCCACCTATAATCCCTTCCATAAATGGGATCTAAAAGGAGAACATGATTTGAAAAAAAAAATTGAGCTCTATGGAGTCAAACAATCACTTTCATGGAGAGGCATCCCAACCTATCTATTGAAATCTACATCTGATAGTTTGGAAGTGGGATGAAATGGTGAGTCAGTTAGAAATCACCGATATGGAATCAGATCCCCTATATATATATATAGTAAACCCATCACAAAGTCATTCAATATATAATCACACCTCAATTTTTTGTCATCAAGGGGTTGAGCTGAACTAGCTGGAACATGGTGCTCATCCTTCACTTACTAAAAAATAAGTAATCAAGATACATACTCTTCCACTCTGTTCACTATCCTGTGTCACCAAAACTAATATTTAAGGTCGTAGCACATCTTCTCCACACCTATATGTACTACCAAAGGGGACATGTGAGGCCACCTCAAATCCTCCTCCCGCAACTTCAATGGAACTATTGTACATCCTACGAAAAGAACGAAGTTCTCCCAACCTTTGGATATCCATCAAGAGCCTGCATAATAGATATTTGAGAACATAGGGTCATATAGTCAATATCTCCAAGATCTGGCACCCTGAATCACTATAATATTGGTGGGGTAACAACCATCTAATGGAGTTAAGCTATTGTATCACCACCCATAATGTATAACTGAAATGAGCCTAACTACCCTGACACCACATTCTGCAACTACGAACTAGATTTCTTACTGAGTGAATCTTCCACAATGTTCCCATTTTTAGGCATATAGAAAATCTCAATTTCATAGTACTAGATGAAATCTAGCCATCACCTCTTTCTAAAGTTACGATCCTTCTGAGAGAATGTATTCTTGAGACTCTTTTGATCATAGTATACAATAAACCACTCAACCATCAAGTAGTGCTGCCACTTATTCAATGAGAAGAAAACCTCTAATAACTCAATATCATGGGTTTATTAGTTATTCTGATGTGGTATCCACTAGACCAAAATAGAGGTAATCACATTCACCTCTGCATCAGGACAAAACAAATCTTGATTCCTGATGCATCATAGAACACAACATACCCGGCACCCTCCTATGATAATCTCAAGATCAGAGCACTCATCAAACTCTACCTAAACTACCAATAAGAATGTTGTCACATCTCCATCCACACGAAAGGATTCCCCATTTGAGTAAAAAACATTCATAGTTGATGATGTCTTGTAGAAATCAGGTATGAATCTCTAATAATATCCTACTAGCATGAGGAAACTCTGCACCTCTATCACGTTATTAGGTGGCTCCCTTTCTAACACTGCCTGAACCATGGCAAGGTCCACTTCCACTCTATCCGCTATGATAAGGTGTCCCAGAATGTAGAATTTTTGAATCCAGTGCTAGAATATTTAGAGTTTCTCAAAGAGATGGATCTTTGAGAATAGCTTCAAAACTATCCCAAATTTCCACGCGTGTTACTCCTCCGATTCAAAGTACACAGGGATATCATTGGTGAAGACTACCACAAACTGGTCTAAGGGAGGATAAAATATCTAGTTCATGAGTCTCATTATAACTAATGGGGTGTTCTTCAAACCAAAGGGAATCACCAAGTAATCATAATGACCATAACGAAATATTAATTCCGTCTTCAGTATATGAGTATCCCGTACCTGCAACTGGCGATAGCTTGATATGAGGTCAACCTTTGAGAACTGCCGTTCCCCTTTCAAATGAGAAAATAGTTTATAGATCCTTGGAAGAGTATACTTATTATTCACGGTCAATTGGATCAATCACTAGTAGGCCTCACACAACCTAAAGCTCTCGTCTTCCTTTTTGGAGAACAAAACATGGGCTGCCAAGGGTGAAACTCTCGATCTCACAAATCCATACTTCGGAAAGTCCTCCAACTACACCATCATCATGAAAAGTTCCATAGGATCCATTAGATATGAGGGTGCAGATATTGGTTCCATTATAGGTTGTAAATAAATACAAAAGACTATCTCATAGAGGAGTGGTAATCTTGGGACATCTTTAGGAAAGTAGTCTTTGTACTCCACCACCACTACTAGAAACAGGATGTTCATGATATCTACTGAATAGAGGGTAACAATATCCCACTGATGAGTAATTGGCTGCACCCTCCTAATAATGAATCCATCCTATGCTTCTGAGGTTTCCCGTTCACTAAAAAAAAGTAAACTTCATTCCATTGCTATGGACACACGACACCCTTATACTAAAACATACAATAAGGGAATAGACTAAGAATAAACAGTCTATATAAAAAATGGCATCATAAGGCCACAATGCTAACACGAGGAGGTTCCAACTGAATCTCTCACCTCCCAAGGTCATCTCACACTATGGGAAAAGTGTTTGATCACTAGGCCTCTTCCCATAGGTGTTTCTATGTGTATGGATTGAGTAAATGATTCAACAAGAATCTCTAGGTCTTGAAAAAGATATGTACAATGAAAGGAATGACTTGAAATTGGTTCTATCAGTATTGAAGGTAATGTATAAAATACAGAGATCATATTGTGAATCATTCTAGGAACCCCTATATCATATGCATTGACAACATTCAACTATGCCCACCCCTCTACCCCATCTCCCTGGGCTTAGAATGGACCACATAGGGGAGGTAGTGGTAGCTAGTTGAAATATTGACCACCTATTCTCTCCCAACACCTCTACCACATTCACATCCCTAAGGATCTACTTGATCATGTCACCGTCTCTACATCATTGCTCCATCCATTATATCCTTATCAGCTGTATGGTGGGTTTGACAATATCGAGTGATATGTATCTTACCGTAATAATAATAGAACTACATCACTCTAGGATGAATAAACACACATTCTGAGCCCTGAAGTATAGATCCTCTTTCCCAGGACCTCCTCTTGAAGCATATCTAATGTCCAGGTCACTAGGACTGAAGTCAACTCTCTACTACCCAGGTATCTACTCTTTCTTGTCCATTTCTCTTATTGTCATTTGTATGTACTCAATGAACATTCATTCAACCACAAAATATAGCTCCTGAAACTCATCATAAGTATGAACTCATAGTGGGATAATGCTGGCTCAGATGTATCTATGCAGACCAGGCTCAATGGTATGAGCCCTAATGTACTAATCATGAACCATATTCATTGAGTACCGAGAATGGTTGATGAAACTTGATGAAAAATTAGTCATTATCATACTTCCCTACTAATGCTAATAATGTCCTATATACACATAGATATCAGCGTAATTGGTGGGAACTCCTCTCTGAAGAGGTGCTTAAACTCCATCGATGAAAGAGTCTCCTCGTTCTAAGTCTACGTAGCCAAAATCCACCATCACCTAGCGCACTTATGTAGAAGGATCACTTCCTGGAACATCATCTGATATGACAGTGTCATGAATAGAAAGAAAAAATGGGTCACCGCCTCAATCTAGTCCTTAGAAACCAGTGGGTTGGGCTCTCCTCATAACCTGAGGGGTATCTGTTGCTGAAACCCTGGAAGCATTTTCAGCGTGCCCTCCTCATCTTATTTTACTTTGGTTACCACATGTTTCCTTACATGTTGTGGTATGGATGGTTCCCCATAGGGTAGTGACGGCTGAGGAACTTGTCCCTATATCATGTTCTCCTCACTATATGGGTCATCATCATGATCAATTTGCTGAATCGTTGCTAGTATGTGTCATGGAGGCCTCCTGTAGGAAAACTAGATGTACCATGGTCAATGAGTATTCTAAGAGAACTAACTCAATAAGGACATAGAATCCATAACCCATTTCAATATTATGAATGTCCCCTTATTTTTTATGATAAATCATGTTTTCATTTACTATGTTGAAAATTAGGTTATCAGAGGCCTGGTGTATAGATATGTCAGCCGCCAATCCAACACTAGAATCCCTGGACAAAAATATGAACATTAAACAATTAAAAAAATTTCCCCAAACAAATCTCACAGACTCCCAGTCCAAAAGTAGAACCAACCCCTTTGATTCCAGTCTTTCACAATACATCCCACTGAGGCGCATACCATGAATCCACAATCCCACCTCAAATAATATAGGGTCTAGTGACTACCACTGAGTAGGCATATCAAAACCATGGGAGGAATTTCATATCTACCTAAACAAACACAGACAGATCTAAACTCACAAAATGATAAAATATAAAAACCACTAAGATCTAAGTGCATTCATTCTTTGATATCTTGAATGGATTACGATAGGAAAATAAATTAATGTAAGAAGGGATAGAAAACAAGACCACTAAAAAGAGATTGTAACAAAAAGTTAAACCTGTATGAAAAGGTATTGGGACTGTTGTTTATAACTGTAGGAACACCGCGGTCGGCTCAATCTCACAAACCATCATCTAGTCCTAGTTTTCCTAGGACTCCAGAAAAAGTAAGTTCATTTTTACTAGACATGACACATGTAGTAAAATATTGTGCAGGGGAGATTATAACAATAATCATTTGGAAACCCCAGAACAAAAAACCAATATAGCAATGGAAAGAACAATCATCTCTACAAAATTATATGTCTACAAAACGTATAAAAATAATATCTATATTTAGTCATCAAAGACAAATATTCTATACTTAAGTCATAACCAATTTATACCAAATGTAGAAATTTAGCTTCAAGAATCCATAAAACTCTAATCCAGGAGAACACACTCCTACTTTTGATAGTGATGGATTTGTCTATCGAAGAGGTACTACTCATCGGGTCATGCCATGCGAAAGAGACAGTAATATATTTTAAGATAGATATATTATTCAATAGATGATGATCATATCCAGGGCCATGAAGTGATACCAATAACTCAATATGGATTAACATTCCAAGTAGAGGATTGGAACCCATGTATTGTTTTCATGTCGATATAGAGAACTCCACCTAGAGAAGTAATAATGAATAGAGATTCCTACTACGGACCTCTCTGGGGGATTCCGACAGCTCTATCCAGGATGTCCCACTAATGGGATCATAGTACTATTAGTAAGAAATTATTTGTACCTACCTTCTGGGAACTGATAAAGGGAAATAACCCTAACAAAACTTTTCCATGAAACAGAGGACAAGATAATCAAGCCATATATAAAGGGATACATGGTGTGTAGTTGGGTAACATTCCATGTCCCTAGAACCTGGTAAATTCTTGTGTACAATGATCCTTGTCTTTATAAATTCTCATATAGAAGAGGGGACACAATGGTGGAAGGGGTCACATGATGTTTCCATCCATAAGAGGTCTACTCATGTGCTTCGGACATGTGATGGTACATGGTGTCATCTCGTGTATGCCAGCTAATGTAACAATACATGGGGTACCCAGTGTACATTGTCAATCCCATGTTCTGTGGGAGAGTACACACCTTGTAGGAAACCTATGTACTTTACACCATGTCCAGGTATTTCCGATGTACACGCTGAGATATCCAATGATGAACATATTCTATGTAGTCAAGAATACACATAGTGTGTATTAGGTTTTCAAAAATACTCATATTATTCCTCTGTATGCCTCATTCGATCTTTTGGATCTTTTCAGGAAGTATCTTTCATCGAAACTATAGATATAATGTTTTCTCAACACCCTAACACCAAATCTAATGGGTTCAAGACTTCATTCGGCCTGAAAATCAAATTTTATCCATCCTGATGAAACTCTCCCAAAAATGGGTTCTTTGGAATAGCTTTGATCCATACTCTGCATTTGTAGTCGCACCTCCATCGATTTTTTTAGATACTGGATCTCTAGTTTCATATCATTTCACTAATAATCTAAGGTTTATGCATAAGTTGTTCAATATTTGGGGAGGAACAAAGAACGCACCTGAAGAATTTAAAAAATTGTGGGTGAAAAAGCACAAGGAATAATCTCCGGGAATGATCCTTGGCTGTTGTTCGTTATAGCCTTGATTCATTCCCATAAAAATTATGAATGAATTCAAAATAAATCTCTAGAACCAAATGCCAAAAAACCCCAAAGATATCATACCATCCCATAAGTACGATCGATCAGTGGGATTATCTATATGTTGATTAGTCTTTGTTCAATGTAGGAATGAAGAACATGAAATAAGAATCAAATTAACTCATCCTACCTAGAGTTTGGATCACTCATTGATGAATATCAGTTGTCAGGTCATCAACATTGGAGAGATCTACCTAGAATGGAATTATTGGATCTCTAATATGATGTTATGTGGTCGAATTCCCATAGGAATATGTAGATTTCTCTCTCTAGGGCATCTATGGGATTCCAGGGTCATGATCCTAACCTTGGATATCTGACAAAGGGGATTTTTAAAATAAACACATTGCTCTGTGTAACTCAAAAAACACCAAATTTCAATGCCGGTGCATTATTTTAATACATTGTAATGATTACAAGGAATTATATCCTAAAGGATAGATCAATTTAGTAGTATTTGAAAATAGATTACATACTGTAACGTTATATTATAGTTTCAAATATAAAATACAACATATATAATATTTGGAGAAGTGCATTATTCTCCTTGGTTATCCCTACATATAAATCATAAAACAATTCTTGATATCCTATTAAAATAAAACATAGAAAGTGGTAACCTCATATTCTCAGTAAGGTTAAAAAATACTGTAGAAGCTTTCATAAATAATCATAAACATTTTATAAATGTATAAAAATGAAACACAAGCCTTATAAATATAAACATGAACAAAATATGGAAACAATAAACCAAATAATTCCATTTAAATATTCACATGAGTATTCAAATAGTCTAATAATCACATGTAATATCAATAACTAATCTCATAATAAGGGAATACATAATACAGGACATCATAACCACACCATCAAGGCCTTATGCCTAGAACATACATAACCATACCGTCAAGGCCTCCTTTTATGATACTAGATTTTCTCATGAGGCCTACTGATGCATCGTGGTGATATTGTGGGACCCACCCACCACTTAATGATTCTAATTCATTCCTCATATGATAAGGGTGAAACATATCATAATCATTTGTCATAAAAATAGCATAAAAATGTTAATACTTTAACCATAAACTATGAATGGTATAAAAATAGAACATCCACAAACAAGAATACCATAAAACCTTCAATACATTATAAAAGATAGTATCAAAAAAAAAAATCACCCTCAATCAAGCATAAAAACCAAAAAAAATGTTGATATAGATGAAAATAATCTAATAAATTCATTAAACATCTTTGGGAGAAATATCCCTTTTTTAAGTCGAAATTATTTAAAAGATACAAAATTATAAAATAAAAAATTTCATATGTAAATAACATTCTAATCGTCTGAGGACAGATTTAAAATTTTAATTACACATAAGGGAGAAAAATATCCTCTCACATGTATATGTTAAAAAAATATTATGTCCTTAATTTGTCTAAACTGTCATAAATTAAATCATTTAGAAATTGATGAAAATATTTCTTTCAAAAAAATTTATAAAAATATCAACATGTGTGAAATTGATATTAAAAAATGTATATTAATATTTTTAAATAAATTTTAAGAAACATTAACATGTATGATAATATGTCCTAGAATATTCTTACATATAAACAATATCAGATAATAATGAGATTGTTAAATTAACCTCTACCTTGTAGTTTTTTTGTAGAGGGTGATTCAACCTTCTATATAAAGGTTAATTAATGTTATTAAATTATATAAAAACAATATCCATATTTATGATATCATATTTGATATTCTTATATTTTTTTGGTAATAATATTTTAATATTATAGTTGTCTCTGGTTTTAAAAACTTTTTTTCTCATTCCTCTTTCGTCATGTATGTCATGTTTGCTATGAAAAGAATATATTTTATTCCTATAAAGAATGAAAATAAAATCATAATTATTATTTTTATTCATATTAAAAAAATTAAAATCATTCTTGAATGGTTACCATAGAGAAGGAATCTCATCGTGTCATAAAGACGATATGTTGTATATACACACGAGCAACAATATAATTCCCTTTATAGATAAATGGTATAAAATTGGATGGTTTATTAATTATAAATATTAATTAAAATGATATATTAATTATTTAAATCAATTATAATCATCATTATACCCATCAAAATAAATTATAAATTAAAAATAGTTTGTACCGTGGCATGGAGATTTTAAATCGTACGTACGCACACATGATGATATTATTTTTTATAGGGAAGGTAAAAGAAGGAATATGGTTTTACGATAATCATAATAGAATATAATAATGTATATTATTCTAGATATATTAATATATTATGGAAAAAACATAAATATATGAAGTAGAAGAATAAAATAAATTTAATTGAATTGGTAAAACAATTACATCTTCTTTGAGTGTATTCTTTTGATTTTCACAAAAGGACTCCTTCAGATGGATTTTTACCCAAAATGCGGCCTCTATAATTAATTTATGGAATTTTTTAGGAGAATTGGACATGGGTTGGATGAGCCAATGGGATTTAGTGGTGTGAATTAAATAGAAGGAGTAGTTCCAATTTATAAGTGAGGGGAGGAGAAATTTTGGAAGATCTTAAAATATAAATTTATAATATATTTATTTTCAGTTTCAAATAGATCCAAATTTATATATAAACATTAAAATATTATGATGGATCTAAATTACCACATCCAATTAATTTTATACATGTTTAAGTCATAAAATTAACCTTATCTTTTGGATTTAACCCTTAGTTAAACAATCTATCCCTTAACAAGTCTTCTTTTATTTTTGCACTATAGGGTTAACGTAGTCAATATAAAATGAAAAAAAGCCCCAATAGTATCAATTATGAAAAATTAGAAACTATAGATTTTATTTGGATGAACCTTATATTTTTATGACTTTCATATCAATTTAATGAATAGTATTTATTTTAAAAAATCATTTATGGAAATTTTAATATAGGAAAATATTTTCAATTTTAAAAATATAAAACCATCATGATCACTTAGAAAAAATACTTCCAATATATCAAAAATATTAATAGTTTTTCTTTAATATTAGTGGATATCATTAATTAATTAAAACTATATTTATTTTAATATTTTTCATATAATTTATATGATATTTCTATTAGTAAAATAATTTCTGCATCCTTATTTTGTTATCATTAATGGTAATAATTTAATCTCTAAAAATTATAAATATATTTTAATAATTTAGGTACATATTTTATCTTTTAAAATACTACTTATAATCTATGTTACCTCCATTTTATCTCTATATAATATCATTATTCTTATAATAATTGAAAGTGTGACATTTTTTCAAATTCATCAATTTTAATAATATTTATGTCATATTCATTGAAAAGGGTCCGTTAAATGATTACATTTCTCAAAATTGAAGATAAGGGTTTAATTTAGTCATCCAATAAAATTTTTACACGTTTTAGGGTAATATAATAACATTATTTTTACATTTAATTACACTATTTACCCTTAACCACCTTAAGAAAAAAATTACTAACTTTACAATTCATAATAACAGAAACATAAAAGATAAGTATTTACATAATTTGGACCCACTGATTCCAAATATGGAATCCATTTTTAAAAATTATAAACCTATAATTTTAGTAATTAATTTAATATTAATCCTATTTTTTTAATTTAAAATGAAATTTTAAAAGGTAAAACATTGCAAAAGATTGACATGTTTTTAAATTAAAATTCATAGTAAATGTCATGAAGAAAATATGTTCTCCATTGATACCAGCACTAAATCCAACCCATGAAAAGGCCTGGATGGAATTACCAATCCCCACAAGGTGTCATAAGTGCTCGGGTATCCATAAATTTATTTTGGGAATGATTTACTTAGGTATGAAAGCATAAAACATTGAGAACAATCAATAATATAAATATGAAATCATCATGCCAAAAAAGAATTAACAAACAATAGATCTGAATACATGGTTATAATAAAATTACAAGAGGTCCAAAATAATATAAAAATAGAAAAAATAGCCACAGAGACTCCAGATGACCAGGGGTCATCACCCCTGAGTCATATCCACAACAGCGCACCAAGAGGGGACTAACAACCCGAACTGCCTTCACCTAAGGCATTGCCTTTACCCATGTCAAACATAATAAAGTATAAATAAAAACAAGGGGTTTATGTAGAGTTGAAGAATAATCCCAATAGTATAACACCCATATATTTCAAATAGTATGCAATACAAGGTAAAAAGCATTCATTTTTAATAAGTAATGAAAGGCAGTGACAAATTCCATGAAATGAAGGTTTCAATTGTAAATTGTTTTTAAAATAAAAAATTCATAATGTTAACAATTTAAAATAAAAAATGTTATCTACTTTAATTTATTTCCAAATATACCCTAATACAAGGTCAAATACCAGAAATCCAATGGGCACCAAAACTAGGAACACCCCTAGGCACTAGATAGTCTCAGGCACTATGTACCTCATTCCTCGGCGTAAAAATATCCATGTCATTATCCATTACCCTGAACGAGCCACTAGTAGGGAATATTAAAATAACCTTGTGGTCCCCAAAAATCATCCACATTGTTTGGTTATTGTTATCATGATCCAAAATGCTAAGTGAAACAGGTATAAAACCCATCCGGATCACTAGTCATACTAGTATATATATGCCCACCTAGGTACCCGAGCATCCCCCTTTGTGATCAAACAATTTGAGCATGATAAATAAATATATTTTCATATAAAAAATCCACTAATGGTCACATACAAACAATAAAGTATCTATAAACACTTTATAACACTTTAAACACACGACAAAAAATTTTGATTTTCAATAAAACAACTTCTCAAAATATCACATTATTTTGCACCCAAATCTCCTTAAAATACCCACTTTTCATACCATGTGAAGACATATAATTCACTAAAACAAAAATGGAAGCCCAATAAATTTTAAATTAAACCAAAAATACTAACAGGGTAGCCCCATATGAACCAAGAAATTATATCATTATAAAACCTCCATTTTCACATAAACATGACACTAAAATTCCATATGCTTCACAAACAACATTAAAACATTTTTTTTATTGTGGAATCCAAAGTAGATAAACAATCATGAAAATTAATTTAAGACCTATTTAATTTAAATAAAATAAAGTAAATAGATATAGTGAATCCCTAAATGAACCAGTAAAATATTTCTATGGAAAACCCCCAATTTCACATGAAAATGGCATTGAAAATTCATTTAATTTACAAATACCACTAAAACCAATTTTTGAAAAAACAATTCTATGAGATAAAAATGAAAATATAATAAACATAGAAATATAATTCACAATTACATCATACACATGAAATCACTAACCAAGTTTTCTAAAACCTTGAACCCATTGTGCGAAAACTCAATTTCACCACCACCGCACATCAAGGAAGGTAGATCAAGCCTAAAAACAGAATATTGGACTAAGAAAACTCAATTTTAAGCCCTAGTTTAGAAATCCTACCCTATGGTCATTTGGTAATTCAATTAAATTAAATAAAACTTCATGGAATGGGGATGAAATAAAAGGGAGAGACACTTACTTATGATAGTGTGATGTTCTTCCCCCAAAATCCCCTTCAAGATAGAGTTGAAAGGATGGATTGAGAGGATTTGAGGGATTACATGGATGAAATGGACGAATGAGGGAAGAAAAGGGAGAGTTATGATAAATATATGGAGGTAAAAGAAGAAATTTTAACACACTTTTAATGACCTGGACATGGGAGAACGGTGTGTGTGCACGGTTTGGAAAACCATGCACTTAAACCATGCACCCTAATTTATCCCCTCAAAACATCATCAAATTCCTCCAAAATTTGTTGGGTATTATGAGGGACTTAGGGGGGGTGTTTGGATAAAAATATAAGAAATATAAATACCATTAATGAACAAATTGGGTGTGACAATACTCTGCACCATTGAATCTTTTTGTCCTGAAAAGTCAACTAGAGGTTTGATCGGAAAACAAGAATTGGTATTCATCCTCCACCAATGAATTCCACTCCCATTTATCACGTGTATCACTATATTTCTTCCAAAGAACCTGAACCAATGTAATAGGCTTCCCTTTAATCACCTTCTCTTAGGAGTCCAATATTTTCACTAGCCCCCAAAATCTGACAAGTCAGGCTCTATCTCCATTTCATCCCAACTCAGCACATAGGACAAATCCAGGTTATATTTCTTCAACCAGGAGACATGGAAGACATCATGGATGGATGTCAACTTTGAAGGTAATTACATACTATAATCCACCTTTCCCATATGCTCGATGATCTCAAAAGTTCCAATATATAGTGACGTCCACTTCGCTTTCTTCCCCAACCGACGATTGAAAAGACGAGTGGACACTTTAAAGAACACCTTGTCTCCCACAAAAAAGAATAGATCTCAATTCCTCTAGTTGGAATAAGATTTACAGAGACACTATGCTGTCATTAAGAACAACCTGATTAAATTGATCTTCTCAGACGTACCCTGCACCAGACTCGACCATAGAAGTGAGGTCTCACAAACATCATCCCAACATAGGGTGGAACGACAATGATAACCATAGAGTGCCTCAAAAAGAGCTTTGAAATAGAGTATTGGTAACTATTATTATAAGTAAATTCAACCAATACCAAATGGCTATACCAAAAACCACCATTTTCCAAAACAAATGAGTAGAGAATTTCCTCCAAGATTTGGTTCACTCGCTCTATCTGACCATCCGTTTGAAGATGCTATGCTGAGCTCATTTTGATCTATGACCCCATGTCATTCTGTAGGCCTTCCCAAAACCGAGAAGTTAACCAGGGGTCTTTATCCGAGACAACTGTTGATGACACACCATGGAGCCTTACCACCTCTTAATGAAACAAATAGCCTAAGTCATCCACTATAGTTGTACATCTGATTGGAATAAGTTGGATGATTTGGTTAGGCGAGAAATCACCACCCAAATGGAATTCATACCCCAAGGTGTATGAGATAAGACAATAATTTAGTCCATAGAAACCTCTTTTCACTTCCAGGTAGGAATGGTTAATAGCTAGAGCAAACCAGAGGGACTTTGATGCTCTACTTTCCCCTACTGGCATGTGTAGCATTTCAACACAAAGTCTGTGATGTCTCGTGTCATACCAGGACACCAGCACTACTGAAGGACATCAAAATATATCTTTGAGGCACCTGGATGGTCAGCCTACTAAGACTGGTGGCTATCCCCCTTCACCACCATTCGTAGAGATGACGACACTACTAAACGGACCTTGAAGTACAGGATTCCCTCGGGAGACAACAACCAATAAGAGGACGTCTCCCTACCATGAATAAATTGCCTCTACTATTGATAAAGTTCATCACTAGGCTGTTGCTTCTAAATCAACACTAATAGAGAAGGAGTCAATTGTACACTCTCCAAGAACGCACTCCCATTTGGTTCCTTACTTTCCACATTCATCTGAGGAAAGAGCACTATAAAAGACTAGTCATCACTAGACTTCCTCAAAGCCTACACAATAACCCTTCTTCTCAAGGCATCAGTTACCATATTACTCATTCCTCAGGTATAGAAAATGTTGAATTCAAACCATTACAAGTACTCTATTTATTGGCATTTCCTCAAATTAAGGTTATTCTGGGAGAATATATAGGCCAAGATTTTGTGATCAGAGTAAACCCAAAACTTCTCCCCAAAGAGTTAGTGATGCTAGGTCTATAAAAACTGCATCATCACTGCCAATTTCATGTTGTGGGTTGGTTAATTATTTTTATGTGGTCAGAGATTGCGAGAGCTATACACCGCCACATGATCATCCTACATAGGAACGCACCTGAGACCCATACCATATGTGTCACAATTGACCACATACCCCTTCTCAGCTTTAGTAAAAATCAGATAGGGAGTGGTATTAAACCACCACTTCATCTCCTTGAAGGATTCCTTGCATTCTGAGCCCCATAAAAACTTCACCCCATTCTTGGTGAGCATAGTCCTCAGTGAATCAAGATGAGATAAATCCTAAAAAAAATCGACTGTAATAACTATTTAGAGCAATGTAACTCATGATCTCGAACACATTATTCAGTTCCTCTCATGACATGACCACACAGACCATATCACGGTCCACTAAAACCCCCTTATTTGAGATCTCATTCCCTAGAAGTTTCAATTCCCTAATATTGAATGTGAACTTTTACAACTTTTCATAGAGGCGGTAATCCTGAAATGTCCCCAAAATGATCCTCAAGTGAGGTTTGTATTCCTCCTTAGAGCGAAAGTATATGGGAATATCATCCATGAACACTAAAACGATGGAATCGAGAAACCGATGGAACACCATTTTCCTGATTTACATAAAAATATCTGGAGCATTGGTCCATCCGAAGGGCAGGACCAAGCACATGAAGTGGTCGTACCTGCTCTAGAAGGCTATCTTCATGATATCTACCCTTTTCACCCAATGTTGATGGTATCCTGAAGAAAATTCTATTTTTGAGAACCACTTCGCAGCCTATAACTGATCAAAAAAATCATCTATTATATGAAAATGTTATTTTTTCTGAATTGTTACCTTATTCGGCTTTCAGTAGTCAATGCACAACCAGATTTATCTGTTGGCCTTTTTCATGAACAACATAGGAGTGGCCTGAGGAGAGATGCTCGGGAAAATTATTCTTATGTATTCCAAGTCATCCAGATGTATCATTAATTTACTATGCTTGATAGGGTCCATACGATATGAGGGAAGAGATATTGGATGTGTTCTCAGTGCCAGATCAATCGAGAACTTCAAATCCCACTCTGGGGGAAAACCTAAAAAATCATCCTGGAATACCTCTAAAAAATAACTAAATACATGAGGTAGTGCACTCTCAGGAGAAAGACCATTATCCTCTAGTGTGAGTGACAATAACTGGAAGATATGACTTCCCAAATCTAGGAGTGGAGGTCTTGGCTGACCCAACTGAGGATCCCATTCTCCATGAAAACCCGGATGACTCCCATCCAGTGCCATGAAACTCACTCACCTCAGGTACAAATCGATATGTTACCAGAAGTGTACTTGCCAATACATGATAATTATAATGTCAAAAGTATCCATATCTAAAACCAAGATGTCCCACTCCATCTCAAACCCTAACACACAGAGTGCAAACGACGTGCACCTAAGACCCTACTTCTTTTTATTTCCTACCGGTGTCACCAATTCCATTCCCAAATACAACAACTCAGTTGAAAAATTCATCATGTCCATGAAACAAGAAGAAATTAATGAAACAGAGCCACCAGTGTCAAAAAGAGTGGAATCTATAGAATATGTGATAAAAATGGTACCTCGAATTGTTGATAGTCCCGTCTCTAATCCTGTTGGAGCCTGATCCACCATATGGAGATGTTCGGTCCCAGACGAAGGATGACCGCTAGTCTATGGTTGTTCCCTAAACTGGATTTTCCCAGAAGATAACCCCACTCTAACACCATTTCCACTGAATCATGATCCCCCCATCCTTGATGGATCTGACTGTGTTTGCACTTCTCTTGAAGCTGCTGAGCCTGTCCCACTCTGATGTGGGCGTGCCACCCCGCAATAGTGTTGTATGTGACCCATAACACCACATTGGTAATAGGGATTTAGAGGAAGTGAGAAAGCTGGTTATATGTTCCATGACCTCTCAAACTAGTGGCACAGGACTGATACATTTCCCACCTCTACCTCATGCTTCCTCTTCTTCTGTTAAGAGATTCCACTTCCCATTACTGATACATTTCCAGTAAAATCATCCTTTCCTTTATGGTTAACCTTCTCCATGTACTCTTGGTCAAAGACCCCATCATAGGTCCTCATCTTGAACAAGAATACCAAGGAGTATATCTCTGGTCGCAAGCCTTTCTCAAACATTTGGGACATCGGTTGTTCATTCAAGATGATTTTAGGATCATACCGAACCAGATCAGTTAATTGGTTGAAAAAATACATGATAAAAAGATTTCCCTGAACATGATATATGAACTCTTGGGACCTGGCATATTCTAATACCTTAGGGAAATATTGT
Organism: Viscum album; assembly: GCA_963277665.1. Taxonomy (NCBI): domain Eukaryota; kingdom Viridiplantae; phylum Streptophyta; class Magnoliopsida; order Santalales; family Viscaceae; genus Viscum; species Viscum album. The sequence continues at coordinate 1,297,229,705 of OY728152.1, forward strand.
TCACAGAAGGTGGCCTTGAAATCTCCATAGCACAACTACTCATTCTTCCCATTCTGATGTACCGATTTCCACCACCTTCCCCTGGGACCCTCCAACACGAAGGAGGCACACTTCACCATGATATCCTTATGTGTATCTAGGAACTGGAACATGTGCTCGATCTTCTATATCAATTCATCGTCTTCTGAGGGTTTAATGCTACCTCAGAAGGTGGGATGCCTATTTTTTAGGATCTTCTGGGCCTAGTCCTTTCTAGGACCAGGCTCATATTCTATAACAAGATCTATAATATGAGACATTCTCTATCCTAGAGCCTGGATAGCCAAAACCATGGCCTTTTCTAGAATCTAATCAATTGGTGCTAGAGAACTCTCTCTGGATTCGTCCCATGGGTGAATGGGAGCATTCTAGGGAGACATGTTTCTACAAAATGAAACCATCACAAATAAAACAATAGACAATACCACAATTCATAAAATTTTCATCAATTAAATGAAATATAAAGAATCTATACAGACTACAGTCATAAAAGAAACAACTACCCATCCACCACCTGATGTCCGCGTTTAGTCTACAGCCCACATGTCTCACATGGAAGTGAAGTCAATCAGACAATTCAAAAATCCCCTGGTGACCCAAGGACTTCCACAAGAGGTGTGGGATTGGCACTATACTCATGACCAAAAACCCAATCGCTGACCATCCTAGCACCTCTCTATCTTGAATCATCAATAAATATTAATATAACCCAAAAACATTGGTCTCCTCTAATACCATTTTATCACGAACCAAATCTTGTCACCACTTATACCGAACCAAATCCATCCCATTACATGTCCCGAAAGGTTCTCCTTATCCCCATGGGCTGGAAAATGTTCCTGGGTATACGTAAATTTTTTTTGGGAATGATTTACCCGAGTATGAAAGCATAAAACATTAAGAAAAATTAATAATATGAATATGTAATTATCATTCCAAACAAGCCTTAACAAAAACCATATCTAAATACATGGTTTTAAGTAAATTAAAAGCGGTACAAATTTTATTAAAAATAGTATAAAACAACCATAAAGACTCCACACAACAAGGGGTCATCACCATCGAGCTATCTCCTTAACACTGCACCATGTGGGGACTAACAACCCGAACCACCTTCACCTGAGGCTTTGACATTACCTGTGTCAAACATAATCATTTCTACTTACACCCAAGGGGGTTTTTTAGGGTGTGAAAATTACCTCAATAGGATACCACCTAAGGATTTAAAATATTATTCAACAAAAGTTTAAAAGCATGCAATTTTAACAAGTAAGTAAAGGTGGTGATAAATTCCATGAAATAAAACATTAAATTGTAAAAATATTTAAAATAAAACATTTAGAATGTTAACACATTACAAAATGATAGGTTAGATACTGTAATTTACATCCAAACACAATCTAATACATGGTAAAATACCAAAAATCCATGGATCACCAAAACTGAGAACACCCTAGGAAATTGATAGTCTCGGGCCCTATGTACCTCGTACCTCGGTGTAAAAATATCTACGTCACAATCCTTTCCCGTGCACGAGCCACTAGTAGGGAACATACCCATAACCCTTTGGTCCCCAAATATCATCCACCTACATTATTTAGAGTTTTCATGATCCAAAATTCTTAGGAAATATAGACAAAACCAATCCGGATAACTACCGGTATTAGTACATATCTACCCACCTAATTACCCGGGCTTCCCCCTTTGTGCAAAAACAATTTCATCAAGCTACATACATATCCTTAACTATAAAAACACCACTAATGGTCACCTAGAAATAATAAAATATATATACACACTTTATATGACTTTAAATAGAGAATAAAAAAATTTAATTTTCAATAGAACTACTTCTCAAAATATGACAATATATTGCACCCAAAACTCTTTGAAAACCCAACTTCTCACCCAATGTGAACACTTCTAAGTCACCAAAACAAAAATTTACTCCCAATAACTTTTCAATTAAAACAAAACTAAACCAATAGGGTATCCATATTTAAAACAAGAAATTATAGCTTTATAAAACCTCTATTTTCCCATAAACATGACACCAAAATTCCATATTCTTCACAAACACCATTAAAACATGTTTTGGAAGAAGCATCGAAAGGATATAAACATTCAAAAAAACATTATTTTCATCCCTAATAAATATAAATAAAATCAAAGAAGTAGTTATAGGGAATCCTCAAATGAACTATTAAATGATTTCTTTGAAAAAACCGCAATTTCACATGAAAATGGAATTAAAAATTCATCTGTTTTACTAATACCACTAAAACAAATTTATGAACCGATAATTAGATGAGATAAAGATGAAAATATCATAAAAAAATCATTCTAAGTGGCAAGGATTTCATACACATGAAATCTCCTACCAATGTTTGTAAAACCTTAGATCCTTTGTGCAAAAATGAAATCACACCGCTGCCGCACCTCAAGGAAGGTAGATCGATCTGAAATACATATTATGGGACAAACAAAACCCAAGTTTAAATCGTATGTTTGAAACCCTACACTCTGGTCATTTGGGACTTCAAATAAATTGAAAGGAACTTTATCTAAAGGGGAGGAACTAAGAGGGAGAGACACTTACTTGATACTCTGTGATGTTATTCCACCAAACACCCTTCAAAATGGAGTTAAAATGAGGTTTGGAGAGTTTTTGAGGGTTTATATGGATGAAATGGATGAATGAGGGAAGAATGTGGAGAGTTAAGATAAATCCTGGGAGGGAAAATAAGTAATTTTAACACAATTTTAATGACCAAGACATTGGCGCACAATTTGGAAAACTCTGTACCAAATCTGTGCACCCTCCTTTCTCCTCTCAAAACATATTCCAAAGCCTCCAAATGTTTTTGGGGATTAGTGGGGATGATAGGATAAAAACATAAAAAATATAAATACCTTTAATGAATAACCTGGGTGTGGTTGTATAATTAATCCAAATGAAAAAAAATTATATGAAATTATAAAAGTATATTCTATTTCTACTTTAAAACCGTTCAATAATAAAATTTATCAACATAAATTATTTCTATGAAAAAATTTGTCTTCAGTTAAAATTCATTATATTTTTACTATTCATGAAAACGTAAAACATATCAGAAAATTTAAAAAAATCAGCTAAATTAAATTTTTATATACTGCTTTAAAATTAGAAGTATATTTAGTAAAATAGAATATACAAAATTTTCAAAAACTTGATTTTAAATGGGTGGACCATTAAAAGGTGGAAAAATTAATTTTTTAAAAAAATACTTCATTCATATAAAAAATGGAATCTTTTATTATATAATATATAGAAAATACATATGATGAATGTTAAAATTAAGTGGAATATAAAAATTTTTAAATTTTGTTAATATTATTCATAAAATATTATTTAATGGCTATGTTAAATATTATATGAAATAATAATATTTTATTAATATATTGGTGTTCGGTAAAACAGGGCCTTAAGTGTAACGTAGGTCAAAATATTGTTGTGTGTACCATAAGGTTTACATGTTGTAGTGTAAAAAGTAATAAATAAAATAAATAAATTAATTTATAAATGAAAATATTATAAATAATTGGGGTGTTACAATCTCCCCTCCATGAATATATTGTTTCCTCCAAATTTTTGATTTTCGGTCTTGAATAAAATGTTGGATTATTCAATATTACTTTATTTTGACCACACATAAAAATAAGGGTCGATAAAACATCCACTATAAAATAAATAAATATAAGTATGAAGGTAAAAAATGGTAATACATACAGGGTTTCCTTGTAGAAAAACATAGATGTGAAAGAAAAATATAACCATCAAACACTAATGGAGTGTGATAGAGAATATGATTACAAGAAAGTGAAACATCACAAAGATTGAAGTCAGTGATCATATAAGGGACCATTAAATTCATTCCAAAAAGTATTGGAATATATTTTTTTGTTTCAAGATACTTTATGTTAGATTGGAATAATTAATTTACTTCGTATACAAAGAACACAAGTACGCATACATACATGACAAGTATATTTTAATCCTTGAACTAATTCCTACCACAAACATATATTTCACTTAAAATCATTATAAAATTAAGAAATATTCTAGTTATCCAAATACTATAAGGTTCCAAAAATGAACTTATAACTTTTAAATAATGAAAACTATGTTCTACTAACCAAGGAATTTACATAGGTCTGTGGTATGCAATAATGTATTGTCGCACTTTGGTTTTTGTTTTGATTCCCACAACCTTATCAGACATGATGTGTTGTTAGCTGACCTAGATGTTATCATTTTCTTAAAAAAATATTTTATTAACATTCCAAAAATAACCTTATGTATTTTATTTACCATAATCAATACTACCCAATTTTCAACTTAATCCATTAATTCTTTTATACTTATACAAAATAATTCTGTCTGAAATCAAAGTCCAATTTTTTTTGGAAGGTCACTAAATTTATAAAATCAACATATCATAATGCAGATACTTTTTTATTATATACCAAACATGTGGATAAAATCATTGTGAATTCTCTTAAAATATTTTATTGACATGAATTACAATAAAATTATATTGAATACAATCATGTTTCATTATTCATTAAGTAAAACCTTGATTATTTGATTTACTCATTAAATCCAAAAATGTTGTAAACTACAACAATGATGAAATAAAAAAACCATTAATTAGTTCCAAGGCAGTTAATAATAACCAATTTAATTTATAAAAATAAATTATCTATTTATTATAACATCAATATCTAGTATTAGAAACATATGAAGGCTTATATTTCCCTCCATAGTATATTTTCCAAAATGATTAACATGCAACTGCGTCACATTACATGCTACCATAAAATCTCAAATCCTTAATGAAATAGTATTAAAAAACAATACTTATATAATTCATTATTCTAATAAAAAGTAAATTACTAATAAAATATTAAAATAAAATAATTCTTGAAAAGTAATATTAATCATTAATCATCATATACGGTATTATCATAACATGATCATCATCATTTGGGGTATATTCCATGATTGTTGGGACATTGATTCACACAGTGTCCCATCTCCTTGTAGTTTAATCATTGTGAATTGAAAACGTTTTTATTAAGATTTCAAACACAATGATGGTATACTTTTTCTTAAACTTATAACAAACTCCCATTACCTTCATGAATTTACGAGGGCGATTCTTTCTATTCTTATCATAGGTGAGAAAATCATTCTCTCTAATCTTCCCTTCATTTATATTTTTCTCAGTCACCCTTTTCTTCTTTTACATCCCTTCAAAGACATTGGACCAGATAATTCATTACTTATATTTTTAACACATGATAATATTTATTCATAAGATGAGAATACATGGGAGATTAATTCCCTTCAAAATATTATATTATGACTACAAAATATATGATCCAAAGTTGGTGCATTAATTTAAGATGTTAGAATGCTTACAAGAAATCCAATTCTGAAGGAATGATTAGTTTAGTAGTTTTGGAATATATATTACATAAACAAACATTACATTTCAATTTGAAACATAAAATACAACATAGAAAATACTTTTAGAATGCCATTATTCTCCAAGAATAACCCCTTATATCAATAATAAAACACTTCATGGTATCCTTGGAAAATAAAACAAAAGAAAAGGGGGAGCTCAGATACTTAGTAAGGTTAGAAAATACCATAGAAGATTTCATAACTAATATTGAACTTTTAAGGAAAGTATAAAACTGATACACATGTACTATAAACATAAAATTAAACATAATATGGAGATAAAAAATCATATAATTTCATTTAAAAATTCACATGGATATTCTACAAGTCAAACCATAACATGGTATATCAATAAATAATCTCATAATGAGGTAACACATAACGTCTAATATCATAAGAACACTGTCAAGGCCTCATTCCAAGACCATATATAAGCATAATGTTAAGACCTTGTGCTAAGACACTTGTTTGTCTCTTTAGACTTGTCGATGCATCTAGCTCCTATAGAGGGACCCCCCCCCATAACTGACTATGTCCAATCAATTACACATATGAAATGGGTGAAACATAACCTAAAAATTCAAATTAAAACTAGCATATAAATTTTTAATACTTTGACCATAAACCATGAATGGTATAAAAATAGAAAATACAGAATTAATCATATCATAAAAACATAAATTAAAAATGGAAGATTGTATCATATAAATTCATCCTCAACCAAGCATAAAATCAATCAAATTATGTTGACATAGATGTAAATAATCTAATAAATTCATTAAAACTCTTTGAGAGAAAAATCACCTTATTAATTTGAAATTACTTAAAAAAATTTACAATTTTAAAAGAAAACATTTCTTTTGAAAATAACCTTATAATCTTGTAAGTAATTATTCAGAATGTTAAGGTTTTATATTGGTCAAAAATTACCACTCATGTCATACATGTTAAAAAAACATTATTTCCTTAATTTGTAAGAAAGGTCATAAAGTACCTATTTTGGAAAATTATGGAAGTATTTTGTTGAAAAAGATTTATAAAAATAAAAACTTGGGAAAAATAGAATCTAAAAAATTTTCAACAATATTTTGAAATTAATTTTAAGAAACATTGACATGTATGATAAAGATTTCTATGTAGATACGTATAAAAAATATCGGATAATAATTATATTGTTAAATTAACACTTATGTTGTACATTCCTCTAGTCTAGGTTGTGTTAAAATAATTTCTCATGGTTAAATAATGTTATAAATAATAATAGAAACATATCCATATTTTTTATATCATATATGATCCTATTATATACTTTTTTAAATTATTATTTACTATTATTGTAGTCTTGAGTGTTAACTAATTCATTTTCCTATTCCATTTTTGTCATATTTGTCATTTTTTTATGATTATGAAATATTTTATTGATATATAGAATTAAATTAAGTTCATAACTATTATTTATTATTTTTCATATAATTTTTATAATAAATCTTGATTGGTTAAAGTTGAAAATGAATATCATCCCATCGTGGAGATGGTAGGTTGTACGTACACAAGAGCGCTGATACCATTCACATGATGTTATAATGGTTTGTAATTGGATGTTATATTAACTATAAAGACTAATTATCATGATATATTAATTATTTAAATCCTTTATACTCATCACCATTCCAATATAATTAAATTATAAATGAAAAACAGTTGGAACCATGACTTGGAGACAATAAGCCATATGTACACACACATGTGATATTATTTTTCATTGGATGGGTAAAATGATGAATATGGCTATAAAATAATAATTATAACATATAATAATGTATATTATACTATATATATTAATTTATTATGGAAAAAACATAGTAAATGGAATTATAGGATGAAAAGAAATTAAATTGAATTAGTAAAACAATTATATCTTCTTTGAGAGTCTCCATTCGATTTGCACAAAATGAATAAATACTATAGGTTTTGTCACAATGTGTGCCATATAAAATGATGTAAAAGTAGATTGAAGGATATTTGGGATGGATTTAGTGGATAATATGTTCTTTAGATGTGTGGATTAAATAGAAGGAGATGTTCCTTATTTTAAGAGAGGGAGAGGGGTACTTTTGTAAGATCAGAAAATATTAAATTATTATATATTATTTGTTGGTTTCAAAAAGATAAAATCATTTTATTTCTACAATAATATGTGTATGGGTTGAAATGATGTAAACCAATGAATTATAGGAATCTTTATGTCATAAAATTAACATTGTCTTTTGGATTTAACCCTTAGTAAGACTGTTTAACTCTTACCGTGTCTTCTTGTATTTTTAAACAACATGGTGTATATAGTTACTATAAAATTACAAGAGAACCCAAATTGGATAATTTATGACATATTTTACACTATAAAAGTTATTTGTATGAGAGTTATATTTTTATGACTTTTATATCATTTAATAAAATATTATTAATTTTAAAATATCATTTATGTAAATTTTAATACTATTCAATATTTGAATTTTTAAAAATATAAAAAAACATGGAAACAAATAATAAATGATTCAGATATTTCATTAATATGTCTATATTATCTCTAAAATTAGTTTATTTCATTTATTTTGTAAAATTGTATTTATTTTCATATTTTTAATATAATTTATTTGGAATTTATATTATTAAAATTATTTCAGTATCACTACTGTGTCATCATTAATGGTAATTATTTCATTTATAAAAATTATAAAACAAATTATATGATATAAATAATTATTTTATATATCCAAATAATATTTATAACTGATGTTATATCCTAGAAGTCTCTATATTAAAATTATTATACATAAAATAAATGACAGTGTTGTATTCTTTCACATTCGTTAATTTTAATAATATTAATGTCATATTCGTGGAAAATGGACAATTAAATGATTTAACATCAAAACATAGGAGATAAGGGTCCAATTTATTCATCCAATATAATTTTTATAGGTTTTAGCGTAATATTATAATATTATTTGTATCTTTAATTACATGATTTAACCTTAACTACAGTAATAAAAAAATTACTTCAATTACTATTCATAACACCCAAAAATAAAAGGAAAATATTTATATAATTTGGAACCATGGATTGAAAATATGGAATCAATTTATCGAAAAACTAAACACATAAGTTGGAGTAATTAATTTAAAACTAATCTCGTTTTTTTAATTAAAAACAAGTTTTTAAAAGTAAAAAATTTAAAAAGATTGAAATATTTTAATATAAAAATTCATTGTCAAATTAATGATAATAACTAAAATAATACTAAATATTACAAATCTATCATAAATATACTTTAAATCAATTCTCTAATATAATATATCCACAAAAATTATTTCAATGAAAACATTGTTTTGAAATAAAATTTGGTATATATTTACTATTCATCAAAACATTAAACTTATCAAAAAATATAAAAAATTCACCGAATAAAATTTCTTATATGCCAAATACAATGAAAAGTTTATTTATTTATGTAGAATAGATAATTATTTAGAAAATTGGATTTTAAATGGGTTCTCCACCAAATGGTGGAAAGACTGTATTTTTTGAAAAGTACATCTTTTATCAGAAAAATGGAATATTTTCATATTTCAAGTCTATAAAATAGAGTAGATGAATGTTATAATTATATAGAATATATAAAATTTTAAATTGGGTTAATAAAATTCATAACCTCTAATTTAATGGCTATGTTATATTTTATATTAAAAAATAATATTTTATTAATAAATTTTTATTCTGTAAAACTTGCCCTTGCTTGTAACGCATGCTAACTCATTGTTATTTGTGGAGTAATCTTAATATGGCATTGCATAAAAATTAAGATGGTAAAAAATAAATTTATTTATTAATGAAAATTTTATAAAGTGCCAGGGTGTTACACTACGACACTATATCAAATAAAAAAATTAAAATATATTTTTTCAATTTATTTTATTCATTTAAAACACCCATGGCGACATTCCAAAATTGACTCATGCTGACCAATTTTAGGTCTCAACTATGGTAAATCAATTGTTATGAACATAAAATTTTCATTACATTTCAAATCTATGGACCCATTTATATATTTTTCCACTTTTTCAGTAATGCTGTATGCATGTGCTATTAAGTATTTTAATTTGTTTTTTAAAAATAGTTCTTAGTAAACCAGGTCTTGGAATCCCATGTTGTCCCAACACTTGGTCTCGAATTTTATCAATATAACATTTAAATATATTACACAAAATTCCTGGGACATTGTATAAATAGTCTATTAATAAATGAATGTAATAAAGAGATAAATTGGTGTATTAATTAATCAAATAATTCAATATGAAAATCAACCTAATTCATATCCATGTTAGTATATCTATAACCATGGAAAAAAATTCATCCATAACCACAAGTTCACGCATAATCACCTAACCATGAAAAATCAATTTGAGTAATAATTTCATGAAAACTGAATCGGTCCCAATGAGAATTATGGAATTACCAAACTAATCCCAATATACAAGTATTTTGACATGAAACATGGACAATCCCTCTATATAAAAATTTCATAATAACCGAGATGTTATATATAAGATTTATAGTATAACCATGATGATGCCAATAAGAATGACAACATATCCTAGCTAAAAAATATATATCATAATTTTATCATGAAACTGTGCCAATCCATCTATTTAAGTATGAAAACATAATTGGGCCACACTCTTTATATAATCATTTCATCAGGAATCCTGACACATGTCATAGTTAAAAGAATTAAAAAATTGATAATCCATAAAGTTCAAAGAATCTAATTTATTATTTTTAAAATTCCATAACATTCATAAAGTTATATATTAACCCATTAACATGCCAGTTTACCCAACCATGTCATATAAATGTATCACAAATAACTCCAAATAAACAGGAGTGAAATTTCCCCAAGTGATCTGATCACAAGTAATCACTTAAGGTATCATTACATTCATAAAATTATTTCTGAGACATTATCTAGTTATTTATTGTTCTAGGGAAGTCTAAACTTATGGGTAGCCACATGCCATGTCTTAGCACAACTGGATCCAAATATAACCAAGGATTTTTCCAAATACATTATTATCAGCACCCATTATTTTGTAGTTAATTTTCACATTGTGCCAGCTATATCACATAATATTAAACACACTTAAACTAATAAAAGCATACCATATGGATTTTTTCTCTTCCTTATATCTTTATATATTGATCAATTTAATGGTCTCAATATGTTATTCTAATAAAGAATGAATTTGATGGTGATAATAAGGAAAAATAATATCACATAAACATCAATATTAAAACAAAATTCAATAGTGGTCAAGAGATAACACAAATTAAATAGATGATGGAGGATGAAAGTGGAAAACCAAAGTGAATCAAGTTGGTAGATATTAGACTCTAGTATAAGAAGTTTGGAAGGGAATTAATCTCTACAAAATCACTTGTAGTCTCCCTATTGTTCGAGAGAGAGAATAACATGGGGGATGAAAAAGATCATATGTATAATGTGTTTTTAATCTATTGGTCTTGAGATATTCAGGACGTGAACCCCTTTCAAAAAGATAATTTCTCAATTTTTTTGATATGGAAAAAATGAATAACCCTATGTTAAAATATCCCAAATCGAATATTTCATTTTGTAAATTGATTTCACAGTGTGTATACTTTTAACAATCTAAACTAGTTCACAACATGTGGTCATAATAGGGTAAGGTTGTGTTAAACGATCATGATGTGAATGATTCAAGGATAAATATCACATCCTAGGTTCTGAAAATAAACTTTTGAACCTCCTATAGATCCAGTAAAACCTTTAAAATACCCCATAATCCCTTGAAATATTTATTCTCAAAATCCATTAATTAAAAAAAACACATCCCCAAACATTTGTTTAATTTCCTAAAAAATGATATTCAACCCTCAAAAAAGGATCTACCTCTAATGTTTTATGAGGAAATTAATATCTAACTAAAACAGGTCCAACCCAAACTCAATAGTAATGTTCAAAAAAAATATGCGATAAAGAAATTTCTATGAAATAAATGTGATTAAATTTAGTTTTATGATTAATATGGTATTTTTTTTAAAAATATTTTTCAATGAATTTTGAGATCTTATTTCATGACAAGTTTATTCAATGTATAGAACTATAAGTTTTTAAATAATTTTCATATTTTAAATCAGAATGTAAAAATTCAAAAATAAGGAACATTAATTTTGGGCAATTTTGAAAAGTAACTTATGTAAAAATTCTTTAATACGGTAAATATTAAAAGGGTTAAAGAGGTGTTAAACTAAATAGATATGATTTAAAATAAAATAAAATATCTATCGGATGAATTTATTTTTATCATATCTCATACAATAAGCTAAATTGATATAATTTTTATCCAATTTCAGTTGAGGGATTTATTATATATTAATAATAATTATAATTAAAAGTGTTCCTCTCCCCTCACATATAAAAGGGAACCCAAAATCCTCTCTTATCAACAAAACACAAGGCCTTTAGATAAAAAAAATATATACCCTTATAAAATCCCAATATAATTAACCAATACCATAAGATTTTTTTCCTCGCAAAACGCCCTTCCTATAAACCGTAAGGTTATTCTCAAAGAGGGACACCTAGAGAAGAGATATATGTGATTAATGTTATTTTTCAGGATTCTTTATTCATAAAAATTCAATATATGTTATATAACCATATTAAAAAAATTAAATCATTATATTTAATATACGTAAAAATTTTTATATTACTTTTTCTATTATTATTTACCTCTTTATCTAGTCAAAAGTAAAACATCAATAGATCCAATATGTTTTCTACAACCTCAATGAATATATGAAACTAATTTTAAATGAAAAAATTTATTTTTATCATAATTAAACTGGATTTAATGATTATTTATGAAAATAATTAATGATTATTAATTTTTTATGATGAAACTATGTACATGACAAGAATCCAAAACATAAAATTGAATCCTTCATGTGAAAGTGACCATTTTCACCATAATATTCATTTTAATGAATAATTGTTTCTAAAGGATGACTAAAAATTCTTAATAAAAGAAATTAAATGACTTATATATTAATATGGTTCTCTAAAACATTTATAGAAAACTAAAATTTATTAAATTTATAATTTGAATGTTTATAAAGAAATATGAGAGTTGAGGTATGATTTTATGTCATAGTATTAATTATTTATGGGAAAATATATGAAAATTTTATATTTTTTATTTTATATTGATCCTCTCTTCAAAACCCAATCTATTTTATTCTCCTTTATTATTTATTAAAAATTTCATGTAACAGTTCCAATTTTTTCTCCCATTAAAGTACTCAAAAAATGTATCTTTTGAGTAACTGAACTTACATACACTTTGATCGATGGAATTTTTCATATATGTACATGGTAATTAAATATTTTAAATATTTTTTTTATAAAATCATAAACTATAAATTTTTTTTTGAAACATTTAATATATATTTGAATACTTAAAATATATTTTTAAATGTTTTAATAATGTTTTATTTTTTGACTTTTTACAATAATTGTTAAAGGAATCCTTGTTTTAACACTTACATCACGAATATATTTTCTTAATGATATGAAAATTATTTTTGATGAAGATAAAATTTTATTATTTCTTAGTTATCTTCAATGTAAATATATTTCATTGCAGTCTATGTTTTTTTGGGATAGATAATGAATATGGTATTTTCCCTATTTTCTAATATTTTTTTAATGTTGTTTTAAAGGTATATTGCACCAATTACAACATGTATGATGTATTTTTTATTCTTCAATGGGGATATGATCGTAAGATACTGTACACATTCATTCTATAGTTGGATAATGATGATTTATGTTTTATTCTGTAATAACTATTTCTTTCCCACTAGTTAATTAAATTATGATGAAATCATTATAAAACCCATTTCTTTTCCATAATTATTGATATAAAATGTTGATATAATATTTATAAAACAAATTTAATTTCAACTTTTTATGAAATGATTAAATGATGAATTCTTTATGACCTTCTATCACGGGTATATATACTTTTCATTATGTGATAGATGGTCCCAAAATTATATATCTCTTGAATGATTATCATAATGATTGATATATCTTCATATAATATGGTTTTAAATGGGGACTAAACCAGGTTTATTAATAGAATCTTTTGAATATTAAACTCTTTGGAGTTACCCGTCAATAAGGAATTTATAGAATAGGGAGTGAACCAAATCTACTATGATAGTCTTATTGGTTTGGCTCAACTGAGGTAAAGATTTTCTATGATTATGTGCATTCTAGAAACTAATTTATTGGGAATATTAAATGTTCTAATGTCTTGTGATAGATTATATCATATTTCACACTCAAATGGCCTATGTATTTTCTATAACAAAGGATTGTTCAATTATTCATGATTAATGATGTTCGACATAATGGATATGAATTTATGATGTCATCTCCTAGTTATCGTACACTTATGATTACCATATTCCCACTTGTGATATTTTATTGATATTTCCTTTATATTACATAGAATCTGAATCATCATTTCTTATGCTTCCATTCCCTTGGATGTGAAGGAGTAATTTATATAGGGAATTTATATGTAGCTTTCACTGCCAGAAGATCATGGTCTGAAAAAATTATGATCATTCAGGAAGTGAGATGATTGTTTATCTAATTTCCAAATAACGTAAACCATTATGGTTCTAGGGAATGAATGATTATGATATGTATTGAATATTAATTTAAAAGGATATAATTTTTTGGTATGTTATTCTTTGGTTTCCATAGTTAGTATCATAGAAGTTTCTAGTTATATATAGAGATTAGGATTGTATATCATTTCTAAAAACCATAAGGATAAGTATATATATAGGATAGTATCCAAATTTTGATGTAAAGTAGTGATTTTTTTGTTTCCTATAAATGACACCTGTATTAATATACTATTGAGTTGAGGAAGTTGTGTCAGATATGTTCGTAGGGGTAAACATCAGGGAAAATGTTGGTTTATTATTGACTCCATCTTCACTTGGTAAATGATGAGTGGGACAAAGGATTCACTTTTAGAGGATTGAATTTTTTAAATCACAATGTCTTAATGAGCCGTTATGATGAATTATTGGAATGAACCTATAACAACATATGATTATCCATAGTGATATGATCTTCACATAATGTTTTACTGTTTAAAAAATATTCTGTAATTTAGGAGATCAAAATAATGTCTTTATTAATAAATTGAAATCCATCTCAAATTGGTGATGTTTTATACTCACACTATGATTATGGTCTTATTCTATGTATGCAAGTATGAAAAATAATTTCAATAATTAATGTTATGGCCAACACAATGGCCATATTCCGGATAAATCAATTGAGATAGGAGTCAGAATGTGACACCTTATGATCATTACTTACCATATATCTCGATATATAATTATGAAAATAAAATTTGATTAATTCACTATCACTTATAGTAATATAAAAAATGGAGTTTCATAGGAATTTAGTTGACTAATATAATAGAGGAATACTAATTTTTCTCCTTAAGTGTCAGAAATTTTGGGAGATGAACCCATTGAAATGTCTCAATGTAATGGTATGCCTCTTTATATATTAAAAATAAGGGAATGTAAAAACATTCCATTAAAAAATGATGCGTTCAATATGGGAAAATGATATTAATCTTATGGTACCACTAATATTTCAATGACCTATGTGTGGGGACTATTGAAATTATCCAAATATATTCTATAATATATTGGAAAAATTATATTCAGATGAAGGTTGTATTATATTTAAATTACTAAATAGGATCATTATTGTTTAGTAATACTAATCCTATACACCAATTATTAAGACGTCGTGATGAATTTTGTAAGAATATATCATATGAAAATATTATTTTTCATCCTTTAGTGTAATTTGGTATGATTGTTTAAATTTATTATCTAACTTTATATAGAGACAATATAAGTTAATATGTAAGGGACATCAAATTTTACAATCAAAATAATCCTATGATCATCTTTTATATCAAGGATGAATATTAACTTCCCATTTAAATTACTTCAATTATATGGTTCTTACAACCATTTCATGTGGAATATTTTTGTCAAATGGTCAGGGAGGTATTCAACATTGATGATATTCCATGATTTCAAAAATATGATGATGTATTTATTGAAGTCTTGTATAATCCCCCAAAATTCTAATGATTATTTTTCAATATAACTCATACCATGTACTACACCTATCTTGAATACAACATATAGAATGTATCTGGTTGAGTTTCAGTACACGAAGAATAAAACACCCATGGCATATTTATAAGTGATTCCTATTCCATTACAGTTCATAATGGAGATTACATATGTTCTGTTTATTAAGAAGAAAAATGGTTCAAATAATATTTTCATTTATTATTGATAACATAGAAAGATCACTATGAAGAAGTGGTACCCATTACCCCATTTTGATAACTTCTTTGATCAAATAAATGAATCTAAATAACTTTTACAATATATACCATTATACTAGATATAATAAATTTATACAAATTAAGTAGGATAAACCCAGGAATGATTTTTCTATGAAGTATGACCATTATTAATTTAGATTGATCCCATTTGGATATACCAATCTCTCAAATATCTATATATATTTAATGTAAATAGCCTTTATAGATTACCTTAACTATTTTTTTGTAGTCTTTATGTATGATATTATTATCTATACCATGTTATAGGATGTTTATAAAGATAATTTGAGAGTTTTATTAATGAACTAATGGATGGATAAGATGTATGAAAAATTAAATATGTGTTAATTCTATCTACAAAATTATAATTATTGGGCCATATAAACTCATGAAAGGGAAAATATAAATATTATTCAATAGAGAATATTTAATACTAATGGAAGATACCCAAAATGGTTAAAAAATTTTGAAATATTAATAGGTTTTTGGAGACCACATGTTCATTGTGACATATTTATCATAGATGTGAAATATACTAACCATATTGATGAGGATGGAAGATATGTTCCTTGGGATTAGTTAATGTGAATAAATTGTCATTGAACATAAGAGAAGTTTGGTCAATGAAAATGATCTCACAATACCATATTGTGGAGAATTAATTGTGAGCTATTGTGTTTCGCTGAATAATTAGCTTGTATTTTTCCTCATTTTAACAGCCTAATATTTTGTGAAATATTTTTTAAATTAATTTAATATTTTTGGAATTTTGAATTTCACATGACATAGAATATACCATGTGGTATAAGATAGAATGGAGATATTCATGATATGTTTAATACAACCAGTTGATATTGTGCTACATGAAAAACATAGATTATATTTTTTTTTTGGAACACTATGTTTGGCTTGTGTCAGACATAATGCTGAGTTACATGGATTTCTTGTGTTACATACAAGACTGCATTTTATTGGACTACAATATACTATTATTATTAAAATATTTTTATGGATATCACCTAGTCATTTGAATGTAATATAAAAATTTGCTTAAATAAATTATTAAACTATTATTTACACATGTTTATAATTTTTTTTCCATTTAATTAGATGTGAAAATAAAATAAAAATTTAATTTAAAGGGTGAGTTTTGAAAAAAAAACTATTTTAATGCCAAAAAAGTATTTTTTTTCTAAATAAATTAAATTAATACTTATTATTGATATATATTAATTTTATTTATATATTATTAATTAAATAAATTTTTTAACATTCATTCAATAATCTTAACAAACATAAAATAATAACAAATAAATTTAATGCATAAACAGAAATATTTTTATAAAATGTAGTTTTTTATCCTTTTATGGGATGACTTATTTCAAAACTATTTTTTGACCAATTTCTTATTTTTAATTTAAAAAATAATCCCTTTTTAACTAAAAATATCAAAAAAAATTTCCTTATCTTTTTGGAATTTCAGTAACATGTTTCATTTTCTAATGAATAGTGAAAAGCATTGAATGTTAATTGAAAACTGCATTTTATCCAATTTATTTATATAGAAAAATTTTATCCTAAATTGGATTTTTAGTATATTTATTTCCAATATAAAAATATTAATACGATAATAGTCATTATAATTAATTTTACTTTAAAATTGTCTATAAAAATAGTTCAAACATTTGAGCATTTTCACTTTATAAACATGTTTTTTCATCCCATCTGTGGGATTAGTTTTTAAATTAATTTTTACCACATAAATGATTATAATATTTAGAAATTTATTCCATATTTGGAATCATGATAATTTATAATTTATTTTACATTCAACTTATTTTTTGTCCCAAAATATAAGTTATTTTAATTAAAATTAATTATAGTGATTAAGGTAATAAAAAGTTTACTTAATGGTTATTGATTAACATAAAGGGACCAATATCACATAAAAATGAAGAAATTAGTTTTTATGGCCATATCTTGACTGTATAATCCATTTTTAGAAGTTGGACCATTGTTGTAGGCACATGTTGGGTGGTAGACCTCCCAGTATTGTTTGCCATTTTATAATTATAATAATACCAATCTTTCTCCACTATAAAAGGGAACTCATATAAGGTCCCAAACATAAACGTTACATAGTCTGGAATTAAATTAATAAATCAAATTAAGGATCATTTCGTTTTTAGTTTTTTATAGAATTAGGCTATAACTATTAAATTACATCTCAAAAATTACACGGTAGACACTGATACTCATTTTCTATTTAAAAAAAAAACTCTTCAAAAAAGAGTCATATCTAGTTCCATGATTCAAACAGCATGACAATTCCTTGACCCCATCCTTGATCCTATTTCACTTTATGTCATGTGAAATTTTTTTCAAAAACTAGGGATGAGCATAAAAAGCTCAGTAAGAGATACACAAAAATGGAAAATTGTTAGTTTTTCAAAACAACAAGTAAACCATGTATACTTTATCATAAGAAATACTATTCACCTTTATGAAGTAGTAAATACTCTTCAATGAATAAAAGATCATTACATACCCATTTGTAACCAAAATATTAAAATAAGACCAATATAAATAACACATAACATATAAAGGTAACTTGGGATTTAAACATACGTAAATAGAATAACCATACGGTCAACTTCATCACATATCACTAAATGGAATAGCCCTACAACCGACTTCAATACCCAAAGAATTGGAGGTTATAATGTAACCAATCATCCTGGTTTATCATGGAACCACCCATCATTTGGTTTATCACATAACCACCCGTCAAATTTCTAAGTACCATTATAAAATTATAACACATAAAATAGTGAAAATATAAACATTTCAGTAATAACATTTAATTTTCAATTATAAGAAATAATTTAAACATATTGAAATAATCAATCCATTTCAAAAAAAAAATCAATACCAAAACCCCAAAAAACAGAATAAGGGATTTACTTTTCATTTTAGGAAACATTAAGGCATATAGAGGAAGCCAAATAATGATTACAGTAGTAGAGAGGTTATTGTCGCCACAAACGTTAAAAAAATTCCGTTTGTTGTTTATAAAAACACTTAGTAGAAATGAGATTCCCTTTGAATGAAAGTAAAATTCAAAGGGTTTTATTATACACCGTTTAAAAGAAGAAGGTATATAATATTGAAATATACCTCAATGAAAGGAGATTGAGGCGAAGTCCCTTACCTCATATATGACTTGACTCGTTTGTTCTTTAATCTCCTGAATAATAAACTAATGTTAATTTATACTTTTTAACAACATTTTTCATGTTTATTATTCCTTGTAAATAACTTATTACCATGTTATAAACATTATGTAATCATTTAAGTTAATAATATTCGTTTTGTTGATATTTGGTACTTGAGTCAAAAATGGACTTCTTATAATTACAATTTGTTCACAAGGTCAAAAGTTTATTATATAAATAATGATATTCATGATTTAAATATCGTATATATCATATATATCCAACATATACATGAATTTATAACAGTGCATAACATTTGGAGGTATGAAATGAAATGCACCATTCATGGAGATGGTAAGCCGTAAGTATGCATGAATGATACACTCATTTCTATATCTTTTTTAAATGAATGAAAACATAATGATAAATAATTATATTATAATTATATTATAATATCATATATAATATAATTAATTAAATCTTTTATACATCTAACATATGGCATTAACGAGTCATATAACTTTGAGGGGGCGGTACTCCTCACTTCCTCAAATGAAATTATCGGGTTTACCCATAATGAAAACCATAAAGTAATGATATAAAAGAAAAATACATAAGAATAAAGAAAACATAAAAATAATATATATCATATATTAATATAGTTTCATCTTAATGGCCACCATGAGAGGCAGTAGGAGATAATCGAACAATCATTGTTTCGTGAGGTGTTAGTTTTCAATCCACAGAAACAATAAGTTCTTCACCCATTAGATGAAAGGGTGTGTAGGTGTAGTTCAAATATTTCTCAAAAAAACATCCTATTATATTGAATATATTATTTTTGTTATAAATTAATGATATAAAATGAGTTTAGGGTTTGGAGAAGTAATATAAAAGAAAAGAAGTTAAGAGGAATCATTACCTTTAATTTCGTTAACTCCCTTTTGTTTGAACCAGAAGGACGTCTTGAAGTTTCTTCTGCCTCAGCTAAGGACTTTAAGAGGAGGATTGGGGTCATGAGGGATTATTTGGTCAGGTTTTGGACGAGGCTTGTGGCTTGAGAGGTGTGAGGAATTGGTTAGAAGTTGGGGCTTTTTATAAGGGGGAGGGTTCAGAAAGTGTGAAAATGGTATTTTATTATATAATTATATTCTGTTTATAAATGTCCAAAACTAATTAAAGTTGAATATAAAATGACTCGTGGAAGATATATAATCATTCATTAATAATTGGTTATGTTTTGGATATTGTTTTAATATTTATAATCTTATTGTTTTAAAATGTTTTATTAATGAGGTAAATACTGCATTATTATTGTGTCATAAATAATTTAAATTATTTGATGTCTAAAAATTATAAAAAATACCATGATGTAGGAAATATTTTTATCATTCCAATGAATATTTATAGTTGAAAAGATAATTTATACAACAACTTGTTAAAATTAATTTACTAAATGATATTTGTTTTGTAATTTTTTCCTTTACTTTAAGTTAATTAATTTAATGTTTCATTATCACTCCCGAGTGGATCAATGGGTCCCAAAATCGACCCGAAGATTCAAATGGTCGTTAATGACTGAAAAAATAAGGTTAGAACAAGTGTTATGGTAATTTTGTATTATAATAATATTATTTTTACCATAAATTACTCTATTTACCTTTAATCGCGGTGAATAAAATTCAAAAGTTACCATTCATCAAAACATATTTTCTTATTATTGAACCAAATTTTACATAATAATTATAACCATTTATGTCATATTTTCAAAATTTAATCCAAAAAAGTGGTAAAATTTCATTTAAATGAGAAAGTCAGTTTTTAACAACGACTTAGTGTTTTCACTATTCTTCAAAAATTGATGTTTTTCAGAAAACTACCAAAAATTCAGCCTAATCTATATTTGATATTACAAATTCAAAAATGATGTCTATTTTAAGAAATTCAAAAAATTGTAGTTTCATTAATTAATTTAAAATTAATTCCCATTGTCAAAACAAATAACGTTTTTTTATGAAACAATAACTATCAAAAGATCAGTAGTTGTTTATGTCCAATTTCAAATTGAAATTAATTATAATGACCAAAATTAGATTAATTGCTAATAATATAATCTAATTACACTTGAAAACTAATTAAAAAGTTAATATAACCATATAATTAAATTATATTAAAATGCACTTTTTAATAAAAATCCAGTATTTTTCACTATTCAAAAAAACAAACTTTACATGAAAAATACGAAAAAATTACCCAATGTAAATTTTGATGTCCCAAATTTAAAGAATAACATAATTTTTTCAAATAGAACATAGAAAAGTGTCCAAAACTAGATCTAAATTTGTTTCTCCATTAAAAGGCGGTAAATTTACCTTTTAATGTAAATTGTGCTTAAAATTAGATTTATTCACATTTTAAGCCTCTAACTTTTATTTAACAAACATGTATAATCATATTGTAGTTAGATTTGTTAATTCCTTCCAATAGAATGGCTAGGAGTTAACTACCATATAAAATAATAATATTATATTATTAGTGTGCAATGTAGGATTCACTACTAGAATTTTACCCTTTACCAACGATTCAGAACAGTTGGTAAAGGCTGGGAAACCATTGGTATATTATATTCCAAAAGTTTCCCAAACCGAGGACAAGTAAGTTGTGGGTATAGGATTATACCAACGGTTCTGTGTAAACTGTTGGTATATGTGTTAAAGTAAGCAATATCCCAATAGTTTCACAAACCGTTGGCATATGTTACCCTTATACCAATGGCTTAGAATCGCTGGTATATAGTGTACAATATACATCCAAATGATATACTAATGGTTTTACATAGAATACAAAATCCTACAAGGGATGTTTAAAATTCATCCAGTATTCAGAAATATAGATGTTTAAAATTCATCCTCACTCAAATCACAACACATGTGAAAAATCTAGAATCCAATACATCGAAAATCCAATACATCCAGAATTGAAATGCAATGACACCAATAAAACCAATAGAAAATTAAATCCAATACAACTAGAATCTAATACACATAACAATATTCAAAATTTATAATTCTTTTCAAATACAGAAATAATCCAATAAATCCATAATACAGAAATTTATAATTGAAAAGCAATAACACCCATAACAATATTTAAAATATAGAATTCACTCCTCAGTCAAACCACAACACCAATACACACAAGATAAAAATCCAACATGTTATAGGAAGCACATGGGATGTTTACTCATGGTCTTGGGTAGACTATCTTAAAACCAACAGAATTGCAAGGGTAGAGTGGACAAGGATCATGATACCCATAAGATAGAAAATGGTAGTGGTCATGTGCTTATACCTAGGATGAGTTATAAGAAGTACATGTGATGTTTATATTCCTCTAATTTGTATGTATCCATGTATAAATAGATGCTCGAGTGTTAGTGGGAAACATTGACCAATCTCAACACATGAGATCAGTTTTTAAAATATACTACATGTTTTTCATATAATTTTCAATTAGAATAAGGGGATATGTGGGTAATTGTAATTTGGTGCCTGGGTGTGATGTGACATGAATCCCCATTTTGGGTAGTGGGTATGAATATTCTATTATGTCTTTGGTATTGTGTTTCCAAAGGGACTTTGGTTTGGTCCTAGAACCCACTGTTTGAGGATGGGATTGGCGTATTAAATGTCATCTGTTTTAGAATATGGGTAGAAGTTCCTCACATGATAATTGGATTGTGTGAGGATGGACCATGGATCCTTGGGCAAAAGTATGAACACAATCCAAATAAGTTTGATCAGTTTTCCATATGCATGTTGTTGTATTCACTTAAAATCCTATACATTTCAAATAAAAGAATGACAGTTTGAGTGGTACCGGCCACACCATGCCTCGTATTATGGCAGGGTTGACTTTTACACATCAAAAATGACCCATGTATCATTTTCCTAAAGTATCATAATAATCTGAATGCATTTGGTCAGTTTTTCATATACCAGTTGTTGTTTTCACTTAAAATGATCTCCATTTCAAATAAAAGTGAGACACATTGAGTGGTACAGTCCACACAGTGCCTCAGATTGAGACATGGTTGACTCATACACGTCAAAAATGACCCATGAATCCTTTTTCTAAAGTATCAACAAAATCAGAATACGTTTGGTCTGTTTTCTAATTGTCTGTTGTTTTTACATAAAATAGTGTCCATTTTAAACCAAAGAGAGAGACATTGAGTGATACCTGCCACACCATACCACATATTGAGGTGGGGTTGACTCTTAAATGTCACAAATGACCCATTGATCATTTTCTTGAAGTATCAATACAATTAGACAGAATTTGGCCAGTTTTCCGTTTCCAAGTTGTTGTTTTCACTTAAAATCATGTCCATTTCAAATAAAAGTGAGATAGTTTGAGTGGTACCAGAAACATCGTGCCTCGTATTGAGGCTGGGTTGACTCGTACACGTAAAAAATGATGCATGGATCATTTTCCTAATCTATCAACAGAATCTGAGTGTGTTTTCTCAGTCTTCCATTTGAAAGTTTTTGTTTTCACTTACATTCATGTCCATTTCAAATAAAAGCGAGACAGTTCGAGTGGTACCGGCCACACCGTGCCTCAGATTGAGTCAGGGTTGACTCATACATATCAAAAACTATCCATGTATCATTCTCATAAAGTATTAATATAATCTGAAAGCATTTGGTTGGTTTTCCGTATGCCATTTGTTGTTTTCACTTAAAATGTTCTCCAATTCAAATAAAAGTGTGAAACTTTGAGGGGTACCAGCCACACCGTTCCATGGATTGAGGCAGGGATGACTCATTCAGGTCAAAAATGAACCATGGATTCTTGTGCTAATTTATCAACACAATCCTAAAATTATTGGTTAGTTTTCTGTATGCCAGTTGTTTTTACATAAAAGGGTTTCCATTTTAAACAAAAGAAATACACTTTGTGTGATACCAGCCACACTGTGTGTTGGATTGAGGTGGGGTTTACTCATACAAGTCAAATATAATCCATAGATCGTTGTCCTAAAGTATTAAAAAATTCTGAATGCATTGTTCAGTTTTACGTATTCCAGTTGTTGTTTTCACTTAAAATGTTGTCCATTTCAAATAAAGGTGAGACACTCGGAGTAGTATCGGAAACACTATACCTCAGATTGAGGCGTGGTTGACATGTACACGTCACAAATGACCCATGGATCTTTGTGATAAAGTATCAACACAATAAGAATACATTTGGTCGGTTTTCTTTATGTCTGTTATTTTAACTAAAAATAGTGTCCATTTTATACAATAGAGATACACTCTGAATGATACCGGCCACACTGTGCCTCATATTGAGGTGGGGTTGACTCGTACATGTCAAAAATGACCTATGGATCATTGTACTGAAGTATCAATACAATTATATTGGGGTTTCCAAGGGGGTACGGTTTGTCCAGGGGGTGAGGGGTGTCTAGGGGGTGGGGGCTGTCTAAGGGAGGGTTGAATCTATCGCATTAAATAATCAAGAAATGTTTTATTATTAATAGATAAAAAATGATGATAATGTGAAATACCTAATCAAACCTATATTCAGGCACAACAAATCAATAAACATCAAAGGTCAGCAATATTATAGAGACCCGTATCTTGACGTACATGGACATTACATTACATTTTCGGAATACTTAGTACATAACAAAAACACACACACAAGGACCGTAATAGTTTAGTGTCTTTGGAAACTCGGAATATAATCTTCTAATCGTGGTGAAAGTTCTTCAACATCTCCCATAAAGATCTTTTTTTTATACCTAAAACCTTTCTTTATATCCTGGGGAAAAGAAAACATAAAAGGGTGAGCTCAAATGCTCAGTAAGGGTAAACAAAAGAAATATCAATCACATCATATACATAAGCACATAAATTTTGGAAATCTTAACCTGCAAAAGAGATCATAATTTCATAACATGGGGTAAATCATGGCAGTGAAATGTAATCACAATAATCATAACATAAAACATGAAACTTTGTGGCATTCACACATAATCATAGAGAATCATTTGTTGTTAGTCAAGACTCATTGCCAAGACTATCTTAGTGGACAAAGTCCCTTTCTGAATCGAGTAACCCTCGTTTCAGTCCTGTTTCACTGAACCGGTATAACCTACCATTCCAGCCATGTCTATCTCATGAGATATAAAATCATTACCCAATGCATTGGAGGGAGATATAGGTCCCACCCATCTCATAATTATACCATTCTTATGTGTTCCACAAAATCATAAATCATACATCATTTCATAACCCATGTAATAAAATGGGATTCTTAAACATCATGCCATCATAACCCATAAACAATTGATATCATTTCATCATAAGAAAACTGAAACCATTTAAATCATAGAGACATTTTACTTGAAACATACATATCAAATAACGTCATCTTAGATGGAAAAATAGTTTTTAAAAAAAACACTTGAAATGAATTCTTAAGGAAAATATCCTTTCTTCTTTAAAAACATTTTTCCTTTCTTAACATGTCATAAAACTTTAAACTAAAAGAAGTTGATTAAAAATAAACTTGAAAACTTGTAAAGTAATATTCTTTGAAATAATGTTTTAAAAATCCATTCATGCCGTATACGTTAAAAAAACATTCTTCGTACTTTTGTCGGAAAAGTCAAAAAATCACCTCGTACGAAAAAGCGACAAAAGATTTCTTTCATATTCTTTACTAAAAACTCACCGAAGGGTAAAAATGGATTTAAACAATTGTAGGTGGATGGAAATAATATTACATATTGATGAAACATGGATGTGGATGATAAAATACACCCCAGTAAATACTTACGAATAAACAATCTCGGATAAAAATGAGATTGTGATATTTCCCTTACCTTAGGTCTGATTTGCTTCGTATGTGTCCGAACCTCCTGTATAATGATTTAAATAATGTCATTGACTTATTATAGAATCATATTAATTGTTATGATATCATATATGGTTCACTTATGACATTATATTACCCGTTCTTTTGTAAATTCCATGTTAAAGAAGCGTTTTGGGTAAAATCGTTTCATTTTTCGTAGGTGTTTTGACTTGTTGTTCTTGACATTATTATTACTTATATCATGATTTACTTACTTCCAGAATATAAAATTTGATTTATATATCATATATATTCAGTATATATATATATATAATAGATAGATAAATAAAATGAAAAACACCGTTCATGGAGACGGTAGTCCGTACGTACGCATGAACGCTGTTTTCCATTCCTTATTGTCTTGAAATGGAAGTAAGTAGATGACATACATATATATATATACATAATCCAGTAGCTTTATAATGTCATATATTTCATTATTATTTCTTATATATACTTTATAATCATTCTTAAATGGTTAACATGGAGAATGAATCTCATCGCGTCGTGGAGACGGTAGTCCGTACGTACGCACGAGCGATGATATCATTTTCATAAATATTGAATTGAATCGGAGTGGATTATACAATATATCAGAATCAATATGATGTTTTAATAACTATGTATAGTTATTCTTTACACCATTATACCCATCCATGTATGGTGGTGGTGGAAAATAGATTACACCACGGCGTGGAGACGGTATTCCGTACGTACGCACGCGCAGTGATTTCTTTTTCCGTAGGATGGATAGATGGTGAAATAGGGTTTTTTCATACTTATAATAACATATCAGTATATTAGTGATACTGATGTTATTACTTCATAATTAAACAACCTAAGAAGAAGAAGTGGAAGAAGAAATAAAGATGAAAGAATTGGTAATGGTAATTACCTCTTCTTTAAAGTGCCTCTTTGAGACCTCCTCTTAGGGCACTAAAATTGGTCTTTGAGGAATACCAGAACCTCTAGGATGTTTCTAGGGAAGTGGAGAAGAGATTTTGGCAGGGGTTGGCCGAGCTTGAGTGCTCAAATTGGTGTGAGGAGGAGGGGGAGGAGGTGTCCTTTTATAAGGGAGGAGAGGGGCACCTTAGGAATATCTCAAAATATTATTTTATATTAAAGTCAAAATCGGTTTATAATGGTTCCAAAGGGTCTTATTTCGAAGATAAAGTGGGGATGGGTCGAAATCCTATCAACCAATAGGATTTAGACAAGTTTAGGTTATTATTTTAACCTTATCAATTAGATTTAACTCTAAGTTAAATAATTTAACTTTTACCGTGTCTTTTTGTTTTCTTTCACTATATGGTTAATACACTTACTATAAAATGCCAAACGAACCCCAAATTGTATATTATTAATAAATATATCCTTATCTAAGTCATTTTGCCGAACCTTAGATTTTTAGGAATAAAATAACAATTAATAATATAATATTTGATTTAAAAACTATTTTGTGTCAATTTTGACACTATTTGATATATGATTTTTTTGAAAGTCATAACAGAATTATATGTTCAAACCAAGTTTATTAAATCAACACTAATATATCATAGTAGCCTAGAAAATTAGTTTAAGTCATAAAAAGTCTCAAATTACATTCATTTGAGCATTTATAACATCAATTATGTTAATATTTCCTTAAAAGGGTAATTACTGCATCATCGTTGTGTCATAAATAAATTACTTTTTTAAAGTCTAAAAATTATAAATAAAATATCATTATGTAGGAAAGCTTTTTATCTTTCTAATTAATATTTATAGTCGAATTTATCTTATGTATAACCCCATATTAAAAATGTTTTAGTTATTAAACTTTGATTTTAACTATTTTAACTATTCATTAAATAATATAATATTAAATGTCATAATCTAATCCAAGTGGACCTAAATGGTCATATTATATTCATAAGGTTGTTTTTGGTCGAATTACACTTATCCAATAGAATTAGGACATGTGTTAGGGTAATAGTAATATCATATTTACCCTTAGTTACCCTATTTACTATTAACCGTGGTAAAAAAAAGTAAAAAGTTACTATTCACCAAAAATTATTTTCATCTCATTGAACCACATTTTACTTACTGACATCAACCGTGTCTCTCGGATTTTTGAAATTCCATTCACAGAAGCGGTAAAATTAAGATTTATGAAGAAATTAATTTTTTTAACTACCACTTAGTAGTTTCACTACTCATCAAAAATTGATGTTTTTCAGAACAATGCCAAAGTTTCATCCTAAGCTATATTTCATATTCCGAATTCAAAAATGAATTCTATTTTACCAAATTCATATCATAGAATTTTCATTAATTAATTTTATAATTAAATCCCGCTGTTAAAACAAATAGCGTGTTTTTAAGAAACAATATCTATCAAAAGATTGATACTTGATTATGTCTGGTTTAAATGTGAAATTACATCCAATGACCAACATTGTATTAAATTGTAAAAATATACTCTAAATACACTTTAAAACCACTCAAATTAATAATTTATCACTATTAATTATTTCGATTAAAAAAATTGTTTTTAATTATAATTTAGTAATTTTCACTATTCATCAGAATATGAAAGTTATCCGAAAAGTACCAAAATTTCACCTTAGGCTAAATTCGATACTCCGAATCCAAAAAATGAAGTTCATTTTGAAAAATAAGATTTTCAGAGTTTTTAAAAGTGGTTATTACTATTCATAATGGCTAGTTTTAATAATATTTTAATAGCATATCGTTGTTTAGTGAAACTCGGTATTGCGTATTACACACGCTATCGAGGAAGGTCGTGATTGCGTGTAATGCAAGGAAAGTCAAGGATGCCTGTTGTGCAAGCTCCTTTTGGTGTAGCGTACAACACAAGACTTTAATAAAATTAAAAAGAATATTTTTTTATAAAATCTTGGGCTGTTACATTCTACCCCCTTTAAAATGAATTTCGCCCTCGAAATTCGTCGGGGTTATAAATGGTTTACTATTCGAAAGTTTCTTTAATAGAAAACCACATCGTAAAAAGGAATATCAAAACCGATCTTTAAAAACAAAAGTATGAAACGTAACGGTTACCCAAATAAACCAATCATTGGGTTTCCACATAGGTGAAAATATGGATATAGAAGAGAAATCTAACCATCATGTTCTGATGGAGAGTGGTAGAGAACATGGCTATGGAAAAGCCAGTAATCACAAATCCATAGATTTGTGATGATATAAGGTACCATCTGATTCATCAGGTATAAGATCACTAGGACAACATTTTTGGTTTTCAAGATCATTTCCCTAATGTTGAAAATTTGAATTAGAATAAATACTTACTTTATTTTGGTACAATCTCACTGTTGTTCGTGCCTTGAACAATTTCCACTTCATCTCTTAAATAAATGAAGTTGAATTTGTTATTCATGAAGTGTTAGCAGATCATGTGATAGAATGACGGGTCATTCCATCTGTCTCAAACAAAAGGTTAGCAAAAATTATATGCATAAGTCGATCTATAGTGAGATTAATCATATATGGTTCCTAAAATGGACTTATACTTCATATATCATACTGCTTAATATAATAAAACTAGTTTCTACTAAACAGGGACTTCCTGTAGGCCAGTGGTAGGCGATAAAGGCCAGTCGCACTTCGGTTGTGGGTTCGATTCCCACATCCTTGTCCGAAGCGATGGGCTGTCGCCCGTCCTACAGGTTGTCCTTTTTCCAAAACTATATAACATCCCATCAATAATATCGAAAAAACAAACAATACTAACTTATGTCCAACATAATCCATTCCAATCTTTTAGGCTTATCCATAATACTGCAGTCGACTCTCATAATATAGTGAAAATGATTACCAGAGATTTAACACCATCATCGATCCCCATATATCATAAGATATGTTTTGTTGGTCACATTCCAAACATTCAATGTCCTTAATCGTGTATTCTCTTGAAAACCTTAGTGAAAACATGAATGCAGTTAAAAGTTAACACTTTTCACATACCAAAATCCTCAAAATTCTATATACTCAAACTTAGTCCTTATATCAATCATGAGCTCATGAATACTGTTAAACATTTCATTTTCTCGTTTTCCCTTCATTATGCGCATAATATCTCAATCACTTTGTATACCACATTAGACCAATACATAAATATTCCAATATTCCAAGATACAACATTATTTTGGAATCCCATTACATAAACACTTAATCATTCCACCACATCGTTGTCATATTCAACATTGCCAATAGTGATCGCATGTGACTTCCCTTTGTCCTTTGCCTTAAGCGGTTGCTCATGTCGATCATCACTAACCCTTGGATTAGGGCATTTATTAGCATAATGCCCCATTTCCTTGCACTTGAAGCATTGAAGTGTTGGTTGTATGTTCTCTGCAGTGTTTGCTTTATTCATTTCATTAGAATCCCATTTTCCATTACTTCGACACTCAGCTGCTCGATGACCTTCTTTTCCACACTTAAAACATTTTCTAGTCCCTTTAAGACAATCTCCACCATGCTTCTTTCCACACTTTGTGCATAAGGAAACATTCATCTTCTTTTCACCATTATTCTGAGTTTTCTCCTTGAACTCCATATTTCGTTTCTTGTCAAACCCATGAGATGGATATGTAACACCAACTTCCATTTCTACCTTGATAGCACAACGCACAATTTCTTCATAGCTACTGAAGTCTCTTATAGCTAATGCCCTTCGAAGACTTGGTTTTAAGCCACTGAAAAATCGATCAACTTTACTTTCAGGTTGGATGATAATACCAGAAGCGTACCTTGCAAGTCTTGTAAAATTCGCTTCATAGGTACCAACAGATTCATCATCCCTTTGCTTCAGTTCAAGAAACTCTTTCTCCATCTTTGTTCGGAGAATACGAGGGAAGTACTTATTGAAAAATAAGTTCTTGAACTCGTCCCATTCCATAGACTCAATTTCATCCCTTTGCCTCATATTCTTAATAAGATTCCACCATTGATCAACATCTCCTTCCAAACGATACACTGCTAGGATGACTTTATCATGTTCAGAACATTGAAGAACTGAAAATATCTTTTCAGTAGTACTAATCCATTGTTCAGCAACTAATGGATCAGTAGACCCACTGAAAGAAGGTGGACGCTGCCTCATGAAGGATTCAACAGAATGTTGCTCCTTCCTTTGCTCGTTTGGAAGTCCTGTATGATTCATAGCTTGAGAATGTTGTGTGAGCATGGCTACAAGATTTTGCATTCCGGCTCCCATATCGTTTGGTTGCTCAGGGGGACAATCATTGCATTGCCCATCACATTCCGCATTAACACGGTTCCTTTGGGTTCCAGCCATCGTCTAAAACCCCAAAAGAATAGTATGAGAGGCAAAAATCATGCTAGGGAAAACAACATAATAAAGGGGTAGTACCCTCAATATCTAACATCTTAGGTTAAATTCGAAGATCGTTAGCGCAATTCTAGGACTATAACCTATACGTATACTTAACCTTAGAGACATCCCTAGACATACCTTAGAAATATCTCTAGGGATATCACTAACGTTTTCGCATCCTAGTTTCCAAAGGTTGACTAAACCTTTCCTCTGATACCAACTGTAGAGACCCGTATCTTGACGTACATGGACATTACATTACATTTGCGGAATACTTAGTACATAACAAAAACACACACACAAGGACCGTAATAGTTTAGTGTCTTTGGAAACTCGGAATATAATCTTCTAATCGTGGTGAAAGATCTTCAACATCTCCCATAAAGATCTTCTTTTTTTTATACCTAAAACCTTTTTTTATATCCTGGGGAAAAGAAAACATAAAAGGGTGAGCTCAAATGCTTAGTAAGGGTAAACAAAATAAATATCAATCACATCATATACATAAGCACATAACTTTTGGAAATCTTAACCTGCAAAAGAGATCATAATTTCATAACATGGGGTAAATCATGGCAGTGAAATGTAATCACAATAATCATAACATAAAACATGAAACTTTGTGGAATTCACACATAATCATAGAGAATCATTTCTTGTTAGTCAAGACTCATTTCCAAGACTATCTTAGTGGACAAAGTCCCTTTCTGAATCGAGTAACCCTCGTTTCAGTCCTGTTTCACTGAACCGGTATAACCTACCATTCTAGCCATGTCTATCTCATGAGATATAAAATCATTACCCAATGCATTGTAGGGAGATATAGGTCCCACCCATCTCATAATGATACCATTCTTATGTGTGCCACAAAATCATAAATCATACATCATTTCATAACCCATGTAATAAAATGGGATTCTTAAACATCATGCCATCATAATCCATAAACAATTGATATCATTTCATCATAAGAAAACTGAAACCATTTAAATCATAGAGACATTTTACTTGAAACATACATATCAAATAACGTCATCTTAGATGGAAAAATAGTTTTTAAAAAAAACACTTGAAATGAATTCTTGAGGAAAATATCCATTCTTCTTTAAAAACATTTTTCCTTTCTTAACATGTCATAAAACTTTAAACTAAAAGAAGTTGATTAAAAATAAACTTGAAAACTTGTAAAGTAAGATTCTTGGAAATAATTTTTTAAAAATCCATTCATGCCGTATACGTTAAAAAAATCATTCTTCGTACTTTTTTCGGAAAAGTCAAAAAATCACCTCGTACGAAAAAGCGACAAAAGATTCCTTTCATATTCTTTACTAAAAACTCACCGAAGGGTAAAAATGGATTTAAACAATTGTAGGTGGATGGAAATAATATTACATATTGATGAAACATGGTTGTGGATGATAAAATACACCCCAGTAAATACTTATGAATAAACAATCTCGGATAAAAATGAGATTGTGATATTTCCCTTACCTAAGGTCCGATTTGCTTCGTATGTGTCCGAACCTCCGGTATAATGATTTAAATAATGTCATTGACTTATTATAGAATCATATTCATTGTTATGATATCATATATGGTTCACTTATGACATTATATTACCCGTTCTTTTGTAAATTCCATGTTAAAGAAGCGTTTTGGGTAAAATCATTTCATTTATCGTAGGTGTTTTGACTTGTTGTTATTGACATTATTATTACTTATATCATGATTTACTTACTTCCAGAATATAAAATTTGATTTATATATCATATATATTCAGTATATATATATATAATAGATAGATAAATAAAATGAAAAACATCGTTCATGGAGACGGTAGTCCGTACGTACGCATGAACGTTGTTTTCCATTCCTTATTGTCTTGAAATGGAAGTAAGTAGATGACATACATATATATATATATATACATAATCCAGTAGCTTTATAATGTCATATATTTCATTATTATTTCTTATATATACTTTATAATCATTCTTAAATGGTTAACATGGAGAATGAATCTCATCGCGTCGTGGAGACGGTAGTCCGTACGTACGCACGAGCGATGATATCATTTTCATAAATATTGAATTGAATCGGAGTGGATTATACAATATATCAGAATAAATATTATGTTTTAATAACTATGTATAGTTATTCTTTACAACATTATACCCATCCATGTAAGGTGGTGGTGGAAAATAGATTACACCACGGCGTGGAGACGGTATTCCGTACGTACGCACGCACAGTGATTTCTTTTTCCGTTGGATGGATAGATGGTGAAATAGGGTTGTTTCATTATTATAATAACATATCAGTATATGAGTGATACTGATGTTATTACTTCATAATGAAACAACCTAAGAAGAAGAAGTGGAAGAAGAAATAAAGATGAAAGAATTGGTAACGGTAATTACCTCTTCTTTGAAGCGCCTCTTTGAGACCTCCTCTTAGGGCACTAAAATTGGTATTTGAGGAAGACCAGAACCTCTAGGATGTTTCTAGGGAAGTGGAGAAGAGATTTTGGCAGGGGTTGGCCGAGCTTGAGTGCTCAAATTGGTGTGAGGTGGAGGGGGAGGAGGTGTCCTTTTATAAGGGAGGAGAGGGGCACCTTAGGAATATCTCAAAATATTATTTTATATTAAAGTCAAAATCGGTTTATAATGGTTCCAAAGGGTCTTATTTAGAAGATAAAGTGGGGATGGGTCGAAATCCTATCAACCAATAGGATTTAGACAAGTTTAGGTTATTATTTTAACCTTATCAATTAGATTTAACTCTAAGTTAAATAATTTAACTTTTACTGTGTCTTTTTGTTTTCTTTCACTATATGGTTAATACACATACTATAACATGCCAAACGAACCCCAAATTGTATATTATTAATAAATATATCCTTAGCTAAGTCATTTGGCCGAACCTTAGATTTTTAGGAATAAAATAACAATTAATAATATAATATTTGATTTAAAAACTATTTTGTGTCAATTTTGACACTATTTGATATATGATTTTTTTTGAAAGTCATAACAGAATTATATGTTCAAACCAAGTTGATTAAATCAACACTAATATATCATAGTAACCTATAAAATTCGTTTAAGTCATAAAAAGTCTCAAATTACATTCATTTGAGCATTTATAACATCAATTATGTTAATATTTCCTTAAAAGGGTAATTACTGCATCATCGTTGTGTCATAAATAAATTAATTTATTTAAAGTCTAAAAATTATAAATAAAATATAATTATGTAGGAAAGCTTTTTAGCTTTCTAA
Organism: Viscum album; assembly: GCA_963277665.1. NCBI lineage: Eukaryota > Viridiplantae > Streptophyta > Magnoliopsida > Santalales > Viscaceae > Viscum > Viscum album. Next base: position 1,297,264,619 of record OY728152.1, read on the forward strand.
TTAATATTTATAGTCGAATTTATCTTATGTATAACCCCATATTAAAAATGTTTTATTTATTAAACTTCGATTTTAACTATTTTAACTATTCATTAAATAATATAATATTAAATGTCATAATCTAATCCAAGTGGACCTAAATGGTCATATTATATTCATAAGGTTGTTTTTGGTCGAATTACACTTATCCAATAGAATTAGGACATGTGTTAGGGTAATAGTAATATCATATTTACCCTTAGTTACCCTATTTACTATTAACCGTGGTAAAAAAAAGTAAAAAGTTACTATTCACCAAAAATTATTTTCATCTCATTGAACCACATTTTACTTACTGACATCAACCGTGTCTCTCGGATTTTTGAAATTCCATTCACAGAAGCGGTAAAATTAAGATTTATGAAGAAATTAATTTTTTTAACTACCACTTAGTAGTTTCACTATTTATCAAAAATTGATGTTTTTCAGAACAATGCCAAAATTTCATCCTAAGCTATATTTCATATTACGAATTCAAAAATGAAGTCTATTTTACCAAATTCATATCATATAATTTTCATTAATTAATTTTATAATTAAATCCCGCTGTTAAAACAAATAGAGTGTTTTTAAGAAACAATATCTATCAAAAGATTGACACTTGATTATGTATGGTTTAAATGTGAAATTACATCCAATGACCAACATTGTATTAAATTGTAAAAATATATTCTAAATATACTTTAAAACCACTCAAATTAATAATTTATCACTATTAATTATTTCGATTAAAAAAAGTTGTTTTTAATTATAATTTAATAATTTTCACTATTCATCCGAATATGAAAGTTATCCGAAAAGTACCAAAATTTCACCTTAGGCTAAATTCGATACTCCGAATCCAAAAATGAAGTTCATTTTGAAAAATAAGATTTACAGAGTTTTAAAAAGTGGTTATTACTATTCATAATGGCTAGTTTTAATAATATTTTAATAGCATATCGTTGTTTAGTGAAACTCGGTATTGCATATTACACACGCTATCGAGGAAGGTCGTGATTGCGTGTAATGCAAGGCAAGTCAAGGATGCATGTTGTGCAAGCTCCTTTTGGTGTAGCGTACAACACAGGACTTTAGTAAAATTAAAAAGAATATTTTTTTTATAAAATCTTGGGCTGTTACAAATATCACTCAAAAATGTAACGGATCAATCTGTCCCTCATCACCATCATCATCACCCTCACCCTAGTTCTCATTATCATCTCCACCATCCTCCTTGCCATCGTACTCAGTCTTGGCCTCCTCATTTTCCTCCTCCTCCACCTCAGCCTCCACCCCCCCTCCTCGGCTTCCTTAACTTACTCCTCCTATACCTCGGCCTCGTCCTCGCCATTGTCTCGACCACCACTAGAACTACCATCTAGTCCACCATATATAGAATGTATCGATGACATATATTCATCAAAAGAAGTGTTGGCCTTTGGTGGAAGTGTTGGGAATAAAAATTCCATCAGTTTCATAAATGCATTGTTTGCCCTAAAAGACTATTCCGCCATCTCTGTGGCCCTTTTTTCAGTCTGTTCTGCCTGTCCCTTAAACTACTGCAACTCAATGGCACTAAAACTCATACCTGAGGAGATCAATTTTCTCATAGGAACTATACTCTTCCCAGGTCAACAACGTACTCTACCAGGGTGTTCATCTCCCAATATTTGATGAAAGTGATCATTTGGACCAAAATTGCCAGGTCCCTAGGCATCAAGGGCCTCTAAAGCATCCTGTTACAAATACAAATAGATAATTAAGTTAACAAATAGAGATTAAAATTTTTAGTCTACAAATTAAAACATAAAATCTACTGCTGAGTTGGTTCATTAACCGCACTATCATCTTTCTTCCTTCTACTCAAGCAAAACAGTTTTTCTTGAGGTACATGTCCTTCTAAATTAAATTTATTCCTCTATAATGACATTAAATGTAGTAAAACATAATTAAAAATATGATACCAAAAAATTTTAATTCCATAGCTAAAATTTTATAACAACTTTAGTAATCGAATAAATTATGGAGGAAGCAGTAGAAAGTGCATGTTGTAAAGAATGATTAAAAACTATCATACCTACTGTTTCTCATGATCTGGAATCTTAGTACATCCCAATGTATGGATGTATTTATAAGCATCAATTTTTTTTATTTCATCCATATTAATACTAAATAAAATTCAATAATTAATATTAACAAAAAACATGAAAATTTTCATTTAAATACCTATAATTTGATTAAAATTGTAAATTGGCAAGTCTTCCAATGAGTAAACATCTGTCAGTATTATTTTAATGGAACATCATCCATGACAGGGACATCATATAACTGTTTACATACTCTAGCATGCCATCTAATGTGCAACTCATGCTTATAATCTCTCCAAATCTCACCTAAATCCTTTAGACATGCTTCCCATGCATCCTCACCATCAGGGAAATTAAGCCATAGTTGACACCAAAATATTTATTCATATAAATACAAAAATTAATATATTGTCTTAAATAAAAAATATTTTTCACCAATATCTCTACCCAAGCTTTATCCTTGACTTAATTTGGTAGCTGTCTCCGTGAGAGCGGACTGACATGAATGAAGTCAGAGTATTTGGCTAGCATCGCAAAAAAAATTGACATTGCTGCACTAATTTTTCAATCATCTGACTATCTTCATTTTAGTCCACCATCAACTGCGTGCGGCGGTTCCACAATGCTCGCATGCGTGTATGCCCCAACCCCGCCTCTTATCTGTATATTTTTCTATTATTAATGAAAAACAAATATTTTATCAACATATTATAATTAAAATAAATAATGGTGTACCAATTTTTTAGGGTTGTATAAGTATACCTGCTGAAGTATGATCAATAGGCACCGCTAGATCTGTAGAAACTAAAGGAACACCCTGTACTGATGGAGTGGGTCTCAATGTATGATCTGCAGGGACAAACTCTTGCAGAGAAGAAGTCAAAGAAGATAGAATATAAAAGCCTGGAAAGAAGGAAGCAAAATTAAAAGAAGATGACAAGGATGGCTAGCCAAATGCTGGATGGGGAGTGGAAATCAACATCAGATATGGTAAAAATGGGTGAGAAGGATTAGATGTAAAGGGTGGTGAAAACATGGGAGGCCTAAATATCTCGTGTGTCCAAAATGGATCATTGGGATCAGAAAATGGGATGGATGATTTGTAAGTGCGAGGGGCATGGTCTAATCGGGTACGTCGACCAAATCGTCCAGCTCTCGTACCACCCCCCCCCCTCGAACGAACACCCCTAGTACTAGGAACTCTACTAGGATGCTCATCTAATAACTGTCTCCTAATATATGGATCCTGAAAAAATGTTGAAAAAAAATTAACCACAGGAAATTATATATTTTTTAAATAAATATATTTAAAATAAAATACTCATTGTAGGATCTAGGGGTTGAATGGCCAACTCAGTCATGCAATGATGGTTGTCCATAATCTGTTTTCATCGCCTCTCTTCAATTGGTTTCATTTCCTGCATTTGAAAACAAATATGGAAGTAAATAGAACAGGATAACTAATCTGTAACCCGAAAATAAAAATAAAAGAGTGGGAATAGCCGTGTTCATGGATAATTTAACTAACCATTGTTTTAGGTGAGCTTGAACAAATATATAATGAAGTCAACAAATCGTACAAGATGTAATAATGAAATTAAATTTTTAGTAGGATGATTATTTACATAGTGTCATCAGTCTATTAAAATCATTGAACATTGATTCTACCATATTCCTAAGTGGTAAAGCAGTTGTCAAAATTAAGGAAAAATTAAATTTATTTAGCTCAGGTAGATGATGTAGGTTTCAATACATGTTTTGCAGAAGAATACAAAATATCTTGTTCATTACCTGGTAAAATGTTAAAGACAGGTCTTAGAGTCATACAAAATTTATAAAAATCATAGTCGCAGCATTGAAATGTTCACCATGTTAGAAATGTTTGTTTCATAGGTCTAAATACAGTTCAATTCCAAATTATAAAATGTAATCCAAATAAAAATTCCAACCAATAAACATTGAAAATTCACATAATGGTCAATTCGGATACAACATATTTGTATTAAATATAAAATCAATTTGAATAGTAACAACCTTAACAACCCAACACGAGTAATACCAAAATAATTGAGAACATGGATGGATGATTCTATATATTTTCCAGCACAACTTCAAGTTCATAATCAACTCTGAAAATTGAGCTAATAGAGTCATCAAAAGAAATAAAATGGATTGGTTCCAATGGTAGTAGGGAAAGTGTCAATTCCATCATCACCATAATAAAAAATATGTCTTTGAATTTCCTCATCTATGACACCAAATTCAGGTCGAAGTTGGTCTTTGACATAAATAACTTGTTTAGACATTGATGCCAATACATATGGTTCTTTGGTAGAAAGAGTGCGAGTCATATTAATCACTTGAAATCCACAATCATCAATAAATGTGCCATTTCTCATCATCGAATCAAACCAGTGTCATTTCTTCATCGTGACTCGTTCATGAGAGTAATAATCCAATATTTTTTTAATGACTCTATAATAACCCACATTTTCAAATCAGGATCTACTATCTGATGCACTGGCATAACAATATGTCGTGGTAGTAACCATAACATCATCAGGTTGTGTTCCCATGTTATTTGCTCATTCAGTGACAATAAATTTGAACCCATTGATAACAATTGATATACAGTCATGAACCATGGTATTAGGACCAAAATCCAAAGATATTATTTTCATATAGATAGATTCAGCATTAAAACTCAATACTTACAAAATAAATGAATATTTTACATAATTAAATTTTGATTTAATTATTTTAAACAGTAATATATTTACCTTCAATTTTAACAAACCAAAAAACTCTTTTCTATGCAAACTCTCCCTCCTTCTCAAAGATAACGAACGATGCTTTTTATTTCTCATTGTTTTATATTCCCTGTAGATAAAAAATATGAATTTATTAATATATATATATGTATGATATATATATTCTATTTATTTACATGATGTAGTCATCGAACAAATCACAGTTGAACAAAACTCTGTGATGTGCCATCTCCCGCTCTTCAAGGATAAATGTATTCAATCTATATGATCCATGAATTCCTTCAATTTAAGGGAGTGGTGGAAAACTGGGTTCAATTTGCTCATAATTTTCTTCTTCATTTCTCATTGGTCTGTTCATTATTGTAGTAATATTAGGAAAATACAATGAGCAGAAATCCATACATTCTTGATCCACGTAACCATTCATGATATAACCTTCAGGATGATTCCTCTTTTAGAGATAAGATTTTAATGTGCATATATTTATTTCAGTTAGATAAATCCAATAAAAATAAACAGGTCCTCTGATAAGTACTTCAGTGGGAATATGGACAGTTAGATATATAATGCCTATGAAAATGGTGGAGGAAATATTTTCTCCATCTCAAACAAAATTAATGGGGAATATGTCAATATTTTTTGCAAGAAAGACATGGAAAACTTCTTAGCACAAAGATCTTTAAACAAATGGCACAACCGAATAACATTCACCCCTACATTATTGGAAGAAAGATGATAGATTGCTATTGGAATCAACTCCTGCAGAAGAACGTGATAATCACGAGTCTTCAAAGATTTTAACTTCAATTATATTATGTTGACCCGTTAAGATATGTTTCTTGAATAGACATGAGGAACCATAATAGTCTCTTATACTTCGAGAAATTGTTTCTTTAATAGGTTTCATAACATAATAAGCACATGGAACTTTCCATTTATTTTCACTGATACGGACAGCCTGCAATTCTGGTCTGATGCCCCAATCCACCAAGTCACATCGAGACCGTAAATCATCATCTATCTTTCCCTTAACATTTAGAAGTATCAAAAGAAACATTTCACATATATGTTTTCCAATATGCATTACATAAAAGTAATGATGTAACAAATTTTTTGACCAATAAGGGAAATAAAAAAATATACTCCTCTTCCTTTAGTTATAAAAGGTTTCAGTGGAAACAGTTTTTCCCTTTCCAGATTTCATTTGACTTTTTCCGAATGATAAACTGAAATCTTTCAATTCATTAAGAACATCATTTCCAAACATATGCTGAGGTGGATCATCATTCTTTGTGGTATTATCAAATCTTCGATGATTATTTCTGTTTGGATGGTCCATTGGAAAGTATCATCAATGTCCCATAAAACTGAATGTACAACAATGTTTCAGTCTTCAGGATCTTGTATTCTTCATTCAAATAGGACATGACAGTTTTTCCATTGTACTCCATCAAGACATCATTGCATATGCTGGAAAATCATTGACCATCCACGTAAGTGCAAAGAGCATCTGAAATATTTATTTAGAGTATGCATCGTCTATGCGCACCCCCACATACCAAATAAGTAACATATATTTTATTAAAGGTTTCATGTATTCGTCGATATCAATTTCCGGGGCCAGAAAGGCCAAATATGAGTATACTCTTAAAATTGAAAGGTTTTTTCATACACAACCATGGGGGAGGATTATAAATGTGTATTAAAACTAGCCATGTGCTGTTTGAAGTAAGAATCTTCCCAAATGGATTAAAACCATCACATGGAAGACCCATCCTCACTTTATGCACTTCAGCTGCAAAATTAGTATTTTGATACTCAAATCTCTGCCATGAAAATCCATCTGCAGGGTGAACCAACTCATCATTAGTCTTCATTCTCTCGGTATCATGCCGTCTCATTTTTATTTATATTTCATCAAACATAAAAAGATTCTGGAGTCTAGGGATCAATGGAATGTTCCACATTAATTTATTTGGCATTCAGGATGGTGTTCCATTAGATTTTGACTTCCACTGGGATGTGCCACATTTTATACAATCATTTCGTTCAGTGGTTTCCTCCCAAAATAAACTGTAATCCATTAGGCAAGCATGAATTTTGATTCATTAAAATTCATGTTCCTCAAATACCTTCCTTTAAATATACTGGTTTGAGGTAATATCTACATCATTTGGAAGTAAATACATCAATAAGGTAAGAATTTAATCGATTTTTTTAATAGAAATCTCATACATCGTTTTCCCATGAAATGATCAGATTAAAAATTCCAGATTTTTCATTTTATCGCATTGTCAATATACTGGAGTCGTGGAAACATTATTTATTTTTTTCACCCTGACAATATCATCATTTTAATTAGATGCATCATCTATCATCATATAGAAGTCTTTATAAGTTGAAATCCTTTATTTTCCTTGATGATGAATAAACAAAAACCTCTCATCTAACAAATTCTCCAGTCTAGACCTTTCATTTCTATCATAAAAAATTTTAGATTTCATTTTATCCCCATTGTGAAACCACACATAGTAGTTTGCTTGAAATAAATATTTGGTTATGTGGTAGATGACTCCTTCACGGCTCAACCAAGGTTTAACAACACAATTGGAACATGGGCAGTATATGGGACCACTATCTGAAACATTGTGAAATGAAAAATCTAAAAAGCTCTCCAAATTGTTTTGATAATTGATTAAGATCCAATCGGTTTCATACATCCAACTTCTATCCATTCTGTAAAAATAATTTTTATAAGTCATTTATTCATAATTAATTCAATAAGATTAATGCTTAATCGAAAATATATTGAATTAAATGATAAAGGAAGAAGTTTCTAGTTGAAGTAGTGAAGTATTAAAAAATTTAAAGATATACTAATTCAGTTTTGTGTGCCTAAATTTGAAGTGAGATGTGTTTTGTAATTCATTCATTTATCACATATAATAAGACACCATAGAACTCATAGAACATTGTTCAAGAAATGAAAAACTGAAGGCTTTTTATGAAAGATGTATAATGTGTAAAGACAGTTTTTAAAAAAATTATTTATTCTAAAAAATTGAAATATTGTGAAAAGTTAGCACATTTCATAACACCCAAACTAATGTCCATAGAAAGTAACATAACACCCCACTAAAAAAAGGAAATCCACCTACCCCACTACCCCATCCATCACCAATCCCTTCACATGGATCATCCTTATATCCATTACCCACCTCGAGAAAATATTACTAAACAAACCATTTACCATCTTTGAGTAGGGATACATCTCACCAGCACCTCCATTAGTCGATATGATTCACTAACCACATAAATGGAGTGGTCATGAAGACTTAAAATCAAGTTGATTCATATAATCATGACACTTGAATTGTAAAATGAAAATAGAAAACAAATCAAACTACACTAATTGGGTAAGTCATGCCCCACACATCACCACACAGTTTATGTCAAATCAAAATAGAAACAAAGAATAATAGATAAAAAATATTAAAACTATGTTAATCCTTACATATTTGGAGTATAGAATTAAATCATTGATTGAATTAGGATGTATTTATAAGGAGGAAAGAGTTCCCAGTCTATATTAACAGTGAGGCCTCTTGTTTTGAATCAAAGAGGGACTTTTCCAAGGATTCCTAAATCACAATCACTATTAATCCAAGGTATATTTCCCCATGGTATTCTAAACCACATCATCAAGAATCCATGGGGGTTTCCAAATGGAATTAAAATCAATGTTTTTAACATGAATCCTTGGTTGGTTTCTTCAAGGAATTCCAAATCATTAATCAAAGAACAAGTACTCAAAAATTAAATTAAAATTTATTTATATATATTTTCAATAGGTCTCATACAAGAGGCACATGCCTTAAGTACCATTATGTGTTATAGGCATCCCACATCATTCACTCATGTCCAATAACTCATTCTCAGCACTGCTATGGTCATACATTTCATTACCCAATTAGTTCCCAAAGTGAAGCACACCCCGTGGGTGGATAATGTTTAGGCTTATACACTAATAGCTTGTTCATGGATCATAAATAGTTTTAATTTCATAAAGTATAGACAAAAACTTTTATTTTTAAATTTGAGATTTATAATAAAGTATTTCAATGATACTAAACTTCATAAAGAACACCAAATAGTGATACTTTTAAGGGATAGTTTATAAACCATATTCTATATTCTCACAGATATCTACAAATCATGTATTAGTCATTAATTCAATATCAAATAGTGTGAATCATAAAATTTTACAAAATCCCTAGCAATAGGGAAAAATGACAGTGATATTTCTAGATAGATAAATAAATAGATAAAGGTTGAGAGTAGAAGGATATCCTTATAACTAGGTATAGGGGGTGGGGTGGTGGCTCGGGGGGGCTGTCCAAGGGGGTGGGGGTGTCTAGGGGGGTGGTGTCTAGGCGGGTGTCCAAGGTGGTGGGGATTGTCCAGGGGGTGTCCAGGGGGGGTGTCCAGGGGGACTGTCTAGGGGGTGGGAGGGTAGTCCAGGGGGGTGCCCAGGGGGTGTTTGTGGGGGGTGTGGGCTGTCCCGTGGGGGTGGTGTGGTGTCCAGGGGGTTATCTAGGGGGGGGGGTGTCCTAGGGGGTGGGGTGGTGTCAGGGGGGGGGGGGTTGTCCAAGGGGGTGGGGGTTTCCAAGGGGTGGGGGTGTCCATGGGGTGCGGTGGTGTCCAGGGGGGTTGTCCAGGGGGGGGGTGGACAACTCCCCTCCCTCCCTAGACATCCCACACCCCCCTCCTTTGTAAAATTTGTATAAGCCAGTCATCATAAATTTTCTTATTCCATTTGACCATACCATACCACTCAAGGAATACCCTATAACTCAGTAATATCCTAATGTTATACACAATCCCGTAGGATATAATCGATATATGTCCAAAACATGAGATGGACTGGTTATTCCTCAAAAAAGAGATTCTCTTCCTAATAAAATACCTATGGAATCAAAAAATGAGATTGATCTTGAATATACTTTCTCGACATTGAAACATGAAAAACATTGTGTACCTGGGATAAACATGGAGGTAAATCCATTCTATATGAAATCGATCTAACATTCTCTCGGATTTCATAAGGTCCAACGAACCTCAAACTCATCTTTCCCTTCTTACAGAAATGCATCACACTTTTCCATGGAGAAAATTTGATAAAGGAATTATTATTAACCTCAAAGGAAAGATCATTCCTCCGGTTATCTGCATAATGTTTCGGTCTTCTCAAATATGTTCTCATGTTTTTCTAAATCAACTGAACTTTTTTTTCCATCTCTTCTACCAATTCTGGTCCCATCAGCTTTCTTTCATGTACATCATCCCAAAATACAGGAGTTCAACAATGCTTTCCATATAATGCCTCAAATGGATCCATCTGTATACTGGAATGAAAACTGTTATTATGAAAAAAATTCAACCAATATAAGATGTTGGTCCTAACTTATCTGGTAACCCAGTGAACAAGCACGTAGCATATCCTCCATGGTCTTAATTGTTCGTTTTGACAGCCCATCTGATTGCTGATTAAAAGATGTGCTAAAATTTAATTTATTACCCAAAAAATTTAGAAGGTCTTTCCAAAAGTTAGAAGTGAACCCGAGATCATGATAAAATACAATGGAGAGGGGGACTATGTGCTACCTGACTACCTCTTTAACATATGTTTCGGCTGCAGGTGGGAAGACCGACGTGCCCGGCGGTCGATCTTACGTAGGGTTGAGTTCCGCTCAATCAATCAGGTAGGGTATATCAGTCTTCTATTTGAAACGCCCAACGGTTCAATATCCAACGATCCGTGGACTTGATTTTCAATGTTATGCATTTACTGGGCAATTCCGCCAGTGATGCTTAAGAACTCACATTGGTCAAGAGAATGGGAAGTTGGGCTCATCACACCCTTTTGAGGGGAATTATTTCCTGTTATGGGACTATCTTATATATTTAAGATGTATTCATATGTTTGAAAATATTTGTTTTATCCCCAAGCATAGTATCCACAGATTATCCCTTAGTTGGAATTGATCAACTGAACGTAGGGATGTAGAGTCATTTAGGACAGAGGTTTACCATCCCTCATTGGGATTAATGACTTTGAGGAGTTTGGACTCATTGAGACGACATGGGTTTGAATCCTCATAACTAGCTGCTCTGGAGTTTATTGTTATCCAAGGGGGACAGATAATGACTTGAGAATTTGGATCGAACCCGTGATACAGGCTTCCTATGTATCCTTGTGAGAGGGATCAGAATCCACGTAGTTTGGTGCCACTTGATGGGACACATCACCTTTTATGGTCATGTGACAAGGACCCAACCATATAGTTTAACGTCTTGTGGAAAGGACACCCAAAAGAGTGATGCCTAGTCAAAGTTGGTGTGGGAAATACACCGTAGCGGCCCGGAAGTCCCAAGGGAAGTGATTTCCTGGACCTAAATAGGGTCCCGTTGGGGTCATGAGGACATGGTCTGAAACTGACAAATGTGTATTAGACTTAGATATCAGGCATGCACTTCAAGGAGTTTTCCTACACATCCTGGTTGGTTGGGGATCAAAGTAAAATTAGTTTAGGGAGATTAGGGATTACACGTGAGAGTTTCCCGTTGTTGGGATAGAACCTCGAGGAGGCGTCCTACGTACCCTGTTTAGGAAATAGGGATCAAAACCCACGTAGTTTGTTTTGAGGGGGATGATTGGGACTTAAACATGGTTAGTGTCTTGAATAGGGATTTAACCTCATGGAGGATTCCTACTTAACCTGATTATGATACAAGGATCAAAACCCATGTAGATCTTTTTGAGGGGCATGATTGGGACTTATACATGGTTAGTTCCCTGAATTGAGATTGAACATTGAGGAGGCTTCCTATGTACCCTACTTAGGAGACCGGGGTCAAAACCCACGTTCTTAGTTTTGAGGGTCATCTTTGTGCAAATGCCATGACCATCACAAATCTCTAAGCCCACATGAGTCATGCTCGGTGTCAGAAGCAAGAGAATGCAACAGACTTGGAAAGCCTCGTACATTTTTCTTACCGAGGTAAGGGGAGGAAGACGATGAGCATAGGAGAAGGCTGGGACCACTGGAATATCCTTATCCCTATTTTTGGAGGATGGTAGGAGTCATGCAGTAGAGCAATGAACCATCTGTGATGAAAGGGGAAGGGCCATTGTATTCCGGCAAGGATTGTGTGGGGCTTACTCTAGGAGGGATACCCAAAATTTTTATGAGGTTTATGTGTGCTACAGTTTAAAGTCATATATATTGGATAACGACATCACAGTTTAATTTCATGGTGAAGGGACTATTTCCATATAGTTTAAAGTCATATGGATAGGATGAGGTCCATACAGTTTAACATCATGTGGTCAGGACAAGGGCCATACCGATTAACGTCATGTGGTCAGGACAACTAGGTAGGAGATACATAACAATTGTTGGTGTGGGATTTACGATAGGGCGGCCCTTTCGGGATGAACCTAGAAAATGGAGCAAGGTAATGGGGTTATAAGGGAGTCATGAGGAGTAGATCGACTCATGGAATGTATTGGACAACTGTTGTAGTGGCATAACAGTGCAATAGAAAATAATGTTCACCATCCCCGAAAAGTCCGCGGTGCGACTCTCCATTTTTCATGGGGGTCAGTCACAGTAGAGAAGGGACCATCCCAGAGGGTCAGGGCCATAGCCCGACAGTGACACCCAGTGGGGTTGCGGGGCCGCATCCCCCGTGGTATGGACCAGTGAGTGCATGGGGTTTTCTACATGGGCGCGGGCCACATATGAGTTGGCCGCAGACAGCTTTCCACGACAGGTGTCCGCGGAGGAGTGAGCCGTGTAGGAGGTGGCCGCATAGGAGACGGACGTGGAGGGTATCCCTGAAAGAGCTGGCTACGTAGGAGCAGTCATGGAGAGGCTATCCGTGAAGGATGTCCGCGAATGAGATGTCTGTGGAGGAGGCGGGCCGTGTAGAAGCTGGCCGCCTATGATGTCCGTGAAGGAAATGACCACTAAGAGCTATCCACGGAGGAGCTGACCGCATGAGGTTCACAGTTTTGTTTCTCTTTTATGCGGAAGAGTGAATCTGTGGATGATATGGGGTCTATGGATGGTTTCCGAACATTACCTTTGGGAGCGATTTCTCTAGCGTCACCCCACAGGTTTTCACCTGTCCCTTCATCCCCCCATTTTGATCCACATGGGGTCTATTTATAGAGTAATGAAGATGTTGTATCGATGGTCCACACAACGCTTTTTGATGAAGCCCATGAAGAAAGAATCTCCCGTGTGTGACTCGTTCAATAGATATTTATGGAACCGAGTTTCATGGAATTTCTCCACCGCCGTGCACCAATCCACCTCTATTTGGAAAATGACAAGGTCTACGGTCGCATACAGATTCCACGTCCATTTTGCTAACGACAGCACACACGACATGAGCTGGTTGGTGCAGTTCATGATTTTGGACCATCCTGGCGTCCATCCAGCTTCACGCCTACATTGGGGTTCCCGCCTCCATTTTACGGATGATGCTAGTCCGTGGAGGGGGCGGCTCGTTGAACTGGCCGCGTACCATCGATGTTTAACCGGTACGTGGGTCGGTCCATCATTTGTCAATTTTTGAGTATTATTCATGTTTTTTCCCGATCCTCTGAGGGAAATTGGGTAGAATACTTTCTCAAATTATGTTGAATTCCCATTCCTCTTTGTGGATTTTTCATGACCCTACAACATATAATAGAGAATGTTGATCTTGAGATAAAGTATCTATAATAGGAAGGAAATGTGCAGATTTAGTCAACTGATCAAAAATAACCCAGATTGCATTATTACCTTGATATGCCTTTGGTAATCCCACAACGAAGTCCATGGATATATTTTCCTATTTCCACTCTAGCACCTGTAATGAATGAAGAATCCCTTTTGTTGACTTCCGCTCTGCATTAACCTGCTGACAAGTCAAACACTTCACAGTAAAATCAACAATATCTCTTTTAATTCCATCCCACTAGTAATACTCCGGAAGATTTCTATACATATTTGTACTTCCAGGATGAACTGAAAATGGGGAACTATGAGCTTCACATAACAACTCATTTTGTAACTATGAATCACAAGGAATGCATAGACTTTTTCTAAACCTCAAAACACAATCATTATCAAATCTAAAATTAGGAAACTTACCCTTCTGAACCAACTCTACCTTTTTCCTCAACTCCCTATCTTCATTCCGTACTTTCTTTATTCTATCTGATATAGATGATTTCACTGACACTTGAAACAAAATAGATGAATTTCATGCACCAAAAACTTCTATGCCAATGTTTATCAAATCAAAAACAAAAGGATCTCGTTCCAAACGTATCATGGTTAATGAAGCATTATTTTTTCTACTAAAAACATCATCTACTTTATTTTCCTTTCCTGTATGGTAATGAATCGTGTAATCATAATCCTTGATTAATTTCAAGAATCTCCTCTGTCTCATGTTCAATTTTTTTTGAGTGAATGTACACTTCAAAATTTTGTGGTTAGTATATATTTCTCATTTTAATCCATACAAATGATACCTCTAAATTTTTATAGCAGAAAAAACAAAAGCTAATTCCAAATCATGTTTATGGGAATTTGACTGATGTGGTTTCAACGGACATGAAGCTTAAGAAATTACCTATTCATTCTACATGAGGAAACATCCAAGTCCTTTCGATGAAGCATCATTGTAAATAACAAACTCACCATTTCTGGAAGGCAGTTCCAAAACTGAAGCATTCACCAATGTTCTTCTCAATTCCTAATATAAATCATCAAATTCTATTTCTCAAATGAACTTAACACCTTTTCGAGTTAACTTAGTCAGTGGGCTAGATAACCGTGCAAAATTCTCAACAAACCTACCATAATAACATGCCAAACCCTGAATCTTACAAATCTTTGTTATATTTGTGGGTCTTGTCCATTCTTCAACAACCTTCATTTTAGCAGGATCAAGAGTTATGCCTTTTTTTTAACCAATGTAATGATGGAAATAAATTATCGATAACCAAAAATCACACTTTTTGAATTTCACAAATATTTTTTTTCTTTTATGGTTTGCAGTACAACCCTTAAATGACTTTCATTTTCCTCTTTACTTTTGTAATAAACCAAAATATTATCATTGAACATAATCACAAACATATCCAAGAACTCACAGAATATTCTATTCATAAGATCCATTAATATAGCAGGTGCATTGGTTAATCCAAAATGCATAACTACAAATTCATAATGGCCATATGTAGTACGAAATGATTTCATTGGAATGTATTTTTCATTTAATTTCAACTGTTGGTACCCCGAACTCAAATCAATATTTTGAAAAATATTGAGCTCCCTAGAGCTGATCAAACAAATCAACGATATGAGGCAAAGGATACTTGTTCTTAACAATTATGTAAATCAATGCTCTATAATCAATGTAAAGTCTCATTGAAACATACTTTTTTTAACAAATAAGATAGGAGAACCCCATGGTGATGTGCTAGGTCGAATGAATCCTTTATCTTATAATTCTTACTATTTCTTCTTTAACTCTAAATTTTAAATTTGAGCCATTAAATAAGAAGGTTTTGAAATTGGCTTAGTAGAAGGACCTAAGTCAATAGTAAATTAAACTTATCGGTTAGTCATAATTCTAGGAAACTCATCAGAAAAAAATCAAGATACTCATTTACCATCAGCACATCATTTATCTGAAGAGTTCCTTTTTTCAACAATATGTGCAAGGCAACATTCTTTTCCATATTTTAATAGTTTCTCAACTTCCTGATATGTTATCAAAATCAATGGTTCATTCTTGTAAAATTATAAAAATCTTTCTGAAAAGAAACCTCTTTAGCTCTACAGTCAATATTAGCATGATAAACAAAATGCCAATCCATGCCCAAAATATCATCAAACTATACTATAGGAAATAAATAAGGCTTTCAAGTAGAATCTTCCCACAGATAAGGACACGAAGGTTATTATAATTTCTATTTCTCTCAACATTTCCCCTAGGTTTTTTTCCATATGTTCAGGATTCATATCTTGAGATGGAATTCCCAATTTACTAGAAATCTTCTCAGAAAAGAAAGAATGTGTAGACCCTGAATCAAACAACATAATGGCATAATCTAAACAAACAAACAGTGTATCTGATACTACTTCATTTTATGGACCAACATATGATGAAGTATTTTCAAAGGACATCCCCACCCCTCTATTCTTGTAGTATGATTTCTTTCCATCAGTTTAGTTCTTCTTTGGACACTCATTTGCATACCGACCCATTTCATTTCTCTTAAAACATCATGCCACTAGATTTTCATTGACTACATGATCATCCTCCTTGCAGTTACATGGAATATGACCAGACTTACCACACCAGAAGCACTTCCCAGACTTTGATAAACATTATCTATGATGATTTTTACCACACTTCTCACAAGATGGATATTTAGTTTTCTTACCTCCAGGATTCTTTGAATAATTATTTCCCATTTCTTGGAAACTAGAACTCTTATTATATTGTTTGTCAAAGAACACCCGATCATCAGCAAACTCCATTTACACGTTCTCCACACATAGAACAACATTTTCAAAACTTTTTAACTCACGATAGGCTAGTTATCTTCAATATCACAGCTTCAGTCCTGATTAAAAATCGATTTATATTACTATCAATATCTAAGATGAAATTTGGAGTATACCTTGCCAGTTGAGTGAATTTTGTTTCATAAGCTGCCATTGAGTCATCCTCCTACCTCAATTCCAGGAATTGTTTTTCCATCCTAAGACGAACCACCTTAGAAAAATACTTCTCAAGAAACATACCATTGAATTCATACCAATTAATAGAATCAATCTCCTCACTATCCCTGATATTAACATCATTGACCACAACTAATCAGCTTCACCTTCAGAACAGTAAACACCGGGACAAAACTTTTGATGATCTGAATAACCCATGACATTAAAAATTCTCTCCAGTGCTTTAATCCACCCTTCTTCTAGTATAGGGTCAGACTATCCTCTGAATGATGAGGGATGTTGCCTTCTGAAATGATCCACTACAGACATGTCCCACTGTGGTTGATCTGGCTGATCTCCTGCATGGATACCACCACCATTTTTTTTCTGAGTCAACTATGCCATCACTGCAACAAACTATTTAGTTCCGATTCCGACCATCTCAGGTTGCTGATTTGGAAGGTTGTCTTCCTCCTAATATCATCCCAATTTAGATGGCATGTTTCCTCGGTGGAAAACCATTCTGAACACAGAAATAGATTAGGCGAAGCAACATGGTAATCTATAAATGCTATATCATTTCAATATTGACAAAAATTAATTTAGGGATATTAATTTTACAATACCCTAACTTCTAAAGATTTTTAAACCGACCTATGATACCTACTATAAGGAACCGACCTTTAACATTACATAATGTTGAATAAACTGACTAATTAACATTGAGGATCTTTTCACATTTATATTTTATAGAATTAGGCCACAACTATTAGATTACATCTCAAAAAATACATGGTATACACTTCTACTTAGTTTCCATTTTTTTCATAAAAAACTCTTGAAAAAAAGAGTCATGTCTAGTTCCATGTTTTAGACAGCATAAAATTTCCATGACCCATCCTCGACACTCTTCCACTTTATGTCATGTGAGAAACATTACAAAAACAAGGGATGAGCATAAAAAACTCAGAAAAGGATACACAAAAATGGAAAACTTTTAGTTTTTCAAAACAAATAGTAAACCATGTATACTTTATCATTAGTAATACTTTTTACCTTTATGAAGTAGTAAATACTCTTTACTAAATAAACGATCATTTCTTACCCTTTTGTAACCAAAATATTACAATAAAACCCATATAAAGAACCCATAACATTAAAAGGTAACTTGGGACATAAACACACTTATATGGAATAACCATACAGTCGGCATCCACACATATCACTAAATGGAATAGCCATACGGCTGACTTCCATATCTAATGTAGTGAAGGTTATACTGTAACCACCTGTCCAGGTTTATCACTATTCCACCTGTCTTTTTTTTAATCATGCAAACAACCTTCATGTTTCCAAGTACCATAATAAAATCATAACACAAAAAATATTGAAAATATAAAAAATTCACTAATACCATTTAATTTTCAATAATTAGAAATAATATCTAGATATTGAAAAAACTTAATCCATTTCAAAAACTATTTTCAATACCAAACCACCCAAAAATAGAATAAGGTACTTCCTTTTCATTTTAGAAAACATTAAGTGTTATAGAGGAATCCAAATAACTATTACGGAGGCGGAGAGGTCCTTATCGCTGCAAACGTTAAAAACATTCCCTTTGTCATTTAGTAAAATTTTTCATATAAAAATTTCTCCCTTTGAATGAAAGTAAAATTCAAAGGGTTTTATTATACACCATTTAAAAGAAGAAGGTATATATTATCTAAATATGCCTCAATGACATGAGATTTAAATGAAGTCCCTTACCTCATGCCCGACTTGACCCGTTCGTTCTTTAAACTACTCAATAATAAAATAGAGTTAATTTATACTTGCATAAGAACCTTTTTCAATTTTATTATTCCTTTTATATCACTTATTACCATGTTATAAACATTATGTAATCATTTATGTTAATAACGTTCATTTTGTTAATATTTGGTACTTGAGTCAAAAATGGACTTCTTATAATTACAAGTTGTTCACATGGACAAAAGTTCATTATATACAAAATGATATTAATGATTTAGTTATTATATATATCATATATATCTGGTATATAAATTTATTTATAATAGTTCATAACATTTGGAGGTAAGAAATGAAATGCACCATTCATGGAGACGGTAAGCTGTACATACACAAGAATGCTACTTTCATTTCTATTTCTTCTTTTAATGGAACTAATAAATAATGATACATAATTATATTTTAATTATAGTATAATATCATATATAATATCATTAACTCCATCTTTTATACATCCCACATATGACATTAACGAGTTATATCACTTTGAGGGGGCGGTAGTCCGCACTTCCTCAAATGAAATTATCGTGTTTACCCATAATGGAAATCAGAAAGGTATTATATAAAATAAAAACAAAGAATCATAAAGAAAAAATAAAAATAATATATATCATATATAAATATAGTTTCATCTTAATTTCCACCATGAGAGGCAATAAGTGATAATCGAACAATCATCGTTTCGTGAGCCGTTAGTTTTCCATCCATAGAAATAGTATGTTCTTCGCCCATTAGATGGAGGTATGTGTAAGTGTAGTTAAAATTAATCTCATTAAAACATCCTAGTAATTTGAGGATACTAGTTTTTTTATAAATTATTTGAATAAAAAGATTATAGGTGTTGGAGAAGTTAAATAAAAGAAATGAAGTTAAGAGGAATCGTTACCTTTAATTTGGGTAACTCCCTTTGGTTTGAACCAAAAGGACTTCTTGAAGTGACTTCTACCTAAGGTAAGGTTTCTTGGTGAAGGTTAGGGATATATATAGCTTATTGGGTCTAGTGTTGGACACGCCAATGGGCTTGAGAGATTTGGGTAATTGGTTTGAAGTTAGGGATTTTTATAAGGGGGAGGAGGGGCACTTTAGGAATGTGTGAAAATATTATTTTATTATATAATGATATTTGGTTTCTAAATGTCCAAAACATATTAATGTCGAATATAAGATGACTTATGGATGAAATAAAATCATCCAATCAAAATTGGACATGTTTTGGATATTGTTTTAATATTTACAATCTTATTTATTTAAATGTTTTATTAATGAGGTAAATACTGCATTATTATTGTGTAAGAAATAATTTAATTTATTTGATTTCTAAAAATTATAAAAAAATAACATGATGTATTAAATATTTTTAGATTTACAATGAATATTTATATTTGAAATGATAATTTATATATCCCCTTGTAAAAATTAATTTACTAAACGATATTTGTTTCTGTCACTTTTGCCTTTACATTATGATAATTAATCTAAAGTGTCATTATCACTCCCAGGTGGCTCAATGGGGTCCCAAAATCGACCCAAAGATGCTCATGGTAGAAAATGACTCAAAAAATAATGTTATGATAGGTGTTAAGGCAATTTTGTGTTATTATAATTTTATTTTTACCTTGAATTAACCTATTTATATTTAACCGTGGAAAATAAAAGCCAAAAGTTAATATTAGCCAAAATTATTTTCATCTTATTGAACCAAATTTTACATAATAAAAACAACCATATATGTCAGATTTTAAAAATTTAATCTAATGAAGCAGTAAAATATCATTTAAATGAAAATGTCAGTTTTTAACAACTACTTAGTGGTTTCACTATTCATCTAAAATTGATTTTTTTTAGAAAACTACCAAAAATTCAGCCTAAGAAATATTTTATATTCTGAATTCAAAAATGATGTCTATTATACCGAATTAAAAACATAAAAATTTCATTAATTAAATTAAAATTAATTCCCATTGTGAAAACAAATAACATGTTTTTAAAAAAAATAACTAGCAAAAGATCGACACTTGTTTATATCCAATTTCAATGTGAAATTGATTTCAATGACCAAAATTGGATTAATTGTTAAAAATATAATCTATTTATATTTTAAAATCAATTATAAAGATAATATAACCATATAAATAAATTATATTAAAAGTCACTTTTGAAAAAAAATACAGTATTTTTCACTATTCATAAAAAATGAACTTTACCATAAAAATACCAAAAATTTAACCAAAGTAAATTTTGATGTCTTGAATCTAAAGAAGAATTTTATTTTTTCAAATAGAACATATAAGTGTGACCAAAACAAGATTTAAAGAGGGTTCTCTATTAAAAGGTGATAAAATTTACCTTTTAAAGTAAATTATGCTAAAAATTAGATTCATTCAAATTTTAAGCCTCCAACTTTTATTTAACAAACATGTATAATCATTTTGAAGTTAGTTTTTTTCATTCCTGCCAATACAACAACTAGGAGTTAACTACCATTTAAAATAATAATATTATATTATTAATATGAAATGTAAGATTTCAAAGAAACATGTTGTTGCGTATCGGGTACACCATCGAACATAGAAACCCCTTTAAAGTAAAATTAATATTTAATTCACAAAATATTAATCAAAAAGAAAATGTATTATTTCTTCATTTACCTGGGCTGCTACATCATTCCCATATTTTGGAAGTTGTTTCCTCACAATTTTATTCACTTATCAAATAAATGGGGGTATTTATCCCACATATCATTTTCAGATTCCCGTATTGCCTCTTCAACCATATGGTTTTTCCACAAAACCATTACCTGGTGAATTACCTTATTCAACAACACTTGCTATCTACAGTCAGGAATCTGGACTGGTTGTTCCTCATAAGAGATATTCACTTCCAACTGAACTACCTCTGGACTCAAAACATGAGATGGATCTGGCATATACTTTCTCAACATTGAAACATGAAAAAAGATAGTGTACCTGGGATAAAGAAGGAGGTAAAGCCACTCTGTATGCAACTGATCCAACTTTCTACAGGATTTCATAAGGTCCAATGAACCTCAGACTCAACTTTCCCTTCTTACCAAAACACATCACACTTTTCTATGGATGATCTTTGAGAAAGACATGACCACCTACCTCAAAAAAAGATCCATCCTCTAGTTATCCATATAATGTTTCTGTCTGCTCTGAGCTGTTCTCATGTTCTTCTGAATCCACTTAATATTTTATGCCATCTCTTCTACCAATTATTAACCCATCCACTTTCTTTCACCTACTTCATCCCAAAATGCTAGAGTTTGATAATTCTTTCAATATAATGCCTCAAATGGATCCATCTGTATACTTGAATGAAAACTATTATTATAAGAAAATTAAACCAAAGAATGATGTTGGTTCAAACATCCCTGGTAATCTAGTGAACAAACACGTATCATATCCTCCATGGTATGAATTATTTGTTTTGACTACCCATATGATTGAAGATGAAAAGATATACTAAAATTTAATTCAGTACCCAACAACTTCTGAAGGCCTTTCCAAAAGATAGAAGTAAACATGGGATCATGATAAGATGCAATAGAGAGGGGAAATCCATGCAACCTATCTATCTCTTTAACATACAACCGAGAAATTTGATCTTGTGACAATGTATCTCTAATAGGAAGGATATGAGAAGATTTATTCAACCGATCAATAATAATCCAGATTGCATTATTACCTTCAGATGAATTTGGTAATCCCACAACGATTTCCATGGATATATTTTCCCATTTCCACTCTGACACCGGTAAAGACTAAAGAATCCATTTTGTTGACTGCCACACTACATTAACCTATTGACAAGTCAAACACTTCACAGTAAAATCAGAAATGTCTTTTTTTATTCCATCCCACTAGTAATACTCCCGAAGATATTTTTACAACTTTGTACTACCAGGATGAACTAAAAATGTGGAACTATGAGCTTCCCATAACAACTCATTCATCAACTGTAAATCACAAGGCACACAAAATCTTTTTCCAAACCTCAAAACACAATCAGTTTCAATGTTATAATTTGGAAACTTACACTTCTAAACCAACTCTACCATTTTCTGTATCTCACTATTTCTTTCTACGCATGATTTATTCTGTTTGATAGAGATGAATTCACTAACAACTGAAACAAAACAGAAGAATTTTCTGCACCAACAAGTTCTATTCCAATGTTCATCAAATACAAAACCATAGGATCTCATTCCAAATATATCATAGTTAATGAAGCATTACTTTTTCGACTCAAAGCATCAGACTCTTTATTTCCATTTCCTGGATGGTAATGAATCATGCAATCATAATCACTGATTAATTATAAGCATCTCCTCTATCTCATGTTCAATTCTTTTTGAGTGAATATATATTTCAAAATTTTGTGGTCAGTATATATTTCACATTTTAATCCATACAAATGATGCCTCCAAATTTTGAAAGCAAAAACAACATCAGCTTTTTCCAAATCATTTTTAGGGTAATTTAACTCATGATGTTTCAACTGACATGAAGCATAAGAAATTACATGATCATTCTGCATAAGGTCACATCCATGTCCTTTCAATGAAGAATCACTGTAAATAACAAACTCACCATTTCTGGAAGGCAGTGAAAAAACTAAATCATTCACAAATCTTATTTCCAATTATTAAAAACAATCATCACATTATTTTTTCCAAATAAACATAACACCTTTTCAAGTTAACTTAGTTAGTGGGCTAGATAACCATGAAAAAGGTCTCAACAAACCTCTAGTAATAACCTGATAAACCAAGAAAACTATGAATCTCGGTTATATTTGTGGGTCTTGGCCATTCTTCAGCAACCATTGTTTTATTAGGATCAACAGTTATTCCATTTTTGGAAACAATGTGACCAAGGAAAGAAATTTTCTGTAACCAAAACTCACACTTTCTACAATTATAAAATAGTTTCTTTTCTTTTAATGTTTTCAAGACAACCCTTAAATGACTTTCATGTTCCTATTTAAATTTTTGGAATAATCCAAAACATCATCAATGAACACAACCAAAAACATATCCATGAACTCACAAAAATTCTATTCATAAGATCCATGAATACAACAGGTGCATCTGTTAAATGAAAAGGCATAACGACAAATTCATAATCTCCATATCTAGTATGAAATGTGGTCTTTGGAATGTATGCTTCCTTTACTTTCAATTGATGGTACCCCGACCTCAAATCAATCATCGAAATATACTAATCTCCCTAGAGCTGATCAAACAAATCATCGATATGATGAAAATGATACTTGTTCTTAATAGTGATGTTATTCAATGATCTATAATCAATGAAAAGTCTCATTGAACCATATTTATTTTTAACAATTAAAATAGGAGCACCCCATGTTGATGTTCTAGGTTGAATGACACCTTTATCTAATAACTCTTACAATTTCTTCTTTAACTATAAAATTTCAATTTGAGCCATTTGATAAGAGGGTTTTGAAATTGGATTAGTATCAGGAACCAAGTCAAATGTAAATTCAACTACATGGTCAGGTATAATTACAGGAAACTCATTAGGAAAAACATCAAGATAATCATTTAACACTATCACATTATTTATCTGAACAGTTTCTTGTTTTTCAACAATATGTGCAAGGTAAAATTCATTTCTATCTTTTACTAGTTTCTTAGCTTCCTTATATGTTATAAACATCAAGGGTTCATTCTTGTACACAAAATGATAATATTTCTGAAAAAAAACATCTTTAGCTCTGTAGTCAATCTTATCTTGATAAACAGAAATCCCATCCATGAAAAAAATAAAATCAAACTCTACTAGAGGAAAAAAGATAACGTTTTTAGGTAGATTCTTCCCACACACAAGGAAATGATGGTTCTTATAATTTCTTTTTGTCTCAAAATTTCCCCCTGATGTTTTAACCATAAGTTCTGGGTTCATATCTTGAGATGGAATTCCCAATTTACTAGAAAACTTCCCAGAAATGAAAGAATGTGTATACCCTGAATCAAACAACACATTGGCATAATCTAAACAATCAAACAGTTTACCTCATACTACATAGTTTGATGGCCCAACATCTGCTTAAGTAGTTGTAATGAACTTCACCACCCCTTTCAGCTTGTAGTCTGCTTTCTGTCTCTTAGTTGAGTACTTAGTTGGAACCCATTTGAATACTGACCCATTTCATTGCACTTAAAACATCTTACAGCTGTCTTTTCATTACCTTCTTGATCATCTTCCTTACAATTACGAGCAATATGACCAGACTTGCCACACTGGAAGCACTTCCCAGACATTTATAAACATTCCCCAGAATTCTTTTTACCACACTTCTCACAAGAAGGATATTTAATTTTCTTACCTCTAGGATTCATTGATAAATTCTTTACCATTTCCTTCCAACTGGACCACTTATTCTGTTGTTTGTGAAGGAACACCTGATCATCGACAAAGTCCATTTCCACTTATCCGCACATTGAACATGTTTTTCATAACTTTTGAACTCACGAGAGGCTAATTAACTTCGATATCGCGGCTTTAGTCCTGAGTAAACTTGATTTATGTTACTATCATGATCTATTATGAAAATTGAAACATTCCTTGAAAGTCGGGGGAATTTTTCTTTATATGTATCCACTGAGTCATCGTCTTGCCTCAATTCTAGGAATTGTGTTTCCATCCTAAGAGGAAACACCTTAGGAAAATATTTCTCAAGAAAAATAACTTTTAATTCATCCAAATCAAGAGCACAAATCTCCTCACTATCACTGATATTTTTCACCATTGACCACCACTAATCACCTTTACCTTCAACATAGTAAATTGGGAGACAAACCTTTTGATGATCTGAACATCTCCTGACATCGAAAAAATTATCTAGTGCATTATTCCACCCTTATTCTAACACAAGATCAGATGATCCTCTAAATGATGCAGGATGTTGCCTCTTTAAATTCTACACTACTGACATGTTCAAGTTTGGTTGATTTGGTTGATCTCATTCATGGATACCACAACCATTTATAGCCTGATTCAACTGTGCAATCACTGTAACAAACTGTTCAGTATCGATTCTGGCCATCTCAGGTTGCTGATTTGGAAGGTTGTCTTCCTCTTGATGTCATCCCAACATAGCTGCCATGTTTCCTCAACAGAAAACCATTCTGAACATAGAAATAGCTTAGTCAAAGCAATATGGTAATTTGTAAATGATATATCATTTCAATATTAAAGAAATTAATTTTTGGATATTCATTTAACAATACCCTAACTCCAAAAGTTGTCTAAACTGACCTCTGATACCAACTATAAGGACCCGACCTTAAAAATTACATTATCTTAAATTAAATGAATAATTCACATTGAGGGTCTTTTTATGTTTATAGTATTAGAGAATTAGGACATTACTATTACATTACAGCTCGAAAATTAAAAAGAAGAAACTTTTACATAGTTTCAATTTTTTCATAAAATAAATACTCTTAAAAAACATGTATAGTTCCATGTTTTAGATATCATGACATTTCCTGGATCCCATCCTTGAACCTATTTCACTTTATATCCTGTTAAAAATATTTCAAAAACTTTGGATGAGCATAAAAAGCTCAATAAGGGATACACAAAAAAAGAAAACTGTTATTTTTTCAAAACAATAAGTAAACCATATATAGTTTGTCATAAGTAATACTTTTCACCACTATGAAGTAGTAAATACACTTTACTGAATAAAATATCATTTCTTACCCTTTTGTAACCAAAATATTACAATAAAACCCATATAAAGAACACAAAAAATTAAAGGTATCTTGGGAAATAATATAATTAAATGGAATAACCATATGGTCGACTTCCACACATATCACTAAATTGAATAGCCATAGACTCGACTTCCATACCCAATGCATTGGAGGTTATAATGTAACCACCCATCCTAGTTTATCATGGTAACACCTATCATTTGTTTTATCACGTAACCACCAATCAAATCTCCAAGTACCATTATAAAATCATAACACATAAAATATTTGAAATATAAAAATTTCACTGATAACCTTTAATTTACAACCACAAGAAATAATTTCAAGATATTGAAATAATCAATCCATTTCAAAAAATATTTTCAATAAAAAATCCAAAAACAGAATAAGGGACTTACTTTTCATTTTAGAAAACATTAAGGCTTATAGAGGAATCCAAATAACGACTACGGAGCTAGAGAGGTCATTTTTGACGCTAATGTTAAAAAAAATTTGATTTTCATTTAGTAAAATAAATCATAGAAAAAAAGATTCCCTTTGAATGAAAGTAAAATTCAATGTGTTTTATTATACACCGTATAAAAGGAGAAGGTATATATTATTCAAATGTGCTTCAATGAAAGGAGATTGAGATGAAGTCCCTTTTCTCATGTCTGACTTGACCCGTTCGTTCTTTAATCACCTGAATAATAAACTAAACCTAATTTATACTTGTTTAAGAACCATTTTCAATTTTATTATTCCTTTTATATCACTTATTACCCGGTTATAAACATTATGTAATCATTTAACATAATAACATGCATTTTTTCGATATTTGGTACTTGAGTAAAAAATAGACTTCTTATAATTACAAGTTGCGGACATGGTCAAAAGATCATTATATCCAGAATGATATTCATGATTTAGATATCATATTTATCATATATATCTAGTATATACGTGTATTTATAATAGTATGTAACATTTGGGGGCATGAAATCACTACTACAAATAATGCCTTTATCAGTGCTAGAAAAGTCAATTAACAGCACTAAAAAAGCACTGTAAATCGAGGCCAGGAAAAAGCGGTGTCCCTTTTATATGTGATTCAAAAAGCGATGATAAAAGACATTTTATCAGTGATAAAAAGGCACTTCTAAAATTCCCCTTTATCAACCCTTTTTAGCGCTGATAAACGGGGCGTCTATCTGCACTTTAAAAAAGCGCTGATAAAAGTAAAAAAAATTATATAATGTGGGGGGGGGGCTTTTAACAGTGCCTGACCCCCCCACCCTTTATCCGCACTAGTCGGACCTCCTCTCACACTCTCTCGCGCACTGCCATTTCTGCACATCCCCACACATTCACACCCCTTTGCTTCCACGAGAACTCGATCCCGCGACCTGCCCACTTTCCCGGCTATACCTTTACTACTAAGCCATTTTAATTTTTTCTTTATTTAATGATATATCTTTATACATATATATATAGAGTTATATTTATTCGTATATTAATATAGATTTATATTAATATAAATATATTTATTCACATATTAGTGTATATATATATATTCTTTCATATATTAATATATATTTTTAGTTATAATTTTTATCCATCTTTTTATTATTGTATTAATATATATTTATAAGATTAGTTTTAAATACATTTATAAATTTTTTTTGTGTGTATATAAATAAATCAATACATATATACATACATATATACAACACACACAAACAAACACACACACACACACAAACACATATATATTTACGAATAAATACATATATATGTGTATTTGAAATGCCAATGAATTTTAAAACGACCATAACTTATAATCAAGAACCCATTTCAACTCCAAAACTAGTTAAATCGAATAAAATTAATCAATATTCAATATGATATGTGGTATAGTCATAAAAAACATCCGGATCAAAATTTATACCTATTGGAATGTTATCAAATCAGTTTTTCCCGACTAAAAAACTCAGTTTTGGAGAACTTTTGGGCCTTTTTTAGCCTCGAAAAATGTAATAGGAGATTTTTTTGAATCACTAGCATATAGATCTCATCACAGGCTTCAATTTTATATGTTGTAAAGCTCAAAAGGACACCCGGATCAAAATTTATTTTTATTTTATGTATGAGTTACATTTTCAATGTATTTTTTATCATTTATTAATTTTTCTGATTTTTTGTTTCTTTAAATTGTTATTAAATAAATTTTAACCAATAAAAATTAGAAAATTATCAATTAATAATTTTTATTAAAATATTTTAAGGCCATTTTCACTAAATTTATTATATATTAAATGTATCAGTCTATTTTTACTTATCTAAATCATATTTAAAAAATACATATTATATTTATATCAATATAAATATACTTATATAAAAATATTTTTTTCATGATTTTATTGAAACATAAAATTTATCAGTGGTAGGGAAAACCACTGATAAATCCCCCCCTTTTCAGTGCTACTAAAAGATGTGTTGATAAAGGGGTCCCCTTTTTCAGTGTTAAAAAAAGCACTGATAAAGGGTGACCTTTATCAGTGCTGAAAAACATGCTCATAAAGGTTCACTTTTAATAGAAATTTTTTAGTGCTGATAAGGGCCCCACTTTATCAATTCTTTTTTTAGCACGGATAAAATAGTGGAGCTTACTTTGTCTGTTTTTTTAGTAGTGAAAGAAATGCACGGTTCATGGAGATGGTAAGTCGTACGTACGAATGAACGCTACTTTCATATATATATTTCTTCTATTAATAGAATTAAAACATAATGATACATAGGTATATTATAAATCTAGTATAATAGCATATATAATAACATTTATGACATACTTTATATGTCCCACATATGGCATTAACGAGTCATATTACTTTGAAGGGGCGGTAGTCCGCACTTCCTCAGATGAAATTACCTTGTTTACCCATAACGGAAACCATAAAGGTATGATATAAATGAAAAATTCATAATAATAAAGAAAACATAAACATAATATATATCATATATAAATATAGTGTCATCTTAATGGCCACCATGAGAGGTGGTAGAAGATAATCGAACAATTGTCGTTTCGTGAGGCATTAGTTTACGATCCATAAAAACAGTATTTTCATCACCCATTAGATGGACATGTGTGTTAGTGTAGTTAAAATAATTCTCAAAACAACATCCTAGTATATTGAGGATATTTATTATTTTATAAAAGAAAGGAATAAAAAGAGTTTAGGTTTTTTAGAAGTAAAATAAAAGAATAGATGTTAAGAGAAATCGTTACCTGTAATTTGGGTAACTACATTTGGTTTATACAAAAGGACTTCTTGAAGTAACTTCCACCTATGGTAAGGACTCTAGGAGGAGTAAAAATATCTTGTGAGCTTATTTGGTCATTGGTTGGACGAGCTAAGGTGCTTGAGAGGTGTGAGGAATCGGTTAAAAGTGAGCACTTTTTATAAGGTGGAGGAGGTTCTCTTTAGGAAAGTGTGAAAATAATATTTTATTATATAATGATATTCAATTTATAAAGTTAAAAAGATAATTAAAGTCAAATATAACATGACTTATTGTCGAAATAAAATCATCCAATATGAATTGGACATGTTTTAGATATTGTTTTAATATTTGTAATCTTATTTATTTAAATCTTCTATTAATGAGGTAAATACTTCGTTATTATTGTGCCATAAATAATTTAATTTATTTGAAGTCTAAAAATTAAAAACAAATTCCATGATGTATGAAATATATTTATCTTTCCAATTAATATTTATAGTTGAAAATATAATTTATATAACCCCTTGAAAAAATCCATTTACTAAAAGATATTTGTTTTTTTCATTTTTGTCGTTACTATAAGTTAATTAGTATAAAGTGTCATTATCACTCCCAAGTGTCTCAATGGGGTCCAAAAACTGACCCAAATATTCATACAGTTATAAGTGACACAAAAAATAAGGTTAGGGAAAGTTTTAGGTTAATTTTTTATTATTATAATATTTTTTTACCTTGAATTACCCTATTTATCTTTAACCACGGTAAATAAAAGTCAACAGTTACTATTAAACAAAATTTATTTTCATCTTATTGAACCAAATTTTACATAATAATAAAAAACATGTATGTCAGGGATTCAAAATTTAATCCACAAAAGTGGTAAAATTTCATTTAAATGAAAATGTTAGTTTTTAACTACTACTTAGTGGTTTCACTATTCTACCAAAATTGACATTTTTCAGAAAACTACCAGAAATTATGCCTAAGATATATTAGATATTCTGAATTCAAAAATGATGACTATTTTACAAAATTCAAATCTTATAAGTATCATTAATTAATTTAAAATTTATTTCCCATTGTCAAGACAAATAACATGTTTTTAATAAACAATAACTATCAAATGATTGACCCTTATTTATGTCCAATTTCAAAGAGAAATTAATTTCAATGACCAAAATTGGATTAGTTGGTAAAAATTTAATCTAATTACTCTTTAAAACCAATTAAAATTATAATATATCCATATAAATAAATTAGGTTAAAAGTCACTTTTGAATAAAAATAAAATATCTTTCACTATTCATAAGAAAATGAACTTTACGAGAAATATACCAAAAAATTACTCAAAGAAAATTTTGATGTCCCAAATATAAATAAGAATATTATTTTGTCAAATAGAAAATATAAAATTAAAAAAAAAACTATATTTAAAGAGGTTTCACTATTAAAAGGTGTTAAATCGACCTTTTAATGTAAATTATGATTAAAATTAGATTCATTCACATTTTAAGCCCCTAACTTTTATTTAATAATCATGTCGAATCATATTGTTGTTAGTTTTGTTCATTCCCGCAAATAAAATGGCTAGAAGTTAACTACCATTAAAAATAACAATATAATATTATTAGTGTGCAACGTAATATTTCAAAGAAACCTTGTTGCATATCGGGTACTCCATCTAACATAGAAACCCATTTAAATTAAAATTAATATTTAATTCACAAAATATTAATAAAAAAGAGAATGTATTTTGTCTTAATTTACCTGGGTTGTTACAACACAACCCCATCACTTTTTAATAACACTCTAGAAATTTATCTCATTTAAAAACTCCCAAACTAATCTCCCTACTACTATACCTTCATCACAGAGGCCTCAATTTGAGATGAAATCCAACCAAGGAATCTCCTAGATGAAATAAAAAAGGAGCTACCCATAGAAGAGGTATCATTGTTCAATGAGAACATTTGTTTTATTTCTTTCTCTACCCCTCAATTATTATTATTTTATGATTATATAGTATAATCAGTATTCGAAATATATTTATATGTTATTATGTTAATTTTATGACCTAATGTGACACACACATCCATCAACATGGATACACAATCATCCTTCAAGTGTACAGTAGACTACCTCCTTGAGAACTCATGTCATTCATTGTTCCATTACCACCATTCAAGGTCTCTAATTGTGATATAATTACAATTTTAATATGATATTTATTATTTATGTATGCTTTTGGAATTATTATTCAACACATACCATCTTGATTTCTATTTTGCGAGAATAAGATAGCATCTTTTGGGAATATTAGGAATACCACCTCCTAAATGTAATGTGATTCATCCACATTTTACATTGAATGTATTAAGTATGGGTTTAATAAAAAATGAGATATTTTTTAAATAGTAATATCAATGTAATTATGATATATATATATATATTCATATGTTCCATTTACTATCTTTCTTTCAATATGATAAGAGAACAAAAATAGTGCTTATGCATATGTATAACCTAACATCTTAATGAATAATATATCCCATTTTAAATTTATATATTTTATATATTAATATAAATACTATTATACTGAATATATATTTTATTTATAAATTTTTTTACATTATTGAAATAATGAAATCATGTTGAATGAAAACGGAAAAAATATAAAAGTCAAAACATATTCGGAAAACAAAGTAGATATTACCCAAAATGAAACATTAACATGGAATTATTAGTAAGTGAAAAATATAAATTCATAATAAAATAATATATGGTGTGATATATAATAATATGGTTCTTTTTTATATTTATTATAAACATATGTTTATTATAAAGGAGTTTGAATTTGTAATAAGATAGTAAATATATTAGGTAATAGTTTTCATGTCTCACATTTATTTCTATGAGATATATGATTTATTAACTAGCTAATATTATTTTGTTGTTTGTATACATACATATTACACGTTATATCATGAATTTACTTGATTAATGACCTTTAAAGTTTCAATTTATGTTATTATATCACCTATCTCATGATTCAAATGTTACTGTAGTAGTAAGTGGATCTCTAGTTTCTTTTTTGTTTCATTGAGACATATGCCATATTCAAGATGCATTTCTTTTCTACGGTGAATATAATTACTATTAATGTATCATATTATTTTTATTCTTATTTTTATGGGAATTAATATATCCATTTTATGATCTCTCTTTCATTTTATTTATAATTCAATATTTATGAAATCGGTAAAGTAATTTTGTCCCACGATTCACTCATTATGACACGTGAAATTTTATATACCTATATTAGTTTATGAGGTATGAATATAATTCCCTTTGACCAATTATATAATTAATATAATTATTTAAATGATATTTTATACTTCATTTAATGTTATTATTTCATGGGGATTATGAATCAATGTTACTAAAGTGGTTACAGTTTATTGCTACAATCTCATTGTTTATCAGTATTGTTTATGATTATGATACCATTAATGAAATATTATGATCAATCTATCATGAAATATATTTAATTATTTATCCTATTTTTATTCATTATATAATAAAATAATGACACCAATTTTCCACTTCTCGGTACTTATGATAATTAAAAATGTTTTTTAAATAAATTATGACTTTATCTCTATCTTCGGTTAGAAATATATGTTCTTTCATAACCAAATTTTCTAAAAACAATTCAAACATGTTATACTATTCCCCGATAATGTTTAAAAGAAAATTTAACACATATTTTTAATTTTTAACAATATGTTTTTAAAAGGGAATATTTTTATTTTTTTATCGAGGAACATTCCTAAAAATTTAATAGTTTAAAATGATTATTTTGTATGTATGGATTTATCATTCTTATGGACCATGATTTATTTGAATATTATATTATTAGTTCACATAGTTATCTTCAAAAAAAAATTCATGTTTTTTATCTTTTTAAAATAGGTTTCCAATGTGTAATTTCTATTTTCCTCCATAAATGTTTTTAATGATTTTTAAGGATTACTTATTAAGATTTCCAATGTTGTTTTCATAGAAAATTATTTTGATTTTTTTTGACTTTTAAAGAAAGGTTTTTATCCTTTTTCACAATTCCATGTGATCTTTAAAAATCCTACTCTATCTAAGATGTCATCTATTGATATAGGATATGATTTTCTAGGTATATGATCTAAGGACAACATTTATAATTTTTCATTGAATGGTTTATGTTTTGGTGGAATGAGTTTATAGAACTTGTTTCTTTTCCATGAGTAAAAAATGTTTCAAAGATATTTTCATGGAACAAAAGTATTTTCCAAGGGATAATAATATTACGAATGAATAATTATTATTATGAGTGTCTAAGAATATATAAAAATATATATTTACTTTATTCATGTTGTGGGTCAGGGAAATTTATTATATGATGTGGTGGTCGAGATAGAGCAGGGTAATCCCAATATAGCTTAAACGTTGGATGGCCCTGATATCATTGGATAATACTATTATACTCTATTCAATGGGGTATCCTGGATAGTTCGGGGTAGTATCATTATATCTTATATGATGGGGTAGCCTAGATAGCATCGTTTAATCCCATTATAGATTATATGATGGGGATTCTTAGATATTGTCGAGTAAGGCCATTATTGATCATACAATGGGATGGAACATATTGCATTGGGTAAGCCTATTATAAATTATATAATGGGTTGTCCTAGACAACATCATATAAGAAAAATATAAATTTTTGGTTGGGGTATCCCAGATAATTCCAGGTAATCCTATTGTAGATTATAAAATTGGGTGATCTAGATCGCCTTGGGTAGTCCAGTTATAACTTATACAATGGGATTGCCCAGATAGTGTTGAGTGAAACAGTTACTGATTGTGTTATGGGGTTTCAAAAATAGCATTAGGTAATACTGTTATATTTTATACACTAGGGTGGAATAGATACTGATTCAATGTGCTTGGTAAGTATATAAATCTCATAAGATAATGATTGGAACAAGTTTATTGGCTTAATCCACTATGGGATGAAGGTATTCTAATCTACTATAACGAAAGGGCTACGATTGGAGGAGGTTGTGTGTCCTACCCAGTAGATGTAGTCACCTTGATATTCCCTCACATGTTTTTTAAATGATCGTTGACTTATAGGGAATGATTTTACATGATCATGTGTATGAAAAAAAATCCATGTCATATTCTGTTGCTATGATTTCTGGGATTATCCTCTCGATTATATTATGATTCATGTATTATAAAATTCCAACAATTTGTACATGACACATGATTTTGATATTTTATTTGTAGGGTATGATCTAATAATGATGAAATCTCATTATCACACAGTTATTCTTATGTTATTCTAACATATATCTGTTGATTACCCTTACTGAGCATCTCTACTCAACCAATTCTTATGTTTCATTTTAGATGTTATAATGAATGTTTTTAAATTGGTGTATTTAATGGGAAGATCATTAAGGGATATTTTGAAGATATTACACCGATATAGAACATTACATTTTTATTTTTGCATATACACTACACTATTATGGTACTCATACATTTACTTTTTTAATGGTTTGAATATTAATCTAAAATGATGTACTATTTAAGTATGTTAATCACTGGTCAGTATTGTTGGAATCAATGTAATGGTTTATTATAAATTTTTAAAATAGCATGAGAAATATATAATGATATCACTAGAGATCCTTCTAAAAATATGTTTATGGATGTGTCTATGAATAAGGCTAAGGTGTAAGATATTTAAAACTAGGTGTCATGACTTAGGAATCCAGTAAGTAATTTTTCATGATTATTTAATTTTCTACTAAGAAAGGTGTCTATCACACAATGATTTCAGGTATTATTTAATGGAGGGAACTTGATGTAACTCTATTAAAATTGAAATTTTCATATGTCCAATGTATGTTCATTATGTATATTGATGTCCTAAGTGAATGTCTCCTTAATAGAATCAGGAAGGTGGAACAAGTATTGGTTATAATAACGAATATAAAGAGATTGCGAATGACATGAAGAAGTTATAGGATATTTTAATGGTACTTTTTTCAATAATGAAATTTTTATCATTAAATTTATGTAAAATAACCATATGAAATGATTCATAATATATATTATAGTAAATGGGTATTAGGTAATAATATGATGAATCCTGACTAATGGTTTTAGAATAATGTTGTGTGATTTAAGTGAACGTGTATTTTCATTCATGAATAATATTACATGAATCAGGATGTATATGTTAACACGGAATTTTAAAAAATATATCGAATAGTGTTGATTACCTATAAAGGTGATTTAATGGAATTGTGATACAATGATCAAGGGAAGGTAACCCTTAATGAGTTCCCAATGGTGAGAGAATTATGTTTCTCTTGGATAAAGAGATGATACATTTGGATAAAGTAGATAAAATAATATCAATAACCTCAGAACCAATAAATGATTTTTGAAAAAATTGTTTATGCTATCATCATTGTAGTTTACAACATTTTTGGATGTATATAATTTAGCCAATAATATTTTAAATATGAAATAATTCTTGTTTTCAATAGCATTTATAGTAATTCATGTTGTTATCTTGTTTCAATAAAATACATTATGATGACATTGACTTGTTTTGTATGTGACAACCGAGAGTTACATTATGATATATGGGAAATAAATGTTAAAAAAATATAGTGAACTTATTTCAGTTTTTTTGTTTTTTATCTTTCAGAAGGGTTACAAGGCTAACCATTTATCGAATGTTTAAGATAAACATTGAATGAGGTTTTTATAGATTAATGTTTTAATTAACCATATGAGGATTTATTAATATTGGATAAAATATTCTTACTATTTTTCTATTATTTTAACTTATGATAGATTGAATGGCCTATAATCCAATTTGTGGATTTCTTGATATGTTAATTCTTCAGGAATGAAATATTCACATTCATTTATTGGATTAATATATAAAGTAGACACTATTCAAGGAATAACCAATGGATGACATTTTTCTTATGAAATTGAATGAAATTAAAAAATTATATCTTCTTGTAGAAAATTAATCAACCAAAAGGAAATGATCTTGATAAAAAAAATTATTCATGTTCCATCATTTTCAATAATTCAAATGGTCCATTTATAACATCGTAGATTTATAGTTTTGTGATCATTACCATTAATTAGATCAACCACTTCTATTGATAAATTTTCTCTATGATTATACATCAGTATTTGAGTGACTATTTTATCTTCTATGTCCATGGTTTCACTTCCCCTATGTTATCATATGTGGAAAACGAGTTATGTGTTACTTTGGAAAACCAATATGTTTTCTACGTTATTATTTCAATGGATTTTTAATATTCATTTTTATGATGTGGGTTTCTATGAAAGGATCATTCAATTATTGAAACATTGATGAATGGGATGAATTTCATAGGAGAGATTTATTTTATGTGGTGTATAATGTAACACCATGAGATTTGGTGAAATAATATTTCCAAATGAATTTAATCTTTTCAGTATGTTTCATTTCACACAACACTAAACGTATCATGTGTTATATGAAAGAAACATGTTATTCTTTCTTTTTCGGAAACACATGGTTGATCTTTCACTACAAACACCTCTTAGATTATCTTTTATACATCAAATTTTTTTTTTTTGGTATACACAATGTTATGTTCCTTCGATAGCTTGAATTACATAAAAAATGTGTTTTTATCAAATTTCAATATATCATCATTATTAAAAATTTTTCATAGTTATCAGATAGCTGTAGGAATAGAAGATTCAAAAAGATCAAAAAAAATAATGATACTATGGTTTACACTTGTTTATAAAATTAATTTTAATTGGTTATAAATTAATGTGAAATGAAAATAAAAAACAATTTAATTTAAAGGACGTGTTTTTATGAATAAACTATTTTAATACACACAAAAGTGTTTAATATTACTAAATTATAATTAATCCATACTATTGAAAAATAATAATGAAATTTATATATTTTTAACTTCCTGATCTGGGTACCACATACCAGTTCCCTGATCTGGTCGGTTATGGGACCTCAAGTTCACGTCCTCTTAGTTTAGAGGCCGCATACTAGTAGCGATGGTCGAATATATGTAAAATGGGGTGAGTATACCCTAATTATAAAAAGTATAATAATAGATGAAATAGAATAATAACGACCAAATGCTATTAAAAATAACTATACAAACCAGTATCTCATGATAACTAAAATAGGAATATAATATCCAAACCAAAATAATGGATATGTAATGCCATGTACGTGTCAAGTGTTATATTAAAAAAAAGACACTCTAAGACCACAAAGAGGGTACCAACACCATTTCTAGATCCCTCATCAATTCTATATCCTGAATCATCTATCTAATATAGGGTTCTTTCCCTTATCCTATCTAGAAAACATGAATTATTTTCAAGTACCAATCTGGTAGCCTGAGTAGGGTGTGAGTAAAACTCAGTATGCCACCACCAAAAGCATCTAAAACATTTTAATTTCAATAAAAATGTATAGAATTGTATAAATAAAAATTTACAGTTTATAGAGTAAAGAGTTATCAAATTTTATTATTCTATAATTGAATACTCAGTTTCTCAGTTTCACGATGTCACCTAAATCATGATTAACTTCTTCATCCCATACTAGAGTATGACTATCCCAAAGGAATATCGCATATCACAACACCTTAGTTATGATTTATCAATTCATTTCAAATCTTATCACTTCCAATTAGAACCATAGTCTAATGTTAATCTAATAGTCAACAAATGTCATGTCTAATACCATATGGGTATTTGGAGCCTTATTCCTTATACCAAACCTAATTTTTTATGTGGGTATTTAGAGCCGGAGTCCCCAACCCATACATTTTATCAAAAATTATAATTTGGAGCCTCATCCCATATCCCACATTCACTTATCACAAATATATAAAAATTATCTCTTATAAAAAAAATATTATAAAACTAATAATTTCATATACATCATGGTTATGCATATTTAACTGTGTTATCTAATATTCTGATTTTACTGTTCCTTTTAAATTATTCACCACAATCATAACTCTTTATTTAGATCATAAGAAAATAAAGAACAATTCACTATTAAACT
Organism: Viscum album; assembly: GCA_963277665.1. NCBI lineage: Eukaryota > Viridiplantae > Streptophyta > Magnoliopsida > Santalales > Viscaceae > Viscum > Viscum album. Next base: position 1,297,303,318 of record OY728152.1, read on the forward strand.
AATTATTGATATTTTATTTGATAATTTATTAACCCATCATTATTAAGACAAAAATAACTTTATTCCCATTAATCAAATAATTCATCATTCAATTTAACAAATAATTCCACTATCCAATCAAATAAAAAATTATAAAATCCAATTAATTTGCCAATTAAACAATATAATTAATTGACCTTTTTTCAAAACCACGTTAATAAATAAATTTAATGTCTTATTATTCTAAAATTGTATAATCACAATTAACAAATTAAATTTTCCAAGGTTACACTCATTTCGTAATCACATAAAAAATAACTAAATCAATTCTTTGATTCCTTATATTAATTAATAAATCAATTTAATCAATTCAGGATTCAATCGTCAAACAAGAAAATTGTATTTTTTCAAACAAATACATGTAAATGGGATTGAAGACTTTGGAAATTGAATTTACACCACATACCTCAAGATTTATGATGGATGCTCAGTAAGGGAAATCCATAATTGAAGTAGAACAACCAAGATCATGAAAAATAGTGAGATATTGATTTGATACCTAGATATAAGATATAATAATTAGATATATCCATAACATAGTTCTAGATCCATCAAAAATGGAGGAAAACATACCTTCCATGGATGAGAGAAATTAATGGAGGGTGAGGGGAACTAACTGGGATGAGAATATCTTATCGGGAGAGGTGATGGTCTTCAATACAAGCTTCAATTCATCTATAATAGAGGGTGGAATGACTTGGAATCCTTTTGAGGACCTAAAGATTGTGGGAATATGATTAGGGTCGAGCAAGGGTGTTTTTGGATTTATGAAGAGGGTTCAATAATCTTTTAATGAATTTTTTAGGTTTTACATTTCTACACACATGTTTTCATAAATGGGGTGATTGGTTTTCCCTAACCGTGTTCCTAACTATAATCCTCCCCTCAGGGGGCTGCATTGTTTTCACTAAGAGATAAGATGATTTGAAAACTCATTCACAAGTCATGCGAATCCCCTCTGTTCTGGTTCGTACAGCTTTCTGGTCTTGGTGTATGGTTTGGTAACATCATGTGCCAACCGTGCACTTCCCCTCTTCCTTCCAATGTTCCCTAATTTCAGCCAAAAACTCTCATAGTTAAAACCCAAACACGATATACACAAGAAAATTAAAAATATTTCACATAAAAGATACTAAGCCATCTTTAGAAAGTGTTTGGATATTATAACCTCCCCACCTTATATCTTTTCATCCTTGAGTTTTACTCCCAATAATCTCTATGATTCTGAGATAAACAATTGGGACACTTATAATATATATCATATGTTCTCCCACATTCATCCTTCAAATCACATCCATGTTTCCACAATATATGAAAAATTAGAAAGTTATTTCCCCTCAAAACATTTTTACTGCAGTACAAAACTAGTATCAGATGCTTCTCAAATAACACATCGGTCACAATATGAACATCATCCAGAAAAATCACCTGATAACAGTCAGGGTGATATCAACAATGTTGTGAAACATGAAAAACATCATGAATAGAACTATACCTATATTAATGATCCAATCAGTACACCACCAGCCTGATTCTCTCCATATCCACAAATGGTATAACTAAAATTCATGCCAATATTCCCTAGATCTAAATCCTATGTTTATGCAATCAAGGTCACACTAAAAGGAAATACGTTCATCCTCGGTAAAATCTAGTGGTTATCAACATCTATATTAATACTACTTCTGTCTTCTTTGATACAAAACCATATGCTTCTGAATCAACTGAACCTTCTCTGACATCTCCTATACAATACTTTCTCCCAACAACTCTATCTCACATTCAACAATCTAACATAATGGTGATCTTTATGGACTACCATAAGAGACTCATATTCTTCCATCTATATAGATTCCCAATTTCTTTTTCAAAGGGAAACTACATTAATTCTATGAGCTTCTCCCAAGACCCGCCAAAGATTATGAAACACACCCCAAGAATATCATCCAAAACCTGTACAGTATGTTTTACATACCCAAATGTATGTGGGTGGAATTTCTTACTCAATAAAATCTATGTACCACTTTCCTTTAACAAACTGTTCCATAATCATAAAATAAATGTGAGTCATAGTCTGAAACTATACTTCATGGAACCATGTGAAGATGAAATATCTCTAAACAAACATATCTCCTAAATAATTCACTGAGAATGTCTCATGTATATATAAGAAACGTGATAATTTCATCAGTTGGTTCACAACTACCCAAACAGAATCATTCTTCACATGTGAGATCATAAGACCCACCATAATTTCCATGGTAATCTCATTCCACTTTCATTTCGAACTGGGAAATGACTATAGTAAACCACCTGGTCATTGATTCTTGTCCTTCACATATTTAAAGGTGCACCATCGCATCGTGAACCCTGAAATAACCTTATTCATGCTTGGAGATCAATATTTTTCATATATTTCATCATATATTTTGTTCAATTCATGATGCAGCCCCCACTTTGAAGCATGAAATTCATGCATTAGATCCATCCACATACTCATAGGAACAAAAAACCAATTCCTGATATATATGATCTCATCCTCATCTATGGTCCAATTGGAAGGTGAATCTCCTCTATAAAGGATTTCCCTCATTCTCAAACACTATGGATCCTCATAATTCCTCTTTTAGATCCGTTTAAAATGTGTAGAGTCCATTGAAACAGATATGACTATCATTTTATCCTACCCCCTTGATCCACAACATGCATATCTACCCGCAATTTCATCATCATCCACATAGAACTAGACTCTTGAACTATATGAGTCTGAGTTTTCCAACTAATATAATCCTAAATAATGTTCCCTTCTCAGGCATACACGATAACTTAAAATGAAATTACCGCATATACTCAACCCATCTCCAATTATAGATAATCAAATTTCATTATAAAAAGATATAATCATCCTTTGATTAGTGTAAATAGAAAAATTTTCTCTAAATAGATAATGCAACCAAAATAACAAATCAAAAACTAGTATAGATAATTCGAGGTTGTTCATATGGTAGTTCCATTATTGAGGCCTAAACTACCATTAACCATGGGCCATAATCGGATCTCCCTACATCAACAATTCCCCCAATCCTATTCCAGAATCAACACAAAAAACCATATACTACTCACATGGATCGTGTTATATCATGATCAGTTCAGTATTCAAATTATTCTTCAGATCCTTAATGGAATTCTCAAATTTTATGGAGAATTAAAACTTAAATCCCTTCTTGTTCAATCCTGAATGTGGGGTTTCCAATCAAGAAAATTCATGTATGATCCTCTGATAAAAATATTTTACCCCCAGAAAGTTATGGTTATAGAAAATGTTCTGGGGATTATCCTATGATAATTCATCCTAAACCTTCCCTAGTTCCAACAACACACCTTCCTCCAAGATTATGTGACCTAATAAGTACATATATTCATTCCAAAATTGATACTTATATTTCTCGGTGTATAGAAAATTCTCTCTCAATGTACTCTAGACAATGTCAAGATATCTTGCTTGATCGTCATTAGTTAGGTAGTACACCAATGTTTCATATATAAAAAACCAAAAACTAATCTAGGTATGGGTATAATATTTATTTTATCATGTCAGTAAATACTAATGTAGAATTCATTAACCCATAGGACATCATTACCCACTCATATAAGACATACCAGCTTCTTAAATAAGTCTGAGGTAAGTCATAAAGTTAGTCTCTCAATAGATGACTCCTTGATCTAAATTCAATAATGGATAAAAAAATCTCCTATGAACTACATAAATAGATAATCAATACATGAAATAGAATACCGGTATATCATATTGATGTTGTTAAATGTCCGATAAAAAATTTTTAGAACAATTACTTGCCAATATTCTTAGTGAAAAATACTAGAGATCCTTAAGGTGGGGTACGTGAATAGATAAACCCAATATCAATGAAATATTGTAGTTGAGATTTTATATATTGAATCTCTATTGGTTAAATTTTATATGGTGTAATATAAACTAGCTCATACCTTGACATGAGATCAATCCTAAATTTCACATATCTATCAAGTGAAATCCCTATGAAATCTATAAGAAAAAACATTCAAAAACCTATCCAATATAGGTAGAAACACATCATGCTTTCCACCTCCTTCATCTAGTTATAGACTAGAAACCTGTTTATTGATCCCTCAATGTTTCTGACAAACTATCCCTATACAACCCACCTTGATATCCCACTATCCTAAGTGAATATAATTGTTACCCTTTAGAGACATAAAATTCACTCTCCTTTGATAGCAATCAATGTGGCCTCAAAATTCCTATAACCATTACATACCCCTAATTAGTTCAAACCCTAACATATTATGCATGTAGAGATCCCATAGAAAATTATACTCACCAACATAAAGAGAACAACTTTTTCATAAACAGATGTACCTTGAGACTACTCCCATTGTTGTATCAATCTCATAACCCCCCTCAAAAACTATACAACCAGACTCATCCCATTCACATGTTGTGTATATAAAAAAGAGTTTGAGATCCCAAATCAAATAACGAACAATATTTTATAGAATTTTCATGAATAGTTCCTATAAAATTTGATGATAAAGCCTCTATATCCAAAAATATAGGATTTAATGACATTAAAATATTATACCCATCTTCCCTGTGATGCCATATGAGTATCCTGAGCTGCAGCACTCTACTCACATAGATACAGTTTCCCAAAATTTACTCATATACTACCTCGACCCCCGTGGCTATTATAACCATAACATACATATTAATTTGATCATGAAGACCCCCTTCCCATAATTGGGTTCTGTCTAGAATCTCCATCACTACCCATCTGTCATGGTCTCATATAGAGTTACTGTAGTTTTCCCATATTATAATAAGTTTGGTACTCTACCGGTGGTCGGGGAAAATTTATAGAAAAGATTCCTGGACTACCACACTGGTGGAAACGAACTCGGGTAAGATCCTATGTAACAGACCCTATCCGCAAGACAATATTCATTTAAAATATTTTTTTTCAACAATATCATAGTGATACTTCTTACTATCAGAAGATGTTACCCTAATCATCCATCATAAACCACCTATCCTCAAATATATTTCTCCTTCATGTTCCCCTTGGAAATGAGATCCTGGTATAGCACCATAAAAAGTACTTTAACAGGAAGATGTTAACCTAAGACATAAAATCACATTTAAGCCCATCCCGTAAAAGCCTTTCAATAGAATTCTCATCCCCTAACAACATTGGATGAAATCACATCAAGTCAGTAAATTGATCAAAAAATCCCATCACATATATACTCCCCTTTCTCAACCACGTGAACTCATCTTACGATTCTTTTATTATTTTCATGGGATATAATTTCTTCATAAACTACTCTTGGAATTCCTTGCATTCCAAACCATATGCTTTCCCAGTCTGATCATGAAAAACTCCCAGTGATTCGCATGATCCTTGTAACATATAAGAATCCAACTTGACTTTGTTCTTAGTAGGAGTCTCTATATGGTTGACTATAGTCTGTATTGACTCAATTCAAAAATATACTACATTAGTTATACAATATTGGGTAAAATTTAAAGGGTTAAATAACTAAAATTCCCATTTCATGTCAGAAAATCTCTTTAAGAACTACTCTAGTTATTTTTCCATAAAATACATGAATCGGGAAATGATCTGACAAAACATATACCTAGATCCTTCACCCAAAACTATTTGTACCTTAGGTTCCACTTCTGGAGGAACATTTCCCATCATATCCTCTCATCATCCTATCAACAAACATTGTTATGTTGGAATATCTCCATAATTAAAAAAACACATTTTGAACCATTTCAAATCATTAACAAAATTAACAATAGGAATTCACATAAATCCATACCAAATTACCCCCCACCCCTTTGTTTCTTCCACATGGTCTAAAATGAGGCACTACCACTACCGTTAACCATCCTTAAACGATGTCATGGTTAACAAGGGTAATCACATCCAATTTTTCTGGTATTAATTAATCACCCAATTATTCACATTTGGGTCATTTTTTCACTTTCAATTTCATGGTATGCCCAATTTCTTGTTTTATTGCACTAACAAGGAAAAAAATTCAATTCAAATAATATCCCCAAAACAACTTTTCACATGCATTCCTAAAAATGATGTATGTCACAATAATTATTGAGTGACTATAATGACACACACATACTCAAATATCGTGCCATACTAGTCCATGATTCGAATTTTAAAAAATCTCATAAAATATTATATACAAAAATTACAACACACAACAAGTACATCACTTAATGTAAAATAACATTCAATTGTAACATCAAATAACAATAATAAAAATAAAAAACCTAGGTCCTTGAGTTCCCCCCCCCCCACATGGTTCAACTACAATCATGTCTGAGCTTAGAACCACAACCAAACTTTGTCTTGTATACTATCTACCTTTCTCAAATAAAATGACAAAAATAAAATAAAATACCTATGATACCACATCATAATGTCTAACCCAGGTTCCGCATATAAGTGCCTCATGCTGACCAGTTATGTGACCACAATATTTCTTGTCCATACTCCAGAGGATTTCAAATAGTATTGAGGGTATAATATAGTTAACATGGGGAGAGAATATCCTTTTTATAAAATTTGAACAATAATTGAAATGGAAAAATAATAAAAAAATGATACAAAAAATAAATAAATAAACTTGTATCTCAAGATTAATAAAACAACAATACAGTATCCCAACAAAAATAATAGGTATGTCATGATAAGTATGTGTCTAGTTTCAAATGAAAAACTTAAATAAAGACACATTGAAACTCCCCAGAAGGTCCCAACACAATGTATGGCTCCCTCATCCTCACTCCATCCCATGTCATCAAATTTTTCACATGGATGCTTCCCTAATCATATGCCGCCAACTTGATGTATATTCAGTTACCGATTATGCAACCCAAGTAGAGTTTGACTAAAACTCAGTTGGCCACAACTAATGGTTTCTAGAAAAATATCGAATCCTTAATCTTGTTTGAAATTTTATAAATAAAATTTACAATTCCTAATTTAAATAATTATATCATTTCATTATTGTTTAATTAACCACACAGTTTCCCATGTTCACGATGTCACTTGAACCATAAATACCTACTTCGGACCACATCGATGTGTGAACTATCCCAAAAGGACATCACATAAGACAATAACATGGTTAGAATTTATCAATTCATTTAAAATCATATCACATCCAATTGGAACCATAGAACAGTTCCAATCTCATGGGAATATAACGTTAACACTCCATGGGGTTTTTTGAGAGTATTCCCCAATACCACACTTCATTGTTACATGGTATTTAGAGCCTTTGTCCATATAACAAACTACCTATCACAAATATATATTTTGATATTCATTACAGGTATAGGAAATAATAATCTCATAAAGTTATTTAGGAGCCTCAATCTCTATCTCATACTCATTAATCACACATCGGTATTTAGAGTTGTAGTCCCTATCCCATAATCACTTATCACACATATATCAAAAATATATCAAATATCAAAATATTACACAATTAATAATTTCATATACATCATGTTTATGAATCGTTATCCTTCTCACTATGAAATATCAGTTTTTTGAACCTTTTCAATTTGTCACAACAATTATAACTCTTTATATCAATCATAAGGAATAAAATGAGACTTTAATTATTTATCCAATTTTCTTTGTTTAATAAAATAATTTGTTAATCCTTCAACATTAGAATAAACATGTATTTCTTCCTATTAATCAACCAATTCATCGTTGAATTAATGAATTAATTCCCAAATCCTATCAATTAACCACTTATATAATCCAATCAATTGACTAATTAAAAAATATAATTAATTAAACAATTTCCATATCCTTATTAATAAATCCATTTAATGTATAAATATTCATAAATTGCATAATCAAAATTACCAAATTCAATTTTCCCAATTTTAATCATTTCATTATCACATGGGAAATCAATCAGTCAACTCCATGATTCCTTAAATTTATTAATCATTTTGTTTAATTAATTCATTATTAAATATAAAAATCTGCCAAATAAAATTTTCACAAACAAAAAACATGAAATTGAAATTAAATAATATGAAAATTGAATTTATAACACATAACTCAAGATCATTGATAGATTAAAGCCCATGGAAAATCCCCAATTGAAGTAGAACAACCATGAACACAATGATTATCATAGTCTTCATCTGAAACCTAGATCCAAGATCAATGGATTAGATATATCAAAAACCTAGATCTAGATCCATTACCGGTGGTGTAAAAAGTGACTTCAAAGGTTGATAGAAAGATTGGAGAGATATAAAAAACTAATCAGTATGAGAATCTATTACATAGAGAGGAGAAAATAATCATTACGAGCTTGAATTCATAAAGAATGGTTGTTGCAATACCTTGTGATCCATCCAGGAACCACCAAAAATGACGGAAAGAGGTTTAGGGTTGTGTTAGGTAGTTTCAAGATATAATAAAGAGGTTCAATATTGTTTAATGTATTTATTGGGTTCAATTTTCTATATGTATTGTTTCTTATATGATTCACATAGTTTTCCCTACCCAGGCACTGAACTATTTTCCTCCTCTCAGGGGGTTACAAATTTATTACTAAGAGGGTGAATGGATTGAAAACCATGTTTCATTAATGTGAATTACCGATATTTGGGTTTGAACATTTTTCTGGCTGGGGTTTATAGATTGGAATAACCATGTGCTAATTATGTCCTTTTCCTCTTCCGTCTAAAATTCTCCAATTTCACTTATAAACACCCCTAGGTAAAAAACCAAGCAGGATACACTCTAAAAAATGAAGGATAATGCCTATAAACAAGTTTGAGACATCTCTAGAAAATTTTTCAATATTAAATTATTAAAAATAAAATCATATTTAAATTCTTATAATAAGTTTTATAGACATAAAATAATAACCAATCCATTTTTGGGTATAAAAATCTTTTTTCATAAAACATAATTTTGAAACCTTTTATTTAAAAAATTGTTTTAAAACATATTTTTGGAAATTTTGTAATTCTTATTTGAAAAAATAAACATTATTTTTCAAAATAGGGACATGAACATTTACTTTGGTAGAATTTATTTTATTTTTTGGGGTGTTTCATTCGTTGATGAAAAGTGAAAAACACTAAATTTTATTTGAATGCGTATTTTCATTTAAATTTATCTAAATAGTTAAATTATATTTTATATTTATTTTTATAAATATTTAAATTAATTTGAAATATATTAATATAATATAGATAATTGGAATAAATTTTACATAGAAATTGATTATAAAAACATTTCATACTTTTGAACATTTTCACATTAAAATCCTGTTGTTTCACACCATTTGTGGGATTGTTTTTAAAATTAAATCCTTCCACTTATATGATTATAATTTGACAAAATTGTTCATCACCTGGAACAATCATAATTTATAATTTATTGTATGAATAGATTAGTTATTTACCTAAATTATTCATGAATGGACATATAAATAATTACAATGATTAATGTAAAAATGAGTTTCCTTAGTGGTTAAACTTTAACATAAGATGTAAGATAACCTAAAAACATGTCTGAAATATTTTTTTGATAATATTTATACAATATAAATTCTTTTTAAAAAATATTATTATTATTATTTTAGGCATATGATATAAGGGATACTTCCCAATATGGTTTAACTTTTTATATTTATAGGACTTCCACTCATCTTCCACTATGAAAGGGCACTCCCAATAACTCACTTCTTGAATCCTCTCATTCGCATTGGATCATTAGAGAACATATCCAAGAATCTAAAAACATACCTAACTTCATCTTAGAGGCCTAAATTTGGGTTGAAATACAACCAAGTATTCACTTTGGTAAAAACCAAAAGGATTTTCCCAAAGAAGAAGTAGCAACATTCAACAAGAAGTTTTGTTTCATTTTTTTCACTCCCCAATAATTAATTTTACTCTATGATTATATAATAACATAATTATCCTAAATATATTTATATGTATCCATGTTAAGGGTATGACCTATTAACACACATACACACTTCCATCAAATTGGATACACAATTATCATTTGTTTGTACGTTGGACTACCACCTCACGAACCGATGTACTTAATTCTTACAATACATCCTTTCAAGGTTTAGAATAATGATAGAAAATAATATTTTTAAATAATATATATGATATTTATTATATAATTATACTTATTTAATTATTATATAACACATAACTTAATTATTTCCAATTTTTGATAATATAATAACATCGTTTCTAGACATGTGGACTACTGCCTCGTCAATGAGATGTGATTCATTAGAAATTTACATGGAATGTATTGAGGATGGGTTTAATAAAAACATGTCATAATTATTATATAATAATTATACTGGAATGATAAAATGTATATATAAATATCTAATTTAAATACGTTCTTTCAATACTATATAAAAATAGAAACAACATTCATGCATACATATGGCCCACAATCTCCATGAACGATGTATAACATTTTATCATTATATATTTTATAATTTATTATAAATACATTTATACTGAATACATAAGATATATTTATCAGCAATTACATATTTGATATTAGGAAATCATGATCCAATACAATGGTACCAAAACAAAAATTCATAACACATATCTCATTTACTTACTTTATTTCAATACGATAATAAAACAAAAATACATTTCATGCATATCTATGGCCTACCATCCCCATTAATGATGTATATAATTTTTTAATATGTTATAGTTTATTATAAATACATGTATACTGAATATATAATATATTTTTATCATATTTCACATTCTAGATACAAAGAAATCGTGATCCAATACAAAGGAACAAAAATAAAAATTCAAAACCTATATGAAAACAAAGTAGAAATTACTCAAAACATAAGTTTAACATAGAATTGTTAATAAAAGTGTAATAAAATTCAAAAAAATATTATATCTTATTATAAATAATAATATGTTTATATTGTAAATATATAATAAACATATATTTATTATAGATGATGTTCGAACATGTACAACAAAATTGAAGACATATGATAAGAGCTTTCTCATGTCACATTTATTTCTGTGAGATATATTCTATATTCATGAATTATTATTCTTATTTGGTGTATATACTCACCTATGACATGTTATATAATTAATTTTATTTATTTAATTTTATTAAAAGTTTTAATTTACATTATTAATCTAGGTATATCATGATTCAAAATTTACTCAATAAGTAAAGGTATTTCTAGTCTCACATTTATTTATGTTAGAATTATACCATATTCACCACCCAGTTATTTTATGTGGTGTATAGAATGACCATGAATATATTATATTATTATTATTATAATTTAATTTATGGGTATTTACATATGCATTTTATGATCTCTCATTAATGGTGTTTATGGTTAAAATGTTATCAAATTATTAAAGTAATTTTTTTCTCAATTTTTATTATTTGAGACACATGCCATGTTATGAGGCTATATTCTTATAAAATGTGAATATATACTTCCATTTAACATGATATATCATGAATATACTTTTTTAATTACATTTTATTCTTAATTTAATGTTATTATTTCATGGGGATTATGATTCAATGTTACCAAAGCTATAAAAGATTATTATAATAATCTCATTGTTTATCAGGATTGATGTTTATTAAAATTCCATTGATGAAATATTATGATTTATATTTCATGAAATATAATGAATTATCTTATACTTTGTTAATTACTTATATCTTAAAGTAATGGTACAATTTTCTTTTTCAGTTTTTGGTTTATAAGATAATTAAGAAAATGTTTTAAGAAAATTTGACTTTATATCTCTCTTCGGTCAGAAATATGTCCTCCTTAAAAACCATGATTCCTAAAAATGTTTTCAAAATTGTTATCATTTTTACATATAATCACTAAAAGAGATTTTTACCAATGTTTTACCTTTTTTAAAAAAAGTTTTTTATAAGTAAAACTTCATGTATTTTTCTAAGAGATGATCTTTTTAAACAAAATTCCTACCCAAAAGGATTTTTCGGTATGTATGGATTTATCGATAGTAATGACTACCATTTTATGAAGGTTATTTTTTATTATTTTAAAGATATTGTTGAAGAAAATGTTTATTATTATTATTTTATTTAAAAATCTATATTTCAAAGTGGAATATATATTTTTCCCAGGAAATGATTTAATTGTTTCTAAGTCTTACATCCTAATTTATCAATGTTTTTTTTCAATGAAACAGGTTTTGTAAAATGAATTTTGATTTTAGATAAATGATTATTTTCCATTAGTAAAAATCTAGAGATATTTGAAAATAATTCTCCATCTAAGATGAAATACATTTATATAGTTCATGATTTTCAATGGATTTGATCCATGAAAATATTCATATTCTTTCCAAAAATGATTTATGTTTTGATGGAAAAATTTTTATGGCACCTGTTTGTTTCATTCAGTAAAAAATGCTTAAAAGAAAATGACATAAAACCAATTTCATTTATAAGGGTTAATGATGTTATGATATAATAATTGATTTATGTGTTTTTATGACAATATGAAAGCTCTTATACTTTATTCTTGGTGTGGATCATGGACATTTATTACACAATAGGGTGGACCAGATAGAATTGTGTAAGCCCATTATATATTATTCAATGGGTTCACCAACATAGCATCAGATAAGACCCTTATAGATTATAATAATTTTTGTCTCACATAGCATTAGGTAATACCTTTATAGCTTATATTATGGGGTTACCTAGATATCATTGGGTAATCTAGTTATAGCTTCTATAATTTGGGACAACTTGATATCATCAAGTTATCCGATTATAGAATATATAATGGTGTGGACTAGATAAAATTAGGTATTCCTATTATATCATATATTAATAGGTGCCCTATATTGCATTAGGTAATCTTGTTAAAGCTTATACAATGGGGTGGCTGAGATAGCACTGGGTAAGGCCATTATATCTTATACTATGGGGTGACACTGAAAGTTCATGGTGAACCCGTTATCGATTATATTATGGGGTCCCAGATAGTGCTTGGGGGTGTTAAAGAATATATAATGGGGTGGCCTAGATAGCAGTCTAATGAATCTGGTAAAGATTTATATCTCATAATATCATTATGGGAAAATGTCAGAAGAATTAATTTACTATGGGAAGAAGGTATAAAATAATCCACTATAAGGATCAATTAGTGAATGGGGATGGTGGTGTATCCCACATAGTCGGTTTAGTCCCCATGGCATGCCCTGATAAGTTTTAGAAATGTGCCCTGACTTATAGGGAATGATTTTACATTCTTTTGTATATTCCACAAATTCCATGTCTTATTCAAATGTTATGACTTCATGGAATAAGCTATCGATTACCTTATAATTCATGTATCATGATCTTCTAATATGATTTCCATGAATCTTTATTATGATGATAGATATGTATGTTATGATGTTTTAATGATACTGTCTTGTTATCATATCCTTATGCCATGTTATTCTTACAAATTACCTATATTTCTTTCCTTTGCATTGCATATAGGACAAACAATTAATTGTGTTTAACTTCCCTTGGATATAAAGAGATGTTTTTAGTATGAGAGATAAAGGGGATGATATTTAATGTATATATTGAAGATCCTTCACCATGATAGAAGATTATGTTTCTATGTTTTCAAGGACATTATGTTGTTATGGTCCTCAGGCATATACTTTTGAAATAATGTTCCTATTTTTAATAATGATTTTCACAAAATGATAATGTCTAGGAATTTGGAATGTGTCTCATAAAAACCATATTTTATGGAAGACATATTGAATGATGATAATTATTTATCAATATTTATTCATTCATGAAATTTGATGATTTATAAAACTCTGGAAGAGTACTAATTTAGGGAAAACATGAAAAATTATATTATAGTTCATATATCACATTTGATGGTATGTTAGTAAGCTCAGTGTGGGAGATAGAATCCCATGGGTATGTTATTACCACTTAACATAATATATTGAAAATTGGAAAACATCACCATGTATTTCATCAATATCCTCTAGAAAACATCTACATGCTATATGGTATGTTGGGTTATAGTTCACCACCTAATGAAATCAAATGATTAATATTCTATTAGCTATTATTTATTCATTGATCATATCATGAGGTTAAAAATAAATTAAATTATAATTTAACACCTCGATGATTTAAAATATGAACATCATGTTTGATATAGTTGACGAGACACTACACTAATTGTTTTATAGAATACAACACCATGATACATTAAATTTTTTTTCTTTCTATGTAAATTCAATATATTTTATATATTTTTATGCACACACAATAGATTTTAAAAAAAACATATTGCATGGTATTGTTAATCAAATCATTATGATATTTGTAAATTGTATCCATGTTAATATTATATTGGTTATAATATATATAGATAAATTTCAAGATCATATGATTACAAATGTGGCCTAATTTGATCATAATTTATTTCTACCAAATTATGCTTAGTTTATTGATTAAACTGCATTTGTTTATTTTATTTACATTCCCATATTGATTATTCTTATTTATTCCTGATACATTCCATTATAATCTTATCATAATTGAGCATCCAATTCCTCCCCTTCATCATGTTTTATGTTCAACATGATACCATGTTGTGTTTTTAGATCGATATATTGGGATATGCTATGAAGAATAATGGATTTATCAATAAATATAGTTTTTTAATTTTATGTTTTCGATCCTAAATTTAATTTAAATTATCTTTATAGTTTAAAAATATTATGAAACTATTTATCCCCTTATCATTTTATTCCTTATATCTCTAGAAAATGTAATAATGTTATCTCCAAATCTAGGATATTAAGGTTGGGTTTGTTATAGTTGGTATCATAAGAAGTTGTGTATAATCCTTGGAAACTATATTTATAAAAGTATTTATTAGAGAACATATAAATATGATATAAATAGAGGTTATGTAAAGAAAAACATCCTAAGTTATTGGTAATATAGTGATTGTATGGGCTTTCCTAATAAAACCCAATGAAGATACTATTATTGGACATGGTTCTAGTATATATGTACCTAGGTAAAATAACTCCAAAATAGGTTTGTCATGCTTGAAAAAAGGGACACCTTGTATATGATAACATGCATTATTAATCAATATTTTAGGCAATCTAATGGCATATACTTCAGTTAATTCACATATTTGTTTATTTTATGATATGTCTTTCACTTGTTTTGGGATTATAAATTATGATAACAAATTTTATGACCTAATATAGTGTATGGAATTTTTTATAAGTAGAATCTAGAAGAATTAATGTGAACTGTATTAATATATGTAATCAGAGGTGTAAGAATGATCATTTTTTTTGAAGTGATTAAGACAATATTTTTAAAAGAACTAGTATCCCAAAAATTTCCAATCACAAAAGGACATTGTATAATGTTTAAAAAAATGAGAAATAATTCACTATGTATTTGGGATTTTAATGGATGAAATATATGTAGATGATGGAACCGAAAAATAGGATAAGGGAAAGAATGAAATTATGGTTTCCAAACATGTGAAAATTTGGAAAAAATAACCATGTTACTTACTTGAAGGGACTATGAGTTTTTTAAAAAGTTCAAAAAATCTCCCCCATGCTTGTGATTACATGGTCAAGAAAGAAGTTTTCAATTTTCAATTCAAAAATAATAAGGATATAGAGAACTATGCAAAGGAATTTCCCCAAGTATCAAAGAAATATAAATCAGAAAAAGATAAGGGATCATGGTCAAGATTATTTTATTAGTATTGATAATGAAGAATGATTAATTTTATTGTTTTTTAATAAATAATAATGTAAAAATATTATTATTATAAATGATATTATGGTTTTAAGAGTTATAAAATGTATAATTATTGTATTTAAATACGTTTTATTTCTGGGTTACTGAGCATAGGATGAATAGTTATGATAATGGGGAAAATTGATTGTGTGACCAGTTGATTTTCTTAGAAAAGACATGTTTGAGGGAGGATAAAACCTAATATGTTTTTTTATGTTTAGATAATAATTATAAATAGATGTTTATGGGGTAGTATTTGTATCCTTGAAATGGGGTTTTTATTGGATGGTTTATGTCTTATTTTATGGTGTTTATTACATGTTTCAAATTATAGAATATATTCAAAAACCTGAAATTCAGTTCCAGAAAAGCATGAAATATTTAATTTTGGTTTTATAGAGATCTAGGTAAAAAAATATTTTTATGTGAAATTATGATACACTATATATTTTATAGGGAATATAATAATGATTTATTAACCTCCTTTCTAAATTTTTCAAAGAAATTGAATTTTTTCAGACATATTTTGATATATTAACTATTAATGAAATGGATTATATTGAACAATGACTATTACTGTTGATGTTTAAATTTCAATGTATTATATTGGGTGAATTGTTGTATCCATTTTGGTTTTAGTAAATATTTAGAGATGGAATGATGGGGTTGAATACTTTTTTATGGATACTATAATCTATCAAGTATTAATTTTAGAGATTGAAGAATAAAAAATTTCATACTATTTATTAATTTCATATAGTATTAAATGATGTTTAGAATGATTAAAAAACAACTGAAGGATGAATGTGAAGCTATGAAATAAAAATATATCACATATACATATTTACTTATGTTCTTATTCTACATAGTAAAATAATTCCATAACATTAGGAAAAGAATATTTAAATAAAAATACAGTCCCATTACATTAATTTTCATTACATTTTTATCATTTTTTAGATGTATATTGATAATTCAAATTGTGGTAATGAATTAAATTTATCAATCTAAATAATTGTTTATACCTTTCTTTCATGTCCATATCTTCACATCCCACCAGTGTTCTCCTACATGGAAAACTAGTTATATGTTATTATATATGAATTTTTTACATCCCATTATAACTTATCAGTATGGTGTTTTATAATTATTTTTATGATGTGGGGTTCCAACAACGGGGTTTTCAAATGTCAACCATTAATATTAGAGATCATGATTTATTTATGAGGATAAAATTTATTTAAGTGGATAGAGTGTAACACTATAAGATTTTAAAAGTATAACACTTGTTCGATAGTATATACGATATAAAACACTAATATTGGAAGAAAATAATATAGCCTAAGACTTTATGATATATTTCTTTTTTAATTAAATTAAATCTCTTTGACAGCTTGGGATGCACACATCATCGAGTTTAAATGAAAAATGATACCCTATTAAAATACTAAGATACCCATCGTAATCTAGATATTAAGTTTCCATATATAAAAATGAATAAATAAATTATAAAATTATATGGATTATGCAAGAATAAAATAATTTCATTTGTTAACTATTTATTATAATTAAAATAATAACCACATGGAAGAGAATGAGATATTTTATAAAAATGAAATTTTATTAAAAAGGTGGAATAATCAGGATTTGAGAAAATAAATTGAAAATAATATTTAGAAACTTTATAAAATTTATTTGAAAAAATGAAAATGATTTTGAAAATCTATATTAATGTATTATCATTTGTTTATTTTTTGATATTTTTTTGGAATGCTTAATTTTTGGATTAATAATGATAAATAGATTTGTTTTAAAAAATATATCTTTATTAAAATTATTTACAATATTAAATTATATATCAAATTGGTTTTATATTATAACTAGTTTCATATATTATATTTTTTCTAATTTAGGTTATTTTAATCAATTTAATATTTGGATTTTATATTAAAATGTTCAATAAATATGAGAATTTTATCATTCAAAAAATTTATTTTCATTGTGTCTGTTTTATAATTTGAAATTTAATTACGCCACTTTCAAAAATTAAATTTGGAAAAAATGGATTGTATATTTTTAATCAAAACATTTTATATTATCTAATAAGTTCAACATAATTATTTACATTGGTTAATAGTGAACACAATAAAAATTAATTTCAATTGTTAAGGTAAAAAACAGTTTACCAGGAGGTTAAACTAAGAAGATATGGTTTAGAAATGACCTAAAACCTATCCATTAAACATTTTATAGAAATATTCTGACCCGTTTTTAGATGTTTGGAGTGAGAAAATTTTGGGAATCACTTTATCATTTGAAATATTTAATGTGTGTCCACCGCCCCACTTAAAAAAGGCCACCCCCTCTCCACTGTTCCTGACACTTACAAACCACATAGGTTTGGGAAATACCTCATAAATACCCTCCTTTCTTCCCTAACCATAACTAGTATTTCTTTTTGGATCATAAATCCAATATAGAATGACTTCATGTTAAACCCAAAGATGCTACTCAATGAAGAGGTAACGTTTTGAACTATCCGTTTTCATTTTATGTATTGTTATATCACCATATAATCATATTAAACAATGATAATATAATATAATTAGTATAAACTATATACATATAATTTATTAGTTTAATTTAATAACTCAAATCCATCTCCACTTCAATCAAGTGGGTAACAAAACAGTCGATTATGAGAATAGAAGACTTCTGCCTCATGAGTGAATATAAAGCGTTTTACAAAAAAACTATTAAAGGATAGACATAATGACAGATCCAATATATTAATATGATATTTATCAGACTTTTTTACTTATTTAACTATGATTTTACATATACCTTCATAATTTTCATTTTGTGGGTGATAAAATAATGTCGCTCGTCTATTCGGCGGACTACCGCCTCAGAAGCATATATGATTTATTTTTGATTCATTCCTTACATGATATTTAGTGAGGACAATATTAATGATTATATGTGATATTTATGATCTAACATAATTATTTATATATATTATCACATCTATCATTTTACCATTAGATTTGTTGAAAAAAATAACGTATCTCATGTATATGTGCGGTCTACCACCTCCACTTTGTGATGTGAAATGTTTTTTATTTAATTTTTCAAATCATGGTAATGATGATATATTGTTTTAATATAAACACTACATAATATATTCTGAAAGGTGAATGAATATTTATTTTCCTTTTTTTTCCATCCATCGAGAAAAATGGAATTAACATCTATGGAAACATTCAACGTACCGTCTCCATGAATGATGTAATTCATTGTCTATCTCAAACATTAATTGATTACTATAAATACATATATAATGAATATATATATATATATGATATTTATATCATGTTTTGAATTTTTTTAATGATTTAAATGTAATAAAATTATAATAACCAAATTACATAACTAAAGCATACATGAAAAATGAAACAATTATTACCGAAATAATGATTTTGACATATAATTTTAAATAAAAGATTGATAAAAGCCTAAAATTAAATCATAAATTTTATGAGTTATATGATAATGGTTTTATAATAGACTTATAATATGCCTATATTTATTATTTAGTCATATAAACATTTATTAAGGGAATAAAACCTCATGTAAAGCTTTATCGTCTCACTTTTTCTTATGTGAGACATATGTCATATTAACCATTTATTCCTTTTCATGGTTCAAATAGTGACTCTTTGATATTTTATATCATGAATATCTTTATACTAATTTCATATAATGATTAATTTGAGGATTATTTATTTTATAGGTATCATGATTCATAAGTTACCATGATGGTAATGGTTTATCTCACAATTGCTTCAGTATTCAAGTGTCTTTTTTATGTTAAGTCACACTTGGAGGAATTATTTGAAATTTATTTCATAAACTAAATATATTTTATTATCCGATATTTATTAATTAAATATTCATGTTATAGTACCATTTTAGAGTATTTATTACATAATATTATTGAGAAATGTTTTTTATGAAAATAAAAGTTTAAAAATCTCTTTAGTCATTTTTTTTATAAAAATACATATTTTGCAAAATTGTTTTATGAAAAGCTATGATACTTTTATAAATGATTGACTGATGTAATTTTTAATAATTTTTACTTTTTTAAAAAAAATTGATAGGAAAATTCATGTCATTTTCACAATAACACCCATTTTGATTTTATCAAAAATGTGAAAGGAATCTTTGTTTAAACATATAAAATATGAAAAAAATCATCCATCATGAACTATCAATGTATTAAAGGGTATTTTTAAATTTATCATAATTTATTTTCAATGAAATGTACAATAAAATTTTTTTTATGTTTTTTTAAAGGTTATTTTCAAAGTTCAAAGGTGTTTTTCTGAAGAATGTTTTCAAAGAAATTTCTATTCTGTTTCTATTCATCGATGAAGTAAACGCTTTATTATATATATGATACATAGAGGAGATATTATAGTTATATCATCATTATTATTTCCTTGGATGGTTTATTATTAGTTTTATGTAAATTTTATAACCACTCCCTATGTTATTCTAGATGGTTTTTGGTTATGTTTATTTTATTGTGGTAAGTATTAACATTTCATATGTCTGTTTTTCAACATGGATAACTATATTGATTATATTTAATTACATTCATATATGGAATTAAATTGATTTATTATTTTATGGGTGGGGTCTGGTAATAGATATCCACTCGATTCAAAAATAGGTATCATGAGACAAATCAGTTGTCCTAATTATATGGGGTTATACCCATATATTTACAATGTTCATTACCTGAATCCACACACACACACATAGATATATATATAAGAAATATTTGTTTAATGTTTATTGTTTATTTTTTTAATAATTCACTGTTATTTGGGTTTTTCTTTTGAATTAGGTATTATTTACTAAAATAATTAAATGGAGAAAATGTCTAAAAACACGAATTACACACCTTGTATCACATAATCAACAAGTTAGATTTATTCATAGAATTCCTGAAAGGCTGTATACTAACCTATAAATTTTCTACATGTTGTGAAGACTGCACATAGTTTGTATATACATTTCATTGTGTGAAACAATTAATACTAATAATTCTATAAGGATTAATTTTCATACATGATGTGAAGACATTTTATGAAGTGCATGTTTCGAAGGCTCACCCGGTCAACGATATGAAAAATTCCTTGACTCTAAATGTGGATATAAATTAAAAAGAGTGAAACCAACTTACATGATATGTAGGTGTCGTGAGCTAATTCATTTAATCTATTACAATATGTTTAGGACTTTCATGTCTTGTTCTTCTCTGGACTATTTATATTTCTTATAGGCTCTCCTCCCCAGGGCTTGGACATATATTTTTCTCTCCAATTTTCTTATTCAATTCCTTCTAGTTTTCATATATTTTATATTATAATCATTATTTATTGAATTAAATTAGTTTTATTATCAAATAATAATGATTTTTTAATCCTTATGTACTTATTATTCACTGTTTCAATCCCGTATTCATTTTCAATGCTCGTACCCATCACCAACAGATGTCCTTCATCATCTTAGACATATTTCCTCATTGTTTCCTCCTACAAAACAAGAATGTAGTGGTTTTTTATTTTTTTTATTTATTGTTTTTAATCATTTTTTCTTCATGTGAAATTAATTTATGATTAGATTCATATTTTATTTAATTTTCAGATATTTATTCATTCCTTTTGAATCCTGTATTGTTTCTTTTTAAAAAAATTTATGATTATCCACAATATGATTATTACATCTTCACTTTTGATCATCACTTACATGTCTAGATAATCCACCTAGGTTTTGGGGATGACAGTATATGTGATTCCAAACCTATATAATCATTATATTGAACCGTGGTAACCCTAAGTATAGTTGTTAGGTTAATAATAAATGTTCATCATATTATTAAAAAATAACATGACCATGCAATGTGAAATTGAATAAACATTACCAAATTGGAGTTGAGAAGGACTATGAAAAGTATCAAGTCATACTTTCTTCATTTAATCTATGAATATTGCTCATTGTTCATTGGGAATAACATGAACATGTGAAAACTAATACATAGGTAGATCCAATTGGTTTGAATAGAATGAATTCATAACTACTGCAACACTTCACAACCAAATAATAGGACCATTCTGTGTTAATCATCTGATTATATTTTTTCAAGAGAAATGAAATTGATCGAGATCCCTTCCATTAATACCTTATTTAAAACCCCTAATTACATAGTCTTATTAAAAAAATATCATCTAAGGAGTGAAAAGGAGGAATCCTTCCAAGGGTTTTATTCAATTAATAATTAAACCGTCAGTAGCCCTTGGGGGATCAACCCAACAGTAACACATTACTATTATTTAATATTTACTATAGTTTAGGACAATAATTTCAATTATAATCCTTGAGAATGGGAATTCAAAAATTTGTGATAGAAAGTAAAAGTTTGGTGTTTTCTGGGGGATAACTGTTTCTCAATCATAGGGAACTCAGATCAAAACTCATATTACCTCACCCTACAAATTTCTTATTTTCCAACCCCTTTTTCTTTTTATTTATTTATTATTTTTCTCTCTCAAGATATCTGTTTCTATCCCTATTTTATTTAATGCTAGAGCATGATCTAGGGGGCCTCTACTCACTCAATAAGTGTAAACATGGAATAAAAAGACCTATTTGATCTTGAGATCAATTGAAAAATTGATGCACATTTCCTATTATTAATGGAAGTGTGTAAAAATCAATCACCACCATTCAACCTTCATGAGCCTCGATATGTTCCTCTTGATAATTTTGGAGATAGAAGAGAACTATATGATTTCCCCATTATAGAATATGGGTTACTCTCCATTAGTGATTTAAATCCCATTAGTGTGTGACTTCCAATTTAGGTCCCCACATTAGATATTATACATGGCCTAGATCACATGATCTTTAATATGGGTCAATTTAGTAAGATTCAAAAGGTAACCCTCAATAAAAATATATAAAATTATCTATATGTTTTTTATACCTTAATGAATAATGTAATTTAATTATACCCAATAATATTAAAAGTCTTCCCTTATCCTTATGTGATAGAGGTAATAAATAGCTAAAAATTCAATCTCCCAACCCTTCATAATGTGAGATGAATTAGAAACGAAATTATATGCCATATAATTATAACCTATCCAAACATGGTTAGATCTAGAATGAAATTAAAAATTTCACCTAGACATATGGATAATCATCCGTAGAATCATGTAATAGATTCAATGAGAGAACCTGAAAATTCTCACTTTAGGGACTTGATACGTTGCTTCAATTACATCTCTTATATCATGGACTTTGTCCTTTTATGAGAATTGTAGTAGACGTTGTCGTTGATGGATGAATCTTATTGAAGAGGTCAGATGTAGGGTATAAAATATTAGATGATGTCTCTGATAATGAAAGAATGTGGAAAAATTATATTGGACATCCTCGACGCAGAAATCATTTTGTGGGGGAACCTACCCACCTCACTGCTCAAGTAGAGGCTATAGCCAGGCGGTTTAAATATATCTAATTACCTATATTTCAAACAACACACCATCCCATTTTATGGAAATATAGTCCTATGAGATGTGTGGAGGTAATCAGTTTTACTAATACTATAGGGATGGAACGGAATAATCCCAAGAACAATATTTTAATCATGCCAGTTACCATCAATAGTGAGAACAATTATATCATACACAATAATATCACCATTAGTGACACTACCAATTTATTATAGCTTTTCCAAAGTGGAAAATCATACTTATTTTAAAAAGATGAGTGGTGAGGATCCACAATGAAATTAGATACCACCATGTTACACACCACAAGGTCCTACTCATTAACGACAACAAATATTCCTAAAACCTTTTCCCATGCCTCAATATTATCTACAAGAACCAAAATGGTAGTATAAATAATCCCCAATAAAACCACCTCACCAAGACAAAGCTCTCCAAAATAATCTTGAAAACCAACAAAAAGATTTAATGAAAAATATAGACTGATGGATGAAAACCAATGATACAGATATGGGAAACCAAAAGGATACACTACGAAACATAGAGAATCAAATGAGTCAAATATCATATACATTATTTGATTGGTTACCAAGTAATCAACAAGATAATACTGAGGCTCATCTGAGGGAGGATTATTAAGATATGATGGTAAAAATTGAAAATTTTAAATATCTAATACAACCACATGGTATTACAAAAAATTAGTTACAATAATTAGATGAAGCTAGTCATGATATCAACCTATGTGACATACACCTTAGAAACCCAGGATTATCATATATGGATATGACATCATTTAAGATAAATATTCAGAATAATACCAAAACACAACTAGGAGGACTATAATATTTTTTTGCCTTTGTAAAATTTGAAAATACAATATTCTATCCTAGTGAAATATATTTAACATATCCCATAAATATATCCACCTTCAGTAATTATACATATAACATTTTTTCATTACCTAGTGAATGGGAACATAAGAAGGGGTGATCTCAGATGCTCAATATAGGTAAATAAGGGATACTTATAACCATCAACATGGATATACGGCGTACAGAAATGTGATCATAACATTAGGTGATCATACCTTACATATCGAATATCATAAACATGAGTTATGAGAAATATCATGGCAGTTCATAATACATGAATCATAAGAAAATAATCATCATGACCCATCATACCATTCTTGAGTCAATAAGGTTTCCTTATGACTTTTCCATTCCTTCTTATTTTGAAAATCAAAAACACTCTCTCTTAAGGCAAATTTATTTTCCCTATATTTTATATTAATATGGAAAATTTTCCTTCCCCAAGGAAATTATTCCTTACCATGTTTTTATTGTTCATATTATAATCTAAGTCATTTTCCTTAAAATTATAATGTTCGCTTTCATAACCAAAACATCGAAATATTATAAATACTTAGTTATAGAGAATTCTATTTTTAGGATCCAAATTCTCTGAATTCAGACTCCGAAATTTCTGAGTATGGACTCCGAATTCTTATGAATTCAGACTCCAAACTTTCTGAGTTCCAACCCCGAACTTTCTGAATTTAGACTCCGAACATTCTGAGTTTAGACTCTGAATTCATTGAATTCAGACTCTAAAATTATGGAGTTCGAACTCAAAATTCTTATGAATTCATACTCCGAACATTCTAAGTTCCGACTGCGAATTCTCCGAATTCAAACTCTGAAATCTCTGAGTTCAGACTCCAAATTCTCTGAAATTAGACTCTTAACATTCTGAGTTCAGACTTTAAATTATTTGAATATAGACTTCAAGCATTCTGAGTTTAGACTCTAAATTCTAATGAATTCAGAATCCAAATTTCATTGAAAATCAGACTATGAAATTCTATAGAATTCAGGTTCCGAATTATTCTAAATACAGAATCTAAGTATCCATGTTTTTAGACACCGAATGTGTTTTTGGTTAGACTCAGAACTTTTATTTTTCCCTACATTCCAAAAATTTGTCTGGGTTAAGAAACCATATTTTTGCATACTCTTGTTCGAGTTATAAAATGATTTCATGCCTTCTATTTCTAACCAACCATTGTTTGAGTGACATTTGTACAGGACCATATGAAATTCAAAGAAAAATATGATGGTTGGAGGAGGGAACCAACCATTGAATATGTTCCTATAAATAGAATCTCATTTTATAGATGTCCCAAATTTGATTAAAGGTTGATAAATCTAGAGATTACATGCTGCCGAATTGATTTCTAGAGAGAGGGACTTTATTTATTTTTGTGTATAGAACAACTTATTCAGAATTTATTCATGCGACTCTAAATGTTGCAGAGTACATTCGAGGGCTTTTAGGGATAGGATGACAGAGTTGTCGACTTTCTTGAACTTCGAGGGCTTGTGGGGATAGGAAGACATATTCCGATATTCATATCGAGGACTAAACCTAGTGTGGGTAAGATAGAATTTCTTGAAAGTATAAATCAAGGGACCTTCATCCATATTTGTTGGATACACTTCTCTTTGGGTAAAATATTTACTACTTGTTAGTTGTATTATTCCAAGTTTTTGGCTGAATTTTGGTTGTTGAAGATAATATAATTATATTATACTTTGTTATACTTGTACTTTGATTTGTATGATTCTATACGCTTTAAGGTAGAATATTTATCTTTGTAAAATTTTCTTAAGTTTCATATCCGAAACCACATTTCCGGAATCAAGCATGTTTGTATAACTAAGAGTTCATGTGAATTTACCATTTTTAACATTGTTAAACATTACCATCTTTAAAATTTACAAAATAATTTTTTAAAGTATACAACTCCCCCCTCTTGTATATTGAGCATCTAAATCATTATTTCAATACTACAAGCAGTATCACTTCGATCATATAATTGGTATCAGATCAATTACGTTAAATACTTATATTCACATATATGTTTTCTTGCTCTTGTTTTTCATTTTTCTATATTTTCCTTGTTTAGGATATTTTTATCCTTGTTTACAAACTGTTATTACTGAAATGTTTGTGTGGAACAATTTTATTTAAGATGGAAGAAATTAATGTTGGATCAATTGAAAATAATAATCCTACTAGACCACCTTTTTATGGGAATGATTATGAATATTGGAGAGATCGTATGAAGTCGTTTGTTATCAATACTGGAGTGGACAACTTTGTTATGCATACCGGAAATTACAAGATTCCTGATAAAGATGAAAAAACTATTACTAACCAAGAGAATTCAGAATATCAACTTAAATATAAGGTACACAATACTTTGTTATGTTCCATGACCAGGAATTTATATATATATATCCATATTTATTCTTGTGAAGCAGGAAATTTTATTTGGTACAAGTATGAAGTTACACATTTTGGATCATCCAAAGTTATTGAAACTAGAAGAGCTATGTTTAGAACCGAGTACCATGGTTTTTTCTTTCCTTATGAAGAACCTATATATAAGGTAAAATAGAGATTTATGACTATTGTCAACAGCTTACAATCATTGGGTGAAAAAGTTTTGGATGTTGAGGAACTTATAGACAAGATTATAAACATCATTCCTAATGAGTAAGAATCCAAGAGAACAACCATAGATGAGAATAGAAATGTCTCACAAATTACTCATGATGAGCTTTTTGGAACTCTTCTTCAACATTGGACAAGAATAAAGAGTGATTATTACAATGTTAAGATGAAGAATAGGAATGGAAGTGTTTCTTTTACAACTACTTCAAATCATATAAAAGGCCATAATCCTGAGAGAGTTACAAGATCTAAGCCTAAGATGGTCACTATTATATCTGAATCAAGTGAAAGTGAACATTATGAGAATGAACTAGCTAATATAGCTTAACGGATGAAAAAGATAGTAGGGAAGCAATACTTTCAATATAGGTACAAGAAGAAATTATGAAATGATAAGAAATACTCTGAAGTCACTTGTTATAAATGAAAACGAGTTGGACATATAAGGCCATATAGTCTTATGCTTAAGAGAAAATATAAAAAGGAAAAGAATTCTGAGAGAAATATAAAGATGTACTACAAAGAAAAAGAGAATAATGTTTTGAAAGCTAATGACACATTGAGTGCCATTTGTGGAGACTCTTCTGATGAATCTATAGATTACAAATCTTCTGGATAGAAGAATCATGGTCTTATAGCCATACTACCTATTGAAAATCATTGTTTAATAGAAAGCGTACACAATGCTAAATCCATTACCAATGTATCCTCAAATGCTAATTATAGTTATAGTAAATACTATGAATCCTTAGACAAATAATCTTCTTCTGATAAAGATAATACTTTACCTACCTATGAAGAAGTTTCTAGGTTTTCTAAGCTTATTGAGAATGAAAATTGTAATGTCAAGAAAAAAATTAATAAATAAAATTCTAGAATTTTTATTCTTACTAAGGAAATATCAGATCTTTCTAATGATCTTGTTAAAAAAATCCTTGATTTTGAAATAATTTCAAAAAAACTATGAGGAAGTTAATTCTGTCAAAGATAAATATTCTATGGATCTAGAAAAATTAATTTCTAAGAAAATGGTTCTGAGCCTAACTCTAGTATGAATACTGATGTTTTGGAGAATACGAACTTTTTTATTAGACTAAGGACAGAATTATTTTTCTTAAGGAAGTGTTCATCAAACATTACCTTAGGTAAGGGAAACTTTGATTAGATGTATTCCCGAATTCGACCTCTAAGGAATAATTCTAGATTTGTTAAAATTAGTTCAAAAACTATTTTTACTGACAACTATTTTGTTCCTAGAAGAGATTCATTCTATAATTAGTGTCAGTGTGTTGGGCATTGGGAAAAAATTGTTTCTTAGTCAAAAATCAGTCTTTAGGTTTTCATAAATATTATTTTAAAAAATAAAATTTTGATTCTTAAAATTTTGCAATATGATGTTTCCGTATCCAAGAATGATTGGGTTCCGAAAGTCTAACACTCTTATTTTCAGGATAGTAAATAAAGTAACAATAGAAATACATAGTACATGGATAATGGGTTTTTCCAGCATATGACTGGTAAGAATTTTTTTTTAAATATTATCAAGATTAATGGAGGAAACGTAAATTTTGGAGATAATGATACGAGAGAAATTATTGTTATAGGTAACATTGTTCTTCTTGAAAAAACATTTATTTCAAATGTTTTATTTGTTAAGGGTCTTAAGAATAACCTCATTAGCATAAGTCATTTATGTGGTTAAGGCTACCTTGTGAATTTAAGGAATGAAAAGTGCTTAGTACAAAATTCCAAGGAAGAGTTTATTATTTCATCCCATATGCATGAGAATGTTTACCCATGAAACATATAAGACCTTAGGAGCCAAGAACTACCTTTCCTTAGTGAAATAAAAGATCATTAAAGGTTGTATCATAGAAGGTTATGACACTATAACCATAAGAAACTATGAAAACTCTCTAAGTAAAGACTAGTTAGGGATCTACCAGAGCATAGATTTGATTCTTTAAAAGTTTGTGATCCATGTAATTATGGAAAGAAACATAAATCATGTTATAAATTAGTTGGTGAATTCTCATCCTCTAATTCATTATAGTTAGTGCATATGGATCATTTCGGTCCAACACAAACTAAAAGCATTGGAAGCAAGAATTATGTATTTTTCTTAGTTGATGATTACACTACAATTACATGGGTCTATTTTCTACCAACGAAATCTAAATATTTTTTTTATTTTAAAAGTTTTAGATCCCAATCTAAAAATGAGAAAAAACTTCTTTTGATAACTATTCATATTGATCATGGTGGTGAATTTCAAAATTCTGATTTTAAAACCTTTTGTAGTAGAAAAGGCAATACTCATAATTTCTCAACACCTAGGACACCTCAAAAAAATGGTGTTGTTGAAAGAAGAAAGATAATTCTACAAGATATAAAAAGAACCATGTTGAGTCAATATTATTTATCCAAACATATTTGGGCTGAAGCAGTAAGTACATCATGTTATACTATAAATCGTGTTTTGATTAGAACATTTCTTAATAAAACTCTTTATGAGTTATGGAATGGTAGAAAACCTAGAATTTCCTAAATCAAGGTTTTTGGTTGCAAGGTAGTCATTCTGAAAACTAAAGATAATCAGCACAAATTTTGCACCAAAATCCGATGATGGAATTTTTTAGGCTACTCCACATCTTCTAAGTCTTATAAAGTTTTCAATAAAAATACTTGTACTGTTGAAGAAATATTACATTCCAAACATGATGAAACTGATCCTTTTGCTTTTAAACATCATCAACCTACATCTTCATATGTGTTTTAAAAAACTGATTATCAACCTTTGGTAGAAGATCCTACTGATAAGGAAAATGTTCAAGAAAATACTTTTGAAGCATTTACACCAGATGACTTCCTGCCCTATGTTGATGAAAAGGTCTTACAAAACCCAAATCAATTGTTTCTAAAAGATCATCCCAGTGATAGTATCAATGGAGATGTAAATCAACCTGTACGGACTATAAGTTCCATAATAAATGAAGTGGAACATCTATCACTCCTTTCCCAATTAGAGCCAAAATGCACTAATAAAGCTTTAGGTGATGAGGATTGGATAAAATCTATGCAAGATGAGCTAAATAAATTTTAAAGGAATAAAGTATCGACCTTGGTTTAAATCCCTAAGGAATATTCTATTATTGGAGTAATATGGGTCTTTAGAAAAAAATGTGATGAAAATGGAATCATAGTAATAAAAAAAAGCAAGATTGGTTTCTAAAGGCTATAATCTACAAGAAGGAATATACTATGAAGAAACCTATTTCCCAATGGATATGCTTGAATTTATTTTCATTCTACTTGGCTTTGATGCATTTTTCAATTTTAAACTTTTTCAAATGGTTGTTAAATGTGAATTCCATAATGGTTTTGTTCAGGAGGATGTTTTTGTTGAACAACCACCTTGTTTGGAATATTCAAAACATTCATAACATTTTTACAAACATACCAAAGATTTTTATGGAATTAGACAAGCCCCTAGAGCTTGGTATGATATACTTAAAGGATTTTTTTCATCAAAATAATTATGTTAAGGGAAATGCTGATCCAACCCTTTTTATAAATAAAGATAAGAAAAATGTTTTGATTGTTTAAATTTATTTTGCTAAAATTATATTTGGGTCAATTCAGTAATATTTAACTAATTTCTTTACAGATCTAATGAAATCTGAGTTTGAAATGAGTATGATGGGTGATTTAACATTTTTCTTTGGTTATCAAATTTCACGAAAACTGGAAGCAATCTATATATCACAAATTAGTAAATAAAAATCTTCTAAAAAGGTATGGATAAGACAACACTATGTTTATAAGTACTTCCATTTTTATGTCAAACTCACTTGATCCTGATAATGCTGGGAAACCAGTAGATCAAACATCTTTTAGAGGTATGACAGGAAGTCTACTTTACTTGACAGCTAGTCATCCAAGCGTAATGTTTTTAGTATTCTTATGTGAAAGATATCAATCCAATCTTAAGGAATATCATCTAAAGGAAGTGAAAAGTTTTTTTTTCTACTTGAAGTGTACCATGGATTTAGGACTCTTTTATACTTCTCAAAATGATTTTGTTTTAAAATGTTTTTTGGATGATGACTTTGGTTGATGTTGAATTGATAGAAAATGTACAACCCGAATTTGTCATTTCTTAAGAGATTCATTAGTTTCTTGGTGTTTCAAAAATAAACACTCAGTACCACTTTCCACTACTGAAGCTGAATATGTAGAAACCAGAAGTTGTTGTGATCAAGTGTTGTGGATGCAACACACACTCACAAACTACGATATTAGTTTTACCAAAACACAAATTCGGTGTGATAATACTAGTTCCATTACATTAAGTAAAAAACATGAACATCACTCTCATAAAAAACTCATATATATTTGGAATCACTTTCCTAGGGATCACACACAAAAGGAAGATATCATTCTTCAATTTATCAGAATGCAACATCAACTTGCTGATATTTTCTCAAAATCTTTACTCTCTGATATATTTTAATACATTAAATAGAAGTTAGGAATATTAATTGTAAGATAATTTTCCATGTTGAATTTTTATTGAAACAAATATTCTTACAGTAAGGAACTCCTCTTCATAGGGGGAGTACAGTTGTTTCACATATTCTATAGAAAAGTTTTTCATAGTCTTAGATTTTTTTTTTCGTAATCTAAAATTTTTCATAGATAAAAAATATTTTTTTTTTCGTAGTCAATCATTTTTTTCAGTACTCAAAATTTTCGTAATGAATATTTTTATACACAGAATTTTTGTAATGATAATTTTGGTACTAAATGTTTTTGTAATGAAAATTTTCGTACTCAATATTTTCTTGATGAAGATTTTTGAACATTAAATTTTCGTAATAAAGAATTTCATAATTGAAATTTTCATAATGGAGATATTTGTATTGAAAATTTTTGTAATCAAAATTTTC
Source organism: Viscum album (assembly GCA_963277665.1). NCBI lineage: Eukaryota > Viridiplantae > Streptophyta > Magnoliopsida > Santalales > Viscaceae > Viscum > Viscum album. Next base: position 1,297,335,376 of record OY728152.1, read on the forward strand.
AGAATCTAAAATTCTTCAAGAATAATTTCCCTCAATACAAATAATCTTTTTAGTAATCTGAATGGTATGTTTCTTTTCTTAAATTTTTGTAATCATCTTTTACTTGTTGGTATTTTCATCTGTTTTTTAATTTTTATATTCACTTTTCCTTGAATCCGAATGTTTTTTTAAAACCTCAAAAGATCAGATTCTATCAAAATTTACTTCCAACTATCATATCAACCATCATATCTGATCAGAAAGTTTTTCAACCATTGGATTGAGAATGGAAGCTGAATCGTCACCTCAAACGCCTATATATAGGACCCCTGATGGTTACCCCACACCAAAATTGAATCTCGTGCGTGCTGAAGATCTTCCCTCCTATATAAGCTCGTTCTGAACATCTCAGATCATTCTTACTTTCGAATGTCTACCGAAGTATCCTCTCAGAAATATATGTCAACTATAAAACCCATATTTAAATGGAATATATATAGAGAAAATATAGTTTATCTGAGGTTTTTTTAAAAGTATGATACTATTATCTCAAAGAATATACAATAGAATGGGTGGGAAACTGTTTTCCTTTAAAAAACAAAAGCTCATGATTTGGTATATCCAGATCTGTTAATTGAATTATATGAGTCAGTAATTTTCTTCCAGGAAGAAGGGATGAGTAAGTTTTCTTTCTATTGATATAGAAGGACATAATCACTTTGTTACACCAAGGCTGCATAAGTTGGATGATGTTCATGGAATTTTTTTCAGGTAAAGGCAATTGATTTCCTTGGTCTCTCAGAAGTAAATACTCCGAAGATTCTTCACCTAACTACAAATTATCATATTCTTGAATTGTGGGTTCAAGGATTCATCAAACCGAGAAAAGGTGAAAAGGATACTTTGAAGAAAAGTGATATGTACATCTATATTTCTTCATAATCCTAAGGAAGATAAACATGGTTAAGCATATTTTGATTATGGTTGAGAACATAAAGAATGGAAATATGAAGGCTTATATTATTATGTATCTAGCCATTCGGTTAGAAATGATTGTTCAGTGTTTAGAATCCTTCAAAATCCCTTGTGAATATATGTCAAAAAATTGGAAAGTCATGTTGTTGAGTGATGATACTATGAGAAGTATGAATGTTGGATTTTCTATAGAATCCAAAGAATTATATGATTTGCCTAAGGAGGAGGTAGAAGACTTATCTATGAAACATGATTGGGCTAAGACATATAACAAGGGTGGAAAGAAGAGGAATGTGAAGGAAGTGGAAGAGAAGGAAAAATACCCAGTGGATAAGGAACCCCAATTCGAACCTCTAAATCCAAAGAAACAAAAATCCTATCCTGATGAAGTTGTAGAAAAATGGAGAGAAGTCATAAAAAATTAGAAACAAGGGGATCATATTATTGGATTGGACCATAATAAAGAAAAATCATTGAGGGATAATGTAGTTGAATAAATTTACAAGAAATAGAAAGAGAAGAACCAAAAAAAGAAATTGTTTGAGGCCGAGATAGTGCAATCACTTCTGAAGGCTTCTGAGAATGCATCTAAGAATATTCGGATACCAAGATCCTTCCTGATAGAACCTTTACCATAGAATCTAGGAAATAAGTTTTTAACTCTGGAAAATGTACATGAAAAAGATGTAGAAGAAAAATAAGTAGTAGAAGAAGAAGAAGATGGATGTGGAGATACTGATGATCTGATAAGGCAAGTTGAGGATTTTCATGAGAAGGAAAGACCTTCTGAGAAATTATCATGCCAAACTTGTCAAGTTGAATCATCAAAGAATTATACTCATGGGAGGGATTAAGAAAAGGCTCTATAAAAATTAAACAAAAAATCTGAAGAAGAAATCATTAATAAAGATTTCATTAACCCTAAGGATGCTGAGGTAGTAGCCGAAAAGGAAGAACTTAATGATGACAAAATCATTCAGCTATCTGATAGTGAACATGAATATCCTGATCAAGAGGGAGTCATTCTGAAGGTTGATAAGGGAAAACAAGTTGTATTTGATACACCTACCAAGGCTATGATAAAGAAGAGAGATGTTGGTGATTCCATAAAGAGTAAAACTGCTGAGTTAGAAAAAGAAACCTCACCATGAAAAATATTTGATTCAGAATCATCCTCTCTTGGACATGACATTGTAGTCCAGTCATTGAAGAATATTTTTGGGACTATACCTATATTTTCCAATGTAGAATCGATGTACCATATGCCTCAACACTTCTTAAATCAAAAATTAGATTCAATATCCATGGTTATGGATGTGTGTTTCATGATTGCGGCAGATTTCAAAACTTTTTTCATAAACTACGAAGCCCACAAGAGATCTTGAAAGAAGATGACCAGATGGTCAAAAAAACTACATAAGACATGAAAATTCTTGATTAGTTCCAAGAAATATTCAAGGATTCATTTGACACAGAATATGTGAAGATCAAGGATCTCACAAATTGTTTTCAGGAAAAGCTAAATCTGGAACCAAATTCTCAGATTCACGACATGAGATATCTTAATGGGAAGTTTTATTCAGTTCCTCAGAGTTGGAAAAGAGAAAGCCATATTTATATTGGGATAGAAGAGAAGATTTTTAAGCAGGAAGAAGCCTTTAAGGCTCAGGAAGATGTTCTTAAGGATCAAAAATAAGAATTCAATCACATAAAGAAGAAAACTGAAGATCATGATCAGCTTCTCAAATGTGCAGAGAAAGATCACAAAGAGCTCAAGAAGCTCAAAACCATAATAAAGAAGATGATTCCAAATGATAAGGAAGTATAATCTTGTTCAATTGTGTTATTTTATTGTATTTCTTCATTGTATAAATTTTTCCAATCCTAATGCAATTTTTGGGTTCTCTTTATACTTTTGGTTGTTTAGTACTAATATTTTATGTACCATATTTCTTTTTTCCATTGCATGTATTCCTTTTTGAAAATCACAAATGGGGATAAAGGAATGTTAAAAAATAATACAAACTAAAAGATGAAATTACCTATGTAAGGGTGAGTTCATCTAAGGGGGAGTTCTTATCTAAGAATATTTCAGTATGAAATAAAATACTAAGTCAATAAGAAAATCAAGAATATTATCCTTAGTGATTCCAATTCCTAAGGTAAAGTTAGTTGTATTAATCATTTCTCAAGTGTTAAGGGAGATACATTTTATTTTCAATGTCCAGAAAAATATATTCTAAGTCATTATATACATAATCATAAGGATGTTTATGCTTTCCATAATGGGAGTGATTGTTGAGTCAATAGGGCTTCCTTTTAACTTTTCCATTCATTCTTGTTTTTAAAATCACAAACACTCTATATTAAGGCAAATTTATTTTCCCTATATTTTATATTCATAAGGAAAATTTTCCTTCCCCATGTAAGTATTTCCTTACCATGTTTTCATTGTTCATATTATAATCGTACTCATTTTCCTTCAAAGTATAAAATTAAGGTTCGTAACGAAAACCTCGGAATCTTATAAATACATAGATATAGAGAATTTTGTTTTTAGGATCCGAATTCAGGCTCTGAATTATCTGAATTCAGACTCCAAACATTCAGATTTCAGACTCCAAATACTTATGAATTCAGAATCAAAACATTCTGAGTTCAGACTCTGAATTCTGTGAATTCAGTCTCCGAACTTTCTGTGTTCAGACTCCGAAATCTCGGAATTATGACTCCAATTTTTTTTGAATTCAGACTCTGAACTTTCTGAGTCCAGACTCCGAATTCTATGAACTCAGACTCCGAATTCACTTAGTTCAGATGCCAAATTCTTTGAATTCAGACTCCGATATTTCTGTGTTCAGAATTAGAATTCTCTGAATTTAGACTCCAAAATTTCTTAGTTCAGACTCCAAAATCTTTTGAATTCATACTTCAAATATCCTTGTAATTCAGACTCCAGAATTATATAGAATTCTAGTTACAAATTATTTTGAATATAGAATCTAAATATCCATGTATTATAGACACTAAATGTGTTTCTGATTAGCCTCCAAACTTTTACATTTCCTTAAATTCTAAAAATTGGAATTTGTTATGCAGCCATAATTTTTCTTACTCTTGTTTGAGTTAGAAAACGATGTCATGCATTTTGTTTCTAACCAACTGTTGTTTGAGTGAAACATGTACAGGTCAATAAGAAAATCAAGGAAAAATATGACCATTGGAGGAGGGACCCGACTGTTGAAGATGTGCATATAAATAGAACCTCATTTGAAAGATCTCACAAATTTAATGATAATTTGATCAATCTAGATATTACATGCTCTCAAGTGACATCTAGAGAGATATTTTTTATTGCATTTTGTGTACTAAAAATCATGTTCAGAATTTTTTTGTGAGACACTGAATGTTGCTGAGTACATTCAAGGGATTCTAGGGATAGGAAGATAGAGGTTCGGACTAACATGAAGTTCAAGGGCATGCGGGGATAGCATGACAGATTCTGATATTTGTATTGAGGTCTTAACCTGGTGTGGGTAAGACAAACTTTCATGAAAGTATAAATAAAGGGTCCTTTATCCAAGGTTGTTAGATACCCCTCTCTTTGGGTTAAAAGATTTACTACTTCTTACTTTTATTATTTCATGTTTTATACTGCATTTTGGTTATTTTGGAAAGTATAAGTAACTTATAATATCTTATACATGTACTTTGATTTGTAAGATTCTATACGCATTAAGGAATAATCTTTATCTTTCTATACTTTTCATAAGTTTCATTTCTGGAACCACATTTCTAGAATCAAGCATGTTTTTAGAACTAAGAGGTATTTTGAATTTACCTTGTTTAACTTTGTTAAACATTTCCATCTTTAAAAGTTCTAAATGAATTTTTTAAATATACAAATCACCCCCTCTTGAATCTTGAGAATCTACATCATTATTTAGATACTAAAATCAGTATCATTTCAATCCTACAACCATAATAGAGGATTAAGTCATAATATTAGTGTCATAAGAATATAAAATTTTATGAGAAGGATACCTACCAAGACCTTTATAACATGTTGTGCATGGGCTATAACCTGTGTAGCTACTGTTTGCTTGGGTTAATAGATTGTGTACGATATTGATTTTAGGCTTTATCTACAACCCATGTACTATCTTTTTTTAGGCTTGGGATACAACCCATGTATCCTATTTCTGTTATCATTGGGATATAAACATTTTAAATTATTTTTTGGTATTGGGATACAACCCATGTACATTATTTCATTTAGTGTTAGTCTACAACCCATGTACCGTCTTTTTTTTTCAATCTTGGTATACAACCCATATAAACATTGAGATCATTTATATGTTAACAATACCTAATTAATTTCAGGGAGATATAGGTCCCACATATATAATAATAAAATCATTCAATCATATTCCACAAGATAATAAATCTTTCATCACACCATGACCCATAAAAGTGGTAGATTTTACAATCATCAACAATAACCCATGGAGTGAAATGGGTAACATTAAAATGTCATAACATCATAACCAATAAAAGATATATGTTTTATAATCACTTCACAGAATCAAAACCCATGAGAATAAGCTAGATTCAAAAGAATAAAACCCATGGAAGTGAAATGAGTGTTATAATATTCATTCTTTAAAAACATAAACCATTCAAGAAAGAATACGAAAGGAACCATTGAATTATGTCCTAGAAGGCCATGTGTAACATCAGAAGATGACATCTTAGATGGAAAATAACTTGAATGAATATTTTGAAAACATTTCTTGATGAAAATATCCTTTAATCATTCAAAAACACTATTAGAAAAAACCTATTGAAAAAAATTCCTCTAAAAATATTTTGAAAACATATAAGGAGGGATTGAAAATACGTTGAAAAAATACCTTGAAAATAAAAAAAATAATCTTGAAAACATTTTTAAATAAGTTTTCCTTGAACCCTTATAAAATAATCTTGAAAACTTTTTTAAAATAGTTTTCATTGTCAAAATATAAAATGATCTTGATAACATTTAAAAAAAATTATTTTAAATTAGTTTCCAATCTTATTAGCTATTCTTCAAATAATTTTTAAAAAAAAATTCATTGAATAATTATAAATGTAGATTTAAAAAATGTCAAAAATAATTATCCTTGAAAAATTATAATTTAATCTTGAAAAACATTTGAAACCAATTTATTTTAAAATATCTTAAAAAAATCTTTTCTGAAAAATGAACCTTTAAACATGAAGAGAAATATTCAAATGTTTTATGGGGGGTAAATTTATATATTTCGTATTAAGAAAAAGGACATTCCTTTTTCAAGATAAAAAGTAGTTAAAAAAATGACCCATTTATAAAGAGAGAATTAGATTCCTTTTAAAACATTTTCAGAAGATAAAAATGGAAAAAAAATCATTTAATGATCAGATGTGATTAATATAATATTCTTGGAATGCCTTTTTAGAAAACATGGTTTTAAAGGAACACATATTTCCAACTAGAGAGAGGGTAAAGACAGGCTTTGTAATGGCCCAACCCTCGTTACCCAGAGTCGGTGCCTTATTACATAACTTTGGCATGATCAAAAGGAAATCATGTTTCGAAAGACCGATCAGTTTAGTATTATTGGAAACAAGATTCATACATAAGTTCAACTTTACAGCTTGAAGATAAATACAACACAAATATATTTCATTTTAAACATCCAAGCCTCCTAGATTATGCCAGCTGGTCACTCATAACTAACTTGTTCATGTCCTAGGAAAATGAACCATAAGAAAGGGGTGAGCTCAAATGCTCAGTAAGGGTAAGTAATACATCATAAAATGACATAAATATTAATCATGGTAAATAATTTGAAACCACTCCCCTTTATCAATAATAAACATGAATAATTTTAAGGATAGAATATGAGTTGAGTAAATAATGCCAAAATAAAACATAATCATGGGTATTCTACTAGTCGGATGACCACATGAACTATCAATATTATTTCCATAATGAGGGAATGTATAATTCCAGACATTCTGAAAATTTTTGTTAAGGCCTCGGCCAAGATGTCTAAAAATGATTAACGCCTCGGCCAAAACAATAAATCAAATTGGGAAAGGGCCTCAACCAATTCCACGTCTTGTTTTCTCATGAGACCTACCGATGCATCGAGGAGCTATAGCGGGCTCCACCCATCACATACTATGTCCAATACATTCCTCATATGAAATGGTTGAAACATAACATAAACATCAGTATAGGAACTAGGATACGAAATGTCAATACATTAACCATAAACCATGAATGGTATAAAAATAACACATCCACAGTCAAACATATCAAAAAACCTTTGATACAATATAAAATATTTGTATCATAATGAATAAACTTCAAGAAGGTTTAAAATCCATCAAAGGATGTTTACATAGATGAAAATGATTAGTAAAACTCTTTGAGAGAAAAACCCATTTTTATTTTGAAATAATTTAAGAGTCACATAATTATAAAATAACACATTTACTTTGAAAATATACTTATAAGATTGTAAGGGAAGCTTCGACAAGTTTATAATGGTAGAAAATAGCCGCACCCGCCATATAAGTTAAAAAAAGATATTCTTACCTTAATTTGTCGCACTATTGGAAACATGGGTTTTACCAATAGTTCAAAACCCTTGGTAAAGGCTGATAAAACTTTGGTATAATTTATACCAACTGTTCAGCAAACTGTAGGCATGTACGCCATTGGAAAAAAATTTTCCCAACGGTTTACATAGAACCATTGGAGTAGGGGTAGGAAAGTTAACCTTTCCCAACGATTCTCATAAAACCGTTGGGAATGGTTTTACCAACGGTTGTGTTAAATTGTTGGAAAACCCAAAGGAGGAGGGATTTTCCAACTGTTCTACAACCATTGGGAAATCTTTTTATGAATGGTTCAAATATAACAGTTGAAAAAAATCTTCCTACAAGACATATTCCAACGGTTTCAAACCGTTGGAATACCCTATGCTGTGCAAATTGCACAGCATCCCTGCAATTTGCACAGCAGGCAGAGGTGGAGGTGTTCTGTAATAATTTGATGCTTAATTTGATGCACATAAAGAATTAAATCATAATTCATTTTAATTCATACACATTTAACATATTATGTATAATTTGATTACAAACACATACATAATTCATAAAGTAATTGTAATCATACATACAAAAAAAATTAACATACATAATTCATTTAGAATATAATCATTCGTAATTATAAACATACATATACAAAAGTGAGCCACATTGAGTGGTTCACTCGTACACATCACAATAGACCCATTGATCGTTGTCCTAAAGTTTCAAGGGAATCTGAATGTGTTTGGTCGGTTTTCCCTATGCTATTTGTTATTTTAACTTAAAATCTTGTTCATTTCAAACAGAAGAGATACACCATGAGTGGTGCCTACCACACCATTCCTTGAATTGAGGCGGGGTTGACTCATAAACGCCACATATGACCCATTGATCATTGTGCTAAAGTGTCAACACAATCAGAATACGTTTGGTCTGTTTTCCATATGTACTTAAAATTATGTCCATTTTAAACAAAATACACACACTAAGAGTGATCCCTGCCACACCGCGCCTCTGATTGAGGCGGGGATGACTTGTAAACGTCACAATAGACCCATGTATTGTTTTCCTAAAGTTTCAATGGAATCCGAATGCTTTTGGTCTGTTTTGCTTATGGCATTTGTTATTTTCACTTAAAATGGTTTCCAATTCAAATAAAAGTGAGCCACTTAGAGTGGTGGGGGACACACCACGACTCGGATTGAGGTGGGGTTGACTCGCACTCATACACGTCACAATAGACACATGGATCGTTGTCCTAAAGTGTCAAAATAGTCTGAATGCGTTTGGTCGGTTTCCCGTATGTCAGTTGGTGTTTTCACTTAAAAATAAGTCCATTTTGAACAAAAGAGAGGCAGTTTGAGTTGTCCCGGCCACACCGCACCTCAGATTGATGCTAAGTGGACTCGTAAATTTCAAATTTGACCCATGGATCGTTTTCCTTATGTTTCAACAGAATCCGAAAGCGTTTCTTCGGTTTTCTGTATGTCAGTTGTTGATTTCACTTAAAATTATGTCCATTTTTAACAAAACAGAGGCAATTTGAGTGATTTCGACCACAAAGGGCCTCAGATTGAGGTGGAGTTGAATCGAAAATGTCTAATTTGACCCATAGATCTTTGTCATTAAGTTTCAACATAATCTGAATGCGTTTCGTCGGTTTTCCATATGTTAGTTGTTGATTTCACTTAAAATGAAGTCATTTTTTAACAAAATAGAGATACATTGAGTGGTGTCGGCCACACTGAGCCTCAGATTGAGGCAGAGTTGACTCTTACACGTTACATATGAGTCATGTATCGTTTTGAAAAAGTATCAACACAATCAGAATCTATTTGATCGGTTTGGCGTATGTTCGTAAAATATTGTCCATTTAAAAAAAATGAGGGACAGTTTGGGTGGTGCCGGCCACACCGCACCTCAGATTGAGGCGAGGTTGACTTTTACAAATCAAATATGACCCATGGATCGTTTTACTAAAGTTTAAACACAAATATTAAGGCGTTTGGTCAGTTTCCCGTACGTTATTTGGTGTTTTCACTTAAACATAAGTCCATTTTGAACAAAAGTGAGGCAGTTTGAGTGGTCCCGGACACACTGAACCTCGGATTGAGGTGGAGTTGACTCGTACACGTCACATTTGACCCATGGATCGTTTTCCTTATGTTTCAACAGAATCCGAATGTGTTTGGTCAGTTTTTCGTATGTCAGTTGTTGATTTCACTTAAATTTAAGTCCATTTTTTACAAAAGAGAGGCACTTTGAGTGGTTTTGGCCACAAAGGGCCTCAGATTGATGCGGGGTTTACTCGTACACATCAAATATGAGTCATGGATCATTTTGGAAAAGTATCAACACAATCAGAAACCTTTTGATCAGTTTGGCATATGTACGTAAAATATTGTCCATTTTAATCAAAAGAGGGACAGTTGGGTGGTGTCAGCCACACCGCGCCTCAGATTGATGCGGGGTTGACACTTACACGTCACATATGACACATGGATCGTTTTCCTAAAATGGAAACATAATCCGAAGGCATTTGGTCAGTTTCCCATATGCCAGTTGGTGTTTTCACTTATAAATAAGTCCATTTTGAACAAAAGAGAGGCAGTTTGAGTGGTCTCGGCCACACCACACCTCGGATTGAGGTGGAGTAGACTTGTACACGTCACATTTGACCCATGGATCGTTTTACTTATGTTTCAACAAAATCCAAATGCGTTTGTTCGGTTTGTCATATGCCAGTTGTTGATGTCACTTAAAATGAAGTCCATTTTTATCAAAACAGACGCACTTTTAGTGGTGTTGTCCACAACGGGCCTCATATTGAGGCAGGGTTGACTCTTACACATCACATTTGACCCATAGATCGTTTTATTTAATTTTCAATAGAATCAGAATGCGTTTGGTCGGTTTGTCGTATGTCAGTTGTTGATTTCACTTAAAATTAAGTCAATTTTTAACAAAACAAAGGCACTTTGGGTGGTGTCGGCCACACTGGGCCTCATATTGAGATGGAATTGTCTCTTACATGTCACATATGAGTCATGGATCACTGTGAAAAAGTATCAACACAATTAGAATCCGTTTGATCGATTTGGCGTATGTACGTAAAATATTGTCCATTTTAAACAAATGAGGGACAGTTTGGGTGGTGCCGGCCACACTGCACCTCGGATTGAGGCGGGGTTGACTCGTACACATCACATATGACCCATGGTTCTTTTTTATAATGTTTCAACACATTCCGAATGCGTTTGATCAGTTTCCTGTATGTCAGTTGGTGTTTTCACTTAAAAATAAGTCCATTTTGAACAAAAGTGAGGCAGTTTGAGTGGTCCCAGCCACACAGCACCTCCGATTGAGGCATAGTTGACTCTTACATGTAAAATTTGACCGGTGGATAGTTTTCCTTAAGTTTCAACAGAATGTGAATGCGTTTGGTCAGTTTGTCATATGTCAGTTGTTGATTTCACTTAAAATTAAGTCCATTTTTAACAAAATAGAGACACTTTGAATGGTGTCGGCCACACTAGGACTCAAATTGAGGCGGGGTTGACTCGTACACATCACATATGAGTCATGGACTGTTGTGAAAAAGTATCAACACAATCAGAAACATTTTGATGGGTTTGGCGTATGTACGTAAAATATTGTCCTTTTTAAACAAAAGAGGGACAGTTTGGGTGGTTTCGGACACACCGCGTCTCAGATTGAGGCAGAATTGACTCTTAAACGTCACATATGACACATGGATCGTTTTACTAATGTTTCAACACAATACGAAGGTGTTTGGTCGGTTTCTCGTATGTCAGTTGGTGTTTTCACTTAAAAATAAGTCCATTTTGAACAAAAGAGAGGCAGTTTGAGTGGTCCCAGCCACACCGCGCCTCGGATTGAGGTGGAGTTGACTCGTACACGTCGCATTTTACCCATGGATCGTTTTACTTAAGTTTCAATAGAATCTGAATGTGTTTGGTCAGTTTTCCATATGTCAGTTGTTGATTTCACTTAAAATTAAGTCCATTTTTAACAAAAAAGAGGCACTTTGAGTGGTGTTGGCCACACCGGGTCTCGGATTGAGACAGAGTTGACTCATACACGTCACATAAGAGTCATGGATCATTGTGCAAAAGTATCAACACAATAAGAAACCGTTTGATCGGTTTGGCGTATGTACGTAAAATATTGTCCATTTTAAACAAAAGAGGGACAATTTGGGTGGTGTCGGACACACCGCGCCTCAGATTGAGGTAGGGTTGACTCGTACACGTCACATATTACCCATGGATCATTGTCCTAATGTTTCAATAGATTCAGAATGCATTTGTTTTGTTTTCCGTATTCCAGTTGGTGTTTTCACTTAAAATTAAAGTCATTTTGAACAAAAGAGAGACAGTTTGAATGGTACCGTCCACACCGCGCCTCGGATTGAGGTGGGGGTGTTCGGGGGGTGTTCGGGGGGATGTCCGGGGGGGCTGTCCAGGGTCCGGGGAGGAGGGTGAGGGGGCTGTCCGGGGGCGGTCCGGGGGTGTGGGGGGCTGTCCGTGGACCAAGGAGGAGGGTGGGGGGCTGTCCGGGGGCTGTCCGGGGTCCAGAGAGGAGGGTGGGGGGAGTTCTGGGGGGCTGTCTGGGGGGACTGTCTGGGGGCTGTCTGGGGGACATACCCAAATCATATCATAAAAAATAACACCAAGGATCAGAAAAAATAGAAGCATACATGCAGAATAATGACAAGTGCACATAAAAATGAGAAGCATATAAAAAATTATTTCATTCATGCTATGTTTATTTCCTAAAACAATGTAAAACAAGAAAAAATAATGAAACTCTAGAACATGGGTTGCATTCCAGGAAGTGCTAAGTTTTACGTCTTCAATCAGACAGATGGAAATTGGTCAATTGTCTCAGTCCATTAGCTCCGAATTCCTCTTCCTGTTACAAGAACTGTTGGACATGTCATCCAGCTCACGAGGACGCTTAGTGGGATCGATCACTTCAGGAGTGTAGTGGCCATGAATCTGATGCGGAAGTAAGAGAATCTGGTGCTCGACATTAGCCAGATGTTGAGTCACCCATCGTGCGAGGTCAGATGGAGACCAGACATGCACATCGAGGATCATGGAAGAGGCAGACGAGCTAGACATTGCTGGTTAAGCTGCATCCACAAATGGATTCCTTTTTATATATTAGAACCTTTATAAATGTTTTTTCATTTTTACCAACAATTAATTTGTGAAAATTGAGATAAATAACTTATTGCATATTTAAGAATTGATTTACTCTTGGACATGATGCATAATATCTCAAATATTCCTCATTGGATCCCAATTTTCTATTTTAATCCATTATCAAAAGTCTTATATAAATTAATTTTTATTTGGATCCCTAAGGTGTACTTCTTTACAATGAATCATCTATCTTAGATTATGTTTGAAAAAACAATGTCTTCATAATAATGTAATAATTCCATTTAGGAATTTTTTATTTAAAACATTCTTCCTAGGGAGATTAATTTCCACCACACACACTTACCCCGGACAGCCCCCCACTCACCCCGGACAGCCCCCCACTCACCCCGGACAACCCCCCACCCCTTGGACTGCCCCAAACTCACCCCGGACAGCCACCCAACCCTCGGACAACCCCCCAACCCTCGAACACCAGCCCACTCATCCCGAACATCCCCCGATCCCTCGGACAACCCCCACTCACCCCAGACATCACCCACCCCTCAGATAGCCCCCCCCCCCCACTCACCTCGGACATCCCCCCACCACTCGGACAGCCCCCCACTCACCCCGGGCAGCCCCCACCACCCCTCAGACAACCCCCACTCACCCCAGACAACCCCCCAACACCTCAGACACCCCCACTCACCCTGGACATCCCCCACCACCCCTCGGACAACCCTCCACTCACCCCGAACAGCCCCCACCCCTCGGACAACCCCCACTCACCCCGTATATCCCCCACCCCTCGGACACCCCCACACACCATAATCAAATAGAAAAAAAATGCATACACAAAAGAAATAACTTTAATTAATGAAAACATTAATTAATACATTAATGAAAACATTAATTTAAATAAAACATTAATGCATCCATTAATGAAAACTCTAAAAATGATTAATGAAAACATTAATTGGATATTGTTTACATTGATGTAGTGATTCAAGTACAAAATTTGTCAAGGGATTATAATAAATCATAAAATTTTCCAAAATACCTAGAAATAGGGCATAAGTACATGATAAATGGATAAATAGTGAAATAAATAGATAAATATTTAGAATAAAAGTATATATTTAACTAATACGAGAAAAATTTGAATGAATCTAACTTGAATGGGGGAGTTGCAGATGGAAGATTTACCTGGCCGGCCGCTTCTGAGGTGGGGGATCTGATTCTGGGCGGTCTGTGAGGTTCTGGGGGAGTCGGGGAGAGTTTAGGGGAATTTATGGGTGAATTTTCCCAACGGTTTCATCAAACCGTTGGGGAATAAATGGAAATACTATTCTTTCCCAATGGTTTCATCAAACTGTTGGGAAAGACAACTCTTTTCACAACAGTTTCATCAAACCATTGGGGAAAGGCTTCCCAACTTTAATTTTCCCAACAGTTTCTTCAAACCATTGGGAAATCTTCCCTAATCACACCTTTTCCAACGGTTCTTTTAAACCATTGGTATGAAAGCGTTGGGAAAGATACATTTTTGAGTAGTCTCTAAAAGGTTAAAAAGGACCTTGTTTGGAAGACGACAGAAAGATTCATTTATAAACATCTTATAAATAGTCAAAAAGGGTATAATTGACATTAAACCATACTCTATAATAGAGTATGAATGTTTTGAAATACATTTTTAAGAAACATGGATGTGGATGATAAAGAGATCCCAGTATATAAATACGTATAAACAACCTCGGATAATGAAGAGATTGTGAAATATACTCTTATATTGTACTTTTCCTTGGTTGAGGGTAGGTTAACCTCCTGTATAATGGTGAAATAATTGTTATTAAATTATACAAGAATCATATACCTTAATATGATATCATATATGATCTTTTAACATGGATTTGTTAATAATATCTTAGTATTATTGTCGTTTTGGGTGTTAACTTACTCATTTTCTTTTATATGTTTTGTTACATAAGCAGTGTTTTTATGGATAGGTTGTATATTATTCATATCTTGAATTATATGAAGTCCATAAAAAATATTTTTAATCATCAAATGTGAATTATACTTGAATGGATATGATGGGGAATGAATCTCATCGCTTTCGTGGAGATGGTAGTCCGTATGTATGCACGAGTGACAATATCATTATTTGGATATTAAAATAATATATAATTGGATGGTATATCATATATACATAATAATTATCATGTTATATTTATTATTTAAATCAACTACACATCATTATCATACCTATCGAAATAATAATAATTTGAATGACAATTACACCACGACATGGAGACGGTAAGTCGTACGTACACATGTATGGTGACATGTAATTTGAAGGATGGATTGAATAATGAATTTTGTTGTTCCATATTTATAATAACATCTCAGTATATAGAAGATACTAAATTTGTTATTTTATAATCAAATCAACAATGAAAGAATAAGTTTAAGAAGAAAGGAACTTGAAAGAGGGTGGTGAAAACATTACCTCTTCTTTGAGTTCTTCCTTTTGATTTGATCAAAAGGGATATATAGGATGGATTTCTGATCAAAATAAGGACTCTAGGTCTAATTGAGGGACGTTAAGTGAATATTTGGGCAGGGTTTGACCAAACCAAAAGGCTTTGATGGTGTAAAGAATTTCTTTGAAGTGGTGTTCTTTTATAAGGGGGAGGAGGGGATCTTTAGGAAGAACATAAAGTATTAATTTATAATAAATTCATATTCTATTTCTAATGGAACCAAAGTGGATTATTCAAAGTATAAGGTGGGGATGGGTCTAAATCCTTTCAACCAATAGATTTTATATAGGTCTTTGTCACTATATTAACCATATATTTTAGTTTTAACTCTTAGTTAATTAGTTTGACATTTACCATGTCACTTTGTATTTTTATATTATATAGTTAATAAACTTACTATATACATCCAAGAGTCCCCCAAGTGGTCCATTAATGATATACCTATCATGATATAAGTTATTTGTCCTAACCTAAGATTTATAGGAATATAATATCAATTAAAAATAAAACAATTGTTTTAAAAACTCATTTATGACAATTTTGACACTATTCAATAATTGATTTTTGATAAAGTCCTATCAACTTTATTAATTCAAATAAATTCATTTAAGAAATACTAACACGTAATATTAACCAATAAAATTCGTGGATGGAATCAAAATTTTAAATAATATTTATTTTAACTTTTATAATACCAATTATTTGATTATTTCATTATTATGGAAAATTCTGCATCATTATTGTGTCATAATTAAATTTAATTATTAAATTTCTAGAAATCATAAATAAAATACCATTATATAGGAAATATATTCATATTTATAATGAATATTTATAGTAGAAAATATAACATATATAACCCTATGTAAAAACTATTTTCCTAAACGATATATTCTTATGTCATTTTTGAATTTGCTTTAACTTAATTAATATAAAGTGTCCTTATCACCTACAAGTGGCTCCATGTGGACCCAAAATCTACCCAAAGATGCCCATGGTTTGACGTGTATCAACCAATAAGGTTAGGACACGTTTTAGGGTAATTTATTATTATTATAATATTATTATTTTACCCTTATTTACCGGAGTTACCCTTTAACCACGGTAAATAAAATATGTACCGAAATAATTATTCAAAATGTCTAAAAATAAAAGATACCTATTTACACAATTTGGAAATACTTATTCCAAATATGGAATCCATTTTTTCAAATTCAAAACACAGAAGTGGCAGAAAATAATTTAAAATTAAATCCCGTTGTTAAAACAAAAAATGTGTTTTTAAGAGATATTAACTATCAAAATATTGACACTTGTTTATGACCGGTTTAATTGTTATATTATGTCCAATGAAAAACATTGTATTAAATGGTAAAAATATATTCTATATATAATTTAAAACCACTCAAATTCATAATTTATCACTATTAATTATTTCAATTTAAAAAGTTTTTTTATTTAATATTTAGTAATTTTCAATATTCATCAAAATATAAAAGTTATCCGAAAAATACCAAAATTTCACCCTGTGATAATTTTGATATTCTGAATCCAAAAATGAAGTCCGTTTGAGAGATAAAATTTATAAAATTTTAAAATGTGGGTATTACTATTCGTAATGGCTACTTTGATTGGTCGCGGTGTGTTAGAATCTCGAAGTTGCGTACAATACATGCTATTGTATTATTCAAATAGAATCGTACCATGGAATCATGGGGTGTTACATTATCCCCTCCTTAAAATAGTTTCATTCTAGAAATTTCTAGAATAATACCGCATGAAAAGACTCGTGTGGTTCTTCATCATAAGTTCATCGGGTTCCCATGTTGCCTCTTCAATATTATGGTTCCTCCATAGAACATTTACCAGATGAGTCATCCAGTTCCTCATCACTTGTTATCTCATATCAAGAATCTTGATAGGATCTTAGAAATAAGACAGATCAGGTTCCAGTTCTAATTCTTCAAAGGTGTGTTCATGTGTTGGGTCAGGCATATATTTTCTCAACAGTGATAGGTAGAACACATATTGAACTTTGGAGAGACTTGGCGACATTGCCAAACGGTAATCTACAATCCCAATTTTTTCTAGAATTTAGGAATCTCCGATGTACCAGGGACTCAATTTATCTTTCTTACCATAATGTATAACTCCCTTCCATACAGATACCTTCAAGAAAGCATGATCCCATACCGAAAACTCCAAATACATCCTTCATTTATCGGAATATCTCTTCTGCCAACATTGAGCTGATTTAATGTGGTTTTTGATTACCTTTACCTTTTCCATTGTTTCCTCCACCAGTTCTAGGCCTACAAGTTTTCTTTACCTAACATAATCCCAACATTTTGGTGTGCGACATCTCTTTCCATATAACGCTTCATATGGTGCCATCTAAATTCTTAAATGGAAGCTATTGTTATAGGAAAATTCTACCAGAGTTTAATATTGAGCCCACATACCCTTTAAGTCAAGTGAGAATGATATCAAAATGTCTTCTATGGTTTGAATAGTCCTTTTTGATTGCCTATCTGTTTGAGGGTGGTAGGCAGCGCTCAAACGAAATTTAGTATCAAAGGCCTTCTGAAGACTCTTCCAGAATCATGATGTAAAATGGGGATCACGATCAGAAACAATCAATAGGGGTACTCCATGAAGTCTCACACCTTCATTAATATATATTCTTGCAATACATTCAAGTGGTAGATATTCTCTTATAGTAAGAAAATTTGATGACTTGGTAAGACGATCAACAATGACCCATATTGCATCGTTCCTTCTAGGAGACCTTTGTAGTCCCATGACAATGTCCATTGTAATATTATCCCATTTCCACTCAGGTTTGGGAAGAGGTTGTAATACTCCTCTAGGCTATTGGCTTCCATCTTTCACTTGTTGAAAAACCATACATCATTACACAGAATCAAAAATCTCCCTCTTCATGTTGTCCCACCAAAAAATTTCCTTCAAATCACTATATATTTTGGTGCTCCCAGGGTGTATAGAGAAATTGGAACTATGAGCATCGTCCAATAATTCCCATTTTAGATCAGGTATATTGGGAACACAATGTATCTTCCCAAATTTCAAAATTCTATCTTCATACAAAAATTCACTCAATCTCCAATCATTCACAACTTTAATCTTATTTTGGAACTCTTCATCATCGGTCTGAGAACTCTTTATCCTTTATAGTAAATATGGTTTGGCAACCATTTGAAAAAGTACTGATGTTTCACTTTTCATGGTGATTCCCATATCCACCTTTACTAGATCCATCCAAATATGATCCCTTTCTACTTTCATCTGGTTCAAAAATCCATGATACTTTCTACCCAAAGCATCTGCTACCTTATTTGCCTTCCCCGGGTGGTAGTGTATCATGCAATCAAAATCCTTGAGTAGTTCAAACCATCTCCTTTGCCTCATGTTGAGTTCTTTTTTGTGAGAAAATATACTTCAAACTCTTGTGATCATTAAAAATATCACATTTTTCAAGATAGAGATAATGTATCCATATCATCAAAGTAAAGATTATAGCAGCTAACTCAAGATCCTGAGTAGGATAGCATTTCTCATGAATTCTTAGCTATCGTGATGCATAGGAAATTACCCTATCATTCTGCATAAGGACACAACCAATTCCTTTCATTGAAGCATCACTAAAAAAAATCCATCATTTATTGATGGTAGAGTCAATACATGAGCATTGAATAATCTTCTCTTCAATTATTTAAAAAATTCTTCACTCTCTTTTGTCCAAACAAATTTAACCCCTTTATGTGTGAGCTTTGTTAACGAGTTAGCCAATCGGGAATATTTCTGGAAGAAAGGCTGATAATAACCTGCTAAACCAATAAAACTGCATACCTCAATTATACTCATCAGTGCTGGCCATTCTTGGATTTCCTTGGTCTTAGAAGGATCAACTGAAATTCCATATTTGGAGATAATATGGCCAAGAAAAGAAATCTCCTTAAGCCAGAATTCACACTTGCTAAATTTCCCATATAATTCATGTCTTCTCAGAGTCTTCAAGATAATGCGCAAGTGATTTTCATGATCTTCATAGGTTTTTGAATATACCAATATATCATCAATAAATACAACCACAAAATCATCGAGATATTCCTAGAAAACTCTATTCATTAGATCCATGAATACAGAGGGTGCATTAGTCAATCCAAAAGGCATTACTGTAAACATGTAATGTCTGTACCTAGTTCGAATTGCTGTCTTTGGAATGTCTTCCTTCATTACACACAACTGACGGTATCTAGATCGAAGGTAAATCATTGAAAATTATTGATCTCCATGCAGTTGGTCAAATAAAACATTAATGCGAGGTAGGGACTAATTGATCATTATTGTTATTGAATTGATTTACATATATTCGATACATAACCTCATAGATCCATATCTCTTATTAACATAAAGAACAGGGGATCCCCATGGAGAAACACTTAGGTGAATAAATCCATCATTACTCAATTCCTCTATTTCTTTCATTAGTTCAACTAATTCCACAGTGGCCATTCTATAAGGGGCCTTTGATATAGGCATTGAACTAGGAATTAAATCAATGGAAAACTCAATTTCTCGTTCTAGAGCATGCCTAGGTAAATCTTCTTGAAACACATCAAAATATTCTCTCACAATAGGTACATCCACTATTAGAACATTCCTTTCCTCACCCATAGTTATTTCATTCTCTTCCTCCCCGATAATTATATTTAGTTGAGATACTAGGGTGGATCTAGATAAGAATCAGGTCGTGAGGATTCTGCTCTAAAGATAAGGTGTTAATTATCATCATCATCCAAAATTGTAACCTCTTTCTTATTACAATAAATTTTCGCATCATGGTCCGAAATCCAATACATACCGAGGATTATTTCAAATTCAGTCATGGGTATGACGATGAGATCAGCAGATAAAGAACATTTATATGCCCTAATGGGGACTGATTCACAAAATATTATTGCAATGATACTTAACTTAAGAGTTTTACCTGACAACTCCCTTGTTAGATAAAATTGGAAATATTTAATTTTCTTAGAAAAATGTGATGATATGAAATAATGAGATGATCCAAAATCAAATAAAACCTTCACTAAACTTAAGAAACCATTAAATTACTTGCCACCGTGTCTTTCGGGGCATCAACCTCAGCATTAGTGATTGCATATACATTGCCTTGATCCCTTGGCCTTTTCTGAGGTAAGTTTCCTAGACGCTTAGGACATTAATTTTCATAATGTCCCATCTCTCTGAAATTGTAGCATTGAACATTGGCAGCGTCTTTCTTTCCTTTACAATCACCAGCTAGATGACCTTTATTTCCACATTTTAAGCATAATCCTTTTACTTTTAAACAGGCACCAGGGTTCTTCCTTCCGCAATTATCACAGGGTGTAAATTCAATTCTTCCCTTCTTCCTTATTTTGTTATTTCCTTTCCTAGAGTGTTCAGTAGATCTCTTCTTCTCTTACTTTGATTTAAATTCATAAGACTTAGAGAATTCATTTTCTGTCTTGATAGCACATGAGACAATATCTTCATATGATGAGAAGGATTGTAATACTAATTCTCGACGGAGAAATGGTTTTAACCCACCAAAGAAATGATCAATATTACTTCTTGTGTTAAGTATATAATATGAAGCATGCCTCGCTAACCTTGTAATGTTATCCTCATTATTTGCGACATTCTCATCCTCCTTTTGCCTCAGACTCATAAATTTCCTTTCCATATCTGCTGGATGGTCACGAGGAATGTATTTTTCTATGAACAGATCGTTGAATTACCTCCATTACATATTTAATACATCATCATATTCATTTGATTTTTGAATCAATGACCTCCATTGATCAGCATCTCTAGTGAGACGGTAAACTGCCATGATAACTTTTTTGCTTTTACTAATCCCCAAGGCATGAAATATTTTCTCTATGAAATTAATCCATTGCTCAGCTACTAAGGGATTTGTACTCCCATTGAATGTTGGTGGTTGTTTCCTCATGAAGCGATCTAACATTGAACCTCCACACTTTGGATCTGGGTGCTCCATACGGGTAAGTATATTATTCATAACCCGAGTGAGTTGTCCCAGTATGGTGATAAGCTGATCAACACCAGTTGCATCACCATCACCACTATAATTATCTTGATCAGGAGGTAAATCCATACATGGAGTGCATGCATTGATAAAGTTTGCATTTATTCCACTAGGTTCCATTTCTAACCAATGGCATACTGAAGATTAGTTTATGAATCGCAACACATAAATCCAAACTTGGAAAACATTTATCATAAACTGAACAGTTTATAGATATAATCCATAATCATAAAAATGTTTTCTTTGAGGATGTATATACTCATAAACCCTTCATAAAGGTTTTTAAATAAAATGAGAATTATCCTAAGCATATCCCCCGGGAGTTTCATAACCAAGAGTGCAGCAATGCCCGTCATCGTGCAGCAAGGCCCATTATCATGCACCAGTTCCCATTCGAGTCTAGCTCAAAGCGGTGTTTTCGGGTTTTACCCCTAGGTACATGAATTCTAGAGCCGCCTCTACCTGATCGTATCCAGATAGGGATGTATTGCTTGGTAAACTGACAAAATCTCTACAATACCAAAACACTAGGAAGTTCTTCTATACTAATCATCAAAGTCTATCTTAGGGCTATACTCTCTAATCATAATTTATCTAAATCTAGTTTTCAAGGTTTGTACTAAAATTCCTCTAATACCAACTTTAACCCCCTGACCCTAGTTACCCTGAGTGGGTGTATTGTTATAGAACATTGGCATGATCAAAAGGAAATCATGTCTCGAAATAACGATCAGTTTTGTATTATTAAAAACAAGATTCATACATAAGTTCAACATTACAGCTTGAAGAGAAATACAACACAAAAATATTTCCTTAGAAACATCCAATCCCCCTAGATTATGCCTACAGGTCACTAATAACTAACTTCTTCATATCATGGGAAAATGAAACATAAGAAAGGGTGAGCTCAAACACTCAGTAAGGGTATGTAATAGAGCGGAAAATGACATAAATATTAAGCATTGTAAATAATTAAAACCACAAGACTTTATCAATAATAAACATGAATACATTTATGTAAAGAATATAATATGAGTAAATAATTCCATAATAAAATATAATCATGGGTATTCTACTAGTCGAATGACCACATGAAATATCAATATTATTTCAATAATGAGGGAATGTATAATGCCAGACATTCGGAAACTTTTTTTCAAGGCCTCGGCCAAGACGTCTAATAATGATTAAGTCCTTGGCCAAAACCATAAATCAAATTGGGAAATGGCCTCGGCCAATTCCATGTCTAGTTGTCTCATGAGACCTACCGTTGTATCGATGAGCTATATAGGGCTCCACCCGTCACTTACTTTGTCCAATACATTCCTCATATGAAAAGGTTGAACATAACATAAACATTCGTATAAGAACTAGGATACGAAATGTCAATACATTAACCATAAACCATGACTTGTTTAAAAATAACACATCCACAGTCAAACATATCACAAAACCTTAAATACAATATGGAATATTTGTATCATAATAAATCAAATTCAAACAAGTTTAAAATCTATCAAAGGATGTTGACATAGATGAAGATGATTCGTAAAAATCTTTGAGAGAAATACCCCTTTCTATTTTGAAATAATTTAAGAGTCACATAATTATAAAATAAATCATTTACTTTGAAAATATTCATATAAGAATTTAAGGGAAGCTTTGATGAGTTTATAAAGGTAGAAAATAGCCGCACCTGCCGTATAAGTTAAAAAAAGACATTCTTACCTTAATTTTATCAAAAAGGATAAAAAGGACCTTGTTTGGAAAATGATGGAATGATTCCTTTATAAACATCTTATAAATTGTCAACAAGGGTATAATTGACTATAAACCATAGTCTATGAAATAGTAAGAATGTTTTAAAATACATTTTTATGAAACATGGATGTGGATGATAATGAGGTCCCAGTAGATAAATACGTATAAACAACTTTGGA
Organism: Viscum album; assembly: GCA_963277665.1. Taxonomy (NCBI): domain Eukaryota; kingdom Viridiplantae; phylum Streptophyta; class Magnoliopsida; order Santalales; family Viscaceae; genus Viscum; species Viscum album. The sequence goes on from OY728152.1 coordinate 1,297,358,723, forward strand.
TAATGAAGAGATTGTGAAATAAACCATTTTGTTGTACTTTTCCTTGGTTGAGGGTAGGTTAACATACTTTATAATGGTGAAATAAATTTTATTAAATTATACAAGAATCATATACCATAATATGATATCATATATGGTCTTTTAACATTTCTTTGTTAATAATATCTTAGTATTATCGTCGTTTCTGGTGTTAACTTACTCTTTTTCTTTTATATGTTTTGTTACATAAGCCATGTTTTTCATGGATAGGTTGTATCTTATTCATATACAGATTGCTATCAAGTCCATTAAAATTATTTTTAATCATCAAATGAGAATTAGACTTGAATGGATACGATGGGGAATGAATCTAATCGCATTCATGGAGATGGTAGTCCATACGTAGGCACGAGTGACAATATCATTCTTTTGATATTAAAACAATATATAATTGTATGGTATATCATATATACAGAATAATTATCATGATATATTTATTATTTAAATCAATTAAACATCATTATCATACCTATCCAAATAATAATATTTTGAATAACAATTACACCACGACATGGAGACGGTAAGTCGTACGTACGCACATATGGTGACATGTCATTCGAAGGATGGGTAGAATAATGAATTGGGATGTTAAATATTTATAATAAAATACCAGTATATAGAATATAATTATGTTATTATTTTATAATGGAAGAAACAAAGAAAGAAGAAGTTTATGAAGAAAGGAACATGAAAGTGGGTGGTGAAAACATTACCTCTTCTTCAAGTTATTCCTTTTGATTTGATCAAAAGGTCTCTTTATGATGGCTTTATGATCAAACCATGTCCTCTAGGTTGAATTGAAGGAAGTTGAGAGAATATTTAGGCAGGATTTTGCCGATACAAAAGGCTTTGAAGTTATGAAGAATTGGATAGAAGTGGAGTCCTTCTATAAGGGGGAGGAGGGGCTTTTTAAGAAGAACATAAAGAATTAATTTATAATAAATTCATATTCGGTTTCTAATGGCTCCAAAGTGGATTATTAGACATCATTGGTGGGGATGGGTCGAAATCCTTTCAACCAAAAGATTTTAGATAGGTTTGGGTCACTATATTAACCTTATCATTTAGTTTTAACTCTTAGTTAATTAGTTTGACATTTACCATGTCACTTTGAATTTTTATATTATATAGTTAATAAACTTACTATATACTTACAAGAGACCCCCAAGTGGTCCATTAATGATAAAAATATAATTATATAAGCCCTTTGGCCGAAAATTATATTTTTTTAGGAATATAATATCAATTAATAATATTACATTTGTTTTAAAAACTCGTTTATGTCAATTTGACACTATTCAATAAGTGATTTTTTGATAAAATATTAACAACTTTATTAATTAGAATAAAATTCATTTAAGAAATAATAATATGTAATATTAACCAATAAAATTCATGGATGGCATAAAAACATTCAAATTATATTTATTTTTACTTTTATAATACCAATTATTTGATTCTTTCATTAATGTGGAAAACACTGCATCATTATTGTGTCATAAATAAAATTAATTATTAAATGACCAAAAATCATAAATAGAATACCATTATTTAGTAAATATTTTTATCTTTATAATAAATATTTATAGTAAAAATTATAACATATATAAACCTATGTAAAAAGTGTTTTTCTAAAAGATATTTTCTTATGTCATTTTTGTATTTACTTTAACTTAATTAATATAAAGTGTCCTTATCAACTACAAGTGTCTCCATGTGGTCCAAAAATCGACCCAAAGATGCCCATGGTCGGAAATGTATCAACCAATAAGGTTAGGACACGTTTTAGGGTAATTTATTATTATTATAATATTATTTGTTACCCTTATTTATCGGATTTACCCTTTAACCACGGTAAATAAAATATTTACCGATGTAAAAATTCAAAATGTCTAAAAATAAATGTTACCTATTTAGCCAATTTGGACATCCTGATTCCAAATATTTAATCCATTTTTCAAAATTCAAAACACAGAAGTGGCTGAAATTAATTTAAAATTAAATCCCGTTTTTAAAACAAAAAGCGTGTTTTTAAGAGATAATAACTATCAAAAGATTAAAAATTGTTTATATCCGGTTTAATTGTGAAATTATGTCCAATGAAAAAATTTGTATTAAATGGTAAAAATAAATTCTAAATATAATTTCAAAGAACTGAAATTAATAATTCATCACTATTAATTATTTTGATTAAAAATTTTTTTTTAATTACTATTTAGTAATTTTCACTATTTATCAAAATATAAAATTTATCCGAAAAGCACCATAATTTCACCTTAGGCTAATTTCGATATTCCGAATCCAAGAATGAAGTAAATTTTGAGAGATAAGATTTATAAAATTTCCAAAAGTGGGTAGTACTATTCATAACGGCTACTTTGATTGGTCGCGGTGTGTTAGAATCTCGAAGTTGTGTACATTAGACGCTATTGTATTATTCAAAGAGAATCATACAGTGGAAGCTTGGGGTGTTATAGGATTTCTTAAAAAGCATTTCTTAATTATCTTATGTATCAAGGAGTGAAAAAATTATTATAAGATATGAATAAATAATTAATAACCATAGGAGAATAAAATTCAAGATTTTTTTAGATATGTTTCATATGATTTCACCAATGTAAACATAAATATAAAAAATCATGAAATTTGATTAGATTGTCTTAATAAACTATTGTAACATGGTAACATAGGATCATACCCTACATGTAATAAAATAAAATTATATGAAACATAAAATATCATGAAAAAAATGAAATTCATGATATACCGTGTAAAATAAAAGAATATACAGCTCAAAAAGATTTTATATTCATAATAAAACATGAGTCTTTAAGAAGGAAAATTGAGCCAAATATATTTTAACAATTTGGTATCTTTTTAAAATTAAACCCCATGAAACAAATAACATAATATGAATTTCTAAATAGCCATAAATAGAATTATAATAATAATTTAATACTTACATGGGAATTATAAATGCCACACAAAAGGAATGGGTGGTAAATAAAGCATGTATCTCACTGAAAAAAGTGAGATGAAATTCCATTACCGTGTGACTTTAATCCCATCACACTCATTCAGACCACCTATATTAAAAATATAAATTAATTATTATTAATTTAGAGAACCATATAATTATATATAACACAATATATGGTTTTATTACTACCTAACATTACCCGATTGTTAACCATCCTATGTTAAGGTTTCACTTCAGATAATATTCTCTTTGTTCTTCGCATGTATCTTAATTTGTCATATCATAGTTCTATATAAATATATCCTAATTCAATAATGTATACCATGATATAAATATAATTTATTGTCATTATATTTATATTTTAATAATAAATAGAATATATAATTATAAAATGGAATACACTGTTCATGGGGGCCGTAAGCAGTACATTTGTATGAAATATATTTCCTTTTTTATTATCCAATTGAAATAAATAATGAAAATTAAATATATTTATATATATATATAATATAACTAAATTATAATTATAATGCAACATATTTCATAAAAGTTAACTAAATCCATCCGTAACACTTTCAATGTAGTTTGTGAAAAAATCACATCGCTTTGAGGGGGTGGTAGTCCACACATCCTCAAATGAAATTATCAGATTTACACAAAAATGGATAAAAATTGATATGTGATGTAAAAGTAATAAATAAGAATAAATAAATAATAAATAAATAATATATAATAAATATAAACTTATTTTCCACCATAATTAATTTCGTGAGATGTGGTAAGGAAATTTGAATAATCAATGTTTAGTGAGGTGGATGTTTTCTATACACAAAAATAATATGTTCATTACCCATTACATAGACTTGTGTATAAGTGTAGGTTGAAACCTCATAATGAAAATATCCTACTATATCTAGGATACTCTTTTAACTATAAAATCCATAAATAAAGATAGTTTAGGAGTGGATAAGGAAAATAAATGAAGGGAACATGAGAAAAGGCTTTACCTCTAAATAAGGAAACTCCTTTTAGTTTGTGAAATAATCCTTCCTTGGGAGACATTCATCCCAATAAAAGTATTCAAGGATGAAGGTGGGGATTCTGGAAAGCGTATTGGGTAGGTATTGGCATAACCTAAGTGGTTTGAGATGTGTGATGAAGTGGGAGAGGTGGTGGCTTTATATATAGAAGGGGAAGGACACCCATGGAATTTTTGAAAACAAGTTAGGTGAACCCTCGTTTTTACAGAATAAAAGTTATAAAAATAAAACAATCTATACATAAGGTTTCATAGATAAATAATATAGATAAAATGGATGTTGGACAAGTTTCTAGGTCCTTTTGGGACTTAAATGTAAGGCTTTATCCTTTATTATGATTAGTTTTACCTTAACGAATGTAATTAATTTTAATTACATTCACTAATTATTTCAGTAAACTACTATGTAAGACTATTAAAAATTATAAATTATTCTAATTCCAAATATATAATCCATTTCTCCAAAAGCCAATCATAGGAGTGGGAAAAATTAATTTTAGATTACTCCTAGTGATGGGATGATACACCATGTTATTAAAATAAAAAAATTAACAAAATATTCCTATATTTTTATTTCAAATTTCAATGTAAAATATTTTAAAATGACCTAGATTGAATAAATTGATGAAAATAATTTCTAACTAAACTTTTATTAAAATTTAATTTATAATTTAATCTTTTAAAAAAATTTGAGTAAGTAACAGTTTTGAATTAAAATCCAATATTTTTAACTATTTATTAAAAAAAGAAACCTTATAGAAAAATAACAAAAAATTATCCTAACCATATTTGGATGTTTCTATTTAAAATATTAATTTTCTTTTAACATATTTATTCTATTAAATTTCCAAAAATTTTATTTAAAATTTGTACACCATGAAAAGGTTGTAGAACTCTATTTATAAAAATATATGTTTTGTGCATAAAATTGGGTTGTTCTTATCAAAAATCAATGAAATAGATTGACTAAATATAAAAAATAATTGAATTAATATATAAAATATATATTAAATTAGTATCACCGACTAATTGTATTTACTTTAAATTTTTATGCTAAAAAAATTGTGTGACCATAATAATATTTCATTTTATATTCAATCGGGTATCGTATTCATTTCTAACTGATTGGTTACTTATGAATTAATAATATGTTTTATAAACCATATATTTGAATAAATTAGTTTATACTATTCCAAAAACCTATTTTAATATTTATGTTATATCTTATTATATTAATTAATAACATATTAATGATATACTATTTTTCTATAATACTTGGTCATGGTTGTTACAAAATCCATAGAGGAAGGTCATTGTTTTATGTAACACAAGCTAAACATGGTGTTCCATGTAGAGAAAAGCTAATGTTTATGTTGCATGTTGTGGATGAATAACATGGTGATATGTATAATGAAATCCAAAAATAGATATTTAATATAAAATATGATATATTTAGTGTTTCAAAAAAATAATAAATTTTAAAAAGGATAATTTAATTTGAAAAAAAAATTAATTCATAAAATATCGGGGTGTTACATTATTCCCAACTTGAAATGATTTTAATCCTCAAAATTTTTATGGTTTATCAGAGGTATAATACTTGAAAATTCATGCATATAAACCCATATCACAAAAATTAATACTAAAACTTCCCATAAAAATGTAAATTGAGAACCATAATGGTTACCCAATGTAACATATAACTAGGCTTCCTCAGAGGAGAACATAGGATGGGAGTGAATATTGGACATGATGTAAAATCATAAATATATATTGGGAGTGATTGTGGTCATCAATCACAAACAATTTAATGTTCAATGAATAGTTGAGGTTTACAATGATTTAAATCTGTGATGATTTAGAATTACATTGGTTCAATAAAATTAACGTATTAGTCCACACATTTTATTATGATAATTATCCTATTGTTGAGTAATTCATTTATTTACCATGAATATAATGAAATAGACTTACTAGATAGAATTACATAAAAAATTTCATTTTTTTGTTTCTATTCTTTGATTTATATTTCATCAATTGATTCATGTAATGGAAATACTAAAATTATCTTTGATGTCGGGTGTGATAAATTACACTTTTATTATATCTTAAGGCCCATAAAATAATAAAAAGTATAACTATTTATCAATAAATATTCTTAAAAATCAGTAAGGTTAATACATTAATCTGTAGACATAAAAGTAACTCTACTATTTCATCATTAATATTTTTTCATCAAAAAGAATTATACATTAACCAAGACATTGAAAAATCTACTGAAATGTGTGAAACCCTTATTGTCTTTGAATCACGTGTTCAAGACACAGGACCTTGCCAAACTTGATTAGTTATCACCTGAAATACACGATATCCTTTTCTGAAACAATGCTAATATAATTTTCAAAATATGATGGACATCCATGAAATAAGTTTAAATACTATAAATCATTTTAAAAAATGTTTTCAATAAAAACTCAATGCTTAAATACTTCATTCAAAATTTTAAATAAATATTTCATATTTTCATGACTTTATAACCCTTATCAAAGAAGAATATTAAAAACATTAGAATGACATTAAAAAAATATACTTATCATTAATCCCCTATATATCACAAAGTAGATCTTGGTTTTCAAATTCCATAACAAGTGAATACAGTCATTGTAAATTATCTTGGAACATGGTAAAAACCTGAATTACCGTAACTAATTCTATAAAACATTAATGCTTCTTTATTTCACATATTATTAGATATATTCCATAAACCTAAGAAGTATTAAACTTCATCTATGAGAGCATAAACTACTTGTCAACATGTACTTAATTACTTCAAAGTTAATAAGTACCATCCAATTTAATTATTAATATCCCACATATCATTATCAAAAAATCATTATCATAACATAATTAACACATTAAGGGTTGTCTTTCCCTTAATCAGGTGTCTTCCATGGACATCACATTTCTATTATATTAGTTTTCTATTCTATTAGAACCATTAAACGTGTTCTTGTAAACCTAGAGTGAAAACATAAACAGAACAATAATTAAATATTTAATCATTAATATATCATAAATCATAATTAAAAATAAATATAAAAAATTATAACATCATCATTATTCCATTTACAATGCTACCTTATCATAATACCTCGTTAATTTCATGTTTCATCTATATTCTCTTCATTATCAGCAATGTTACTATTACATGCATGATGTTTCAAATTCTCTTCCAAAGATTTTCTCTTGGGAAATTGAGTTTCATAGTGACAATTTATTCCACAAATAAAACAATTAACATTTTATGATTCAATTGGGATGAAAATATATTCATCGATTTCATTATCAGAACTCTTAATTTTCCTCAACAATAACGTTCCTTGTGTCCTTCTTTTTCATGGTCAAAAAATATTATTGTTCCTATAAGACATTCAATTAGATGATTATTTAAACATTATTATCACAAAGGACCATGGTTTATCATTCTTCAATGGTCTCCATTACCTAAAATCTTAGTGAATGTCATATTTGTCTTCCTTGGTTAGTCTGAGAGTCTGTTAAGGTACACATTGTTAATCCTATTCTATGAAAACTGATTACTCATGATCACAACATATCTCACTTTAGGTATCGTCCCACTTGACTGTTCATTAGTAAATCATCCCACACATTCAACGTCAATCCAGTTCCTTTCTATTCCCACTGTTTACAAAAACTAAATGCATCGTTTGATAATTACTTATCATTTTAGAAAACCACATAGTAATTAAAATAATTACTTATTTGATATCCAAATCATGACACATTATTTAATCTAGGACACCCCAGGTTCATCCTAGGTTATTAATAGACTACTTATATTTAAATACTTTATAATGTTTCATAAAGTGTTTGTGAATTCACAAATCATATCTCCCATGAGTGCCAAAATAGGTGTGTTACAAGACCAATTTTCATGTACCACGTTACCCCATGTTAGTCCCAAAACATCTTGTTAGAGTTGTTACCCATAGGTATTTGTATGCCGATCCGGATCCACCTGTAGTAACTAGATATTGATGTATTTCTAGGAAATCACTCAATCTATCCTTTTCAAAAATTCCAGGACATTTTCATAAACATTGAATTATCCTTAAAACTTATCCCCAGAGACATCCTTAGAAATATCCTTAGAAATATACTTTGGGATTTTAGTATTGATTTCTCATACTAGTTTTCAAAGGATGATTAACCATACCTTTGATACTAAATATTGTTACCCAAACATAGAATACATGGATAATAAATTATTTTAGGAGAATATTCAGTACTATAAAAAATAAATGTATGAGGACTATAATAGTTTATTGTATTTGGAAACATGAAAAACAAAATCTTATATCCTGGTGAATAATCTTCAACATCTCCAATAATTATATTCTAATTTAGTACTTATACCCAATAATTTTCCTCAAAACCTAGAGATAGGAAACATAATAAGGGGTGTGCTCATATTCATAGTAAGGGTAAACAAGGGAGACATGTAAACATAAACATTTATAGGGCTATGAGAACGTGATCATAACATTAGAAGACCAAACCCTTCATATCAAATATCATAAATATGAGTTATGGTATAAATAATTGATGTTCATAAGATATGAATCATAATAAAATAAACATCATGATCACTGAAATTGTAAAGGATGAATAAGACATAGTATTTTTGGCATAAGTATATAAATTTTTGTGTCACGGCTTCCTACGAATAGATCAATAACATGTTTTATCTTGGTCTATGACCTATGTACCTGCTATGGGATTAGGATAACAACTAGTGTACCCTATTTATTTTAGTATTGGAAAAAAACCATTTACCTTCCAGTTTTTGGGATTGGGATACAACCCATGTAGCCTCTTTCTTATAAGGATTGGGAAACAATCCATGTATCTTCTTGTTGTCGGGATTGGGTTACAACATGTTTACCATATTTCTTTTAGGATTGGGCTACAACCCATATACCATCACGTTTCTGGGATTGGGATGCAACCGATAGGCCCTTTGACCTCATATACAACCTAATATTTCCAAATTAATTGTAGGTAGATATTGGTCCCACCCATCTAATAATAAAATCATTCATACATGTATCCCAAGATAATAAAACATCTATCATACCATGAAACATAAAAATATGTATGTTTTATAAATATCCAAAAATAACCAATGATTGTAAGTGGTTGTTATTAACATTTATTAACACTGTAAACTAAAGAAGAGATATATTTCATAATCAATTCTTGGATTTGTAAACCCTGAGAAGAAGAGGGTTTCAAAATTATAAAACCCATGGAAGTGAAATGGGCGTCATAATATTCATCCTATAAAACATAAATCATTCAAGAAAGAATATTACTGGATCTTTTAGAGACATTCCTATAAGGGAATTCATAACATCAACTAATTTCATATTATAATGAATATATCATGAAAGGATATTTTGGAAACATTTCATGAGTAAAATACCCTTTCTTCATAAAAAATTCTTTTCAAATCGTAAAACATTTTGAAAACTATTTCTATTGAATATACTTTGAAGACATAGAAATAATTCAAGAATTCTTTTTGAATACCTTTTTTCTCAAATTCATAAGAAATATTGTTGAAAATATTTTGAAAACCAATTTCATTGAAAACAATTTTAAATAATATTAAAAATATATTGTAAACCCTTTTCTCTGAAAACTTAAAAAATAATCTAGAAAACATTTTAAAAACCATTTTCCATGAAAAATTATAAAAGCAGCTTCAAAATGTTTTTGAAAAAATATCATTAAAAATAATTAAAAAACTATTAACTATGGTTTAAAATAATTTTAAAATATTTTTCCTTAAAAACAAATAAAATAACCATGAAAAAATTTGTAGAATTTTATCCTTAAAAATTTATAAAATATGCTCGAAAACATTTTGAAAATCATTTCATTGAAAATATATTTAAAAAAAATTCGTACCAATTAACCATTAAAAAAAATGAATGCGTCAATGTATTGATAAAGGATGAATCCGTACATGTCATATGAGGTAAAATGAATATTTTTTTACACGGTAATAAAGGTTAAAAAAATTCCTCATTCTGAAAGAGAGAACAATATTCCTTTTAAATAATTTTAAAAAAGAAAAAAAGGATAAAAATTACTTTATTAATAAGAGGATATTGTTATAATATTCACCAAAATAATTTTTAGAAAAAATGGATTTAAAGGAACATTGAATTTTGACTGATTATAGGCTAAAGTCGAGTTTTCTTAAATACAATTCCTTAATAATATTCCGTACCAAAGAGTGGAAAATTATACTAATATATGAATAAATCAACAATAAAAATATTATATTAAAAATTAATAATGTTATTGAGAGATATATCATAATATTTCATCAAAATAAGTATAAAAATAAATAATAATGAAAAGTGATGTGATTGTCTGAATTAACTCTTACAACTATTTAACTTGGGACCATATTATCCATATAATAACCCAATATTACATAAAAAATTAGTTACCATTAAAATAATTAAATTCATGATATAACATGTAAAATGGATTAATATAAACCTCAAAAAAATTATTTACATCTATAAAAAAACATGAATCTTTATGAAGGAAAATTAAAAAAAATATTTTACCAATTTTGTAACTTTTGAAACATAAACCCCATGAAAGAAATATTATAAAATGGATATCCAAATACCAATAAATTTGTGTATATGAATCAATTATTACAACCATGATTAGTATAAATACCACACAAAGGGAATGGGTGGTGAATAAAGATTATATCTCAGCGAAATAGAAAGTGAGATGAAATCTCCTTACTTTGTGTCTTTACTCTTTTCGTAGTCATTGAAAACACCTATAAAATAATTATAAATTTATTATAAATCTCATAAATAGCCATATTATTATATATAATACCATATTTTTTTATAATGACATTATATTACACACTTTTTAACCATCCTATATTAAGGTTTTACTTCGGATAATATTCACATTATTCTTCACATGTGTCTTCTTTTTTAATTTCTTTGGTCTTTATATTTATATATGGATTCCATAATTAAAATCTTGTTATAAATATATTTTATATTCAATATATCAATAATATAATAATCTATATAATATATAATTACAAAATTGTATACACCATTCGTAGAGACGGTGAACCGTACGTACGATTGGACATTATATCTGTAGCGGTGATCGTACTACAACAGGTACTATAGTATCATGGGTACTATAGATGTACTATTGACCAAATAGATCTTTGGGCCAAAAAATTGGATTTCATGCATTTGATTCCAGAGACATGGCCTTTGGAATTTGGGCTATGTAATGGGTCTCCATCTACCCATACCAAAAAAGGTTTTTTATTTAACATTAAAATGAGACTATGGAACCAAGCTTTAAAAAAAGTACAATTAACCCATATTTAATACATTCCATGTAGTGTGTGATTGAATCACATCACTTTGAGGGGGTGATAGTCCATACTTCCTCAAATAAAATTATCATATTTAAACAAAGTGGATAGATAAAATGATTATGTTTCAAAAGGAATAAAAAAGATTAAATAAATAATAAATAAAATATATAATATATAGAAACATATTTTCCATCATAATTACCACCATGAGGGACATTAATGAAAATTGAATAATCATCGTTTTGTGAGTTGGAAGTTCATTGTACACATAAACATTATGACTGTTACCAATTAGATGGAGTTGTTTGTAAGAGTAGTTTAGAACCAGAACATTAGAACATACTAGTATATTGAGGATACTAGTGTTTCTATTCAATCAGGTAATGAAAAGAGTGTAAGGGGTGGTGAAGAAAAATAAAATAAAGGAGTAAGAGGGAAGGTGTTACCTCTTCGGTTAAGTGTTTTTGGTTTGTACCAAAGGGCTTCTTTGACTAATTTTTTCCCAAAGGGGGGTTTAATGGAGTGTGGGATGGATTTTTGGAAGTTTATTAGGACGATATTTTCTGATCCTATATTATTTGAGAGGTTTGAAGAAGAGGGAGTGGTTGTGGCCTTTTGTAGGGAAGAGAAAATGACACACTTTTTTGTTCGGAAAACAAGTATGGTGCACACATATGTTTACCAAAAAATTAATCACAAAAAAAACTAAATAATAGATGATTAATGGGTAAATAATGTCCATAAAATTGGTTTTTGATATGTTTTTATTGAGTTTTAGGTCGTAAATTTTTGGTTTAGGCATTAGTTTTTCTTAATTTTATCTTAACTGAGGAAAATAATTTTAATTAGATTCACGAATAATTGTGGTAAAAAACTATGTTGAACATATTATAAATAATAAATTATTTGGATTCCAAATATTGATCCCATTTTTCCAATTTCCATTCACATGAGTGGTATAAATTAATTTACAATTAATCCCACTGATAGGACGACACTGAGTGTTTTTAATGAATAAAAATGATCAAAAGTTTGTTAAGTTTCTATATCCAATTTCAATGAGAAATTAATTCTAATGACATAAATTAGATTAATTTATATAAATATTATCTAATTTTAAATTGGAAAAAAATTAATATATAATTTATCGTTGTAAATAAATTAGATTTAAAATCATTTTTCAATTAAAATCTAGTATTTTTAACTATTTATTAAAAAAATGAGACGTCACAGAAAATTACTAAAAAATTATCTTAACATAATTTTTAGGTTTATATTTAAAATATGATTTTTTAAATTTTAATTCTATATAAGTTCCAAAATACATATTTATAAGGGGTTCTCCATTAATATTTTTAAAACTACATTTATAAAAATATATTTTTAAGAATAAAATTAGGATTGTTCTTACCTTTCATTTATCAAATCAATTGAATGATTATAAAAAATATTTTATTTAATATATAACATATATATTACATTGGAATCACTAACTAATAGTATTTATTTTAATTCATTAGGGTAAAATAGCTTTTTATCCATATTATTATTTCCTTTTACATTCAATCAGTTTTCATCTTCATTTATAATTAATTGGTAACATATGAATTCCTATTATTTTGTGGAAACCATATATTTCTGTAAATTAATTAATACCATTAAAAACAAAAAAAATTTAAAGGATGTTTATATCTTATTATAGTAAGTAATAACAAATTAATGATATACTACCATTTGAGAAAACTTGGTCATGTTTGATACACAAGAATTCAAGAAATGTTTTTGTTGTCTGTAATGAAAGCTATCCTCCCAGATCAATGTAGAGAAACATGATGTTTATGTAGCATATTTTGAATTACTAACATTTTTTTGTGTGAAAGATAAGCCAAAAATAGCGATTTAATATAAAATAATATATATTCAATGTTGTGTTAAATGAAATATATAAAAAATGATAAATAAATTTGAAAACAATTCAAACAATATCAGGGTGTTACACAAATTGGTGCACTGATCTAATCAATAAAATGAATTCTAGAATACCTCCCTATATTCTAGCTGCTACTAAATAGTAGTGTGGCTCTAAAATATTAACATTGGGAGGAAATACTTTCTTTATCAAAGTTACAAAAAACCAGATATAAAAAAAACCATAAGACAATAACGAACCACCAAAGTAATTTAATTACCACAACAGAATAATAATAGAATATGAATGATAAAAAATATAACCAAAACTAACAATATACATTTTGTTCCAAAATACGTTCCATGTGTCTAATGTAAAACCAAAACAAAGACACTAATAACACGCAATTCATGTCCTAACACTATGTTCTGTTCCCACATCTATGATTCTTCTAAAATAAGCCTTCTAGTATTGGGATCATTCCTTTATCCTATATTTCAACCATGAATTATATTTAGGTACCAATCCGGAAGCTTGAGTATGGTGAGAGTATAAATCAGTATGCAACCACCAATGTCATTAAAAACAATTTCCATTCAATAATAGTGCATGAAGCTGTATAAAGAATAATGTACAATTCCAAATTAAAAGGTTTTCATATTTCATTATTCTTTAATTAACTAAAAATCCCATATTTCAAGATGAAACCAATACTATAATTATATACATCATCCTAGTGTGGATTATAAACTATCCCTAATTGATATTACAGGTCACAAACCATTGTTATAATTTATTATTTCATTTCAAATCATATCACAGCTAATTGGAACCATATTCTAATTCTAATATCATGGGTATAAAATGTCTTCCCTAGAACCCTTTGTGTTTTTGGAGACTCATTACCTGTATAACATCATAATTACACATGGGTATTTAGAGACTCAGTCCGAATATCACACTCACTATCATAAATGGGTATTTTGGAGCCTCAACCTCGGTTCCACACCTCAATGTCACATGGGTATTTGGAGCCTCAGTCCGTGTCCCATAAAATAATAATCACATATTGGTATTATTTTCCTTAGTCCCTATACCACACCTCAATTTCACTTTTATAACACATATCACATTTTAAAAATTTCACCATTATTAACCCTCTCATCAGAATTTCATGTTATGGTAAACCATTCCATTTTTAAAAACAAAAAAGGTATATCACTTAAATTAACATGATATAGTATGAACAAATCTATATTAAAACCTTTATCAGTACTTAATCATATATTTCATCAACCCTTCAAGGTTAAGAAACACACCCCTTACATCCCATTAATCAATAAATTTATTCAATTATTCATTCAATTTGACAATCCCATCAACGGCACAATTACATAATACCATTAATGGATGAACTTCATAACCTCATTAATCAATCAATTATATGTCCATTTATTCTCTAAATTCAAAGTCACATTTAGTTAAATAAATTTTCAAATGTTTACCTCTTTTCATAAGCACATAGAGTACCAAATAATCAATTCCATGATTCCATTAATTAATTATTCAATTATTTAATACAATTAAAGATTCAATTTCTAAAACATCCATTTTAAATTCTATAAAACATACTTGAAATTTTAATTAAAGACTATATGTATTGAAAATTAGACCACATAATTCATGATTTTTTAAGGACACTCGCCAACAGAAGTCCCCAAAAAGAAGAAGAAAACAAAATTTCACAATAGAAATGATATCTACATCTAAACAATCATCGAAAACAAAATGTATTATATCCATGAAAATATAGATCCAGATCCATTAACAATGGATGAATATATCCCTTCATTGGATTATATAATGATGGGAGAGTGGGAGAAAATCAATTGGGACACAAATATCTTATAGGAAGTGGTGCATATTCTTTATTACAGTTACAAATTCATCAAAAGTGGAGTTTATAAGGCCTTAGAAACCATCTTAGAGCCACAAAAAACGAGTAAAAATTCATAGGATCAAGTTAGGTAAAATTGGGTAATACAATGGGGGTTAGATAATTTTAGTTCTAATTTTTGGGGTATTGAATCCCACATGCATGATTTTCTTAGTAGGGGCACACATTTTTTAATACCATGTGCCCTTATTATGCCCTTATCACATGGGGTAAAAAATTACTCTAAATAAAATGAATTGTTTGGAAAACCAAGCACCAACCAGGAAATACCTCACATTCTTGGGTATTACAATTTATAGGTTATTGGAACAAGGTTTAGAGAAATTGTTGACTGACCGTGCACTTCAAAAAATTCCAAAAAAAAACATCAAATTTTCATTCAAACACACCCAATATAAAACTCCATCAAGATATAGTAAATGAAAGGAAAAATATAACCTAAAAATTATCTTGATACATATATAGAAAAAGTTCAAGATTTTACAATCACCCCACCTTATAACAGCTCATCCTGGAGCTATACTCCCATTTGTCTCTTAGATTCCATGTAAAAAATATTGGGTAACTAAGTCTAAAAATCATATTTTCTCTACCAAGTTCTCAATTGAACATTTCCATGATTTCACCATTATCAAAATATCGGCATGGTGAATCCATGTAACACATTCTAATTGAGATACACAATATGTGTCAGATTATTCTAAAAGGAATCATTTGTATCAAGATCAAAATCATCTAACTAAATCCCATTTTTAGGTTTTTTTGGTACCCATGAAGTAGTGACACTTGAAACACATCATTAAGAACAATATAACTCTTGGGAAGAGCCAAACGGTGGAACAGTAGCCCAATTTTCTCCATAACCTTTAATTTTCCAACAATACTATGCATGAAATGTCCTTATATTTCAATCTTATAGTGACCCAATCTTGGTGAAATCCAAAGGAATAGATGAAATCTAGAAGAAAACACATGTGTTCCTCCACATCTATTAGCATACGACTTCTAACCAATTTGTGATGCAGATATATGTTTCTGAATCAGCTAAACCTCCTTTAACATCTCCAGTAATGGCCCATAATTATATCAATAGAAATTATATTATTATATTTATTTCATATCGTATAAAAATATAATTGAAAACAATATAATCTTTATAAAATACAAATGGAGGAAATAAGATGAATTTCTAGATGTTAAGAATCATATTATGATAAATTAGTAACATGAAATTTGGAATAGTAATATGACCCTTATGTATATTAAAATGAAAAATTAAATATTAACCTAACCAATGAATCTTTAAATAAAATTTATCCATCATATTAGTGACAATATGATATAAATATATCATATTATTAGTAAATAAATATTTTAAAAACTATTAATTAATTTTTAGTATTTTTAGAAGTTATAAATATTTTATTACAACTCGATGTCTAATTTTATAATGTAATAGAAAATTTATTTTCATAAAAATGTATTCATAAATTAATATTTTTATTTCTTATGACTATAATGTAATTTTATTAGACCTTAGTAAAATTTTCAAAGTGATATAAAATCAATTATAATTACAAAATACATATTTTTCAAGTAAATTATGATTTTGATTAAAAATAAAATTTCTCATATTTATAAAAAATATTCATAAAATTGATTTAAATTTTTAATTTTAAATGAAGAGAAATTGGTAGGGTGTATTTTTTGGATTTTTCTGAAATACATGTACTTTGGGAATAGTAAAATTCACTAATTTACAATATATATACCTTACAAGTTAAATACACCATTAATTTTCTCATGGATGATGTAGTCACAATTGGATAGAAATAAAAAGTTGTAATTAAAGTATTTAGTAACATTAACTAACACCATTTCTTTCCATGATCAAAATATCAAACTAATGAGTAATATAATGAGAAAACACCCCTCTCATGCACTATAAATACCACACCTGACCACCTCAAATAGTCACACCTCTCAAGCCCTGATTCTTTCCAAATTCAGATTAATACTCTTCTAGAAACACTCCCCCACATCTATGAGATTCTTGTATTAACAAAATACCCAAACCAATCCCCTAAAGAGGTTCTCAAGAAGAAAGAATCGGGAGGTAAAACCATCTTCCGTTTTAATTCCATTTCTTTTAATGTTCATTTCTTTTCATATATTCTCTCCACTTCCCCTTTTCATAATGAAATGAAAAATAAATTATCAAATATATACTTTAATTTTATCATGTTTATGGAAGAATTCATCATCAAATAACTTCTTTTATCACTTTTATTTTATGTGTGAAAACCTGGTCTATGAGGTGTTGATTTACCACCTTTGGAGACGATGTGATTTCATTATGAAATTCCATCTTAAAGGCTGGTCATGAAAAAAAAATTATGGTTTAAAAATAATATAATGTATTTATTATATATTATTTAATTTAATGGAATCTTTTTTTTACACATGATAATAATTTTAAAAACAAGATGAGTTTGTTGGGATAAAATGCTAAATTAATCTAAAGGATTATCCTTAATGGTTTATCTAATGAATCATACTCGATTATAAAAAAATTGTATTTTAATATTCAATAAGGATAGTAATAACATATATTTTTATTTATGTATAATTATCCTCATTCTACATGATTTTCCATACACATACACGAGTAAACTAATCCTAAAAACCAATGAAACTAACTCTCCTAAACGTTGAAATTGAACATATTATCCCCTAAAAGGCCATAAATGAATATAATAATGTTATACTAAATCCAAAAAATTAGAAATGGTTATGGAATTATTAATTAATGAATCTATTTTTATTATCTGGGACATTAATATTAAGTGAAGAACACCTTCATACTTAATGAAAGGGATTCTACCAAAACTCATTTACTTCTTTGGGTTTCTCTTTCTCTCTTTTTGGCAAATTAAATTATGTATTATTTTCATTTATATATTCTAAATTATGTTCATATTTTCCAAAATCATATATCTTGTTCTATTCATTATTATGTTTCTAGGATGTACATATTTTTAAAAGGTTCCCAACTAAATTCTACATGATAAGCAAGCTCGATTTTAAGGGAAATACCCAAATTTTTTATATTAATTTTAAAGTGTTATCCATAATCTGTTTTAGGCCAACATTATTTTTATAAAATCACTCATATTATCGTAAAAAAATAACTTGTTTCAATTTTAGTTTTATAAAAATAATTATGCCTTTTCCATTTTAAATAATCTTGAATGTTTTCCCTCAAGCCATACAAAAATATTTTATTCCAAATGTTTCTTAAACAAAATATTCACAAAATTTTGTTATAACTTATAATAATATATTCCCTTATACTTTATGAATTTCTATTTATGATTTAATTCCATTATTTGATGGACACTTTTATTATACACCCCTTTTTAGGATTTATGACATGGTTATAATACCCAATTATTTCCATGGGAAACCCTTTTGTTTTGGTTTTATTTCATATATATGATTAAATGTGTCAAAAAAGTCTCATTTACAAGTCATTATGGATGAATCTAGGTAGATCTCCAATTAATTGGGTAATTTTTAGTCTTAGGAGGCATTATGTTCAATGGTTTTGGTGGTAATCCTTAACTCGTGCACCATTTGAAAGGATATTAGTTGTTAGCCTGGACTATTTCTCTTCAATTTTCAATGAGCATTGAATAATACTTTTATATGTGAAACAATCCTTGACCTATCCTCCTATTTTTGAAACAAGCCTTTAATTTTTTAAATTCATGTTTTATGTTGCTTCAATATTATTAAGATTACATGATTATTGATAGAGATGATTTATGAGAATATTTTATGTGTTAATTATATTGTTTGAAACCCACTATAGTGTAATTTAATGGGAATTTTTGGAATATTTAGGTTTTTGATGAATTTTGAGCTTAAATTAAAATATAGCCTAATTATAAATTTTAACATATTTTTACGAATTTAGTATTTCAATCATATAATTTTCAATTTTTTTCCAAATAGTTTGATTCCTTTTTTAGAAACATTGATTTTTTTGGCAAAATAATGCTCAACTGGATCAGTGGTTGATTATAAATTCTATTAACCCAAAAAAGCATTCTTTTTGGAAATATTTTCTTAACAACATTTTGGACCCTACATCACTAATGGAGCCATAACTCCATATCCAATTTTCCAAATTCATTGTTTTTACATGTGTTGGAAATCCAACTCATTAATGTGCACCCATCATAAATTTCAATTAAAAATTAGATCATTACAAAATTCATTGAATGGGTTAAACAAGGTGTAAATTTATGACAATTTTGGACATAGAAAGTGGTGTTTGTTAATTAAATCATAAAAATCTAACAACAGTTCCAAATGATCTGAAATGTTTAGGTTCTATAGGAAATTAAATTTAGAAAAAATAGAATACAGACTCCAAAGGATGATTTGGCCATTCAATGGTGATACAAGATGTGTAAACCAAGTACACATCATGTACCTATCGACGTGCAAAAATAAATGAGTTTGAAGAGGACATGGCAGAGGAGAATCCAAATATGAGGTACACGTCATGAGAGAGGAGTACACTGAGTGACAACATCCGTATGCTAAGAAATTATTGCGAAACTTCAAACTCTTTGTGTGATTTCACCTTTAAATTCTGCCTCTATCATCCTTCCAAGACACACCGAGCTAGGTGGAAGCCAACAGACACATGGGGACAACCTCTTTATGAATTATTAGTTTTAGTTTCTTTTATTACAATAAAATTTCTCTCCTTTCTTGAATCATCTCTCCTACCCCATCCATGGAGGGGTAGTTTTAGTTGAGTGATTGGGAATAGGGGAGGTTGTCCCTATATGCTTTCTTGAGTTCTTATGCATGGAATGAATCAAGTTCCATCTTCCTTCTTATTCTATATTCAATTCTTAATTTGGTATTAAATTCCAAATGCAGTTGTGTTAGGTTTTGATTATGGCATCATAAATTTTTTTGTTCGATGATCACATCTCCCTCTACCCAATTCTATTATGTATATGGTGAAACATGATTTGGGTTGGGTGGTGAGTGATTGATGGTAGTCAAGAACGTGTGTAGGGTTGTATTTCAGAATATTGGTTTACTTGGGAACAATAATTATAGGTTAGGGATTGCTCTAATGAATCAATAAACCTTCTACAATCCTAAACAAATTAGAAATAGGATATTACAATCAACAGTTTTCGATTAGAAAATACTCATCACATCAATCTAACCAAGTGATAGAGAAGACTTGGTAGATGAAACTCTCTTTTACTAGTTAAAGGAAAAAAGATAAAAAAAATGGAAACTGTGATGAGACAACAATTGGTCTAGATGAACCCAATATGATCACTGTACTTATAATTTGTTAACACCAATCAATTCAAGCTATTTATTTCAATTATAGTCATTCAAATTAATTAAAACCAACCCTTTTCAGAAAACCCTAAAAAGTGAAAAACTTTTTTTGTATACACCCTCTTTAAAAGACTACCTAAGATCAACTACATTACTATACTTAGTTAATTAATATATTTCTTCCAACCCCCACGATAGGCATGTGTCAAGAATGAGACCATATTAGGGGAGGTAGTGCATCAAAACTATTTAAAAAAAACTCTTTTGAATGACCCATTTTTCAAATAGAAATTTATTTGAATTTGATCTATAAATTTAATGAACAATAACTTAATTGAGATCAAAAAATCTCCCAATACATTTAGAATAAATCCATCTCATTAATTCAAGTGACACATTGAGTGAACACTTTGAACATGTAATAATATCTATAAATCGCAAATGAGCATTGCGTGACATTTGTGCACCTCAATTAATCAATAAAAATAGTGAACTTGTAGTCCCTATCTTAAAAAATGATTTTGAACAGTGAATTAACGTGACCCAAGTGCTTCCTAAATTTCATGGTCTTGCAGGTGATGACCCGAATCGACATATCCAAGAATTCACCTATTCCTTCTGCAGCTTCAGACCTCAAGGAGACACAGAAGATCTTGTGAAGGGTATGGAATTCTCCTTCTCACTAGAGTGAGAAACAAATGAATGGTTATACAATCTGCAACTAGGGGAGTTCAATGAATTAGAAGATCTGAAAAAATTATTCCTACAATGAATCTTCCCAACATCCTATAGCACTAAAATAAAAAACTAGATTTATCCCATACATGAATCAACTGAAGAAACCCTATAAGAATACTAGGAACATTTCAAGAAGCTATGTCCAAGTTTCCGACACCATGAAATAGAATAGGAAAAATTACTTTTGTGATTTTACTAAGGATTTCTTGACAATTATTAGAATATACTAGATGCCTCATTGGGAGGATACCTCATTGACAAGTCAGCTTGAAATATCTATGTTCTGATTGAAAAGATTGCATAAAATTAATAGCAGTTTGGCACTCGAGGTATGAGTGCCAGAGGAATCCATGCGGTGAGAACATCTGATTCACTTGATTTAATTAGAAAATAAATGGGTGAACCCACCAGGTTAGTGTGAAAAATGGTTTTGAACCATGTAAAGGAACAACATAGACTGAATTAGATATGTGGTTTATGCTCTTCTAATTCTCATTACACTGATCAATGTCCAGAAGTTCAGGGGACAAAAAGTTGTGATGCAACCTATCAGTAAAGGCGATTCCAACCACAAACCCAACAAAGGTATGGGTCTCAACTGAACCAAGTCAGACAACCATTTCATCAGTAATACTAAAACCCAATACCATTCCAACATCCTTATAATCATCTCTTTTGACAACAAAAAAATTCCCAACGACCATCATTCTAGTGGAAAAATTATGAGCAACCACCCACAAGTGCACCGAAAAATTAAAATGAACAACTAAAGACAAGAGTTTTGGGAATAGAAGATAAAATGGACAAGCATGATGATTGATTTGCAATCATTGTGGATTATCTAACAAAGAACAATTATAAGCGTCCTGTACAAATCGTTCCCAATCAAAATGAAAATGTTAGTGCAATCACCACTCGAAGTGGGAAGGAGCTCACACCCCCTGAAAAAAGTAAGGATCATGATTCCAAGACACCTTATGAAGCTCGTCTTATGCAAAAAAAAGAGGAAGTTAACATCAAAGGAGAACTAACTAGGTTACTGATTGAATGAATTAAAACAAATTTTCAAAAATAGTAAAGGGTGACAATGGATATCCCTGCACCATTACCATATTCATTGGTTGAGTCAAAGAAGGGAGAAGAAGAACGACTTCTACTAGAAATTACGGAAACCATCCCGAATGTGGATATTAACATCCCACTAATTGAGGCAATCCAAAAATTCACTAAATAAGAAAAATTTATGATGGATATGTGGACTAAATAAAGGAGGATGGATGGAAATGAAAGAATAAACATAGGAAGAAGCCTTTTAGCATTGATCACAAGCCCAATACCACAAAAATTTCAAGATCCAGGGCCATTCTCTTTCTCTAAACTATCATTTCTTTAAATTTTACAGATTCATTATGTGATCTTAGATCTTCAATAATTGTTATGCCACACCCAGTGTCTTCATATTTCAAAATTTGAGAACTAAATCCCACTTGATTGGTGGTGCAATTATCAAATAGATCCACCATTTTCCCAGTATTATTTTTTGAATATTTTCTTGTGAGAGTGAGAGGATGAATCGTTTCAGTATACTTTTATGTCATCACCATGGAGAAGGACCAAGAACCATCCCAATAACCCATAATTCTAGGGAGACATTTATTGAAAACAATAAGGAAGATCATTAACATTCATGAAGGAACACTCACCATGGAGCTTGGAGAATGTACTATACACTTCAACATTTTTAATACGATTAAAAATCCTTCCAGCAGTTACTCACTTTGTGCACTCTCCCATTATGAAGGCATAGAACCAATAGAATAATCTGGTATGCTTCATGATTTCTTATTAGAGAAATTTTCATTTGAATTTTATAATTCCAAAGAACCTGAAAATTGTAATCTCATTTTATAGGACAAGTTGATATATGACTTTTTCGAGGATTTGTTCAAAGAGAGTGAGGCTATATCAGAAAATACAGCCATAGAAGTAGGAAACATGAATACAATATCATCCCTTTGTACAACCCCCATGTCTAGAATTGAAACCATTTTCATGTAATTTTTCGTATGACTACCTAATGGAAGGAGATAAATTTCTAGTAATCATTTCCCAAAAACAATCCCTTAAACAAGAACAAAACCTGATTGAACTTTTAAAAAGGAATGTCAAAGCTGTAGGATGGAGTTTATGTGACATAACTGGAATTAACCCCAAGGTATTCTCTAACAAGATATTTTTAGAAAGTGATACTCTAATAGTTAGACAAGCTCATAGAAGACGCAATACCACCATTATGGATATCGTTAAAAAAGATATAGATAAATTTTTAGTAGCTGACATAATTTACCCAATATCTGATTCTCAATGGGTCAGCCCAATTCATGTAGTTCCCAAGAAAACAGGACTGACCACTGTTAAAAATGAAAGAAATGAACTGATCCACATTTGTATACAAAACTACTAGATAGTGTTTTTATATTATAGGAAGCTAAATCAAGTTATTATAAAATAACACTTTCCCATTCTGTTCACTGATCATATGCTTGAATGGTTAGCTGGAAAAATTAATTATGATTTTTAGATCGATTCTCAAGATATTTTCAAGTACCGATCACCCCGTAAGAATAGGAGAAAATTACCTTCACCTATAATTTTGGATCATTCGACTACAAAAAAATGCCTTTCGTTCTAGGAAACTCCCCGGGTACATTTCAAAGGTGTGTCGTGAGTATTTTATCAGACCATATTGTGGACTTCTTGGAGGTATTTCTTGTTGATTTCATAGTTTATAGGAATTAATTTGATCATTTCTAACAAAACATGAAAAATATTTTTGAAAACATACATTGAAAAGAACCATGGCATGGATTTTAATAAATGTCATTTCACTATTGAAAAAGGAATACTGCTGGGTTCATAATTTTACAAAAAGGGAGTGAGGTTGATAAAAATAATGTTGATGTAATAAATTATTTCCCATATCCAACTTGTGTAAAACATGTTAGTTCCTTTTTAGGTCATGTAGTATTTTATAAGAGATTCATCAAGGTTATTAGTAATATTTCTGTCCCTCTCTCAAGAATACATTTAAAGTATGATGACTTTAATTTTGATATTCTTATAGGGAATCATTTGATGAAATATAAGAATATCTAATAGCACCACCAATAATGAAACCACCCAATTTGGATTATAATTTTCAGATACTTTGCGACGCGTCCAACAAAGCAGTGGGAGCTTATCTATCACAAAGAATTTATTGCAAGACTCATGTGATCTCATATGCAAGGAAGACAATGGATGATAAATAAAAAAATTACATAACCACCAAGAAGTACATACATGTAGTTGACTTTTCACTAGATAAATTCTGATCATATCTTAATAGAACTAATGTTGTTGTTTTCTTTGATCATTCATCACCTAGGTACATAATGAAAAATTCAAGATGCTAAAACACGATTGGTGAGATGGATGATACTTAAAAAAGATTTCCAATTGTATATCAAAGATAAGAATGGGACTAAAAATAAAATGTCCAATCATCTGAGTCCATTACCCAACACTAATGAAGTAGAAATCCAAAACCAGAACCCACTAAATGATGATCTTCTTGGATAACAAATTTTCATCATCAACGATAAAGTACCATGGTATGCAAACATTGTCAGTTATTTAGTGAAAACATAGGTACCCTCTTTTCTAAGATATCTTCAAAAACATAATCTATAAAATGAATATAAATTGTACATTTGGGAAGATCCATTTTTGTGGAATGTTTGTAATAATAAAATCATTAGAAGATGCTTACCAAGATGTAAAATGGAATCAGTGTTTGAATTATGTCATAATATATAATGTGGAAGGAACTTTTTACTTCTAAGGTATGCCTGAAATCTTTTAGAATTTTAACTCTCTTTGAAAACCTTATTCAAGGAATCATAGGAATTCTATAAAAGATGTGAAAAATGCCAATTTTCTGGTAACATCACCAAACAACAAGAACGGCCCCAAAAATCCATAGATTTTTGTGATATATTTGAAGAATGGGGAATAAATTCCATCAGACTATTCCCAATATCATTTGGAAGTTTATATATTATTTTGGATGTAGAATATGTTTCAAAATGGGTGGAAGATAATGCAACTAGTACTAATGATTGCAAAGTTGTTTGTGATTTTGTGGCGGCTAACATTTTTGCAGGTTTGGAGTGACACAAGAAATCATAAACGACCATGTAACTCTTTTATATAACAAGAAAATTGAAGAATTACTGAAGAAGTATGGGGTACATCATAAAAAGTAAACTCCATATCATCCCCAAACAAATGTACAAGAAAAAGTATCCAATTTAGAAATCAATGCCATTCCGGAAAAGACTGTTATACCCATCAGGAAGGACTAGGGCCAAATGTTAGATGTTGACTTGTGTGTATACAGAACAACCTACAAGAAACCCATAGGGATAAGTACCTATATATTGATCTATGGAAATATTTTCCACCTTTCTATGGAGTTGGAGAACATAGCCTACTGGTCAGTCAGATAGATGAATTTGAAACTAGAAAGCTGGGAAAGAAAAGAGATTGCAGTTGTAGGAGCTAGAGGAAATAAATAGAGAATCTTTTGAAAATTCAATGAACTATATAGAGTGAAAAAGGATGAAACATGATAAGATGATTCAACCAAGAACATTTAACCTTGTAAATCATGTGCTACTCTACAAATCCAGACATAAACTTATTACAGGTAAACTTCATTCAAAATGGGAATTCCCCTTTACTGTTATTCATGTATATCAGTTTGGTGTTGTGTAAATTAAAAATCATGGAGGAGGAAACCCATTCACATTAAATTGTCACTGGCTGAATAAGTTCCATGGGACCATAACTCAATAACTAGTAGAGGTGATTTCACTCCATTACCCTAACTACAAATGAAGACCTACGTGGTTGCATCTTTCTATTAAACTTGATTAAATGATGTATCTCCATATTTTGGATACATACATAAAAAAAATTCCATTTACCATCATTGAAGAAAATTCAACAATTATGTGTGCGGGAAGGAATATTTTAGTCTAGTTTATTTTTCAAAATTATCAATTTTTTAGTCGAGCCAATGGCACAAAACAAAAGCACATCCAAGAGGAAACCAATATTTTTACCCCATTGTCCACTTGTCCTCTCAATCATATAATAGTGTCATTTAATAGCCTTACACTATCATTTGTTTTTATTCTTATATATTAGGTCCATTAATTAAGGTACTCGAAGGCTGAAAAAGGTTGGGCCAACGAAGAACCCTCAAGGTAGGTGGAATGTAGGAAATGAAGCTTCAATGGGATTACTCGTTGTGAAGATTAGGTATATGTCATTAATGGGTCAATAAATAATATTAAAAAATGAATTTTAATTATCCAATTAAAAGGGAATAAGAGTTTTAACTCTATATTATCCAACATTATTCCCAAAATATTATGTCTTTTAGGGCTTTAATTATAAAATTCATTCCCAAAGTTGAATTCATGTTTTACTTAACTTATCCAGGAGACCCAAGTTTCATAGGAATCTACTGATTCCTTGTTTTAGATTTCAATATTAACAATATTGAATGGTTAAAATTAAGAATTAAAATTTTTAAAATGAATCATGGATATTAAAATGATGACTCATGATTTGATTGAATTATTTTATTCATTTAAATTAAATTTCTATACCATTTTTCATACTTTGAATTTTTGTAATTTAATTGGAATTGATTTGTTATTATTAGTCATGCCATGATTGACTATCTAATTATATATTTCCCATTATCTAAAGGATTTCTAGACCAAGAAATTTCTTCTTATCATGACTATATTTCATGAGTAATTTTGGGATATGTCACCCTCCAAAACTAGCAATGAAACTTATAGAAGCTATTATTGTGAAAAAACATATTTAAAATGATTGAGTCGTCTTTTTAAAAGCAATTATCCTAAAGGTACACCATTAAATTAAGATTCATTTATCCCATAGAATACATGAATGCCTTTTATAGGGATAAGTGATGTTTCAAGCCATTTTATCCATTCCTACCCAACCCATGGTATTTTCATGATATTCTAACGATGAAGTGTGGGGGTGAAGGAAATCATAGTAGAAGGGATGTTATACATTGTAAGGAAAAATGTGGTGGTGAAATGTTTTGGTAATGAGAATTGTAATTTGAATCATTAATTGTACTCTTTATTGTTTTTCCCCTATTAAATAATAAAAAATATTTAAAGAAAAGAAAAAAATGGATAAAATGGGTTTTGATTTTGGAAAACCAAAAATCACCATTTTCCAGACCAACAATCTTCTAATTGTATGTGTTTAGGTGGTGGATATGAGGTTTTATCTAATCATAACTTTATAAAAAATAGAAAATTATTTTAAAAAAAGAGGGTGAACCAATCATTCATTATGCTTTACTTGATCATGACCTAAATTTGAATTTTGGGGAAAGTGGGTGTTGATACGTTGAAGGGGAGAATTTCAGTAACCCTTCACTTTCGAGATCATGCATTATACTTTATAGATTACCCTCTCTCTTAAGCCTTATATTTAAAGCATCTAATCCAACCAACCTTAAGTGTAAGAGTCATTTGAACCTTTATGGACAAGTCCTCATGATTTTATGGGTGTTTTCTTTTTACAATGTAGAGAATGTAGATCATTGACAAGATTATGGATAAGGATCATGTTATCGTGATATGATTATAACTATACGTGAATTATATCATGAGAGATGAAAGAAAATATTCCAGTGAGGTAAATCATGACTCGGCATGTTTAATAATAATGAATTGAGAAGCATGAATTAAATAAAAGATAATTTCCATAAATTTTCAAAAGGGAAAAGTAAAATACCTGAATTTATTATGTCATTGAAAAATGAGGAAATGAATTGATACTTCATTGAAATTTTTAAATGTTAAATGACATTGAATTTTTTTATTTTTATTACTTTGAAATTTGAATATTGGTAACATTTGAGTCCTATGAATTCCCTGTTGAGATCTTATGCTTAAGGACAATCATAGTTTATGTGTGCGGGTATTTGACAGATAAAATTTATAAGCATATTTTATGTGTTAATTAAATTGTCTAAAACACCCCATAGTGTAATTTAATTCGAATTTATCACATATTTAGGTTTTTAAAGTATTTTTAGCTTAAATGCAAATATGACCTAATTCCTGATTTTAACATATTTTCAAGAAATTAGCATTTCAATAATATATTTTCCAATTTTTATTCAAATAGTGTGATTATTTTTTAAAAAACATTGATTTATTTGATAAATAAATATAAACTAGATCAAAGCTTGATTCAAAATTCTATGGCCCAAAAAATCATTCTTTGTGGAATGATTTTTTGAACATCATTTTGGACCCTACAACACTAATAGAGCCACAACTACTTATCCAAGTGTCCATATTAATTGATTATAATTGTGTTGGAAATAAAACTCATATATTCACACCCATGATTAAATTAAATTAAAAATTATTTCATTAAAAAATTAATTTAATGGGTCAAACAAGGAGTAAATTAAGTAAACTCGTGGGCACAGAAAGTGGGGTTCGATAATTAAATTATAAAACTCTAACCACATTTCCAAATGATATGAAAATTATAGGGTCTATAAGAAATTAAATTTTTATAAATATCAAGAATTCCCGATAGGATGATTCATCCATTCATGGGGGATAAAAGGCATGTAAACTAAGTACACATTGCATACCCATCGACGTAAGAAATAAATGAGTTCGAAGTGGACACGATGGAGGAGAACACATATCTAAGGTACACGTCATGAGAGTGGAGTACACATTGTGAAAACGTCTGCACACTTATAATTTAATGAGATAATGAAAGATCTCCATAGGATTTCACCTATAAATACCAAACTTTGGTAGCTTTCCATGACACACCGAGCTTGGAGGAAGCCGTGGGACATTTGGGGACAACCACATTCAGCATTATTTGTCTTATTTTATTTTACAACATTAAAATGTATTAGCTCTCCTAAATCATCTATCCTAGAACATCCATGGATGGTTAGTTTCATTTTATGGATTAGGAAGAGGGGAGGATAGAATTATGTGTGTGCTTGAGTTCATGTTCTTGAAATGATTCAAATTCCCTCTTCTTTCTTATTTTGGTTTCAATTCATAATTCAGTTTTAAATTCGTGAATGCAGTTTTGTTGGGTTTGGATTATATTATTATAATTTTTTTTGGTTAATTATCACTTCTATCTCCACCCAATTCTAATATGTTTATAGTGGAATAAGATTAGGGTTGGGTGCTAAGCCTTTTACGGTATTCAAGCACATGTGTATGATTGTTTGTTAGCATATTGGTTTGTTAGGGAACAATAATTTCGGGTCAGGGACTGCTCTAATTAATCAAGAAATCATATAAATACTAAAAAAATTGGGATGAGGATAGAGAAATATATGGTTTTGGATAGGAAAATTCTCATCACATCCATCCAACCAAGGGAGAGAGAGGACTCAGTTGATGAATCTATCTCTTACCAGTTAATGTATGAAAAAGAGGAAAAATTTGGAACTCACGATGGCACACCACTAGGTCTAGACAAACCCTATCCAATCACCATCTTTATCATTTGTTATCAACAATAAATTCATGTTTTTTATTTCTCTCACATTCATTCAAATAAATTACTACTAATACTTTTTTGAAAACCTACAAAATGTGACAACCTTGTTTTATGTGAACTCCTCTTCGAGAGACTACCTAAGATCAATTGCTACAATATACATAGGTTATTTAAATATTGTTTTTCCTTGCCCCGTTACTGGTGTGTGTCAATTATGTGGTCCGATTTTATGATTCCTTATGTTTAACCATGTTCTATTCATTTCCATAACAGTATGTTATGATTTCTAACCCATGTGATATACTTAGTTTTAATGTTTATTTCCATTCTTGTATTTTTTGAGGATCCCTTTGTTCGTGTTATTTACATGTTATCCTATACAGATTTAATGTCTCAATGGAAGTTAGGAGCTCATAATGAATGATATATAAATAAATTTTTTATATTTAGTTCCATGTTTTCAATTTTAGGTACCCTGTCTTATAAGAAACTAGACATTATGATCCTTGGCTTGTAATTTGTTGCTTAATTATGCTTAAAATCATATAATGATATGTATAATAGAGTAGGGTTTCTATATTTCCAACATGATGATTGTTACCGATAGAACGAACTCACTTTCCTCCATCCATTATAGAGGTGATCTATATTTCCAACAATAAATAGCCTCCTATATTTCCACTAGAATAATTCCATGATAAAATTTTTACAGGTGAACTCCAAAAGCTCTAGGTGCTTCTCCCAAGACCCACCAATGTCAGGAACACATGAAAATTAAATATACTAAAGTATATATATCATATATTCTAACTTCCCATCTGTATGTGGGTGGAATTATATACACATAATAACATGTTCACTATGTAACTTCTGTAAGCCCTTCGAAAATCACAAAGTACTATGTGAATCAAAATCTGAATCTATAAGCCATGGAATTATTCTAAGATGAACTAGATACAAATTGTATATATCTCCAAAATTATCCACTAACAAAGTCTCCCTAATAGGAAATAATTATTCTACTTTCTCAAGTGAATATACTATTAACCAAATAGTGTAATTCTTCTGAGTCGTGCTCAAGAGATACACCCGAAAATACTTGTTAACATCATAACAATTCCATTATGTAATGCAAAATGATTATAATAAAACACCATGAAATTGATTCCTAGAATTACCCTGTTTATAGGTGTTACATTGTGTCATAGACCCTACGATTCTCTCTTTCATGGTTGACTACAAAACACTATCCTCATAGGTCACAATACATTATTTTTTCAAACCTAGATGTACCGCCCACTTTATGGATTTAAATTCTTTCACAATATCCTCAAACATATTCATAGTCAGAAAAAATTATTCTTAACATATATAACCACATTATAATATATAGTTAAATATGAAGGTGTCTCCGCACATTCAATACATTTTCTCAAGGATAGTCATCTAAATCCACATATATCTTTTCCCTATTGTGACTCCAAAGTCTGGACATTACAGAAACAGATTATAGGTTAATCTAATCCTTTCCCACCAGATCCGCATTATGCATACCATCCAACAAATCCATCATAATCCATTGATAGCTACACTCCTTTACTCCCTGAATTTGAGTTTTCTTACTTAGATCATATGCAACAGTATTACCCTTTCTGGGCATATACAATAGCTCAAAATAAAATGAATGAATATACACAAACCACCTCCACTTCCAAAGATTAAAATTTCATTGGGAACATATGTTCATTTATCTATTTTGGTCAATATACATAGTAAACTTTTCAGACAACAAATAATTCCACATACTCTTCAAGGCATAAAAAATTTAAATCTAATTAGATGTCATGTATAGGGTAATTATATGCATATGTCCTCAATTTCCATGTCTAATATAACAAACCATGATATAAATACATTATTACTACTCTATGAATGATCTAGGAAACCAAAAAAACCCCAAATATTCCTCAGCTAGAGAAGGTTGGATCAAGATTGGGTTATTTTTGAAGTGCTTCTTCAAATCCTAGAATGATATCTAAAATTTTTTAGACCATTTAATCTTTATCCCCTTATTGGTTAAGAGAAACAATGGTAATCTCATAAAGAAAAATTCCATGATAGCCCTCCGATAATATCCCTGTAATCCTAGAAAATATGGATATCAAATACATTCTTAGTAATCTCCTATAAAATCACTTCTCGCACATTTTTTGGGTCTATTTACACACCTTAATAAGATTTGATGTATCCCAAAAAAATTACATGATAGATCTATAAATTGTACATAAATATCATGTCATACTGATGGATATCTCTTAGTGTACAAAGGATGATATGAAGATGTTGGGAATGATTGTTAGGAGTCTCTTAGTACACCAAGATGTCATCCAAATACACACCCAAAAAATTTATCATGGTATGGATGGAATATTCATTTCATGTAGGTCATAAATGAAAAAGAGGGTTTATTATGATGAATGGAATAAAAAAACTCATAAAGGGTATACATTAATAAGAAAGTAGTTGGAGTTACGTAAGAATTTTTAACTCTAAAATAATGATACCCTAATCGCAATTAAATCTAGAAAAAAATACATGATCCTCTCAACTAGTAAAATAGATCATCAATAAATGGAAGAGGATATTTTTTTATTCACAGTTCTACAATTCTGCTTCCAGTAATCAATACATAGACTCTAATTTTTATCATCTTTTTTAGGGAAAAGACTTGCTAACTCCAAGGATATGTACCCAGATGGAAAAACCACTAGTATGTAAACTCTTCTAACTCAGTCACGAGCTCTTGAATCTATTTTGGTTCTATTCTGTATGGTGGAATAGAAATCATCACACCTCTTAGCCTGAGATCAATCAAAAATTCAAAATCTATATTATGTGGGAACCCTAAGAAGTCCCCAAGAAAAAAAAATCGTGTAACCTATCCACTTTTGGTGGAAATAAATCATTCTTTACAATACCATCATCTACGAATAGACATGAAACTTGGGAGGTGAGATCCCCCAATTGTTGATGAAGTGGCCTTACATGGCCCACCAAGATTTGCCACTCTCCAAGGTGAATATAATTCTCACCCTCATGAGATGTAAAAGTTATACTCTGATGGTAAGAATCTATTTTGGATTGGTATGACACTAACTTTTTTATAACAATAATTTGGTCAATGCCTGATATATGTATAATTTTAATATCCCAAGGAAAACAATACACCCTCAAACATGAGAGTACCCTCTTTGCCTAAACATTTGTATCTTGACCACACTCTCAATTTCATATAAATCATTATAAACCCAACCAAAAACTCCAATGTTAGATTCATCCAATTCACAATATGTGTAGATATTATAAAATTAGATGCAGTAGTATCAAATATATCATTAAAAAGTGTAAAATCTAAGATAATAGTACCTCTAACTATTGATAGCATTGCCTTGATGTCCAGAAGTGTAGGTTGAACATCATGAAACTATGCTTAACCTCTTCCCTATTATTAATTCTAACCCCAAATGTTGTTCCACCTTTCTGGTTTGAGAGATCATGATCAAAAGATCCACATCCACTACCTCTACCCTGACACCTGACAGAAGTCCAATTTCAAGACTGAAACAATGTACAAAACCCCTATTGTAAAGACCCGTAAATTTCAAGGAAATTTTTTTCTTAATTTTCTTTGCAATTTTACAAGAGCGTAGTTTCTGAGGGCACCTGATTCCGAGGCCTGGTGTGCCCGGAATCATTTTTCGAAGTTTGGCTCGGGTACGTTCAATGAACGGATGAGCGGGTTTTTCTAAATATTGAACCGGTGCCCGGAATCAAATTCCGAGGGAACTGATGGAATCGTAGTGCCGGTATTTGCTTAGAAACGCCTCTTCCGGAGTTGCGTTTGCTCGGGTGTGGTTTTTAATTTTTGGTCTTAAAGTTATGAAATAAAATAAATTGTTCGACAAACTTTATTTTATTTCACTTAAGCCACTTGAAAGCCACTTAAACTGAGTTGAAACGGATAGGGTACTATTAAAAAATATCCTACCCTCTTGGTAGGATATTTGTGTGGTGGGGCCCACACGATCCCCACCGTTTCTTTTCTGCTAAGTAACGCACCCGCGAAAACCCGTCATTATGAAAGTCAACTGACGTGTTTTCTTAAAATCTTAACGCACCATTTAATTGGACGGTTTTATTCGTAAATTAAATGGGCAGTTTCTTTCGTTGAATTAATTCTGCGAATTGATGGGTCGTTACTTACCTCTTTTTCGTTTGTTGGCATTATAATAAAATAAGACCAAAACGACTTTTGAGGGATTACACGTTGAGAGGCTTTGACAGAATTCTTGTGCCTTCACCCTCCTTCGTGAAGAACACGAAGAATGCGAAGAACGCCGGCCTCTGACGAAGAATGCCGAACCCCCGGAAATCGATGACGTGATGCTGTGTGCCGCGACGCAGACGTTTCCTCTCCCGCGACGTTCTTCTGCGGTGTTCCTTCCTCCGCGACGAAAATCTTCGATCTTCTGTTTGAGGTAAGAGATCTCAGATTTTCTTTTAAATTTTTTTTCCTTTGTGGTTTTTGACTCAAGAAGGATTTAATTATTATTAATTAAATCTTTTTGTTCTTGAACCTCGGAGTTCGTCGACGCGACACCCTTCCGCGACGACGCGACACCGGATACCGCGACAACGCAACGATCGCCTCCTTCCGCGGCGACCAATTCCGTGAAGAACCCGCGGGCAACGACTTGACGAGGTAGGGGTTGTTGTGAATATTTTTATATTCCCGTGAACGTTTCCTTAAAAATTAAGGAACCAGATTCATATGAAAAAATTTATTTTATTAAAATTGTTGGTTCGTGTGTTGAATAATTTCTCCCATTGTTTTTATCTAACGCAGACGGTGCGGGCCAAACGAACACGGCCCGACAACCCTCTGCCGTTCTTCGTGGTTGTGCGGATATGACGGGCAGCGGTAAATCGTGACGCAAGGCCGATTTGATGATCCCGCAGTGAAGAATGGAACCCGGGAGGAACAACGGCGCAGACGGGAAGGAAAACGGACAACCAGAGCAACTCCGGTGGCCCGCAGAAGCGGCCGGCGGCGCGGGTCGCGGGCGCGCCGCCGGACAGAGCCGCCGCGGCTTCAGCCGCGGCCGCGTGGGTCCGGCTCGCCCGCACAGGACGCGGCAGAAGCCGCATCCGCTTGAACCAACGCGGACCCGCACGGGGCCGCGGCACCTCCAAACCGAGGGGGCGGCGCCCCGCGGCGTCCAGCGGCTCGGCCGCTCGGCCGAGCCGAGCCAGGCCGGTCCGACCGGCAGGGTCGTGCCCTAGCCGGAACGGACCGGGTCCGGACGGGTAGGACCGGGACGGGTCGACCCGGTTCGGGTCGCCCCGGTTCGGCCGACCCGGGGAGGGGGGGGGGGGGGGGGGGGTTGGCCCGGGCCCGGACCCCCCGTCTTCGGACCATTTTCGGTCTTTTGCCCGTAACATGAGCTATGGGCCTACGAACGATGCGCCGTCAGAGGAAACGCGATCCTTGGATCGAGATGGTCATTTCGGTATATTGCACTCAAGGTTTCGGAATAATTTGTGTTCGACCGGGTTGGTTCGTACACAAAACCAACCGGGCCTTCGGAGCTGAAAAACTCATATCTTGAGCTACGGACGTCTGATTGACGTGTCGTCGGCTTTATTGTTTTCCTCTATGTGAGACGAATCTTTTTGCATACTCCGCCCAAGGTTTGGACTCAGGTGGAGTACGGTCGTGTTGGTTTTGCCTTAAAAACCAACCGGGCCCCTGCGACGAAAAAGCCAATATCTCTCAGACCGGGCGTCCGATTGACGCGCCGTCTGCGACGTTGAGTTCCTGTTGACGATACGGAACTTTTGGATACATCAAATTCGGACATTGTGTCAGTTGATGTATCAGCCTCTCGGCTCGTGGAGTGGACCCTCCCGAATGAGCTTGCTGTGTGCGGGAACCGTAGAGCTGGCTGCGACTGCTACTTCGACAACGACGACTGTGCAGAGATCCTCAGTGGACTACAGCGACGACTGTGCAGAGATCCTCAGTGGACTGCGACGCCGACTGTGCAGAGATCCTCAGTGGACTGCGATGACTACTGCACTCAGCGATCCTACGTGGATCAGTGCTACAGGTCCTATATGGGCTCGATCCTGTGTGGGTCCGATCCTGTGTGGGTCAGCGCTCAGCGGTTCTTTGTGAGCCAGCGCCTACAGGTCCTGTGTGGGCCCGATCTTGTATGGGTCATTGCGGGTGTTAGTACCTATCGATCCTTTGTGGGTCCGATGTCTTAGATGGGTCAATGATCATCTCTATAGTCATTTGAAGAAGTATAACTGTGTGAGCTGAGTCCTGTTTACTCTCCTTTGTGGATTGTGTTGAGCTATCCTGTGTGGATTTACTGTTTACTCTCCTTTGTGGATTGTGTTCACCTATCCTATGTGGATTTACTATTTACTCCCTTTGGTTGATTGTGTTGTGCTATCCTATGTTGGTATACGTTTTCTTTCCTGTGTGGACTGGGTTGTGCTTGGGCTCAGACGTTGGATTCGAACGGGAATCGATGACTTAGGTATATGTATGGGCATATACCTAAGCTGTGTCGGATGTTACTTCGTGATTGCATCTTTCCTTTGTGGATTATCCTTTGTGGATTCTGGGAGACCTTCGGGGGTCTCGGGGTCCCTACTGAGTAGCTTATACTCACCCCTGCACGGGCTATGCCCGCACTTCGTTGTGTTGGATGCAGACGACGGACAGCGCTGATCGTGGTGGAGGCTTGCGGAGTAGGACGGTACCTGGAGGTGGACCACTGGGCGGGACGCACTCGGAGTGTTCAGGTGGACCCGAGGAGCAGTGGAGGCTATCTGTACCCACCCTTCAGGTGGGACTTCCAGAGGATGGCTCGACGCTGTAGCTTTTCTTTTCAGTTGATGTTTTTCCCTTTCAGTTGTACTTTACAGTTGGGATTGTATTTCCGGCCCCTTTTACTTTCAGCACAGCTTGTTACAGTTTTTAGTTAGTGTTTACTTTTCTGCTTGCTTACTCTGTGGTGCTTGTTTACTTTTCAAAAGCAATGACTTACCTTTTGTTGGGATTTACGCATTGGTGCTAGTCGCCAGCCCCTGGCCTATGAAAGGCAGGCTTGGGGTAGTCACGGCACGGGCCCCGAGGACGGGTCGTGACAAATTGGTATCAGAGTTGGTCAGTTCTACCACAGACTATGATCTTTCTTCTATGTTATGTAATAGTGTTTAGCGTATTGGGTGTGGTTATCAGTCCAGGGAGTCCAGTGTTGGTGCGGCGGCCGACGTATCCATACACCAGGACCCTGACTTCTGATTTTTGACATAATGCACGAAAATATTGATTGCATGTGTGTTTTCATGTTTTCTTCGTGATTACTTTGTATCAGCTCACCAGGTATACTGTTATGATCGTGGCGCACTTGATTACTTTTCAGGATGGCCCCACGATGGCAGCCAGCTAGGGTTCCGAGAGTAGAGCGCGACGAAAGCCCGCCGACCGACGAGCCCTCAGTACAGGGCCCGTTGACAGCAGAGACACCGGCGGTACCTTTACCCGTCGAGCTCCCGATGCTTCCATCACCGACCGCTGATGATGCACATCGCCTCGGAGATCTGCATGCGTTCTAGCGCCAGTGACCACCCAGGTTTCGTGGGGAGACGGACCCCCAGGCAGCAGAGGACTGGCTAGAGGCGGTCGTTCGAGTTTTCAGGCTAGTGAGGACACCAGCAGACCTCATGGTGATCCTCGCGGCGAGCCTACTGCACGCCGCAACAGGACGATGGTGGAGCTTGATGCTCTAGGTACACGATGAGGCCTCTCTTCTTTGGATGGACTTCGAGAGCCTCTTCCGCTCAGAGTTCATCCCGGCCACCCTCCGTGCAGTGCGCATTCAGGAGCTTCTTTAGCTGCGGCATGGCAGCTTGACGGTCGCCCAGTACGCGATGAGGATTACTGATCTTTCTCGCTACTCGACCGACATGGTACGAGACCCATTCTTCTGGGCCCGGACCTTTGAGCAGGGTTTGAGACACGAGATAAGGGCATCGCTGATCTCCCTCAGCATCCCGACCCATGCAGGAGTGCTAGAGCGAGCCCTTCTGATCGAGAGCTTTCTGGGTGAGTCCACAGTGAGACCTACCACAGGGCGGCAGGTAGTAGAGTCTTCGGCAGCAGGTAGCCGACGGATGAATCAGGGTTCCAGGTAGACCAGACCTTCCGGTAGACGACCTCGGGACACTGGCTCAGCAGTGCGGGGCACATAGTGCGGAGCCAGTCTTCCGAGAGGCAGGCAGTGCTACGGCTGCGGCGGGTAGGGCCACATGGCTCGTGACTGCCCGACCCGCCGTACCAAGGAGCAGCAGACAGTGGAGGGGCCACCCAGGAAGAGGCAGAGGGTCGACCGGGGCGGTCCGCAGGGAGGTGGCGAACGAGGTAGAGGAGCTGGTCGAGCATCAGGTCGTGGGTGATGCTTTGAGGCTCAGCCACCACCACCACCAGGAGGCTCGTCCCGACCACAGGGAGCTGGCGGGCAGAGACAGGCACAACTCCAGGAAGTGGAGGCCTACGACCACGGCGTGCCAGAGATGATTCAAGGTACGATCTGTGTCTATTCCACCCTTGCTGCAGTTCTTTTAGACACAGGAGCGAGTCACTCTTTCATATCTGATGCCCTTGTTCGGAGCTCGGGGATTCCGACCGAGCCGTTGGCTCGATCCTTACGGCTAGAGACCCCTACGGGAGCAGACTCGATGATTACGCACCGGTGCCGGCAGTGTGAGCTTACTCTAGGAGGCGAGATCTTCGGATGGGATCTTCTTGTAGCGGCGTCGAGGCCTTGCGACGTCATCTTGGGCATGGATTGGTTATCTACAGTCCATGCTCAGATTGACTGTTTTAGGCGCAAGGTGCGATGTGTGCGCACCGATGGGAGCAGGTTCACCTTCACCGGCGAGAAGGGAGCCTTTGCAGCACAGGAGGGACTCTCGCAGAGGAGGGGACATCCCACCACTCATCAGCTGGCTAGTCTCATCCTTGGAGCAGTTGACGTGCAGAGTCCTAGTTTTCCTGCAGTGGTGGATCAGTACGCGGACGTCTTTCCCGATGACGTTCCACGGCTACCTCCTCGCAGAGAGGTAGACTTTTACATTGATCTTTACCCTGTGACAACCCCAATATCCACTCCAAAATATCAGATGGCCCCCGCTGAGCTTCGAGAGCTACAGGTACAGTTGGAGTTCTTGCAGGGAAAGGGGTTCATCCGACCCAGTGTTTCACCCTGGGCTTCCCCGATTTTGTTTGCCAAGAAGGAAGACGGGAGCTTGCGACTGTGTGTCGACTATCGTCGCCTGAACTATGTGACAGTGAGGAACAAGTATCCGCTACCGAGGATTGATGACCTCTTCGATCAGCTCAAGGGAGCACGGTGGTTCTCGAAGATAGACCTCAGGTCAGGCTATCATCAGCTCAGAGTTCGAGACGAGGATGTGCAGAATACGGTCTTCAGGTGTCGGTATGGCCGCTATGAGTTCTTGGTTATGCCTTTCGGCATAACCAATGCTCCAGTAGTGTTCATGGGACTCATTAACAGGATCTTCCAGCCATACCTCGATCGATTTGTCGTGGTCTTCATCGACGACATTTTGGTGTACTCGACCACGGAGGAGGAGCATGCCTACCACTTGCGGGTTGTACTAGACACACTCTGAGAGCACCAGAGTTATGGAAAGCTCTCGAAGTTCCAGTTCTGGTTACATGAGGTCCACTTCTTGGGGCACGTCATTTCTGAGGCGGGAGTTGCAGTGGATCCCGCAAAGATCGAGGCAGTTCTAGCTTGGGAGCCACCTATGAGCGTGACGGAGGTGCGGAGTTTATTGTGTCTAGCCGGATACTATCGAAGATTTGTTCCAGACTTCTACAGAGTTGCGGCGCCACTCTCAGCTTTTACGAAGAAGGGGAAACCCTTTGTGTGGTCAGAAATATGTCAGCAAAGCTTTCAGGAGCTGAGACAGATATTGACCATCGCACCTATCTTGAGGTTCCCTGAGGAGGAAGTTGGATACATAGTCTACTGTGATGCATCAGGGACCGGACTCGGGTGTGTCCTGATGCAGGAGCGGGCCGTGATTGCCTATAGATCACGTCAATTGAGGCCGCATGAGCAGAACTACGCTACCCATGACCTGGAGTTAGCAGCAGTGGTCTTCGCTCTAAAGACATGGCAGCACTATCTGATGGGCGAGAGCTTTACAGTCTTTTCTGACCACCAGAGTCTCTGGTACATCTTCTCGCAGAAGGACCTGAATCTAAGACAACGGCGATGGCTTGAGTTCCTCCAGGACTATGACATTGAGATATTCTATACTCTTGGGAAGGGGAACGTGGTAGTTGATTCCCTCAGCAGGAGGACGGGCATCCAGCTACTTGAGGAGGCGACAGAGCAGCTAACCGCTTTGCAGATATCCTTCGTGGATAGGGACGGAGAAACCTTCCTTCAGTCTCTCACAGTCTCTCCTTCACTTTTGCAGCGGGTCAGAGAGGCACAGCGTGGGGACGCTGACTGTGAGATGCGGCATGCACAGATATCCTCGGGATAGGAACCTGATGGTTTCTCCCTTGGAGTAGAGCACGACATCCTTTTCAGAGGACGTACCTTGGTACCAGTCGCTTTACGAGAGGAGGTGCTAAGAGAGTTTCACACTTCTCCTTTGGCGGTACATCCTGGAGTGGCGAAGATGTACCAGGATCTCAGCGGATAGCACTAGTGGCCGGGCATGAAGAAGGCTGTGGCAGAGTTTGTTTCACGGTGCCTCCCCTGCCAGCAGGTGAAGGCAGAGCATCAGGTACCAGCAAGCTTGGTACAACCCTTGGAGGTCCTGGAGTGGAAGTGGAACGGGATATCTATGGACTTCTTGACTGGAATTCCACACACTTCCAGAGGTCA
The DNA here is from genome assembly GCA_963277665.1 of Viscum album. Taxonomy (NCBI): domain Eukaryota; kingdom Viridiplantae; phylum Streptophyta; class Magnoliopsida; order Santalales; family Viscaceae; genus Viscum; species Viscum album. Next base: position 1,297,399,899 of record OY728152.1, read on the forward strand.
CGAATCCATTTGGGTGATTGTTGACCGACTCACCAAGTCGGAACACTTCTTGCCCATCAGAGAGCAGGGCTCAGTGGAGAGCTTGGGGCGTCTCTATGTTCAGGAGATTGTACGACTTCACGGTGTGCCATCGTCTATCATCTCCGATCGGGACGCTCGTTTTACTTCCTGGCTTTGGAAGGGGTTGCAGGAGGCGTTCGGGACGCGACTACGTCTGAGCACCGCCTTTCACCCTCAGACGGATGGTCAGACGGAGAGGACCATTCAAACTCTCGAGGACATGCTCCGCGCATGTTTCCTCGACTTTGGTCATAGTAGGGAGGACCACCTACCCTTGGTGGGGTTCACGTACAACAACAGCTACCACTCCACCATTGGGATCGAACCATACGAGGCGTTGTACGACAGACCTTGCAGATCTCATTTGTGTTGGACAAACCCTAGGGACTCAGCACTTGTGGGACCAGAGATGGTCTGGGGAACGACAGAGAATGTCCAGGTTATCCAGGAGTGGATGAGGAAAGCTCAGAGCCGGTAGAAGTCTTATGCTGACAGAAGGCGGAGGCCACTAGAGTTCGTGGATGGCGACCACGTCTTCTTGCGTGTCTCACCTCGACGTGGTTTGCAGAGATTTGGAAGAGGCAGCAAGTTATCTCCATGCTTCATCGAACCTTTCCAGGTCCTCAGCAGGATTGGCGAGGTGGCTTATCGCCTGGCTCTACCACCTCAATTGCACCAGGTGCACGACGTCTTCCACGTATCTCAGCAGAGGAGATACGTTCACGACCCGATGCACATCATTGACCATGGGGAGATAGACGTGGATGATGGGGTGACTTTTACGGAGGTCCCGGTGGAGATAGAGGATCGACAGGAGCGGGTCCTATGTGGGCGATCGATTCCTCTTGTTCGCATCAGATGGCAGCACGGGAACCTCTAGGAGAGCACATGGGAGTGGGAGGCTCAGATGCGTGCTCAGTACCCACATTTGTTTCCCTAGTTATGATGTATCTTTATGGGGACGTAAAGCCCTGAGGTGGGAGTAATGTAAAGACCCGTAAATTTAAAGGAATTTTTTTTCTTAATTTTCTTTGGAATTTTACAAGAGCGCATTTTCTGACGGCACCTGATTCCGAGGCCCGGTGTGCCCGGAATCATTTTCCGAAGTTCGGCTCGGGTACGTTCAGTGAACGGACGAGCAGGTTTTTCTAACTTTTGAACCGGTGCTCGGAATCGAATTCAGAGGGCACCGATGGAATCGCAGCGCCGGTATTTTCTTAGAAACGCCTCTTCCGGAGTTGCGTTTGCTCGGGTTTGGTTTTTAATTTTTGGGCTTAAAGTTAAGAAATAAAATAAATTGTTCGACAAAATTTATTTTATTTAACTTAAGCCACTTGAAGCCACTTGAAAGCCACTTAAATTGAGTTTAAACGGATAGGGTTCTATCCAAAAATATCCTACCCTCTTGGTATGATATTTTTGAGGAGGGCCCCACACGAGCCCCACCGTTTCTTTTCTGCTAAGTAACGCACCCGCGAAAACCCGTCATTATGAAAGTAAACTGACGCGTTTTCTTAAAATCTTAACGCACCATTTAATTGGGTGGTTTTATTCGTAATTTAATGGGCGGTTTTTTCGTTGAATTAATTCTGCGAATTGATGGGTCGTTACTTACCTCTTTTTCATTTTTTGGCATTATAATAAAATAAGACCAACACGACTTTTGGAGGATTACACGTTGAGAGGCTTTGACAGAATTCTAGTGCCTCCACCCTCCTTCGCGTAGAACGCGAAGAATGTGAAGAACACCGGCCTCTGATGAAGAAGGCCAAACCCGCGGAAATCGATGATGCGACGTCGTGTGCCGCGACGCCGACGTTTCCTCTCCCGCGACGTTCTTCTGCAGCGTTCCTTCCTCTGCGATGAAAATCTTCGTTCTTCTGTTTGAGGTAAGAGATCTCGGATTTTCTTTTAATTTTTTGTCCCTTTGTGGTTTTTGACTCAAGAATGATTTAATTATTATTAATTAAATCTTTTTGTTCTTGAACCTCGGAGTTCGTCGATGTGAGACCCTTCCACGACATCGCGACGCCGGATACCGCGACAACACGACGATCGCCTCCTTCCGCAGCGACCATTTCCGCGAAGAACCCGCGGGCAACGACTTGACGAGGTAGGGGTTGTTGTGAATATTTTTATATTCCCGTGAACGTTTCTTTAAAAATTAAAGAACAAGATTCATATGAATAATTTTATTTTATTAAAATTGTTGGTTCGTGTGTTGAATAATTTCTCCCATTGTTTTTATCTAACGCGGAGGGTGCGGGCCAAACGAACATGGCCCGAAAACCCTCCGCCGTTCTTCGTGGTTGTGCGGATTTGATGGGAGACAGTAAATCATGACACAAGGCCGATTTGATGATCCCGCAGTGAATAACGGAACCCGGGAGGAACAACGGCGCAGACGGGAAGGAAAACAGACCACCAGAGCAACTCCGGTGGCCCGGGTCACCGGCGCGGCGGCGCCGGCCGCCGGAGGCGGCGGCGCCCAGGCCCGCCGCCAGACAGAGCCGCTGCGACTTCAGCGGCGGCGGCCAGCAAACCCGCGGCCGTGCGTGTCCGGCTCGCCCGCACGGGACGCGGCAGAAGCCGCGTCTGCTTGAACCAACGCGGCCCCGCGCGGGGCCGCGACACCTCCAAACCGCGGGGGCGGCGCCCCGCGGCGTCCAGCTGCTCGGCCGCTCGGCCAAGCCGAGCCAGGCCGGTCCGACTGGCTGGGCCGGACGGGGTCCGTCCGGGTGGGACCGGGTCGGGTCGACCCGGTTCGGCCGACCCAGGGGGGGTCAGCCCGGGTTGGCCCGGGCCCGGACCCCCCGTCTTCAGACCATTTTCGGTATTTTTCCTGTAACATGAGCTACGGGCCTCCGAACGATGCGCTGTCAGTGGAAACACGATCCTTTGATCGAGATAGTCGTTTCGGTATATCGCACTCAAGGTTTCATAATACATTCAGTTCGGCTGGGTTGGTTCGTACACGAAACCAACCGGGCCTTCGGAGCGGAAACACTCATATCTTGAGCTACGGACGTCTGATTGACGTGTCGTCGGCTTTGTTGTTTTCCTCTGTGTGAGACGGATCATTTGGCATACTCTGCCCGAGGTTTGGACGCAGGTGGAGTACGGTCGGGTTGGTTTTTCCTTAAAAACAAACTGGGCCCCTGGGACGAAAAAGCCAATATCTCTCAGACCGGGCGTCCGATTGACGCGCCGTCTGTGACGTTGAGTTCCTGTTGACGATACATAACTTTTGGATACATCAACTTCGATCTTTGTGTCAGTTGATGTATCAGCCTCTCGGCTCGTGGAGCGGACCCTCCCGAACGAGCTTACTGTGTGCGGGAACCCTAGAGCTTGCTGCGACTGCTACTTCGACAACGACGACTGTGCAGAGATCCTCAGTGGACTGCAGCGACGACTGTGCAGAGATCCTCAGTGGACTGCGCCGACGACTGTGCAGAGATCCTCAGTGGACTGCGACGACTACTGCACTCAGCGATCCTACGTGGATCATTGCTACAGGTCATGTGTGGCCCCGATCTTGTGTGGGTCCGATCCTGTGTGGGTCAGGGCTAAGCAGTTCTCTGTGAGCCAGCGCCTACAGGTCCTGTGTGGGCCCGATCCTGCGTGGGTCTTTGCGGGGGTTAGTACCTATTGACAATTTGTGGGTCCGACGACTTAGATGGATCAGTGATCATCTCTATCGTCATTTGAAGAAGTATACCTGTGTGAGCTGAATCCTGTTTACTCTCCTTTGTGGATTGTGTTGAGCTATCCTGTGTGGATTTAATGTTTAATCTCCTTTGTGGATTGTGTTGACCTATCCTGTGTGGATTTACTGTTTACTCTCTTTTGTGGATTGTGTTGTGCTATCCCGTGTGGGTATACGTTTGCTTTCCTGTGTGGACTGGGTTGTGCTTGGGCTCGGACGTTGGAGCTGAATGGGAATTGATGACTTCGGTATATGTATGGGTATATACCTATGCTATGTCAGATGTTACATCATGATTGTATCTTTCCTTTGTGGATTATCCTTTTTGGATTCTGGGAGACCATCGGGGGTCTCGGGGTCCCTACTGAGTAGCTTATACTCACCCCTGCACGGGCTATGCTCGCACTTCATTGTGTTGGATGCAGATGACGGACAATACTAATCGTGGTGGAGGCTTGCGGAGCAGGACGATACCTGGAGGTGGACCACTGGGCGTGACGCACTCGGAGCGGTAAGGTGGACCCGAGGAGCAGTGGAGGCTATCTGTACCCACCCTTCAGGTGGGTCTTCCATAGGACGGCTCGACGCTGTGGATTTTCTTTTCAGTTGCTGTTTTTCCCTTTCAGTTGTACTTTACAGTTGGGCTTGTATTTTCGGCCCCTTTTACTTTCAGCACAGCTTGTTATAGTTTTTACTTAGTGTTTACTTTTCCGCTTTCTTACACTATGGTTCTTATTTACTTTTCAAAGGCAATGCCTTCCCTTTTGTTGGGATTTACGCCTTGGTGCTAGTCGCCAGCCCCTGGCCTATGGAAGTCGGGCTTGGGGTAGTCACGGCACGGGCCCCGAGGACGGGTCGTGACACCTATCTTGCACTCTGATTTTGGATAGATACCCCATCATTACCCATCTATAATTAGATCTAGAAGAACATCTATAGATGTATCATCCTACTAAAAGATCATTAATCTACTGGTGGTTGGGACAATTTTTATGAAAGTGACCCGGCCTACCGCACTAGTGCAAATTCACTTGAGTAACAAGTGTAAAAACATTTTATTTTTCCATTTTTTCATTAGACATCCAATTACTATAATTTCTCATCATTTTATGACATTCAATTCCATTTTAGGAACTATTTATAGCTCAATTACACAAGAAAATAAAAATATTTCCACTTAAATAACATTCCAAAAACCTGCTTCTTTGTGTCTACCAAAATATGATACACACAATAGTAATTCCCAAGTTCCTATAATTATGAATTCATATGTAACTATTGTTGTATACTAGTTTATGAGTTATTGTAGGAACCATGGCCGTTCTATGAAATAATTGGAGTATGGTTCATGTTTGTTGTCAATCCTTATTAAATGTTCAGAATGTTTCCTGGTAAATTGGTCATAATGTTCAAGCAGACAACAGTGTTGAAGGTGGCGCCGTTTCCTAGTGATTGCCAAATTTTTAGGCTTGAATATTGGAAAATGAAGAAATACATTGTTGGTGAAAGTTGGTACGTGCAATGAGTAAGTGGTGCACAAAAAATGTGGGTTTTGCACGAAGTATTTTAGTTGTGTGCAAAAAATAGCATGGTGCGCGAAATAGTGGAGCGATGTTTTTCATCAAAGTAGTTTTTTAGAATTAGAACGTCAAAAAATATCGAAGTCATGGGCTACGTGAAAAATTTGGAGTGGTTTTTCACGCCACATGGGGTTTTGTGTGTGAGGGTTTGAGATGCCTATAAATAGTAAGTGACACCCCTCATTCCCTACAGTTGAAGACTCGAAGAAGATCTGAGGTCTGATGTGCGTAAAAGGACTGCGTAATGGGATTTGCCCAAAAAATTTGGACCTGTGAAAAAAATTATGGATCAAATGGAAAAATATAGAGTAGCATGAAATATTCTGGCTTGCTTGAAAAATTCTATGTTGTGCGAAGAATTCCGGCTGGCGTGAAAAATAAGAAGTTGTGTGAAAAACATGAGGTAGTGTGTAAAACTTGGTGTTGCGTGAAATTTTCAGTGAAACCTATTTGTGAATTTCGGATTATCTGTTTTAGTGGATTAGTTCATTCAAGTGCATTATTTCTGGACATCGATGCAAGAAGAGTCTCATGCTAAAAAGAGGAAACGACTTCAAAGAAAATCTATTGAACAGACCTTCATATCTATAAACTGACTGGGACTTCACCAAAGGTAGTGAGCCAGGGGGAGTCAACGGGCGTGACCCAAGGGACGCAGTGAGCTATCTACGAAATTTTCAAAAGGCAGTGTGCCTGGGACAATGTGACTGAACCTGTACATTGTAATCTTCAGTTATTGAAGTTTATTGGAATTAGGTATTACCGACAACCTGTCGGCATAAGCTCCTTGGATATATCCCTTGATGGTTAATCAAGTAAAAGTGTTGTATCAGCATCCTACTTTCATTTGTTTGACATTTTAAACAAGTTCCTTCTAATGTTGGAACAATATAAAAAACTTTTAAAAAAAATTACACTCTGATTCACCCCTCCCCTCTTATGGTGTTCTGGGGTCCTTCAATTGGTATCAAAGGGAGGTTCATTGGTGTTTGATCTATCATTTGTCGTTATGGACAATTCAGCCAATGTCAGAGGAGTCTCACTCTTTGATGGAAGTAATTTCCAAATCTAGAATAACAGAATGAGATCTCATCTAAGATCTCATCGAATGGATGTTCTTTTTCATACTATACAAGGAATACACGTCACTGATCCAACAGGCCTGGCTATGACTGACACAAATAAGAAAATTCTTGATGCAGATGTTAAAGCACAAAATTCACTCACCGTAGCCCTTTTTGATCAGATCTATCTAATGGTGATGAGTTTCATCTCAGAAAAATCCATGTGGGATAAACTCGAAAATATATATGAAGGAGATTTTAATGTGAAGGAGGAAGAATTACAAGTCTTACACAATCGGTTTGATGATCTGAAGATGCATCTGGACGATAATGCAGACTCATTCTTCAATCGAATTACTGAAGTGGTTGGAGTAATTTGGTCTCCAGGTGAAGAAATCAGAGACATTGATATTATAAATAAAATATTAAGAATAATTCCACCCCTGTACAATGTAATGGTGTCATCCCTTTAGGAAAGAGTTCTTTCCAATCTTTCTCTGGATGATCTACTGAGATGCTTGGTAGCGTATGAAATGTGAGTCTAACCAGAAGATGCTATGACTCGTGTGAGTAATAAAATGGAATTCCGGGACATGGATAAAATAAAAATTTCAAAATATAGTAGTGGTGAGTATGATGAGGAAAAAGAAATCATTTCTCTAATTGCAAAGAAGTTGTAGAAAGGAAAAGGGAAATTTAAAGGTAAGTTACCTCTCACATGTTTTCTTTGTGGAAGGGTTGGGAAAATTGCCTCTTAGTGTTTAGGAAATATCAATGAAGAAGATTGTGAAAATGAAAACTTTTAAAATCCATGGAAAAGGTTTTCCAAAAATGGAGACTTGAAATATAGAAAGAATGTGCCGAAGAAGAGTTTTCTCTATGAAAATAAATATGATGATTATGATTTCTGTGAAGAAGAAGGAGAACCAGAATTTGAAACAAAAAAAACATGCTTCCATGAACACAATGATTAAAAAATTAGAACCATCAAAAGTTATTGGTCAATACAATCTGTTGAAAACTCATTCCCATCACGAGTTTCAACTTAATGATTATATTTTATTCTTAAGATTAAATGTAAGAGTTGCAATAAGTGGAAATTAATTGTAGAGGAATCATCGGATTATGTTGATCAGCTCGAAGCTGAAATTGAATGACTGGAAGAATTTGTGGAAGTGTGGTCTAATATTCTTGAAAGCACTGATGATGCAGTGGATCTAAATATGAAAATTGAAGAGCAAGCAAAGGTCATCAATGACCTCACCACTAGACTGGAAGAAAAGACCAAGACTTTTGAGATTCTTGAAGATGATGATTTTTCTCTTAGAAGAAAACATGAGAGTGAAACAATTTCAAAAGAATTAAGGAAGAAAACACACTTTGGATGGTTCTAAGATGCAGAGTTTTTGGAAAGAGAAATACATGGTTCCAATGGAGTTGAAAATATTTTGAATGATCAATGACCTGCTTGCATGGGAAATAGTGGAATTAGTTGTTAGGCCGAATCATCGAATTCTACAATCAAAGGGGACCAAAATAAAGGCAAGATGAAATTGGATCATGTATAAAATTCACATGAAGTGCTGAAAATGAAACCTCCAATTCAATATAAAATAATAACATAAGACTATCCTTGAGCCTCCTGAAATAAGGGACACTCAAACTATTATCTGACAAAAGACGGAATGAGGATAAACAGAAGTGAGAAGATATTTCTTCTCATGAAGTGTTAGTTATATGGATATCTAAAACATACCATGTCTTATTGTGAAGAGGCAAGAAGCTATTTGAATGAAGATGATATCAGAGTTCAACAAAGAATTACAAATTCATATCCTAATTCTTTTGGAAGAAACACTTTCTATAAATATTGATTTTTTTGTTCTAAATTTGGTCATAAGTCCATTGATTGTAGGCTGAGGAGGGACATGGACACCTCATACCAGATTCTGAGACATGTCGAAGATCATCAACAAGCTAATGTTTCTCTTTAAAACATGTTTTCTACTTTGGAAGAATATTTCAACTATGAAGAACCCATGTACATTGAAAAAATAATTGAAAGGCCCTCAGTGTTCTACAATCAATCTAATGTCCCATGGAAGGAATAAAAGAAAATTGTAAAATCCTACCATGTAGTGGTGGACCTCAATGCTACAAAAAGAAACAACCCATGGATTCTGGATACCGGTTGTTCGTCTCATATGACAGGTAATGAAGGCTTGTTAACAGATATCAAAAGGATGGTTGATGGTACAATACAATTTGGTAATGATAGAGATTTGAAAATAAAAGGAAATGGATGTACTGAATTATCTAATGGAGATCTTAAGAAGATTGAAGTCCATTATTTAGATGTCCTACCTCATAATATACTTAGTTTGAGTCAAATCTGTGACTCGAGACTTATAGTTACTTTTAATTAGAAAGGATTCACTATCAAGGGAAAGACAGGAAATTCACATATGAAGGGATGTAGAACAGAAGGAAACTTGTATCAGGTTGAAAGTAATGAAAAGGTTTGTTACCTGACAATTGAAAAAGAATATAATTTGTGGCATTGGAGACTAGCTCACATCAATCAACAAGACATGGAGAAAATATCAAAATTGAGGATTGTCATGGACATTACCAACCTAAAGCGTGAGCGTGAAATGTCTTGTGATGCTTTCATTCGTGGGAAGCTGGTCTGCGGGTCATATCGGCCAATGAAGAAAAGGGCATCTCATCTTCTTGATCAAATTTATAATGATGTATGTGGGATGATAAATGTTTCTTGAACTCATGGAGAAAGGTAATTTTTCCTTTTAAAAGATGATTACTGTATAAGGTCATTTGTAATGGTTATTCACATGAAACAACAAGTGCCTGAATGGATTAAAACATATCAGCAAATCTCTGATAATGATACTGGACGAACAATCAATGTGTTGCAATATGAAAATGGAGGGGAATACACATCCATTGAATCTGAAAATTACCTGGAGAAGCACGTGATACAACATGATGTAGCTGCTGTGAGAACTCCACAACAAAATGGAGTTTTTGAACGTAGGAATCGACTACTGAACAACATGGCATGAACTATGCTGATTGGGAGTTGTATTCCACGACATTATAGGAAAGATGTTGTTCAATCTATAGTGTATATTCAAAATCGAACAAGACTTTATATGGGTGATACCAAGACACCATATGAATTGTGGCATGGAATGAATCCCTCTTTGAAATATTTTCATGTTTTTGGACGTAAATGCTTTATTCGTAACAAAGATGTAAATCAAGGGAAGTATGGTGACAATACAGATGAAAGAATTTTACTTGGATACTCATGGAACATAAAAGCCTACAAGGGTTTCAACAATAGATTAGGAAGGATTGTAGAAATCAGTGATGTTAAGATCATTAAAGATAAAAACAAAAATACTTCAAGGATTTAATATGATGAAGTGATAGAAGGTGAGGAAGAAAGTGAACGTGGAGAAAATACAAATAGAAAAATAGAGGTAGGTGTACACAAAACTCAGCAGTCACATCATGATGTTGACTCAGAAGCAGAATCTGAAGAAGAAACATGGGATGGAGATAGTGCAACTGAACCACAATGGAGAAATTGAAGAGATTAGATTGATTAATCTAACATAATTGGAGATAAGAGTGCACCCACACAAACAAGGAGTGTGATGAATAATACACAATCTGAATTTCTTTCTATTGAGGATCCATCCTCATTTGAAGAAGCAGCAAAGGATGAATCTTGGGTGAAAGCCCTGAAAGAAGAGTTAGATAATATTGACAAGAATTAGACATGGGATCTTATCCAAATACTCGAAGGTCACAATGTTATTGGTACAAAATGGATATTCAAGAACACGTTTTATGAGCATGGAAGTGTTATTAGAAACAATGAAAGACTAGTAAGTAATGGATACTCCCATAATGAAGTATTGAGGTTGAAGAAACCTCTTCTCCACTGGTTAGACTAGAGTCAATCAGTCTTTTCCTTTCTATGTCACTCCAAAGAGGATATAAAGTATATCAAATAGATTTCAAGACAAAATTCTTGAATATTGTACTCGAAAAAGAAGTATACATCGAACAACCAATGGGTTTTCTTCTATGTAATGTTGAGACAAAGGTTTGAAAAATAAATAATGATCTATATTGTTTGAAGCAGGCACCATGAGCATGGTATTCCCGGCTGGACTCTTATCTCAAGAATCTGGAATTCAAAAGAGGAGGATTAAATCACAATTTATATATGAAGAATTCATCAAAAGATCAGTTCATGGTTCTAGTCTACATTGATGACATTATATTTGGTGGTAGTAGAGAGAAATCAGTGGATGAATTTTCCAATCACATGAAATCTGAATTTGAAATGTCAATGAATTGGGAGCTCACATATGTTTTGGGGCTGTAGTTGACTCAATAGAATGCTTTCACATTCTTTTATCAAGAAAAGTATGCAAGAGATTTTCTGAATATATTTATTATGAATGACTCCAAACCAATGTCAACTCTGATTTCAGTTGGAACCAGACTTTGAAAGCATGAGTATGGGACCTCTGTAGATCCCACCATGTAAAGGAGGATCAGTGGGAGCCTACTGTACCTGACAGTGACATGACAAAATATTTTCGTTGTAACATGTCTAGTGGCCATTTTCAGAGTAATCCAAAGGAGGAACATATGGAGGTAGTAAAAAGAATCATTAGGTACATTCAAGGTACTAAAATCATTGGTTTATACTTTACTACCGACAGGGATAGTGAATTATCAGTGTTTTCTGATGCGGATTGGGCTGGTGATGCAGTGGATTGAAAGTCCACTTGTGGTAGAGAATTCTATATTGGGAATAAATGTGTTGGATAGATGATAAAGAAACAAGAAAGTACTTCTCTTAGTAATGATGAAGTTGAGTATATCTCTGTCAAAAAGGCATGCACACAACTCCTATGGATGAAGCAACAACTAACAGATATTGGTGATGCGTTGAAATAACCAATGGTGATTTTCCGTGATAACAAGAGTGAAATTGATATTAAGAAAAATCATGTTCAACATTCTCATAAAAAACATATTGAAATCAGGTATCACTTTATCGAAGAAAAAGATGAGAAAGGTGTTATTAGAATGGATCATGTGGGAACTGATGAGAAAGTGGCTGATATCCTTACCAAGCCACTGTCAGCGTCCGTGTTTGAGAAGCATCGGCTGAACCTTGGTGTTCATCCACCTCCCAGTCCAGAAATACCCCTCATCCTAGTTATGTTAACTATTTTTTATCTGTTTATGGATGTGATGCTGGTTTGTGGGGGAGATACTATCCAGGGGGAGTGTGTTTTGAGCTAAACAATAAACAATTACCGGTCATTGGATTTATTGTAAATGGGGGAGAAAAGAATACATTCAGGCATGTTTAGGCATGTCATGGACAAGTAATTATTCTGTGACATGATGAGAATTCAGTTTCATTGATAGGATGATAAAGGTGAGAAGGAATACTTTGGACATGTAATGCTTCTGGGACATTGTAAGAGAATTACTTGGGCATCATTGAGACTCCCAAAACATGGGAACCCAATTCATTTTTCCTCTCTTATTTTCTAAACCGATCATTGCTCACGTAGACTTAGAGTGTTGGATGAGTTGATTCTTACATTTCTTGTTTTCTTGTGGATGATGCTCTATTGAATTTATTTGGTGATGGCCAACAATCACAAAGGGAGAGATTGTTGGAAGCGTGACTGCTCTATGCAAGAATTGGAGTATGGTTTCTGTTTACTGTCAATCCTCATTGGATGTTCAGAATTTTTCCTGGTAAAGTGATCATACCGTTCATGTAGACAACTATATTGAAGGTTGCACCATTTCCCTAGGATTTCCAAATTCTTGGGCCCGAAAATCGAAAAATGAAGACATGGATTGTTTGTAAAAGGAGGTGCACACAAAGTGGAAGTCGTGCACGAAAAATGAGGGTTGTGCGTGAAATATTTGAGTTGTGTGCGAAATACAGTGTGGTGCGTGAAATAGTGGAGTAGAGATTCTCTTTCAAGTAGTGTTTCGGAATCAGAACGTCAAAAAATAGAAAAGGCATGTGCTGCGTGAAAGAACAGGGAGATGTGCGCAAAAAATTGTACCTTTCCAAAATATTACGTGCCGAATGAGAGGATTTTCTCTCCACATGGGGTTTTCACATTTGGGTCTGAGATGCCTATAAACAAAAGGTGACCCCCTCATTCCGTATGGTTGAAGAATCAGAGAAGATCTGAGGTCTGATATGCGTAAAAGGTTTGCGTAATGGTAGTTGCGCGAAAATTTTAGTCTTCTGTGAAAACTTATTTCTCACGTGGAAATATTTTGAGTCGAGTGAAATATTATGGCTTGAGTGAAAAATTCTTAGTTTTGCAAAAAATTCCAACTTGCGCGAAAAAAGGTGAAGTTGCACAAAAAACTTGAGGTTGTGTAATAAACATGGTGTTGCATGAAATTTTTAGTGAAACCTATTTCCATGTTAATGATTATTTGGTTTAGTGGATTAGTGCATTCAAGTGCATTCATTTCCGGACATCGATGCAAGTAGAGTCTTGTGCTTAGAAGAGGAAATGACATCAAAGCAAATATATTGAAGAGACCTTCATGTATATAAACTAACTTGGACTTCTCCAAAGGTATGAAGCCAAGGGGAGTCAACAGGAGTGACCCAAGGGACGCAGTGAGCTATCTTTGAACTTTTGTAAAGGCAATGTGCCTGGGATAGAGTGACTGTACATGAAAATTGTAATCCGTAGCTAGTGAAGATTTGTGTAATTAGTTATGACTGAAAACCTATCGTCGTATGATTCTTGGACATAGCCCTTTGTGGTGAACCAATTAAAAGGGCTATGTCAACTTCTTACTTTCATTTTATGACACGTTTAACAAGTTCTTACCAACGTGGGAACAAGATCCACAACATTAAAAAAACGTTAACACCCTGATTCACCCCTCCCCTCTCAGGGTGTTCCAGGGACCTTCAGTTAGATTTTATAAATCCTTAGAAAATGTAATGACATCAAAAAACAATTTTTTCACTCAAGGTGAAATAAAATCCAACTCTAACAACACCCATAAATTACAACAATCCCACCCTATGTACATAGATTATCCCCTAGACATGTGTTAGCTACTCTCATGCATGAACTAATGTATAGGGCCCATGTATTCCTAGTATCATGTCTATCTTTTGGAAATAATAAGACTAAAAAAAAGAAAATAAAACCTCATTTGATACCACTTTATGACATCCTTAACATGGTTCCACACACTGACGCCCTGAGCTAGTCATTCATAGTACTTAAGAGAGCCTCCTTGTGTTCTTTAGTCTACATAATAGCAGGTTGGGTCTAGTTTATCATCTTGGGGGGAAAATAATATTTTTTATCAAAGTGTTAAAACAATGAAAAAACAAAAATGAATAAACATGAATCAACAACCAGAATAATTCTATAACTATAATTGACTAATAATACATGATGAGTCTAAATATAAAAAAATATTCAAATCAAATAGTAGATATGTAATTCAATAATATGTGTCATGTTTGTAATAAGAACGAAAATAATTACACTCACAACTCTACAAGAGGGTCTTGACACCATGTCTAGTTCCCTCATCCAAGATCATTCAAAAATCATCCATCTAGCAAATGGCTCACAACTTTATCTTTTGCAATAATCGTAAATTATATTCATGCATCAATCATGTAACCCAATTAGTGTGGGAATACTACATAGTAGGCCACCACCAAATAATTTTAAATCAAAATACAATCAATAATAGTTTATGTATTTTTACATAGAATAATGTAAATGAATAAGTAAATAATTATTATATTTCTATATTCATTAATTGACCAAACAAATACCCAAGTTCATGATGACACCATACTCTCAATACCTTCTTGATACACATCTACTTTCTAAATTATCCCCCATGGGATTTTGCATATTTAAATACCATGGTTATCATATATAGTTTCATTTAAACTAATTTTATGTCTAGTTGAAACCTTTGTCCAATGATAATCTCACGGTTTTATAATGTCATGTCTAGAATCCAAAGGTTGTTTGGATCCACAGTCCATGTCCCACATCTCAATGCCATATGGGTATTTGGATCCCCAGTCCTCATCCCACACTCACTGTCCCAAATGGGTATTTGGAGCCTTATCTATACCCCCACCTCAATGTAATATTGGTATTTGGAGCCTCAGTCCCTATCCAATATAATAATAATAATTTATGCGTATTTAGAGCCTCTATCCCTATCTGACATATCAAAGTAACATTTATAACATATATCACATTTAACTTGGCTAATCATCATTAACCCACTCATCATCATTTCACTTCATGGTGTACCATTTCAATTATCAAAATAATCATGTTCCGTCACATTAATTCACATGGAATAATATGAACAAATCACTATTAATCTTTTTTATCATCCTATGATCATATAATTTTTCATCTCTTCATGTTTAATCCAAAAAACACTTACTTCAGATAAATCAATAATTTCATCATTAATTTAATTAATCAATTCCATAATCCCACAAACATAATAATTACACCATCCCATTAATTGAAAAAATTCCTAACCTCATTAATTTATAAATTCAATGTCACATTATTCACTAATTAAATAATAACAATTACTGATTTCAATTTTCCCAAGTTCAAATCATTCCATAACCACATGGAAAATCATATAAAAAATTTGTTCATTCTATTAATTAATTAATTAATATTTTTATTATATTCATGATTCAATATTAGAATGTGCTAATTTAAATTCCACAATACTTACATGCAATATGACTTCAACCCTATGGGAATTGAAATTTATGCCACCAATGTCAAGGTCATTAATAGACACTCACTATTAAAAATATACTATTTGTAGTATAATTCACAATTTTTCAAGAGATAATAAGGTCTAGATAAAAAAATTAGATCCAAAATCAAATGGATTAGACCCATGAAGTCCTAGATCTAGATCTCCTACTAATGGTGGAAAACATCCCTCAAAGGATGAGTGAAATATGGAAGAGTGGGAGGAAATCAATTTCAATCCTATATTCATTTTCAAAGCCTATTTCTATCACGGTTTTCCATTATTCTTCAATTTACCCATGATTCATCATTGTGTTTTAATTAACTATAGTTTTGTGATAGTATCTTATTTCGTTTGATTTCAAATTATTATTTATTAATTGTTTGGTCATTCGAAGTCAGATTCTTATTAGATTCACATTTCATTCCATTATTTTATAATGATATGTTTTGATTTAATCTTGGATTTTCTATTTTAGTACTGTTTTATGATTATGCACAACAGGCATGAAAATTTCATGATTTTGAAAATCACTTCTATGTGTGGATAAACCACTGTAGTGTTAGGGGTCATGATAAGGGTTTTTTTCAAAACCTAGCTAATCATTAGATTGAAAGTTGTAAATTCTATTTATAGAAATAATGTTATTAATAATTTTTCATTGCATTCCAACACACAACCTTAACCATGGGATGCGAAATTGAAGAAACCTGGCCTCCTTTTATTTGAGAAGGCCTATGACCATCATACTATAATGAATTCTGTATAATAGAAGTGTCTTTTTATTAGTATTTCTATGATACCCTTACCATTTGATATATTCATCCTTTGTAGATGAATTATGTTTTTCCAAAACAAATTTGGGACCATGGTATCACTTCACAGCCTGAGAATATGAAAATCCCGTGTTAATTCTAGCATTATCTTTTTTTCAATAGGCCTGAAATTGACTTTGATCCCCTCATTTAACACATTATTTAAAACTTTAAAATACATAACATTAGTAAAAATAAAATATGAAGTTTCAACCCAAGTAATTCGTCTAAGAGATTTATTTTATTGTATGTTGACTTGCTATAAGTCCTCATGGGATTGAAAGAGCACCACCACTTTTGTACAACATTGAAGAAAGTGCATTCTAGGAAAAGAAATTATAATCTGATCTCATCCCATGTGAATTCTACAATGTATTTAGGTGAGTCCAATTTCTTGTTAAAGGTTTTGATAGTATGTTTTAGAAGTTCAGAATTATGTATTACCTATTTAAGATATATGCATTAATGTCCATGTGATTATTCAATTCGTTATAATATCAATGGATAAGATTTGAGATAATGTGATTATTTATATAGATTTATTTTTTCCAAAATTTATTACATCTATATTATGATTAGTTTACTGATTAAATTACATATATATTTTAGTTAATAATTAGGCCATAATGATTAGTCATATTTATTCATGAAGCATTTTGTTGTACACTTACCCTTACTGAGCATTTAATATCACCAATTTAATTCCTTTATTTTCCCTAGGATAACCATATGTGTTTTTATTTGATATGTTCGTATATAATAAGAGTAATAATAATAATCTCAGTTATTGTTTTCGGTATTTTATATATCCAGTTGTAATGTGAATTTCATGTTTGTGCTTATTTTACCTAATCTAATAAACTATTTGGTCCTTTAATATGTGATTACATGTATCTTATTTCAAATTAATAAGGTAACTATGAACTCCAGTTTATTGGGTTAGGTTTTTTACAGATAATATTTGTTTGAGTACTACTGACAATAATAAATTATTGAAATCTATGATTTATATTGATTTTTTTGAGAAGCCACATATAAGATTTGTATATGGAGTGTAAATTCTACAATTCATATCATCTTTTGATAGATTGATGAAAAAAATAAAACTATTAAACCCTATAAGATTTATTATGATCATTTTCAATAGATATGAAAGGTGGTTGGGATTAATAACTTTATCTGGTCATCTTCTGTGATAACAATAACATTCATCCAAAATATAGAGGCCTCTATATGAAGCCCTTTCTAGTAAAAGTGAAGAACTCAAATGTTTTGTGAAATTTTTTTTGAATCTAATATATTATGACTTGATCTAATAGGGGTAATGGAAGAAACAGTTAGATACAATCGGAAACACATTAGAGGACATCATAGTCGATAATAATGTTATTTTAATAATCTTTAATAGGATCTATATTTTGATGTTAGTGAAAATATTTCCAATGAATATATCCATTTAAGATGGTTTTGAGATTTAAAAGCAATGGAATTTTAACACCAATACATATTTATCCTTTTAAAATTATTGATCATATCAAGAAGGTTTCCTATCATTTAGAACATCCACCAAATCTCTCTCATGTTCATGATTCGTTCCCTGTATCTCTTTTGGGTGAGCACTTACCAAATTATTCACGTGAAATTTCTTTTCATGTCATAATATTGGATGATGACTCACTTATAGTTGAAAACCAATGCTGAGTTATGATCTAAAAGTGAATGTTCTGATAAATATGACCACTTACCGAGTAAAGGTTTTTTGGTGAAACCATAAATTTAAAGAATCTACATGGTATCTTGAGGAAGTGATGATGTTGAAGTATCTTCTATTGTGTATATAAGGGTGATGAAATTTAGAGGTATAAATTATTATAATAGGTGTAGAATAAAACAACCCATTATTTTATGTTATATTTATCTTAAAATAAATTTAAATCATTTGACATATTTCTTTACATGAAACTCTGTCATTAAATTAGCCACAATATAGTATTGAAATACTATTACAAAATGCGATTTATATCGCATGGAAATTGAATTATAGATTTTGAATATAAAGAAATAAATAATGAAAAATATTTTAATTTTAACATGTATAAAATGAATTCATTGGTTAAAAAATTAGAAAAAAATTACTGTAATAAAATGTAAAATCATTATGTTTATAAGAAAAAATATTTATTCACACAATGTGTTTTTATCTCCCTAAATTTTTTTAATCTCTATTTTTTACTTATATTAATTACGTTAGTATAGAATATATTTAATTAAATATTTTAACAGACATTAAATGATTTCTACTCAATAAAAATTAATATAAATTCTTTTTTGTGATTAAAAATTCATTTTCCTAAACCAAGTGTTCACTATGTTTTGGAATCTTATTTTAAAACGAATTTATATACATTATAGTAATTAAATATTATAAAATTATTTCAAAATTTGGTTTCATAATATTGAATTTTTTTAGGAGGATACATTAATTATTTACATTATGAAATTTAACCATGTTCTAAATTGATTTTTAAGGTAATTTTTAAATGGTTAATAAGGGGTTAGACTAATGATAAGATGAATAATTTGAAAAAAATATTTTATAAATATTATTTTATTGATTTATTTTAAAAATAAATCATCCAATATTCAAAATTATTCCAATTTATATAAAATTTACAATGAGTGTGATGATATTATATTATATATGTAATAATTAGAATTATGCAAATTACCTTATATAAAAATTTAAAACTACTCTTCTATATTACCCACATCACATGATAACATTATTAATAAAAATATCTCCCCAAATATACTTCCAACATCATCATACATAACTATTACATACCAATATTCATAAAATATCTATCCTTTTATCCTTATGGTGCATTTTAATGAAGCATACCTAAAGAAGAGGTATTTATCCTTAGAAATCATTTTGATGTTTATTTTATTTATAATCCTAATATAAATGTTCAATAAACACATTAAAGTTGTTAAATAATTTTATTTAAAAATTTAACATGTTTTTAAATTAATGGTATATTTATTTTACATCTCCTCTCTTTCGTGGAAAAGGGAAAACACCACCCATGCATACGTGTGGACCACCACATACTTGATGTTATGTAATTAATTTTACATATGTAGTTTATATTAATGGTTGTAAAATTATATATAAAGTATAAATATAATACATATTTTACTTTTAAAATTCCTGTACTAATTAAACCACGATGATGATGTAAGGACAGGAAGCATCAAATTGAAACATGCATAGAAAACATCCTAGATTTCACATGATAGTTCATTTTAGTGAATCAATTTTATGAAATAGATTATGGATAATTATAAAGGATTTATATATAGTATGTTATGTATTAATATGTTTTAGTAATAACATTAAAATAATCTTATGTTTTTAATATATTTTTTAATGTGTATGATGAATGATGGACAAGATTTAAGGGTTTAAGTTAAAATGTCATTTGCTTTCAGGACAGTCTATGCCAAATATCCATTAAGGAAAATTATATTGATAAAACAAATTAAAAAAATATATATTCACCTAATATTTTTATTCTTTTATTTACTTTTATTTGTACAATTATTTTTACTTTTTTAGTTAAAGTGATCGATAATTTTTATAATAAAAACTGACCATATTTCTGCTTTAGTTGATGAAAATTTTAATCAGTGTCTATGTTTATTAAAAAAAGTTAGGGAACGTTTTAATATTCGATGATATAATTATTTAAAGTCATTTTGGTCATAATTTAATTTCTTTCTAAAGGTTCAAAAATTTTATTTTGAAATTTTTTCCAAAAATATTAGTAATGTGTTTTTATAAAAAACAATAATGAGATCATTATTTTAATTTTTACAATATTAATAGATTTTCCCACTATCAAGTCTATTATATTCATTGATGATCCTACTAAATGATTCAAATTTAATTTTAAATAAATTAATTATATATATATTTAAAAATTTTCATTTTTATGTATATTGAAAAAATGAATTTTCCATGTTTTCAATGAAAATTTCAAATGATTATTTGAAGGTATTTTTCATCTATATCACTATACTTTATAAACAATTATAATTAAATAAAAATATGAACATAATACACCATAAACATTCATTCTATGTAAGGTTTATATGATTTTAGGATGATTCGATGAATCATTTTTCATTCCCATCGGAAAATTTATTTACACTGAAATTATTATAAAACCAGTTTATTTTTCATGTTTTATACTAGGATAGAATAATTAATTGATTATAAAATATATATTAATTCCTTGGTTTTTTATAGGATGAATAGATGAATATTTTATTACTTTGTGGAACATGTATGTGTTTTAAAAGAATGTGAAATGTTGTCTGGGTATTATATATACATCCAATACATTTGGCAAGGATTTATACCTCATGAGATAAAATGGACTATATTGGTGAGTTCACCAAGTATAGTTTCAGACCATATCCAATATAAAAGTCTTTTTATTTAACCTTGAATATGGAAATGATGGAATTGAGTGTCAAACCAATCCACTATGAATATCTAGGAACCAATCATTGACTAATGAAAATATTTTTCATTTATTATTATTATGGTATGGAAATGGTATCATATTTCTGATATGTACACATGGATCGTGATTAATTATAGAGAAATATGTTCAATTAAGTTATATATTTTTTAAAAATATATAATTATGAAAATATTCATGATTAGATATCTATTATCAAATTGGTATGATAATATTATGTTATTATCATGTTATAATAGCCTTATAACAATATTATGATCACTAATGATCATTGATTGATATCTCATGTGATTAATCATATTATTCATATGTTCTCTCCCCTTGTTAATTTCTCATTCAATATGATATGAATTCTATTTTTATCTTGCGAATATCTATGAGGAGTACATTTTTATATGAAATATGTTTTATATGTTGAATATAATTATTAAAATTAGATAATTATGTATATAGTCTCAAAAGAAACAAACCCTTTACGATTCTAGGTTGTGTAGTATTATGAATGGAATACGCTATTAATAAAAAATGATTTAATTTATATGTATATGATTACTAGGTATAATTATTTATTAAAATTTTATATAACATTAAATGGAAGAATTTATCCATCCCATGGTTTATTACCTTTCCTTCATCACTAGTTGGTAGCCTGTGATTTTTGGGGAGGTGTTTTTCAGGTAATGTGTCTAGACCCAAATCAGGTAGTAAAAACGGATTTTTGTTAAGGTTTATATATATATAATTAGTTTAGATATTTTATAGTGGTTGGGGATATGACATGAGGTTTCTAGTAATTTGGGTGGGAAAAATATATTTTTTTTCCTTTTGTTATATTGTATATGTATCATATAAAGGGAAACCGTGAATATTTATTAATTATTTCTAATCTATATAACAATATATTAATTATAATAGTGTTTGATTTATGTTTACAATATATTTTATATATTGAACATTAAAAATTAACTTGGGGGGTCCTAGTTTTTTGTTTTTAGCTATGGGAATGCCTTTTATTGGAATAGTTAAAACTATATTTCTCGTATCCTCATGAATGATCCCAATAGAATCCTACTAATTTTATAAACATCATTTCATTATTTTTAAATATAAAATCCCTTAAAAATATAACAACGATCATGAGACAAAGTGTGTTTGGAAGGATAGGTTATTAATAAATAAAAAATAAACTAAAATAAATTGATTTTTTAATCACCATAATTTTCTCATATCTCCTATAAGCTCCTATAACTAAATATTATATCATTGGGAATACATAAAGAAAAATAGTGATATATAATTCCTAGGGAGTTAATAGTCATGGTAATGAGGCACAACATATGAGGCAGAACTCAAAATATGATATCATAAATAATATTCTCCTTAATAGCTATATGTAAAAATATTAGAATGAAAGATGTAATCATGAGATCATGGAAACATAGTAATGTTTATATAACATACATAAGAATAAGGCATGTATAATTTCTAGGAAAACCTCACATAGTGACAAATATCCCATCATTGATCATTCTTACTCCATAATCACATGCATAACGTCTCTTGAAACTTAATCTTTACCCAATTCATTGGATTTCAATTTTGGTACACCCATAATAACATGTACATTTTTATGTTTTTAAAAAAATAAATTTAGTCATTCGGAATAAGGATAATAATTTCATATGGAATAAAATGGGATTCACATTCGTTCCGTATATCATAATCAAAGGATATTTTATAAAGAAAGAATTTCAGAAATGAACATAAGGAATGTATTACCCCATTAAAGAAGAGAGAATAAGCATGGTATAAAACTTATAGAAATATATACAAAATTTATAACAATTAAATTACAATAATAAGATTTTGAATTGGAGCTAGAGAGATTCGGTTCATAACACAAAGAGAAAGGGTGGTTTAGAGAGATTTTCTCCCTTATGATCTGGAATCTATCAACACAATCAACTTACTTCGTGGACAACCAAAATAGATTCATTAATTACATAATTTTCAAAAAAATACATCTATATTTAATTTACTATAGATTTATTATTTTTATATATAATCATTTCAACGGCAACAAATGTTTAAAATCATTGTCCTGAGGGTTATCATTTCATGGTTTTAAGGGTGGATCAGTTGTAGATAATCATTTAAAGTTATGACATAGGGATTATTTTTTAGTAAATATATCAACAATTTTTGGTTAGTCTATTTAGGAGAGTTCATCAACCATCATGAAAAATGGTCATTTTATTTAATAAAATGATATCTAAAACATTCAAAACCTTAAAATAATTTATATTGGTATAACAATCATCTTATTTTCCCATAAAAATATTTTTATGCCCACCATTGAATGTGATGGAAAAAAATAAATTTTGTTGTTCTTGGAGGTGATGAACCAACCATTTTGTAAACAATGTCCTATTTGAGAATAATATAAAGTGAGGGTAAAAATTTGATATTAAATTAACTAAATTTTATTAATGTATATTTATGATACTAAATTCACTATGTCATGTTATATGATGGAGGAATGTATAAGGTTGAATAAGAAATTAATTAATGGGATAAATTTAGAATATTACCTATTAAACATAATCTCTTTGAAATAATACTTAACGACCATTGAAATGGACTTTATTTGTTACACAAAAAACTAAGATGTATGGGGGAGGATTTTTATGTGAAATTTTTCAAAACATTAAAACATCTGATTCATAACATTTGTTTGGAAAAGGGGTGGTGAGGGGTTGTATTTATCTTGTGAGGAGAGGAGTGTTTCTAGATATTTTATTTATGAGTTTTTTTATCATGGCTCATGAAAATATATTTTTATTTATTATTGTTAATATATATAGTAGATTATGAATGTGAGATATAAATAGTGGTCTCTTACACCATTCATGGACAAAAAGTTCATGTATTCAAATGAATTTGTAAATAATGTATTTTGTCGTATTTCACCATTCACTAAAATTTCATCGATATTAGGAAATTACAAAAAATTCACTCAATTTTTTTCACAAGTGTATTAATATAACTAAATTCTTTTTAGGATAATATTTTTATATTTTAGGACACTGATTTTATATAAAATCATTATTCATTTGAAAAATTCTAATTTTATTATTATGCTCGATTTTCAGAGCATTTGAAATACCACTTAAGGTGTCAAAAAATTATTTTGTCCACCTAATAAAAGATAATATTAATATATCAAGAAATTTAATGGAAATTAATTTTATATTAAATCAATTTTTTATAAAAATGAGTATAAAACATATATATTAAAAAAATATATGAACACTTAATTTATAGTAATTAAATCACTTCATTACATTTATCATGAAAATTATATGCCATATTTTAATTTTATAATATATTTTAATACTATATTATACTTTAATAAGTGATGATTATATTCCAATGGTAAGGTAACTATTATAAATCGTTAGATTACAATTCCAACTATTATAGTGTTTTTCAATAATAAAATTACTACTCAAATTTTCATATTTTTAGAAGCCATAAGGGATACATACATCTTATAAATAACATATATTTCATTCATTAATCTTTCACATACATATTTTATCAAGGATTTATATATTTTTTTTTTCAGAATTCAAATTCCATTTATAATATTCTTCTTCATTTTTATAGTGTCGTGTGTGTGTAAAGATATTTTAATGGATTTAGTAGATAACAATTTTCATATTTTTGTTTTCAAACATTCTATTTAGTTTCCCATTGTAATATTTTATGTTAATATGTCCATTTATAGTATATAAATGTATCATTAAAATAAATATAACATAATTGTTGTTGGTTTCCTCTTTTTGTGCATGTTTTTAATACAAACTATGACATAATTATATGATGGGAAATTCCATTGATAATGTTATAGGTCATTACATTTTCCACCATTATGAAAATTTTAACATTGATTTTCATTTTTCATACTACAATGAAAATATGTGAGGGTAATTATGGTTTTTTTCTTCATCTATTTTCCAGGTCACCTACTTGTATTCTTTCCATAATACATTTACTAGCAGAGTAGTCTTGTTGTGTAAAACATTATCTTTGCAGTCCATGAAATTCATTGTATTATTCAAAAAAGAATGGCAATTTTACATATATAACACCTGTAAATATAATACATGTGAGGATTCTCATATTTAATTCCTTAATAGAGATATGGGGAAAACATAAAATACTTTAGATAGGGTTTTGGGGGGTGATATTCTATAAGACACAACTCCATTGTGATCATGAATATAATAGGGTTTAATGCTTCTAGTAATTATATTCCCTTATTCATAAATCTCTTAATTATCTTCCATGAAG
The DNA here is from genome assembly GCA_963277665.1 of Viscum album. NCBI lineage: Eukaryota > Viridiplantae > Streptophyta > Magnoliopsida > Santalales > Viscaceae > Viscum > Viscum album. Next base: position 1,297,424,916 of record OY728152.1, read on the forward strand.
ATATGTGGATGAAAATATTATTAGTACCCACTAACAACGAGTCTCATATTTTTTTGTAAACATAGCTCTTCTATATACTTTGGTATGCCTAATGTGATGCTGAATGGTTTTATCGTTTTCCAATGATTCCTAAACAATTCATACTATCATTATCCTGTATTCACTGAATTCATCAATGAACATTTATTATATATATATTTTCACATAAATGGTTTTAATGGATCTATTTGGATAATTGAGAGATGATATTTATAGTATGAGAAATTTTCCAGAGCGATATATTGATCTCAACCTTTTTTATGCCTATAAATATTGATAAAAACATGTCCTAAATTTTATGGATTGTCCTCTTAGATTGTATATCAATTTGTTCGTGTTATGATGTACTTAAATTCATCACATTTTTTAGATAATTTTAGATACTCCCTAGAACATGTAGGTAAATAAAAAATCTATTTTAGATATAATCGATAGTCTTGTTCCATGCATTATAACCTCATTTCTCTTGTATATCGAGAAACATTGATTAATTGTTAAGGCTTCACATATTATAATTAATTGAGAACAATTTTTTAAGAAAATTATGTGAAAACATGTATAATTATGTTCCCTTTATATATTTGGAATACTAATGATAATTTTGAAAGTGATGTTTTCCCATGTCCATATAAGTATAAGTAATAGTTGCATCAACCCCTTAAAATTTTCCTTTTCAAAATTATCCTACAAAACAAATAGAAATTGGGATGAATATTCAATTATCTCAGCTTAATATAGTCCCACTAATAGTTATGTTGGAATATAAATACATCTTCAGGGTCCCAGGGTGGATAAATATTTTCAATCTATGTGAATCATTCAATAGGTAAATCATTATCATAGTATTTGATGGGACACATAGTCATAACCCAAATATAATACATCCACTATCATCAACATTGAACTCTAAGGATTACCTATTCTCTATAGATTTATACTTTTCAAAATTTTTGCATGATCTTTTAATGATTGTTTTTTCTTCATAAAAGAGATGTTTGAGCAATAATTCTAGAATGGAATGTTGATTTTCCTTACTTTACGATTCCCATGAATGTCCATTTCATGTTTAAGAATATTGGATCAATGTGTATTCATATTAGTGAGAATGTTTTCAGATCATTTCTACATAGTGAATCTTTCACTTTATTGTTCGTCTCAGCATAGTAGTTGATTGACCAGTCATAATCCTTCATCTTATGTAACTCTATTCAATGGTTCGTATCAATATAATCATGTGGGAATGTATTTTTTTTATCTTATAATCTGTATATATTTTTCACTTATCACTATTGAGATAATGAATCCATATTTTAATTATAAAGACCACTGTAGCCAACTCTATATCATGTTTTGTGTAGTAATGATCCTAAAAACACAACCAAATTATATTATAAGATATAAATTCATTATTATCCATAAGTACATAGCCTAATAAATATATTAGAGAATCACCACATATTATGAAATGTTTCACAATTTTGGGAATCGTGATGACTTGGTATTTGATAATACTAATTTTCAATTCATTTATGCTTTTAAAATTAATGTATACAAAAACAAAATTTATACCTTTTATGTAATCATAGTTATAAAGTTTGAAAATTATTTCATGTTCCTAAACAATCATCGGTAATCCCTAGAATGACCATAAAAATTGTGTATTTTCATTACAAATGTTGGTCTAAGACACCAATAGTCAACTTTGTCTTACAAAGATCTACAAATATACATTTATTGCTGATAAAAATCCACAATAATGATACTTACACTATTTAGACTCACATATACTATACCTTATAGATTAATACCCCATTTTCAATGACTTTATCATAGTATTCAAATTATCTCTTTGGCCCTCCATAATTTTGGATTATTTAAAAATATCATATATAATGGATTTGAAACTATTATGAAGGTAATACATAAATAATCAATTCATTAAATCCGTAATGATTTCTAGAGAATTATTGAGCTTGAAGGGAATCACTATTAAATCCTAGTGTCTATACCATGTTTGAACATAATTAATCCATATAACATCCTTAATCACAATTAATTTATGATATCCCAACCGAAGTCTCACATTATAGAAATTTTACACCCCATAAACTTGATCGAATTAGTCATCTTTCCTTATGTTGGGGATACTTTTTAATTAACTTGTTTTTTATGTTCACAATAATCAATGAAGAGAGAAATTGAATAATTGATCTTTTTTGAAGAGGAATCACACATCCCATATCGAGGTAGATAGGAAAATAATACTCGTTTCAATAATATATTTTAACTTCATTTTATGTTCTTCGAAATCGATGGTATCCATTATATATGGAATCTTGGATATGGGTAGAGATCCAGGTTTATAGTCAATTGGGAACTAAATCTCTCAGTTAGGAGGAAGACCAAAAAACTCTTTAGTTAAAAAATAAGTATAATCCCTCCAAATGAGAATTCATTTGAGCATTATTATCTCATTTCCCTTAAAAAATTACAAGATATGTTTTCTCATAAGATAATAATATTCACACTTGAGATAAATATTTCAATGGTGTTTCATCTATTTCCTTACACTTGTACAAAATATGATGGTTTCACAGATGTGAAAATTTATTTCCCTTAATCTAATGTTTATTTTGGATTATTATATGGACATTCAACAGATGGGAAATATTGGTTTAAAATATAATAAATGAAGTAGTCCAACATTTTATGGGAGGTTTAATATTGAATAATTTACCAGGGACATCTTATATACTAGGGATAAAAAAAATTATATGATTTTTTTCACACTGATATCTCAACCCCCATGATTTTATGTAGCGTTTGAATTATTAAACTGATCATGAAAAATAAGAAAGAATTTGTAGAACAAAAATAAAAAAGCACCTTTTCTATTTTTGAATAAATGACCATCGTATTGTCCCCCACAAAATTTTTTTGGTCTACCACATAATTAGTGATAATATATTCCCTTTATTTCAATTTATGAATTATTGGTTGTGGCCATTGATTTTCTCTGTCAAACATTGTATTAGGGAATTCTATTGCATAATGATCATATTCTGTAGATTTGAAACACTATTCCCTATAATGTGTTTTGATCTAGACCTTATTTTCTACTACTATATTGCTGGGTTTCTATATATATCTTCTATATTTATTTTCTTGATGCCACATTTTTCAAGATTATAAAATCCCACCATTCACTTTAGAAAATTTTTAGGATGATTCATCACAAAAATTTGAAATATGGAAAGTTTAGTTTTCTTTACGCCATGATATTTGAATTTTGATCCTTCAAAAGAAAACTATATCGTCTTATATTTAAATTTTAGGCCAATAAGAACATTGATATTCACTAATTTACATATTGATCATAATGGAAGAATGAAATATTTATTCATAGGTGTCAAAATCTAAAATTATAAATGATTTTCATAGACTCGTATTTAACCATATAAATAATTGGACAATATTAATTTTGATGATGATAACTAAATTAGAGATTTATAATGAAAGAATAAGATTTTTCCTCATACTCAATTATAGACTAATATTTCCATGTATATATTCGAAATAGATCCATCCATATATTAAGATGAATATCTCAAGGAAAATATTTATTGAAAAATTTATTCGTGAATCCTTATAGTTCCATGAGATCAATTTCCACATTTGAATTCATGTTCTTTGTTAATTTTCACTACTGATCATCATCCCATTCCATGTGGTAAAATATTAGTACAATTATCTCCCATTATAACAATTTGAGGATAGAGAATATCTCTTATGTGGATAAATCCTCTATTCCATGATGATAAAATTTTCAAATCCACAAAATTTTGTAGTCCATTTTAGAAAAAAAATATTGATGGAAACATGTTATATGTTTTTACGAAGAGGTTTTTATATATGTTGCCATTATTTACACAAATCATGAGTTATATGATATATTATCTCAATCAATTTTACAGATCCCATGCCTATAAGGTTTGGCATATAAATAGGCCAACCACCACATTTACTATCACATCTGTTATTAGAATTCTTTCCCTAATTTCCCAAAACTAAAATATATAATGTAATTAAAATTATTAATGACAATACCTTAACTAATGACCTTATAAAAGGGAGCTATGAATATATAATGAATAACTAAATAACTAAAAATATATCCAAAAATATATTTCTCTAGGATTCAATATATGTTATTTATAACACTCCGAGACTTTTAGAAATATACATTTTTAAAAATTAAATATAATCCTTTAAATATATTTTTTACACACAACACTTTTTTTAGTATGTGTAACACATTATACTATGTTTATCTTGTGCTGCACACTACATTAAGTGTATAAAAGAATTTTCCATTAAATATATGTAACACTTTTTTATATCTCCCACACCTATACTGTTAGGTATATTAATAGGCCAACCATCACATTTACGATCACATCTATTATTGGAATTTTTTCCCTCATTTCCCAAAACTAAAATATATAATGTAATTAAAATTATTAATGATAATACCTTAACTAATGAACTTATAAAAGGGAGCTATGAACATAGAATGAATATCTAAATAAGTAAAAATATATCCAATCATATATTTCTCTAGGTTTCATTATATGTTATTTATAACACTCTATGATTTTTAGAAATATACATTTTTAAAAATTAAATATAATCCTTTAAATATATTTTTTACACACAACACTTTTTTTTGTATGTGTAACATGTTATACTGTGTTTATCTTGTGTTACACACTACACACTACATTGAGTTTAAAAAAAGTGACATAATATTAAATTATTTCTATTATTTAATATGATAGTTTCCAATTAGAAATTGAAAGGTTGAGTATGAAATGAAAAATAATTTTGAAAATATATAGTCAATAAATATACATAAAATGAATTATTTCTTGGAAAATTATTTTACAAAAACAAAAAACTATTAGAAAATAGTTGAAATCTTTTTATAAAAATTTATTTTCATCTATACAACAATGTTTTAACACAATAAAGTTAAATAGTATCATTTTATGAATAATTATAATAAAATTTACATATTATATATTAAATAAATTTTTTAACATTCATCATATATTCTTTCTAGATAAGAAAAAAAAATCCAATTTGAAATTTAGAAGAGTACTATTCAAATATGTTATTTTATCACATTTTTCAAACATTTTTTAATATTAATTTTCCAGTAATAGAAAATTTATTTTCAAAAAATATAAATTTTTAATTTATATTGTAAAAATTGTCTTAATATGAATTTTTGAGGAGATTCTAAAAAGAAATTTTTTTGGTGAATAGTGAAAATACATGTTTTTATTAAGATTAATAATTACTTTTAATGAATTTAAAATTTTAAATATTTTTTTATAGTTTAAATTAGTTCAATTATATATAAATTAATCCAATTTAGGTAATTTATGTGTTTTTCATATTGAATTTTGATATAAATCATTTTATAACTTTTGAAAATTTTTTCTTTGGAAATAATATTTTTCACCACTTATTAGGGTTCAATTTTTAAATAAAAATATTCTTATTATATAAATACAATTCAGAAAAATAGATTCCATATTTGAAATAATAATAATTGTTATTTTGAAATTTGGAAAAATTTATTTTTTACAATAATTTTTAGTAAAATAATAAATATTATTTGTCGTGGTTAAGGTGAATTTTTTCTATCATGGGTAAAAATAAAATGATAAAGGTTAATAACGATCCAAAAACATGTATAACACGAATTGGATTGCCATATGTTTACCTTATATGTTTTATGATAAATAATGTTCCATTTTTGAGCCTTTTGGAATGTTAAAAACATTTTTACACCTTTCTTTATTTAAAACATAAAAGTGTGTCACTCTCTTAACATATAATTGGTCACCCTATATCCTCTCACCATCACACTGTCAAACCCCTTTAGATCAGAAAATGCATAATGAAATCCCATACTCACTTCCCTAATCCCATACCAGAAGACTTGTTTTTTTTGAAATACAACTTAAGAATCCTTTTGGTGTAAACCAGAAGATATTCTTTAAAGAAGAGGTAAAATCCCTATTCAAGAAATTTATTTTATATCTTCCTCCACCAAAAAAAATTCTTATTAAATAGCTATGATATAAAATACAATGTATCTTACATATAATGATATATATTTATGATAAATTCCTGATATAAAACTATCTCCTCTTCCAATATATGGGTTAAATAATCATCATTCATGTGTATAATAGACTACCACATCATGAAATGATGTTATTTATTTTCCTTCACAAAAAATAAAAACAAGAAATAATGATGGATTTATTATTAATTTATTATATTTATGATATAATTATGGGTTTTTAATCCTTATGTCTCATGTTATCTCTTACTTTCCATTCCATATAAATATGATAACAACGCTTATTATTTTGGAGGAGTACCACCATGTAAAGTGATGCAATTAATTCAAAAATTACATTGTTGTTTATAAGAATAGGTCTAGTTAACATATTATAAATATATATATATATATAACATACAAATTATTATTTAATTTTAATATATTATATTCCTTTATTTCGTTATTTCTATTACTAAAATGGAAATAATGTCAATGCGTATGTATGGTCTACCATCTCCATTAACAGTGTATTTAATTTTTGATCAATAACTATGATTGATTAATCTAAAGAAACTTATATAGTATAGTTATTATATTTATATCATGTTTAAAATTTTGGAGATGATTTCACCCTGATCAATGTAATAGTAAAAAAAATTAAAAAAAATCAAAACATACACAATGATGAAAAGTAGTTATTTCTTAAGACATGGGCATAACACATAATTGTTAAAAACAATAAGTTATAATTAAATCATATATGGTATTTTGTGCATATATATATATTGGTGTGTTTGTGTGTGTGTGTTTGTGTGTGGATATTTACAAAATTTATAATAATTTTATATTTATTATATGGGGTTTTAGTGTGGATGATTGAATTATTGACATAAAGTAAAGGATTTATAACCTGTCTTATCTTTTTGGGAGGAATATTGAATTCCAAAATCATTTATTTTTTGTGGTATATATACTTCCCCTTGACATTTTATTAACTTAATATTTGATTTTTGATACTTAATGTTTCATTATATTTTATTCTTCACTGTGGATTACTATTCAATATATTACTGAAGCTTTAAGGGAATTCACTCTCAAATTTATTTTTCTCTAAGATACATTCCATATTCACAACCTATTTCTTTTTTTGTGGTGTACATGATTTAAATGAATATATTTTATGATGATTCTTATAAAATTTATTGTTGTTTACATATCCAATTTATTGACTCTCTTACATGTGGTGTATAGTTTAAAATTTACCCAAGTCATAAGGGGTATTTTCTCAAATTTTCTTTTTTGAGGCATATGTCATGTGACCCACATTTCATCATTTTTGAGGTGTATATAAAGTGAAATTGAAATTTAATATCCTGAATTTATTTATTCTAATTATATTTTAAATTATATTTTATTTCATTCTTAAATCAAGATTGCAAATCAAAATTATCAAGAGTAAGTGTTCTATAATACAATCCCATTATTTATCAAGAATAATTATGTTTTTTTATGGTGGATCCTTATGATCCAAACCATAAGAAACTCCTGAATCTTCTTCACCTTTTGTTTTTTAGGATAATACATTTCCCCTAAATTTTCATATATTTATGTACTCATTATTTCTAAATATTTTTTTAAAAAATTATCCTTCATTTCTCTCTTATATCGAAGAAACTATTGTATCAAATACCATGCTTTTTAATATATATAAAAAAATGGGATTAAATTTCATAAAATGATTTATTGAATAATTTTATAGCCATGTGTGAATTTTTAATATTTTTTGAATGTAATATTCATATTTTCTTTCAATAAATTCTAGTTTGGAAATCCTTAAATATTGGAAAGGAATCGTTATATTAATTTATATGTAATGAACATTATTTCCTTCTATCGTGAGAAATATTTTATTGAATCTTTATTTATATTACACAAATAGATTTTTTCAAAGAAAATGATTTCTAGTTTCTCTTTTGAATTTTAATTTTTTACAAGTTATTTTTATTTAAAATTTATTTACATAGAGAAATGTTTTAAAAGATATTTCAAAATAATTTTCATATAATATGAATTAAATTGATGATACTTATGATTTATTATGGATATCATCCACGGATACCTTTGTCATTATTTTTTCTATATGGTTTATTTTTATGATGATAAAATTTTTACGAAATCTGTTTCTCTTCATTGGGTTATACCGTGATAAAATTCCAATGAAACCTGATAGTTATTATGTGTAACAATTTGGTGAAATTATGAAATTATTATGATACATGAATATTCATTCCATGTTATGATATGATGATATTTTGATGGAACCCTTTTCATTTAATCAGATGTTATTTCTTAAATGTTTTATTATCTTGCACCACACATACGTATTATTTCTATTATGTGGTAGGTGGGACCTATATATTCCCCCATTAAATTGGGTAAATATTTATATCTCATGAGTAGACATAACCAAAATGTGGGGTTTACAGATATCAGTAGGTTATTTTTCAATTATAATGATTTTGTGAGTGAGCCTTAAATATGATGACGGGTATGGAAGTGAATACAGTCTACTATAATCACATTTTTAGTCAGACATAAATACTATGGAAATTATTTTCTGTGTCTATGTGTCTGATACTATTCCATTCCTTTTGGAAATATTTTGCAATCATTGATCATGTTGGTCGATTTCATTATAAACCATGTCTTATGAATTTCTTATTATTATTTCCTGACTCATTGTTATGTTATTTCATATGTAGGGTCTATTTCTAAAATTAAATTCTCATGTTCTTATAACCCTATATTTATTTTATGATTATCTATTTCCCACTTTTTCCCTTACTTATCATCAGATCTCATAATTTCTTATATTTATAATACTCAGGTTATAATGAAAGATTTTATGTCTATTATGTTTATGGAGAGTCTTATACGGGAAAATCAATACGGGAAACTTTTAATATCATTCTCTAAAAAAATATTGTTCGCCTAATCTCAAAATGCACTAACCCATTATGATCCTTAAGTATGTGATTATGTAATGTAATGAATATTAATCTTAAAGGATATAGTATCTATATATGAAAATATTAGTTTCTTATAGTTGGTATTAGGGGACATGTTTACTTAAATACATATAACTTGTATGAGAGACATTTGGTGTGATCGCTAGGTAATTTTTCACTATTATCTATAATGATATGTATGGGGATAAGTATAAGTATGATTAAAATTATTGAAAGACGTCTTTGAATATTGAAAAATTATATAGTTAACTTTTCATATAAATTACATAACTTTTTTGATACTAAAAGTGGATGTTGATCCATCAGATAGGTAAACAGGTATAATAACTTTGAAAAGGGAACTTTGAGTAAGACTCAATCAAAACCTAGTGAAAAAATGGGCCTTTTGTGTATTTTATTGACCCTCCCATGTGATATAATTTTTAAATTTAAAAACTATTTAAGAACCATTTTGAAGGATTTGAATAATGACCATGAATGACATTGAAAAGACCATAGGATTCATATATTAAAAATAAGGTTTCATCATTCAGAAATCCTATAAGTGATTTTTCATGATTTTTGGGTTTCCTACTATTGATATTATTACTCATGATTTGATTTTTGGTTTTATTTAATGGAGGAAACTTGGTGGAAATAGACTAACATAGAATTATATAGATAAATTATTTATGTGAAACCAAGTGGATGATGACTGGAGTGAAGTATATTATGATTTTCCCAGTTATTTATCATGATACATGATTATCAAAATCAACATTATCTGACTCTGAGAGCCACTATAAAAGAAAAGATAATGTTAATTGAGTCTTCAAGTAGTGGAGGCTATAGTGAATGGAATATTTAGTTTCTTAAATTTTATGAATGTGGAAAGAATCCCTCTAGGGAATGTCTCAGAGGTATGTGAATATGATTTTAGTGTCGAATAGAAGGGCCTAATGAACGTAATTGTAGAGGGTAAATGTAATATATGTTTAATTTAATTAATAAGAATAATGTTATCCTTAATATAACCTCAATGGTTGAATGTTTAAAATTAATAAATTATGGGAATTATACAAATCATTGTCCTATGTGGAAGGGTCTTTAAAAAATCAATATGGTTGTATGAGTAATGATGACAACTCTGATGACCAAGAGATCTTGAATCACATATCAGTGGAAAGAGGTATTAAAAAATAAAAATATGAATCCATGTTAAATCATTTTTAATGATGTTAAATGATTAAGGTAATTATGTATTGTAATTCAATAATAATAAATTATTTAATGGTAGTTATTATATGTTTTGTCATTATTGGTATCCCAGAAAATGTAGCATCATGCTTATGAACAATAAACTTGATTTATTGAAAGTGTAATATTTTATGGAAAACACATGATTATGTAATGTTATCCCGTATTATATTCTTTATTTTGTTAAATTGGTGTTCATTTTGGATAAAGAGGTGATTGATATAGATAATTTAAATTGAATAGTATTGATTACCATTAAACTCATTAATGATTTGATGATTTTTTATGTTATCTTTTCAGGGGTTTACAACATTTTGGGATAAACATAATATATTCAATAATATTTTATTTTCATTTAGGAGTGGGTAATTAGATAATTTTTTAAATAATGTATGTTTTAATTAATGTTTTATCGTAATTGAAGATAATTCCATGTCTTAGGAGAATATATGATCAATCTACTCAAATATTTTTTATTTTTCAATATGATCTAATTAATGTTCATTAAGGGATTAATTTTAAGATGATTTTGGGAAATTTAGTGACATTCTTTATAAATTTTTAATTTTGAATGTGTTATAATATTAACTATTTATAGAGTGGTTCAATTTAAATGTCAGATGATGCAATAGTGATTAATTTATTACTTTCCCATATGGATATTTTTTAATATTATAAAACTTGTTCTAAATTTTTTTTATAATTATAAAATAAGATAAGATAAATGCCATATCATTCAATTTTGGACCATGTGATCAAATAGTTATTCAAGAATAAAAAATTCATCTTCATTTCTCAGAATAAGATATGATTTGTAAATTGATCGAGGAAAACACCAAGGATGAGATAATTCTTATGAAATGTAATTAATTCAGGTAATTATATCTCCTCCTAAAAATTAGTCAAAATAAGGAGAATAATATTGAATCAAAATAGATTCAGATACTTATTATTTGTGATGATATTGATAAGACTTTTCACACCTCTTTGGTTTTTGGTTTTGTGGTTATTTCTTTTCTCATGATCATTACCTTTCTTATCATCAATGAGCTTTGTCACTCTTCATAACTCTCTAGAAATTACACAGTTCTTCAATGTAAAAATATTAAAATCCCTCCCATGTTCTCATATTTGGAAATATGACTTGTTTGTTTCCACATGACCTTCATATATCTTTTTTCCAATTCTCAAGAGGATTTCTTATGAACTGTTTATATGATCTTGGTTTCCCAGAATGTTATTTTTGAATGAAAAATCCATGTTTATGAAGAACAAGATAAATTTACTGGTTCCAATTTTTTTATGTGGGATATTATTTAACACCTTGAGATTTTGTTCAATATAATTTTTCAGATTAATTTAATCATTTCAGTAATTTATTTTATATAAAATACTACGTTAATCATATGGTACATGCAACACTATGTTTAACTTGTGTCATATGAAATATTAAGTATATTATGTGTTATATGAAACACTATGTTTAATCGAAACATGATATACTATTAAAAATATATCATTATTTAATATCATAGTCATCACGTAGACAATGGAATAATGGGCATGAGTAAGATTAAATAAATTATGAAGATATTTTCTATACTCATGTATATAAATTGAAATAATCAGTGACGAATCAATTATAAATGAAAACTGAAACTCTTTGAAAATAAATGAAATATTTTTTTGAAAGAAATATCTTTATGAGTAGAAACATATTTTTACCACAAAATATTAAACTATTAAAACATTTTGGTATATTTGAACTCAATTTAAATATTACTTATTCAATTAAATATTTAAATTTCATCTCATTTTTATTATAGTTAATATATAAGAAGTAATATAAATTTATGATTTAAATATATTTTACTAAAAATTTGTTTTGTCCCATTTTTATACTTTTTTTAAAAATAATTTTTCACAAAATTAAAAAATAATAATAATCAAATAATTTTTTATTCATAATTTTAAAATTATATTTTGGTTAATTCATGATAATTTCTTTTTAAACAATTTCTTTTATGAATACAGTATTTTTTTTAAATAATTTTCAGTTCATTTAAAACATTTAAAAACATAAAACTAAATTTAAGTCAGTTTAAAGGTAAAATTAGTCCAATTATATATATATATATATATATTAATCCAATTTATTTCATTGGAATATTTTTATATTAATTTTTCATATAAAAACCTTCTATTCTTATGAACCTTTTCCCTTTGGAAAACTGTTTTATCATCATATAAGAAGGTTTAATTTTAAAATATTATTTGTATACTAGTATGAATGAAAATTAATTGACGTATTCCTTTTATATACTTTGAATAATTGATATAATCTAATTATTTAAACTATATATTTTAAGATAATGAATATTAAAATCAGTAAAAATATTTTTTCATGGTTAAGTTTAAAATGGTTTTACCGGGGGTTATACTAAAAATAAAAGAGTTAAAATTTACCCAATACAAATAAAAACCCATCGGAAGGAATTATTTAGACCATATATCTACAATGACAATGATTTTTTAATTTTGGTTACTTTTTCATTTGACAAATGTGGGTACACATCTTTAAAAAAATACAAGTTTGTCCCTCACCATACTTATAAAAGGCCGCCCACTATACTGTCCATATGACACTTAAAAATACATTATATTGGATAATAAATTCCCAAATAAATTCCTTAATTACAAAATCACATCCTTTAATCCTTACTGTGGGGATATAAGTATCCAATTTAGTATTTTGGTTAAATTCAATATAAGTTGTCGGAAGAGGAGGAAAAGACCTAAACCGATCATTTTCGTTTATTTATTCCTCCTCGCAATTAAATTATTTTGAAACAATGATTATATAAGAAACTAATTATATTAAATTTTAAAAATAAATTTATATTAAGGGGATTACCTAAAACCATATCTTATTCAATCAACTGGGATACGAAATAAGCATTCATGTGTACGAAAAACTGTTGCCCTGTGAATTAATGTTTTTTGTTTTCTAATACCATTTTACAGGGGTAGATATAATTTTTTACTTATTATTTATGTATACTATTTTTTTATTATTTATTTAGAAAAATTATATAATATTTGCCTTCTTACTTTTCAATAGAGGGCATATGATAACATTGTTCATGTGTATGGAAGACTACACCCTTACGAAGAAATGTGATTTATTCACACTTTACAAAGAAGGTAATATGGATGGGTTTAATGAAAAATGTGATATATATAAAATAAATATTAATTTAACATAGAAATATATTATTTAACTTTTTTTCACTCTTTTCATTGGGAAAATGGAAACAACATTCACATGTACGTATAACCTACCATTTCCATTACTGATCTATTTCATTCACTATATCTAACTCTAATGGGTTACTATAAATACATGTAAAATTAATATACATATATATTATATTATATTTATATTATGGATATAATTATTTATAACATGGAACTATGATCCAATTATTAGGAAAAAAAATTAAAAATCCAACCATATATAAAATACATAGCAGTTTTTTCTAGATACATGAAATTAACATGGAACTGTTAATAAACAAGTTACAAAAGGATATAAGTAAATAAAATATGGTATATATATTATTATTATTTAATATATTTATAATTAATGTATATTTATAGTATATGTGTTTCAAATGAGTGTAAATAATGTCAAGACTTAGGGAAACAAATTTCTTGTATCCCTTTTATTTTGGGCAGACATATGAAAATTAATCACTTTTTTTTGGTGAATAGAAATCCACTATGTCATATTTTATTATTAATATATTTACTTAAATTATATATAAATTTTCTTTTTTACTTTATTATTTCTGGTTCTTGGATTCGAAATATTATTAATAAGGTAAGGGATTACAATCTGATTTTAATATTTGTGTGGGACACATGCCATATTCACAACCTATTTCATTGATGTGGTGTATATACTACCCATGAATATATTTTTTGGTTCTTATCATTAAAATTATTTTTATTTATATAATAATTTGATGATATATCAGTCATGGGTTTTATAGTTGAAAGGAAACCCACATAGAAATAGATATTAGCCTCAATTTTCCTTATTTGAGACATATGGAAAGTTATACACATATTTTATTTTAAGTGGAATATATTGAAACCCATCGAGAATTAATTTCATAAATTAATATTTCCTCAATATATTTTATGATTAATTAAATGTTATTTTTTATGGGGCATATGATTTATGGTTACCTATGTGGTATGAGTTTTATGAGACAATCTCATAATTTATCTAGATTTTTTGTGGTTATGTTTTAAATGGAAAAATATTATGATACAACACACAATAAACTCATGAATTTTATTCTACAATATTTATATCATGAGAATACATTTTTCCCTTCATTTTATACACTTTATGAACTAAAACGTTCAATATAATATCTCTAATTTAAATCGTATTAATTCCACTCTTCATTAAAACCACAATTTAAAATAAAAACCCAGGTTTTATATAATGTTTTAGAAATAGTTATTAAAATTAATAAAATTGATTATTAAAGAAATATTTACCCATGATTTAATTTTTACCAATGACTTTGAAAGAATCATCAATACTTTTTCAAAATAATGACCATTTTAATTTTACCAATAATGTAAAAGGAATATTTATTTTAACATGTATGAAAATGAAGTAGCTTTCAACCACAGTTAACATTATTTTTAGTTAATATTTATTTATAAGATTAATATTTTGTTTTCAATGAAATGAAATTAAAAATTATTTTATGATTTTTTAGTTTTAAAAATTGATTTTAATGAAAAATTATTTTCATCAAGAAATATTCCATATGATATTTTTAAAGGCATTTTTAATATATGGGGACATCCTTTGGTGATACTTATGATTTATCGAGGATATGATCCAATAATACCATTTTTTCCTCCTCTAAATGGTTTATGTTTTTGATCAAAATATTTTTATGAAACATGTTTCTCATGAAAATTTTATACGATGATTAATTTTTTATAACGCCCGAATCTTTTCTTGTGTAGTGATATAATGAAAGGATGAAATGATTATAAAACCCATACCTTTTCAATATGTAATGATATGTTGAAATATTTAAGAAACCTATTTAATTTCATGGGTTATGATATAATGAAGGTTTTTTGGCCTTCGATAACCCATATGTATGAGTTTCATTATGTGATGGGTGTGATTTATATCTACTAATAGTGAATTGGGTAAACAATTATATCTAATAAAATTGACCTGACTATAATGGATAATGAACAAAATTGAACAGGGGAAATTTTAATTAATGATGGACTTTGGAGTGGTCCTTTAATACTATGATGGTTTTGGAAGTGAATTAATCCAACTATATTAGATTTGGTAGATATTAATAACTTATATAAGAATTAATTTCTATGTTTATGTGCATGACATTATTTCATGCCACATAATAATTTTATTCTCTTATATATTATGTTATTTTGTTTCCTTCTATTCCATGTCTTAGGAACATACAATATTTATTCCATGACTCGGGATTATGATATATTATTTTCATAGTCTGGATTTAAAATTTCATGCTCATTTTATCATACACTTATTTTTAAGTAATGTTTATATATTTCCCCTTTTAAATATTACAAACCATATGTGCTCACACATTCTTATGTTTCCATTCCCCATGTCGTGAAGAATGGTTTTAAGTAGGGTATGATAATTAATAGGGTAACATGGTAAGATCTATTTTTGAAATATTGAATATATTTCATTAAATTTGAAGATTGTGTACTTAGTATCAACAGAAATTAATCCATTATGATCCTTAGGTGTGTGTTTCTGTAATTTGTTAAATTTTTAACAAAAAAGATCTAATATCTATGTATGAAAGATGTAGGTCATTATATTACTCTCGGTAATCTCTCTATTATGTTATATATCCTTTTTTAATTTCATTTAGAATTGTTCATAAAGAGTTTGGTAATTTACAAGATCATATCCCCAAGAGTGTGAAAATAGGTGTGAAATATTCCCTCATTATCATGAAATATCTGATTCTTAATTTAATACCCAGTGTGGCCTTTTGTGTTATTAAACCTTGGAATAAATATTCTACGAACACATCCACTTTTATTATTCATATATTTTTATAATTTCATAGAATCCAGACACACAATACTTTTAAAAAATAAGATATTTTACTATATTGATACATATCTCTATAGTTCTCACTAATGTATTGTATTATTAATTACCAAAAATAACTAGATAATTCTTATATTACAAACTATAGTGACCCAATCCATTCTTAAATATTATGATCTTATTTTTTAATAAACATCTAATTATAACGCAAATATTACGAGGCATAATGTTGTTAAAAAAATAGGTTTGTAATCATCCAAAATAAACTAACATTAAATGACATTATAGTAATTCATAGAATGAAATCATCACCCTCTTGTGATCTTAAAACATCATAGGATAACATAAGGAATACATATAAAAGGGGTGGGAAAAAATAATTTCAATGTAATAATCAGCGTAATGAATCATATCATTTGATTCCAAAGGAATAATATTATATAATAAAAGTTAAGGCCCATGGTTAATAATATAGAGGAATAATATAAAGAAACAAGGAAAAATAAGATCAATTAAACAGTGGAATGTGGGATTAATAAATAACATGACATAATCATATGTGAGGGAAAACCCAAAATATAACACCACAAGGAGAAAATGGTTCGTCCAACATTAATTTTACTCCCAAATCCCATACAAATGGTCTCCTCAAACCAAAATTATACCAAATGAATTAGAGCAATTTTAAGGAGCACCTATCAAAACATGAACATGTTTATATGGTTACCAAAATAAAATTTATCATATTGTATGATCATAATAATTACCCATAAAAAGTAATGGGTTACATAATCTTGGCTCATATCAAAATCAAAGAAGAATTAACAATTACTGAATTTGTTAAATGAATAGAATGAATGTATTAACTACATCAAGGTAGGAGAATAATATTGATATATATGTGATAGACCTCTATAAAATTCATAATACTTATATGAAATTAAAGAGAGATATAAAGTGTGCTAAATAGAGAAATTCCATAACCCAATGTAAATTGGGGGGGGGGGGGTGGAGAGATCCCTCAACATATGCTTCAAAATCAATCATTACTAGAATATAACATCCTGTATAATAAAAATATATTCATTAATTACTCAACAAAGATAATTTTCTACTTATATTTTATGTACTATAATGTTTTTTTGATTATTTAAAACCATTTCAATTAGGTACGATGTTTTTCTTTTTTTCGATTGAATTTTTTTCTTAGTTTCAAGGCTGGATCAATTGTAGATAAACCATGATTGTCCTGATAATGGGACTGAAAAAAAAAATTAAATTAAATTCTTTTTTTATATCTCTATAAATATAAATTGTCCCATATATCCTTTATTTATAACATATAGGTGATTCTATTTATAAAATTTTTAACATTATTCAATAAGTTCATTTTGGAGGATTCACTAACCATTGTGAAAATAATTATTTTTATATAATTAAATGATTAATAAAAAATCCTAAACATAAATTAATATATATTATTCTTATTATCTTATTATTTCACAAAAATAATACTTTTATTACAATCCTTAAAGTAATTGGAGAAATAATATGTTTTTTTTTCAAGGAGGAGGTGAACCAACCTTATAGTAAACTACATTTTAAAAAAATCCCAAATAAGGGATGGTAGATGATGGAAAATCCATTTACACAATAATATCCCAATATATTTATGATAATGGAGTCATATTTTCTTAATAGATAAGGGATACATCGAGATGGTATATAAATAAATGAATTTAATATAGGTAAATTGATAATATCACCACTTAAATGTCGTATATTTGAAATAGTCATTCTGGGACCTTGAAATAGAATTTTTATGGGGCCAAAAAACCATGAAGAGTGGGAGATGACCAGGGTGAGAAATGGGATGAAATTGTTCATGCTCCATGCTATAAAAATTATGATGATAAGGGGTTTTATTTTTTAGTGTAGGATAGTGGTGTTTGTTTTTATTATATACAATAGTTTTTTTACTTAAAAATATTAATAAAAATAAAAT
The DNA here is from genome assembly GCA_963277665.1 of Viscum album. Classification (NCBI taxonomy): domain Eukaryota; kingdom Viridiplantae; phylum Streptophyta; class Magnoliopsida; order Santalales; family Viscaceae; genus Viscum; species Viscum album. The sequence goes on from OY728152.1 coordinate 1,297,443,527, forward strand.
TCATTACATTATAAAGTAAATTATTCATGTTTGTTTAAACTAGTGGTTTATTACATCATCCATGGAGTAATAATACACGTATTTATCCAATAATCTTAAATACTATATTTTATTGTTTATCAATACTCACAAAAAATTAAAATATTTTAGAATAATAATAAAAATACACAAAAACCATTTTTAGATGTGTATATTTGAAAAATAAATACCATTTTAGGAAAGAAAATTCAATTTTTGAGATTTTCAATTTATAATAAAATCATCATTCATTTGAATAATAAAAATTTTAGTATATTTTTCTATTTTATAAATTTTAAAAAAACAATTATAGAATTTTAAAATTAGATTTTCATTATAATGAATCATAAAATTAATTTATAAATACAAGTATTGAATATAAAAATTGTTTTATTTTGCTATATTATACATAAAAATTTGTATAAAACCTACATGTTTTATTATAATATGAACTCTAATTTTATAGTTTTTAAAAAATTATTTGTATTTATCATGAAATATATATTCTGAATTTAAATTTTATAAGATACCTAAATATCATTTTACACATATAAAAGAGAAGATAATATTCTTGATATCAAGTTACTATTCATAATTATTAGAATTCTATTATAATTTTCCAATGTTACCATTCCAATAGTTAGATTACTATTCCCAAAATAATATTTTCAACAATAATACATGATCCATACTTCCTTTGAATATATAATATTTATTTGTGTATTAATTCACTAACATTACATATGGAAATATATATTTTCATTTCAAAACTCATATTTCATTATTAATATTCTAATAAATTTCTACATTGATACTCATTGGTGTAGTTTTTATATTTAATCGTGCATATCCATGCCTTTATATATTTATTATCTTTTTTCTCAATTTCCCCACTATAATATTTTCAATATTTTTGACCATTATTCACTGTCATTGTGTTTTCCAAATTAATATAATAAAATTTTGGATGGTTTCATCAAATGAGGCCCATACGTTATGTTAAAATTCTAATAATGGAAATTCCATTTATAGAACTTTTTGTCATTAAAAACCCTTTTAAATTTCATTAAGATAATATTCTCTCCATGACATTATTTTCTTTAACCAATAGTTAGATGCCTCTAAAATATGAGGGAGTCAGACAAGATTTTCTTTGATTCTCTAACATCTGTACCACTTAGAGTGTTTATGAGAAGAAATTAATGTTCACAATAAATGTGTTGTATATATATATGGTTGGGTGCATGATATCTACTTGTGTTGCATTGGTGATTTTATATCAATATCAATATTAATATAATTTTATAAAATGGATGAAAAATTAGATTATGGTTCACTGATGATTACTATGAGAATATAAAGAGAAATACCTACATATGGTTATGTGGTAAAATCATTTTATTTCATTTGATAATGAAGATGAAAATTTCATATCCATGTTTTCTAATGATATATGATGTATTTGATTTATACACATGACAATTAAAAAGAAAATGAAAATCCTATCAATGATAGTGAACAAAAAAATATTTTTTGATTGAATAAATTGAAAAAATCAATTTAAAAATTATAGTTGATTTACTATGACAATCCCATGTGATGATTATCCTAGGAATATATATTCCTAAAAAATCACCCAATCTAGTGATATAGTACTGAATTTAACATATTGAGATTATCCCTATGAATCCATGAATTAAAACACTATATAAATAGTATTCAAGTGAAAACCCATAATGGTGAATTCAATATAGGTTACTAATTATCATTTACGTTACATGATTTTCAATACATGAAAATTATATTTTTTAAATGAAAAAAAATATATTTTAATATCATTGATGTATATGTAGATATAAATGTTTAATTACTTTAGAACAGGCTTGTTTTATAATGTTTTTAGTTCAGAAGAGTTGAAATTCCTTTATTTTTTATCTTCTTAATGACTATTATTAATGAGTGGTAATATTAAATAATAATGGAATTTTATATCTAGGTTTTCTACCAACTGTCATGTCTCTGGAAGAACAATTTTCAATTAAATTTTATCATATAAAATATATTTAATTAGAAAATGGGTACTACATGGAGTTTCAATTGTGGTTGTAGGAAAATAAATAGTTGTATATATAATAAATAGGCATTTTTTATAAAATAATTTATATGATGAATATTTTATGTGATGAATGTTTTTTGTGTAACATTATCCAATATAGTAAGGAATTCAATTTATTTTATGTGAATAAATATTAAGGGATAATTAAATCATGAGGTAGTTTGTGCATGTGGTATCAAGGATAATTATTTATAATAAATACAGTTTTTCCCATAAATAATAAAGGAATACACACGACAACCATTAATTTTAAAGAAATATGTTCCATGATGGTGGATAATATATTTTCATATTTATGGGTGAATATTAAAAATATATATTTTAGGTATCCAATATATACAAGAGTATCCTATAGGTCAAAATAATACCCATTTAGTGGTACAAAACATAAATGGAAATGAATATTTATTCCAAACATGTATTCCATAGCAGTAAATTTAATTTAGGTGGAATGAATGATTTTATTGTTAAGTCTATAATCTTATTCATGTTTCAATTAAATATAAAACATTTTATTAATGGATTATTTCATTGTAATTTATGTTGAATTTTCTTAACTAGAGGTCTAGGAAAAATTTAGCAAGGATATATATATTTATTTTTGTTTTCAATTATACAAACTAATCAATTTTAAAGGAATCATTTCATAATTATATTTATAGTTTCATAATAAAAAAATATAAATAACATGAATTCTTTAATAAATACTTTTTGTGTGGAGATATTTATCCTATTACATGATAAATTAATCAAATATTTTTGTGTTATTTGGGTTTTGGGTTATCGTTTAGATCCCTTCATAAATTTTCATGATGTTTTATTTGTGAAAAAAATCTAATTAATTAGGGGATACCAGGGAAATTTTATGATTATTATATAATTTTGGTCATATTTTTTAAAGATATAGTCACACACTATGAAAATAATTTTGATGATATGATTACTAACTATAAAATATTTTATTTTCAATGAACCTAAATTCATTAGTATATTGTGTACATCAATGAGAAATTGATTATATTGTTGACATATAAAATGATGGTGAATGATGCTTGAATATGTGATTAAACTATTAATGATCATTCTACGTACAAAAATAGTTGAATTAAAGGGTTTATAACATGTGGTACCAATCTATAATATATATTGTGTTCAATAATCCATGCGGGGTTTTTTGATTACTATATTGAATATATATTTTTATGTATAGGATGATTATAAGTATGAGGAGATCTATATTCTTTGATTTAAATTAAAACACCATGATATAAATAAATACTCATATTTTCATTAGTTATGTTAAATATATTAGAAACACAATTAATTAGGGTTTTTTTACAAAGAGTAATCATATTAAAGAGAATTTTGAGATTGTTGTTCTTATTTTTTGGGTCTTAATATGGATCTCCACACGTATGAAATCCCTAATTTAATTATTTTCAAATTTTATTATGCCCTGAATAAACATTATATGTATTGGGAAATATAAATTGATTATAATTTATGTATAGAGAAAACATCCTTAACTAAGAGTATTACATTTACATATGATAACTCTCAAGAGAAGTGGGGGTATCCTTAATTATCACAATGAATTATAAGAATAGGGAGTCATTTTAAGAGAAAAATTTATTATTTCATAATAACTATAGAATAATTCACTCTTTGTGATCGTAAAACAACCCATTGGGATTATAATAAGTAACATATCCATGGAAATGCATTTGAATCATGTCACATTATTTATTTAATATTTTATTAAGACAAAGGTTTCATCATTAACAGTATATTTATAAAATCTAAAATTAGTTATATTGTTATACTTCATCACCACCAATAAAATTATAGTATAGTGTATGAATTATTTATTAGAGATTAATGTATCTATAATAAAGGGTATACATTTAATATTAATTCTATAGATATGGTTGAACAATAGGGAAAAATAAAATTAAAATATATATCCTTCCTCTGACATAATATCAAATAAATTTCTTATTTTTAATATGAAAAATATAATGGATGAACAATATAAACCATTAAATATAACTTTTAAAAGATTAAATAATGATAATTATTATATAGTGGATCACTTGGATATAATTTATAAGAAGAAAATATGATTATTCAATGTTTTGATAATTGATCATTATAACTATTGGTCATTACGATCATTTGTATTATATTCCTTATAACGTGATCCTTGGTATTATTTTATATTATGGGTGATGATGAGATATATTTGATAAATAAGGTTTAATCTAAGAACTCAACATGTAAAAATATTCCCTAAAATTATAATTTATTAGTTTTTGGGATAGAGATAACATTCTTTTTTTTTTCTCCACTGATAAATTCCATGTCGATAATCAATAATTAAGAATTATATAGACTATATTTTGAGATTACTTCATGCTTGTAAATATCAAAACTATATTAATGATAGTTAACTAACCCTTTACCGTAACCCCATCCCATAGGATTATACTTGTGTGATAAGAAGTTATGTTTCTAGACCTCAATTATAATTAAGGTGTCAATAGTTTTAGAAATGAAACAGTTGTAACATATATCCTAAGACATTATTTAATCTATCACACATTTGTAAAATTTAAAAATAGAATTATTGAGTATTAATATTATAAATCTTGGTTTTGAAAGAAATAAAACAAAATTATACTTATGGAAAATATATTTATCAAATTTTCATTAAAATACCTTTACATGATAAATTGAAAATGTTGAATTTTTTATTCATCATCATAAAATGTGTTTAAGTCTAAATATATATTATTTTTGTTTGTGATAAACTAATTTTATTCAATAATGTGATGTTATTCATATGATTATAAATTTAGTCCTGTAATAAAAATGGGTGCTTTTCAGTAAAAAAAATTTTTATTTAAAAATTAAATTTCCCATATGAAGAAAATTAGTATGATTTTTTGTATATTTTTAAATTATTATTTCAATATTAGTTGTTGTGTAATTTTTTTTAAAAAATATGTGGCAGTTTACTTTTTGGGTAAAAAGTAAAATACCATATGAATATATGGTTAATTCTATAAAATTATAATGTCTTTAAAAATATTGATTAAATTTTATAATTTCTATATCCACAAAAAAGTTAACTGTAAAATAATATTTTTAATGAAAAAAATTAGATTTCAAAACATATGAATAATCTTCAAAAATGTAAAGTTTATTGTCTGATTTAAGAAATTGTAAATGAAATTTTTCCACATTAAAAATAATATATTTAAAATTTGTTTCAGTAATGAAATAATTAACATAAATAATATAGTCTCTATATATTATATACCGTGGGGGAAAACTCCGATAAAGGCCAATGGTTTCCTTTTTTTACCTCCTAGATTGTAATGACTATATTTAGAAATTAATATAAAAATCATCCTAATTTACAATAAATACTATACCATTATATTGTTACTTTTCAAACCATATCCATTATTTATTAATTCCAACTCATTTTATCTACCAATCTTTTTTAATGGAGTTTTATGTTTCTAAGGAGCTCTTCTAAATGTTTATGAAGATTGTCTGTATGGTATGGGGATATCTTCCCAAAAAAATTGGGTACTTACATTGAATTAGTTTATTTTAATGGATTATATTTTATTCAATTCATATTCATTCCTCTACTGTAAAAACAATTCTTGATTAATGACAGACCACCATTCTCTCTTATTGGTTATATTCAATAACCTTTTATATAAACCGGTTATGCTACCCAAGTTATTATTTGATTAATCTGGAAAAAATATTCTTTTTGTCTATAATAAATAAAATATTGATTGAACTATATTCATATTGACAAAACTATATCAATTTCATTGGGGACTTCCACATATGAAACACATATTAACTATAGGTGGGTTAAAATGATTATATAATTTTGTATGATACATGATCAATGAATCATATCTAATGTTAGGAATATGAAGAGTGGGAAATGATAATTCCCTAATTATTTGTGTAAAATATTAATCTATAAAGGCAACATGTTTAAAATATCATAATGGAACACCTTATAAATGTTTCAAGATTCATTATTGAACTACCTTGGTAAAAATATTTGTCATTCCCTAGTGATTAATGCTTATGATATGTATATGAATATGGGATTTTGATTTTGTAGGATAATTAAAAGTTATGATATATAGTCATAATTACGATATTAAATTATTCCATATGTTTTCATTATGTTGATCAATTATATCTCATTTACTTTTTAATACCTTTATTGGGATTTATTCTCACTTATTACTTTTGATGCATGTGCCTCAAAAGCCATTATTTTTTAGGTGGACAAGGATTACATAATAACATAGTCCATTTATAGAATCAAATAATGTTTATTTATTTTTGGGATTTATATACATCATGTATTATATATCTAGTCTTAGAGGCACTAAACCTCAAACTATCCGATGAATGATTCTATTTCCATGTAATAATTTTTTTATAAAAATAATGTATTAGTTATATGGTTTGTGATAGTAAATATAAAAGAACTATTTAGTTGTTTAATAAAAATAAAGACTAGAAAACAACTTAGAAAACACCATAGATAAGTCTAAATACAAGAAGACATCTTATATTTTTATAAATTATATAATGTGTGGTTTCTATAAAATTACATCCCTATATGTATATAAACATGTGGGTGTTGTCTCTAGATTAGTTGAACCTTTATATAATAAGCCTTAAAAGTATTATATGGTTACTAACTCGATCTCCACCTACTGAAAAATATGTGGTCCTAACTGTAGACCTAGTAAGTCACTCATGGGGTATATTCATTGGTTGATAACATGCAATTTTCTGAAAAATATAAATAATTTATTTCTAATGTATTTTTTTAGAAATGAATGAAATTAATGATCTTAGAATCATGATATTAGAAAAAGTTTGTATTAAATCCCCTTTTGAATTATTATCAAAATATTTCTAATATTTGTAATTCTATCATTATAGATTTTCTATTTTATAATAAAATCAAGAATTTAAGGACCCATATAAATAATATATATGAATGAAAATATACTAATTACCTTTACAATCTATGAAAATCTAGATATGAATAATTCATTCTGAATAAAAAATAGTGATATCAGGTTATGGATAATGTAATAAATAATTTGGAGAATTTTACATCATTGTAGAATGAAAAAATTATAATAGAATCAATAATTCATCTATTACCATCTACTTTTAGTGGACCATAAAATCTACTAATTATGGAAAAATTATTCAACACTATAAAAAATATATTTTCTGAACTCCAGTGATTGGATAAATAGAATGAAACATTAGAATTATACCACTAATAGGATGAGTCATTCAATAGTGGACACTGATAAAACCCATGAATCCAAAGGATGAGATAATGATTTATAGAGTAAAGTGTTCAAAATATGATTTTTTTTGATAAATATATTCATCATAACCATTGAATAAAAAAGGAAAGGATATTAATTGTCTAAAATAAAATATAGAATGAATCAATGAAAGGTTATGAGATAATAATTACAATCCATGTGGGATATGATTCAAGATCTATCATTATATATGATGTGAATTTCCATCAATTATCACGTTTCAATGAATATTTCTATTGAAATATTTTAACAATTTAGAGTTTGGGAGTTATGGGTGAAACAGGTGATGTGATATTAAAGTGGATATGGACATTGGAGTTGGGTAGTGTTATCAGGGAATAAATGATACGTGGGGAAGGGTGAAGACAATGTTTTTGAGGAATATTGAAAAATAAAGAGTTTTTATGAAAAAAACAACCCAAGGACAACAAGTGTGAAAATGAACATTCAGGGAATTGAATATAATTATGTTTTACAAGTTATAAGTCTAAAAATTATAACCATGTATCTTGAAACTACAATGAAGATGAAAATACAGAATATATGATTTCACATGAAAAAAGAAATTATACTGAATAAAAACAAGTAGTATAATTATTTTACTAAGGATCAAATAGATAATTCTATAAATAATGGTAAATTAGAGAATATGTAGGGAAAAAACTATCAAATTAAAATGATTCCAAGAGAAAAAGGTCACAAATTGTTTATCACAATGGTTAAAGTTGAGGATTCAAATAATGTAGTAGTGTGTAAAATCATGGAACTCTCATAACTATAAAGTATATGGCATGATTTCTATTCTATGAATTCCTCTTTTCATTCATGATTAAAATTATCATTAATTTATACTTTTAATTGGAAGATGTTATAGTTTAAACCTATAGGATGGTATATTCTAGAATCAACTATATATAGATCTTCTCCTAACAACATTGGTGACATCAATATCATCCCAAAAATGGTGATCATTTCAAAGGTATATTCATTTATAATTCATGGTATGGAATGACTCTCAAAGTATAAATCTATGTTTAACTACTGGAATATGGAAAATTTAGTTCTCTTGAACAGAAAACCAAAAAAAATTATAGGAGATATCTCCTTACATGAATTATATTAAGAATCTCCTCCTATAAACACCATTATAATAATGATTAGGGAATGAAGGGAATAAATTAATTTTATAATGAAAATAATGTACCAATTTTTTAGTAATACATTAATGTATTTCATGAATAATTTGTTTGACGTCCCCTATAAATAGATGTAAAATTTTCAATTGAATTAATTTATAGATAAAAAACTATATCGATGAAATTTTATAAAATTTTATTTATGGAGTTAAAAAAAATATGAAGTGATTACATGATTCTTTCAGTGAAATTTTATATTTTCCTATGTGTGTATCCCTTCGGATCATTGAATCCCTTTTTTAGGATGGTGGAAATATTTATTCAGCTATGGATTGATTATATAAAACATAATATGATGAATATAAATATAAATTATATATTTAATGACAACATATTTATTTGGATGGATTCATGGGGATCATTTTTTTAACAATATTGACCAATACTTATGGTATCATTAGTTGAGGGCGATGAAATTGTATTGCACAAATAAAATTTTCCAAATATATTAATGAAATTTTTTTTTAATTCATTTTTCCTAAAACATTCTCATTTTAAAATTATAGATTGGATTAAAAAAATATTGAGGAACTACATGTAAACATTTTTTGTGGCCATTATTGATGATATTATGATACATACCAATCATTGTAAGAAATATGGGGATAATTGATGGTTATCTTATAAACTCTAAAGAAAGAGTTGATTTTTTCAATATTAGGAAATTGTATATTATTTTAAACAAAGGGGATTACTGGTAAAAATTATAACCAATAAAGAAATTTTGATTATTATGTTTTGAATAAGGGAGTATTATAGTTTCCCTGAAATACAATAATAACTGTGATTTTTAGTTTCCTTGGTCAGGCAGTATACTGTACAGGGTTATTAAATAAATTTTCATAGATTTTTTATTCTACATATATGATAACATTAATTGGAGTTTTTTTATCATTTAAAATGAGTATTAGGAACATTATAAAAAACTAATAAAAAGGTTATTTAGTGAAATAGTGTTGAGTTTTTATTCCAGATTGAATAATTTTTCATTTATAGTCATTCATAGAATAATGGGAATGTATGTGTACTAATTGGAAATTAAAAGGTGATTTTCGATTCCTTTTGATTCTTGAATCCTCATGAGTATAATTATACAACTCGTGATTTGGATTTTTCAGCATTAAATTTTTAATAAAATATATAGAGACAATTTATTTAGTTGTAAAAGTTCGATATATATAGAATCCACAAAATTTATATGTATATAGTCACAAAAAAGAAACTAAACATGATACAATTGAGCTTGTTTTAAAATCTTCATAACTACTATTATTAAATTCTAAATTACCCTATAAGATAAAACATCATCACCAATGCATTTTGTGGGAATTTATTTTGAGTTCTTATAATAAAGAGTATCAATGGAGATCCATTGAACATGGACCCAGTGACACACCTCCACATCTCATTCAATTCGTATCAGATATGTTCAGATTAGAATTATACATTTTCCCAAACATCACTTTCTATAAGGGTATAGTATATTGAGAGTCTCAAGTCAATCCCATGGGGAGCGCTTCTAGATTATAGAAGTCAAAGGCTATTATACCTTATAAGGTAGGAGTCCTTTCTAGTTTCAATAATTTTTTAAAACTATATCTATGGTTGTTGATAGTTGCTTCAAGAATGAGAGATGGATCAAGATCAATTTCAGGTATCTTTAAAAAGTATGATCTAAATTCTAATCTAGGTACTATACTATGGTTTAGGATGTGAAAGAAAGTTAAAATCAATAGTAGACTTTGGCCAGGTCACCTAGTTCTACATAGGGGGTAGATATTCCATGATCGAGAGATAGTGATAAAATAGATGCATTAATCATATCTCATAGGACATAGAGTATCTTAAAAATGTTTTCAAAGTCTAATATACTCTATTTAACATAAGGTCAACCTCTTAAATATATAGGGAATAAAGTTGTTTATTTTAATTGGATTGACATAAATTATTTACCCAGATTACTTATCCTTATGGTTACCATGTTTTTGAATTATATATATAAGTTTTCAGATTCCACTACTCTCATTCCCTACCCCTTAGTGGTTTATCAAATCATATTAGGAGAAGAGAATAATAAACAAATAAGAGCCACTCTTAACAAGATATGATGATTTGATGTTAAATAATTCACAATAATGAAAGGGTTCTATTCTCAAAATAGGGAGAGCATGAAATAAGGATTTAAGGAAATGTATATCACAATTTTAATAACATAATTACTAGAAATGAAAGTAAATTTTTATTTGATATAAACATGATGATAAACAATTATATGTGATGCGAATTGAAATTAATAGTGATGATAAAAATCCAATTCATAAATCATGAATTAATATAAAATTTGAAAATGCTGAAGAAATTTATGTTTGAGAGGGTAAGAGTTGATGGAAAAATCAGAGAATAAAGAAAACACAGAAAATACTTTCCCTTGGATTTCCCTGAAAACTATTTTTGAGGTGCTATATAAATCTGAAAAATGAGTCACTACGTGTAATCGATTATAAGTCATGTAACATTGATCTGTTTAATTTTCTATTGATTTTGAATCTGGTGTGTATGTCACCCGAAATACGAGTTTTGAATCATATCACATCATGTACCAATGACTCCCAACTTGTAATGGCATTCAAGTTGTATATCTGGAGTGGATTTCCATTTCAATTATTTTGATTGAAACTATGTCGTGTATTTCCCATTCAAAAAATGTAATGGATTATTTTTCTACTTTTTTCATGGTATGGTTCATGGATTGGCTCATGACTTGCTACATTTGTTGAAATCATATTACAAAATATGTAATGATGGTTCATCATGCATGATATAAGTAAATTCTGCACTATTTCTTCATTTCTTCCATTTGAACTATGTGAATCCTCATTCGTAAAAAAATTAAGCACACACCAAGATGATTATTGAATAAAAAAATTAAAATCCTTAAGTAAATAGAAGAAAAATTTAAATATGAATTCATATATTCAAATTCCCCCACACATGAACAATTTCTTCTCCTCAAGAAAAAAGAAACAATAGTGATTTCAAATATTAGAAATTTATTAAACTGGAAACATTCATTATGTTCAGAAATATAAAACTATGTGTAATAGAAGAATTATTCTTCTAGAATCATTCCTATATATAAAATTAGTCACACCTCAAAAAAATTTATTTTAAACAAATTTCAATCATTTAATTATAATCATTTAAATATTACATTAATTCTATACCCATTTATAATTTACATCATAATAAATTTTCTCTCATCAATAAAGGTATAATTAAATTTTAGTTATGATCATACCATGAGTGCAAACTCCTAACTATAGACTTGAATTGGTTCTATCATGTCATCTTTGTAAATACAGGTAAGAAATAAATCATGAGGGCTATAATAATATGATTCAAATGACTTTGATGTTGTGGGTAGGTGGGTAAAAATTGAAGATATATTCAAAAAATGAAGGTAATGATTGATGAATATTGCAGAATGTCAAGATAAGTGTAATAAAATGACTCATCCATACTCATCAAGTCCACACACTTAGAGGATCTGACTGGGTCTTTATAAATGTCAAATAATTATTCAAAAAGTATCCTATTCCTTTTCATTTTCTTTTGTATTTAAGTTTTTTGAAAATCAGGTCTAGGAAAGATCTCACATCAATACCCTAACCACATATGATCCACCAAGGGATACATCATCCAGGAAATGAAGATTTTTTACCTTCCTAGTACACAACCCTTGTAATTTTTTCTTTTCTTTTTTATTTTTCAAATGAAAAAATAAAATTGAAAAGATAAAAGTAAATATGGATCAAAACCAAATAGTATAATGAATACACCACACATTTATATAAATAAAATCATCTTGGGTTGTCAGAATAACTCCCCCACACTTTCACTAATGTAAAATCTTGAATTATACATGGAGTAGGGTAGGATAGGTAAAATCTCATTGTCATAGCTTCATCCTATAAGTTAATTCATGGAAACTGTGGGATAATAGAAGAAATGATTATGGTGGGTCTCAAGAAATAATGTTTCAGTAATAATTTCCGTAATAATTTTAAAATTTTACCTGTTAGTCATAGCCTCAATAAGATCTCAGTGAAATTTATGTCAGTTTAAATTTCCTAAGAATCACCCAAAAAATATGCTCAGAACAAGATATTATATTTTAGGATTAATGTCTTCTCAAGTAATGTGAAAAAAAAACAAACTTCCAATTACCAGGGGTATAAAACCATGTACTAATTTAATTAATCATAATGTCCAAACATATTTAATTTGAATTAAATATTTAAGACCAGTAATCATTCTAAAAATTCTTAACATAGACAAAACATATATTCTATCAATTTCCAACATAAAATTTAATTTTATTTAAATGGGGATAATGTTTTTTAATTTTAAAGTATACTTAAAAATTTGGATAATGTCCCCTAGACAAGAATGGACAGACAATAATTATAGCGTATTGAAAGAGAACATCATGACAAATTCGCCATCACATATAAAGTGGAAGTTTCTGCACTTTCACTGAAGGTATTATGGTAATGCTATGTTAATGAAAGCATAAAAAATGAAATATAATTTAAATAATATCAAACATGGGGAAATAGAGTGCTCCCGAGGTAGAGTATTTCCATGCGAAAAATTTGATATTTCTATGCGAAATCTTGATCACCTGAAATATTTGATAGAAAAAAATCCCAACACTAGATGAAATATTTTAGTCATCGGGTGTTATGAATTTGAAAACAAGAATAAATGGAAGGTGCACAGTAGTATGAACATGATTAACTAGTTTTATTAAAATTTAGTAAATGTATTCAATACAACTTAATAATAGAAAAAAATGAAAATGAACTAGAATCATGAATGGAAGCTATGTCAAGAAAAATGATCCTATATGGGTTACCTCACGTAAATCTCTTATAGGATTTCATCATCGAGACGAATGGACCAAGATATCCTATAGTGGGGTCCATCGGCTCAGTTTCTCCTCTTGCGCTTGGAACTACTGGTGGTAGGTTCATCCATCCCAAGAGGTCTCTAGAATTGATTTATGACATTAGGTGCACTACTGGGAGAATTAATCATGTGTGGAAGGAATGGTATCGTGGCTTTTGGTGGCTACTATTGTGCATAGATTTCTATGGAAATTTGGTGAAGTTTTCCTTTAATTTATAAAATTTAGTGGGACACTCTTTGGACCAGAACAAATTGTAGGATGGGTCCGTGGGTAATTTTGGAAGTCATAGAGGAACTAAAAATTTATTTTTAAAATATTAACGAAATGAAATACAAGTCATGTAAGAATGTTGATAAAACTATTTCTGTATATAAAAGTTATCAGTTAAAAAAAGGGCATAAGAATATGAAAAAATAATACATATCCATCCCCATAACAATAGTCTAAATCCAAAGAAGAGTAAAAAATGGAGGATCAAGATCCATCATTTGGAATTAATATCTCCTCCATCGTCAACCCACCCGCTTGTGGTGATGAGAGCTATTGGTCTAAATCAGTGTGTGTAGTGATCATATGAGTGTGTGGATAGATGATAGTTAGTGGAGTAGCCGTGCGAGATATGTGGGATAGTGCGGGAGGTGGAGAGGTACAGACCTACAAACAGGTCATGGGCCTTAAAACTGGATCTATTAAAGGGACCATTGTAGAAGTAGCGATGGTCATCCAATTTCCCCACCAGGTGTGATCAGCTAAATACCCATGTTGGGCCACATGGTCAGTAATATCAGCTAGAAGGTTGGGATGATATTTAGGTGGTGTGGTAATGGTAGAAGATAAGTGGACGAAGATGGTTGGTGTTGGTGGATTGGTGTATTCTGTAGGCTCTTTGAGAGGAAGATAATGATGACTGGAGATCTGGCATAGGTTCACCAAGATACACTAGTAGTTAGGCCAGATCTCTGAAATGGTGGGATGTGTGTGTGAAATAACGATTTATGTGGTGGTAGTATAGGTAGTAAGTTGAATGTGTGGACCATTAGGGGAGGTATCATGTGTATCAACGGGTGGATCAACTACTGTAAGTGGTGGAGCCTCCGGCGCACCCAGTTCTCAACTATGGATGTCATACTCTTTAACAAAAAACTTCATCTTATGCATCATGACAAAATGGAGAAGCTCAATAGGTCTTAATGAGGTTATAAGAAAATATGCTTCAAACACTATGAGGTACACTACTAGATAAATAATGAAAGTTTCCCCATCAATGTTCCATAATTCTAGTATGCATGTGCTTTATTATACTGGGAGAACTAGGCATCGAAGTTCATAGAAAGGCCAACCATGGCTGCTATAGGGATGAGCACATCCATCCAGATGACACACCTATTAGACTCAAACATGGAGAACTATCCATGTTTCATTGCTCGAATTATAATCTTTATGGATGAACCCCACATCTGCATAGATTTGATGAAGTGTGGGACATAGTATAGCTGAGGATCTTAGGGAATCAGCTCCCAAAGATTCTGAGAATCTACATGGGTTGGCTCCAGCTGTAGAGAAAGATAGACCTCCAAAATGAAAAACTCATTTGTGGGAATGTCATGGTCGATTCTGAACTCATAAAATGTAATCTTCTATGGGAAACCACCTTAGAGGAATCTGATGCTGTCAATGTCCATCTCTAGCATCTACATGAACCCTAGAAACATCTCCTTACAAGCCTCTTCATAAACCATGAGAATGATGTCAATATGGAGTATCCTGAGGAGGTCATGGATGGTGTCACTGATTTTTATCCCCATTACGATTGGAATTTACAAGGTCTTTTTACTATGTATTAGATTATCCTACAATTTTATGAGATTGAATTGGTGTTGTGGGTTGGTAAATCAGAGTATAGGGTACATGATGAGGTTTTCATCACTAGAAGAGTCGACTGAGGTGGATGAGCATTCAGCCAGAGATGTAGGTGCAGCTTCCAAGTTGTATGGTTTGGAAGGCGATGCAGAAGCGGCATCAAGTGATGTAGTAGCGAAAACATGTTGGAATATAGCTGGTGGCGACTCATCATAGGTTGATGACGACGAGGTGGAGGGTTGGGGTCATTTTGTTCTTCCATTTCAAAAGTGAGGGAGGGGTTTTCTTGTTCATTGAGGGGGAAAAGGGGTGCTTTTTTTAGTAGAGTTGGAGGGGTGTGGGTGCATGATCGCAGAGATAGGTGGATTAGGGGGAGGGTGAAGGTCTGGGATTCAGCTGGTTAGAAAGGGGGAGAAGGGTGAGAGAGATGGAGAAGGGAGGGTGTGGTTGTTCGATGAGGAGGGAGGTTGTAGGTAATTGGGAGATTGGATAAGGGAGGTCAAGGGTCCAGATTTCATAGGTTGTAACCCCTTTGTTCATGAAATGAATTTTTAAAAACATCCTTGAATCATTACACAACATATTCCAATGGTTCAAATCATGTACTTGTGCAATTAAATGGGGTTTTAAATGAAAAAGTACACATCATTTAAAGTGGTTACCCAACATGTAATTTACTATTTTCGTTCAATCATTTTTCATTCCGTTATTTTAGATCTTGGCCTACCTGAAACATTCATAAGGGTAATCTAACATTGGATATGATATGTTACACAAGGTTGCCAACCCGTAATAACTTCCTTCTAATTCAATATCCTAAATCAATTTGGGATCAATTTAATTTTATCTTGATGACAAAAACCTCATGGAATGGTTCTTGGAATATTTTCAGTCATTGACCATTCAATTAAAATGTTTTTCCACATTCTCTCTAAATTTTGATTTTCCCATTTAGAAAAACATGAATGACTTCGAAGGGGATTGACCAACGAAATTTTGGCTCAGTAGTGAATAGTTTCTAACATGAGTAGAAAAAAATAAAATTATTCTTTGGTACAAAAATAAACCATACAATGCATTGATCATGTAGTTTGTTATTTTATATAGATCCCTGTATTATTAAAGGAATCCTTTCAAATTTATTATAATTAGGTTTACTAAAAAATCCTCGCTTCTCCATCCTTCTCAAAATAGATATTTAGTATCTTAATCACCCCAAATGAATGATACTCCAGTTCAAATATAAGATGAGATGGTTTCACGTAAACGAGTCTGAATAGTGTTGTGCCTATGGGTGTATTATATGATATGTGGTATTCCCAAAGTGCATTGTCCTATTTGAGAAACAATTCACTTCATCTTTTATTCACACTTTATAAAAAAAATCATTATCTCCCTCTTTGACAGCTTTACCTTCCCATTTTTTTGGGTGGTAGGGAGTTCTTGTGTTGTATTTGATTCCATATTTCTTTAGAAATCCTTTTATAGTATGGTTTGTGAAATGTCCTCCTCAATCACTAATGAGTAATATTGAAAACACTTATCATGAAAACACATTCTTTTTCAGAATTTTTATTACAACTTATGTTGTTCCTTATGAGGTTGCTCATCTTCAAGCCATTTTTTAGACGTAGTCAATGAAAACTAGATTTTATAATTTTTTATAAGATGTAAGAAAAGGCATCACGAAGTATATTCCCCAAACGTCATATATTTTTACTTTTGTGATGTGATTATATATAATCACATTCATTTTCTCATTGTTTCCTGTGTGTTGGAATCTATCACATCATTATATGAATTCATACATGTTGTGGTGTAGTCTGGGCCAAAAAAAATCAATTTGATGAATTTTGGATATGGTTGCTCTAGTCCATGATGTCTTCCAGCTAGTAATGTGTGACACATCTCAATTAAATTGTGGGTTTTATTCTCTAGAATACACCATCTAAATGATTCATCAACACAACAGTTAAACCACAATAACTTATCCAAATAGAAATTCTTTCCTTCTACCAAGAATCTTTTCTTTTATTGATATGAGAAATATTTTTTAAAAAATACATTTGAGAGATGAATGGAGATATTAGAGAACCATGGTTGTTCCTTGTTACTGAATAGGGATTCATCTAGAAATTATAATACAATGTTAGCCTCCCTATCTTCCTTAATAAATTACAAGGGAAATCGAGATAGATGGACAGATATCCAATTTTATGTACCTTGTGTTTCCTTAATTAAAATATCAAACTATTTCAGGAGGAGGATCCACCGCATCATCCTTGGTTTGTCATATTTCATTTTAAACAGGTATCTGAGGTAAAGATGATCTGTTTGTAAATTAACATTGGGCATCCCTAGGTATAATTTCAATTTCTCAAAGGCATATAAAAAAGGTAAGAGTTCTTTATCTATAATTGGATAATTGACATGATCTGAGAACAATGTATGTATTTCATAATATATGGGGAAATAGATATGGGAAAATCAATGTCCAAACATAACACAAACTGTGAGGTCACTATCATTACACATTAACTAAAATTATTTATCCCGGTTCGGTGAAACGATGATTGTGGATGCTATCAAGATTATTTTCTATGTTTTAAATTCTTGCTAACATTCTAGAGTAAATCCTAACAATACAAAATTTTACAACATATGTGTTAATGAATGGGAAACGTTTTTTATTCCTTTGGTGAATCGCCTATATAATTAGGCAATCCCAAGTAATATTCTTATGAATTTAATGGTCGAAGGTTCTGGTAGATCTTTAATGACTTCAATATTGGTTTGATCGACCTATGTGCATTTTTTTATATTCTATGCCTGATTACTATTCTTTCTCAGACTATAAAATAAAATTTTATAAATTCAAAACTAGTAATTTGTCTTCACAATGTTGGATAACTAATACAAGATTTCTTAATGAGTCCTCAAATTATATTCTATAAACTAAGAAGATATCCCTGAATTTTTCTATAAATTATTCTGCCATTTCATGGAAAATATATTTCATGCACCACTTGAATATTTCAAGGGAAATTCACATTACTCATGACATTATCATGTACTAAAAAGTAAAAAATGGGCATATAAATGTTATCTTTGGGTAATCAGTGGGTCGACTTTAATTGGGTTTTATCATGAATATCCATGTAGAAAGTGGTATAATTCATGTTCCACAAGTGTTTCCAGCATTTGATCCATAAAGGGTAAAGGAAAATGTTCATTCATTATTCATAAATTCAGGGATATACAATCTACACAAACTATATATCATGTTATGGTGCGTGTTGAAATTAATTTGGATTTCATCATCTCTCTCTACTGTGAGTCCTCCCTTCATTGAAAAAACTTATAGAGGGATTACCCATTAAATATCATATATAGAAAAAATTATTAATATATCTAATAATTTATTAACATATTTTTTGACGAATTCCTTCAATGATTGTGTGAGATTATTTTTGTGGTTATCGTTTTGGATTTGTATCTTCTTTGAGTAGAATATTGTGAGTGCATTCAGTAGGATTGGTTCAGTCGATGTCTCCCACTACCCAAAATATTTACTACTTATGTATCTTCAAAACAAAAACCAATTTTTCTTATTATTCATGATATTGTTCAGAATTCATAATAACTGGAAAAGTGGTTGATACTCCTCAGTATGAGTTCTTATGATTAATGGGTAGTGGTATTGGTTCCAACATTTGTGGTTGAATTATGGATGGAAATAAAGGTTGAAAGGTATCACTTGTGATAGGTTCAAGGAAGCGTGCTTCCCTAAAACCATACTATTCATCCTTTTATGTGAGTGATTATTCACTTTATTCTTGATTTCCCATGTACACATATCATTTTCTTGTAAGAGATATGGAATTACAATCAACACAATTTTCTAATTATTGGGAATCCTCGACTAGGATGAAAACTACATTTTCCTCTAAAACTAAAAAGATCCGACATCCTTGATTGAAATATATCAATGCATTTATTATATCTAGGAACAATCTTCCAAGTACAATGGACACATCACCTTCTTCTTCCATGTCCAAAAATAGTAAGTCTATCGGAAAAAAGAATTTCTTGAAATTATCTAAAACATTATCAAGAATACCCATGGGGTACATCATTGACCCGTCAGTAATTTGCAGCTCTACTCTAGTGGTTTTGAGTTAGTGGTGTCCTAAAATGAGAAATACACTCATGGGAACTAAGTTTATTCTAGATCTAATATCACATAGAGCTTTTTCAAATGTTAATTCTCCAATATCATAGGGAATTTAAAGACATCCAAAATCCCTCATCATTAGTTGGATTTTTCATTGCAAAAAAGTAGATAACACATCATTTAATGGGTTGAACCCAAGATATTATTTCATTATTCTATTCGACATCATATCCAAAAGGAAATTTTCATACTCTAGAATATGGGAAATGGAGTCGGAAAATGATATTTTGATATTTTGTTTCTTAAAAATCATCAAGAACTTCTTGTATTGTGTCTCTTTTTTTCCCTATCATACACTTCTCCAAAAAGGAAAATGTGTCACGTATGGTGGTTGGGAACATAAACTACTTCCATTTAGATGTTCAAAAGTGTGATAAATTTCAACAGGTGAATCTTCATGAGGTGTGGTTTTTTCAACATCTTCTTCTACTTGTGGTATTTCATTAAGAACTTCAGGTTTCCTTTAATTTATTCCACTTGGTTTTTGAATGGCCAATATATTTCAGATTCTCAATACTACCACTTTATCCTCCTTTCTTATGTATGTCAATATATTACAAGGTAGGGGACCTGGTAATCTTTCCAAAAAATTATTTTATGTAGGCCCATTTGAAGATCATGATTATGTAAATCAGCACTTTGGTTTTTCATTACGATTTCCCAAGTTTTCATTATATGATCTAATTTGTGAAAAAAATGTTTCCAGGAGGTCTTATAGGATTCTTTGAGGAGTAAAAGGTTGTTGATGTGTTCTAGGTCCTGTGAGATGCAATTTATACTAATCTATTTGTGGGAAGGGTTGTGGTTTCATCTATTGTAGATGTGTTGGAATTTGGTCCATCAATGTATATCCTGGTGGAATTTTATTTTTAAATGTTTCCAAACTAGTGAAATGTTGAAAATATCATTATTTATTCAGAGGTTTCTACTAATAAGAAATATATAGGTAGTATTGTTGTTGGTTTAGAAAAAGTGAGTTTTTTATTATAATTTACATAACTACAATCTTGAGACTGTGGTTTGTCAAAAAATTCATTACAATCTTGGCAATGATATGGGAAATAATATATATTTCAGGATTTTATTTCCATAATGGGGGGAAGGGGGGTGTTTTGATTCCAAAATTTTAAATTATTCAAGCTTATTTGTTTGTTCTTTAACTTGTTCTCCTAATATGGTGTTTTCATCAACCTAGTATATACCATTACATGGTGGTCTATAGTCAATTTTCCATAGTCTAGCATTGTGAGAAACTATATAAAGAATAGATATTCTAGCTTCTAAGTTTTTCAACATCAATCCATTATGAATGGAAGCATCGACAACTGAATTTGCTACTCACTTGATTCCTTGTTATAACATCTCAATATAAATACAGATGTCAAAACCAAGGTGTGAAAACTTCCTCATCAGCTCCTTGAATTGATCCCATGCTTGGATTGAAGATTCTCCATCTGTTTGAGTAACATTATGAATCTTGTTCCAGAGTTTCGCAGTCCAGATTTATGAAATTTATTTATCAAAGAAATTATTTAAATGTTCATCACACGTCATGATTGACTTGGTATATTGAATTTTTAGCCAGTCCGTAGACCAGTCTCTTAAAAAAATGGGAAGACCCGCACTCTAATTGCATATAAAGTTACTACCTAGACAAAAATGGTATAATAAACATTAACGATGTTAGATATGTGTTCATGTGGATATTTAATCAATAGGACACTAAAACTTCCAATGTTATGAAACATATAAATTTGTCCATGTTTGATTTTTAAGGTATGCGCTTGGATTGGGTGGTGTAATATGCTTGGGTTTTCACCATGGAATGATGTAAATCCATAATCTATGATGGACCTCTCTTGATGCATTGAGTGCTCTCCCGGAATAGTTTGATGAGGCGTCGGTGAGATGGTTCCCGGTTGATGGTGTTGTTTGGCAATTTGTGACTAGAAACATGTGAAAATATACCTTTTTATCTCAGAATCTAAGTCCAATGGTTAAATTGACTCAAGGCCCTTCGAACAAGTCATAGGGCCTTGGTACATGCACTATACTCTGGCGGAATCAGTCAAGGGAATCCTGAATAAAAAATATGTATAAATGGGTGATGGAAAGGTATTCATAGGACTTTATTTTCATATTATTGAAAGAATAAAATTTCTTCCCCACTAATTATGCTGAAACATGATGCACCCACACGTTTCATTTAATTCATGCGGGATGTAGTCATATTAGAATTTAATTATCTCCCAAACATCACAAGCTATAATGTTGTAGTATCATGAGATTCTAATGTCAACCCCTGTGAAGAATTACTAGCTTCTACAAGGCAATGGATTTAAGACCCTTTGGTGTAGGTGTCCTTTATAGTGTTCTATGAATAGAGAAAACTAGATCTATGTTGTTTTATGGTGGATTCAGGATTTATAGAAGGATCATAATCAATTTCAGGTATCTTTAAAAAGGATGATCTTAATTATAGTATATGTAGGATCCTAAGTTTTATACCGTAATAAAAGTGGAAGGGTTAGATATTCCTTGATTAAGAGATAGAGATAACCTACATTCATTAATATTATATCCTAGGGAAGAGAGTGTCTTATGATATTGGTTGTATCCTAATCTAATCCAATCAGGCTAGGGTCTTCTGCTTAAATATCCCATGACCTAGGATGTTCAATCAAATTGAATAGACATTAATGTTTTTTTCTTGATTACTAATCCTTTAGATTACTATGTTTTACAATTTTAGATTTAATAATTTATATTCCGTTACTATTGATCCATACTCTCATGTGGTTTAGGTAGTCTTGTAAGGAGAAGAGAATAATAAACAAATAATAACAATTGTTGACATGCTAATATGACTTTAAATTAAATTATTAACATTTATTAAAGGGTTTGATTCACTAAAATGGGAAGGAATGAAATCAATTTTTAAATAAATGTAAATCACAATTTTAACAACATAATTACATTACATGAAATGTGAAATTGATTATATCTGATCTTGATGATGGACGATGGATAGCTATGTGAATGGAAATTGCAAGATATGATGAAAATATAATCGACAACTCTTGAATTAAAATAAGATATGAAAATAGAGATGAAATTTAGGTTTGATAGGGAAGGGGTCAAAGGAAACTTGAGAGAAGAAAAAACCCCAAAAATATTTTGGAAAGGAATGCCCTAAAAACCACTACTAAGGTGTTGTATAAATAGGTGAAATGAGTCAGGATGTGAAATGGATTACACATCATGTAACACTGATCTATTTACTCATCCATGAATTTTAAATCTGGAGCTTATCTGACCCGAAATCTAAAGTTGGACTGATATCCCATTATGTAGTGATGACTAATGACATTTACAGGCCTTCCAGCTTAATCTTCGAAGTGTTTTAATAATTCAATGGTTTTTATAGATTTCATGTCATGTATTTTCCATTCGCAATGTGTAACAGATTCTTTTTCTACTTTGTTCATCAATTTGATCATACCGTGGATCACGACATACTCAATGATGTTAAATCCTATTACACGATGTGTATTGACAGTTCATGATGTGTAATTGGTAAATTATTCTCTTTTCTTTCATTTCTTCCTTTGAAACTCTATGAATCCTCATTACTATTAAATTAAGCAGACACCATGAACATTATCGAATAAAACAATTAAAAATCTTATGTAAAGGCATAAAAATGTGTATATGAATCGATATTATCACCTTCTAATGATGAAAATGGATTTTATATGGGAAGATAATTGATCAATCCAATCCAAAATTTTTTCCCAATAATCATCAATGGACAAAATCAGTAAATCACTAAGAGGTTTTTTATGTAAAAAAAAGATAGAAGATATAAAAACATTAATAATTCCTATAATACATCAAGAATAAGGAGTTTGGATGTTCGGTACATGGCTATGTATTCAATATAATACATATATAAATGAAATAGATAAATTATGAATCTCTCCGCACTACATTCTATATACAGGTAACAACCCAAGATTTCATAGTAAGTTATCTCTTCAGATTAATTCAATAACATGTGCTACACGCAACAATGATTTCGAGTGCACTACGACATACCAAACTAGAAGTTCAAAAAGCGGTTATGAATAATATTAACTGAATTTTGAATTTTATATACTCTATATAATTTTAGAATCCATATAATGTTTTTCTGAGATAGAATATAAGAACAAATACATTCTTTAAGATTAAAGAAGTATTTTTCAAAAATGCAATTTTACCGCCTTTTAATGGAGAACCCTTTTTAAAACCAACATTCAACACATTTATATATTAAATTTGTGAAATTAAACTTTTCTTTAGAAGCAAGACGTAAAAATTTAGTGTGGATAATATTTTTTACTTTTCGGTTAACATTCTTATTTTGATGAATAGTGAAAAAGACTAAATTTTAATTGAAAACATCTTTTTTAATCAAAATAATTATTAGTGTCAAATTATAAAATTGAATGGTTTGGAAGTATAATTAGATAATATTTTTATATTTTAATAAAATTTAGGTCATTAAAATTAATTTCACATATAAATTTGACATAAACACATGTCAATCTTTTGATAGTTTTTAGTTTTTCAAGATGAGTTTTTTGGTTTTGATAATAGGAATTAATTTTCAATTAATTAATGAAAATTCAATGTTCTGAATTGGGTAAAATAGACTTTATTTTTTAATTCATATTATAAAAATTCTCTTAGGGTGATTTTTTTGTATTTTTCTGAAAACCATCAATTTTTGATGAATAATGAAAAACTCTTTGTTATTGTTTTGAACTATCTTTTATTTAAACAATAATTTTTTTATTTAAATTTATTTTAAAGTCAAAATAGATACAGAAAACCTATATTAGTCTAATTCAATTCATTGGATTCATTTTATACTAATATTATATAAACTAATTTTTTTGAACTTTTTAACGTCTTTTACCCACTATCTAGTCAAATTTGTAAAATTGCAAAAACCATTATTTTACCACATTTGTGAATTGAATTTCAAAAATAATAGAGACATGGTTTTCATCAGTAGGTAAAATTTGATTGAATAAGATGAAAATAATCATTATTGTATAGTAACTTTTGAATTTTATGTAACACAATTAAAAGAAAATAGCTTAATTAAAGGAAAAATGATATTATAATTACAATAAAACATGTTATAATTAAATTGGATAAGTGTATTTAGACAAAAAACAACCATTGGAATAAGAATATAATCCTTTGGGTCCACTTGATTATATTAGGACATTTATTATTATTTTAATTAAATTAGTGTTAAATGTGTTAAAATCAATGTTTAATAACTAAACAATTTTTAATATAGAGTTATACATAAGAAAAAATCAATTAAAAATACTCATTACAAATATACAAATATTTCCGACATAATGGTATTTTATTTTTAATTGTTTGACATTAAATAATTAAATTTATTTATGACACAATGATGATGTAGTAATTATATTATCAATGAAAGATTAAATTAACTGACATTATAAAAATCCAAATAAATTTAAATTGAGAATTTTGATACATTACACTTATTTTCTAGGTTAATATCAAAATTTAGGGTTTATTCAATGAATTTTCATTGAAGTAATCATTCTGTTATGACATTCACAAAAACAAAATACCAAATAGTGTCAAAATTGACATAATTGGGTTTTTAAAACAAATACTATATTATTAAATTATATAATAGTTCTAAAAATATAAGGATCGGGCAAAGGACTCTTATAATGATATATATGTCATTAATGAACCACATGGGGTTATATTTACATTTTATTGGAGTTTTATTAACCATTTAATATAAAAATAAAATAAGACATTGTAAAAGTTAAACTATTTAACTAATAGTTAAATCTAAAAGATAAGGTAAAAATGGTAACCTAAACTAGTCTAAAACCTATTATTTTAGAGTATTTACACACCTAACCACATATTACTCAAAATTAATTCATTTTAAGACATTATAAACTGAATATGACTTTATTATAAAATAATATTTCATGCTTTTCCTAATGTGACCCTCACCTATCATATAAATGGATACTTACTCTTCTCCCAAAATCACATCTCCAAAGCCATTTGGCTAGGCCAACCCGTGCCCAAATCTCCTCCCAACTTCCCTCAAATAAATCTATATGCTTTCTCGGGATCATAAATCCAACATATGGATCCCCATGATTCAAATAAAAAAGAAACACCCAAAGAATCCATAATTATGTTACCACCTCTTTCAAATTTGTTTTGTTCTTCCACTTTCTATTTCATTATTATTTACATTTCAAAATAATAATTCCAATACAATCTATATACTATGATGTTTATATAAATATGGTGCAAAAATTCTCGTTATTATTTCCACCCTATGAATGATAATGTCACCATGCGTGCGTATATACGGCTTACCTCCTCCACATCATGGTGTAATTTGTTATTCAACACTATTTTATTTGGATGGATATAATGATGAGTAATATGTATATAAATAATGAAAATAAAATTCTATTTTCTCTATATAATTAATATAACATACAATTCCACACCTTTTAATTATTAATTAAATGATATCGTCACTCGTGTGTACGTACGGCTTACCGTCTCCACAATGCGATTAGATTCATTTCCAGGTTCACCATTCAACAATGATTATAAAAATATATATTATTAAGTATGTAATATATTACATAATATTGACACTGGAGATATATATGTATGTATGTATGTATGTACGTACATATATCATATTCACTTACTTCATTTCAATAAAATATGAAAATGGAAACAGTTTTTATGCATACGTACGACCAACCATCTCTATAAATGATAGTTTCCATTTCTTATATATATCTATTATACATATTTATATTATAAAAATATATCATATATAAATCATGTTTTATATTATAGATGTTTTTAAATTTTGATCTAAATGATAAGATCAAGAATAACATGTTAAAACACGTATGATTACCCGAAATGTTAATTTAACATGGAAATCATTACTAAATGGGTAGTATAAGGTCATAAATGAATAATTAATGATATAATAAATATGAATTTGGTTATGGTATAATTTAATAAAATACAATGGTCATTATACTTGATTTTAAATGTACCCTCCACCAATGGAAAGTACAAGGTAAGGGTTAATTTCTAAATCTCATTAATATCCGAGATTGTTTATGTGGAAGTATTTTCTGGGAAAAATTTATTATCCATATTCATGTTTCATAAAAATAATTTCAAAATTATTCTATTAAGGAACTGTTTATGTAAAACCACATTTTAAATGTTTTAAATATTTATTCTTCTAAATATTTATCATTGATATCTATGTTTTCAAAATGGTTTTAAGCATTTATTTATATGGAAATAATTTTTTTAAAGTGTTAATTCCTTTAAAACGATTCAAAGCGGTATGGGACACTTTGATTCAAAAATATTTTTTAAATGACTAAATTATATATTTGTGACTTTCAAATGATTTCATGAAAAAGGGGTATTTCCCTAAATGAGTTTTAATTATCATTTTAAACTATATCATCATCCTTTACAAGATATTATTATTGATTGAGGTTGATTTATTATAATAAAATATTCCATAATATTTTTAATGAGTTATGATATGTTTTACTATGGATTTGAATTTTTTTTAACATTCATGTGTTATGGCTAAAGTATTGGCATTTCGTATGCTAGTTTTATTATGAATGTTTATGTTATGTTTTAATAATTTCATATGAGGAATTCAATGGACTTAGTAAGGGACAGGTTGAGCCCACTATATCTCATCGATACATCTTTAGGTCTCATGAGACAAATTAGTGTCTTGGCACCATGTCATGACAAAAATTTTATTTATAGTCTTGGCACGAGGCCTTGAATATGTGGAAATGATGTCTGAAGTTAGGCATTCTTTCATTATCAAATTAGTTATTTAATGTGATTATTCACCTTTTATAATGTCCCTGTTCATGTTTATATAGAAATATATGTTTTATTTTTCCATATTATGTTCATTTTTATGTTTAAAAGGTAGTTATTTTTTATTACACATCATTCCTTTAATGTTTATAGCTTCTGCTAAATTATTTAACATTACTAAGCATCTGAGATCACCCCTTTCTAATGTTTAATTTTCCCAGGATTCCAAAAAGTGTATTATGATTGATATGCAACAGTAAGTTAAGGGATCAATGGCATTCTAAAAGGATTATTAATATTTTATTGTATTTAATAATGTTTAATGTAACATTCATATATGTAATCTATTTTACAAGAATGCTAAACCAATCGGTCTTTCATGACTTGATTCTTTATAATCATTCAATGTATTAAAATAATGCACCAAATTAGGGTAATTGGGGTACAAGAATTACAGTTGGTATCAGAGGACGTTTAGAAATATCCTTGGAAAAGATATTTAGGAAAACTCTAATTAGAGAACATTAACCTATGATAGACATTGATGATTAATATAGAAGTACTTCCTAGAATTTTGGTAGCATAGAGAATTTGTCATTTTTCCAAGCAATACATCCCAGTCTGGATATGAGCTGGTAGAGGTTTCTCTAGAACAGATATACCAAGGAGTGAAAACACCGATAAGGAGTTTTGGTCTTGACCAGGTATATCTTGGTACACGACAACAATCCTTGATTCACTATTGGTTTCGACACTCCCAGGGGATATTCTTAGGATAATTCACATTTTCTTTATAAACCATTATGAATGATTTATGAGTAAATATGTTAGAAATGAATTTTTTTATGATTATGAGACTAGATACTCAATTAATGTTGAGAATTTTTCTAGTGTTTTGATTAAACATTATGATATGACCTAACCTAGTGTATTAATTATTTATAAATGGTTCCCAGTAGAAGGAATGAGAACTCAAGAAATACGCATGATCCATAGAGTAATAAGTATCATATCTTTCATAGTATTAAGCTATCATTTAGAAGTGAAATAGTCTCCCAGACATTCTCATCATCTGAAGAATAAGTATCATGTGTCAATATGATAAGTAATAATTCTCGGAGTTATATGGCTTTGAAGGGAAGAAATAGAGGAAACGGATGTAGAGAGACAAATAGATAACGGGAAGAAGGTAAAGAAGGATTTTTCCCATATGTCATAACTATGGAAATACTCACCTTGGAAAATTCTAGAAGTTAATAGAAGTTTTTTATAAGTGTGGACAAAAAGAACACCAAGTACATGATTTCAAGGGCAATAAAAAGGATTCAAATGTAAAATGCTTCATCTATAAGGAGTTGGGTCAATATTTGAATCAATGTTTAAATAATTATATTATGCCCCAAATAATACTATTGGATAATAATCATGTTATGATACTGCCACAGATGAAGAGGAATGACTAGTGTTTGTATGTTATTATTAATGAATTATGTAATTTGAGTGGTGTATTGATGATGTACAGATTATTTGAATTTTGGAAATAAATAAGGATTGTACTACAATAATATTTCATTAATGATTTGAGATTTTATGGTACTAATAAAAGATAATCAATAAAAAGTTATTATTTTCAGGGAAATACATGGTTGAAGGAATGATTAACCTTAATATGGTTTTCATACTGAGGTAGTGATTTTGGAATAAAATTTTACTAATTTCGATAAATTATATTCGTTGTTATTGACTACTTTGAAACTAATTAATTGATTGTTTATTCCATTTTTTGGTGTTTACAACATTTTGGGATATAAGTAGTATATTTATTGTCCTATAAGGAACAAGGGAGCATGAATGTAATCAATAAGGCAATATGGTAATTTAGGATGTTACCGTGTTTTAAAAGAATACACGATGAATGTATTCACATGTTATTACGTTGAAAAAACAATCTATATTGTGTTTACCTTCCTTATAAATTTTGGACAGTGAGTTTGGGCAGAATTATGTTGGATAAGTCTAGAGGCTGGAATTAATTAAGGTTGACATTGGATACTATTGTTATGGTTAATGCATTTCGTATGATTATATTTTGGTTTTTATAAAAAGGATAACCCGGGGGTCTGGTGACAACCCATCGCATCTGGAAAGGCCCCGAGACTTGAACCTGTAACCGAAGGGCGACAAGGGTGCGTCACCTACCACTATCCTACCTAATGTCCCGGTTTTTATAATTTAGTTTTTTTATAAATTCTTACAAATTAATTATAAATTCAATATTTTTGGAACCCTACATGATTAGGATAAATAGAATATTGTTGAATTCTATTATCTCTTGATGTGAAAAATGAGTTTGTGGTAGAAATTAGTTGAAGGAAGAAACACTAATTTTCAAGTATATTTTTTCCTCTTAATCTATGAATAAATTAATTATTATACTATAGTTAAGGGATCTTGAAACCAAAAATGTGTTATCACAATACCTTATGTTTTGTTGAACCGATGCTATTTTAAATCATCAAAGATTGATGGCTTTGAGGCCCTCAATTTTATACATGTTTTTTATTGATGACCTCAATCATTCCCTATAAATATTTACATTTTTTCTCTAATTATGTGTCACTAATTTCCACCAATTTTCTCTTAATCGAGATCAAAATTTAGTGGTGACATTTTCACTTCCAAATCCCTCTTATTTAGACAATATTTTGTTAACCCAATTTCTGATGAAGATTTTTCAAAAAATGTATTTTTCTGTTTTTAACCTCTTCTTTTTGAAGAACAATTTCTAATTTCAAGGAAACAATTTAATTTAATAATGGGAGAATGTGACACCCCATTATTTCATAGTACGTTATCTCTTCAATGTAATTCAATAACATACACTACACAAAATACCGAGTTCTTGTGCATCACGACTAACCAAACATGGTGTTCAAAAAGCAGTAATGAATATAATTTACTGAATTTTTAATTTTATATACTCTATAATATTTTATAATCCATCTTATATATTTATTAGACCGAATATAAGAACAAATTCAATTTTTTCTTATAAAAGTAGTATTTTTCAAAAAAAGGTGATTTTATCTCCTTTTAATGCATAACCCTTTTTAAAACCAATTATTGATGATTTTATATATTCAATATAATGAAATTAAATCTTTCATTAGACGAGGGACAAAAAAATTTAGTTATTATTAACTTTTCATACTTTTCTGAAAACTTTCATATTTTGAAAAATATTGAAAAATACGAAATTTTAATTGAGAACATCTTTTTTAATTAATATAATTTATAGTGTTAAATTATGAATTTGAATAGTTTTTAAATATAATTAGATTATATATTTATCATTTAACACAATTGAGGTCATTATAAAAATTTTACATTGAAATTTGATATAAGCACATGTAAATCTTTTGATTGTTTTTACTTTTTAAAAACACGCTTTTTGGTTTTGACAATAAGAATTAATTTTAAATTAATTAATTCAGTATATGTGTTATTAATTTGGTAAAATAGACATTATTTTTGAATTCATATTATCAAAATTAATTTAGGGTGATTTTTTGCTATTTTTCTGAAAACATAAATTTTTTGATTAATTGTGAAAAACACTGTGTTACTGTTTAAAATGTACTTTTATTTAAATAATAATTATTTTATATTTAAATTTATATTATAGTCAAAATTTATACAGAATACCTAAATTAGTCCAATGTAAATCATTGGAGTAATTTTATAATAACATTTGATATATAAAATTTTATGGAACTTTTTAACAACTTTTACGCACCTTCTAGGAACATTTAAAATTTTTCATAAAACATAATATTACTGCTTTTATAAATTTAATTTACAAAATCCAAGAGACATGGTTTACATCATAAAGTAATAGGTGTTTCAATAAGATTAAATAATGTTTGGTGAATAGTGGCATTTGAATTTTATTTACCATGGTTAAAAGTAAATAATTTAATTAAACGTAAAAATGATATTATAATTACCCTAAAACATTTCCTAATTATATAGGATAAGTGTATTTCATCCAAAAACAAATATAGGAATAAAATATGATCCTATTCAATCCACATGGAAATTATTAGAACATTTATTACTATTTTACTTAAAGAATATTTAAAACTATTAAACTCAATGTTTAATAACTAAACCATTTTTAATATAGGGATATATATTTGATAAAATCAATTATAAATACTCATTACACTCTAAAAATATTTCCTACATAATTCTATTTTATTTATAAATTTTATACACTAAATAATTAAATTTATTTATGACCCAATGATGATGTAGTAATTACTTTATTAATGAAAGATTAAAATAATTGATATTATAAATATCCAAATAAATCTAAATTGAGATTTTTAATGAATTAAACTAATTTTATAGGTTAATATGGTATTTTATGGTTTATTCAATGTATTATTTTCGAGGAAATCATGCTATTATGACTTTCACAAAAACAAAATACCAAAGTGTCAAAAATTGAAATTAATGAGTTTTTAAAACATATACTATATTATTAAATTATATAATATTTTTAAAAATATAAGGTTCTGAAAAATTACTCATATAATGATATATATTTCATTAATTAAGCACATGTGGTTTTCTTGGCATTTTATAGTAAATTTATTAACCATGTAATATAAAAATACAAGAACACATTGTAAAAGTTAAACTATTTAACTAAGAGTTAAATCTAATAGATAAGGATAATATGGTACCCAAAACATTCCTAAAACCTATTGGTTGAGATTATTTCAACCCATAACCACCTAAGTATTTAAATATGTTCATTTAGTGCCATTATATATGGAAAGTTATTTCATAATAAAATAATATTTAAAACTATTCCAAGAATGACGCTCACCTCTCTTATAAAAGGGTACTTCCCCTTCTCTCAAAATCACACAACCAAATCCATTTGGCTTAGAAAACCCCTTCCCAAATATCCTCCCAATTTTCTTCACTTCAACTAAGAGTTATTACCTTGATAATAATGCCAAACTAAGGGGCCTTTTGTTCAAATCAAAATGAAACACCGAAAGAAGAGGTAATAGTTTTATCCCGTCTTTCAGATTTCTTTAATTCTTCCACTTTATCTTTATTTTTTATTTCCATACCAAAATAAAAATTCATGTACCTTATAAATAATTTTATTTTATTATAAATATGGTACAAACTTACTCATTATTCTATCCATCCTATGAATGATAATGTCACCATGTGAGCGGACGTATGGCTTACCGTCTCCAAGCCGTGGTGTATGTTGTTATTCAACACTATGTTATTTGGATGGATATAATGATGATTAATATGTATTTAAATAATTAAATTAACATGATACATTCTCTATAAAAATAATATACCATCGAATTCAACACCTTTTAATCTGTAAGGTAATGATATCGTTGCCCGTGTGTACGCATGGCTTACCTTCTCCACGACGCGATGAGATTCATTTACAGTTTCACCATTCAATGATGATTAAAAAAATATTATTTATAATTATGTAATATATAAAATAATAATTCTACTAGATATATATATATGTACTTATATATATCTTATTCACTAACTTCCATTCAATACGATAAAAAAACAAAAACATCGTTTTATGTGTATGTACGACCTACTATCTCCATAAATGGTGTTTCCAATTTCATATATTTATCTGTTATACATATTGATATTTAATTTTATATGATGTATAATTAATTTCTTATATTCAGTTAGTTTTTAAATTATGATCTAAAGTAAACGATCAAGAATAACTAGTTAAAACACATACGATAAAGAAGATGATTATTCCTCGAAATGTTAATTTAAAAAGGAAATAATTATTTAATGGGTATTATATCATGATAAATGATTCACATAAGTTATAATAAATATGAATATTCTTATAGTATAATTTAATAAGATACTATGGTCATTATACAGGAGGTTAAATGTACCCTCGACCAAAGTAACGTGCAAGGTAAGTGATAATTTCTCAATATCATTATTATCTAAGATTGTTTATGTGTAAGTATTTTCTGGAAAATATTTATTATCCATGTCCATGATTCATTATAATCATTTCAAAATGATTATTTTAAGGTAAACATTAACTAAACCATCATTTTAAATGTTTTAAATATTTATTTTTCTATACCTTTCTCATTAATGTCCCTGTTTTCAAAATGGTTATTAGGATTTATTTATAAAGACTTGATTGTTTTAAAATGTTAATTCATTTCAAATGTTTCAAAGTGTTACGAGACTTATTTATTCAAAAATATTTTTTAAATGAATTACTTTATAAATTTGTGAATTTAAAATGATTTCAAGAAAAATTTCTATTTCACCTAAAGAGTTTTACTGACCATTTTCAACTATATCATCATCCTTTAGAGGATATTATTATTGATC
This sequence comes from Viscum album, assembly GCA_963277665.1. Classification (NCBI taxonomy): domain Eukaryota; kingdom Viridiplantae; phylum Streptophyta; class Magnoliopsida; order Santalales; family Viscaceae; genus Viscum; species Viscum album. The sequence continues at coordinate 1,297,477,731 of OY728152.1, forward strand.
GAAGTTGAATTATTATAATAAAATCTTCCATATTGTATTGAATGATTTTTTATATGTTTTATTATGGATGAGATAGTTTTATACCATTCATGGTTTAGGGAAAAAGTAATTACATTTTGTATGCTAGTTTTAATACTGATGTTTTTGTTAGGTTTTAAAATTTTCATATGTGGAATGCAGTGTGCATTGTAAGTGACGGGGGGAGCCTGATATAGCTTCTCTATTCATGGGTAGGTCTCATGAGTCAAATTAATGTCTTGGAACAAGGACTTGATAAAAAATGTATTTGTAGTCTTGGTATGAGGTTGTGAATATGTGGTATTGATGTCCTGCATTAGGCATTCCCTTCATTATGAAATCAGTTATTAAATGTGACTATTCGACTAGTAGAATATCCATTTTCATATTTATATAGTAGTGTATGATTTATTTTTTCCGTATTCTGTTAATGTTAATGTTTAAAAGTATTTTTTTCATTAAACATCTTTCCTTAAAAGTTTATAGCCTCTGCTAAATTATTTACCCTTATTGACTGTCTGAGATTACCACTTTCTTATGTTTTATTTTACCAGAATTCCAAGAAGTGTATTTTGGTTGATATGCATGGTTTATCTATGGGAATAATGGCATTCTCAATGGATTATTTATGTTGTGTTGTATGTTATAAAGTGTAATGTAACATTCATGTATGTAATCTATGTTCCAAGACTACTAAACTGATCAATCCATTGAAACATGATTCCTTGTAATCACTGCCATGTATTAAAATAATGCACCGACTCTAGGTAATGAGGGTTAGGGTGTTACAACACATATAAATTCCCTAAAATATATAGATATTCGTGATAATTAATCGTGATATGGTATAATGAGGCAAAAAAATTATTATACTTCAAGATATTAAGTATTTAATATTGTAAAGGTAGAGTGAAAATATCCAAATAAATTACAGAAACCACAACTCATACCTTCATTAACAAGGGACAAAATCACTATGGGATTTATTTTCTAGGATTCTTAAGGAATATAAGGGGATTTTCATTTAATTTTTCTCTCAATCTATCCCTATTTTAAATATTTATCTAGTGAGTTCCATGATATTCTATATATTCAGGAAGTAGTGAGTCTTCATGGAACACCGCTCATTATTCATTTTTTTATAGATTCATGATTTAGTTCAATGTTCTATAGGATCCTTGAAAAGGGTGGCAATATAGAAGAAATATTATGAATAATATATAATCCCCAAACAATTGGATATATTTAGAGGACTATGCCATCGTTAGAATATAAGTTAAGAGATATATCACATTATATACAATGGTGTTTGGTCTAACATCTTAAAGATGTTGAAATATGCTATAAAAATAATTCCCAATAATGTATTCAAATCGATCACTAATAATCAATTAATAGAAAAACATATAGAAACAAAAATGTTTGAATGAATATGGATAAGGAAATTTTACAGAATGAATCATTGTAAAAATTATAAAGAGAATAAAGAAGTGATCTAAAAGAATATTAAGGGTTCTGAATGTAAAAAAGAATGTTACTATGATAACTAAAACATGGACACATAATTCCTTGTCAGGGATAATTTATTCATCAAAATATATCCACAGAATTTATTAATGAGTTTTTTTAAAAAGTTGAAACATATTCCAATGTGTATATGGTAATATATGATTCTATATGAGGTTGTAGTACTTGCTTATATGTTAGCACTACTTCCAAATCAATCCATTATTCGTGTTGTCTTTAATACATGCCTATTATTAAAATATATGTTACACCCAACTAATAAACATTAAATTATTTATGTGTAATTATAAAAAAACATTTCATATGAAGAACTAAACCAAATTCTAGATAAAATGGACTAAATGTAGAGGATTGAGATAACCTGTATTATGATAACCATTGATATAAATGAAATGTTCTAAGAAGAAAACTAGGAGACTACTGAATTTTTAATGGAAAAAATGACATCTTTTATGGATAGACACAATTTTTAGGGAAATATATTTTATGCGAATGAAAATATAACACATAAGAGAATCATCCCTTGGAATTAAATTATTTTTTAAAAAATTAATGAATTAATAGTCATGGGAATACATTTAAAAAGACCTCTGTAGAGATTAATTGACAATATAAAAAAATAAATAATACATGTACAATGTATATATCTTATAGATCACATTCTATTACGAACATAAAAGTAATTATAAGAATTTTACAAAGGGAATAAAATTAAACAACAAAATCCAAATATTATAATTGATAAATATGAGAATTACCATTTGGGAGATCAAATTGAATAAATATATATCCTTAAAATTAAAAATCAGAAATTATGAATTTTTCGATTGTGACTATTAGGTATTATGAATATTGGGAATTATTACTATTGGGAATTAAAACTATTGTGAATTATTTCTAATTATCATTAAAACCCATTTTCAATACGACAGTTGAGAATTATCACTATTTTAATGTATTCATTAAAATGTGACCATTAGGATTATATTATATTAACAGTGATGGAGAGAGACATATAACACCTAAGAGAAAAAATATGTCATCAACCAGTAGGAACATCCCTTATGATTTTCATTTATCCATGAATGGGTGGGACGTATAATCCATGGGGTTCTCCCTTGAATAATCATATACCATGTTTATGAAACTTATACTTGTGAAAAATCATTTAGAAAATAATTTCATGATTTTAGAGACTACTATAATATTCGAGATACCTAAACCACCCGAAGGAAGTACCACCATTACAAACGTTAACCTTAGTGCTTATGTTTCTGTTTAAAGGGCATAGGTATTTATTCATTAATTAGTATTAAGGTAGAAATTAATTTAAAATTGAAATTGAAGTTACAATGATCCAATACTATTATTTAATATGTCATCCATATATAAAATATTATGTGATCATGATTAAAAGACGAATGTGATAAAATATTTTTGTAACACCAAAAACCATAATTGTATTTCAAGAAAATATTCATTGTCTAATTTTCATTAACTCATATTTTTATAAAATGTTATAAAATCTAATATAATGCATTATTTTCAAAAAATGGGCTTGAAGAATAATATTTACTCATATATAAATAATAAATTAATTATACATAATCGTATGTAGCTTTATAAGGTATCGAAATTTGATCTCGTTAAAAAATTATATTTTTAAATAAATAATTATTTTATTTAATAATTAAACTTCTCATATATATAGATTCTTTTTTTGATAAAATGATTTTTTGAAATAATCACTTAAAAATTATTGATTGCATAATTTTATATTATTTGTAGACATATTTGAGTTTATGGTAAAAAGAAAAATATAATATGAATATATGTCAACTATTATATCATCACAATGACATAAAATCATGTAGAATATAAAATTAATTCCTGATAAACTTAAATGGATGTCTAATAAAAATAACATATTATGATGTAATAATATTTATTTTACATACCTATAAATAATCTTCCTAAACATAAATTATTTTTTCAAAATTTTAAAGTAATTCCTCAATGATAGGAATTTCTCGTCATTAAAAATAAATTGTTTTTCTATTGTTTTTCTAATTAAATAAATAAAATCCAAAAATCAGTCCAGGCATGTAAAAATAACATGGGATAAAACACTATAATGAACTATGGGTTTTTATTTGTTATATCCAAGAGTCCAAGGCCTATGCTTATAAATTAGTTAACAAATCCCACTATTTTAATATAAATAACATCCCATTATCCCATTAACATAAACTATGATTCCATTAAGAATTAATTACCTCTTATTTTCTCTCCCAAGAGTCTCTTAGAGTAGTAATTAATGTTATAGGGATATATTTTCATGGTTTTTGAAAGTTCATGGTGAGATAAGAGGCTGTCGTCGTATCATTTTTCATGAAATTCTTTGGATTTAGTTATGTTAATTGTTTCATAATTATGTTTTTATGAATTCATGATCATTCAATTTATTTAGAAATTATTATCTTTTAATGATATAATACAATTACCTCTCATTAATCCCATTCAAAATCCTTTTATATATAACTATTATACTATTGCAATCATTTTTTATTTTCCATCCCATACATTTATATTTTAAATACCCTTCCCTATATTTATTCTAGGGTATTCATATAGATAAAAATATATATCATCAAATAAAGACATCCTTTTATGAATCCCCAATTCCATACTGAATGGTTAAACTTATGAAATGCCTTATTATTATAGATGATCAATGTGGCACACATAAAGATCAGTATATGAATGGTGAATATAGATATCTTTTAAATGAATTGAGAAATGAATTAATCTCTATAGATGACATGTAAATGATACAATAACAAAATTACACAATATTGTTTCATAATACCATGGTAAAAGATGCATATAATATGTTTTAGTACACCATAGTTATGATCCATGATAATACTCAAAAGTCCCAAGATAGATTTAGAACCACTCCTAACAAACTATATTAAAAAGAGTAATGATAGTAAAAACATCACAAGGGAGATTTACATAGCATAGTAGAAAAAGTTCCATGAACATCTACCACAAAAAATGCAAACTACATTCTAGGACCAAGAAAGACCACTCTGAACATGATACCACAATAGCTTTTTTTGGCAAAGCATCAACAACTTGATTAGTCTCCATATAAGTATGTGTCACATCAAGGGTGATTCCATCAAGGAGCTGTAGACATTCAATCTAAGAAAGCATCATCACCCATGGGACATTCCAGTACCAGATTCTAAAAATTTCAACAACCACCATTGAGTCTAAAGTGAGTAAAAGAAAGAACCGACCTTGTCGAACTGCATAAGTGATAGCTTTGATCATCGCCCATAACTCAGCATTAATGGTAGATCCCTGTCCAATATAATGAAAATGATAGCCCTAAACAAAGACCTGATAGGTACAAAATACACCACCACAGCCCGAAGACCGAGTGTACGAGAGGCCTCCCCATAAATACTAAATTTCACCCAAGACAGAATGGGAGGGATCCATCTAATTGATTTCAATACCAAGGGTTTCTTATCTTGCTAGAGATGCAAAAGCCTCTCAAGATAAAAATATCACAAAATTTTTTATTCATTCAACCAGCCTGTACTTTGGAAGCATTGCAAATAGCCCTGTGAATAGAACTCACACCAGACTGAAAGGTAGGCTTGGTAAAATAAATGACCATGCCATTATAAGAGTTCTGGATGAAGCCAAGGTTGGATGTTGTTGCAACATGCAGTAGATTTTTTACATGATCACTACAATGTATAGTAGCTATATGGGCTAGTATGTTCTCTAGACTCTGAATTTAATAATGAAATCCTTTCACATCTTTTATGTTTCTACAGAACTTCCATGTAAAGACACATGACAGAAAAACTTGCGCAATCGATTCGTCTACTGAAAAACATATAGGGAAGATTAATGTAAGATAAAATCAAGCCTTAATGAGGATATTTGGCACTAGAACCCTGCCTTTTGAGATCCTCTATTAGAACATAAAATAGTAGGTGGGATTAAGTAGGTTATGAAAGCCAACTGCCATCGAGGGGTGGTGATAGGCCCATCACACATGTATAGATACAGAGATATGGTGGTTAAATTCCCAGGGAAACTCGGTTTCCAAATAATATGGTCTCTATAAATGAACCTATATCATTGAATTTCATTTTGAATATGTGAAGGAAGAAAATCATATGTCCCCATAGTTGGAGCCTTAACAGTAGAAATTGATGTGTGTTGCAAGGTAGATGAAATTTCAGTATCCTCTTTTATTGGTCTTGTTAACTAGGAGGTTCTCCAAGAACTCAACAAGGAATTCCTATAAACAAACCACTTGGAAAATAGAATGATCCCATTAATGGCGGACTTTAGAGTAGTCTAGATTGATGTGGAGAAATAGTATGAGAATCCATCTAGATGTTTAGGAATGAACCCAGCTTAAATAAACTTCATTGAATTATTATTGGAAGAGAAATTGATCCATGAAAACATTCTAATCAAATCCTCATCGAAAAGATCCTTTATTCCTAATACCCCCATATCAACTAGGTTGATAAATTCCCTCCATGCCATAACAACCAAATTCTATTCAGTAATGTAACTATTCTATATGAATTTCCTGATGAGGATTTGAAGATATTTAATGAGAGCCGTGGTCCACCTATATATAGAGAAACCATAAAAACAGATAATTAGTCAATAAATTAACAAGGAAGATTCTTCTTTCTTGATACATTGCTTTCCCTTTCCAAGTTTCCATTTGAGAAATAATAGGAGAGAAGATAGAATCATGGTTATATTTTTAATCTAACCCAAAATAGAGGAACTCCAAGATGGTTAAAGGGTAATGAGAATTTCTTCCCCACAAGTGACATTGTGACCTTATTCTATTTTATGATGGTCACACCCTCTCCAAAGACCAAAAAATATTTCTACCAGGTGATGGCCTGCCCAACCACATCTCCATAGTTCTTAACGATGACCTGTATTGAAGACACAATCCTTGAATTAGATTTTCCAAATAAAAGAATATAATAGTCATAAAAGGGATAGTTAGGTGCTTAATTATCCCTTCCACCTTTAATGTTACTATAAAAACCATCCTGAACAAGACTTTTGAGGATGAGACTTAAATAATCCTCAACATGGGGAACAAATTCTAGAATGGGGATCCCTTCCTTTCAGCATCTTAATTTTAATATTATATCCATATTTCCATGTTAATATTCTTTAATTATGATTATTCAAAAATAATATACATTATGTTTTATCTGTAATGCCTATATACATTCCTTTTTCATTTTTTCCATTACTATGGTTTATTCTCACCCGATACTTTTGATGTATTTCTACAAGAAATAATTTGATGTAAAGAGACCAATTATGATATAGCAATTGTGTCATTTAAGATAATTAGATAAATTTAATTTATTATTGTCACATGTAGGATTCATTTATTGTCTACCTAGTTTCATAAATAATAATAATCAAAATATGTTAAGGATTTTATTAATTTAATTATTTCAAAATTAATTATATTAAAAATCATTTGTGAAAATTGCGGGATATTATATTATTTATTTTTTAATTAATCATTCTCTTCACACTAGTGGTAAAAATAATGAATAATATCTATATAAAGATATGAAAAATTATTTAAGAAATTTTATGACTCATCTTATATATGATATAATATAATTTTTTTATAGAAGATGGGTTTTTTGTCTATATCGATGTAAATGTTTTTCTTATAGAATTTTCTTAATAAAGATATATATATCTGAATTTTATAGGTATTGATAATGAATATTGGGGGTTTAAGGTGGATGTATCTATAAAAATCAACATAAATAAAGAGAAGAAAGTGATAAAAATGGAAAACATTTTTTATAAACAAAATACTAAAATAAATACAAAATGTTTTTAAATATATAATATATACATATGATCAAATGAAATTAAGTTATTAGATCAACCACTAACCAATGAATTGTAATAACATTGAGGTTCATATTTAAATTTATTAAAAATTATACTCTAATATGGATCCAAAACATCATGTGATGGATTCCAGTTAGAAAAAAGAGAACATGATTTGATAAAGGCCATTTATTTGGTTTAAATATAAATTCAAGAGTAAATTTTGAATAATTTATTAATGATAAATTGGTTGTAATATTATAATTTATTATTCAAGTATTAATTGAAATTTAAAACGTTTTTCTAAATATTCCAATCAATAATTAGGTAAACATGATCATCAAAATTGATAACTATAATAGAAATTCCATTAATTGATCTTGGAGCTATATATAATACATGATGAAATGAACAATCTATAACCAATGGAATATATCACCACATGAGAGATAACATTATGAAAGTTACCACTTACATAGTATGAAAAAATGGTTAAAGGGGAACATTATTAGCATAAAAAGGTCAAAAAATAATTGAAAATGTGTAAATCCAATTGATGAAAGATATTTGATAATAATAAAGATATTTTTATGTGATGTAAGAATAATACAACTAAAATGGTGGAAAAGGAATATAATTTGAAAATAAATTCTCAATTCTTTAGTTAAGAAATATTTCATTTTATAAACCTCTATTGATATAATATTAGAGATTTAGAATAACAAAAGAATCAATAAAAGTATAGTCAAAGAGGGATACAATTTCAAAAAAAAAGTCAAATTTGTTTTTTTAAAAAATTAAATAAAAATTTATAATATCTACATAAAAAAGAAAAATAATTATTCATGAGATAATTGATATGGTAAAATTTCATTATGAAATTCTGATTGAGATAGAGAACAAGGTGGTTATTTTTTGAATTGTTTTTTTTAATCCCAAGAGTGGAAATTTCATTTAGGTCATTTAATGAAAAACAAAAAGAGTTAATGTTCAATGAAATAATTTTATAAATTTACAATAATATTGAAAATGTAAAAATTAAATAAAAAAATTCTATTTTCTGAATGGTGGTGACATAAATAAAAATAACACCCCCAGAGAAGATAATTCTATAACTAAATGGATGGAGAATAAAAAATTAGATCAATTATTTATCTGAAAAACTATAATTTACTGCGGTATGTGTAGAGGAAAATTAATGAGAATAATGATTCCAATTCATTGATGAACATGAGTAAGTTAACTGCTATATTAGAATATTGAAAAATGGATTAGGTGATGATGAAATATCATAAAAATTAATGAAAAAAAATTCCCATTTCATTATAAAAATAATAAATCATTGATTTTCAATGGATTTACAAGAATTCAAAACCATATAAGGTTATCAAACACAAAAATGTTTGATTACAAATTCCAAACAACAATATATAAAAACTTTCAAGACTGTTTCTCTTGTAAGAATGTGTGTTTCATTGAATCTTGTGGCACTATAGAATCAATGAAAACACTATAACATACTTAATACATAAAAATAACTACATATATATAAAATTATAATTTTATCAATAGTTGAAATATCTCATCTGATCATGTTTATTTTTAATTGGAAGATTTTCCATAAAAAAGGGGTATGATATAATTGGAAGCATATTTTTCTATAAATTGAACCATAGAATATTTATTATAGATATTAATTATGAACCATTCTTATAATAAGTATTTGTTTAGATAGTGGTTCCTCAATATATCTATGGTATAAAACCCATAAATATATCTCTTATTATAATTATATTATATATATATAAAGATATATTTCTGTGGAGAAATATAGATAAATATAAATTTGGTATGCAATTAAATTAGATTACACGTCCATCATCCCAAAATAAAATATTACCATTCGATTATATTGTCAATGGGGGATAAAGTGAATTTAATAAATCTACTTTTTAAATTTTAACATGGGAGATATATATACAATGATATAAAGCTTTATTAATTTTAAGGGAAGGTATGTTATTTGTAACGATAAAATAACTTCAAATTGATTTAATGCATACTACCTAGAATTATATAATTTATCTTAACTGGGTGTGGAAACAAATATAGTGGGATATTAATAATAAATTTAAATATAATTTTTTTAAATTTTATTATTAGTATAATATCTTATGATTAAATAAAATTCAGAATGCAGTTTTATATCAATATCCATCATGAGTAGAAGAAGATAAAGACATGCATACGGTGATGATGTAATGGCATTATTTTTCCTTTTGTAAATATGAAGTGAAAGACCTATATAGTGAATTGAGAATAATATAGGGGTGATGGACTATACACTTATGAATCATAAAGGAAATTCTACCCATTTAAAACCCGTCTATTTATTATTGTGTGAGAATTGTTTGGTTTTTGGGTGAGTATGGGTATATTTTGGATAAAAGCTGTATTTGATTAGTTTTTTGTTGAATTTTACATTTTAGTATACTTTTTTTTAAATGTGTATAAGGATTCCATGTTTTACTAGGTGATTAAGGATAGATTCTTAGTTAATGACTTGTTCTATCTTGCGCAATTATTCAATATGGAATTGTTGGATGTGTGATAGTAGGGGAAGAGTAAATTAGTTTTGATAGGATTGACTCATATAATTAGTTTTTGTATAATTTTCAATTGAAATGGTGTTAGGGAGGTCTAGAAGACATTCATTGGTCACCAATTCATGGGTGTCACATATATGCTCTAACATACATTGAGAACCATACATGGTCCACCCTTACATGGTGACATGTACAATAGTTACCCTAGTGTGGGTGACCCATATATGGGCAAACCTAAGTGGGTAACCCATTAGTGGGTCACACATACACGTATAAACCTAAAGTGGGTAGAGGATGCTATCTAGTTGACCCCTACGTACGTATGAAGGGTGGGTCTTCTAGGATTGATAAAGATAATAAATTAACTAATTTAATAGATTATTAAATGAAATAAAATAAAATGGTAAATTAAGTTACAGGGTATTTATAATATAAGAATGAGATATACACAATTGGTTTCTATGAGGGAATTACATATCCCTTTATATTCTCCTCATCCATATGATATCTATCTCACAATTTATTATAACAAAATGTTTTTTTACTCGGTGAGTATCTGTTGATAATGAAAAAGTATATAACTATCTTTTAATAGTAACACCAAAATGTTATTGATATTACACTGATTATTTTAATTGTATAATATTTTATTTTATCATATGGTTTTTTGATTCTCCATATTTAATCACGAATCAGTGGCTGATACATAAATGATATACATCTATAAGCCTAAGGTAAATGATATCGAGGATATTTCATAATAACACTTCTATTGAATTGAGTTTTTGAGAGATTTATTTCATGGAATCATACATAGAATTTACCTAAATCTAAAATAAATATTCTGAATAAATTTTTATTAATATAAATTTCCTCATGCATTGTGATTGGATGTCTGGATGTATTTTTATTGGAACTATGGACACCATGTATGGTGATCTCAATATTTAATTAAATGGGATATAAAATAGGTGACCAAATGGGGCCCCTTAACTATTATGGAAACCTGGATGATGAATATGGGATATCTAGGATTACCTCTTTAGATTTGTTAGAACCTGATGATTATAGTTTATTGAGGATTACCTCCTATGATCATGTGATGATTGATAATTATGAGATTCACAGGATTACCTCCAAATATATGATACAGGCTAATGAATGTGGTATTGGATTACATCCTATGATATTGAAATTATTAATGATTATTGGATTCCAATTACCTCCTCCATGGATATGGATACATTTAATTAAATGGGATGCCTGAAATTACTTATTAGGATATATAAATTCCAAATTATTAGTAGATGACATGCTTTACATTCCTCATATCTATTGTTTATTTATAGCGTTTCCAATGATTTTATAATGGGGTTTACATAACCTAAGCTTATTGCCGATTTGATTTATTAGGACTTTAGAGATCTAATACTAGTAAAACAATGTTTGGTCAATATCAAGAGTCGCTATATGAAAAATGGATTATTAGTAGATTTTTATTTATATTTTATTATTTCATTATAAAAACTATTATGAAATATTACTCAAACATGATATAGTCATAGACAGTATTGGCGGTGGCCTACAAAGTTGAAATAAAACCATTTTCCAGAAGGATTTTCACTAAATAGGACTTTGATTATTGTAGGATAGGTAGTAGGGAAATCACTCTATGACCATTTATCGATCTATCATTTGTTATTATGTAAGAAGGATGTCATCATGCTAAGACACAAGGAAATTGTTCATGATCACTCATAGTTTTTATTCATTTTATTTTTTATATTATTGTATATCATCATTAGATACGTGATCCATTTGTATTTATAATTTCATAACCTATAAAACACTAGTTTTTTATAGAATAGAACTTTTATATTAATATTGGCACTTTTTGGGATTCATGTCATCATTATATATATGGATGCATCTAAATATCAATATTTTCATAGTTATTACTTGATCTAATATGAACGTATATTCTACTTGTGGACAAATCATAGAACCTAACTTCTGGTAAACAACCTCTATCTTATAAGGATGTGCAACATAGGTCTATTGGAACTATCAGTCCGAACACATTTGAGGGGTCTTAGGTTGGGGACGTCATAGCCCACATAGTGAGAAGAAATAAAACGTTACTTAATGAATCAAAAATTATTAAAATCATCGGAAATAATCTTGTAGAGATATTATGACTATTATATTGTCATATATAGTAATTAATGGTGGTTCATAAAAAATTTATCCAAATATAATGATAATATTTTAATTCACTCTCATTTGGAGTATTTGTTGAAATCATCTAATTAATCTTTGGTTAAATTATTAATAATTCTCAAGATACTCATGGTAATTTTTTTCTTTTTAAAAAATCATACACTTATCATGAGATTAAATATTGGTCCTCATGAGGTAAAAAAATTATAACAATTATTATAAGATGCATTAATGCCTTTTTTAGAACACTAAGAGGTCTATTTTAATATTATCTATAAAAATTAATTTAAAACCTTATAAAGGAAATATGGGGTATCCCACTATAGAACCTCATTTTTTAGAAATATTGATGACAAGTAATATGGATAATTATATGTATTTATTGTTTATATATTGACTAAATGGAAATGGTTCACATTATATCACATATATTTTTTCTATACCTTTTTATAGTTATCATGGAATTACAAACCATTAAGAAATATTGAATTATATATATATGAGGATGTTCTATAGTCTATGGATTATCTTAAATACAAAATCATGATAATGTAGTATTTGAAAAGGGGAATGAATTACCACAAGATATACATTCAGAGTTCGATTTGATCTTTGGGGAAGGTAATGGGCTGTTTATATTATGAACAGAATTTGGGATTATGCATTAAATTTACATATATTGATTTTGGGATAATAGTATATATTGAATCATAATATTTAGTTTCCTTAATAATAGAGATGATTTAATGTGAATAATGAATAATCTCTCACTGAAGTATGTAGTAATATCTCCATATGGAATCAAAAATAATACCTATGATTTGATATAGCATATAGTGTTGATTAAAAGGTAGTAGACTTGATGAAATTTAAATATAAAAGAATATATTCCCTGATGATCAATATAATAACTATATAGGCATTTATGATGGTTTAAATTTTTTATTTTTGGTATACACGTCATTCTAGAGGCATGTGGTGAGTGGCTTCCTTATGGTATAATCATCTAATGATTGGTTTCAAATGGGATTTATAGTATTATAATGATTTATAAATGAGTTATATGTTACTATCAATATATTAGAGGTAAATTTTGGGATGGAGAATAGAATATAGATGATGAAAATGGTGTTATACTTTTATTGTGAGTAGAATAAGGTTTTGGGGAATAATGGAACTAGTCAAACACATGAAAAAATGAATATATTTTCTACATCTTCATATTTCTCCACAAAAAAAATAATAACAGAAGATTTGGAGTCAACGTGATAGTATCATCATATTAAATTTATAATTAATATATATTAAAAATTAATTATCATGTATTGAAATTCATTCCTTATTGATGAATATGATAACCATATCACATCATATTATCATTTATTTCGAGGACTAAAGTGAAGAGTACCAGAATCCATGGACCAGAGGAGAACCACTATCCTCTAAATAATATAGTACAAATCTATGGGTATTATCATAAATGATTAAAATTCTTGAAAACATTTTTTATTACCATATGAGTTTATAAAATGTGAAATTGTTATTTGAATGGGTGGAGGAAGAGAATTTGTCTCCATTATTTAGAGAATTAAATAATAATATCTTGTAATTTCATGAAGGGATTCTCTATAAAATTCATTGATTAATAATGATTAAAGGTTTGAATAATGATATAATTTGGTATAAATTGAACTAGGGTTAGAAAATAAAAATTTCACATAGTCCACATAAATTTTCTGAATCATTGAAAAGACATATGTTTAAATAATCATATTATTATTAAAATTTACATGATATGAATTTATTAAGTAAAAAAATAAGTGTTAAATATTAAATAAAAAATTAAAATATATTAAAATAATTTTTAGTACATTATTTACACTAAAAAAATATCTCATCTTGAAATTCCACCTTATTATTTATTTTACAGGAGAATTTTCCATTTATTTAAATAAATAAATATTAGTACATAATATTCTTATAATTAAATAAATAATATATCCCATAAAAGTGTTTTTTATTAAATATTCAAGTCCAATAAATTATCTCAAATAAATTATTGTAGATAATTTATTATCAACCAGTAATTAATGATTATTAAATCATATAAGGTAATAAGGTTGTGTTAACAAGATAAACTCTTTTATAATTTAACAGAGGTAATTGATACACTTAATATGTGACCCTTCTATCCCCATTCATGGTGGAATTAGGAAGTTATTCCTAAACATACATTTTTTCATCTAAAAACATGGCACAAAAACCATGGAGAAGGATAATGACATATCAATGACATAAAACCACATACAAATTTTCACTTTTTAATATAATCTATTTATCATGATGTCCCTAATCAAACATTTTGTATTTACGTTTCATAGACTAATTTTAGTGATATTTATTTCTTTGAATTTTTTATAAATGAATATTGATAAAACACTATTTTATTGGATTTTTTAATTGATAATAAATGATATAATTTCCTCACATTGTGTTATATATGATCAATTATGGAATATTTGGGATTAGATCACTCAATTGAAAATTTGATGAAAATTCCAGTTTTACCCATTTAAAGTGCACTGTGGTATATTATTAATAACTATTTTTATTGACCGAATTGGAACTTAATATTTTGTGACCGAATGCCTCACTAAATTGTGTACAACTTTCATTCAGGCCATTGGAGTAAGATCGGGGCTTTACTTGGAGTAAATGAGTCATGAATACAAATATGGACTGGACTCGCTGGGCTGGATAGTGCTTCTGTATTTGGACCATAACTTTCTTATCCATGCTTGGATGTGGCCCAAATTTGGAGAGCATCTTTAAGATGAAAAATTCGCGTAAATCATTCTTCTGGAAGAGCAGCTGGATCACGCGTTTTGGAGGTAAAATAGGCGGTGCAAATAGGATTAAAATATTTTCCCGAATTTCCACATTCACACTTGAAACCATTTGTAACCCTAGCCCTCCCAAACTCTATTTAAAGGAAATTTTCACTCTTTTGGAGGCTGGTTCGGAGCTTGGGCATGGTGTATCCGAGATTTGGTTTCCTAGGAACTCCTCTAACCCCTTGGAAGAAGTGAGGCTTTGTGCAAGGATCTCTTCCAAGAAGGCTCTCCTCTCCCACCTCCACTTGTGTTTCATTGTTTTCATGCTTGTAACTTGTCCTTTTCTTCAATAAATCTTCTTTGTTATTATTTTGCTATCTTATTTGTTTTGCTTCTTGGTTCTGGAATCTTAGAGTAGAGACAAGATTGGGTATTTCCCTTTCAATCTGTTTCTTATGAAAAACGTCTCCACAATGAAAATTCCAACCATGGAAGAGTAGTTTCGTTCATAGTCGATCTAATCCCTACCCCCTTCATTTATTCATTTTGAATCCATAAAAATACTATAATTCATAATTTTTGATCCATTAATTGATATTTATGTTTTAACGAACTCACTCGACTTTCATCTGACCGCGAGGTCGGTCCTGTGTGAATCGAGAGAGACAAACTTCAATTGTAAAATCTAATCAACATGGGATAGAATTGCAGGGTTCAACTCTCATCCCTAAAATTAATTAATTCTCAAATCTAGAGAGGAGGTTCTTACCTAATTGACCATTGATCATAAGTTGGATTTGGACCACAATCAAAGTAGGGTACTGCGATTGGAAGTCTCAAAGGCAACCTAGTGCTCATTTCTTCAAATACAGGTGGTTGTGTCAAATTCCGTAGGGTTCGGGGGTTGACAAGGTTAGGGGTCAAATTTTAATGAATTATAATCATATGGGATAATTATTAAAGAATGGTGAAGGGGTATATTATATTGTCTATGACTTCTCATAGTAGTGCTTTTAAAGAAACAGTGTTCGTGATTGTCTTTTACTCCTTGATTTCCTTGATTGTTTTGTTTCGTGTTCTAAAAGTCTTTCAATCAAACCACCCCCATCTTTTTTCATTTTGTTTCTTTTTTTTGGTTTCTTAAAGCCTTCTAAGGGTTGTTAAACTAAGTCCTCCTCAAGAGAACGACCTAGGTCAGCCACTGTGATGCACTTAGTAAAGAAACAATATCATTCGAAAGCGCTCACGACAGCGCCTTTCATATTTGGCGCCGTTTCCGGGGAGGAAATAGTTTTCTCAATCAATTATAGGTACTTGTTTTTTATTTCATTATCTTCTTCCTCTTCTCACTTTATTATTTCACCTTTCTCAATATTGGTTCATTTTTCTCTTCTTATTCTTCGTAATTTTTTTTAAGACCATAAATTGAACACCATTATCCTGATATTGTGGTCTATTCTTCTTATTCATTTCTCTATTTTTATATGATTTATGACACGGTCCCAACCTGAGGATCTCATTGATCTAGACCCCGAGATTGAACGCAACCTTAGGGATCGAATCAGGCAATCTTGATCCACGGGAAGTGTTGACATTTACCCAACAGGAGAACTCCTCCATTTTGGAAACACTGAAATTAGAAACACATCTAAATCCAAACTAAAACAAGAACCAATGGCTGAGAATAATGGAAATGAAATTAATATAACCATTCGAGAATTGGCCGCACCAGATATTAACTATCAAACAAATTGCATTGCATACCCAACTCTAGAATCAGACTTTGAACTTAAATCTTGACTAAATCACCTTCTTCCAAAGTTTCGTGGATTATCTGGTGAGGATCCCAATAAAAATTTGAAATAATTTAATGTGGTTTTCTCAACCCTTAAACCAAGAAATGTTTCTGAAGATCAAATCAAATTAAGAGCATTCCCATTCTCACTTGATGGAGCTGCAAAAGACTGGATGTATTATTTACAACCCGAAGATGTAACTTGTTGGAACGATTTGAAACGTATTTTCTTGCAGAGATTTTTTCCAGCATCATGGACTACATCCATTCGAAAGGAGATATCAGGGATCAAGCAGACAAAAGGGGAGTCGATGTATGAGTACTGGGAGCGCTTCAAGAAGTTATGTGCAAGCTATCCGCATCACAAAATTAGTGAGCAACTCCTCATCCAATACTTCTACGAACGCCACACACCTATGGAGAGGAGCTTGGTGGATGATGCAGCTGGAGGAGCATTGGTGGACAAGACACCAGCAGCCGCACGTGCATTGATCGACAGGATGGCCCAAAACTCCCCACACTTTGGTGATCGAGGTACACCACATATCAGGGGAGTACATCAGGTAAGTCCTTCTTCTCTTGAGAGTCATTTTATTGATACCAAGATATAAGAATTGACAACTATGGTGAGGCAAATTACTTTGGAACAAAAGACATCTCTACACCCTCCTTCAAGGCCTTGTGGCATTTTCACTGAGACAAGCCACCCAACTGACTGTTTTCCGCAACTACAAGAGACAGAGGATTGTGCAGCAGTATTCCCAGGGAGACCATTTCAGTAGCAGCAACAACCATATCCCCAAAAGAAGTTTGATTCATTTGCTCTAACATACAACCAAGGGTGGAAAGATCAACCAGACATGAGGTATGGCTCTGGACATCAGCAAAGGCCCCCCGTTCAACAAAACTTCTAGCAGCCTCCACCTTACCAACAAGGTTTCCAACAACCCCAAAGGAGATTTGAGGCCCAAGCATCAACAAGTCAGCAACATGGGAGTTCTCAACCAAAGGTAGATTCTAATACTGATGATCTTTTGAAACAAATTTTTCTTAATCAACAGAATGAGTTGAAGAGTCAAGGTTCTGAGTTGAGGGAGTTGAAGACACAAATGAGCCAGATTGCCACCGCCCTCCATGAACTAGTAAGTAAAAACTCTGGAGCCCTTCCTTCCCAACCTACTCCCAATCCCAAGGGGAATGTCAAGGCCATCACATTGAGAAGTGGGAAGAAAACAGTTGATACATCTGCACCTACAATACCATTGGGATTCACCTCAACTCCGGAGAATCCCCATCCCATACCAAATTATGAGAAACCCAAGTAGAAAGATAAAGGTAAGAAAAAGGTTGATGATATTTCTCCTAAACCCCTTCCATTTCGGAATAGAGTTGTACAAACAAAGAATATGGCTAAAGAGGCAATGCAAAAAGAGGTTTTGGATACATTCAAGCGTGTTGAGATAAAAATCCCTCTACTTGAAGCCGTCAAGAAAATACTGAGGTATGCAAAATTCTTAAAATAATTGTGTACAAATACAATAGGTCTAAAGGGAAATGATAGGATCAACCTTGGAAGGAATGTCTCAGCACTCATTACACCAACTCTAGCAATGCCAACAAAGTGCAAGGATCCCGGGACATTCACCATCACATGTATCATAGGGGAGTTGCACTTCTCTGTTGCTCTTTGTGATTTAGGAGCTTCAATAAATGTGATGCCTCACTCTGTATTCTCTTCCTTGCATGTTGGTGAGTTGAAGCCAACAAGAGTAGTGGTGCAATTGGCGAATAGATCTACGTCATATCCTACGGGAGTCCTTGAGGATGTACTTTTCTGGGTAAGAGACATGATCTTTCCAGTAGATTTCTATGTTCTTAACATGGAGGATGATCAGGTAAGTTCTCATGCCCCCATTATCTTAGGTAGACCCTTCCTTAAAACTGCAAAAACTATCATAAATGTCAATGAGGGTACACTTTCCATGGAGTTTGGAGATGAAGTTGTGATATTTAATGTTATGGATTCCATGAAGTACCCCTCAGAGGACCATTCTGCTTTTGTTATCTCCCATTTTGAACCACCAAGTAAAAACATCATGGAATTGGATTGTCCTATGCTTAAGGAGATTATGAGTATTGGTACTAGTTTGATGTCTAAGAGTACTTCTACACCCGTTTTTAAGGAACAAGACTCTCTAAAATTTTATTTTTAAAGGGAATCATATTCTGATTTTGATCATGTGAACTCTGATTATGACATGGCTATTGAGTATGCTGAGTGATTTGGTGCTTTATTCTCTGATTGTGATGATTTTTATTCTGATACTGATGTTCATTATGCAGATATGTTTGTTGCATCAATTTCTCCATCCATACTACACCCTCCTTCATTAGAACTCAATCCATTGCCACCAAATCTTAAATACTCATACTTGTTGATTGGTGAGAGATTACCTATTATCATTGCTAACAATCTACCTTTTGAACATGAAGAAAAGATTTAGAATATTTTGAGGGAGACCATTCGGGCGATTGGGTGGACCTTGGCTGACATATCAGGTATTAGCCCCTCCATTTTCATGCATAGGATTCTCTTGGAGGATGGGGCTAAATCGGTGAGACAGCCACAAAGGAGACATAGTCCCACCCTCTTGGAAGTTGTTAAAAAAGAAGTCGAAAATTGCTCGAGGAGGGTATAATTTACCCTATTTCTGACTCACAGTGGGTAAGTCCAATTCAGGTTGTGCCTAAGAAAACTGGATTTACTGTTGTTAAAAATGGGAAAGATGATTTAGTTCCAATGAGGGTGCAAAATAGTTGGCGTCTGTGTATTGATTATAGGAAACTAAATCAGACCACTCGCAAGGACCATTTCCCCCTCCCATTTATTGATCAAATGCTGAAGAGACTAGCTGGGAAAACACACTATTGTTTCTTGGATGGATTTTCTGGATATTTTCAGGTTCCTATAGCTCTAGAGGATCAGGAGAAGACTACATTCACCTGTCCTTTTGGCACATTTGCCTACCGGAGGATGCCATTTGGACTTTGCAACTCCCCAGGTACTGTCCAGAGATGTATGGTGAGTATTTTTTCTGATTTTATTAAGACCTTCATGGAGGTATTTAGGGATGATTTTACAGTTTATGGGTCTTCATTTGATGAATGTCAAAGTAGTTTGGGAAAGGTGTTGAATTGTTGTATTGAGAAGAATCTGGTCCTGAATTTGAAAAGTGTCATTTTATGCTAGAGTGTGGCATTGTCTTAGGGCATGTAGTGTTGAAACATGGGATAGAGGATGATAGATCTAAGGTTGACATTATTTCATCCTTACCCTATCCTTCATGTGTGTGTGATGTTAGATCTTTCCTAGGGCATGCTATATTTTATCGGCGCTTCATCAAAGATTTTAGTAAGATCGCTCTTCCTATGTCACGATTACTTCAAAAAGATTCTAATTTTGTGTTTGATGATTCTTGTAGCACTTCCTTTGATGAGATAAAGAAGTGTCTGACCACTCCACCTATCTTATAGCCCCCACGGTGGGACCTTCCATTTGATCTTATGTGTGATGCCTCCAACTTCGCGGTTGGATCTGTCCTATCTCAGAGGGTGGAAGGACGTTCACATGTGATTGCCTATGTATCAAGGACATTGGATTCAGCCCAATCAAACAACACAACCATGTAAAAGGAGTTTCTTGCTGTTATATTTGCTTTAGATAAATTCTGTTCATATTTATTGGGATCTAAAGTAGTTGTCTTTTCTGACCATGCAGCTTTGAGGTACCTCCTGAAGAAGCCAGATGCAAAGCCCAGACTTATCCGATGGATGCTCCTAATTCAATAATTTGATATTGAGATAAAGGACAAGAAGGGGTCAGAAAAATGGTGGCAGACCACATGAGTAGGCTTACTCACACACTAGAGGATGACACCTTGGACCAGGTACCACTTCGGGACACTTTCCCTGATGAGCATCTTTATTCTATCTTAGGTATGCATCCTTGGTATGCTGATTTAGTAAACTACCTTGTTTCATCCGAAATCCCTGCAAACTTAAAGAAACATCAAGTCCAAAAATTGAAAAGTGAGTCTAGGTTTTATGTTTGGGATGATACTTACCTCTGGAGGATGTGTAGTGGCCAAGTAATTAGGAGGTGTGTTCCTGATCATGAGATTGAGTCTGTCCAACATTTCTGTCATACACTTGCCTGTGGTGGACACTTTGGACCCCAATGGACAGCTAAGAAAGTCTTAAACTCTGGATTGTATTGGCGTAGTTTATTCCATGATGCCCATGTGTTTTGTAAGTCATTCTCTCGTTGCCAACACACTAGGAACATTTCTAGGAGACATGAGATGCCCCAACAACCCATACTATTTTGTGAGATTTTTGATGTATGGGGCATCGACTTTATGGGTCCTTTTCCTAGTTCATTTGGATTTTTGTATATTTTGGTTGCTTTTGATTATGTGAGTAAATTGGTGGAGGATAAGGCCACCAGGACTGACAATTCTCATGTTGTTGTGGACTTTGTCAAAGCACAGATTTT
This sequence comes from Viscum album, assembly GCA_963277665.1. Lineage (NCBI taxonomy): Eukaryota > Viridiplantae > Streptophyta > Magnoliopsida > Santalales > Viscaceae > Viscum > Viscum album. The sequence continues at coordinate 1,297,499,217 of OY728152.1, forward strand.
TTGAAGGTTTGGAGTACAAAAGGCCATCATTAATGACCAAGGGACACACTTTTGCAATAGTAATTTTTCTTCCCTCCTTCGAAAGTATGGGGTGACACACAAAACATCAACACCATACCACCCCCAAACAAATGGCCAGGCTGAGGTTTCAAATCATGAGTTGAAACAAATCTTGGAGAAAACCGTGCAGCCAAATAGGAAGGATTGGAGGAAGCGCTTGGATGATGCATTGTGGGCTTATAGGACAGCATTCAAGACCCCCATTGGTATGTCCCCATTTCGGATTGTTTTTGGGAACGCGTTTCATCTCCCCGTGGAAGTCGAGCATTGGGCATATTGGGATATAATGAAATGAAACATGGATTTAGCCCAAGATGGAATTCAAAGGAAGTTGCAAATTCAAGAGCTTGAGGAAATTCGACTATCATCATATGAGAACTCAAGGCTCTACAAGGAAAGATCAAAAGCATCTCATGACAAAATGATCCAACAAAGGGAGTTTCATGTTGGAGAGAAAGTCCTTCTCTATAGTTCACGACTGAAGTTGATGTCTAGTAAGTTGCGTTCCAGATAGTTAGGTCTTTATATTGTGTCTAATGTTTTTCCTTATGGTGTAGTGGAGATCACACAAGAGGACACTGGAAGGAGCTTTACAGTCAATGGGAAACGTTTGAAGAGATACATTGAGGGACTTCCTACTGTTGTAGTAGATTTTATCACACTGCATAACCCCATCATCACTTGAGCACATCAGGTTATTCCTAACCCTTTCGCTTTTATATTATTTATCCTATTTAAAAATTCTGCATTCCATGTGCATATATCATCACATAGGTTCACATTGAGGACAATGCAATATTTTATGTGTGGGGGAGGGAACCTTTTAGTTTAGTAATTTCAATTGCTTTCCTGTTCGAAAAAAACCAAAAAAAATTGTGTGTTTTTCAAATTTTGTGTGTTTATTTTACAATTTTCTGTGTGTTTTTGAAACTTTTGAGCTGAAATGATTCTCATAACCATTTTTAAATCCATATCAATAAGTGAAAAAATTTACCCCTTGAAACTAAGCTTAAATGAATGCTGAAATGACTTTGTTTCAAGTTCAAATATTTAGTAATTTCATGAAAAGTACGCTGAATTTTGAATCCCATGCCAATCTCACTGTCTTTATATTTGAAATCACTTTCCTATGAGACTTCTAAACCATTATTTTCATATTCTTTACATTCACCTCACTTCTTGAGAGAACCAAACCATACTTGATTTAACTAGAATTTGATTTATTCCTATCAAAACATTAGGGTTTGAGGTACTTATGTTTAAATGATTGAGGAATTTGTTTTGTATTAAAGACCCTATTTCAAAGAATACTCTTTTATAATGGCCTACCATGAATATTTAATCCTTTTAGCCATTATAAGCCATGAACAACCTATTAGGTTATCCACATTACAAGAAAAGTTTCGCTATCCAACCAACTATTGAAGTGAAATTTCATAATCTCGTTGAGCATAAGGGTGGGGGAAGTTGTCTTGTGTTTTCCACCACATTCTGTGATACTTTAGGTGGAAAATTAAATTCTAAAGAAATGTGTTTACTGATGAAGAAAGTCATTATATTGAAAGCTGTGCCTTTTCTGGAGCTTTCATGACAAGTGAAGCTGTGCCTTTTCTGGAGCTTCTAATTGAGGTGGAAAGTTGTGCCCATCTGGAGCTTTCAAGAAAATCATGTCTGAGAAGATTGACATTTTTTATGCTGAAATGATGAATGTTGTAAACCTTTCATGACTTTTCATGATGATGGAGCTGAATTGATACTATGGGGATTGAAGAGAAGACCATATTTAAGTGAAAATTAGATTAATGCAATTTTGCTTCAAAAGAGTCAAGCCCTCCTCATTCAGCCTCAGAGTTTTTCACATCTTAATCCTACAAACCGAAAGCCACAGAACAACCCTGAAAAGTCCTCATGATAAACATATGTCCTTGACTCACATCGGGTAGCGATGTAGGAATCTATCAAGCCTATGGTGACCCTTGTATGAGTTTGGATGACAAAGACATTGCAAAAAAAATTATATTTGAGTGATGAGAGAAAATTCAAGCGAGGTAAGTGTTTTGTTCATGGGAGGATAAATGAAGTGGAAATATATTGAATGATATAAATGGAGATCTTGAAATAATGTTTTTTATGAGGCATGATATCTTTTGATTCTTGGTGGGAAATTGATTGATCTCAAGGATATGTGTTTTAAAATTGGTTTTGATTTGATATTGATGTTTACTTGACATGAGAATTTGCCCAGGAGTACAAAAGGGTAAGTGTGTGGGAGTTGATAAAATACTATTTTTTTGAATATTTTATTGATAATAAATTATATAATTTCCTCACATTTTTTATATATGATCAATTATGTAATATTTGAGATTAGATCACTCAATGGAAAATTTGATGAAAATTCTAGTTTTACCCTTTTAAAGTGCACTGTGGTATATTATGAATAAATATTTTTATTTCCAGAATTGGAACTTAATATTTTTTGACCGAATGCCTCACTAAATGTTCTACAACTTTCATTGAGGACATTGGAGCTAGATCGTGGGTTTACATTGAGTAAATGGGCCATGAAGACAAATCTGGACTGGACTCGATGGGCTGGTTAGTGCTTTTGTATTTGGGCCATAAAATTCTTATCCTTGCTTGTATATGGCCCAAATTTGTAGAGCATCTAGAAAACAAAAATTTGCGCAAATCATTTTTCTGGAAGAGAATCTGGATCTCGCGTTTTTGAGGTCAAATAGGCAGTGCAACTAGGATTAAATTATATTCCCGAATTTCTACATTCACACTTGACACCATTTGTAACCCAGCCCTCCCCAACTCTATTTAAAGGACATTTTCACTCTTTGGGAGGCTGGTTCGGAGCATGGGAAAGGTGTAGACGAGCGTTGGTTTCCTAGTAACTCCTCTAACCCCTTGGAAGAAGTGAGACTTTGTGCAAGGACCTCTTCCAAGAAGGCTCTCCTCTCCCACCTCAACTTGTGTTTCATTGTTTTCATGCTTGTAACTTGACCTTTTCTTCAATAAATCTTCTTTTTTATTCTTTTATTATCTTCTTTTTTTTCTTCTTGGTTCTGTAATCTTAGAGTGGAGTCAAGATTGGGTATTTCCCTTTCAATCCGTTGCTTATGCAAAACGTCTCCACAATGAAAATTCCAACCATTGAAGAGTAGTTTCGTTCATAGTCGATTTAATCCCTACCCCCTTCATTTATTCATTTTTAATCCATGAGAATACTGTAATTCATAATTTGTGATCAATTAATTGAGATTTACATTGTAATGAACTCACTCGACTTGCATATGACCGCGAGGTCGGTCCTGTGTGAATCGAGAGAGACAAACTTCAATTGTAAAATCTAATCTACTTGGGATAGAATTGTAGGGTTCAAATCTCATCCCTAAACCTAATTAATTCTCAAATCTAGAGAGGAGGTTCTTTCCTAATTGAACATTGATCATAAGTTGGGTTTGGACAACAACTAAAGTAGGGTACTATGATTGTAAGTCTCAAAGGAAACCTAGTGCTCATTTCTTCAAATAAATGTGGTTGTGTCAAATTCCGTAGAGTTCAGGGGTTGACAAGGTTAGGGGGTCACATTTTAATGAATTATAATCATATGTGATAATGATTAAAGAATGGTGAAGGGGTAGATTAGATTGGATATGAATTCTCATAGTAGTTCTTTTAAAGAAACAATGTTCGTGATTGTCTTTTACTCCTTGATTGCCTTGATTGTTTTGTTTCGTGTTCTAAAAGTCTTTCAATCAAACCACCCCAATATTTTATCATTTTGTTTCTTTTTTTTGGTTTCTTCAAGCCTTCTAAGGGTTGTTAAACTAATTCCTCCTCAATAGAATGACCTAGGTCAGCCACTCAGCTGCACTTAGTAAAGAAACAATATCATTTGAAAGCTCTCACGACAGTGCCTTTCAAATATACAAACCGAACAACATGGAAATAGACTAAATCAGGTTGTTTCATGCCATCATAGTGATAGAAATATCCACCCTCAACATACTACATAATGGACAAATCCTTCCTATCATTTCACATTAATGTGATACTATCCATGACACACCCAACACACCTAATTACACTAGGAAAATATTTCACCATGCTTTATAAAAAAATCAATTTATTTGGATTATGGTTTCCATTATTAATAATAAAAATTATGAGGATTACTATATATTTCCACAAATAGGAACATCGAATAAAAAATACAAATGTGGATTTCCTGCTCGAGGATCATGTTCTCATAAAAAAATTCCTAATATTGCCATTGATTAAAATTATAAGATGTATTATCATTTTTATGAGCCCCATATGACTGATATCATGTATTATATTTGTCCCATCAACTAATAACATCCATCAATAGAACATGAATTTAAGAATACACCCATTTCACTTATAGGTTCTCATCATAGCAGGGAACTACCATGACATTTCAGTGCGTAAGGTACCTTAAGGACAATATCACCTTTAATTTCACATAGAACATCAATTATCATGTAATAAGAATATTATAATTAATGAAAACCAAGAATAAATGTAATTATGAAATATATAGAACACATCTATAGGAACCAAATATAATATAATGTTACTTTCAATAGACACAATTTATAACATAATTCAATAATATATATCTCAAAATATATGTATACTTATTTTGATATAAGGATGTAGTTATGGGTAGCCCCATGTCCTTTCATGTAGAAACTATACTCACTGTTATGTTAGCCCTTTGATTAAAATATTTTAAGAGGTTATTCCTCTGATATGTGTGCTTTGTTCATTGATTAGAACATGGATCCTTTTTCAGATCCACATATCTAGAATTTTCAATATATAAAATTATAATATAATTACTATTAAGAAAAATATCTTTATATTAGATGATATTTTTTTATTGAAACAACTTATATAACTTCATTATATGATGAAAGTTACACATATTCCCTAGTATAATTGATGAAAAATTCATTTGTGAACACTTCCAAGTCTCAACATCGACATTAATACTAAAAACATATCATTATTGTAAATTCTAATCATTCAAATCTATTAGAAATATATATTATGTATATCCCAAAATGTTAAGCTCCTCATCCTATGTATACGCCTGTACCATATCCTTAGTGCACCTCATATACTTGAGTGTTTCCTTAACAAATGATCAACATTGATCACAAAGATAATCTCAATTTATAATGATTGAATCCTTTTAAACATATTATAAAATAATATTAAAAAAAATCATCTACGAAATAAAACTAAGGATCAAATAGTCTAGTGTCTTTAAAAGATTGTGTATATAACAAGGCAACGTGATGGAAAAATAAAATATGATTTAATAATATTTATAATGAGATCCTAGGTCTCTTTTATCACCTACCACTACATTGTAAAACTGAGGTAATATATATAAGAAACAGATGAGACAAAAAGTACAACTAGAGAATTAACATGGGATTGAATCATTACAAATGAGATGAAAGGAATAAGATGGTAAAATAAAAGGCACACCTCATGAATAGATATATAAAATTATAACATATAGAACATGGAATCATATGATTATAGAGACATATGTAGGTGAAAGAAAGATTCAAAAAAACATAAATATGAGTCAAGGACAACTACCTTGACTATATCACCAAGTGGACATAGTCCCATAATGGATCCAATTTACCCAATAATCCTAAACATAACATCTGATGAGAATTAAACATTACCCCATTCATTGGAGTTCTATATGGGTGGATCCATCATAACATATTCATGCATATATGTTATACATAATGAATCAGAAATCAGGAATAAACAAAATGCATCCCCAAGAAAGGAAATGGGTTTCATAATCATGTTATAAGACATAACCAAAGGGTATATGACAATGATATCCATAAAAGAAGGGATTTAATTCATTATTGGGAATGTATAATTTAACTATAATAATATATCATGAGTAATTATGTCCAACCAAATTGAAAACATTAAAAAGAGTTTTTATGTATCTTTATAAATGTTATACTCAAAAATAATATTATAGAAAAGAATAAAGAGTCCTTAAAGAGGACCATCGTATAATTTTTTAAATAAAAATAAAAATTAACTAAAATAGTTTTTCGTGATAAATAAATTTATTTTAGGGAAATATTTGAGATTTGAAATAGTTTATATATATTACATTAATATGGATTAAAAATTTAGAATTTTCCTTTAATCAAGTTTTCTTACCGAGAGGAATTGAGAAGATAAACCCAAAAAATATGTAATTCCTATTTAAAGGAAGATTAATTACACTAGATATATATTTTTGGAACATTTATACACAATATAGAAGTGTTATATAATAATAATTAATAGATAATTTGATTCAAAGAGAGATTAAGTGTTACCCATGTGAGGTATTGAGGTATATGGATATACCTTACCTTATGTTCGAATGTGTTTTAAACATTATCTTAGTGTTATAAACAATAAATTTATATTACTTTATTGAGTAATTAAAAAACTCTTACAAATTTACTTTATTTATTATAATTTTATTAATTTTATTTCTGGATATTTTCAAGAGTTATAAAGATTAATTTCATCATTCAGTTGGTGTTTTTTTAATGGATTCATGCTTGGTTAACTTGTGTATAATTATAGAAGTTTTTTTCAAATGAAAATACTATTTAAGAAGTGAATTTAAATGGTTTTCATACAATTCCATAATTTTAAATATTCCCATATATCATTTAGTTTTATGATATGATGATAATTCATATAATAAAACATTAATAATAAATTTTCAGTTTATTTTTGTGGTTTTTCGACCATCACACATTAGTTTATTTTTATTATTATATATATTTATATTTATATTTGTTCAATAATGTGAGATAAGTGAAAATATACTTAATAAAAACCTATTTAACCTTAATAATAGTATTATGACATGACATGAAGTTGTTAATGGAAACCAGACACTCAACATCTATAGAGACCGTTAACCACCATAATATGGACATTAGTTTCCTTTATTTGTATAATAGGTGATAAAACAAATAGATGGATAAAAAATAATACATTAAAAATATAAAATTCAATTATGCACATGATACTGGAGTTGTTATGACAGTAAATATGAAATTGGAGAGGAGAAAGTATAAAAAGAAACATAATTAAAATATGTAGTATGAGAATGTTACCCATTGAATATCACCTCCCAGAAGGATCTGTTGAGTAACTTAGAATTTTTATTTTGGTGAGATAAGAAGAACTTGAATGTGGGGATATTGGGGTAGAGCCTTTTGGATGTTATTTGGATGTCTTCAAGGAATATAAGGTGTGAGAAGAAAGGGTGTTTTTGGTGGTGTTTAAAAGGGGATGACATGGGTGTTTTTTAAATTTCTCAAAATAAAAAAATGTAATAATAAATATTCTACATCCAAATGTTTCAAAAATATTCCAGAAGTGAAAATGGGATTACATTTTAAACCATATGTTATCCCTATTTTTATTATATAATAATTTTATTATATTAATATAAATTAAAAGAAATTACAAACCTGCAATATCATTGCTATTAATTTTGAAACTATTCATTACAATGCATTCAAAAATATCAAGATATCATGTAAAATTAAAAAAAATATTTTATTATTTACAAAAAATGTCATGAATTTCTAAATAATTCATTGAAAACTGTAACTATCTACATTTAAATTAATTTTAATATTATTAATATCATTTATTTTAGTTTTCCAATAATTTAATAATTACCACTTCATCATTGTGTAAACATTTAAGGTAATTATTCATTCACAAAAATTAAAAAAAATTACCACTATGAATATAAATCTTTTATATTAAAATAATATTTATTATTGAACAAATCTTCTAAATAGACATATATAAAAATATTATACTTATTGAATACAATTTCATTAAATAATTGACTTTCCATAAAATAAAAATCTATAATTATATTAATTATAACCATGTTGCTCAAAAGGTCATAAATTATAACCATGGAAGTTTGGAGTTGAAACATACTCTTCTAATATAATTTGGGAAAGTTTTATGGTCACTTTATTATTCTTGTCGTATTATTTGTAATAATAATTATGTGATTTTCCCTCAAACATGGTAAGAAAAAAAATATTAATGGGGCATATTTAATAAACTTTATACACTATATTCAAGATATGGAATAAAATTTTATGATTTTAAGTCAAATAAGTGGCATAATTTAATTCAATATTAAATTGTAAAATCGCAACAAAAACCCATTTTTTCTAAAAAATGTCATTTTTATAGTTCAAATGTTTTTACAACAATTTTAGGTATATAATAAATATAAAGTAAAAAATAAATTATCTATAACCAAATTAAACTAATTATAATATAAAATATAATTAAAAAATAATTTTAACTTTTCATTTATTTATAATAAAATCCAAATTTTGATTGAAATCATTATTCTATAAAATTTCAATTATTTTATAAAAATACTAAAATTCAACTGAAGATAAATTTTACATAATGAATTCAATAATGAAAATACTATTTTCTAAATAAGATTTATAAAATAATATTAATTAATAATATTAATTAATAATATTAATTTTATCATTGAAGGTGATAAATATATTTTTTTTTAAAATGTATATTTGAAGAATAATATGAATTTACTAAAAAATATGTTTTTATTTATATGAATTAAAAAAATATATATATATTTCATAATAAGTATTTTCTTATTCATTTCATTAAATCATATATATTTGTTATAATGGTCAATAGAAATTTTAATTTGTATATCATGGTTATTTGGAACTCTGTGTTGTGTGGAATATAATATATTGATGAAATATAATTTCTGAGGAGAAATATTTTATGGAAAATATAGGACTATTACATTCTTCCCCTCATATGAAATTTCACTCCCGAAATTTATATTTAGGCACTGAGGATAAAATGAGTGAGGGTAATTTGCGAATGAGCATATAAAAAACTATAATTAAATAAAGAATAACTTACAAATTAAAAGTATAACCTAATATATAAATCACTATGTTTTTTTCAAGGTTATACATGGTGATATAATTTAAACTAGGGTTCTTAATAAATTTTTCTATTAAAAATACACAAAAATTACTCAACCATTCTCTAATACAAACTATTTAAACCTAAGACATTTTCACATATTATTATATGGTTTTATGAATATTTATCCATGAAATACAAAACGAAGATCACGAGCCTATTTTAATTGGAATACTAGGTAAATAATTAAGAAGAATGATTACAAATCAAAAAAGTTATTTATTAATCTTCATAATTAAATAATAACTCTAATTGAGCACCCAAAACTACATAGTATAACTGAAGGAATACATAAACAATATGGATGTGCTAAAAATACGTTAAATAGAATAAACATTTGATGGATGCATAAGACATGAGTTAGAAGGAATAACATGATAATATAAAAGTAATGGCGCATGAATAAGATTATAGAATCATAATATATAGAAAATGGAATAATAAGACATGGAACCACATGATTGTGGTTGAATCACATTTCATTACATAAACATGAGTCAAGGTTAACTTCAAAGATTATGTAACATGGTGGACAAATTACCCTAATGGATTTCATTTACTCCATATTCCCATACAGAATTTATCAGGGGGTAAAATGATACATAATTAATTGGATAAAGTATTTGGTTGCACCAATCATAACATGTTCCTGCATATGTGTTCCACATGAAGAAAAAAATAAGAAATAAATATAAGGGATACACATGGAAGGAAATAGGTATCATAATCACATCAGATGGACTAACCGAAGGGAGTATAATAATGATAACCATGGATGAAAGGATTTAAATAATTCATGGTAATTAAAAAATGAAATATAAAAATATATCATGAATAATGAACTAAAACTGAAGCAAAAAAACATGAGAAAATGTTTCTAGATATATTTAGAAATATTCCACTTATGCACAGTTTGAGGGAAAAAATAATGGTTCTTTGAAGAAGATAAAAGTATAATTATTTATATAAAAATATAAATCAACTATAATATTTTTTAAGGATAAATTTAGTGGTTTTTAAAAAATAATGGAGGTTTAAAATATTCAATGGAGTGTACTAGAAAAATGATAAGAAAAAGAGATGTTCCCTTAAATTGGGTTTTCATATCGAGAGTAATTGGGAAGGGAACATTATAAAATATTTATTTCTATTTAAATGAATTGTAAATATGGAGATATATATATTTTTGGAACATATATAAATGTTATATAGTAATTATATAAGAATTATTAATAGAGAACTTGAGGGAAATAGAGACGAAGTGTTACCCAGACGAAATATGAATGTATGGAGAAATCCCTAACCTTATGACCAAATTCATTTTGTACATCAACATAATGTCTGGGATAAAAAATTTGATTCATAAATATTAAAATAAACAACCTATTACATGTGAATTTTATTTCTTATAATTTTATTATGTTCATTTGTGGGTATTTTTTTAATTAATAATGTCTAATTTTTTCATTCCGGAAGCGTTTGTTTCATAGTTTCATGATCAGTTTACTTTTGTGTAATTATGGAAGATATTTTAGAATAGGTATAGTATTCTATAAATGAATTGAAATATATTTCATAAAATTACATTTATTTAAATGGTCTCAGATTTCAAATTTTCTAATACGAGGATGATTCATTTAATATAACATTTCTCATACAAGTGCTTTTTATATTGGTAGTTTTTTCAAGTATATCACATTAGTTTCATTTTATACAATATAATGTGTATACATTAGTTCTAGACCATGAAATAAGTTGTAATATACATATAAAAATATTATTTACATATTATTATCATTTTATGACCATAACTGAATATAGTAATCTAAATCAAAAACACATTATCCATTGAGATGGCTAGCCTCCATAATTTGGAAGTTGGTGTCATTTATTTGAATATGAGGAGATGATAAAAATGGAAAGATTTGAAATATTCAATTATAAATATAACATTACAGTATGTAAATGATATTTTAGTTAATATTATTTAATGGGTGAATGGTTTCGGAAAAAGAATAAAATTGAAATTAATTGAAAAATGTATTTTGAGAATGTTACCTCTTGAATATCACATTCTTGAATGATACCTTATAGAAATTGGAATTGGTATTTTCTTGAAACCAGAATTACATAGCTATTGGGATAGTGGAAGGTAGTGTTTTTTTAATATATTTTTAAAGATGTAGGGTTTGGAAGCTGTGAGCAGAAGGGATGGTATTTGTAAGGTGAGGAGAGCGCAACTAATATAATTTATCAAAGTAATAAAAATATAATACTACTATTTAGGATAAAAATTATTTCTAATGGCCCATTAATGAATAGTTTATTCTAGTTTTGACCGTATAATACTCCCTTTGTGATTCTGTTATATTCATTTTTTAAGAATCTAATAAAATATTAATTTTAAAAAATATCATTATTTTCAATTTTGCAACAATTCGTTACTATGATATTAAAAACATCAATAAAAAAATTAAAATTTTAAAGAAATATTTTATTATGTTCAAAAAAACTTATTATTATCTATTTAATTTTTCTATCACCATAAATATCTCAAATTATATTTCTTTTAATATTTTATATATCATTTGTTTTAATTTTTAATTAATTTAAAAATTTCTACATCATCGTTGTGTATTCATTAAATGTAATTATTTATTCCCATAAATTTAAAAATAAATTATCATAATTAGTTTTAATATTTTATACTTCAAAATTAAATTCATGGTTGAACATTTCATCAGGATAACCATATATCAAAAAGTTATACTTATTAAAAATAATAGTGTGACATCTTGGACTCTTTATTATATAAAATACTATAAAGGTATTACTATCAACCATGTGGAACCAAAACGGTATATATATTATCCATGGATGATTTTTTTCAAAAATTATTCATCCAATATATTTAGAGAATGTTTTGGGTTTATTTTTATATCATTATCATATTAGTTTTACCCTTCATTGTGTGATTTACTCTTTACTTTGGTAACAAATATTATTAAGGTTAAAATTTGTATGGAAAGAGATGAGTCTATTTGATAAATTATGGCCTTATAGTTCAAAATATAGAATATATTTTTTAAAATTCAAAATAAATGGAATATTTTAAATTAAAATTAAATCACAAAATCGCAATGAGAAGGAATGTTTCCTAAAAATTCCTTTTTTAAGAATAAATTTTTTTTATAAAAAATTCAATTATAAAATTCATAGAAAAAGGAAAAAATTAGATTACTTATAATAAAAATATACGAATTAATGTTTAATGATAATCTAAAAAAATTTCTTTATAAATTTTTGAAAATTATATACACTTTTCAATTTAAATAACAATTCATAATAATTTCATGCATTTTATAAAATTTAAAAAAAATTGTTCTTTAGATAATTTTGACATGTTGAGTAAAAAAATTAAATGTATTGTTAGAAATCAATTTTATTAGTTATTCAAAATGAAATCTATTTATTGTCTTATAGAATGCAATAAAAATAATTTTTCGATGAAAGCTTAATTTTAAAGAATAAAAAGATTTTAATAACAAAATATATGTATATTTATTACTCATTAATAAATAAATAAATATTAGGATATTTTTATTCCTATTCATACACCCATATTCTCTAGATAGGTTATAACAAACATAATAACATTTTGTTAGTATATCACAGTTCCTAGAAAATTAGTGTTGTATGAAACATAAACCACTGAAGAAATAAAATTATAAATGAGAAATATATCATAAAAATATAAGGGAGATATAATATATATACTTATATATTTATATATAAACCATGATAATTTCATAATATAGATAAAATTTTTAATGTAAAATGGATTAAATAATTGATCCTTTATAGAACCAGGTTGCACATTACTACTAATTCCCCTATCATGTTGTGTATGATGACACATTTTCTTGGAGAGATATAAGTCATGTGAAAATACAAACCATTCACTCATCAAATCTTTCATTTTAAATACCTATAATATGTAGTCGATTTATGTACCTTGATGTAGCCCATGAATCCTCCTGGATATATCATGAATGATCTATATTCCAAAAATGGTGTTCGTATAACCAATGTCCTTTTTGGAGAATAATTTGTTTAACTGGTTTGAAACTAAAATTATAGTGAATATTTAAATTTATATGTCTAATATTTCCATGAAATATAATACTATAAAAAGTTATTATATACTACTAACCTATTTATAGAAAAATTTATAGCATTAGTTATTAGTGAATCAAACTTTTATTTGGGATTAATCAATCATAATTTTTAGTGTTCTATATTCCATCTTTAATCCATAAATTGGTATATTTAAATTCATAAACTATAGATAATAACTAGAGTCACACACCCCTTTGGATGTGTTATAAAGACATTTTCCATAATGTTCTCATTAAGGACCATTTTCTTCATAAATCACCAAAGACTTATAGTTCTGAAAATAATTTATATAAAATTTAATTTTGATGGATTTAAAAATGGAAAATACGAGTTTTTTTAATATACTATTCCATGAAATTGATTCATAATTTTATACCATATCAATAAATTATAGTAACCCACATTACCTTCTAATTCCAATTTTCTCTTTAATTCCATTTTCACCAAGTACTATTTACATCAACTGGATTAATAAGTAGAATAAATAAATAGTTTTGGTAAATATAATGCATCCCATAATTTATGTATCCTTTACAGATTTTTGAATTTAATATCTATACTACTTAATTATAGGAAACAATAACTAATATTATTAACCACTACTATGTCCCCATTTCTAGTAGCTAAAAAACCATATATTTCTAGTTCTATAACATCTCTAGTGCTCAAATAGACTATTTCTATCTTAGGAGAAACATATTTTATGATGTTATATGTTATTTTTAATAAAAATAACTATATTATATATTCAATATCAACATCATAAATTTACATAATGATTTACTGTGACAATTGAGGATATATTACCATTATAGAATGGTGGAATTCAGGTCAACCATAAATATTTTTCCTATATGGTTGTATTATTAATATACCCTATTTTCATTAGTGTATTCTATATAGATATATTTAATTCACTATGATTGTATTTTATTTATTGAGGATACATTATCAGATGACTCACATTCCTATACATGAATATTTGAAAACATGGATTTAATTTCATACATTAACCTGAATGTTATTAAATTTTCTTATTTATCATTAGACTTTCATAATGTCTATTTTTTTATCAATAATTATTATTGAAAAAATTATATTAGAAGACCTATATGAATTATCATCCACCTTACCATGCAGAGAAATGTGTGGTTCCTCCTTTCATTCTAACCACACCACTATGGTAGATAACAAAGAGTGATTTCATGTATAATTTGAGACACTAGTAAATAATTGATGAACACATAGTCAATATAATATATACCATTATGAGATAGAGTATTCACTATCTCCATATTGACTTGATTCATTACATCATTATTAAAATCCTTGAATTTCTAAAATATTCAAATATATAACATATTATGATTATATATCCACACATACTCAAATCCATGGTAAAAGTAAATAGGTATGTATACACCCCAATTTCATGTACTACAAAAGATCCACACAAATATTTTTATACCAAATCAAGAATATTTATTTCCCTTTCACCATACCCACAAAAGGTGATTTGGTCATATTTCCTTATAAACAAATGTTACGAGTATCAAATGGTTTTGGCATAAAACATTTTAAGTAACCAATTTTCTAGAAAAATTTCATCGACTTCTCATTTACATAACCAATCATTCATTTACACAAATAATTGTGAAAGGATTTCTTTCACACAAATTTGTCTTCCATTTTTAGTAATTGGTTTTTGAAAAATTATACATAATGACCATTATTTAAAATCACCATACCCAAACATATATAATAAAGGTAAAAAATATTTCATTTCAAAATTTGAAAAAAAAAAATCCATGTAAATTATACAGGGATACATAAATTATGTTCATTATAACACTAGGTACATCGTAATTGTTAATTAAAATAGAAAATCCATGTTTTAAATGGAAGGTTTTATATTAATATATTCATGAAAGATCTTCATGATTTATTGGAAGAATTATGATCTACCTATCAGATGTTAATATTTTAGAATCTATTTTATTCATTCATTTAAATTAATAAATGAATTCCAAAAATGATATCTAATAAATAACTAATATACATGGAAAAATTTGACTAAAAAATTAAATCCCATGAATCTTCCCCAAGATTCTTAAAAAGGTGTAGCGCTTCATCTAGTACACCCACATGATATGAACAAAAAAACTACATCTTATTTATTATACAATCATAGGGTACTACTTTTCGTGGAAGTATGGTGATAAAAATACTCAAACATACAATAAGCCTATGGATTATTTTCCATTTTCATCCTTTAATTCACATTATAGACTGAAGGTCATTTTCCCTCAAATTTACTCAACTTTTCCTATTAATGTAAGGTGTTTTAATTGATTATTCGCATAGGATATAATATTATAATTCACAGTGAAATTAGAGGAACCCTAAGGTAGTGAATATATGATGTGATCTATATATCGCTCAAATTAAAGCATAAACCCAAAGTGGTATGGTTGTTCCATGTAGATGATCATTTTGACTACTTGTGGCCCAATCATCATAAAATGTAAATTAATTCACATGAATGGTTCAATGGATATCTCACATCACTATTATCATAGTATTCTAATAAATACCATGATTCTAAGAAAATATTATTTATACATCCATTCCCTATATGTTTCATTAGGATCTCACTAGAATTTTATGATTTTGTGAAATAGTGGCCACATAAATTACAACTAGGTTTAAAGGGATAGATATTTCGTTCCCAGTATCATTATTTCTAGGTGATTTAGTATCATGGTGTTTCTATTAATATAATATTCACTCATGGAATAGTATATCGTACTAGATCCTACACTATTCTTGGACATATGATCTACATAGAGGGTATCCATTCTGTAATCAATATTATAATGATATGGTTAATTTCATATAGATTTCCACATCTCATAGAATAATCAATTTCATTTAAGATAGATAATAAATTCCTGTTAATTAATTAATCTCTCTTAAATTTATCAACACACACTATCCCTCACCATTGGTTTCATAATTTCACATCACATGGATATTCTTATTCCATATATCTTTATTTACCTTCTAATAACACTAATGATGGATTAAAAATATAATATGGTATTTATGAATTGGTTATTTTCCAGCTTCATTAACTCATAAATTTTTTATTATTTGATTGGTGAACCCAATCTATAAATAAATGACATGGATTTAATCAGAAATTGCTTCTAATATTGTATTGGATAGATAATAGTCATTACACCCAGTACAAATCCGGAAAAGTCATCAAAAAACATTATTTATAATTCCACATTAAATTGAATTTTTCATATGTGGGATGAATAAACACTTAGATATAGTGGAAACATTCTAAATAAATAGATGGATGGAAAAAGTGAATTGATATTTTTAATGTGTTAATATTAAAATAGTTATTTTTAAATAGAACATATAGTCATATTTCATTCATGATATTATCTTGTGAATTTTACTATAGTGGGTATTCATGTTTATATAAAAATATTAGATGATTAAACCATGACATCCCCCATTATCCATAGTAATCCACCAATTCTATATGATTTTACTCATACCTAGGTTATCAGATCTTATTTATGGTATAGTATATTTACTTAAAAGAATCCAAAGACACATATGTACTATTTTTTATAATGGATGATAGGACATGAAGAAAATAATTTTAATTTATTAATAATAAATTAAAACAGACTAATCATATACACATGATTGTCTAAGAACATGAATATAAATGCATGAAATGAATATGAATTTTTAAATTACCTATTACTAAAATCCTTACACCAACTATTATTAATATAATAATTAAAAACTTTTTAAATAATCAAATAATTAAATAATTATTTTACCTTAGTTTCTATATGAATATACTTGGGGATACCCATCAATTATAAAACATTGAATGTAAAAATATTCCCCAATATTTAAAGATAACTTAATGGAATTAAATTATAATTTTATAATATTGAAAATATTTTTATAAATTAGTCACATAAATTGATATCCATATAATTTTTTAATGATTCAAATACATATTTTTCAATTAATTTAAAATTTTTATTTACTAATTGACTAAAAAACTTGTATTAACATACTCCATGATGTGTTTCTCACTTTTAGGGTATCTGATATATACCAATAAAGACTCAGTGTATAAATCAAGGAGAATATAGGGTGTGTAAAAATGATATATGTTCTATCTTTGTTGTCTCCCACATGTCTATGAAACACACCATTGGACCCATTGTCCTTTTTTGACACAATAACTTTTGAGACACGTGTTTTTATACTAGTTATGTGCCATCAAATCACTGAATTACTCATCTACCAGCCCCATGTTTCATGTATTAATACACAGTTTGTATTTACCCATGTTGATTCTATGAAACATTCATTTAAAATACATTAAATATAAGAAGTTTTCAGTAACTAAATATAACACAATCAAAAGAATCATGTTCATGTATGACATTGTATATATATAGTGATTTAATGATCTTTTATACATTGTACTTATTTACACACAACACAACATATATCCCACAAAAATTTGTGTGTGGTGAACTTTGTTATAGGGCATTTAATTTTTATTTACACGTCCTATAAAAACATCTACCAGTCAGATACATTAGCACCTCTAGATGTTAACTATGATCATTCTTTAACTTCTTATAATCTATTCATGAATATAAGAAATGTGAATGAATCATTTATAATGGACATAATATGGTATGTTACATTCATATTAATGAAAAAATAAAATACAAATGAAAAACTAAAAACAAAATTTTTAATCCCTCAATGAAATTATAAAAAATATAAATTAATATTTCAAAATTTGGATAGTAGGTAACGGTTCCAAGGTGAATAAATATTTTATAGGAATATTAACACCAATAAAAATTTAAAAAAAATCATTACGTTCCCTGAAAATAAATTAATATAAACTCTGAAATCCAATACATCGGTTCATCAAATAAAATAGATAATTAATTTTTTGTAAATAAATTATTACCCATTATTGAAATTATTTCTGTATTAGTGATATTGATAAGTTTAACATGTAATTACATTGAAATGTCAGAGTATTAACGTGTAGAATACCTTTAGTGATGACTAAACAAAAATTATGAAAATTTTTATATAGAAATATCTGGGTGTTAATACAGATTATTCAAAAAGGTTTTTTATTCAACATAAAATACAACAATAATAATTTTTTTTGTGGGGGTATTCTCCACGCGAGTTGAGGAAAATTTATATCTATCGATAAAAGTTTTCTTCAAGAAGACCTCATTATGTCTCAAGATTAATATCCATATAAATAATTATGCACTATATTGTTTATGGTTGAGAATAATAGAATTTGTTTTAAAATGAGCTATGTTTATAAAATACTAACTGTCCATGGGCCCTTGTTATTCCCTTAATCCCTAATCATCCAAATTTAAAATTTTAAATAATAAAATTATTAACATGACTTTCACTTATCACATAGATAAATGAATATTACTTCATGTGTATTATTTCAAAATTCATTCAAATGATATTTTAATAATTATATCACACTATACTAGTAACTCTACCTATCTTTCTTCCAAAATATTTAAAGTTCCTAGAATAATTACTATATGCATAATAAAACAAATATTACTGCATTATTTTTTATTAAATAAAAAAATATTCACTAAAAGATCATAAATATATATGAAATATATATCCGAATTGTATTCTCTCAAATAACTAGATACTAAATATCCATGATCAACCAAATTACAAAAATTATTAAACCATAAATGAGAATAATACTTATTCAACAATTTAAACTCATATATAAATTGACTAATGTTCTAGATACACATTGTGTTATACCCTCTTGTCCCCATTCTCAATGGAATTAGTAAGGTCCACCAAAATTTCCAATGTTGGTGTCTATGAACACGTGGTGACACCCATAGATAATGATGTTATAATCATATTGAAATGTGACCTCATATGAATTTACAATATATAATATGACAAATGTATCATTATGTATCTAATAATTCATGTACTGTACAAGTGTCACCATCCTATGTTCATGATATCTATTTGATGGACATTGATGTAATTAATTTACCAATATAAAATCATTGAAAAATTCTTTATAACAAATATTTATTCCATCAATGGTATTGATATATCAACTCTCATTAAAAGGAGAAGGGAAAAATCATTCCTCATATATTTCAGTAATGTAATATCTACATTGACATAGTAAATGTACACAACATTCATATAATCATATATCTTTATAGATTATGGTAATGCATCAAGGTAAATGACTCTAGATATTAAATAAAAAAAGTGTTATTATATTTGTATCATTATACATTTATTAAGATTGTAACATCCAATGAAATATATAAATTTTGATTTTATATTGATGTGGAATGTTCTTATAACCCCCATTTCTTTAAATTAATACGGAAAAACATCATTAAAATTAGACTCAATGTCTCATGTGCCCTATAAATTTGGTATCATATATCTTCTATGTCACGTCATGTGATTTCATCTAACCAGAATCTTATATTTAAAAATATATTCTCAAAAAATTTCCCCCATAAAGATGTACTATCTTAACCTTTTTGTGAAATATGTGACCTTGGGGGATTATCACATATAATGTCACGAAGAATAAAAATCATGATATGATATGAACATTATTAAAACCCGAAAATATTGAATGTGTGTGCTCATAAAACATGTAGGTGTTGGTTATAGGATACCAACACTCACATTGAATTCCATTCACTGGTGGGATATTAGATTCATTTATTAATGATTGGATAATTTATTGACATCTCTCATTTGAGATTTTGGGGATTATCTATGGGACCTTCAACCCAGAATTATTGTTTTCTAAGGGTAATGGGTTGTTCCTCCGATATTCAATCAATACTATGTGTATTAAATTACGTGATCCACATAGTGGGACTATAAATGATAATTAAGGATAACAGTTATGATGATAAAATGTATTATGCATTATTTGTGATGGATTTTCATATTATGATTTTATTTTGATATTTATACCCATGATTATGATTTTAACTGGTTTTTTAATCTATGTGATACATTGTATTTTATGGGTTTGTAATGACTAATCGGGTCATATAACTCAATATTTGAATGCATATTCATATGTGTATAATATTTGTAACCCTCATATAATTTTACTGTTATGTTATTTTTATGATTGAATGTGATTCTAATTTGAATATTGTTATATTCAATTATACATAGTGTAATGATCACTACTAGAATTATACTTTTATGATATATTTTAGATGAATATTATTCACCTTTTAAATCTAGTTATATCTCATTAAATGTATAGTAGAGTGTGATTCTATCCTTCTAGAGGTGATATTCCATTCACAACATAGATAGTTTTGATTGTATACATGTGATAGAATAATGTGATCCACTTGACATAGGAATCTCTCTATTCACCAATGGGTTGAGAGTGGCCCCTACCATTATTTTTTCATAAAATTTATGGTTTGATATTTCTACCTATATGTATATAGTGATATAATTTTAATTTTAGGGTTTAAATTGTTCTATACTAATCACTTTTGATAATTTATTCACTACTTGGAGATGTGTGATATTCATACTAATAGTGGATAGTGTTACCCACTTGACACTTGTAATATTTTATGTGCCACTACATAAATATAGGTGTTTCATTCACACATGTGATTGGATACATATAATTAAAATTTATTTATAGTATATTATTAACCCATTTGATGACTCTATCCCACTATGTGGATGACTCATTACCATGAGGTCTTGTGTGGAGAATGTGATTAGATAATGGGAAATTGACTCTCGTATATTATTACTAACCATATCAGGTACGGGTCAAATATGAAATTTGATTATTATGGACAAATAGTATAAATATTATATATATGTAATGTTTAAATGTTTCATTTATTGAAATATATCCATCAAAATATGATCTATTTTATATTCTGGAAAAATTATATATTGGATAATTGTGTTAAAATCCCACAACCAATTGCTTATCTATATTTGATGTGGAGACCCAATTGCTATTTTATAGGTCAATGATATTACCCTACCATTGGTGACCATGTTTTAGTATCCTTTATTAAATATGTATATATGATAATTTTAATTCCATGGATTTGAATACGAGTATCCTTTTTATTATTAAATTATTTTTTTAGTATTATAGATGTTAATCAAACATGTTGATACTGATTGGAATGTATGAATATTTTATAATTATATGTTTCATTTTATTATAAAAAACAACTCCTCATTTATAAATATAATAATTTATTAATAATTATACACAATAATATATAATTTTTTATTATAAACATTTATGAAAGTTATAACACTATTTTATATCATGATATTGTTGGTTTAATCATTCAATGAGTTATTACCTGAACCTCATCATTGTTCAAAATCTTACAGATAACATGGATGTGCACTTGAGGTGATTTTTCATGACATAGATAGAGAATTATAGAATTCTTAGGTGTCCATGATGTAATATATGGCTTGAGATTGGATAAGTTATAGAGGAAGGTGTTTCTATAGGAAGTGTCATGTAATTTTTGTTAGACCACATTGTATTTCATTCCCATTAGTTTTATATATATGAAAAATATAATGAAAAAATAATATTTATTATGAATTATTTCTAATTTCTTTATTAATTTTACCATTATGTATAACTTTTTGGTACATAGATATATTATATATTGAATTGTAAGATATCGATTATGAGTCCTAAAATTATGTTTTAAGGTTCTATATATGCTTTTTATAAGAATAAATCATTTAATTTTTTTTAAAAAAAAATCAATGAATAACTCAAAGGATTTTTTTAACATATATATCTAATTTTTTTATCCCTCAAAATTTTTCAGTAGCCTCTAACCAATATGGATGAAAACATATTGTTCTGCAATTCTCTATCTGATGAAACATTTGATAATTCTAATTCAAGACCTTACAGTTACAAATAAATGAGTTTCAAAATGATTGGTGGTGTGTATAATAACCTCATATATTCCTTTGTGTATTTATTTCATCTTTTTTATAGCGGGGATTCTAAAAATAATCATTAGTACAATTCTTGATCCCTTCTTCATATGGTGAGATATCGGTGTATCAAAAAAGAAATACATAAATCTCTTCACAATAACCACTATCAATTGTTTCTAATATGGTAGTGAGGACTTTTTTCCTTGTTGTGGAGGTCACCTATCTCTTAAATCACTGGTAGGGGATTCCTCACTAATGTTTTTTATAGATAGATGTTTTCCATCTCCTTCGACCAGTTACGCATCTATAGGAAACTTGGTGTGCGGGAATCCCCTGACCATGGAACCAAATTAAATATTTATGGCTCTGGTAGTATGGGGTTCATGTGGCAGGTGGATTGTTTTTAATACCATCAGTTCAATGATTTTTTCCTTCTACCCATTTTATAGTCAAGGTAATTATCTCAACGTGAAGGATAAATCGACGCATAAAGGCCCCATGCCTTTTCATTCCAATCACATTCCCCTGGATATAGTGGAGATAGAATCAAATGAAATTTTTAACCCACATAATGGAATTATTTATATTCCTTGGAGGATTACTTATTTGTTCTGTAATAACATTTCCTTCATTACCAACAATACTGAGATCCAACATACATTGTTTGAAGGAAAAAATTTGTCTGAGTTTGTCGCTGCAATGGCATCTCATGAGTTCCCTCACTTTTAATTCTCTTGAATTTGATCCCCTCCAAATGAATGTCTTGATATTTAGATATGTAATTCTCTTTTTATTCACTTTTATATTACTAATTTACTTTATTTACCTATATTATTTGGTCACCATTTTATAAAAGTTCAATTTTGGTGTCCAACCTTATTATTAAATAATTATTATAATAGGGTCTATTTATTTATAATTAGAACTTATCTGGAAATAAAAATATAGTTTATTAAAAATACTAAAGTGTTAAAAGAGTTTGAACATAGAATTTATACAATTTACATTATTCTATAAATGAAATATGTCATCAAGAACATCATTGTTTCAAGTCATCTCACTACACATCACCCCTTGGTTTTCCCAATCATCTTCCTCGAAATATTCTTATCAAAATGAATGAGTAACAATTTGACTCTTAGATTTAAGTAATTCCAAGAATTTCATCCACCTTGCAGTAAGTCTGTAAGATAAATGATCGTTTCAATATCTAATTTCCTATACCAAAGTGGTTGAGTAAAATTCATAGAAAATATTTGACCATTTTTTTATAAGCCACATCAACTGCATTTATGATTTCATAAATTTACTCATCCAGAAATTAAAAAATTACTATAAAATTATAATATTGTTATATATATTGGTGATCTACACACTATAATCTATCTTAATGAAAAAACCCTCTATGATAATGTATCTAATCAGGAATATTTAATTATAATATGAGATATAATTAGAGATTCAATTGTACATCATGGACAGAATGTTAATGTCAATGTAGTGAACAAAAATTATGCTTACATATGTTATTACATGATGTCGATTCAATGGGAATCATGTTTTATGATTTATACTACTGAATGTCATTACTAATTTAATTTAGTTACGGTGAATAAAAATTTCGGGCTTCATAAATTTCTGTATAGTATTTTCTTCTGACATAAAGAGGACTTGTTCACATGAGGTGCAAGTGAAATCCAAGAGTAATAAGGCCTTCCATATAACAACCTTTAATTTTGACGATATAAGATCAAGGTTGAAGGAAACCAAACATGAATAGACAAGTTTAAAGGTTTTGAATAGTTAATGAAATAAAAAATGATAATGTTGTTAACAAGATGATGAATAAAATTTCAATGGAAATAAAATATAATTTTATTTAAGTAGTATAATGACACCCATGATTATAACTGTAATTTCTGAAAATTACTTTTTTAATAAAAAACAGTTTTTAGAGGAAAATTGAGAAACCACATATAACCAGAGCAAGCTACCAGACATCCCCATCCCTGCCACGGTGCCAACAATAAGCCTTCACTGACACAAGTCCCCTCAGAAAGAATTCACATGCATAATCATTTGCACAGAACCGATGGTGAAGCCATACCATCGAAAGAATCCAATTCAAGAGGCATGCACCCATGAAGATTAAGTTATCTAATCCCCATCCAGGGCTAGTCCAAGTATCATGCTAGAAACAAGAACAAACATAACCTAAAATCAAAAAAATAGAAGACCCAAGGATTCAATATCTCACACAGCCCTTTCACTCACACCAACTGACCAAAACAACCTACTTAAACAGAGTCTCTAACATGAAACTTGATATTAGCCGAATCAGTTTCCCTAAATAGTTTCCATCATAAGAACGATAAATTTAAGTATGCCTCTTCCAATACCCACTTCTCAAATACCAACGCCAGATGATCCTAAGACTTAATGTACACCTCAACACTGATCATTACATAGATAAAACCCCATAGAAAAATTGAATTCTGTTTTTCAATAAAATACTATTTCTCTTCATTAAGAGACACCTCTAGAGACCTCCCAATATTTTTAGCAGCCGCCTCCTTAGTAGAGTTGAGAAAAAATACATGTTCTATCACATATTCATTAGAGCATAAAGGAAGAACCAAGGAATGAAAATCCCATTCCCCCGACATCAGATGGCTGAGAGACTCCATGGCCTTCCTCTTATAAATCATGTTCTATGTCGAGTGAGCCTCTAGAGGAGGAGGTAGTAAGGAGTAATACTTCTTCCCATTCCTCCACCTGGATCCCCTTGTACTATTTCGGCATAGAGCCTCATCAACTGATTGCAAGTGATTGATCCCTTTAGGAACCATCATGTAGAACATGTCTCCCTAACCTGGGATAAAAATATCAAAACTCAAAGTATCCTATGGATGACCTTCAAACCAATGTCACAAGGGAATCGAGCCCAGTCCCCCTTCCATCACACCACTGTTTGGAATAACCTAAACCATATAAAACCTGTGCCACCCCTTGTTCATATCCACACTGACCACCCATGGCATCTCTGCCACCGCGCTAGATGGATCAACCTTCCCTCCATACAACGTCCGGTCCAAGATCGATTTCCCCCCCTTCTGCTGGACTTCCACACGAACCTCCTAAAGCAATCATTTTCCATCTTCTTCCTATGCACCACGGCTGGAAGGACCTGCAAGATCCCCTTTCGGCCTGCTGAACATGTTCTCCACCATCAGGTTAACTTGGTGTGTTGCCACACTAGTTCCAAGGACAACCACACCCACTACAACACATACCACTACCTCAATAACTATTCTCACCTCCTCCACTAGCCACAATGACCAAGTTCCCAAGACTATAACATCTTCTGCTGTTGTAAACTGGCCCGTCCTCATTGCCTCACAAAATATTGTAATTTTATCATTTTCACTAACCACCATCCGAGTCGCATCCTGCCCATCCCACTGGAAATCTTCTATAAATTGAGATCGAAACCCCCTACCCTCCATCGATGCAGATGTCCACCTCCAAAAACCAAAAGAGTGCCCCAACCGCTTACATGTGGAACAGAAGTCCGTCCAGTTCTCATAGATTACTCGCTACTAGCACATATACTCCTCTCCGATTTTAATCCAAACATAATAAAAGGGAACCCTATACCCATCCATATCCACACATATCCTCAGGAAAACTGGGTGATAGACTGCTGTCGTTCTGTTATCCGAACAAAGATACATATCGAGTAGATTGACGAGAATTTAGATAATTGAGGGGTTCTAAAATTGAAACAAAAGGTTAGGGAAACTAACCCAAATTGATGAGGAAAGTGACTCATGATCTATGTGGAAATCAAATGACCACTAGAAAAATTAATAATGACAGCCTTTGCAATTCCAGGGCACCCTTGACCAGGAACAGATGAGGTCCTACTATGATGAAAACTAGATCATGATATGATGATTATCAAGAAACCCCACCATAGCCCACCCCTAGAGATCCCAAGTGTCGAAGAGGAACCTATTAATGGAATTAAACGATTACCTTCACTGCATAAAACATAAAACCATTATGATCTTCAGAAGCGTGAAGGATTTAGTGAACTTTAAATTTTAAATGTGGATATTCCGACAGGAATCGATGAGCTCTGGAACCTTCAGGCCTAACCTAGCTTTCAGGAATGGTGAAATAAGGTCAGGGATTGAGATGGAGAAAAAGGGGGCACCATATTCTTGAAGAAAAACGAAGATAACTACCCCGTTGAGGGGGGAGGAACCGGCATGGACACTATCGTCATTACCAAAGAAGACGAGCCTCACTAGGGTTCCCACTGCATCATGGATTAAGGAATGAAATAGAAAAACATCAAATAATGGTTATAACATGAATTAAATATTCAAAATTTAGGTGGACTAAATAACTCCAGACATTATTTTTAAGTCATACTAGATAAATAAAACACTGTATATGTGTCCCTCGTATAATTGTTTTATAAAAAAGATATATTGGAGATATTTTAAAAATTATTTTATGTTTTAATAAGATATATAGTTGGTATTTGTAATTGGGTTTAAATTTGAGGTCACCTAATAACTTTTAATTACTAATTATTACTGAAAAATGAAAAATTAAATTGAGAAACACCATAGGGGAAATATAAATCAGGTTAATTATATATCTTTTTAGTGGTTGTTATACAATAATAAAGTGACACATTATCTTAGGATCACTATTGAAGTCACCCACTGACATTAGATTATTTCTTAATAATTAAAATGATAAATAATTGAAACTCACCAAAGGACGGTTAGTATTATTATAGAATTGGTGAAAGTAATAGTTTAAGATCAACTCACACCCAAATCAAAAATATATGTGGTTTTTATGTTCTATATGTCCGGAATTTGTTTTTTCAGTGACAACTAAATCTTCATTATAATAATATCCACTATAAACAGTGGAATCAAATTATGACTCCTCAAATAATATCCATAGATTTTTTAGAATGATATTATACTACTAGAGATAATTTTACAACGAAGAATGTAATAAAAAATGTTGTTTCAAACATGATTTATCAAGATATATTGTATTTTGTAAGAATTATTGATATTTTATTTGATAATTTTATTAAATATTTATGTAATAGTTGGAAAAGATGATAATTTATAGGAGGATGTTCATGGTGGGATACTAACTAAGAGAAACTATGTGTACTAATTATACAACTATGTAACATGGTGGAGAGGTGGTATTTATGGTTGGTTCATAGTATTCGAGACAATGTGGGAAAACCATGGAAGCTAGGAGATTGGAGTTTTTGGTTCTGCATGGTGGGATCATAGTTTGTTAAAACATGTTGAATGATTAATTTAATGAAAATGTAATTTTAAACTAAAAACTCTTTTAATACCATCGTTCTTCCTCTAATGTTATTGTCAATTAATCAGCAGATTCTAATAGGTGATTTTGGTGATCATCTTATTTCTAGAGGGTGATTTTTATAGATCTATTTACATTGGATATAGGAATCAATGGTATGTATCTATTTCTTCATTTTGTTTCAATATCTACTCATTTAATCTTGGATTTTATCTTATATGGGAAATATCATGAACAAATATATGGATGAGAAACTATTTTTATGAGATTTATTCTATCTGATTTCACCCATACACTTGTTTTAAGTAAATGAAAACAAGATTTCCTAAGGAATATGGTTAGTGGGACATATCCAAAGACCCATTAGAAAAATATTGGTGGAGGGGATGTGAGTTTATGATCATCACATCCATTGAAGTGGTATTATTTTCAATAATAGGAATCATGTATGGATTTAATTAGAATTCATGATGTATTATCAAATCCTAGTACAGAATAGGTTACCATATTGAAAGTGATCAGATCTATAAAATATTCATGATGAAATATTTTGTATATATATTGTTGCTTCAATATTATTCTATTATTAATTCTAGATTCATTATTTTGAAGACATCATATTCGGGTCTCAAGAGTTTATTTTCTTACATGAAATAAGTAATTATTATGGTTTTGGTAATGAATATCAAATATGATTCAAACATTTCCACTGAAATATGCAATAAAAACAACATAGTTTGATGGAATGGGTAAAGGGGAAATTATTATGTATTTGGACATCAAATTGGACTCCTACATATCCTCATAAAGAAAGTAATAATACCTTATCTAGTTTGATGTATTTGATTAGTCTTAAACCACAATAAGAGAAAACTGTTAGGAGCACTATTTCATTAAGATGAATATATGATCATCATAGATCTATATATCCATATAATTCATAATAAGTTTGGGAAATAGATATGGTTGATAATTTTTCACCTTGTATGAGAGAATATGATTTTATGTGAATCATTTTATATAGAATAAACTAGAAGGATGCCCATTTTTGTGGATCCATGTGGAGGATCTCAACTCATGGTGATCTGATGGTTTGGATCAGGCTTACACCTTGGAGGGCACCCATGTTTTGGGAACCTGGAAGGGTATCTCAACTCATGGGTAATTTATTGTTTCATTGGGACTTAAATATAAGAGGATTACAATTTTCTGTAACCATGTGGATCATCTCAACTCATAAGATATTTAAATGATTGTTTAGGAATCTCTCTTAGGAGGATTCCCAAGATTCTAAAACTGTGGGGATGATAATTACCCATGGTGATTTTTAGGTTTGGTTGAGGCTTTGACCAAGGAGGATGCATATGTTTCATAATCCCCCAAACACTATGTACTCAAAATATGAGGAAGTAAGATTGTTAAAATTAGGGATTGAACCTATTAGGAGGCCTATTCCTAGAATATTATGTCAACTTATAGTGTATAAGAGACAATTAATTACTTTATATAAGGCCTAGGAGAATTTTTCCATAGCCCTAGTTAGGGATTAATATTGTCCTTATCCCATGTGAGAGGTTTAATAGAGGAGTTATGAGAAAATAAAAAATATCAAAGGATATTATCAATGTTAGAGGGATGGAAGAGGAGCATATTTCATTTAAGTGCTAGAAATGGAGATAATAATAAGCAGGATAGATCTAAAAGGAAAAAAATACCAATTTGGGTATATATCATAGGTTCTTTGATCTAGTGATATGGAAAATAAGGAAACATGGACCTAGTGGGGTCTTGAAAATGTTATTATCCCTAGTATGTTTCAGTAAATGTGATTAGTCCATGTGAGAGGGATATATGAGGTTATTATTCCTATTAAATTATAGAATTAAAATTTTCCCTATTGGGGGGGGGGTGGGGTGAATATAAAACATGAGATTCGATAGAAGATTCTTCACCAATGTCAAATGATTTTGTTGATAGGTTTCCCATGTACATATCACCAATGTATGGTTCTCCCATGTATGGGTGAATAATGACTAGGTTTCTGATGTTTGGGTTAGCCAAATATGGGTCACCCTTATATTGGTATCCCATGCATGAGTTTTCTCTATAGTTGTACATTGGAGAATTGGATGGACCACACCCTTGTATTACATTTGTTGATTGGTGTAATTCCCTAGAGTTGTTGATTTCCCATGTGGTATAGTTAAGTGGGGGCTTACCCATGTGGGTTTTCTATGTGACAGCTTACATAAATGGTTCACCCAAGAGGGGGGATCACCCAAGTGGTTTACTTATGTTGGGAAATTAGGTACTGGTTCTCTCATGTAGGGGCTCACCCATTTTGTTTTTTCATGTGGGAGATTTCAAAAGTGGTATAGATATATGGATTTTATCATAGTAGAAGGATTTCCATGGTACTTTTTCCCATGTAAAAGTCATATAGATGGGTGAAAAAACTAACATGATAATAGCTCCCACCTTATTTCATAGTCTTAATGTTCATTTATATTCATCAAAATTTGAGGTGGATAGGTATATTTGTAGGTATGTTGGTGGACTTTAGTGAAGGAGATGCAAAATGGAACTGTGTAAAAAACTACATGAAGGAGACACATAAGGGACTTTCAATGGAGATGTATGAGAAAATTGTGTGAAGGAACTGTGTGAATGGATTTCCAAAGTACTCAAATTCTTATATAAAATATTCCTAACTTATGAAATCCATTGATTTTTATCTAAAACACTTTTTTGGATCCGCATCCTGTAAAATAAATTCTTGAGAAGAAAATAAACCCCATGGTATTGTGTTAAACCATATT
This sequence comes from Viscum album, assembly GCA_963277665.1. Taxonomy (NCBI): domain Eukaryota; kingdom Viridiplantae; phylum Streptophyta; class Magnoliopsida; order Santalales; family Viscaceae; genus Viscum; species Viscum album. The sequence continues at coordinate 1,297,529,858 of OY728152.1, forward strand.
TGGAGTATTTTATGACCCCATAACATTACCGAAAGACACAAAAACTGGGTTTTAAGGAATAAAAACATTTTTATCAGCAATTTTTTAAATACATGGCCTAATAATGGAGGGTTTCTATCAATAATATGCCACAATATTTGTATATTTTCTAATCAATATCCAATATTCAGTAATTTTTCATTCTTGCGATACATGAAAGTAAAATCTTCTTATTCTTCCATCATGGAGAAAAATTTCTGCTCAAAAATGATATTTGACGGGTATGTGACAATTGTATCATATATTATATGGAAATATATGTGGAATTAATTTTTCAATGCAAATTGAAATTTATTTTATATCTATTGAAGTTATAGATTATGAATCTAGATATATAAAGTTCATTGTGAGTTTCTTATAAAAATAAATATGTTGTAGGTTGGCAGCTTCTATCCCTCTCTGAATCCTCTATAATAAAAATGGTAGGTTTTATATAATGAATTTTTATTATCAATTTAAAATTATTTAAAATAACTATTCGATAAAACATGATTTAAATGGGTTTGAAATATTTTTTTCGATTGATGCTCATTATATGTTTGATAAAACAATTGAATGAAATATGGTTTCTAATGGAATGATTAAATTATAAAATTTTATACATGGGGTTCAATTTGATCATAATTTCATTTTGAGGGAACTTATAAGATTCCGAAATTTATTCCTATATCGTTTAAGGAATACGGGTGCATGCTAATGTGATGACATGGTATGGAAGATATGTTACCACTAATTAGTACTGGAAAATTCATATAGAATAAATACATTCTTGTGAGAGTATATAGAATCTATAATCTAAGAGGAAAAACTGATACACTACCAATGGAATGGATTTTATAATTTTTTTTTCAAAATTCAAAAATTTATATATTATGATATTCATATGAAATATACAAAAATTTTTTGTTATAATTTTATATAAACTATGAGCTCCCATTTTATGGTCTTGGTGGTGTGTGTTTGGAATTTTTTGGTCCTTCTACAGGGATTGGTAATCACCCCTAATATATACAATTTAGTACATATGATGATGGTGTTTCTCATGATATTGGTAGGGGAAAGACTCATATTTCAATAGTGGATCATCATGTTGTTATATGTAATGAGACGATTTAATAATACTAGGATATATTTTTTGATTTCAAAGATATAGTATATTTATTTCAATTATTACTACGATTTTTTATTTGATATGAATATTTACTTATGATTTTTATTCTCATGGATCATATAATATCACAATTTTTTATATTATTTCACTTATATGTTATTTATTTCTAAAGGAAAATCATCCCCCAAAACATCTTGTAAGACATGGTAATCTACCATAATGTAACGACCCAATATTTTTAAATAGAAATTTATTTCATATAAATATGTCATAATCACATGAAATTACAACATAATGAACAACTAAGTTCTATGTGATCTTCAAACATAATTTCTTCACTTATGTTATGTGAATTTTGAAAATCTTACATACACGGTTGTGATCAGTATGTTATTTTGAGGCCGATAAGAAAAATTAATTTTTTTGTGAATAGTAACCTTCCCTTATTAATACTAACATAACCTTATGAATAGTAATATAACCTAATGAGCAGTAACTTTAACTATGATAAAATATAAATGATATTCAGGTGGAAGTACGATATACCTATGTTTTTTGATAAGTAAATAAATGTTTTAAAACTATTTTTAGAATAAATTTTTATTTTAATTAAATATTAAATTAATCATATATATAAATATTTTTTGAAAAATTGAATTCATTTTTGGATTATAAATGTAGAAAAATTGTTGGGGTGAATTTTTGGTATTTTCCAAATATACAAGGATTTTGTATGAATATTGAAATACAATAATTTAAAAAATAAGCCAAATACACTAATTATAGAGTCATGTATGATGTTGTCATAATGTAAGCCAAATCTATTCGGATTAACATGATAAATTTACTATTCCTGGTCATGGAAGACTCAATATTCCTTATCTTGAGGAGAAATAATAAATTAATTAATATCATAATAAGAAATTCTTTCTCCCCTCCTTTATAAATACCACCCATCCCACCTTCATTTTCCCACACCTCGCAAGCATCATGCCTTGTCTAAACTCTACACAAACATCTTCCCTAGTCACTTACCACTCCTAAGAATCTCTTGGTATTTACAAAAGAACAAAACCCCTTCCATAAGGAGGTTCTCAAGGAGGTTACTTCAAGAGGTAACACACCCTTCTTTTTCATTTAGATTCATTTTAATTAACCTTCTTTTGTTATCATCTACCCACCTAATCTATAAAAATGATCATGATTGATCATGTATCATCTATACAAATGATTTTAACAAGTTAATGAAAGAAACATCATCAATATTCTTACTCTCCCAATTTTATTCTATAAACTAAATCAACGTTCATAGTGTTCCAATTTATAACATTCGGGCATAATGATGTTCTGTTCTTCAATTTCCCCTTTATTACTAGTCACAAAACCATACTAATGATTGAACCAGACTATAATATATGTATTATAACCTAATTAATATTCATTAACTTGTATATTTACATATTATTAATTTTTATGACCAGAGTTGTTCACAATAATCCAAATACCGCTAAATAATTGAGATGGTTGTCATCTAATGAATCATCCTCATTCCATGAAACCAAATGATAGAAATGACCATTAACAATTCTGGATGTTCAAAAATAATATGTAATTTGAATTCAGGAGATTTACAACCATTCCACATGAACTATATTATTTAAAAACAGGTGCACTGATTATGAAAATAAAAAAAATGAACACTCAGGAACGATGGAAACCGATATTATAACTAATCACTAATGACATAAATGAACTAAACAGAGTTATGATAAACTAAATACATGTCAAATATGTTCATAATGATGTTATTAATGATTATAATTTTATATTCTAGGATAATAAGTTCAATAGGGAAACACATTCTAACTTAAGGTAAAGGTTTGTCTCACACGAACCTCTATTTTCATTCGGGTTACTTTTATTTTATAATTACCTCAATGAAATTATTTTATATTAGTATATAATCCTCATAAAATCTGCGATATGTTTATATGTTTTTTTACTGATAATAAACAATCCATTTTTTATGGATAGTTACATGTTTTAAATGGAATATTCAAAGTTGTTTCCAAAATACATGCCTAATTCAAGGGAATTTCTCAAATTCATACCTATTTTCAAGGGAACTATATAATCTGTTTTGGAAACCATTATATTTATAAAATCACTAATTCTATTATGAAAATACTATCTTACTTCACTTCTAGATTTATACAATGATTTTTTCAAAAGAACTCTTCTTTTCAAAATTATAGATTATCTATCACATAAATTGGTTAATGATTTTATATGAGTATTTTTGTCTGATTCAACACTCTTTTTGACTATTATGTATTACTGGGTTTAATCATTTATGAAGTAATCTACCATATTTGATTGAATTATTTATTAATAATTTTACTGTGTATCATCTATCCTAAAACCATTCATCATATTACTTGGAATGGTTAGTGTTTTAAGTTTAACGACTGGGGAATCTTAATTATATTTCATATGATAGTTTTAATATGAATATATATGGTGTTTATGTTTATCCAAACTCATATGAGAAATTTATTTGACTTATTATGTGATATTTTGGGCCCCTTATATCCCATTGATGCATCAGTAGGTCTCATGAGACGAATAGACGTGGAATTGGCCGAGGCCTTTCCCAATTTGATATATGGTTTTGGTTGAGGCCTTAATAACTTTTAGACCTCTTAGTTGAGGCCTTGAAAAAATGTTTCAGAATGTCTAGGATATGAACTTCCCCAATTATGAAGATAGTAATTGAAATTTCATGTGGTTATTTGACTAGTAGAATACCCGTGATTATGTTTTATTATTGTATTATTTACTCTGCACATATACTTTCCATAATGTGTTCATGTTTTTTATTTATAAAGGTGTGTGTTTTCAATTATTCAACATACTGAATGTTTATGTTTATGTTATATTTCACTTTATTTCTACACCTTACTGAGCATTTTATCTGACCTCTTTGTTATGTTTTATTTTACCTGGATATGAAGAAGTTAGTTATGGGTGACCTGCAGTTTTAATCTCGGAGGAATGGACGATTCTAATAGAATAGATTAGGGTATTATTTCATTTCATGATGTAATATTGGACTTATATATATCTTGTTTCCAAAATATACTAAACATCAGGGTCCTTCGGGATACATATTCATTTTTTATATGATAATTTATTTAATTAAGGCACCGACTTTGGGAACTGCAGTCGGATCCTTACAGTTGGTATCAGAGGATGATTAGTAGAAAACATAGAAAATATATTTAGAAAACGTTGATTAGGGAACAATTTTCTAATATAGTCTTTGAGGATAAGAATACTAGAACATCTGCGTATTTTGGTAAGGAATACAATATGTGGATCATTCTAGAAAATACATATCTGTCTGGATACAAACAGTTAGAGGGGCGGGTGGCACAGATGTACGTAGGAGTGAATGCTCTCACAAGGAGTTTATCTCATAGCCTGGGGTATCCTAGTACAAGACAATAGGCCTTGCTACACTCTTATTATTGACACTCCAATGGGATATTCTTTCGATAATTCACATTATCATTACAAGACATTATGAAGGAATTAAATGTGAATTTGTTTCTCAAAGGAAACATTTTTGTGATTATGGGATTAGACATGCATAAGATCTCAATTTATGCTAAATATTTTGTTATTTTAATATTAAACATGATGATTTATAACCAAATATTATGTATGCCATCATCTAGAAATGGCGCCTAGTGTAAGAAATGTAAACATCATGAACACGCCAATACCATGTAGGGATTTCCCTCGACGCAACATAATGATGTAGGATCCGATGTTGGGACTAGTGAATATCAGCTAATAACTATACTATGAAAACATACTTAGGTTATTAACAACATCCTTATACATAAGGGAATCTATATCCTCCATGTGTGGGAACTTTTTATGATCACTTTATGTGACAATGACATTCGTCATTCAATGGGACTACAAACCCATTTGTAGCTGAGCAGTGGAAAAGATACCTATAGAAGATATTTATCATTTTGGGATATAATGAATGATAGAAGGTCATAATATATATTTATCATCTATTAGGATATGTAGATCTGTGGTGGTCATTAATCCAAAACACAAATAAGAGGTAGAAAAAGTGGAGATGGAATGGAGGGACTTTAAGGAAAACATCCTAGAGAAACACTTTCCTTGTGAACAACAAGCAGATATGGAAACACGATTTCTTGAATTTGAAGGAAAAAGAAGATGATAATGTTGAAAAGTGTGAAGCTAAATTTACATGGTTAGTAAGGCATGTTATGGATTACATACGAAATATGAGGAGAAATATTGATCGATCATTTATGGGCAAAATCCATTCCTCTAGCAAGCTTTAGTATCCCATAGTTTCTCATCATATGAATATATAGTTTCATATGATATCAAGACGGAAAAAGAGGTTTTCATGTCTTATGACATTATGTTATATCCAGAGAAGTATAAGAATTATAAAAATTCTGGAAAAGGATATAAGGAAACAATAAAGAATGGAATAGTTGAATTTCCACCCTGTGATAATTATGGAAGGAAAGACCATGATGTTTTCTTAAAAGGAAAAGGAGTATGCTACAGAGGTGGATAGAAAGTCCATCTTTCAAGTTATTTCAAGGGGAAGATATAATCTATTAATATTCAATGCAATAGTTTTTGGGAGTTGGGGAACTATGATAATTATTTTCCAAATTGTCATAGAAACATACAATAGAAAAGACCAAGGAATCTGAGACAAGCTTATGCAATAAAAACTATAGAGGTTGAAGTTCTGATTAATGTGGTGGATTTTACATTAACTATTTCGTCAAAATTAGAAAATGATTTATTTTATTTTATACCATCACATTCTTTCATATATTTTTAGTTTCCCACAAAATTAGATATTTACAATTTGACTTATTAAGGGTGTTTTCTATCAAAAGTCCTAAGGGATGTATCACTGCAACAATGTTTTGTGAGTTAGTTACCATTATGAAATTTAAAAGTTATTTTTCTATTGATATTATTGTAATAACAATGATATAATTTGATATAATCCTTGCTATAGATTGGCATTCGGATCATGAAGCAAAAATATATTATAAGAAGATAGAAGATACAATTTTTGATGATGATAAGGAATTTTATATCTTTAGGGAAGAAACATCTCCATCTAGTTCTTATATAGATACTCCACCAGTAGCTCTACTAAATTTAATTATTGGTGAGGAAGGTAGTGAAATAACTTTGTGTGAGGAAATTAATGTACAGATAGGGTATGATCCTATTATTCTAGAATATGTTGAAATTTTTTCAATGGATTTATCGGGACATCCTCCAGAGTATGAAATTGAGTTTTAAATTGACATAATTATTGGTTCAAGAAACATATCAAATACCCCATATATAATTGAAACTATGGAGTTAGTGGAAGTAAATAAACAACTAGAGTAATTGAGTGATAATGGATTTTTCTCCCTAGAATTTCTCCATAGCGAGACTGAGTTATTTTTTTAAGAAGAAATTTGGGTCAATGATCTTTTTTATTGACTACAGGGATTTCAATAGTATAATAATAATGAACTAGTATCCCATACATCACATTGAATATTTATTTGATCAACATAATAGAGCCCAATATTTTTCGATGATTTATTTTTGATATGGATATCATCAGCTACTTATGAGGAAAGAATACATTCGAAAAACATCATTCTAAACCAGTTATGGGCATTATGAGTTTAAAGTAATTCCTTTTGGACTAATTAATGCACCATCTATTTTCATGGATCTAATGAATGAAGTTTTTTAAGAATATATTTATGAATTTATGGTGGTGTTCATTGATGATATCCTGGTATAATCTAAAAGATATGAAGTTGAAGAGAATCTCATGCGCACTATTATGAGGACTCTTAGAAGAAAATAATTATATGGGATGTTTAGAAAATGTAATTTTTTGTGTCAATATATTTCCATTTTGGGCCACATTTCCTTTAAGGATGGAATATATGTAGATCCTTCAATGAAAAATGCTATGAAAGAATGGCCTAATCCAATGAACATAACTGGGGTACATAGTTTTATTGGTTTAGGAGGTTATTTTCGGCATTTTATTCAGAACATCACCTATTTAGAAACCCAAATGACCATGATTACATGAAAATGAGACAAAGGAATGTGATTTTTTTTTAATGAATTGAACAAAATATTAGTGAATTCTCCAATAATGAATCTACCATTAGGGAATGGTGTAATTGTGATATTTAGATATTCATCAAATAAAGGACTTGAATGTGTCCTTATGCAGAATGATAAATTGATTTCCTATGTATCTATAAAGATAAAAATTCATGAACAAAACAATCGAACTCATGAACTTGATTAAGCAGTGGTAATCTTTGCTCTGATGGATTGGGGACATTACCTCTATGGTGGAAAATGTGAGATACATACAGATCATAAGACTTTGAAAGATATCCTCGAATAAAAACAACTCAATATGAGATAAAGGAGATGGATTATGTTACTCCAGTATTATGACTTAACGATACACTCCCTTCCGAGGAAGTAAAATAAGGTGTCATAGGCATTGAGCAGAATGTTCCATTGAATTCCGAACAAGATGAGTGTTCAAAGGGATCCTTTGATCATTGATCTAGTAAAGATGGATATGGGAATTATCAAGGAAGGAAACACATAAATAATTTTAAAAATGGATTCCAAACCTTCTATAAGAGAAAGGATAAAACGTTCTCAGGCTGATGATGAGGGGTTTCAAAATAAAATTAAAGCTGTAAATGATCAGAAGTTGATAGACATCGTATATGAGGTGTAATTTTGAAATTCAGAAAGAGGATTTGAGCTCCCACTATTCCTGAGCTAAAGAGGAAACTATTGGATGATTATTATAGCTATAATTTTTCTGTACACCCTGGTAGCACAAATTTGTATAGTGATATAAATGAACATTTTCGGCGGGACAACATAAAAAGGGATATCAGTGATTGTGGTTCAAGATGTTTGGTTTCTCAACAGCTGAAGTCTAGAAGAAAACATCATGGAGGAGTCATGAAACCCCATCATATACCTATGTGTAAATGGGAAGATATTATAATAGACTTTTTTATGGTTCAACCAAAGACTCCTAGAATCAAGGATGCGATATTGTTCATTGTTGAACATCATAAAAATCAGCACATTTTCATGTAATAAGAGAAGATTTACCACATGAACTTTTAGAGAGACTATAAATTCATGAAGTTGAAAGACTGCATGGTGTACCCTTATCAATTGTATCTGATCATGATCCTCATTTTACATATGAATTCTAGAAATGTCTTTAGAATTCCCTAGATAATGATCTTCGTTTGAGAACTTCCTACCACCCACAAACTATTGGACAATCAAAATGGACTATTAAAACACTGGAATACATGATGAGTTCTTATTCACATTATATTCAATGTATGTGGGATTAGAATTTACTTCTCATAGAATTTTTCTATAACAATATATTCCATTCTAGTATTCATATGGACATATATGAAGCGTTAAATGGATCGTGATTTCATTCACCAAATTGATTCGATGATGTTGGTGAAAGAAAGCTCGTAGGCCCAAAACGTGTTGAGGAAACAATAGAATAGGTGATGATTAGAAAAACCAATATCAAAGCAGCTAAAAGTAAGAAAAATAACTATATTGTTGACCAAATGAAGGATTTGGAATTTCAAGAAGGAGAACATGTATTCTTTGAGGTATCTCCATGGAATGGTATTATACAATTTGGTAAGAAGGATAAATTATGTCTTAGGTACATCGAACCATTTGAAATTCTGGACCGAATTGGAGTTGTTGTTTACTATTTTTCTATGCCACCATGTTTCATCAAATTTCACAATGTGTTATATGTGTTCATGTTTTGTAAATAGATGCCAGACCCAACACATGTACTCACCAATGAAGAAATACAACTCGTTCCCGATCTGTCATATTGTAAAGAGCCTATCATGATTCATGACACCAAAGCACTAGTATTGATAAATCGAATGAATTTTCTGGTAGAGTTTTTTTGGAGGAATCATAAGATGAAAGAGGCAACATGGGAACATGAGGATCTTATGTTGAAGACATACCCGAATCTTTTTATGTACCATTTTGTGAATTTCGAGGAAGAAATTTTTGTAAGGAGGAGAGAATGTAACAACATAATATTTTCCATGAAAATTCCATTCTTATAAATATTACACAATCACGTGAAATCCATCATAATGATCTTCTATGTGCTATGTGACCATTGAACACAATTTTTTCACTTATGTGATTTGAATTTTGAAGTTTGACATACACGGTTGCAATCAGTAAGTTATATGAAGTCTAACAAGAAAAACATAATTTTTGATGAATAGTAACCTACCCTTATGAATTGTAACATACCCTTATGAATAATGATATACTTTAATGAATATTAACATTAACAATGACAGTATATAAATAATATTCAAGTGGAATTATGATATACCTATGTTTTTGAAAATGTTAAAAACTGTTCTAAGACAATCTTTCTTAAAATAAATTAGTATTCTAAATAAATTTTAAATTAATAATATTTTGAAAAGTATTTTTGAAAAGATCAATTCATTTATGGATTCTACACATCAATAAATGGTTCTGGGGAATTTTTGGGATTTTTATGAAATACTTGGATTTTTATGAATAGTGAAATACCATAATTTACCAAATAAGCTAAATACACTGGTTATAGAGTCATGTATAATGTTTTGATGAAGTAAACCAAATTTATTAGGATTAACATAATAGAATTAATATTTTTTGTCATGGAATACTCATTATTACAGGTCTTGTGGTGAAATAATAAATTAATAAATATAATATTGAGAAATCCCCTCTTCCCCCTCTACAAATACCACCCTTCACAAAATCAAATTTTCACTCCTCTCATGCTTCATGCCTTGTCTAAAATACACAAAATAATCTTACCTAGTCACTTACCACTTCCAATAATCTTTGGTCCTTCCCAAAGACCAAAACCGCCTCACTTAATGAGGTTCTCAAAGAGGTTACTTCCAGAGGTAAAGCACACTTCATTTTCATTTAGTTTTTTCTCAATTTACCTTAATTTGTTATCCCATCCCTACCTCCTTTTTCCAAATGACCACTATAGATACAATATCATCTTATAATTTAATTTCTTTATTGTAATGAAATAACCATAATCAATATTCTAACTCTCTCCATTTTATCTTATAAAATAAATCAACGTCAATGAGCTTCCAATTTATAACCTTTGTGGACGACGATGATCATTCTTCAATTTTTACTTCATTAATGGTCATGAAACCATTTTTATTTTTGAACCAAACTATAATATATGTATTATAACCTAATTAATATTCACTAACTAGTATATGTACATATTATTAATTTTTATGACGAGTAAATTTCATAATAATTCAAATACCGCTAAATAATCTAAATGGTTATCATCTAGTGGTACATCTTCATTCCACGTAACCAAAAGATATAAATGACCATTAACAATTATTTATGTTCATAAGTTATATTTCGTTTCAGTTCAGGAGATTTACAACCATCGCACATGAACTCTATTACATAAAAACAAGTGAACCGATTATGAAAATCTAGAAAACGAACACTCTAGAACGATTGAATTCGATATTATAACTTATAAATAAGGACATCAATAAACTAAAAAGAATTATAATAAAATAAATAAATGTATAATAGGTTCTCAATTATGTTATTAATGAGTATAATTTCATATTTCATGACCTTAAGTTCAAGAGGGGAACACATTAGACCTTAAGGTAAGAGTTTTTCTCACCCGAGCCTCAATTTTCATTTGGGTTACTTTTATTGTCTAATTAACTTAATGAAATTATTTTAAATTATAATTTAATATTCATAAAATCTTTGTGAGTGTTTTATATATGTTTAACAACTATAACCATTACTTATTTTATGGATAGTTACACGGTTTAAAAGGAACTTTCAAACTTGTTTCCTAAATACTAGCCCGATTCAAGGGAATTCTCAAATTCATAACTATTTTCAAACACACTCTATAATAATTTTTGGAATCCATTCTCTTTATAAAATAACTAATTTTATTAGGAAAATACTATCTTAATTCACTTATTGTTTTATACAATGATTGTTTCCAAAAATAACTCATCACTTAAAAATAAAAGAGTATTTATCAAATGAATTGCTTAATGATTTTTTATGAGTATTTTTGATGTATTCAACAATCTTGTTGATTATTAAATATTATTGGGATTAATAATTTATGATGGAATATACCATATTTGATTGAATGTTTTATGAATAATTTCATTTTTGATGATCTATCCTAAAATCATTCACCATATTACTCGGAATGGTTAGTGTTTTATATTTAATGATTGTGGAAAGTTAGTTACATTTCATATGATAGATTCAATATGAATGTATTTGTTGTTCATGTTTATCCCAGCACATATGAGTAATTCATTAGGGTTATTATGTGATAGGTGGGACCCACTATAGCCCCTATAGGCATCGGTAGGTCTGATGACACAAATAGATGTGGAATTGGTTGAGGCCATTCCCAATTCGATATATATATTTGGGCGAGGCCTCAATCCATACTAGACGTCTTGGCCACGAAATTGAAAAAAAGTTTCAGAATGTCCAGAACATGCACTTCCCTTATTATGAATCTATTAATTGAATGTTAAAGTGGTTATTCGACTAGTATAATACCCATGATTATTTTTTATTATGGAATTATTTACTCAGCCCATATTTCTGCCATAACGTGTTCAAATTTATTAATGATAAAGGCATCTGTTTTCAATTATTCACCTTCCCAAATGTTAATGAATAGTTTATCTTACATTGTTTTTCTTACCCTTACTGAGCGTTTGAGCTCTCCCCTTTCATATGTTTCATTTTCGAAGGATATGAAGAAGTTAGATATGAGTGACATGCAGGAATAATCTAGGAGGTGTGGATGTTTCTAACGGAATAAATTTGTGTTGTATTTACTTTCAGGATGTAATGTTGAACATATATGTATCTTGTTTCTAAAATATAATTTACTACATGGTCCTTTAAGATACATATTGCTTATTTATATTCCAATGTATTTAAATAAAGCACCAGCTTCGGGCAACATGGGTCGGGTACATACATGTACGCCTTTCATTCCAACAGGAAATCAATAAAGCCAGGTAGAAACTATTCCCTTTCCATAAAAATGGGGTAGGGGAGGGATGTTATAAATGTTATTAGTTTGTTCTCGTCATTCTGTCACGATTGAAGCTCTTAAGGTAAGACATGTTTGAAAATGAAATGTATACCTTAAACATGAATAACTAACCTTTATATATAGAACATAATTTTACCATGGTATAATAGTAAAAAATATTTTTCATACATACCTTTGGGAGTGTATTGAGATCAATTACTTAGGTTCCAATGTGTATTCTTTATAATGAATTAGTAGAGATATTTCACACTAATACTTCATCATCAAATTTTTATTTGATAGCTGTTAGATTCTTTGTGTGGAAATTGGGTTTTTTATGATTAAAAATATCATAAGACTTCATTTTAGTTGATAATAAGTATTTATTATATTTCGCTTTTATGGATGTTGAAATAATAGAACTAATGTTTTGACTGATAAAAAAACCAGTGAATGTGGTAGATAATGTGATTTAACCAAATCCATAAGTGGATCAAATGCTTATAAATATTATAGATGGGACTTCAAAATATATTTATTAGGTAAATATGACTTAGAAACCATTCCATGTGGATCTGTCATATTAATTTTAGAAGAAGGATACAATAATCTTATTTTAGGATTATGGACAAGAAAATTTGGAGGCATAGTTCTCTAAAATTAAAAGAATCAATGATTTTTTGGTATCATAGATCAATATCAAGAAAATTTTAGTGGTATAAATGCAAAAAGATAATATGAGGATATTGTGGGATATATTTTTCAAATCTAAAAAACTATGAACTTCCATGGAAAGGGATCAATGATTTTTTTTAACATAAAATTCAATATACATTCCATTAATAATATGAGGATTAAAAATTTATTAAATCTAAAGAAAAAAATATGAATCTCATGGAGTATACATATAATTTCCAAAACATATTTAATTTTTCCCTATAGTTAATTTCTAGGGATTATCTTAAATAATATATCTTTTTAGGCATTGAAGAATACAATTACTCACATTCCGATAATTCCCTTATTATTAATTTTTTAAATATAATTAGGTGAGTATTTGGACTCTCGAGGATGGAGAGAGTATTTTGTGGAATAATACTTAATGTTAATTGTATTATGTGTGTCTGAATTAATAGAATTTCTATATAAATGTGTATGGTATTAATGGGTCTCTCCCCGATTTCATTGAATGCCTGATGTTGTTTGGGTTTTCGGGTAAGAAAATATCTTTTATTATGTCTATGAAAAATTTGAACACTATGTGATGGGATAACATGATTAGTAATGGATGCCAGTTTCATGTCATAAGACGAGTAAATAGTGTCAAATATTACACATTGTTTAATGGTTAAATGACATGTATGTTAAAAGAACAATTTTCAATAAAAAGCCATGAGTTTTTTGATATATAATTTTTTTTTGGATTACCTGATTTGTAAAGAGAATACATGTTGTTTAATTATCACGGGGATTGTTTTTAGGGTTATGTTTTGATTATTTGTTTTACTATACATCTACATCCATCCTTCCTCCAATCTTAGAGCTCTCATATGAAAAATTTGGGGTCATTCACTCCATGTGAATTGATTCACTCAAATATTTCTATTCATTAAGGTGTTGTTAAAACTCTCAAGGTGAGTAATATTTGTTTCATCATTACTATATTTAACTGCAGGAGTATTATTTCATTATGTTATTACATCCATTGATATGTGATGACAATTCTATTGATTATTTTCTAGATCCATTGTGTGATCCTGTAATAGGGCTCTATTCTTTTGTTGGCTATGGTGTGATGAGTGTGTGTTGTTGAGGATTGTGTTATTTCTTATTATCCATTAACAATTACATTAAATTGAAACAAACAAAATATCAAAAGATTATTTAGGACCTTCTATTAAATTTTTGTGTTCTTTGTATTGGTGGATACCATTATGGTGACTTTGACCTATGTTTGAAGGTTGGTGGTTCTGTATATATCCATTTTTGGTTAACTACATCAATCATATTTGATAAATTGATTTATTAATTAAATATTATTATTAATTTATTTTATTTGTGTCTGTGGAATTGGAGTTTTTGATAGAATATGGTTCCCACATGTTTTGGAAAATAGAAAAGCATGTTTCAATGAATTTTGAAATGGTTTTGTGAAATGGTTTTCAAAGACTGATTTGAAGGAAATGGTAGGATAAAATGGTTTGGAAAATAGAGAAAATGATAATCCTTGGGTACTTAAGTGGAAGGAAAAGTATTATGCCTCATCCATTATTTGGAGGATTTCCCATGGGGATTTCCTCATCTCCCCGGACCTATTATTCTCGAGACTTTTAAGACCTATTAGGGGGGATTATTTTCAAGGGTGTTCCGCTTCATTATAGAAGCAATGAATATGTATAGAGGCTTTATGAATGTGATTATAATTTTTGGGTATGACTGTCTATAATATCCTAACTGAGTGTTATCCTTGTTGTGTTGTTACATAGGATTATGGCCAATACTATTTTTATATTAGTTCAATAGATTGGATATGATATGAGATAAATTTTTCTCAAGAAATGATATATATATATTTTGATTTAGGTGTATGAAATACATTGAAATATATTTACTTGTTGTGTTTTGAAATGTAAAAAAAGGAAAATATTTTTTTTTCACATTAGTTTTATTAAAAAACTAATAAATTGTATATGATGACTTTTTGTCATTAAAATTTTAGAACACATGGATTATTGTTTAGATTCATGAAATGGAACACCATCATGGAACCCTAATGAGCATGTTTTCTCACAATTTTCATTCCCCTTTAGTTTTGTGTAGATAAGGTGATGTCTTTCGATGTAGGGAAAGATAAGGTTTCACAGTGTGGGTAAAGGTTTTTTGTCAGCTGTGTCTTGGAAATTTGTGGTGAGATAGTGGGATTATTCAAATAATATCATATGTATATTTTAGGTGAATATATTTTTCTCATCCATTGCAGTTGGAGATTTATCTTTGAGATTATATATGCTACAATTTCAGGTGTAATGGTTATACTGTTCAGGTTTTGTTATGACATATGTATATATTCATGTTTATCAAATATTATTTTCTATACATGTAGACACACACAAAGATATATATATATATATATATATATATTTGTGTGTGTGTGTGTGTGTGTTTGTGTTTGTGTTTCATTTTTTCTACTTCCGGATGGGAGAAATTTCCCCGTATTTATTGTTGTTGATGCCCAAATCCAAGATTCTATCCTATACAGAATGGGAACTCCCTTCGGTTATGTGGAAATAAGGTTTGGGTACTATATTGATTGTTTATCTAGGTATGGTTAGTCATGTATCAAATTATAGGTGGTTGGTCCTCAAGATTCTAGGCCTTGGAAATTTTAGAAGGCTAGAGATCAGATTGTTGGGACATGAGAGGTACACTGTGATGAGTGTCTAATGAAACATTCAATGATGAGACTCATGATACCATGGGGTGTTAGGAAGTATGTATCCTTTTTTACCTTTGATATTCATCTCTTTTTTTCTTGTTGGTTTTTTTGGATCGAATTAATATTTTTAGGTTGGTAGGTATTTTATTTTGTTTTTGCGTGCAAGAGTATGACTCTGAGAGTTCTTCCATGGGTTTCAGAGGACAGTGAAGCTGAAGATCCTCATCATAAACCACCATATGGTTAGACTTTTTTAGAGGATATCATGTGGGATTTTTTTATATATATTATAATTTTCAATATGTTCTTAACACAGTAATTGAGGTACATATAGGAGTAGAAATATATCTATGAATAGAGTTATTGCATGGGAAGACAAAATCATTTGACGGTATGAATGAACCTAAACAGGTGGGGGAATTGATTGAAAAGATGGATCATATTTTCAAATTGATGAATACACCTTAGAGTGTAATGGGGATATGGGACATCTTTATACTATCGGGACCTAGTAAATGATGGCTGGATTCCATGATACATGAAGATAAGAACATGGAGTTTGGATAGAATATTTTCTAGACTCTCTTTTTCCCAAATTTTTTTACACAGTCATTGATGATTGTGATGTCTTGGGATTTCCCCTATTTTATATGGGGAGTGGAGTTTGTGTTGTTATATACTAATGATTTTTTTATCCAGTACCCATGTCACTATAGGGTTTAATGAATGACCATATGAAATATCTGAAGTACTTATAGGTCTTGTGATTGTTTATTAGATCATTTTTATGAAGCTAAATAATTTAACCAATTTAGAAATAGTGGACAAGGATATTATTGATGAGATGGATAAAAATGTAATGGATGAATATTTTTTACCTAATCTTCCACCTACTCATAGATTTATTGGCATTCCTGGGAAATAGTCGAAGTGGAAAGATCATCAAAGAAGTATTGGAGGTGGTTCACTATTGATGGGATCTTTATCACTCTACTTGGAGTTAATGTTGTGTCTCAAACATGATATCAATTTTTAATGGACTGATATAAATATTTTTCTTATCATTCGCCAGAAAAATGGTGAAATTGTTGTGTAAATTATGGTTATCTTTATCATTTTCATCATTCTATTTCTATATATTGATATGGTCATGAGTTTATAGATCCAAAAGCTACATTGGTGTAGTCAGATGCTTGATTTACTATGGGGTTCCAAGAATAGGACTCGGGAGTGAACCACCTTTTTGCAGAAGGTGTGTTTTTGGTAGAGGTAGATGTGGTTCCAATGATAGTGAGCATTAAAATATTTATTTCATCCTTATTTAAAGTTTTTTAAATAGATAGTGGTGCTTCCCACTAATTTATATCTGTCTATTTTGTTAATATTCTTAAAAATATAATAGTACTCAAGTCCTTTGTTATGGATTTTACAAAAAATAATTGAACTATGAAACAGTATGGGGTTCAGAAACATTATTTTGTTCTATTCATAAGATCCTGTGTAAATATGTGTAAAACGTTTCTGAATAAATTTTAATTTGCATTACTACATAGTTCAAATCTTGAATTATGACTTTGAATGAAGATCTAAGTGTTAGAATGTCTAGAATGGGTTTTTTTATGATGAAGAATGGTTATTGTGATGTGGTTTGGGTGTTTGGATGCGATTTGGAGGTTATGGGTAATTTTTCAAGAGTTATATTTGTTTCTAGATTGGGTGCTTGTTTTTGTGTGCCTGGATTATGGAAAAATGTGTTGAACCATGATGATCAGGATGTTTTTAGTTAAATTAGAACTATTCATGGTAAAATTTCATGTTTAGTGCATTTTTTTGGTGTAACCCATGATTGGAATAATGAGAAAACTTATGTGGTTTAGAAGTGACTAAGAAATAGAACATGGGTAGTGCATAGTTTTAGAAAAACTGTGTACCTTTTTATGGAAGGGAGAATGTGAAGAAAACAATGTTGGAACAGGGTTTTTCAAACCATGTAATCTAACTATGCATGGAATAACTATCCGAATGAAGGGGTGTACGTGGTTGGTGAACATTTTTTCTGACTGTGTGGCCAAACAATGGGATAGGTGGTGGGATTGGATAGAGTAAATGGCATGTTTCACATACTATCCGAAAAAACCATTTGGATAAACTGTGTCGCTTCCGTTATTTTGTTAAAAAGGATGAAATGACTAAAATACCCCCTTTGTGTTTTCATTAAATCCAACCCTTTCACCCTTATATGTGAGCATGAAGTAGATAGGGATTATCCTCCCATACTCTATTCATCAACCCTCAATATGGAGGTTATTTAGTGGTGTTTTTCATTGTTTATGGTGTGATTTATCTTCTTTCTCATTCTCATTATTCCTTCCATTGGATATTTTTAATTTTTGGATTTCTAGGTCATGGGTTAGATTTCAATTCTACTTGAGCATGTTGTAATTGGAAAAGGATAATTTGGCTTTTTGGTCGGCATGGATAGAGGAGACCCCAAGATGGATTATGCACTTTATTTCATGGAATTACATTAAGGTTTCTAACCATGGTGACTTTTATTATTTTTTAATATTAAATTAAATTAATATTTTGTTTAAATTGTATTTCATATTAGGGATTTGTCTCAGAATGCGGTTGGGGTTATGACACTTGTCATCGGTGTGTGTTTGGTATTGGTTTGGGTGTGGTACGATGGACCAGTGAGTGTTTTGGCCTAATGAAATGTGGGTTATTGGTCAATTAATTAAATATAATTGTTAAAATTAATTGTTTTTTGTTTTTTTGATTTTGAAAATTTATTTTTTATTGTTTTGATCATGGTTGGGTGCTGATGGGTTTGGAGAATGCTTGGAAGATCCTCAGAAAGGCTTTCACGCTTTTTGAATGTGTTGGAAATATATTTTGTCGAGTTAGGTGCTATAAGAAACTTACTTATTGTCATTATATTATTATTATATGTGAATTTTGTTATATTTCATAGATTCTATATGTGGTATTCTTGCTATATTGATTTAAAAAATTATTTTTAGTTTAAATTGATTACTTGTACTTTCTAAGACTCTAGTGGGATCAGTGATGATGTGATACAGGACCTTTGGCAACCCATGCGGTGTCCTACCTTGGAAGTGGAATATATTATGTGTTAATATTTTTATGAAAATACATGTGAGGTTATTTTAATGGTTTAAATGTTTGATTAAGGTTTTTTTATCAGGGATTCCAAAAGTGGGAAGGATAGGTTTTGAAATGTTATTTGTTTAGAAATGCGGTGTTGACGTCAAGGTTATTTTAAATGGGATTAAATGGATTAAAATTGTTTATTTGAAATTTTATTATCTTTTCACATTAAATTTTCTTCATATATCATGATGTTCTTGGACAGTTTTTTGATTTCCAAAGAAGATTTCCAGAGTTTAATGTGTGTTCACGAATTTTTTTTGAGAATATTTGTCTTGGTGTTTAATGACTTTTGAATGATGCTTGATTTTAATAACTCCATATGTTTATTTAATGCTCCAATGATAACATGACAAGTTTTATGATTTATAATGGTAATGGAAATATTAAGAATGGGTATTAGATTATTAAATCGTTAAAATGTGAATTTGAATTTTAAAATGAATATAATAGACCATGAGAATGTTTAACTAAATAGTAATGATCAAAGATTCAATGGTCTTGGTAGTTGAATGATGATTTGGGAACAAGTATTGTACTACATATTTTTTGAAAAACTATGGATCTGGATAATGATAGTATAACATAGGTTTAATGTTCTAGATTGGGTCTCTAGATAATGATGGTATACCATGTGGAATAGGATGTTGGACTGATGTACCTTCCCATTGGTTTGTTCCAAACTAATTTTATAGTTACCATAGGTTTAACTTATAGATGGATATTGGATGGATGATCCTCCTCTATGGGTTGGGAAAGACTAATGTTCTTGGAACCACTTTTTTTTTATAGACTACAGTTTTGGGAACTATAGTTATGTTTTAAAATGTGTTTAATATAAATTATATATAGTATCAGTACCAATAGTTTGGTAAATGGATATTTTCCCTACATAGTATCCAACCATTATTGTAAGAGAGGTTTATATTGGACATAGATGACTGAAAAATTCTCTAGGTACTAATGGTATGGGTACATGATTCAGGTATTGTGGATATACATTTTAGGAATCCTTGAATTTAATTAATAATTAATAACCATTTTGTTGGTCTAGATATAATGAACCCCAAGATTATTCTATAATGTACCTTTGAGGTTATTTCATGTTTGGTTGGATAAGGTTTCACCTCAGAACCATTGGGGACAGTGGATATTGGTTGATCTATCATATTCCTTTTCTAGTATTTCTTTTTATATTGTTTATAATTAACTTGTTGTCTTCCTACATACATTGATTTAATTACTGGTATTTTCTTCAAACATTATTGGTGGGAGACTACTTAGTTTTACACAACCATTATCGGGCCACCATTTCATGTTGGAACTTAAGTACCTATCATGGGTTTAATGCAAGAAAAACATTAGGTTATGTCTTGTGGTAAGAACTATTTTTATGACCAATATTTCTCAATTTGTATCAAGGGACTATATAGATTTGTCTCATGGTTTCTTTGGATCATTTTTAAACTTTTATTTTTATGTTATGTGACCAACCTAGTGGGTGGTCGTTTAAAAGTATAACTACTAGAAAAATAGGTATTTGCGACGGGTCATTGGCGACGGGATCCCGTTGCAAATGGCCTTTTGCGATGGGGGCCCGTCGCAAATCACCCGTTGCGGAAAATGTCATCGCAACAACAATTATTTGCGACAGGCCCGTCGCTAAAGATAGTATTTGCGACCGGGATCCTTCCCGTCGCAAATATTACTCCGTATATTTGTAAAAAATTTTAAAATAGTAATTGCAACGGGGCCCGTCGCAACAGGTATTTGCGATGGGCCCCGTCGCAATTACTATTTTTTAAAAAAAATTAAAAACTATTATTAAATTATTTTAATGAATATAATAATAATACTATTTTCGACGGGCATAGTATCCCGTCGCAAATACTATAAAAAAATAAAAAAAAATAAATTATTAATAAATTATTTTAATTAATATAATAATAATCCAATAATAATTCAAAAATAAAAAATAATAAATTATTAATAAATTATTTTAATTAATATAATAATAGAATTATAATTCACAAATAAAAATAATAAATTATTAATAAATTATTTTAATTAATATAATAATAATAGAATTACTAATTATTACTAATTATTACTAATTATTGGTAATTATTAGTAATTATTACTAATTATTGGTAATTATTATTAATTATTACTAATTATTGGTAATTATTATTAATTATTACTAATTAGTGGCAATTATTAGTAATTATTACTAAATATTACCAATTATTACTAATTATTGGTAATTATTGGTAATTATTGGTAATTATTACTAATTACGGATAATTATCAGTAATTATTACTAATTATGGATAATTATTGGTAATTATTTCTAACTAATGGTAATTATTGGTAATAATTTCTAATTAATACTAATTATAGGTAATTATTACTAATTATTGGTAATTATTACTAATTATTACTAATTATTGTTAATTATTACTAATTATGGATAATTATTGGTAATTAGTAAATTATGGCTAATTATTCGTAATTATCGGTAATTATTACTAATTACTATTAATTATTGGTAATTAGTAAATTATTACTACTTATTGGTAATTCTTGATAATTATTAGTAATTATTCCTAATTATGGATAATTATTGGTAATTATTACTAATTGTGGATAATTATTGGTAATTATTACTAATTATTGGTAATTATTGGTAATTATTACTAATTATTCCTAATTATTGGTATTTATTACTAATTATTAGAATTTATTCTTAATTATTGGAAATTATTACTAATTATTCCTAAGTACCATTAACTATGAACAATGAATACTAATTATTTAAATTTATTAAGTAACAAAACAATGTAAACATAATTAAATTACAACTAATTAAGAATAATTGAAAATAATAAAAAATTTAAAATAAATATTAAATTAAAATGAACATAAATACTTTAAAATTGATCTGAGGTTGATCTCTGATCGTTGTTGAAAACTTCAATATCAACTCTGGAAAAAAAATTCTACTTAAGAAACACTGAACTCTAAAAATATAGTTTTGAGAGAAGGAGAAGATCGAGTTTGAGAATGAATGAAAAAAACGGATGGGGGGGGGGGTATTTATAGGTTACATCATTTGTGATGGGTCTAATTACGACGGGTATCCCGTCGCAGATACCTTAGCCCTCATTTATTACGGTCCACGGTTAAATAGTTATTTGTGCCGGGTCCCGTCGCAAATAATAACCTGCCCACATACTATTTGTGATGGGCAGTAACCGCCCGTCGCAAATAACTTTCCCGCAATTTGGTGCGCAAAGCGCGCCAGTCCTTTTGCGAAGGGGAAAGCTAACCCATCGCAAATAACTAGTTATTTGTGACAGGAAAATTCCCTCGTCGCAAATAAGTTTCTAACGGGACTATTTGCTACGGGATTTATCCCCGTCGCAAATACCCATTTTTCCGTAGTGATGGCATGCTAGTTTAGAGATATATTTCAATTAATTCTATTATACCATGTTCAGTTTATTTATTCTACAACATAATATATTTTGTATGATATTTGGTTATTTAATTTTATTTTTTCACTCTGGTATGGTGGTATAGTCTCCTCACAGTTTAATTATAGAAACCTACTGCTAGTCAGAAGCCTCTGTTGTGTGAGGAGGACTGCCAAAGGTCATGTAATGCACCGAATATGGGCATCGATTTATTGGATCTCAATATGAGGTGTTAATAGTGGTATATAAGAATTTAATTTCACATTATTATAATATTAGGGGTTTTGTAGACTGAAGATATAGGATTGTGTTTATACTTGAGATGGATATCAGGATGGTGCGTCATGAACACCTGTTCTGGTTGAATGTTCAAGTTACTAGGGGACAAGATTGCTATTTTGATTTATGATGGTATGGTTGTATATTATTTTATCTTCAATAGATGCACATTTTTATATATTTGATGATTTATGATGGATTTTGAGCTCTTTTCAAGTTAGAAATAGTCTTGTGACATGTTTTAGACTCAAAGCCTATTGTGGTAGGATGTGTATCATGCATCATGTTTGTAATGAAAGATTCATATATTGTTGGTGTAATAGTGTTTGATTTCATGGGGTTCTTTATGCTGGCATGTGATCTGGCTCTATAGTGGGACACAGGTTAATGAGGATGTGATTGTGGTCTTCATGAGTGGTTGGGGAAGTGAACTTAGTGGGTCTACATGTAGTTATTATAGGATCATTGGACCTATCATGGGTGGTTTCATTAGGTTGGTTGAATTTATAGTTACTCCTGAGATCATTTTGATGTGCAGATTCATGGAGAGGATGTGAACCCTATTTTTGGGATATTGTTTGTTATATGAAAACTTTATAGTGTGAGACCCAAAAGGAGGGGGTTTTCACTAAACTATTGTAAAAACCCGATATTTTATGATAAGTAGTTTTTTTAATTTATTTTATGTCATGTGTTTTATGATACAACAAGATTATCTTGTGCTATACGCAACACCGTATTAGCTTGCAGTATACGCAACACTATTCTTTGATTGCGTTACACACAATTTCAAATTCATTTGATAATAGTCATTCTATGCAACATTGAGTATATATATATATATATATTCAATGTATAAATGAAAAATGGCTGGATTTTTTTATAATGAAACCACAAAGGAGTCTTTCAAAACATTCAACCCTGACTTGGCTTGCATTACATGCAATCGCGACCTTCCTCGATAGCGTGTGTTGTAAGCAATATCGGGTCTTACTAAACAACGATATATTATTAAAAATTTATTAGAACTAGCCCTTATGAATAGTAATACCCACTTTTTGAAATTTTATAAATTTTAATCTTTCAAAATGGACTTCATTTTTGGATTCGGAATATTGAAATTATCCTAGGGTGAAATTTTGGTATTTTTCTGAAAACTTTCAATTTTTGATGAATAGTGAAGCACTGGGTTACTATTTAAAACCTAATTTTTATTTAAATAATTATTTATTTTATTTAATTTCATTTTAGGTCAAAATTGATACATAATACCTATATAAGTTCAAAGTAATTCATTGGAGTCATTTTATAATAATTTTAGATATATAAAAATTTTATTGAACTTTTCACCGTCTTTTACCCACCTCCTTGGAGATTTTTGTAAATTTACATAAAACATAATTTTACCCCTTTTCTGAATGGAATTTAAAAAATCCAAGAGACACTATTGATTTCAGTAAGTAAAATTTGGTTCAATGGGATGAAAATAATTTTTGGTGAATAGTAACTTTTACTTTTATTTACCACGGTTAAATGTAAATAGGGTAATTAAGTATAAAAATGATATTATTATTACCCTAACACATGTCCTAATTCTATTGGATAAGTTTAATTTGACCAAAAACAACCTTAGGAATAAAATATGACAATTTAGGCCCACTTGGATGAGATTAGGACCTTTAATATTAATTTATTTAAAGAAGGGTTAAAAAAGTTAAAATCAATGTTTAATATGTAAATCATTTTTAATATAGGGTTATACATAAGATAAATTCGACTATAAATATTAATAAGAAATCTAAAAGGATTTTCTACATAATGGTATTTTATTTGTAATTTTAGACTTTAAATAAGTTAATTTATTTATGACACAATGATGATGCAGTAATTATCTTATTAATGAAATATTGAAATAATTGATGTTATAAATACCCAAATAAATTTAATTTGATACTTTTTATGAATTACACTAATTTTTTATGTTAATAGTACATGTTAGTATTTATTTAATTAACTTTGTTCAAACTTATCATTCTGTTATGATTTTCAAAAAAAATAAATTACCAAATAGTGTCAAAATTGACATAAAATAGTTTTTTTTTTAAAATATTATATTATTAATTGTAATTTTATTCCTAAAAATATAATGTTAGGCCAAATGACTTAGATAAGGTTATATATATTAATGATAAACAACTTGGTGTTCGTTTGTCTTGTTATAGTATGTTTATTAACATTATAGTGTAAGAAAACAAGAAGACACGGTAAAAGATAAATTATTTAACTTAAAGTTAAATCTAAATGATAAGGTTCAAATAGATACCTAAACATGTCTAAATTATATTGGATGATAGTTTTTCGACCCATCCCCACCATATATTATAAATAAATCAATTTGGATCTATTAAAAACTGAATATGACTTTATAATAAAATAATATGTTTTAGTTTTTCCAAAGGTGCCCCTCTCCTCCCTTATAAAAGGGAACCTTGTCCCTCTCTTCCTCACACCACTCTGAGCCTTTAGGCTCGGACAAAACCTGCCAAATTCACTTCTCCACTTCCATATAAACATCCTAGAGGTACTTTTATTTTTCAAGGACCAATTTTAGTTCCCTAAAAGGAGGTATCAAAGAGGCGCTTCAAAGAATAGGTAATGTCCGTTACCGATTCTTTCAACTTTATTTCTTATTCCACTTATTCTTATTTAGTTGATTCATTATGAATTAATAACATCAGTATCCCTCATATACTGTTATGAAATTATAAATATGAAATAACCCTATTTCACATTCTATCCATCCTATGGAAAACAAAATCATCGTGCGTGCGTACGTACGGAATACCGTCTCCACGACGTGGTGTAATCTGTTTTTCCACCAACAACTTACATGGATGGGTATAATGGTGTAAAGAATAACTATATATGGTTATTATAACATCATACTGATTCTGATATATTATACCATCCACTCCAATTCTATAAATGGGAATGATATCATCGCTCGTGCGTACGTACGAACTACCGTCTCCAAGACGTGATGAGATTCATCCTCCATGTTAACCATACATGAATGATCATAAAGTTTATATAATGAATAATAATGAAATATATGAACTAATAAAGCTATTGGATTTATGTATATATATGTTTATGTCATCTATTTAGTTTCATTCAATTCAATAAGGAAACGAAAACAGCGTCCATGTGTACGTATGGCCTACCGTCTCTATTAATGGTGTATTTCATTCCTTTTATCGATATATAATATATAAGTATATGATAAATATAAATAATTTTTTACATTATAGAATTATGTAAATCAGGATATAAGTAATAATATCAAGAATGACAAGTCTAAACACATACGATAAATGAAATGATTTTACCCAAAACGCTGGTTTAACAAGGAATTTACAAAAGAACGGGTAATATAAAGTCATAAGTGAAACATATATGATATAATAACAATGAATATGGTTATGTAATAATTCAATGACATTATTTAAATCAATATAAAGGAGGTTCGGATCCATACAAATCATATCGGACCTAAGGTAAGGGATATCTTTTCCAATCTCATTTTTATCTGAGATTGTTTATTCGAAAGTATTTACTAGGGTTATTGTTATCATCCATGTCCATGTTTTCTAGAAAGTTTTTCATGTATTTTTAATGTACTTTTACACATTTATTACTTTTACTACATGGTATGTAAGGAATATTTCTTTTACGATGTACTTTTTGACTTCTCCGGCAAAAGTACGTGAAGAATTTTTTATTAAATTATACGGCATGAAAGGATTTTTACGGTTTTATAAAGCCTTATTTTCATGAGGCTTACTCCAAAATATTTCATGACTATTTTCAACAAAATCCTTTTCTTCTAAAATTGCATGTAATTTTGTGAAAAAAAATTATTTTGAAAAAGAAAGGATATTTTTATCAAGAATTCATTTCAAGTGTTTTATCAAAACCATTTTCCATCTAAGATGACATTATTTCATATGTGTATGTTTCAAGTTTAATGCCTCTATGATTTACATGGTTTCAATTTTCTTATGATGAAATGTCTATTTGTTTTATATGGATTATGAGATGATGATATGATGTTTATGAAACCCATTTTATACTTTGCGTTATGATGAATGTTTTAGGTTTATTTTGGGGAACAAGTAAGAATGATTTCATTATGAGATGGGTGGGACCTATATCTCCATCCAATTCATTGGGTAAATATTTATATCTCATGAGATAGAAATTGATGTAACGGTAAGTTATTGCGGTTCAGTAATACAGGACTGGAACGCGGAGTAAACTTGATTCAGAAAGGGACTTTGTCCACTAAGATGGTCTTGGCAGCAATGCGTTGGCTACTAGGGAAATCATATCATGTGCTTAATGATTCCCACAATCACATGTTTTATTCCCATGCTATTTTATCATGATTAATGTTTCTTTATGACCTATGCCTTATGTACTACCATGTTTTATGTCATTGCACAAGATTTTGATGTTTAAAAAATATTTTCATGTTTTTAAGTTAAAATGTATATGATTTGTTTTATTTTATCCATGCTTAACCTTACTGAGCATTTGAGCTCACCCTTTATATGTTTTATTTTCCCCAGGATATGAAGAAAGGTTTTAGGTAAGAAAACAAAAGGGGAAGATCTTTATGGGAGATGTTGAAGATCTTCCACCACGATTAGAAGATTATGTTATGAGTTTCCAAAGACACTAAACTATTACGGTCCTTGTGTGTCTGTTTTTTTTATGTATTAAGTATTCCGAAAAAGTAATGTAATGTCCATATACATCAAGATTAGGGTCTCTACAGTTGGTATCGGAGGAAAGGTTTAGTCATCCTTTGGAAACTAGGATGTGAAAACGTTAGTGAGATCCCTAAAGATATTTCTAATGTATGTTTAGGGATGTCCCTAAGGATAAGTATATGTATAGGATATAGTCCTAGAAATATTGTAACGATCTTATAATTTAACCTAAGATGTTAGATATTGAGGGTACTCCCCATTTACTATGTTGTTTTCCCTAGCATGATTTTTTCCTCTCACACTATTTTTTTGGGTTTTAGAAAATGGCTGGAAACAGGAAGAT
Source organism: Viscum album (assembly GCA_963277665.1). NCBI lineage: Eukaryota > Viridiplantae > Streptophyta > Magnoliopsida > Santalales > Viscaceae > Viscum > Viscum album. The sequence goes on from OY728152.1 coordinate 1,297,557,796, forward strand.
TCACGATAATGGAGGATATGACAGACAATGGAATGATATTCTTCATAAGCAACCAAATGAAACGGGATTTGGAAGTCCAAAAATCGTTATTATGCCTAATCATAAATCTCATAATATGATCAATAATCTCAAATTTGGTAAGTTTCCCAACTCAGATAATAAGAGAAAGATGGGGTTTCATGTTGATCATAAAGGAAAGAATGTTCAATTTCCCTCATGTAAATCATGTGGGAAGAGGCATCGGGGAGATTGTTTCATAGGAACTGGAAGATTCTTTGGGTGTGGAAAAGAAGGACACAAAGCCAGTAAGTGCAAAGGAAAAGTTTCAGTTAACACCATGGACAAGGATAATGGCATTGTTACGACATCAACAATGATTAGATGTTTTAACTGTGGAATGTACGAGCATTATGCAAACCAATGCCGTAAGGGAAGATCTCATGAAGAAAATCAGCATGGTCATATGGGTAGTATTTATGTGGATGATGATGAGGAGACTACAAATGATATATGATATGAAAGAAGTGTTGAATCTCAGTCAGTTGTTTATGAAGGTAGTGGAGTGATTGTATGTTTTTCAAGAGTTATGTTGTATAGTTAATGGTACTATGGAATAAAGAATCATCTAGCGATTGTTACACTATTGTTTTTCCTAAAGTATTTGAAAGTATATGTTTAATGGTACCGGTAACAATGAAAGGTTATTCAGATATTTTTTGAAAGTATATGATATGCCCATAGTGAAGGGATTAGAAGATAATGAGATATTTGATTGTATTCATGAGCTCATGGATGATAAAAGGACAAAGTGATAACATTATTTGAGTATATAGATTTTATTTAGGATATTTGTATGTGGAAAGAGTTAACTTTTGATAGAATTTATGTTTTCGCTAAGGTTCTATGGTAATTCATGTTTCAAGAGAATACATGATTAAGGTATTAACATGATTGGAATGTGATCAACAAGATATATCGGGGACAAATGATTGAATTCACATGGTCGGTAAATGACATTTCTCGTAATTGTTTTCATTATACTATAAGCTTGGACAGAAGTATTTTGGATAACCCTAAAGATTTGAAATGGATTATGATAGATATAATTTCGTATTTTTAAGGCTACATCTTTTTCAATATTTTTGATGGGATGATATAGTAATGTAGTTTTAGAAAAAGGACAACCTGCAGGACGGGCGACAGCCCATCGCGTCGGACAAGGATGTGGGAATCGAACCCACAACCGAAGTGCGACTGGCCTTTATCATCTACCACTGGCCTATAGTAAGTCCCTGGTTAGTATAAACTAGTTTTATTTTATTAATTGGTATGATAGATGAAATATAAGTCCATTTTTGGAATGATATAAAATAGATGGACTTATATATATAACTATTGCTAACCTTTTGATTAAGACAGATGGAATGACCCATCATTCTCTCACATGATCTGCTAACACTTCATGAAGGACAAATTAAACTTCATTTATTTAAAAGATGAAGTGGAAATTGTTCAAGGCATGAACAACGGTGAGATTATATCGAAATAAAGTAAGTATTTCTTCTAATTAAAATTCTTCAAGTTTAGAGAAATGATCTTGAAAACCAAAAATGTTGTCCTAGTGCCCTTATATCTGATAAATCAGATGTTACCTTAGATCATCAAAAATTTATGGCTTTGTGATTGTTGGTGTTTTCATAGCCATGTACTCTACCACTCTCCATCAGAACATGATGGTTAGATTTCCCTTCCATATCCATAATTTCACCTATGTTCTCCTACGTGGAAACCCAGTGATGAGTTAATTTGTGAAACCGTTACGTTTCATACTTTAGTTTTTAAAGTTTAGTTTTGGTATTTCATTTTACGATGTCGGTTTCAATTAAAGAAACTTTCAAGTAGAAAACCATGTATAACCCTGACAAATTTCAAGGACGACATTCATTTTAAGGGGTGGGGGAATGTAACAACCCGATATTTTATGATAAGTATTTTTTTTAACTTATTTTATGTCATGTGTTTTATGCTACAACAAGATTATCTTGGGCTATATGCAATACAGTATTAGCTTGTAGTATACACAACACTATTCTTAAATTTTGTTACACACAATTCCATGTTCATTTGATAATAGTCATTCTATAGAACATTGAGTATATATATATATATATATTCAATGTATAAATGAAAAGTGGTTGGATTCTGTTATAACGATAAAAAAAATGAGTCTTGCACAAAACGCAACCCTGACTTGGATTACATTACACACAATCACGACCTTCCTCGATAGAGTGTATTGTACGCAATACCGGGTTTTACTAAACAACGATATATTATTAAAATATTATTAGAACTAGCCGTTATAAATAGTAATACCCAATTTTTGAAATTTTATAAAATTTTATCATTCAAAATGGACTTCATTTTTGGATTCGGAATATCGAAATTAGCCTAGGGTAAAATTTTGGTATTTTTCTGAAAACGTTCAATTTTTGATGAATTGTGAAAACACTGGGATACTATTAAAAAACCGACTTTTTATTTAAATAATTATTTATTTTATTTAATTTCATTTTAGGTAAAAATTGATACATATTACCTATATAAGTTCAAATTAATTCATTGGAGTCATTTTATAATAATTTTAGATATATAAAAATTTTATTGAACTTTTCACCGTCTTTTACCCACCTCCTAGAAGAATTTTCAAATTTACATAAAACATAATTTTACCGCTTTTGTGAATAGATTTTAAAAAATCTGAGAGACACGGTTGATGTTTGTATGTAAAATGTGGATCAATGAGATGAAAATAATTTTGGTGAATAGCATCTTTTTAATTTTATTTACCACGGTTAAAAGTAAATAGGGTAATTAAGGGTAAAAATGATATTATTATTACCCTAACACATGTAATAATTCTATTGGATAAGTGTAATTAGAACAAGAAAAACCTTAGGAATAAAATATGACCATTTATGCCAACTTGGATTAGATTTGGACATTTAATATTAATTTATTTAAAAAAGGGTTAAAATAGTTAAAATCAATGTTTAATAAGTAAATAATTTTTAATATAAGGCTATACATAAGATAAATTCGACTATAAATATTCATTAGAAATCTAAAGATATTTCCTACATGATGGTATTTTATTTTTAATTTTTAGACTTTAAATAAGTTAATTTATTTATGAAACAATGATGATGCAATAATTAACTTATTAATGAACTATTTAAATAATTGATGTTATAAATAACCAACTAATTGTATTTTGAGACTTTTTATGAATTACACTTATTTAATAGGTTAATATGACATGAAATTATTGATTTAATTAACTTTTTTAGAACTAATAATTCTGTTATGATTTTCAAAAAAAAAACAATTACCAAATATTGTCAAAATTGACATAAAATAGTTTTTAAAACAAATATTATATTATTAATTGTTATTTTATTCCTAAATATATAAGGTTCGGCCAAATTACTTAGACAGGGATATCTTTATTAATAATAAACAACTTGGGGTTCCTTTGGCTTGTTATAGTACGTTTATTAACCTTATACTGTAAGAAAACAATAAGACACGGTAAAAGTTAAATTATCTAACTTAAAGTTAAATCTAAATGATACGGTTAAAATAGATACCTAAACTTGTCTACATTCTATTGGATGAGAGTATTTCGACCCATCCCCACATTAGCTTCGAAATAAATCAATTTGGAGCTATTAAAAACTGAATATGACTTTATAATAAAATAACATTTTTTAGTTTTTCCAAAGGTGCCCCTCTCCTCCCTTATAAAAGGGCACCTCCTCCCTCTCTTCCTCACACCACTTTGAGCCTTCATGCTCGGCCAAACCCTGCCAAATTCTCTTATCCACTTCCCTAGAAACATCCTAGAGGTCCTGGTCTTCTTCAAAGACCAATTGTAGTTCCCTAAAAGGAGGTCTCAAAGAGGCACTTCAAAGAAGTGGTAATACTCGTTACCGATTCTTTGAACTTTATTTCTTCTTCCACTTATTCTTCATTAGTTGTTTAATTATGAGTTAATAACATCAGTATCCCTAATATAATGATATGTTATTATAAATATGAAACAACCCTATTTCACCTTTTATCCATCCTATGGAAAACAAAATCATCATGCGTGCGTACGTACAGAATACTGTCTCCACGCCGTAGTGTAATCGGGTTTTCCACCAAAACCTTACATGGATGGGTATAATGGTGTAAATAATAACTATGTTTTTTTATTATAACATCATAATGATTTTTATATATTATACCATCCAATATAATTCTATAAATGGGAATGATATCATCACTTGTGCTTACGTACGGACTACCGTCTCCATGATGCGATGAGATTCATTCTCCATGATAAACATACATGAATGATCATAATGTTTATATAATGAATAATAATGAAATATAAGAAATAATAATGCTAATGGATTTATTTATATATATATGTATGTAATCTATTTAGTTTCATTCAATTCAATAAGTAAATGAAAACAGCGTTCATGCGTATGTACGGCCTACGGTCTCCATGAACGGTGTATTTCATTCCTTTTATCGATCTATAATATATATGTATACAATGAATATAAATCATGTTTTATATTCTGGAATTATATAAATCAGTATATAAGTAATAATATCAAGAACGACAAGTCGAAACACACACGATAAATAAAATGATTTTACCCAAAACGCTGCTTTAACATGGAATTTACAAAAGAACAGGTAATATAAAGTCATAATTGAAACATATATGATATCATAAAAATGAATATGATTATTTAATAAGTCAATTCCATTATTTAAATCATTATACAGGAGGTTCGGATCCATACGAAGCATATCAGACCTACGGTAATGGATATCTTTTCCAGTATCGTTTTTATCTGAGATTGTTTATTCGTAAGTATTTGCTGGGGTTATTGTTATCATCCATGTCCATGTTTTCTAGAAATTGTTTCTGGTATGTTTAATGTCCTTTTTACCCATTTTTGACTTTTACTACATGGTATGTAAGGAATCTTTCTTTTACGAGGTACTTTTTGACTTTTCTGGCAAAAGTACGAGAAGAATGTTTTTTTAACTTATATGGAATGAAAGGATTTTTACGGTTTTATAGAGCCTTATTTTGATGAGCCTTACTCCAAAATATTTCATGACAATTTTCAAAAAATTCATTTTCTTTTAATATTTCTTTGAATTTTGTGAAAATAAAATGATTTGGAAGAAGAAAGGATATTTTTATCAAGAATTCATTTCAAGTGTTTTATCAAAACCATTTTCCATCTAAGATGAAATTATTTCATATGTGTATTTTTCAAGTTTAATGTCTCTATGATTTACGTGGTTTCACTTTTCTTATGATGAAATGTCCATTTGTTTTATATGGATTATGTGATGATGGGATTATGTTTATGAAAACCATTTTATTGTTTGGGTTATGATAAATGTTTTATGTTTATTTTGTGGCACAAGTATGAACGATTTCATTATGAGATGGGTGGGACATATATATCCCTCTAATTAATTGGGTAAATATTTATATCTCATGAGATAGACATGGCCGGAACGGAAAGTTAATCCGGTTCAGTAATACATGACTGGAACGAGGAGTGAACTCGATTCAGAAAGGGACTTTGTCCACTAAGATAGTCTTGGCAGTAATGCCTTGGATACCATGGAAATCACATCATGCACTTAATGGTTGTCACAATCACATGTTTTATTCCTATGCTATTTTATCATGATTAATGTTTCTTTATGATCTATGCCTCATGTACTGCTAGGTTTTATGTCATTTCTCATGATTTTTATGTTTAAACATTATGTTCATGTTTTTAAGTTGAAATGTATATGATTTGTTTTATTTTATACATGCTTACCCTTACTGAGAATTTGAGCTCACCCTTTATATGGTTTCTTTTCCCCAGAATATAAAGATAGGTTTTAGGTAAGAAAACAAAAGGGGATGATCTTTATGGGAGATGTTGAAGATCTTCCACCACGATTAGAAGATTACGTTCCGAGTTTCCAAAGACACTAAACTATTATGGTCTTTGTGTGTCTATTTTTTTTATGTATTAATTATTCCACAAAAGTAATGTAATGTCCATGTACATCAAGCTTTGGGTCTCTACAACTATGTTGTGAGACTATAGCATGTGGGTATGGTGGGAGACCATTGTGACCTTTTGATGTGACATCAATCATGGTAGTGGTGTTTTGTGGCTTTCAAGGGAGACTTGTGAATGTGTTCAAAAAAGTTATGTTTTTTTTTCGGTTTTTGGGGGAAATGATGGATTTTTATTTTCATGATAATGGTGTGGTGAGGCTGTGTCCTAGTTTTTAGATTTTTCAGATAATATTCCTTCGTATTTGAGAAAGTTCGCTTATTCTCTAGTGGTTTATCATTTTGGTTTATTTTGAGAGGGGAAGGCTTGTTTGGGATTTTATCCCTAGTAATAAATTTTTAGATAATATTTAATGGTTGTTATTAGACGGATTGGGAGAACAAGTGGTTCTTGAGGAATTGTGGTATTATCTGGATTAGTTCTGTTCGGGCAGTGGCTGAATGTGAGAGTTTGTTTTCGGTCAGAGACGTAGGGAGTTTCCTAGTTTTCTTGAAGAATAAATTACTTACAGTGTAGATGTATTTCTAAGACATGTAGATAGTGGGGGTATGACTAACTACATGCCTAACATGATTATCTATGTATGTGTGTCCAAGAAAGTGGTGACACTATACATGAACATTGAGTAACATTTTAATGAATCACATTTCATGATTGATCATATAAGTTGTTTGTCACATGAATTTTTTTGGCATGGAAATAACCATGTGTTTTCTCATCAGATGATATAGGCATGCCGGGTTTGCATTGAAAATGGATGGAGCTTTTTAGCCAATAATTCTTGAGGATTTACTCTTTGGAGTATAAATTGGGTTCTGGGGTTAGGTTACACAAGAGAGTGTAAAAATTAAGAAATTATGAGATCTTGGAGTCATAGGAATGTGGTGATGTGATGTGTGGTATTTAATTTGTATCATAAATTTTGAGAGTGTATATTTGAGGTTCAAGAGTAGGGAAGGTAGTGAATAGTATGTTGAGGACCAATGTGGATGTGATGATATTATCTCTAGTAGGGGATGAAGATTTTTCATGTTATGTAATGTACCTGTAGATAGGGGTGATATCACAAATAGATGTTCAATGGTAATTTTAGCCAACAAGATATTAGTGTACTGTTAGAAGTAAGGATCAAGCCAACTATTATGACATCATTGTATGTAAATGGATATGGTAATGGAAAAATTACAAGATATGCTAATGTGTGTCAGTTGGATATGAAGAGTCGTAGTGGTAACAATTAGTAAGAAGTGTATGTAGAGTCATATAGTGGGGATAACTCCATTTAATATTTACAGATAAGGTCCATATGATGGACATGAAATCTATGAATACCATAGGATCCATTCTTGTATGTAAGGAATGGGTGATATTTAATGTTTCATTCAATATCTTGGGTGAGGGAGAGATATCCATTTCCAAATTAGGGGGAAATTATTGGTTTGAGAATGGTCTTAAGAGGTTGTGATTTTCTTTGTGGGTCGGTGATGATGAAACTTCAATGGTGGTGGTGATGTATCTTCTATATAGGTGAGACCTTCATGTTGGAAGGGTTATAGGTGCATGATGTTGGTTATGGATAGGCCATTTTGGGAAGATTATATAATAGATTAATTTTTGAGGTGGTTTATTATAATAATTAGAAATTTTAATTAGGGAAACAATTGTGGTGGATTTCTGATTCATGCATCATCTTTAATATTGATGTGGTTATAAATATTATTTCAACTATTCATGGAGGGTATGTGTCCACATCTGTTTTTTTTTTCAAAGATTACGATGGGTGCCAATGAATTTTTTCATTCTCATGGGAATCGGGGAATGACATGCTGAGAGTAGTGTCAGTGGCATGGTGGTTGTGTGAATTTAGTTGTTATTTGGATTTTATAGTATAAATATTGTCAAGTATCAGAAGTTGGTGGTTATAAGATTTTTCTTATATTGGGGAGAACCAAAAATCGTTGGAAAATCAGGTGACATGGTAATAAATTTTTTAGTCAGGTGGGGTTGGGTACGAACCATCATGATACATTGGTTTGGAAATGTATGTTTGCTCACAATTTTGGCTGATTTAGGGCTCTAATATATAGTTTGTTTTGTGATAGTGTTTCTAAATATAGGATGTTGATTTTTGTGGTTGATAAAAAATCCGATTACCGGTGTATTCCAAGTGTGCCAGTGGATGACCATTGAGGCTTCTTGAGGATGAGAAGTATTATGGTAGGGAGTATGTAATATATCACATTTAGATGGATTTAAAATCTAATAATGAATTTTAATTTTCAATTCTAAATTGTTCAAATCATGAATTAACAATTGGAATCGATATATGAGAGTTGGAACATCTCAAAAGGATGTATTTAGGTGAGGAATGATTCTTAAGAGGCGACTCAAGTGACTGCATGAGATTTGGAGGCTAATAATTATGTTTTCCAAGTTTTATTGTTTATGGAAAGGTTTGATGGTTTGGTGTGCATGGTTTAAGGAAAACCATTAGACACCTTTATGACCAAGATTTTTTCAATTAAATTTAATCTTCCCACGTTTAATTTTCAGAGTTAGGTCAACGTATGGAGTAAACCATGTTTGGGAAAAGGAGAAACGTGTGATGTTGAGGAGTTTGAGAGGATTTTCACAAGGTCTACTAATAGTTTAAGGAAAACCTTATGCCATGCAGATGAATTGAGAAAGTGCTGATAGAATAATTTGTGAACATTTTTTGAAATCATGTTTTCAAACCATGAAGGTTCAAGTGAGTTGAACATTACGGGTGCACACTGTTGGTGCACAGTTTGCAAAACCATGAATCCAATTCTTCTTAGGGTGTCAGACATAGATCGATCCAAATGAAAAATTGCTAAACAGTTTGGAAAATCATGCATCCAAAACATGATTTCAACCATATTTTAAAAAAAATGAAAAATAACAAAAATAACCCCATTGTAGTTTTCAAGAACCCCACCACATTTATCCCCCTCTTGAATTCCTGAACTATAAGACTCCTTTCATCCCTTAATCCCTTCTTCAAGCCTCACTATTTATGTGATTTTTTTGTTCCTATTTGGAATTTATGGTGAAATTAATATTCATTCTCCATCCCTTTCACCTTTACCATGGTTGCATTTATTTTTTATTGTGTGAGGGATAGATATTTTATTCTGATTCCATAGAATGATGGTGGAATTAGTAATGGATGATGGGGATTTGGATCTTCTTGGGTAAATGATATTCTGAGATGGAATTCGAACTTCATTTCCTGGATGTTCATAAGGTTTGTGACATAGTTTATTTTTCATTGTATTTTATAAAAAAATTAAATGAATTAAGTTTTGAAATGGTTTCAAATTGTAGGTATTTGTCACACAATGTGGTCATAGTTATGAAATGGGTCTTTAGTGAGTGGTTATCTTTAGTTATAGTTCTATACAATGGTCTTTTCAGTTTTTAGGCATTATAGTATGTTTGGGTTTTGTTAAGGAATTAATTATAAATGTTATAATAAATTAATTTTTGTTTTTTGTGGTAAAACTACTGCAAGGGTGATCCTGATGATTGTGGCTGGGTGATGATGGCTTTATAAGATTCTTGGATGGGCCTCATAAATTCCTTCTTAATATGGGATTGTGTAATAATGCTTCATTGATGAGGCATGTGTAATAACTGATTTACCCATAGATTTAATAATTTTATTATATGTGAATTTCGATATATGCCTTAGAAAGAATGTGTAATATTTTTTCCCTTTACGTTTTACATTATATTGATACCTTGTACCTTATATGAATCCTTCAAAATCCATGGTGATGTGAGAATAAACCTTTGGCTAACCATGGGGTATGCCAACCTAGGATTTAGAATGCCATATCTTTTAAGATTTTATGAAAATTCATGTGAGGATTTTGAGATGGTTTAAATGTGGCCTCAGGGTTTCTGGTTGATTTTGGATGAAAAATGGGAAGGAAATGTTATTACATTTTTGTTATTTTGAAATGATGTATTGAACTTAAGGTTATTTAAGATGGGTTTTGAATGGGTTTCATTAGTTGATTTGAAATTTTAATATGGTGTCTCTTTAATTGGTTTTTATAGAACTAGAAGATCCTGGACCTTGTTTTTATTTAAAATATTGAATACATAGGTATAATATGAGTAATTAAAATGTTTATTGATAATTTTGATGTTGGTTTTTAATAATTTTGAAAGAGGATTTCATTTAATTTGGTTTGTGTGTTAATTTAAATGAAATATTAAAAGATGATAACTATTATTGTTTAGAAGGTTAATAGAAATTGTTAAAAGGGGTATTTAATTATTAAATGGATAAAACATAAATATTGTTTTTAAATTAAAGAAATAGAAAATGTTAATTTTGAACAGAATGGTAATGATTGATGGCCAAATGGTTTGGTTGTAGGAATGATTCTCTAGTAACAACTATTATACATTGAATTTCAGGTCTGACTAAGGCTCTGGACACTAATAGTATAATCCATAGTTAATGTTCCTAACCAAGGCTCTCAGTGATATTGGTATACTATATTTAATAGGATGTTTTATTGATTATATTCCATCTTGGTATGAAAAAAATTGATGATTTAGACGTCACTCTTGTTATGATAGAATGATCCTTTAATCCCTATTATTATGTTATATAATTGGTTGGTAGACATGATATCAAGTATCAGTACTGATGATTCTATAAGTCTTAGAGTTCAGGATATAGTCACTATCTAAGATTTTTAGGGAGGTTTATATTTTACATAGATGTCATATTGAAGTTATGGGAACTAATGTCGTGATTAGAAGAGTCAGGTACCATGGATATATGTTTTTTTCCTCCCGAGGTTGAATGAAAAAAAATTGGATTAGAAGTGATGTACCAATAGAATTTTCCTTATGTGTTTTTTATATTTTTTAATTTTTTATTTATCCCAAATTTTTACCATTAGAAACTATAGAAGTAACTAGTATTTTAATTATTGAACATTTGTGGTGGCCTATTAATTTTCACTCACACCCAGCTTAGACACCGATTTCATGTTTGTACTTGAATCACTCTAACAAGTACATTGCAGACACAGGTTTTCACAGGGGCCTGTGTTGACTACCCTATGGATGATTATGATTTCTATAATTCCATCAGGTGTTTGAATGGATTTTATTAGAAATTATTTTGGAACCTTTTTATTTTTTTTAATTTATGTATATTATGTAACTGGCCCAATGGTCAAATGGTGGTATGTATCACATGGTCATTTTATTCATTGATTAATTTCATTATAATATATAATGTTTTGGGTATTTATTCATTCTATTACACTATTATATATATTTTTAATTTATTTGAATATGGGGTTTCACTCTGATATGGGTGTATAATATCCATATAGCTCTATTTTATACCCCTACTTCTAGTCATCATCCTATGGAATTTGAGGAGGTGTTCTTAAGTTCATGTTATTTGCAATCTTGGGGAATCAGTTAAATAGCTTTTAGATCGGGTAATTAGTCTATATATTGATCGAGAAAAGCTAATCTATGTTTTTATTTTTCATGATAAGGATCTATTTTACATCATCAATGGGATTAAATTTATTTTTCTAATTATTCTAAGGAATAATTTTTCATCACAACTTATCAATTACTTATAGTGGATGGAAGTTCATAGGTGTTTCAGGGTGAGTGGGATCCGAGGTCTGGTCATTCTAGACCTTCCCAGATAGAGGTCAGTAGTTCTTATCTTTTGTAACAGATGATCATGAGAGAAATTCTTCTATTATTGATCATCCCTCTATTGTTTTGTATTTTACAGATATTTTCCCAAATGAATTCCTAGGGATTCCTCTAGAGAGGGAGGAGAATTTAGTGATTTAATTCTCTTTAGGTACACATCCATTTTTATACCTTCATATCTCATGAAATTATTAGAGCTAAGAGACCTCATGATTTAGTTGAATGAATTGAAGGAGAAGGCTTGTGATATCAGTAGAGTTTCTCATTGTAAAGCCCCTTTTTTCCTTACCAAGTGGGAAGGTGGTACACTTTGATTGTATGTGGACTTTAAAATTGTGAACTGGATAATGGTTAATTACATGTATCTTTTTCCTTGTGTGGTTGATTTTTTATTACTTAAAGGGGGGATAGTGGTTTCCAAATTTTGATCTTTGGTAAGGTTATAATTAGCTCAGATATTGGGAGTTTTCTGTACTAATGACAAGTTTCAGGAGAATGAATGGAAATTATGAATATCTTTTGATGTAAATTGGTCTAACTAAAAGACTTTTGTTTTTATATATCAAATTAATTGAATATTTCTTCCCTTTTTGATGAATTTTGATAATTTTCATGGTTAATATTTTGGTATTTTTGAGAACTGATCTTGAGAACAAGAACTATTTTGGATCGGTTCTAAAAACATGAAGGAGTCAATATATGTATGTATGGATTTATAAATTTAATTTATATATATATTAAGTGAAATTAATTGGGAATGTAACATATGAACTTGGATGATCAGTTTAGACTTAGAAGTTGAAGGGTGTTTTGTCCTTGTAAGAACCATGAATGTATTTGAGATTCGAAGATTCTGTAGTCATACCTGATACTAAAAATGATTCCATAAGGATTTCTCAAATTTTGAATTAAAATTATATAATCATACCATGACCGGGGTTGAAATATTTTGGGGATTCAATGTTCCCCACTTATTTCGATGGGATAAAAATATTTATGATATCAGTTCTTATAATGATCTTGCCTAATATCGATAAGGGGTATATGTTTTTTTTGTGATGGTTCTGGTGAATATTTGGGTTGTGTTGTCATAAAGGATGATCATGTGGTATCAAATGTTTCTAGTTAGATTTTTTATATGAGATTAATTACACCCACTCATTATTTACATCATTCCATAGTTATGAATGTGAATAATTGTTAGTAAATCTTTCAATTTGGGGAAATGTTCCCATTAATTTATATCAATAAGAATTTTAACTGTATCATTTCTCATAACAAACTTATCTCAAAATAAGGAAATTTGTGTAATACCTTTATATGATTAACAATTATATCACATATACCTAAGAGAAGGGGAATGTGTTTTTAAATAATATGAGTTGGAATCTTCCATCATAAGATTTTGTGGAATCAAATGAATAGTGGAACCATATGGGTAATTTCTCTTAATTGAATCTGGATGCTCAAGGGGATGTTTCAGGTGTAATTATGGCTATTTTTCAGTTATAATCTTGTTTCCCTGAGTATATTGTACATTTTTAGAAGTTGGATGATGATTTCATAGTAATTAGAGAAACCCTTTATAGTGGGGAGTCCATTTATAGTTCGTCTCCTTATTTATATGGTATTATTATTTTTGGGGATTATTTTTTCGTCTAATCAATGATGTGGAGATCAGTTTTTTCTAATTTTTATATTTCATCATGTATTACTCAACTGGGAACTATGAAGATGTATGATATCATTAAATGGAGATTATGGTGGTTATGTATGAAGCATGAAATTTCTTATTATGTATCATAATATTACACCTTCCAACATATATTGGAAGAGAATTTCAAACCTTGGGATTTTCTACAACCACTTCTTGTGCTATTTTTGAAATGGGATGAGGTATACATGGATTTTGATGTTGGTTTACCCATGACTCCATGATGGAGGAATGCTATATTTTTTGGGCTTAACTGGTTGATAATGTTATGCCATTGCTTTTTGATCAAGGAAACCACTATAGTAGATGGCATGATGAGCTACTTATACTGGGGATTATAAAGTTACATTGGGTAACATATTACATTGTTTTTATAGGGATCCAAATATTATGTGAATTTTCATGAAATGTATTGAAGAGGTGATGGGAACATATTTCAGGTTGTGCACAACATACCATCCACACTAAGAATGTAAGATTCAGTGTGCTATTAAAATCCGAAAGGATATGATTTGTTCCAATGTTTGGGATTTTAGTGGATATTCGAATAATCATTTTGGACTAGTAGACTGTTATTTGAAAAATAATTATAATTTATATCGAAAAATTGATCTTTTTGAGTCTATGTATGGTCCTCTATGTAGGTCAGCTCTATGCTGGGTAGAGGTAGTGAAACTTCTTCGGTGGGAATGAGTCTGGATTAGAGGATCATAGAAATGATTCAGGATATATGTAAACATCTTGTAATATCATATAATTTAGAAAATATTATATAAATCAACAACATCATTCATTAGAGTATTTTGTAGGTGTCCAGTTTTTATTGAATGGACCTCCACAGTTTGTTTACCATAGGAATAGAAAATAGGGAATGTTAGCTAAAAGATATGATGGACCATTTGATCTCACTTTGTGGCTCAAGCATGTTTTCGATCAGTTATCATTATTGGTTCAATTGATGTGAATTCATGATATTTTACACATATTGAGGATTTGGAAATAACATACAGATCCTTTTTAAATTCCAACATGGAAAGATAATGAGTTAGATCTATATATTTATTATGGATAAGCTAATAAATATTGTTAAATCTCATGTGAATGTCATGTAGGGGATAACATTTTATTGGGCCATAGTCTTATAAAATCATGAATCATATTCACATGATCAATGGTATAGAAATTCATTGATGATGGGCAAATGGACTATCTTCTTTACTGGACATTATTCACCAAAATGAGTTCCCTGGGAGGGAAATTTATTATTATGGGGAGTTTTTTACATCCCATCAATCACTTTTTGGTAATTCCCTATCCATTATTTTTTTATCATTAATTTTTTGTATATTGGGAATCTCTAGGATACATATCAATTTTTTTGAAAAATGACCTGATGATTCGGGTTATTTTTTTTGAATTAATGATGTCCAGGTATAAATGTGTAAAGAAATTATTAGGTTCTCCTGAAGTTTGAAGAATGCCTAATGCGGTCTCAGTTTTCATATAGAATATATCTTATTCACTATCTTCAAAAAATTTACATGTTTTTAATGAGAGTACATGTTGTGTAAAATTTTCCAAGATCATCTCTTGATTTATTCACATAGTGTAAAATATTACACATTTTTTAAGTTTTACAAGATATTCCATGTCAAAATATCTATTTTAATGAAATGGACAGGTTTTCTTGTAATATAAGAATACTGTGGATTAAACGAAATGTAAAGTGATAAAAATTGTGTAAATTTCATAAGATTGGGTTTTTTGTTAATTTTCTGATGATTTTTTTATTATTTAATCACATACCTCCCTCTCCACCTAGAGCACTACTCTAGTGTTTTTGGAGACCTCCTCTCAATCATAGTAGCTTATTTATGTGATTGATCTTCATTGTGTTCGGGTTTCATCTCTATAGGTGAATATTAATTTCTTCTTCTTAATTTCCTTTGATCTCGATAGCATTATTTCATTGCATTACCAGAGATATTGATTTGTATTGATAATTTTTACAATTATTTTCTAGATCAATTCTAAGATATTGTTTTGGATGAAGATTGCTTGATTGGTTGTGGTGTTCCGCTAATTAAAATATAAGGTATGTGATTTTCTTCTTCTCCATTAAAAATTTTATAAAATTGAATCAATTATGATATGTTTAGATTGGTTCTAGGACCCATATTCTCATTGTTGTATTATTCCTTTTGGTGTAGCTCATTGCAGGCATGTAAGAACATAGTTTTAAGGTAGGTGGTTCTATGTTTAGATTGTGTTGGTGAACTTTATTACTCATGTTTGATTAGTTGTTTTAGAATGAAATTAAATGATTGATTAATTTTATTTGTGTGTGTGGAATTGGGGTCTTTTTTAAAGGTATTTTCTCTTATATTTGATAAATATATAGTTTTTAAATCATTGTGAAATGATTTTCTAAAATGGTATTGAATGAATGGTTTGAATGAAATTTTGAGATGAAATGGTTTTCAATATATGGAAAATGGGAAGCCCTGGGTACATAGTTGGAACGTATAGTAGTTGGACTCATCCTTCATCAAGGGGTTTTCCCATGGGTCCTTCATGTACTTCATTGGAATGTTTTTCTAGAGACTTGTTAGAGCTATTAGAGGTTCACTTTCTTTGTTTATCCAATAATATCTACACTGGATGGATATTTTATAGAGGTTTTATGCATGCACGATTGTTTATGGTTAGGTACGAGTGTCACAGCTATCTGGACCTAGTGTGATCATTGGCATGTTGTTACCTATTCTTTTGAATTGTAATGTATTGATTTCATTGCAATGGATCTGATATGTTATGTGATACATGATTTTGTTTGATGGGATATATTTATTTGATATATTTATATGAAATTATTTTAAATAGATTTTAGTAATTTAAGTGAATTGTTGGAAATTTAAAATTAAATTTATTTTCAATAAATTTTTAATAAAAAAATGATAAACTATATATCAATAATTTTTTCATTCAAAAGGTTATAAATATTGGATTATTGTTTAGAGACGTGACATGGAACACGTACATGGGACCCTACCGATCAAATTAGCACAAACCCTACATAGCCCTTTAATAGTGTGATAATAGGTAATGTATTTAAATGTAGGAAATGGAAATAAATAATAATATATTGATAATGTTTTCAATTAGATATTCCTTCGTAGTTGGTGGTATGATGGTGGTAGCTTTCCCATGATATCACAACGATATTTTTGGATTATATATTTTAGTTCTGTAATCATTTGTAGATGGTGTTTTCTCTTAGATATATTTGTTTCTACTATTTCAATTTTAATGCTACTATTTTTCTTTTTTGTTATGAAATATAAATGTATTCATGTTTTTGTAAAATAATTTTTTCAATATATATATATTCATCATTTCCTTCTTCAATTTGGTTGAAATCATTCCCACTGTTTGTTATTTTTGAAGACCAGATGTTAGACCCATTCCCAGAAGGATCAAGAACACCCTTAAAGATTGTGGAAATTTGATTCAAATTCCAGTTTGGGAGGTTATTGGGATCAGGTTCGTAAAAGTATGGGTTTCAACTAGACATAATAAATGAAGTAGACTTATTAAATTAGGATTATTATATAGAGATGGCCAATAGGGCAAAATTAGAAGAAAAATACCTCACTAGAATCTATGGTGTGAGGAGGAAATTAACCTATATGGGTAAATATTTAAAATATAATATCGGAAATAAGATGGAAAATAAATATTATTCTTAAGGATGCAAGGAACTATAAAACATATCATCCAAATCTGTTTGTTTTCAACAATATCGTACAATAAGACACATTATACATTATTATACTAGTACACCGAGCTAAATTGGTTGAAATAGCTCCAACATGTCGCATGCATCTTATTCTATGATGGGTCAGAATCATTAGAATAGTTCATACCCTAGAACTAAAGGAGTCAAGGGTATTGTATGATCACCTTGACATCAATACAGATTTCATAGGAACAACTAATAAAAGTTTATCTAGGAGGACCCAGTAAGAAGTTTAATGGAATAGTGAAAATTGTCATTGAGAAAAAATATTGTAATTACATAGTGTGAATTACTACACATTTAAACTAAACTAATATTATTTCTTTAATACAAGTGAATACCATTATTTTATTAATGATTCTGTTATAATTCAAAAGGGAAAAACATATTGAAATGATGTCTGCAATTTTGAAGACTCAAAAACACTAATTCTGTGAAATTATGGAGGATTTAGATCTACATTTTGTTCTATAATAATTAATTGGGCCCATTATTTGGGATATTTTTTATTATAGGGATAGTGATTTTTTATCAAATCATTAGTATACCTTGGTTAACATCATTCAAGTCTCATATTGACTATTATAGCCAATTTCAATGTTTTAGATCTTCTAATGGAGTTATATATCTATTAATGGGAGATTTAGAACAACATACTAGTAGAGTAGGATCTATGGTATTAATGGTGAAGACTATTTCTTATTAGTTATCTACTATAAATTTATAAAATAAAGATACAATAAAAAAGAGATAATTTCATAGATTAAATGTTGATATCCTGATTTTGTTCCTATAAAATTTATTTATGATACCATATAAATGTGAAGTTTCATTTTTAATTGTTCAACAACTAGGTACCATTATTATTTTACTACAATATTAAAGAATATCCACAATGAAATTACGATAATTGACAATATAGTAGAAGTTCTAGAATTTAACAATTTTAAAAAACCTATAATGTCACCATGGGATACTCTAGTTTTCTTTGTGAAGAAGATAGATGGTTACCATCAACATTGTATTGATTACCATATAATAAATTAGTTTATTATAATGAATAAGTATTCTCTACCATTAAATAATGATCTATTTGATCAAATTAATGGATCAAAATAGGTTTCCAAAACGGATTTGAGATTTAGTTATTATATTTAATTATTTTGATAGGATGATATTTTCAAGACATCATTTAGAAGACGTTTTGCTCATTATGAATACCATTTCCTTCTTTTTGGTGTTAAGAATTATCTTGAAATTTTCATGAAATGGAAAAATGGTTTCATTCAGAGGTACCATTCCTCCTTTGTTGAAATAGTTTTGATGATATCCTGGATTATTCTCAAAAATGAATAAAACCATCACAAAAATATATATATTATAATTAGAACCATATGGGAAAACTAACTCTATTCAAAATTTTCTAATTGTGACTTCCTTAAATAAAAAGTAAACTTCCTTTTGATATATGGTTTATGTGAAATTTGTATTGGTAGAAATTGAAATGTTAGAAGGTGTTATATATTGGAAACCAATAGAAATTGTTTTTCAAATATAGATAATTCTTAGCATAACATGTTTTTTATAGTTTTTGTTCATTATTATTCATTTCAGACCTATTTGATGAAATCTATGTAAGGAATGGTATTCCATTCTAATGGAGTGAATAGTTTCAATAAAAATTAGTATCATAAATCTAGTACCACTTCAACACGTAATAATAATATTCCAAAAATAGGGATGGTATTTGTGGTATATTATGATGAA
The DNA here is from genome assembly GCA_963277665.1 of Viscum album. Lineage (NCBI taxonomy): Eukaryota > Viridiplantae > Streptophyta > Magnoliopsida > Santalales > Viscaceae > Viscum > Viscum album. Next base: position 1,297,576,967 of record OY728152.1, read on the forward strand.
ATTGGATTTGGTGATGGTTTTGTTGTAATGTATATAAAACATTCATATCTTATTGCTCATGATCACAACATATCCTTGAGAATAATCACCCAACATAATATCTGGTAGAATATTGAATAATCCATGATGATATGAATTTCCCTCATTATCCTATTAGTGAAAAGTTCATTTTTTACTTATTATAAAATTTTAAAGAATAACATTTCCCAATGAAATTAGAAGCCCCTGTAACATTTCTGAATGTAATATATTCAAATATCTAAATTTTATTAGGTGTGTTCTATAGGTAAATTGAATTCTATAGATGATTTATTAAATCAAAATTTCTATAATATAATGGGGTAATAATCTTGTGATTGGGACAAATGATGATGATGATATTAGATATGCATCTCAATTTCACTGAATATGATACTGTCTCAGTTTTATATTTTGGGACTCATGTTGATTATCTAGAGAAATAGGCCAATATTTATTGATTATATATTAATATTTATGACTTTAAAATTCCATAATAATCTATTTTAGTGCATTTTATAAATTGAAAATCATTTTTTTCACATGTGCAATTCATGTTTAAAGTGAAATTTTTTCCCAAGAAGTCATTTATTTTTTGAAATTTATTTATTAAATTTAATCAATTTGTTATTTTGTTATATAATTAATCACTATTTGGAACATTTTATCTTTTATTATTGATGGATGCATTCCTAAGGAAGAGGGAGATGTTTCTACACGAATGAATAAATTTTCTGGATAATGAATAATGGGCATACGACCCATAAAACAAAATTGGGGAACACAATCCAAGACCAGTGAAGCTAAAATTGTTTTACATTACAAATAGAAATATATAAGGATCAATTATTGGGACTCTATCTAGATCTAATTCTGATGTTTTCCTTGAGTTAAAGATATAGGATGTTGACATTTAAATGGTGGGCCAGATTGGAACACCCACCAAGTCATCCCACTAGATCCAATATAATATTCCAATTTATGTTCCAATTTTCCTAAAATATGGACAGCTCTTAGAGAAAAAATTGAATAAGTTAGTTTCCTTTTACAAACTCTTTTTATTCGGCCATATTTAGTTACAAATTCACATATCATAAATGGTGATGAATCTAGACGAATGACCTATTCAACTTTGAAATGTTAAATTTCCCTTGATTTTTCACCCTCCTTTTAAATCTCTCAATTAATGGGATTGGAATTTATTGATGGTGGGTTTACCTAAGACTCAAAATATACCAATATTAGAAGTATGTGAAGAAAGAAATTTTCATAATTTTATTTCATTACATTGTAGTCTTTCTTTCAATTGTAATTTCCCACTTTCCTTTTGTAACTGTATATTTATTTTTCAATGTATGTTTTTCAATCATATTAGTTTCAAAATAAAAATTTTTCTTATTATTACATTTTTTTACTTTTATTAACACCTTTATACACTTGAATCAGGTTGTGAATTTATTCACACCAGAACTTGTGAATTACTTAAACCATAGGGAAGTGTCCATATTTCGTATTTTTTTCTTCATCAATCCCCTTCTTTAAGTAGACTATCAGCTTCCTTTGATAAAATATCATCAATGGAAGGACACAAATTTATGTTTTGGGATAAATGTGTTTTATGGGGTGGATTTAATTTTATTTTATGATTTTAAATTATTTAATCAGTCCATTATTTTATGAGTTTATTTTATTGACTTTTTTTTCTTATTTTTCTTCACTACCATTAGTGACTACACATTTTGAGTGATAATACGATCCAATTCCATGAAGTGATCATGAATCTGATCCTATAAGTGAATTAATTATTATAATTAGTGTTGTATATGTATTATTTGGGAGAATTATATCGGGGAGTTTTTTCATTGGTTGGATACCTCTTGAACTATTGAACAGAACATTCATATAAAATGATATTCATCCATTTAACCAAAAGAAAAAATCTATGATCAAACCATCTCATAATTTTTCTAGTTTACAAAATATTTTTTTATTTAAATTAAATAAGTTATTTTTTAAATAAAATCAATAGAAATAGTGTTACACTCTACAGCCATTTCATCTAACAAATCACAGTGTCTATAGGGTTTTTCGTCAGTCCTTGTGGATTTTATATCCTAAGATGTAATATAAGAGACAACTAACACAATATAACATGTGGAAATTTGTGTGAGAAAACATTTTTTTGACTTTTCTAAGGACCCAAGTAGGTAACTTAGACACTAATCTTCATTTGTCACTTTAAATTCTCTATTATGATCATAATTTATCTTCACTATTCACCTTTCTATTTTTGGGGTCCAAAGAATCCCCGAACAAAATTTCAATAAACTAAAATAATTTATCATCCACAATACCCATTTATAAATGAATTCTAAAATAAAATGGGATATTAATATTGGAAATCACCCAACATTCTGAGTTTCTTTGACCAATCCCTGAATGATTACACCACCCCGGATGGGACTCACAATCGCTTGGATGATGAATTTTTCAAGGATCAATTTATAGCCCTCTCAAGGATGTGGGAAGAGATAAATACTATGGATATAATATATGAAGAAACAATTATCCCACCAAATCGAAAATTACTTCTTGAACAATAGTGTGAGAGAAAGGAGAAAATAAATTCAGAATTTTCGCCATTGAGATCAGAACTAAAAGAAATTAAAATGGATGTGGACCCCATTCCAACTCAAATTAGTTCTTCCTCAAATTTGAAAGAAGAATCTTGTTGCATTGAAATCCCTAATTCCTTTACCGATGAACCAAAATTTGTGTTTTTTTATAGATGAATAAATTTGAGTAATTGTTGAAGTGTCATTAAAAATTGATGAAATTGATTTCTTCGATTCACAAAAGAAGAATTTTTCCTTATGAACTGGGTGTTCTGAAAGTATCCCCATTGATGATTTTTCAAGACCATCGATCACTAATCCATTAGAAGATTTTATAAACATTTATTCAATAGCCACTCCTGAAATTAAATTATCTAATTTTTGAAATGAATCATGATTTGAAAATTAACAAATTATTTTAAAAAATGGAGAAGAAGAAAATTTGTTTCCAATTTCCATTCTTCATTAAAAATTCCAGTCAAACCATACATGAAATAATTGTACTTGTTTCCCCTCTCAATTATACCATCATAGTTGATAACCATGAAATTTCATTATATATTTATTCTTCTCATAATGAAAATAACATTGGAATGATCCTTGATGACTTAGGCAGTGCAACAGAAGCAACCATATCAACCTTTTATGATATTCGTTGTACTTTCACCCTCATTTTTGAACATGGGATTGTATATGAAAAAATTCAAAATAAGCACTAAATAAATATCATATATATTTTGACCAAAATGGGTCATTAAAATGTTTAATGTTGTTATTGGACATGTTTTTGGGTACAAGTTGATCTTATGACCTTAAATTAAGCGTTTTTGGGAGGCAACCTGAAATATGGAGTTTTTTTATTTTATTTTCTCTATTTTTGTTTTTCTTCATGGGAAATCCTTGGGTTATACAATGTTATCTAATTTATATTCTTTGTGAGATTTAGATGATGATTCATTTTCGTATTTCAAAATAAAACCCTTAACTTATAAAGTTCAAACCCATCCATCAAACATCCTCAATGAGTCTAAAAGTGATGTGAAGCCAATGTATTAATTTTTGTTTGATGGGTCATCAATGGAAATTAAGGTGGTACCATTACATTGTTTAATATCAAATTACATCTCATACATTTATTATTAATTTATATATATATCATCACTTCTATTTCAAAACTGAGGGTAGTTTCATTCTATGATGGGGGAGTGAAAATATGGTACTTTGGATAAAACATGAAAATTTATTATAAAAAAATTAAAAATATATATTAATTATCATTGGGTGGATTAACGTATACGTTGAAACATGAAATTTGAATTTCAAATTATTCATAATGAATTGATTATAATTTTAATGCATGTTTAAGTTCTTGAGCATTGTTTTTTAAAAGTGCGTTTTTCTAGTGAGATTTTTCAACCTTAAAATTTTAATCCATTTAATAAAATATCCACAATTAAAATAAATTCAATTTTGGGTGTATGTTTTAGTTAATAGGACCATTTTATTATAGTATAGGGTTCAGGGGCTGGTGTTATATTAATTTTATTATCCCAAAAAAATAAAATTGAAATAATGACCACATAGAGAAATGTTTGGTTATAATGTGGGGAATCCGACACATGGGGATCGTGACTCCATAGTTTTATTTACTAGATTAAAGCTTTATATCACTATTTTACATAACTTAAAAAATAATATGTATGGAATTCGAGATGTGGAGATCGAAAATCCATAGTTTCCTTACCCAAAGCTATTCATTTACAATCAATTTTGGTTCAAAAAAACAACAAAAAAATCAAAAAAAAAATCAAAAAATAGGATAATCATCTTATGGTTCAATTTGATTCCCACCCAGAACTTACATTTTTCCCCTTGAATAAGAAAATGGGCCGAAATGTTTTTTAATTCACAACACATAATAATGCTTAATTGAAATTAGAATAAATTTGGAAATGAATTTGAACAAGGGAATAAGCATGGGGTTGAGATATGCTTGTGAACCTAGCTTGTGTGAAATTATTTTGATTGGCTTCCTGATTATTTGGATTAATTTATTTTTGTGATCATTATTTGTAAAAATATTTTTGTAAAAAAAGAAAATCATTTTAATATTTTTGTGATACTTTTTTCTCGGGACTAGCGAAACTCATGTTATAGGGTGTGATTTTCCACTGAAATAGGCTACTATTCATTGATTATATCTTATTATTCATGTCCCCCAATGTACATAAACATCAATGTTAGTGAACTTTATAAATTTAACCTCATTTCTTATCACAAGTCCATTTCATGTTTAAAGTTCAAATTTGGGCCTAATAAATCATCAATTTGAGGAATTAATTTACACAATTTTTTTCATATATTATTTTGTGATATTATTAGTCACTTGTTTTGGAACATTTTATCTTTAGAGACAGATCAATGAATCCCAATGGAAGATGGTTATTTTTCAGCATGAATGAATAAATTTTATGGACAAAGCATAATGATCCCAAGGCCCATCAAACAAAAGGGGGCCCCCATTCCAAGACAAATGAATCTCAAATTATATTTTTAGAAATTTAATAATATGGGTATCATTTCATTCAACTATATGTGGAGATAATTCTGATGTTTTCATCGAGATAAATGCAGCAGAAGTTGACACTTAAATGGGGGCTAGATTGGAACGCCCATAATGTTATCCCACTAAATATAGAATAACATCCAAGAATTTGATTCAATATCCCTTAAAATATAACAACTAATGGATGAAACATAGAATAATATATTTTCCTTCTATAACCCCATAATATATTTCCATCATTAGTTACAATTTCAAACATCAACAAGGGGGGTGAATCTAGACAATTTTCCGTGTCAACATTGAAATTTCAAATTTCCCTAGATTTTCTCAACCACATTTTGACTCTCTAAATTAATGGTTGAGTAATGTATTGATGGTGGTTTGAACCATGATAGAAAATACTCTTATATAATTATTTGATGGTGAAATTAATTTTTAGATTTTTTTCCAATTACATCTAGGTCTTTCTTTCAATTGTAATTTCCTTCTTTCATTGTTTAATCACATCTTAATTTTTTCCGTGTAAAGTTTTCAATAATTTTACATTCCAAATGAATGTTGTTATTATTATTATCTTTTTATTTAACTATTCAACACATGTTGATACCATGGAATCGAGGTGTTAATTCATTCACACAAGAACATGTGAATTCCTCACACAATGGTGGTGGGTCTATTTTTTTAATGTTTTTATTCATCAATCCACTTATTTATGTAGACTTCCAAATTCCATTGATGGTATATCATCAATACAGGTGGAACTTATGTTTATGGTTTTTTCTAAGTTAGTTTCATGGTATGGAAATAATGATGTTTTATGATCATAAATTTTCTTTAAATTTATTATTTTTAGAGTTCCTCTCAATAACTTATCTTCTTATTTTTCTTATCCGACTTTAATAAATACACACTCTGAGTGCTATTATGATCCAATTCCATGGAGTGGTAATTTAAGTGATATTATTACTTAATTGATGAATATAATTGGTAATGAGTATGTATTAAATCATAGAATTATATAGAGGAGTTATCTCACAAATTGGATACCTCATAATTTATTGAACAAAAAATTCATGAGATATGAAAATCATCCGATTCACCCCTAGATAAAAAACATGGATCAAAACATAATCATAAATAATTAATTCACATAATAGTATTTTTCATTAAATTTAATCACTAGTTTTTCAAATCAAATAAATACAAATATTAGTACACTCTATATTCTATTCGTCTAACAAATCATAGTTTATATATGTTTCTCCTTCGGTCCTTGTTGATTTTACAACACAAGTACTACTACAAACTAAAAATTACACCATATAACCTAAGTAAATTTGGGAACCACCACATGTTCTTGATTTGGTTGACTATATCAAGGATTTTCAATTATCTGACCATGAATAATGTACCATAAGGTCATAAATCAATGGTGGGGATGTTCTTTTATTGGATAGTGGATGATGGGAACCTAGAATTATGTATTCAAAATTATATTGTTTTAGTCCCCCTATTATACGAGGAAGAGTTTCATTCTTGTTATCAATATCTAAAAATTTCTATACATCCAATATTCTAAAATATGTATAAACCATAGTTGATACATTGATGGTGTTTAGGTTTTCAATTAAATGTGGATGAGTGTTATTTGATATACCACGGCTCTAAATAGTTCAAGTAAAAAAAATCATAGACCAAATTGTCTATTAAAATACTTATATATACTAGACTGATCATTGGAGAAAAGAACTATAATCCTTTTAATGGTTTAATAGGAGTAATTTATAACAATGTTTCCATTTAGGTTATTTTAGAGAATCAAACAAATTCACCAAACTTGATTTTGATTTGTGAGTATAATATTGTCCAAAATTAGTAAAATATTTATATTTTGGAAGTGTTAAAGAAATGTGGTGTACTAGTTTTGATTATATACAATTAATACACATGGATAAATTCTAATTTTTTGAAACACTCACTGAAATAAATTAGAACTAGATTTACCAGGATCATGATGTACCATCGTCAAATAGATGGGAAGTTAGAATAGATGATCCAAACATTTTATGAAATGATCATAAAATATGATATGGATTTTCATGTCACATGGGAGGATCATTTATCTGTTTTTTGTTTTTATACAACAACTTTTACCAAGAAATGATTGATAAAACTTCATTCAATACATTGTATGTCTATACTTATCACTCTTTAATTATTTTGGTCTGGGGATGAATATACCTTACTAATAGGTCCCAAACATGTTCAAGATATTTCAATGAAGAATTAGAGGATTATGAAAATAATGGAAATTACCAAGAGTCTTTAGAAATATTATATAGATCATTATCATCTCCGATTATCATTTTATGTGGGGTACCATGTTTTCTTGAAATATTATTCAAGGTTGGGGAATTTTATTTTTGGTATAAAAGGAATGATATCTACAATCTATGTTATATCTTTTGAGATACATGAGTGGATTGGTGATATTTCTTATTGATATGATTTACCGAAATTGTTTAGTTTTTTTAATAGTGTTATTCACATATCTCAAATGAATAAGCACTAAGAAATCTTTATTGTAACTTCCCAAGTAAGTAATTAATAATAAATATTTTTATCTATGCCTATTAATTAAGTATATTGTGTTTTAGAGGCTTAATATGAAAATAAATCCAATCTTAAGCATGGAATACACTAATATTTTTAAAAGATTGTTTTACTGCCTTTTAATGGAAAACCATTCTTAAATCTATCTTTTGACAATTTTATAAGCTATGTTTGTCAAAATAAACTTATTCTTTATGATTGGTACATCAAAATTTACTTTGTGTGATTTTTTGGTATTTTTCCGATAAAGTTCATTTTTTAATGAATAATGAAAAATGTTGTATTTTAATTCAAAACCTCTTTTTAATCTAATTTATTTATATGATTAGATTACCTTTTGAATTGGTTTTAAAGTGAAATTATAATATATTTTTAACATTTAATCCAATGGTGTTCATTGGATTCAATTTCACTTTGAAATTGGACTTAAACTACTGTCAATCTTTTGTTACTTATTGTTTTATAAAAACACGCTATTTGTCATGACAACGGGAATTAGTTATTAAATTAATTAATTCATATTATATGTTTTTAATTTTTTAAAATAGAAATAATTTTTGAATTCATAATATCAAATATAGCTTAGGGTGAAGTTTTGGTATTTTTCTGAAAAACTTCAATTTTTGATGAATAGTGAAACCACTTAGTGGTAGTTAAAGAAACTGATTTTTCGTTTAAGTGAAACTTTGCCACTTCTGTGATTTGATTTTCAAAAATCCAACATACATGATTTTTATTAAGAATTAAATTGTTGTTCAATGAGATTAAAATAATTTTTGTTGAATAGTAACTTTTATGTTCTTAATCGTGATTAGAGGTAATTAGTGTAGTTTAATGTAAAAATAAAGTTTTAATAATATGAGATGATCTTGACACATGTCCTACCATCATTGGATGTGTCATGGACGACCATTAAAATCCATGGGTCAACTTGGGGACCCCATGGAGTCACTTTGGTTGGGAAATGACATAAATAACTTTTTATTTAATGTTAAAGTAAAAATGACACAAACATGAGATGTTTTACTAAAACAATTTTTACATGGGGTTATTAAAGACAGAATTTTTATTATAAATAGTCATTGGAAATATAAAAATATTTCCTACATAATAGTATTTTTTTTATAATTTTTATACTCTAAATAAATTAAATTATTTATAACATCATGATGATGAAGCGATTACCTCATTAATATAGGATTTAAATAAAATGAAATGATAATGTAAAATCTATGACCTGCACATGTCCAAAAGATATTGGATGGGTGGATTTAGAACCCTTATCAACTTACCCTCGAATTATATCAATGTGGGGCCTTTTGAATCCGAATAGCATTTTAAAATAAAGTAACATTTCTTTACTTTCCAAGAGTGCCCCTCCTCTCCTCTTATAAAAGGCCCCCACCTCTACCACCTTACCCACACTTCCAAAGCCTTTGCCTCAGCCAAACCCTGCCCAATTTTTCTCTCCACTTCCCTCTCTTACTCCTTGAAGCCTCAATTTGTTCAGAAGTCTTCCCAAGGAAGCCTTTGAGCTCAAACCAAAGGGAGTTACCTGATTTTAAGGTAATGTCTTCACTTGAGTCCTTTTGTTTTATTTTTCTTCTCCAACCCCCTAAACTCTTTTTATTAATTTATTTTGTAACAAATACTGTATATTCAATATACTATGATGTTTTTATAAGAAGTATTCGAGCTACATTTACACACACCTACATCTAATTGTTAAAGAACATACTGTTTCCGAGGATGGTGAATTTATGCTTTCCCAAACGATGATTGTTCAACATTATTTTAACACCTTCAAAGGTGGCCATTAAGATGAAACTATGTTTATATATGATATATAATATGTTTATGTTTTGCTTAATCTTCTGTATTTTTCATTTTTGGGCATACCTTTATGGGTTCCATTATGGGTAAACGCGATATCTTCATTTAAGGAAGTGCGGACTACCGCCCCCTCAAAGTGATTTGATTTGTTAATACCATATGTGGTAAGTATAAAGGATGTAGTTATGATATTATATATGTTATTACACTGGAATTATAATATACCTTTATATCACTATGATTCCATTCTATAAAATACGAAATAGAAATGAAAGTAGCATTCATGTGTACGTACGGCTTACCGTCTCCATGAACGGTGCATTTCATTTCTTACCTCTAAATGATTATGTAATATTATAAATGCATGTATATACTGGATATATATGATATATATGATATATACATCATGATTATAATTCTGGATATAATGGATACATGAACAACTTGTATTTATAAATGGTTTATTTTTGACTCAAGTACCAATGATCGTTAAAATGACCGTTATTAACATAAATAATTACATAGTGGTCATGAATGGAAATAAGTGATATAAAAGGAATAATGAACTTTAAAAAGGTTCTTAAAAAATTATAAAATAACTCAAGTTTATTATTCAGGAGATTAAAGAACGACCGAGTCAAGTCGGACCCCAGGTATGGGACTTCATCTCAATCTCCTTTCATTGAGGCATATTTTGTTTTATACACAAACTTCTTTTATACGGTTTATAAACCCCTTTTAATTTTACGTTTATCCAAAAGGAATCATTTTTTATACAAATCGTTTTACTACACGACAAAAGAGAATGTTTTTGTCATACGTATGCGGCGACAACGACTTCTCCGCCGCTGTGACCATTATTTGAGTTTCGGCTTCCTCTCCAAGCCATACCTTTTTTTTAAAAGAAAAATAAATACCATGTTTTAGTTTACTTTTATTTTGGTATTGAAAATGGTTTTCATAATGTTGTTATATCAATGTGTTGTATTGATATCTTGTGATTGAAAGATGGAAATGTTATGTTTCCTTTATGCATGTTTTATGTGATACGATTATGTTGAAGTTCTTGGGCATTATTATGAAGACGGGTGGTTCCGTGACAAACTAAGGGCAGGTGAGCCCGATATAGCTCTCCAATGAATTGGGTAACGCGAAGGAGTGAAACGTTAGGGTTTCTTCGAAGTGATTTAGGGAGTATATTGTGATGGGTATTCCAAACGTAACCAAGAGGGTTACTCCCTACGTAAGAATGTTACGAATGCCTCAAGTTACCTTTATGTCTTATGATTTCTATGATTTATTCATTATTTGATGAGGTATGTTAAAGTGATTATGTTTTATGGGTAATGTATGATTTCATTCTTATGTATATATGAACTTATGTTTCCTTTATATATTTTTATAACCCATACTGAGCTTTTTATGCTCATCCCATGTTTTTTTGAAATGTTTTTCACAGGTCAAGGGAAAGGTACATGATATGATGATAGTGTCAAGGAAGTGTCATGAATGAATCCATGTATTATTTTAAATATGTTTCCATTGATGGAAAAAATGAATACTATCTTTATGTAACCACTTTGTTTATATGTGGAATGTAATGAAAGTTTTATTCTCTAATTCTCTAAAACTCTAAACCTGAAAAGATCCTCAATGTGTAATCTTATAATAACTCAAGATTAAGTAAGGTTTAAGGCTGGGGCCATATAGTTGGTATCAGAGGTCGGTTTAGATAACTTTAGGAGTTAGAATTCTATTAAATGATTATCCAAAAATATATTTTTTTGAAATGATATAGAATTTGAAGATTACCATGTTGCATCATCTAAGACATGTTTGTTCAGAATGGTTTTCCGCAAAGGAAATAGGGAAGCAGTGGTAGGAAGGCATACAGAAGGAAATAACCTTCCGAATCAGCATCATGAGATGGTTGGAATTGGAACTGAATAGTTTGTTGCAGTAATGGATCAGTTGACTCAAGCAATAAACGGTGGTGGTATCCATGCCTGAGATCGGCCAGATCAACCGTAGAGGAACATGTCAGTGGTGGAACATTTCATGAGGCAACATCCCCCATCATTCAGAGGATCATCTGACCCTGTGTTATCTGAAGGGTGGATTAAAGCACTGGAGAAGATTTTCGATGTCATGGGGTGTTCAGACAATCAAAAGGATAGTCTTGCTATTCACCGTTTGGAGGGTGAACCAGATCAGTGGTGGTCGATGGTTAAAAATATCAGGGACGCCGATGGGATTGATGTTCTTGACTGGGATGAATTCAATGGTATGTTTCTTGAAAAGTATTTTCCTAAGGCTGTTCGACGTAGGATAGAAAACAATTCTTGGAATTGAGGCAAGAGGAAGAATCAGTAGCTGTATATGAAGAAAGGTTCATTTGATTGGCAAGGTATGCTCCAAATTGTATCCGAGACCTTGATAGTAAAATCAAACATTTTTACTCAAAATTAAAGCCAAAATATCGAAGGGAATTAGCTTCTCGTGAGTTTAAAAGTTATGAAAATATTGTTCGATGTGCTGAGAAGGTGGAAATGGAGTTTTCCGATGATCAAGTGTTCTATAACAAACAACAGAAGAAGAGACCGAGGTGGCAGGAGAAAGGGAAGAATTATTCAAAAAAAGTCTCATGGTAAGAAATCTAAGTTTCCAGTTTGTGATAAATGTGGCAAAAGGCATGCTGGGGAATGCCATATGTATTCTGGAAAGTGCTACCAATGTGGTAAGATGGGACATAAGGCTCGTGATTGCACTGAAAAATATCAAGGTGATGGTAAGTTCAAATTTTATTTACAGTTAGTGAAATTTTTTAAGTGCAATGAGATGCGTCACTATGCAAATGAGTGTCCGACAAAGAGCTCGAGTGATGGGAAGCAGTTAGACTACAAGCAGAAAGGGGTGGTCAATTCCATTGCAACTAATTCAGCAGATGTCGGGCCATCAAATGAAGTTTTATCAAGTACTTTGTTTGTTTCTTCAGATTATGCCAGTGTGTTGTTTGATTCGGGGTCTACACATTCTTTCATCTCTGAAACCTTTTCTAGTAAAATGGGAATGCCATCTCAAGAAATGACTCCTGAAATTGTGGTAAAAACACCTGGGGGAAATGTTGAGGCAAAAAGAATTTATAAGAATCTTCTTATCCTTATCCGTGGAAAGAACCTACTTTCAAACCTCATTGATTTACCTCTAGTAGAGTTTGATGTTATCCTGGGTATGGATTGGCTCTCTATTTACCATGCTAAGATTGACTGTAGAGCTAAAGAAGTTTCTTTTCAGAAAGACTTTCAACTTGTGTACAAGAATGAACCCTTACTGTTGATAACATATCAAGAGGCCGAGAAACTTGTAAAATATGGAAATGAATGTTACCTTGCACATATCGTTGAAAACAAGGGAACTGTTCAGATTAATGATGTGCCAGTGGTAAATGAGTATCCTGATGTTTTTCCGGATAAGTTTCCTAGAATAATACGAGATCGGGAAGTTGAATTTACTGTTTACTTAGTTCCTGATGCTAAGACAATTTCAAAACCCCCTTATCCAATGGCTCAAATTGAACTTTTAGAGTTGAAGGAGAAATTGCAAGATTTATTAGAGAAAGGTTTCATTCGACCTAGCACGTCACCATGGGGTGCTCCTATTTTATTTGTTAAATAGAAAGATGGTTCTATGAGACTTTGCATTGATTATAGAGCCTCGAATAACATCACTGTTAAGAAAAAATATCCTTTGCCTCATATCAATGATTTGTTTGATCAGCTCCAGGGAGCTCAGTATTTTTCAAAGATTGACCTGAGATCGGGGTACCATCTGCTGAAGGTAAAGGAAGCAAGTGTCCCAAAGACTGCGTTTCGTACAAGATATGGCCATTATGAATTTGTAGTAATGCCTTTTGGGCAAACCAATGCACCTGCTGTATTCATGGTCTTAATGAATAGAATTTTCCATGAGTTCTTGGATAAGTTTTTGGTGGTTTTCATTGATGATATTCTGGTGTTTTCTAAAAGTAAAGAGGAGCATGAAAGACATTTAAGGGTTATTTTTCAAACCTTAAAATAAAATAAATTTTATGGGAAATTCAGCAAGTGTGAGTTTTGGTTGCAACAAATTTCTTTCCTAGGTAACATTGTTTTTAAAGATGGGATAACCGTTGATCCTGCAAAAACAAACGTTTTTGAAGAATGGCCAAGACCCACAAATGTAACATAGATTCGTAGTTTCCTTGATTTTCCAGGCTATTACTGAAGGTTTTTTAGAAATTTTTCACGGTTATCTAGTCCAATGACTAAGCTAACTCAGAAGGGTGTTAAGTTTTTCTGGAAAAAAGAATGTGATGATTGTTTTTAGGAACTGAAAAGAAGATTGGTGAATGCTCCAGTTTTGGCACTACCTTCCAGGAATGGTGAGTTTGTTATTAATAGTGATGCTTCATTGAAAGGACTTGGTTGCGTCCTAATGCAGAATGATCAGGTAATTACTTATGATTCACGACAGTTGAAAACTCACGAGGTAAATTAACCTACACATGATTTAGAATTATCTACTGTTGTTTTCGCTTTAAAAATTTGGAGGCATCATTTTTATGGAGTAAAGTGTGAAATATATACTGATCAGAAAAGTTTAAAGTATATATTCACTCAGAAAGAATTGAACATGAGACAAAGGAGATGGCTAGAATTAATCAAGGATTATGATTGTACAATTAATTACCATCCGGGAAAAGCAAATAAAGTGGCGGATTATTTGAGTCGAAAAAGTAATGCTTCATTAGAAATGTTGCGTTTGGAACGTGATCCTTTGGTTAAGGATTTGATGAACTTTGGAATAGAAGTTATTGGTGCAGGATGTTCTTCTTTTTTGTTTCTGGTATTAGTGAAATCTTCTCTATCAGACAGAATCAAGCAAGCACAAAAGCAAGACAGTGAGTTGCAGAAAAAGGTAGAGTTGTTTCAGAAAGGTAAGTTTCCTGAACTCAACATTGATAATGATTGCGTTTTGAGATTTGGGAAGAGATTGTGTGTGCCTTGGGATTCACAGTTGAAGAGAGAGTTGTTATGTGATGCTCATAGTTCTCCATTTTCAGTTCATCCTGACAGTACTAAGATGTACAGAGATCTGCATGAGTATTTCTGGTGGGATGGAATGAAAAGAGATATTGCTGATTTTACTGTGAAGTGTTTGAATTGTCAATAGGTTAAAGCAGAGCGGCAATTACCGAAAGGGATGCTTATGCCTTTACCAGTGCCAGAGTGGAAATGGGAGAATATATCCATGGACTTCGTTGTGGGATTTCTAAAGACCCCTCGAGGTAACAATGCAATCTGGGTTATTGTTGATCGCATGACTAAATCCGCTCATTTCCTTGCAATACGAGATACTTTTCCCTAGACAAACTTTCCCGTTTGTATCATAAAGTGATAGTCAGGTTACATGGAGTTCCTCTCTCCATTGTATCTGACTGTGATCCCAGGTTCACTTCTAACTTTTGGAAAGGCCTTCAGAAATCGTTGGGTACTGAATTAAATTTTAGTACATCTTTTCATCCTCAATCAGATGGGCAGTCAGAACGAACAATTAAGACATTGGAGGATATGCTACGTGCTTTTTCGATGGATTATCAGGGAAGTTGGGACCAACATCTTTCTTTGGCTGAATTTTCATATAATAACAGTTTTCATTCCAGTATACATATGGCACCATTTCAGGTATTATATGGGAAGCGGTGTCGAACTCCAGCTTTCTGGGATGAAGTGGGTGAAAGGAAATTGATGGGAGTAGATTTGGTAGAATAGTTGGAAGAAAAAGTTCAGCTGATACAAAAACACATGAGAACAGCTCAGAGTAGGCAGAAGAGTTATGCTGACAACAGGAGGAAGGGTCTATCTTTTGAGGTAGGTGATCATGTTTTTCTCAAAGTCTCACCATGGAAAAGTGTGATGTGATTTGGTAAGAAGGGAAAGCTGAGTCCAAGGTTCATTGGACCATATAAAATTCTGGAGATAGTTGGATCAGTTTCATACCGGGGGGCTTTACCTCTGAGTTTATCTCAGGTACACAATTTTTTTTCATGTTTTGATGTTGAGAAAGTACATGCCAGATCCATCTCATGTTTTGAGTCCAGAGGTAGTTCATCTGGAAAAGAACCTATCATATGAGGAACAACCGGTCTAGATTCTTGACCAAAGGGAGCAAGTGTTACGGAATAAGGTGATTAATCAGGTAAAGATTTTGTGGAAAAACCACATGATGGAAGAGGCAACATGGGAATCTGAAAATGCAATGAGGAATAAGTGCCCCCATTTATTCGTTAAGTAAATAAATTGCGGGGATGCAATTTTCTAAAGGGGGGAACGATGTAACATCCTAAGTAAGTAATGAATAATATATATTTTTATCTATGCCTATTAATGAATTAGATATTGTTTTAGAGGCTTAAAATGAAAATAAATCCAACCTTAAGCATTGAATACAATAATATTTTTAAAAGTTTGTTTTACTGCCTTTTAATGGAAAACCATTTTTAAATCTATATTTTGAAAATTTTATAAGCTATGTTTGTCAAAATAAACTTATATTTTATGATTGGGACATCAAAATTTACTTTGTGTGAATTTTTGGAATTTTTCCGATAAAGTTCATTTTTAATGAATAGTGAAAAATGTTGTATTTTAATTCAAAATATCTTTGTAATATAATTTATTTATATGATTGGATTATCTGATGAATTGTTTTTAAAGTTAAATTAGAATATATTTTTACTATTTAATCCAATGGTGGTCATTGGAATCAATTTCAATTTGAAATTGGACTTAAACTAGTGTCAATCTTTTGATACTTATTGTTTCATAAAAACATGATATTTGTCATGACAACAGGAATTAATTATTAAATTAATTAATGCATCTTATATGTTTTGAATTTTTTAAAATAGACATAATTTTTGAATTCATAATATCAAATATAGCTTAGGGTGAAGTTTTGGTATTTTTCTGAAAAACTTCAATTTTTGATGAATAGTGAAACCACTAAGTGGTAGTTAAAGAAACTGATTTTTCATTTAAATGAAACTTTTCCACATCTATGATTTGATTTTCAAAAATCCGACATACATGGTTGTCATGAAGAATTAAAATGTGGTTCAATGAGATTAAAATAATTTTTTGGTGAATAGTAACTTTTAAGTTCTTAATCGCGATTAGAGGTAATTAGTATAGTTTAAGGTAAAAATAATGTTTTAATAATATGAGATGATCTTGAAACATGTCCTACCCTCATTGGATGTGTCATTGAAGACCAAGAAAATCCATTGGTCAACTTGGGAGCCCCATGGAGCCACATTGGTTGGGAAATGACATAAATAATTTTTTATTTAATGTTAAAGTAAAAATGACACAAACATGAGATGTTTTACTAAAACAATTTTTACATGGGGTTATAAAAGTCATATTTTTTATTATAAATAGAAATTGAAAAGATAAAAAGATTTCCTACATAAAAGTATTTTTTTTATAATTTTTAGACTTTAAATAAATTAAATTATTTATGACATCATGATGATGCAGTGATTACCTCATTAATAAAGGATTTAAATAAAATGAAATGATAATGTAACATCTATGACCTACACATGTCCAAAACCTATTGGATTGGTTGATTTTGAACCCTTATCACCTTACCCTCGAATTATATCAATTTGGGACCTTTTGAATCCGAAAATCATTTTTAAATAAAGTAACATTTCTTTACTTTCCAAAAGTGCCCCTACTCTCCTCTTATAAAAGGCCCCCACCTCTACCTCCTTACCCACACTTCCAAAGCCTTTGACTCGGCCAACCCCTGACCATTTTGTCTCTCCACTTCCCTATTTTACTCCTTGAAGTGTCACTGTGGGAAGAAGTCTTCCGAAGGAAGCTTTTGATCTCAACCCAAAGGGAGTTACCTGATTTTAAGGTAATGTCATCACTTGAGTCCTTTTGTTTTATTTTGCTTCTCCAACCCCTAAACTCTTTTTATTAAATTCTTTTGTAACAAATCCATTATCTTAATTATACTAGGAATTTTTTATAAGATGTATTCGAGCTACACTTACACACACCTACATCTAATGGTTAAAGAACATACTGTTTCCGTCGATGGTGAATTTATGCCTCCCGAAACGATGATTGTTCAACATTCTTTTAACACCTTCAAAGGTGACCATTAATATGACAATATGATTATATATGATATATAATATGTTTATGTTTTCGATAATCTTATGTATTTTTAATTTTTTGGCATACCATTATGGTTTCCATTATGGGTAAACGCGATATCTTCATTTAAGGAAGTGCGGACTACCGCCCCCTCAATGTGATTTGATTCCTTAATACCATATGTGGGACATATAAAGGATGGAGTTATGTTATTATATATGATATTACATTGGAATTATAATATACCTTTATATCACTATGATTCCATTCTATAAAATACGAAATAGAAATGAAAGTAGCATTCATGCGTACGTACGGCTTACCGTCTCCATGAACGGTGCATTTCATTTCTTACCTCTAAATGATTATGTAATATTATAAATGCATGTATATACTGGATATATATGATATATATGATATATAAATCATGATTATAATTTTGGATATAATGTATACATGAACAACTTGTAATTATAAAGGGTTTATTTTTGACTCAAGTACCAATGATCGTTAAAACGACAGTTATTAACATATATAATTACATAGTGTTCATGACATGGAAATAAGTGATATAAAAGGAATAATGAACTTTAAAAAGGTTCTTAAACAATTAGAAATTAACTCAAGTTTATTATTCAGGAGATTAAAGAACGACTGAGTCAAGTCGGACCTGGGGTATGGGACTTCGTCTCAATCTCCTTTCATTGAGGCATATTTTGTTTTATACACAACCTTATTTTATATGGTGTATAAACCCCTTTGACTTTTACGTTTATCCAAATGGAATCTTTTTTTATATGAAGTGTTTTACTAAACGACAAAAGGGAATGTTTTTGTCATACGTATTCGGTGACAACGCCTTTTCCGCCGTTGTGACCATTATTTGAGTTTCGGCTTCCTCTAAAAGCCATACCTTTTTTTAAAAGAAAAATAAATACCATGTCTTACTTTTCTTTTATTTTGGTATTGAAAATGGTTTTCATAATGTTTTTATATCAATGTGTTGTACTGATATCTTGTGATTGAAAGATGGAAATGTTTTGTTTCCTTTATGTATGTTTTATGTGATACAATTATGTTGAGGTTCTGGGGCATTATTATGAAGACGGGTGGTTCTGTGATAAACTAAGGGTGGGTGAGCCCGATATAGATCTCCAATGCATTGGGTAACGCGAAGGAGTGAAACGTTAAGGTTTCTCCAAAGAGATTTAGGGAATATACTGTGATGGGTATTCAGAACATAACCAAGAGGGTTACTCCCTATGTAAGAATGTTATGAATGCCTGAAGTTAGCTTTATGTCGTATGATTTCTATGATTTATTCATGATTTGATGAGGTATTTTAAATTTATTATGTTATATGGGTAAATTATGATTTCATTCCTATGTATATATGAACTTATGATTCCTTTCCATATTTTTATAACCCATACTGAGCTTTTTATGCTCATCCTAAGTTTTTTTGAAATGTTTTTCACAGGTCAAGGGAAAGGTACATGATATGATGATAGTGCCAAGGAAGTGTCAAGAATGAATCCATGTCTTATTTTAAATATGTTTCCATTGATGGAAAAATGAATACTATCTTTATGTAACCACTTTGTTTATATGTGGAATGTAATGAAAGTTTTATGCTCTAATTCCCTAAAACTCTAATCCTGAAAAGATCCTCAATGTGTAATCTTGTAATAACTCAAGGTTAAGTAAGTTTTAAGGCTGGGGCCTTATAATTATAGCATCCCACCTTTTTATTACATAACATTTCATTACATTTTACAAATAGAGGATCTTTAAAGTTTAGTG
Organism: Viscum album; assembly: GCA_963277665.1. Taxonomy (NCBI): domain Eukaryota; kingdom Viridiplantae; phylum Streptophyta; class Magnoliopsida; order Santalales; family Viscaceae; genus Viscum; species Viscum album. The sequence goes on from OY728152.1 coordinate 1,297,596,628, forward strand.
TCTTGAAAATTAGGAACATAAAACATGAGAACAACATGGAACATTCTTATAAACAACATTTAAGGATTCATCATAGGTTCATCCTATGTAAAATTACTTCCTTTCATATCATGGAGACATACATCAAAGGAAAGGTTGAGCAGAAGGCCCAGTAGGGGTAAACAAGGGAATCGATGTACTTGTGATATCAATAAGAAATTGAATAACAACATAAAGATATGAGGAATATAAGTATAGTAATATAATAATGAAATAATATAGAAACATAACTTGAATATGTGGATTCAACATTTAATTTATACATTCATGAACATATCCCCAAGGACCATCCCCAAGGTGTCATAAAAATTACCAAGGTTATTCACCAAAGTATCGTGAAACTTGTCATCTCTAGAGATAAATCTTTACCCAAAGCATTAAATCACTATCAGGTCACACACTTAATATGTCTTTTCTTACATGTGATCCACAATGATCATAATTATACATTTCATTAATAACCCATATATAATAAAAGGAATGTGTTTCATTTCAAAACCGTGAGGTTTTAAAAGTTCTTAAAAATAAGATCATTATATCCTTTATAACCCATGGAAATGGGCTGAGGGTCATAAGTATGCCAATTAAATAATCAAATATATCATCTTTATATATTTATGAACAACCATAGAAATAAAATAGGTCTAGGTTTTCACATAAATAAACAAGGGGATCTCTTGAGAGAAAGGGATGGAAATTTTGAGATGATATTTCTGCAGCATAGTGGCTATATAACATGGTTTTATAAATCATTGAAAAGAGAGGGTACAAGGATCAAAAACTCATAAATAATTAAAAATATAGTAGGGTTACTGAATAATATCCTAGTATGGATATTTAAATGACATACCACATTAAAAGTAACACATGGAATAAAAGAGAAGATGTCGTATCTTTTATGAGAAATTCAGCAGCCTGACGGCGTCACATCAAAATTCAGAAAACAAATAGATGAGAGAATAAGGGGTATCTCATAATTTGGACACGAAATGGGAAGTAATAAGAACATATAAGAACATAACCTCAACATAAAGATATGGAAAATATAATACACAACATAAAAGAAGTCATGACATAAAAGAGGAGGGTGAAAGAATCCCTTACCTTAAAGAGTGACTTCGATCGCTAGAAGGTTGGGACCCTGGGAGGACTCCTTGAGAGGTAAGGAGACTAGAACATAGTTTATGAGGATTTGGAAATGAAAATAATGAGGGAAATTCATGGTATTTATAGGAGAAGTGAGGGGACAAGTCATTAATGGCCATGAGACACCTCAACGGTGGTATTGGCAAAACCATGGGCTTGCCCCCGGTATTTGCCCATGGTAATTGCCACTTCAGAAACCTAATACCTTATCATAATATTCATAAGTCGACCAGAATTATTCAATAATTAATACATCGTTAATGATGTCTTTAAACACGTGGAACTAAAAATAGTATTTTCACTATTCACTGAAAATTCATTTTTTTCAGAAAAATCCCCAAAAATCACCTTAACGAAATATCGATTCTCTAAATTCAAAATTGAACTCCATTTTATAAAAATAATTTTCTTAATATTTCTAATTTAATTTTTAATTAAAAAAACATTGTTCACCTGAAAAAACTAATACTTGAATAATAATTTCTGAAACAGTTATTTACCTATTTTATTGAATCACATTACTTAATCAAGGTGCCTAAATGACATTAATTCTTTCATTAAGTGAGATTATGAATCCATTTGGTAAAACTACTAATCCTAAGCATAAAATCACTATTCATAATTTACTATTCCCTAAAAATAAAGTTGATATTATTAGATTCTAAATATCATACTGAACACATTTCCAGAATACCATTTTTTGAATATCATTACACATAATTAATTATATTTTTATTTACATAAATATTTTAAAATATCCCTTTTTTCCAACATTCATCAATACACATCCTATATTTATTCAAACATCTGAAAAAAACACAAACTTCACCATAGGAAGAAATCACAATTTTATTTATCTAAAAGGATTCAACAAAGTAGCTACAGTCTCATTACATATTCCCTTATAACACCAGAAGAATACCTAAGTGTAAGGTGTGCTATGGTGAGAGAATCCGAGGGTGGTTCGGCCAACATTACCCGAGTAGTAATTTCTATAATATTGAACTTCTACCGAAGGAGATTCCTCTCCAAATTCAAAAAATGATGTTTGGCTTGGGTTTGATCCAATGAAAATCCTAGTGGTTCTACCTACATCCCATGTTTCATCATATGGGCTTCGATCGACCCGAGACTACTGGATGAGGCCATGAAATCTTCTTTCAGTATTATTTAACTAAGATCACTTGTATTTAGAGACAACAATAGAAACGTTTAGTCTCTAACGGTCATATTGACCAACAGTAATATAATAGTCTAAACCCAACGGTCTCATTTTAATTATACTAACATAATTAATTAATTAATATAGTATTTTTGAGTATAATAAAATATAAAAACAAAATTAGGAATCAAAAATTCATTCAAAATTTCAGGTCGTTACGTTCTTCCCCCCTTAATAAATTTCATCCCCAAAATTTTAACTTGTATCCTCAAAAAAGAAAATGTGTGGGTACTCTTGCCTCATAGACTCCTCTATTTACCAAATGGATTCTTCATATTTTTGGTTTCTTCACAACACCATAATAAGGTGGGTAGTATTGTTGCATAGAACCTTGTCTCTAAGATCCAAGATCTCCACTGGCTGCTCCTCATAAGAGATGTCGTGTAATAGTTTTACTACCACTGAGTTGATTACATGATAAGGGTTAGGTATATAAATCCTACAGAGGGATATTTGGAAGAAATCGTGAACTTGTGATAAATTTGGAGGATGTGCAAGCCGATAGGCCACTACTCCCACACAATCAAGGATTTCATAGGGGCCAATGTACCTAGGGCTGAGCTTCCCTTTCTCGCCAAACCTCATGACTCTCTTCCATAGTGAAATTCAAAGAAAGACCATGTCTCCGACATCAAACTCCAATTCCCTTAAATAGTTGTCATCATAGTACTTTCACCAACTCTGAGAAACCATAATGCGTTGTTGGATGGCATGGACATTTTTTGTCATCTCTTGTAAAAGATCAAGACCAAGAATCTTTCTCTCACCATATTCATCCCAAAAAGTATGAGTTCTACATCGCTTCCCATATAGAGCATCATAGGGGCCTTTTTATTGCTAGATTGGAAGATTTTGTGGTTAGAGAACTCAACTAAAGAGATATGTTGATCCCATCCACCTTTAAATTCCATTGAGCACGTTCTCAGCATGTCCTCTAGTTTTTGAGTAGTCCTTTCAGATTGTCCATTAGTTTGGGGGTGATAGGTCGTACTAAAATTTAATTCCATTCTCAAAGCTTGTTAAAGACTTCTCCAGAATTTTGATGTGAACCTTTTTTCATGATCATATATGATAGAAAGTGGAACTCCATCCAGCCTTACCACTTCATTCATGTAAATCCTGGCAAGTTGATCAAGAGATAAATATTCCTGGATAGAGATAAAAAGAGAATTCTTGGTGAGATGGTCCACAATAACTCATATCACATTTTTTCCTTTGGGATTTATTGGAAGGCCAGTGCTGAAGTTGTAACACCCCAAGCTTCCAAGGTAGGATTCTCTTTGAATAATACAGTAGTGTGTATTGTTCGCAACTTCGAGAGTCTAACACACCGTGACCAATCAAAGTAGCCATTAGGAATAGTAATACCCACTTCTTGAAATTTTATAAATTTTATCTCTCAAAATGGACTTCTTCTTTGGATTTCGAATATCGAAATTAGTCCAGGGTGAAATTTTTGTACTTTTCGGATAACTTTTATATTTTGATGAACAATGAAAATTACTAAATTTTAATTAAAAACAACTTTTTTATTCAAAATAATTAATAGTGAAAAATTATGAATTTGAGTGGTTTTAAAGTATATTTAGATTATATTTTTACCGTTTAATATAATTTTGGTCAGCGGACCTATTTTCATAATTAGACCTGACATAAACAAGTTTCAATCTTTTGATAGTTATTATCTCTTAAAAACATGATTTTTTTAACAACGAGATTTAATTTTAAATTACTTTCTGCCACTTATGTTTTTTGAATTTGGAAAAATGGATTCCACATTTGGAATCAAGATGTTCAAATTTTGTAAATAGGTAATTTTTATTTTTACACGTTTTGAATAATTATTTCCGTAAATATTTTATTTACCATGTTTAAAGGGTAAATCTGGTAAATAAAGGTAAACAAATAATATTATAATAATAATAAATTACCATAAAACATGTAATAACTTTATTGGTTGATACAGTTCCTACCATGGTCATATTTGGGACGATTTTGGAACCACATGGTGCCACTTTTAGGTGATAATGACTCTTTATATTAATTAAGTTAAAGTAAATACAAAAATGACATATGCATATATCATTTAGAAAAACAATTTTTACATAGGGTTAAATATGATATATTTCGACTATAAATTTTAGTTAGAAATATAAAAAGATTTACTACATAATGGTATTTTATTTATGATTTCTAGACATTTTATAATTAAATTTATTTATGACAGAATAATGATGCGGTATTTTCTGTATTAATGATAGAATCAAATAATTGGTGTTATAAAAGTTAAAATAAAAATAATTTTAAATTTTTGAAGCCATCAACGAATTTTATTGGTTAATATTACATGTTATGATTTCTTAAATGAATTTATTCGAATTAATAAAGTTTTTATGACATTATGAAAAATCAATTATTGAATAGTGTCAATATTGACATAAATTAGTTTTTAAAACAAATACTATATTATTAATTGATATTTTATTCCTAAAAATCTACGGTTATGCCAAAGGACTTATATCATGATAGGTATATCATTAATGGACCACTTGGGGGTCGATTGGATGTATATAGTATTTTTATTAACTATATAATATAAAAATACAAAGTGACATGATATATGTCAATCTAATTAACTAAGAGTTAAAACAAAAATATAAAGTTAATATAGTGACTCAAACCTGTATAAAATATATTGGTTGAAATTATTTCGACCCATAATCACCTTAGACTTTGAATAATACACTTTGGAGACATTAGAAACCAAATATGAATTTATTATAAATTAATACTTTAAGTTCTTCCTAAAGAGCCCATCCTCCCCCTTATAGAAGGACACCACTTCTATCCAATTCTTCACACCATAAAATCCTTTTGGTTCGGCCAACCAATGCCAAAATATTCTCTCAACTTCCCTCACTTCTACTTAAATGCCTTAGTTTGATTATAAAGCCATCCTAAGGAGCCCTTTTGATCAAATCAAAAGGAAGAACTCGAAAAGAGGTAATGTTTTCACCACCCTCTTCCAAGTTCCTTTCTTCATAAACTTCTTCTATCATTGTTTCTTCCTTTATAAAATAATAAATTCAGTATCTTCTATATACTGAGATACTATTATAAATATGGAATGTCCAAATTCATTATTGTATCCATCCTTCGAATGAAATGTCACCATACGTGCGTACGTACGACTTACCGTCTCCATGTCGTGGTGTAATTGTTATTCAACTTTTTTTATTTGGATAGGTATGATAATGATGTATAATTTATGTAAATAATAGATATAACATGATAATTATTTTTTATATATGATATACCATCCAATTATATATTATATTAATATCAAAAGAATGATATTTTCGCTCGTGCATACATACGTACTACCATATCCACAAACATGATGAGATTCATTCCCCATTTTATCAATTCAAGTCTAATTCTCATTTGATGATTAAAAATAATTTTTAATGACTTGATATCATTCTGGATATGAATAAGATACAAACTATCCATAACAAACACGGCTTATGTAACAAAACATATAAAACAAAATTAGTATGTTAACACCCATAACAACGATAATACTAAGATATTATTAATAAAGCAATGTTAAAAGATCATATATGATATCATATTAAGGTATATGATTTTTGTATAATTTAAAAATAATTATTTCACCATTATACAGGAGGTTAACCTACCCTCAACCAAGGAAAAGTACAAGGTAAGGTTTTATTTCACAATATATTCATTATCCGAGAATGATTATACGTATTTATCTACTGGGACCTCTTTATCATCCACATCAATGTTTCTTAAAAATGTATTTCAAAACAATATTTCTATTTTATACACTATGGGTTAAAGTCAATTATACCCTTTTTTACTATTTATAATATGTTCCTAGAAAAATATTTCCGTCATTTTCCAAACAAGGTCCTTTTTAACCTTTTCGACAAAATTAAGGTAAGAATGTTTTTTTATCTTATCCGGTGGGTGCAGCTATTTTCTACCGTTATAAACTCGTCGAAGATTCCCTTAAAATCTTATAATAATATTTTCAATGTAAATGTTTTATTTTATAATTATGTGACTCTTAAATTATTTCATAATAGAAAGATATATTTCTCTAAAAAGGGTATTGATTTCATCTATGTAAACATCCTTTGATGGATTTTAAGTTTATTTGGAGTTGATTTATTATGATAAAAAAACATCCATATTGTATTGAAGGTTTTGTGATATATTTGATTGTAGATGTGATATTTTTATACAATTTATGATTTATGGTTAAATTATTGACATTCCATATGCTAGTTTTAATACGAATGTTTATGATATGATTGAACCTTTTCATATGAAGAATGTATCGGACTTAGTAAGTTACAGGTGGAGCCCGCTATAGCTCCTCGATGCATCGGTAGGTCTCATGAGACAACTAGACATGGAATTTACCGAGACCCTTTCCCAATTTGATTTATGGTTTTGGACGAGGCCTTAATAATTTTTAGACGTCTTGGCTGAGGCCTTGACAAAAAGTTTCAGAATGTCAGGCATTATACATTACCTCATTATGGAAATAATATTGATAGTTCATGTGGTCATTCTACTAGTAGAATACCCATTATTATATTTTATTATGGAATTATTTACTCATCTCATATTCTTGCTATAAAAGTATTCAATTTTATTATTGGTAAAGTCTTGTGGTTTCAATTATTTACCATGCTTAATATTTATGTCATTTTCCGCTATATTACTTACCCTTACAAAGCGTTTGAGCTCACCCCTTTCTTATGTTTCATTTTCCCAGGATATGAAAAAGTTAGTTATGAGTGACCTATAGGCATAATATAGGAGGCATGGATGTTTCTAATGAAATATATTTCTGTTTTATTTCTCTTCAAGCTGTAATGTTGAACTTATGTATGCATCTTGTTTCCAATAATACTAAACCGATCGGTCTCTCGAGACATGATTCCATTTTGTTCATGCCAAAGTTATGTAATAGTGCACAAACTCTGGGTAACTAGGGTCGGGGAATTAGAGTTGGTATCAGATGAAGTTTAGTACCACACTTGGAAAGTTGATTTAGATAAACTCTTATTAGAGAACATAGCCCTAAGATAGACTTTGAGGATTAGTATAGAAGGACTTCCTAGAGTTTTGGTATTGTATATATTTTGTGAGTTTACTAATAAATACATTCTTGTCTGGATATGAGTAGGTAGAGGTGGCTCTGTCACAAATTTACCTTGGGGTGAAACCCGAAAACACCACTTTGAGCTTGACTCGAACGGGAACTGGTTCACGAAAATGGGCCTTGTTGCACTCTTGGTTATGACACTCCCGGGGGATATGATTAAGATAATTCTCATTTTCGTTACAAACCATTATGAAGGGTTTATGAGTATATACATACTCAAAGAAAACATTTTTATGATTATGGATTATATCCATAAACTTTTCAATTTATGTCACATGTTATGGAAGTTTGGATTTATGTGTTGCGATTCATAAACTAATCTAGTGTATGCCATTGTTTAGAAATGGCTCCTAGCAGAAGAAATGGAAACTGTATCAAAGCAAACACTCCATCTAGGGATTTCCCTCCTACTAAAGATAATTATAGTTGTGTTGGTGATGCAACTGGTTCTAATCAGCTAATCACCATACTGGGACAACTCACTCAGGTTATGAATAATAACCTTACCCGTATGGAGCACCCAGATACACAACATAGAGGGTCAATGTTAGATAGATTCATGAGGAAACAACCACCAAAATTTAATGGGATTACAAATACCTTACTAGCTTAGAAATGGATAAATTCCATAGAGAAAATATTTCATGCCTTGGGAGTAGTGAAATGGAAAAAGTTATCATGGCAGTTTACCGCCTCACTGGAGATGATGATCAATGGTGGTCATTGATTCAAAACAAAAAGAAGATGATGAAGTATCAAATATAGAATTGATGGAGTTAAAAATCATTTCTTGTATAAATACGTTCTTCATGACCATCGAGCGGATATGGAAAGGTAATTTCTGAGTCTGAGGAAAAAGGAGGATGAAAATGTCGCAAATTATGAGGCTATCTTTACACGGTTAGTGAGGCATGCTAAAAATTATATACGCAACCCAAGAAGTAATATTGATCATTTCATTGATGGGTTAAAACCATTTCTCCATCTAGAATTAGTATCACGATCATTCTCATCATATGAAGATATTGTCTTGTGTGCTATTAAGACAGAGAAGGAATTATCTAAGTCTTATGACATTAAATAAAAGCAAGAGAAGAAGATATCTGTTGAACACTCTGGGAAAGGAAATAAAGAAACTGGGAAGAAGGGAAGAATTGAATTTCCACCCTGTGATAATTGTGGAAGGAAGCACCCTAGTTCCTGTCTAAAAGGAAAAAAAAGTATGATACAAATGTGGACAGAAAGTTCATCTAGCTGAAGATTGTAATGGAAAAAAAGATGTTTCCAATGGTCAATGCTACAATTACAGAGAAATGATACATTATGCAAATTAATGTCCTAAGAGTCAGGGATACATACCTCAAAAAAGGCCAAGGGATCAAGGCCAAGCTTATGAAATCACTACTGCTGATGTTGAACCCCTGAAAGACGTGGTGGCGGATAATTTCGTGGTTTCCTCAAGTATAGAAAATGATTTATTTTATTATGGATCTCTCATTGTTTCATATCTTGAAAATTTTCTAATAAAATTAGATATTTCCAATTCGATCTAACAAGTGAGTTATCAGCTAAAACTCTTAAGGGAAGTATCATTACAACAAAGTTTTTTGAATCAGTCCCTATTAGGGCATATAAATGTTCTTTATCTGCTGATCTCATCATCATACCCATGACGGAATTTGATAGAATCCTCGGTATGGATTGGCATTCGGACCATGATGTGAAAATTTATTGTAAGAAGAAGGAGTTTATGGTTTTTGATGATGATGATAAAGAAAACCTTATCTTTAGAGGAGAATCTTCACCACCTAATTCTTATCTAGATCCACCCCCAGTAGCTCAACTAAATTCAATTATCGGGGAGGAAGAGAATGAAATAACTATGGGTTAGGAAAGGAATGTTAAAATAGAGGATTTACCTATTTTGAGAGAATATGTTTATGTGTTTCTAGAAGATTTACCTGGACATCCTCCAGAATGAGAAATTGAGTTTTCCATTGATTTAATTTTTGGTTTAAGGGCTATATCAAAGACCCATTATAGAACGGCCATTGTAAAATTAGTTGAACTAAAGAAAAAACTAGAGGAATTTTGTAATAAGGTATTTATTCACCCTCGTGTTTCTCTATGGGGATCCCCTGTCCTTTTTGATGAAAGATGGATCTATGAGGTTATGTATCAACTACCCAGAAATCAATGTTATAACAATAAAGAACAAGTATCCCCTACCTCGCATTGATGATTTATTTGACCAACTTCGTGGAGATCAATACTTTTCAAAGATTGACCTTCGATCTAGATACAATCATTTCTGTGTAAAGAAGGAAGGCATTCCAGTGATAGCATTTTGAACCAGGTACGGGCATTATGAGTTTACAATAATGCATTTTTGGATTGACTAATGCACCCTCTGTATTCATGGATCTAATGAATAGAGTTTTCAAGGAATATCTCGATGATTTTGTGGCGGTATTTATTGATTATATCTTGGTATATTTCAAAAGCTATAAAGATCATGAAAATCACTTGCGCATTATCCTGAAGTCTCTGAGAAGACATGAATTATATGGGAAGTTCAGAAAGTGTGAATTCTGGCATCCAGATATTTTTTTATTGCCCATATTGTGTCCAAAGATGGAATTTATGTTGATCCTTATAAGACCAAGGCAATCCAATAATGTCCAGCAACAATGAGTATAACTGAGGTACGCAGTTTTATAGGTTTAGCAGGTTATTATCTGCATTTCATCCAGAACATTGCCTGATTGGATAACCCGTTAACGAAGCTCACATGTAAAGCGGTTAAATTTGTTTGGACAAAAGAGTCATAAGAATGTTTTGAATAACTGAAGATAATATTATTCAATGATCCTATATTGACTCTACCATCAGGAAATGATGGATTTGTTATTTATAGTGAGGCCTAAAAGAAAGGACTTGGTAGTTTCCTTATGCAAAATGATAGGGTAATTTCCTATACATCCAAATAGCTGAAAATTCACGAGAAAAACTATTCTACTCATGATCTTGAGTTAGCTGCTGTAATCTTTGCATTGAAAATATGGAGACATTATCTATATGGTGAATAATGTGAGATTTATACTGATCAGAAGATCTTGAAGTATATTTTCTCACAAAAATAACTCAACATAAGGCAAAGGAGATTGCTTGAAGTACTCAAGGATTATGATTGCACAATACACTACCACCCGGGGAAGGCAAATAAGGTTGCAGATGCTTTGAGTAGAAAGGATCATGGAGTTTTGAATAATATGAGGGTAGAAAGGGATCCTATTTTCATGGATCAAGTAAATATGGATATGGAAAACACCATGGAAAGTGAAACATCAATACTTTTTCAAATGGATTCCAAACCATCTTTACTAGAAAGAATAAAGAGTTCTCAGACCGATGATGAAGAGTTTCAAAAGAATATTCATGCTGTGAATGATGGTAGATTGAGTGACTTTGTGTATGAAGATGGAATTTTGAAATTTGGTAAGATAATTTGTGTTCCCAGAATACCTGATCTAAAAAGGGAATTGTAGGACGATGCTCATAGTTCCAATTTTTTGATACACCCTGGGTGCACCAAAATGTATAGAGATTTGAAGAAACATTTTTTTTGGGACAACATGAAGAGGGAGATTACTGATTTTGTGTCAAGATGTATGGTTTTTCAACAAGTTAAAGCTGGAAGAAAACATCCTAGAGTAGTATTACAACCTCTACCCATACCTGAGTGGAAATGGGATAATATTATAATGGACTTTGTCATGGGACTACCAAAGACTCCTAAAAGGAATGATGCAATATGGGTAATTGTTGATCTTCTTACCAAGTCAACACATTTTCATGAAATAAGAGAAGATCTATCACTTGAACGTCAAGAAAAACTATATATTATTGAAGTTGTGAGACTTCATAGAGTACCCCTATCGATTCTTTCTAATCATGATCCCCGTTTTTCTTCAATATTCTGGAATAGTCTTCAGAAGGACTTGGATACTGATCGTCGTTTGAGAACTGCCTACAACTCTCAAATAGATGGAAAATCATAACGGACAATTCAAACCTTATAAGACATGTTGATATCATGCTCACTTGACTTTCAGGGTACGTGGGATCAATATTTACCTATGGTAGAATTTTCCTATAATAATAGCTTCTATTCAAGTATTCAGATGGCACCATATGAAGCGTTATACGAAAAGAGATTTCGCATACCAACATGTTGGGATGATGTTTGGGAAAGAAAACTCATAGGCCCATAACTGGTGGAGGAAATGATGGAAAATGAAAAGGTAATCCAAAACCACATTAAAGCAGCTCAAAGTAGGCAGATGAGCTATTCTAATAACCGAAGGAAGGAATTGGAATTTCCGTTAGGAGATCATATTTTCTAGAGGGTATCTCTATGGAAGGGAGTTATAAATTTTGGTAAGAAAGGTAAATTGAGTCCTAGGTACATCATACCTTTCGAAATTATAGAACGAATTGGGATTGTAGCTTACCATTTGGCAATGCCGGTAAGTCTCTCCAAAGTTCACGAAGTCTTCCACGTATCACTGTGGAGAAAATACATTCCTGACCCAAAGCATGTACTCACCTATGAAGAATTAGAACTGGAACAAGATCTATGTTATTGTGAAGAGCCTGTAAAGATTCTTGATATGAGAGAATAAGTGTTGAGAAATCGGAAGACTCGTCTGGTAAAAGTTCTATAGAGGAACCATAAGATGGAAGAGGCAAAGTGGGAACCCAAGGAACTTATCATGGAGAACCACCCGAGTATTTTCATGATGTAATATTCGAGAAATTTTGAGGAAGAAATTATTTGAAGGAGGGGAGAATGTAACACCCCAAGCTTCCATGGTATGATTCTCTTTGAATAATACCTTATCATTTATTGTACGCAACTTCGAGATTCTAACACACAGTGACCAATCAATGTAGCCGTTATGAATAGTAATACCCACTTTTTAAAATTTTATAAATTTTATCTCTCAAAAATGGACTTCATTTTTGGATTCTTAATATCGAAATTTGCATAGGGAGAAAGTTTGGTACTTTTCGAATAACTTGTATATTTTGATGAATAGTAAAAATTAATAAATTTTAATTAAAAACATCTTTTTTAATCGAAATAATTAATAGTGATAAATTATGAATTTGAGTGTTTTCAAAGTATATTTAGAATATATTTTTTCCATTTAATTCAATGTTGGTCGTTGGACATAATTTCACAATTAAACCGGACATAAACAAGTGTCAATCTTTTGATAGTTATTATTCTTAAAAACATGGTTTTTCGTTTTAACAACGGGATTTTATTATAAATTAATTTCTGCCACTTCTGTGTTTTGAATTTGGAAAAATGGATTGCATATTTAGAATCAGGATTTACAAATTCTGTAAATAGATAACTTTTATTTTTAGACATTTTGTATAATTACTTCGGTAAATATTTTATTTATCGTTGTTAAAGAGTAAATCCGGCAAATAAGGGTAAAAAAATAATATAATAATAATAATAAATTACCCTGAAATTTGTCCTGACCTTATTTTTTGACACATGACCGACCATGGGAATCTTTAGGTTGATTTTGGGACCACATGGAGCCACTTGTAGTTGATAAGGACAGTTTATATTAATTATGTTAAAGTAAATACAAAAATTACATAAGCATATATCTTTCAGCAAAAAAAAATTTACATAGGGTTATATATGTTATAGTTTCAACTATAAATATTCATTAGAAAGATAAAATTATTTACTACATAATGGGATTTTATATATGATTTCTAGACGTTTAATAATTAAATTTATTTATGACACAATAATGATGGAGTATTTTTCATATTATTGAAAGATTCAAATAATTTTTATTATAAAAGTTAAAATAAAAATAATTTGAATGTTTTGATGCCATACATGAATTCTGTTTGTTAATATTACATGATAGGATTGCATAAAAAAATTTATTAGAATTAATAATGTTGTTAAGACTTTATCTAAAATCAATTATTGAATAGTGTCAAAATTGGCATAAATGTGTTTTTAAAACAAATGTTATATTATTAATTGATATTCTATTTCTAAAAATCTAAGGGTCATCCAAATGACTTATATCATGACATTTGTATCATTAATGGACCACTTTGGGGTCTCTTGGATGTATATAGTATGTTAATGAACTATATAATATAAAAATTCAAAGTGACATGGTAAATGTCAAAGTAATTAACTAAGAGATAAAACTAAAAGATAAGGTTAATATAGTGACCCAAAATAGTCTAAAATATATTGGTTGAAAGTATTTCGACCCATCACCACCTTATACTTTGAATAATCCACTTTGGAGCCATTATCAACCGAATATGAATTGATTATAAATTAATACTTTAAGTTCTTCCTAAAGATCCCCTCCCCCCCCCCCTTATAAAAGGACACCACTTCTAACCAATTATTCACACCTTAAAAGCCTTTTTGTTCGGCCAAACCCTGCCCAAATATTCTCTCAACTTATCTCACTTCTACATAGAGGCATTAGTTTGATCATAAATCCATCCTAAGGATCCCTTTTGATCAAATCAAAAGGAAGAACTCGAAGAAGAGGTAATGTTTTCACCACCCTCTTTCAAGTTCCTTTCTTCTTCAACTTCTTTTTTCTTTGTTGCTTCCATTATAAAATTATAACTATAGTATCTTATATATAACGAGATGTTATTATAAATATGGAATTTAAAAAATCATTATTTTATCCATACTTTGAATGACATGTCACCATACGTGCATACGTACGGCTTACCCTCTCCATGTCGTGGTGTATTTGTTATTCAAAATATTATTATTTGGATTGGTATGATAATGTTGTGTAATTGATGTAAATAATAAATATAACATGATAATTATTTTTTATATATGGTATTCCATCAAATTATATATATTTTTAATATCAAAAGAATGATATTGCCGCTCGTGCATACGTACGGACTACCGTCTCCACGAACGCGATGAGATTCATTCCCCATCGTATCAATTCAAGTCTAATTCTCATTTTATGATTAAAAATAATGTTTAAGGACATAATATCATTCTGGATATGAATAATATACAAACTATCCATCACAATAATGGCTTATTTAACAAAACATATAAAATAAAACGAGTATGTTAACACCCGAAACGACGACAATACTAAGATATTATTAACAAAGAAATGTTAAAAGATCATATACAATATCATATTAAGGTATATGATTATTTTATAATTTAATAAAAATTATTTCCCCAATATACATGAGTTTAAGCAACCCTCAACCAAGGAAAAGTACAAGTTAAGGGTTTATTTCACAATATCTTCATTATTCGAGGTTGTTTATACGTATTTATCTACTGAGACCTCTTTATCATCCACATCCATGTTTCTTAAAAATGTATTTCAAAACAATCTTACTATTTAATAGACTATGGGATAATGTCAATTATACCATTTTTGACTATTTATAAAATGTTTATAAAGGAATATTTCCATCATTTTCCAAACAAGGTCCTTTTTAACATTTTCGACAAAATTAAGGTAAGATTGACTTTTTCTAAATTATATGGTGGGTGCAGCAATTTTCTACCATTATAAACTCATTGAAGCTTCCCTTACAAGCTTATAATAATATCTTCAATGTAAATGTTTTATTTTATAATTATGTGACTCTTAAATTATTTCAAAATAGAAAGGGATATTTCTCTAAAAATGGTTTTGATTTCATCTATGTCAACATCCTTTGAAAGATTTTAAGTTTATTTGGAGTTGATTTATTTTGATACAAAACATCCATATTGTATTTAAGGTTTTGTGATATGTTTGACTGTGGATGTGATTTTTTTATACCATTCATGATTTATGGTTAATGTATTGACATTTCGTATGCTACTTTTAATACAAATATTTATGATATGTTTAAAACATATCATATGAGGAATGTATTGGACCTAGTAAGTGACGGGTGGAGCCTTTATAGCTCCTTGATGCATTGGTAGGTCTCATGAGACAACTAGACATGAAATTGGCCTAGGCCCTTTCCAAATTTGATTTATGGTTTTGGTCGAGGCCTTAACCATTTTTAGACATCTTGTTCGAGGCCTTGAAAAAAAGTTTTAGTAGGTTGGGCATTATACATTCCCTCATTATGGAAATAATATTGATAGTTCATGTGATCATTCGACTAGTAGAATACCCATGATTATTTTTTATAATGGAATTATTTACGCAGTTCATATTCTTTCCATAAAAGTATTCATGTTTATTATTGGTAAAAGATTATGGTTTCAATTATTTACCATGATTAATATTTATGTCATTTTCCATTGTATTGCTTACCCTTACTGAGTGTTTGAGCTTACCCCTTTCTTGTGTTTCATTTTCCATGGATATGAAGATGTTTCTTATAGATGACCTACAGGTATACTCTAGGAGGATTGGATGTTTCAAGTGAAATATATTTGTGTTGTATTTCTCTTCAAGCTGTAAAGTAAAACATATGTATGAATCTTGTTTCCAATAAAACTAAATTGATCTTGTCTTTTGAGACATGATTTTCTTTTGATCATGCCAATGTTATGTAATAATGCACCGACTCTGGGTAACTAGGGTTGGGGTGTTACAAATGTCCATAGTGATATTGTCATACTTCCATGCTGGTATGTGTAGTGGTTACAATACCCCTTTAAAAAGTTTTCAGTCTTCCTTCACTTACTGACATACTAATCACCTTGATGTGTAGTTAACAATCTATGTTTTCATATTTTCCCACCAATAATGATCAGAAAGGTCCCTATACATTTTTGTGCTTCGAGGATGTATAGATAAAGTAGAGCTATGAGCTTCATCCATCAACTCCTTCTTTAATTCTAGAATAGATGGAACACATAGTCTTGGGTGAAATCATAGTACACCTTCTTGATCAATATTGAGCTCTGGAAAATTTCCGTCCTTTACAGCCTCAAACTTCTCATGTAACAGAGGAACTTTTTTTGAGCCTTCTTGATCTTCTCTATTAATGATGGTTGAGAAATAATTTGGGTTAGGTTTGATGATGTCCCTTTCCTTATAATTCCCATTTCTAGATTTACTAAGTCATTGATCAAAGGATATTTTTAAATCATCATCATGGAAAGAACAATTGGGTCTTTCCTACATAATGCATCAGCAACTTTGTTTTCTCTTCCAGGGTGATAATGAATTGAACAATCATAGAATTTAAGAAGTTACAACCATATCCTTTGTCTAATGTTAAATTCATTTTGTGTGAAAATATAATTCAAACTTTGATGGTCCGTGTATATGTCACATTTCTCCCCATAAAGATAATACCTCCATATCTTCAAAGAAAAAACGACTGCATCCAGCACCAGATCCTGCGTATGATAATTGTGATCATGAATATTCAACTATTGAGACGCATAATCAATGACCTTGTCATTATGAATGAGGACTCACCCAAGACCTTTTAGAGATGAATCACTAAAAATAATGAATCCTTCTCCACATGAGGGTAGAGTTAACACAGGTTCAGTTACCAATCTATTCTTCATCTCTTGGAAACATTCCTTCCACTCCTTTGTCGAGATGAACATGACACCTTTTATAGTTAACATGGTTAATCGATTAGAATGTCTTGAATAGTTTTTCACAAACCTCCTTTAATATCAATGTTTTCCAAGAAAACTACAAATATCAGTTATTTTTGTAGGTTGAGGCCACTCCTCTGCATCTTTTGTCTTGGCAGGGTCAACCATTATTCCTCCATTGGTAACAATGTTCCCTAAGAAAGTGACTTTTTGTAACCATAAATCACATTTACGGAACTTTCCAAAAAGCCCCTACTTCCGCAGAGTTTCAAAAATTACCCTTATATGGTCTTCATGCTCGTCGAGACTTTTGGAATACATCTTATTATCATCAATAAAAACTACCACAAAGTTATCAAGGTAGTTCTTAAAGACTCGTTTCATTAAATCCATAAAAATAACAGGTGCACTAGTCAGTCCGAAGGCATAACAACAAGCTCATAATGCCCATATCTTGATCAGAATTCAGTTCTCAGAATATATTCTTTCTTCACCCTCAATTGATGATAACCAGATCAATGATCAATATTATAGAAGAATTGAGCCTCACGAAGGTGGTCAAGTAAGTCATAAATTCTTGGAAGAGTTTATTTTTTCTTAACAATCATCCCATTAAGTTCTCTATAATCAATGTATAGCCTCGTCGATACATCCTTGTTCTTCACAAAGAGAATAGGTTCTCCCCAAGGAGATGAACATTGTCGGATAAACCCCTTCCCCAAAATATATTACAGTTGTTTCTTTAATTCCCCCAGCTCCACATTTTCCATCCTATATGGTGTCTTTGACATTGGATGAGATCCAGGTATGAGTTAAATGGAGAAATCTACCTCTCTTTCTAGGGAAGGTCCATGTAACTCCTCATGAAATACTTCAACGTATTCCTAGATGATGGGGAAATCTTCTGAAAGAATTAATCGTTCATGAGAAACTTATTTCATTTACGAATATTTTAACTAAAAAGGATTTTATGTCTTAAAACTTCATGCTTAGAAAATTACATTTTTCTATAATTATTTCATAATGATTCAAAATAATATTGTGATTAACCAATCATATCCCCTAGTAGTGTCGTAACTAAGAGTACAGCAAGGCCCGTTTTCGTGTACCAGTTCCCATTCGAGTCTATCTCAAAGTGGGGTTTTCTGGTTTTAACCATATATAGATCTATTCCAGATCCACCTCTACCTACTCACATCCAGATAGTGATGTATTTTCTTGATAAACCACTTACTAAATACTCACCAAAATACCAATAAGATATCCTATGTTTAAACATTTCTATATTGTTATTCCTAATGGTTTCATAGCATAATTTCCTTAAATAACAGAAATATCCTTTGATATCAACTGTGGAATCCCACCTTTTTAATACATAAGATTTCATTACATTTTACAAATAGAGGATCTTTAAAGTCTAGTGTCTTGAAAACCAAAATCGTAAAAATATATGTTTCTCTAGCACACATCAAAGGAATAATACTAATTTCCCTGTGAGAAAAACAACAGAACAAAACATCACCTTACTAGATATAAAATCCATCCATTCCTCACATAGGAACACATTTCATGTAACCCATGTAATGTAATGTAATATCATAATCAAATTGATTATTTGGGCATGCCGTAGCACTTCCCACTAATTTAACTACTATTTTCTAACCGAAAATGTCCCCTTACTCTAACAACTTCTGAAAGAACCTCACCACAACCCACCCGCACACTCATGTTACACAAATAAACATATCATCCCATCACCTATTACCTAAGAAACAGAGCATCCCATCCATAGACAACTAGTCCACAAACAACGTCAAATATTTCACATACACACATGTCCAGAAACTAAACCACACCCTTCTTACATACACCTAGTCAACAAAACACACAGCATCATGTCCGCATAAAACTGGGCCTCCCAAAACATTTATCATCTCAAAGATACCTACTAAATCACAATATATCTCATATTGAAAACACATGGGATGAAAAAACATATTTCATCCAGAAAAACACAGGGGAAATAATAGCACCTCTCATTATAATAAGAATTTTGAAAACACAAAAAATATCATCCCAAAAATACTTGGGAAAACACAGCCTTCCCACGCACACCTAGGCCTCAAATACCAAAGACTTCATAGAAAATCATGGGATATCAAGTCCTGAAAGAGGGAGCAGGTAAGAGAAGTTGGCAAGGCATCCATCCTCCCACTGGGATGTTTGGGAAAGGCCCCCACCCCTATAATGATGGGAGTGTTCTACATGTAGTGCTCTACTAGTGTGGGGTTCATGGAATGGAATCCTCCACAAAAGGAATGAAATACTATTGGGAATTCCTCTTAGATTTATCCCCCATAATTTCTTATGGGAGGTTCTACTCTTGGTCCTCTTTTCCTTAGCTAGGGATATAATTGGATAGATCCCAATATGTGACTATCCCAGTTACAAAAATATAATAGGATATGGGAACACTCAAAGCCCCCTCCCTCCCCGTTTTGGATTTAGCACCTCATCCACTAGAAGACAAAGTGGACATTTGATCTTCATGTATATTGTTATCTCTTGTTTCCCACACCAAGCATGAATCACATGAGTTGTGGGTTAACAGTGACCATGAAATTCACAATAACAAACCTCAAGTGGTCCTTCTATATAGAAATATGTTTCGAACATCCATTTCCATGGGCCAATTATATGAATAAGCCCTGAACCATAATATATCTCATGAACTATGATGCCTTCATTCGTAAGCCCCAACTAAATAGGCAGCTCCCATACATAAGAACAAACCACATGCTCCATTTTCATGGGACTCATCCATTGTTTTATGCCCCAATTCCATTTTTTGAACTACATTTACATTGATTCCAAACTAATTAGGATATATAAAACACCTTTCTTTGGATCAATCCCAACACCCCAATAGATCATTCACTCTATACATTTCATACACTCCCCCCTTAATCCACCATGATTAGTACCCTGGTAGTCACATACTAGTGTGATATTTCCATCCATTTGGGTAAATCTATTGTGTATTTGCCACACAACCTCTCGAAATATATGGGCATTGATCAAAAAATTATAATGGGGGAGTATAGGAAACCCCCTTTCAGTTCAATCCCAACCAACAAAAAATCTTGGTGATCCCTAACATGGAGTGCACCTACCTAATCCTCCTATAGGGGTTTTGAAATCAACCATAATGGTGCGACATATTCTCATTATAGGAAAAACCTCCTTGATCTATCTACATGAGGATTTACCATCTATAAATTTGGAAAACCTTTTAGGAGTTCCATCAAAGGGATGCACCTCCTTGGTCCTCCTCATTGTGGTTTTCTAATTAGCTTCATTCCATCTCTACAATATGTCAAACATTCAACCATACTCATAATGATAACTAAAGATAAACATGGGATAATTGTGGTGAATAGCTTGAAAGATAACCATTTTAAAATAGATACCATGTGATCAAAAAGTTTATCTTTGGGTCCTTTTCATGGGATACCTCCATTATATGCCCTCATATGTGGATGAATACAAGTGAGAAATTTTCCAACAGTCTAGTCAATCGAGTGACGTCCAATACAAATACATGCCTGAATGAAAGTTTTTATTTATTAAAACACTTTGAATGATCCATAAATAAGTAGATTTATTAATAAAAATCCACAAAGAGATGGAACCAGTAATGAGTTCCACAAACATACTTAACTCAATGATGGATTCCCAGACTAGGTGATGAATTTTAAGGAGGAATCCATGGAATGAGGAATCAAATTCCCATCGTCATGTCTTGATCAAGGAGTACAAAACTCCAATGAATTTTATGAATTCTGGTCAAATATGGAAAGATGATATGCAGGGTAACAAGAGAATCCAACGTAAGTACACTATGTTGTGGATGCACGAGTGCACTTTGATGATAGTGTTAGAGATAGAAATTGTGATCCAAAAATGAAACTCTTACTCTCAGCATTTTTACTAGTATAATTAGAGATATCAGTAGATTATCATGTCAGCAAATCCATCTATCGGGTGCCAAGACCCACTAAGAAAATAATGTGCTGACATGGAAATCACAAAAAATTGGGGAAGTAAAATATTGGGAATTACATTATACGACATCATCAATGTGTATATCTATCTCTATCAATAAAATACTGGATCATTCTAGGGAATTTTGAATTTATTAATATTTATCTATACTAACAGCTAAATCTTCCTACATTATAGGACTCAAGATGTAGGAAGTATGTTGATTCTCACCCATCGATGTAGGGGTAAGATAAGCGTGAATGATTAAATTACACACCACACCACCTCCACCACAATTTTATACATGAATACGGGTACCAAGTATACACAACCCATATCACCCTCATAAATCATCCATTATAGGATGATATACACCCCAATATGATGATATGAGTAGGAGGGGTCATTACCATTAGGGATATGGCCCCACAAAACCCCAAGGATTATCCACATTATTGACACCATTGGCACCCAATAGTTGTGCAGGGATCCACTAATCCCAACCCAAATGAAAAACTACTTTCAGAGCCTCTCCCTATAGATATCCTATGATTTTCTTCCCTACACTGAGGTTTTATGGGATGATTGGTTCATCATGTACATGACTACCACATGATATTTACCATGGAGGGCTCCCACTAGGCCTCATCAACACCAAAAATGACTAGTTTTCTAGTCCGATGAATTGGTAAACCACATCCCTACACTTATAACCCCATTCTGAATGACCTAACACTAACATTGGGCCAATTATCACAAGGATTCACAACCTTCTGTATCATATTCTATATCTCCAGTGTCTCCTACAACTCCTGACATATCGCATTAGATCCCTTCTTCTATAGGGATGATTCCCATGAATGTCGGGTTGGGATTGAGACCTCATCTACCATACTGGTTGGTTGGGTTGGCTCGGCCAACTGCTAAAATCACCAAAATCCATTATAGACTAGTCTATGATGATTAGATTCAGTATAGAGTTCCTCCACATTCTATCTTCAATAATAGTGGAGGACCTCCCTTATATCACATTCAACATGGAGGTTCTTCCCATGTTCCCATCACTGATCAAAGAATATGTCCTCAACTCTTTTTTAAAATAAACTCCAGGGTCCCTACATATATTTATGGTTCTTAATAATAACTTCCTCCATCATTCACCAACCATCAGCAAAAATTACTCCATTACATCATTCCTATTTCTAGTGGAGGCCCTCCCTGCTCTAGCACTAGCCAATGTCCCACCAGTGTAACAACCAACAAAAGTGGAAGTCCTACCCACTCCTTCAATGGTCAAAATGGGGTCCCTCCCTATGCTTCCACTATATCATGAGTAGGTACACCCCACGTAAGCATTGATCCATGTGGAGATATTCCCTTCATCATTTATAACTTGTACAAAGTTACTACCCCTACAACCACCAAAAAATACAGAGGTCCTCCCCATGCAATAGCCAATCAATATGGTGGTCCACCCCAAGTTCCCACTGACCATAGAAGAGGTCCTCCCTATTACATGAACACTCCAAGAATAGGTCCTTACCACTCCATAATTAATTATAATGGTGGTCCACCTCATTTTTATGAACTTCCTTACCTTGATGAATCATCCCAGGGATGAAGGGTGAATCACTGTCACCAAAGGAAAAAATCGAGGAAGTGAAAAGTCTATGTTAATCCCATTCACTAATCAGATTAGGATGAATAATGAGATTAAATTATGGAATTTACACTCTTTTATATGCATTAGAGTCTAGGGAGGGAGTCCATAATGTGACATTCATCATATCGATTGGTGAAATGCACCAAATCCCTAAATCTATTCCCACGTATATACAGGTGTAAGATGATTTGGCTCCCTTCTAGGTTATCGCGGTGTATTCATATATGTCTCACCAATTTCATTATCTACCTTCTCATGAAATCACATAGTGATATTTTAATATTAGAAAGAAAAAGAATACCTAGTATACCCCTAGATGATTGATGTTTCCCCTATTGATGAGGTCATACTAAGAACCCTATCCAATAGGATGGTGATGTTGTTGATGGTACCATATTTGAGGGATGTTCTAAGGTGTAGCAATGAGTTAGCTCAGGCAATGGATCCTTCATTAGTCAGTCCACCACTATTCCAATACGCATCAGTGTTGCTAAAATTCCCCAATCAAGCACTAACCATGGTTTAGTAAAAGAAAGAGAAGTACCCCACATCTGAATAGGGAAGTCTATGGGACACTAGAGGCACTGAACAATTTTTAATAGTGTTTTGGCCAAATGTAGTACCCGAATTTGAAATCCGAGAGTCCCTCAATAAGGACCAAGTCATGTTCTATCACTAGGCTATTTGGGTGATGTTTTCTCACCTATTTTATTTTATTTTTTCTATCCAAAGATCATGCTGTATTTTTACAACATCGATTTGTCTTGTCACATGGACAAGTTGGAAGCATTACCAATGGCTCAAAATCTTATGTCACTCATCTACCATTTAACCCAACACAAAATATGAACCCTGATCCTGGTATTTATTATAATAATTTTTGAAGATTATTCCTTTCTATTGTATATTTTGTGATGAAATATGTATGATTTTTTATAATTACATCTCATATTGCATTAGCCATACCTACCCAATGATATCAAGGATATGCCACTAGACACCATCACGAAAAACATGGTTGACCCAAATATTCATTCAAGGATATGAACATCGCCATAGAGTTTAAAAATGATAACCCACCCCCTAGGTTAGAGTACTATTAGGTGGACCCCAGAGGTATTTTCACTCACCAAGAAAGAAAAGTGATCATTCTTGAAGAGCGCTATACATCATTATCTCCAGATTAGAATAACATCAAGGGTGAAGAAAAGATTTGGACTTCTAAGGCCTTTGATCCAACTAATATGTAATTGAGGATGGAGGACGATCTTAAATTTTTCTCCCTAGGTCAACAGATCACAAATAAAAATAATATCATCGATGAAAACCATATTGATTAGAACTTGGATTATGGAATTCCTCGATAGGATCTTATTCATTTTCCACTGTGGACATAAGAAAAGCTAGAATTTCTTCTTGACCAGATTCTCTTAATCGATCTCAGTGATCTTGTGCATGCTGAATGGGAAAAACCTATTGTTTACTGAAAATAGAAATGGTTTGTATAACTGAATATTCTAGTTCCACGTGACAATATCCATCAGGATCCATACTAAGACACTCCAAAAGCCAATCCTCAGGCCACTCCACTATCCACTGATACTGCTTGGAAGATTTATGAGCCTATTGATGCACTTGTGGTGATAGATCCCCTAAATTATAAGAACCCCACCTAGGATAAGATTATGGTTACTCTAAATATTGGACTCGAAGAACATGAGACATGATAGTTGCACATCTAACCTGAGGGTAAGCTGTATTCAGTATGGTTCAATGATATGGGTGCACCCCCAGATTTATTGAATTTTACATTAACCCATTAAATGATATGGGTGACCCATAATAGCACATGTACCACATTATCTCAATGTGGAGTCCCATGTTAGGAATCCCATAGAATCCAGAATCCGTCAAGCAATGATGTTTTTATTAGACAATAGAAGTGCATGTGTTTTTATTGTACATCCAGTTACCCATCTTGTCCATCTCTGGTAGGAATATCTCCATATATATTTAATTTATCAATTAGTTTCCACCACCCACATGGAATGTATTTACAACCTCAATTAGATTGAATCTTCCATGTGATCACGTAGCAAGATTGGTTTCTCAGAAGAAAGGAATCATGTATTCAATCAACATACTATTGAACCAAGGGTAGCTTCATACAATGTTTTTGAGGAATGTCAAGAATAAAATATTCCCTACCCTAATCACTCATATATTACACGTTCGATTTATATATTTCTTTGATAAGGTCAAATGCTTCATGGAAGCCATGCAGTATGCTATGAAGGAAGATCTATTGTATCTTCAAACTCATGAAAGAAGATCTGTCAAGGTTGAGACTACTTTCACAATATAGATGGAGGCCCAAAAATTTCTACAGATCTTGTCAGTCGAGCCTCTCCTATTGAATCCTCTTTCAAAGAAATAGCCTCATTAGCCTTAGGATCACCAAATTATGAACTGGTCAGTTCTTCCATGACATGTACAACCACCTAGATGAGATATCCAGATCCAATACCACCTTAAGATCTGGTCCCAAGGCATGGCCAATCTTCTATATATCCTTTAATGATTAAAAAGAACCATGACTATTTCTTATAGGAGGCATTTGTTCCCAACCATTTTTATATTTCCCTATAGAAATGGGTTGTGAAACTATAACAATGTCATAATCCCCATAAGGTTGAGCTCACTGATCACCCTTACTACTATCTCAACCACAAGATCCTTGAACATACCATAATAAAATGTTATGTGTTCAAGGAATTGATCTATGACCAAGTGGAAAATTGAGTGGTTATGTTCTTATAGGTCCAAGAATATATTACATGTGTATCCTATAAGCTTGATCATAATAGTGAGGGTAAATGTTAACAGATTTTCAACTGTGGACCCTATAAGTAAGATGACAGATTGGATCTCAAGGTGGTTTATTGCACACACAATGTAATCCATACCCACTTAATGTTGGATGAATCTCCTAAATTCATTGTGACTTATCTGAATTACACATCTTCATCCAACCAATAGCCTTTGATGTATCAAAAGTGTAGACATTGTCAGCACAAGGGAAACTAGAGTCCCCCGCCACCAATGAAGCCATCCTGAACTCTCTGAAATTTTATACCCTCAAAGATGGTATTAACATTATGAGTTCATCCATCATTGGATGACTCCTTTAATGATGATCAGGGGTATACATCTGTGAATACTGTTGATCTAGTAGATCCCTACATGGCTCCCGATGACGATGAATACTATGTAATAGACACTGACCTTTTCTAAAGTTGACATGGGCTTGATTCCAAGCACCTTATTACCCTTATCTGATTTCATTTTTAAGGATATAACATGGGGTGTTTTTTTTTGTGGAATTTGAGGAAAATTGAAATTAAAATGGGTACCCATATTTGGTTCTCGGATAGGGAGAACCATGCACCCCATCCCATATAATTATACAACCCTTGACAGAGTGGAATTGCATGGTTGGTACATGGTTTATTAGACTATTTACTCTCTTTGAATTAGTTATTCTCACATATACTGAAGGGTCATATTTTGGGATAAAAGTTACGGAATGATGTGCACCAATACCTTGTTAACCATGTGTGGTAATTTATTTACCCCTAAAATTGTTTTGAAAATTCTTGAATTTTCATTTTAATCCCTAATCGTCCCACACTTGATCGTAGGTCCTCTTTCATAATTTTGGATCTCTATGGAAAAATTCAAAGCCTTTCGGACCACTTTTCATCATGATTCAATGTTCAGATCAAGGATCTACATCGCTCCCAATAAGTGGATCCTATGTCATTGCATTCACTTTGATACTCCACTCATCTCTTATTTTATTAAAAAAAGATATTCTATATTTTTCAAGATCAATATTTTGATTTTTTAAAATACATATCAAGGTATGAGGATCTATCTCTAGAACTAAGTGATCTTCATTTTTTAATGTAGATTTAGGTTTATTGAGTTGTATCCCAATCTACATCATTGTGCTACTCAATTTTGGTGATTATGTTGGGCTACTCGCTCATCAATGTATTGAAGTAGAAGGTCTATTATTCCAATATCAAGGTCATGATATCAAATAAGTTTATGAGATCATATAATTTAAAGTGTTCATTTAATAATTTTAATTAAAAAATTTCTTTAACTAATTCACCCAATTAATTAATTGTTGAATTGGGGATTTGATTGAATCATGGAATTGTTGAATTGTGATAATTAATTGATGAAATATTCATCAAGGTATTGAATTCGAGAATTGGGGATACTATATTTTTTAGGTAATTATTAAATTCTTGAATTTGGGGATTGATAATTGAGAATAATTAAATGGTGAATTAATTACTCTATGTTATGATTTTTAAAGGATTAATTAATTTTTAAATTAATTAATGGGACTATTATGGTTAATTAATTTTTTAATTAATTAATGAAAGATATATGAATAATTAATTATTTAATTAATTAATTGGATATAGGAGGTTAATTAATTTTGGAATTAATTAGTAGAATTGGATTAATTAATTTATGAATTAATTAGTGGATAATTGTTGTTGTTAATTGTGATAAGAAAATTAATGTTCGCTAATCTTGGTTGATGTGACAACATTAACCCTCTGATAATAATGTGTGCAAGATAATGTGACATGTAATGAATATGTATGATTGTGTAATTGGATGATATAAATGAAGTTATACGCCCATGATGATAAGTAAGATTAATAAATAGAGTGGTAAAAATAGTATTTAAAACCCAAACATGGTAAGTGGTGTGAGATAGGGACTGATGCTTCAAATACTCATGGGGAGATTGACATGGGATTCTACATAAAACAAAATTGGACTATGGTTCCATGTTTCCATGGAAATTATATTTATGTGAAATGGATAATGTAATATCATTTAATATAATGAAATGTGAATTGAATATATAACACTGTTCAGACCCAAAATTGGATAAATATTGTACTGAGGTATTGTTTTCTTGAGGAACCTTGTGGTCAATGTGGTTTATTACAGATTAATTGAAATGTTAATAACTATTTACCTATGAATTGTAATAATTTCACCATTCAACTATAAACCCTTTTTATTGATTGTAATTATTTTAGACATTTTTAGTGGTGGTATATAGAGTTGTACCCACACCCAACATGGGATGCTTGATCGATAACAAAATATATTTCTTGGATGCATGAAAGGATAAGGGAAATGACCATGTGTTGGATGGATTATTTGGGATAGAGGATGGTTGGTGTAGAGACCCGAATCCTGACGTACATTGACATTACATTACATTTGCGGAATACTTGGTACATAACAAAAACACACACACAAGGATCGTAATAGTTTAGTGTCTTTGGAAACTCGGAACGTAATCTTCTAATCGTGGTGAAAGATCTTCAGTATCTCCCATAAAGATCTTCCCCGTTTTTTTTACCTAGAACCTGTCTTTTTATCCTGGGGAAAAGAAAACATAAAAGGGTGAGCTCAAATGCTCAGTAAGGGTAAACAAAAGAAATATCAATCACATCATATTCATAAGAACATAACATTTTGGAAATCATAACCTGCAAAAGAGAGCATAATTTCATAACATGGGATAAATCATGGAAGTGAAAATGAAATCACCATAATCATAAAATGAAACTTGAAACTTTGTGGCATTCACACATAATCATAGAGAATCATTTCTTGTTAGTCAAGACTCATTGCCAAGACTATCTTAGTGGACAAAGTCCCTTTCTGAATCGAGTAACCCTCGTTTCAGTCCTGTTTCACTGAACCGGTATAACCTACCATTCCAGCCATGTCTATCTCATGAGATATAAAATCTTTACCCAATGCATTGGAAGGAGATATAGGTCCCACCCATCTCTTAATGAATCCTTTCTTATGTGTGCCACAAAATCATAAATCATACATCATTGCATAACCCATGTAATAAAAATGGGATTCTTAAACAACATGACATCATAAAACCATTCATATAAGATAAAGGAATTCATAAACATAATTCCATCACAACATAGTCAAATTAATGTAAAAATATGGATAGAAACAGAACCCTTTATTATCTTATATGGAAAATACTTTTGATAAAACACTTGAATTGAATTCTTGAGGAAAATATCCTTTCTTCTTCAAAATCAATTTCTTTTCACAAAACATCATGCAATTTTAAAAGAAAGAGATTTTATTGAAAATAGTCATGAAATCTTTTAGAGGAAGCTTCATGAAAATAAGGCTTTATAAAACAGTAGAAATCCGTTCGTTCCGTATAAGTTAAAAAAACATTCTTTGTACTTTTGTCGAAAAAGTCAAAATGTACCTCGTACGAAAAACGACAAAAGATTCCTTTCATATCTTTTACAAAAAACTTACCGAAGGGTAAAATTGGATATAAAATATTGTAGAAGGATGGAAATAATATTACATATTGATGAAACATGGATGTGGATGATAAAATACACCCCAGTAAATACTTACGAATAAACAATCTCGGATAAAAATGAGATTGTGATATTTCCCTTACCTTAGGTCCGATTTGCTTCGTATGTGTCCGAACCTCCTGTATAATGATTTAAATAATTTCATTAACTTATTACAGAATCATATTAATTGTTATTATATCATATATGGTTCACTTATGACTTTATATTACCCGTTCTTTTGTAAATTCCATGTTAAAGAAGCGTTTTGGGTAAAATCGTTTCATTTATCATAGGTGATTTTACTTGTTGTTCTTGACATTATTAATACTTATATCATGATTTAATTACTTCCATAATATAAAATATGATTTATATATCATATATATTCAGTATATATATACATATAATAGATAGATAAATGAAATGAAAAACACCGTTCATGGAGACGGTAGTCCGTACGTACGCATGAACGTTGTTTTCCTTTCCTTATTGTCTTGAATGGAAGTAAGTAGATGACATACATATATATATATACATAAATCCAGTAGCTTTATAATATCATATATTTCATTATTATTTCTTATATATAATTTATAATCATTCTTAAATGGTTAACATGGAGAATGAATCTCATAGCGTCGTGGAGACGGTATTCCGTACGTACGCACGAGCGATGATATCATTTCTATAAATATTGAATTGAATTGGAGTGGATTATACAATATATCAGAATCAATATGCTGTTTTATGTATAGTTATTCTTTACACCATTATACCCATCCATGTAAGGTGGTGGTGGAAAATAGATTACACCACGGCGTGGAGACGGTATTCCGTACGTACGCACGCGCGGTGATTTCATTTTTCCGTAGGATGGATAGAAGATGAATTAGGGTTGTTTCATATTTATAATAACATATCAGTATGTAAGTAATACTGATGTTATTACTTTATCATGAAACAACTAAAGAAGAAGAAGTTGAAGAAGAAAGAAATTGAAAAGATCGGTAATGGATATTACCTCTTCTTTGGAACGCCTCTTTGAATCCTCCACTTAAGGAACTAAGATTGGTCTTTGGAGAAGACCAGGACCTCTAGGATTATTCTAGGGAAGTGGAGAGGAGAAAATGGCAGGGGTTGGCCGAGCTTGAGTGCTCAAATTGGTGTGAGGAGGAGGGGGAGGAGGTGTCCTTTTATAGGGGAGGAGAGGGGCACCTTAGGAATATCTCAAAATATTATTTTATATTAAAGTCACAATCGGTTTATAATGGCTCCAAAGGGTCTTATTTCGAAGATAAGGTGGGGATGGGTCGAAATCCTATCAACCAATAAGATTTAGACAAGTTTAGGGTATTAATTTAACCTTATCAATTAGATTTAACTCTAAGTTAAATAATTTAACTTTTACCATGTCTTTTTGTTTTCTTTCACTATATGGTTAATAAACATACTATAACATGCCAAAAAAACCCCAAATTGTTTATTATTAATATATATATCCTTATCTAAGTCATTTTGCCGAACCTTAGATTTTTAGGAATAAAATAACAATTAATAATATAATATTTGATTTAAAAACTATTTTGTGTCAATTTTGACACTATTTGATATATGATTTTTGTGAAAGTCATAACAGAATTATATGTTCGAACCAAGTTGATTAAATCCACATTAATATATCATAGTAACCTAGAAAATTATTGTAATTCATAAAAAGTCTTAAATTACATTTAGTTTGGTATTTATATTATCAATTATGTCAATATTTCATTAATAAGATAATTACTGCATCATCTTTGTGTCATAAATAAATTAAATTATTTGATGTCTAAAAATTACAAATAAAATTCCATCATGTAGGAAATCCTTTTAGCTTTCTAATGAATATTTACAATCGAATTTATCTTATGTATAACCCCATATTATAAATGATTTACTTATTAAACTTTGATTTTAACTATTTTAACCCTTCTTTAAATAAATTAATAATAAATGTCCTAATCTAATCCAAGTGGGCCTAAATGGTCATATTTTATTCCTAAGTTTGTTTTTGGTCGAATTACACTTGTCCAATAGAATTAGGACATGTGTTAGGGTAATAGTGATATCATATTTACCCTTAGTTACCATATTTACTATTAACCGCGGTAAAAAAAAGTAAAAAGTTACTATTCACCAAAAAATTATTTTCATCTCATTGAACCACATTTTAGTCCTTGATATTTACCGTGTCTCTCGGATTTTTGAAATTCCATTCACAGAAGCGGTAAAATTAAGTTTTATGCAAAATTCAGTTTTTAACCTACCACTTAGTAGTTTCACTATTCATCAAAAATTGATGTTTTTCAGATCATTGCCAAAATTTCATCCTAAGCTATATTTCATATTCCGAATTCAAAAATGAAGTCTATTTTACCAAATTCATAACATAGAAGTTGCATTAATTAATTTTATAAATAAATCCCGCTGTTAAAACAAATAGCGTGTTTTTAAGAGATAATAAATATCAAAAGATTGAAACTTGTTTATAAGTGGTTTAAATGTGAAATTACATCCAATGACCATTATTGTATTAAATTTTAAAAATATATTCTAAATATACTTTAAAACTACTAAAATTAATAATTTATCACTATTAATTATTTCTATTGAAAAAGTTGTTTTTAATTAAAATTTAGTAATTTTCACTATTCATCAGAATATGAAAGTTATCCGAAAAGTACCAAAATTTCACCTTAGGCTAAATTCGATACTCCGAATCAAAAAATGAAGTTCATTTTGAAAAATAAGATTTACAGAGTTTTAAAAAGTGGTTATTACTATTCATAACGGCTAGTTTTAATAATATTTTAATAGCATATCGTTGTTTAGTGAAACTCGGTATTGCGTATAACACACGCTATCGAGGAAGGTCGCGATTGCGTGTAATGCAAGGCAAGTCAAGGATGCGTGTTGTGCAAGCTCCTTTTGGTGTAGCGTACAACACAAGACATTAGTGAAATAAAAAAAAATTCATAAAATCTCGGGCTGTTACATTCTACCCCCCTTAAAATGAATTTCTCCCTCGAAATTCGTCGGGGTTATAAATGGTTTACTATTTGAAAGTTTCTTTAATAGAAACCCACATCGTAAAAAGGAATATCAAAACTAATCTTTAAAAACAAAAGTATGAAACGTAACGGTTACCCAAATAAACTAATCATTGGGTTTCCACATAGGTGAAAATATGGATATGGAAGAGAAATCTAACCATCATGTTCTGATGGAGAGTGGTAGAGAACATGGCTATGGAAAAGCCAATAATCACAAATCCATAAATTTGTGAAGATCTAAGGTACCATCCGATTCATCAGGTATAAGATCACTAGGACAACATTTTTGGTTTTCAAGATCATTTCCCTAAAGTTGAAAATTTGAATTAGAATAAATACTTTCTTTATTTTGGTACAATCTCCCTGTTTTTCATGCCTTGAACAATTTCCACTTCATCTCTTAAATAAATGAAGTTGAATTTGTTATTCGTGAAGTGTTAGCAGATCATGTGATAGAATGACGGGTCATTCCATCTGTCTCAAATAAAAGGTTAGCAAAAATTATATACATAAGTCGATCTATAGTGAGATAAAGCGTATATGGTTCCTAAAATGGACTTATACTTCATATATCATACCGATTAATATAATAAAACTAGTTTCTAATAAACAGGGAATTCTTGTAGGCCAGTGGTAGGCGATAAAGGCCAGTCGCACTTCGGTTGTGGGTTCGATTCCCACAGCCTTTCCCGAAGTGATGAGTTGTCGCCCGTCCTGCAGGTTGTCCTTTTTCTAAAAATAAATTACTATAACATCCCATCAATAATATCGAAAAAAAAACTTCTATCCTTAAACAATACTCACTTATGTCCAACATAATCCATTTCAATCTTTAGGCTTATCCATAATACTGCAGTCCACTCTCATAACATAGTGAAAACGATTACCAGAGATTTAACACCATCGTCGATCCCCATATATCATAAGATATGTTTTGTTGGTCACACTCCAAACATTCAAAGTCCTTAATCACGTTTTCTCTTGAATACCCATTGAACCTTAGTGAAAACATGAATGCAGTTAAAAGTTAACTCTTTCCACATACCAAAATCCAAAAATTCTCTATACTCAAACCATGATATAACCTTCTCCTTATATTAGTCATGAGCTCATGAATACAATCAAACACCTCATTATCTTATTATTCCTTCATTATGCGCATATCTTCTAAATTCCAAAAATATCTGAATAACCTTTCATGGATAGTGGTACCATTAATCATACACTTTCATAACTCAAGGAAAGACAACAGTGTAACAATCCTTAGATGTCTCTTTATTCCATAGTACCATGAGATTTCTTATACAACATTACACATGATAAACATGTAATCATTCCACTGCATTCTTAAACCATTGACCGAGCATCAAAAATTCTTTCATCTCACATATCATTTGTAGTCTCTTCATCATCATCCACATAAATACTACCCATATGACCATACTGATTCTCTTCATGGGTCTTTCCCTTAGGGCATTTGTTTGCATAATTCCCATACATTCCACATTTAAAACACTTAACCATTTTTGATGTCTTAGCAATACCATTATCCTCATCCATGGTGTTAACTGAACCTTTTCCTTTGCACTTACTTGCTTTGTGTCCTTCTTTTCCACACCCAAAGCATCTTCCAGTTCCTTTGAAACATTCTCCTTGATGCCTCTTCCCACATGATTTACATAGGGGAAATTGAACTTTCTTTCCTCTATGATCATCTTGAAACTCCATCTTTCTCTTATTAGCCGAGTCAGGAAACTTACCAAATTTTACTTTATTGATCATATTATGAGATTGCTGATTCGGCATAATAATGATGTTTGGACTTACAAATCCCATTTCATTTGGTTTCTCATGAAGAATATCATTCCATTGTCCATCATATCCTCCATTATCGTAAATCACCTTGTTTCCAGCCATTTTCTAAAACCCAAAAGGAATAGTGTGAGAGGCAAAAATCATAATAAAGGGGGAATATCTAACATCTTTGGTTTAATCTAATATCGTTACCATAGTTCTAGGACTATATCCTATACGTATACTTATCCTTAGGGGCATCCCTAGACATACCTTAGAAATATATCTTGGGATCTCACTAATGTTTTCGCATCCTAGTTTCCAAAGGTTGACTAAACCTTTCCTCTAATACCAACTGTAGAGACCTGAATCCTGACGTACATTGACATTACATTACATTTGCGGAATACTTGATACATAACAAAAACACACACACAAGGATCATAATAGTTTAGTTTCTTTGGAAACTCGGAACGTAATCTTCTAATCGTGGTGAAAGATCTTCAGTATCTCCCATAAAGATCTTCCCCTTTTTTTTACCTAGAACCTTTATTTTTATCCTGGGGAAAAGAAAACATAAAAGGGTGAGCTCAAATTCTCAGTAAGGGTAAACAAAAGAAATATCAATCACATCATATTCATAAGAACATAACATTTTGGAAATCATAACCTGCAAAAGAGAGCATAATTTCATAACATGGGATAAATCATGGAAGTGAAAATGAAATCACCATAATCATAAAATGAAACTTGAAACTTTGTGGCATTCACACATAATCATAGAGAATCATTTCTTGTTAGTCAAGACTCATTGCCAAGACTATCTTAGTGGACAAAGTCCCTTTCTGAATCGAGTAACCCTCGTTTCAGTCCTGTTTCACTGAACCGGTATAACCTACCATTCCAGCCATGTCTATCTCATGAGATATAAAATCTTTACCCAATTCATTGGAGGGAGATATAGGTCCCACCCATATCTTAATGAATCCTTTCTTATTTGTGCCACAAAATCATAAATCATACATCATTGCATAACCCATGTAATAAAAATGGGATTCTTAAACAACATGACATCATAAAACCATTCATATAAGATAAAGGAATTCATAAACATAATTCCATCACAACATAGTCAAATCAATGTAAAAATATGGATAGAAACAGAACCCTTTATTATCTTATATGGAAAATACTTTTGATAAAACACTTGAATTGAATTCTTGAGGAAAATATCCTTTCTTCTTCAAAATCAATTTCTTTTCACAAAACATCATGCAATTTTAAAAGAAAGAGATTTTATTGAAAATAGTCATGAAATCTTTTAGAGGAAGCTTCATGAAAATAAGGCTTTATAAAACAGTAGAAATCCGTTCGTGCCGTATAAGTTAAAAAAACATTTTTTGTACTTTTGTCGAAAAAGTCAAAATGTACCTCGTACGAAAAACGACAAAAGATTCCTTTCATATCTTTTACAAAAAACTTACCGAAGGGTAAAATTGGATATAAAATATTGTAGAAGGATGGAAATAATATTACATATTGATGAAACATGGATGTGGATGATAAAATACACCCCAGTAAATACTTACGAATAAACAATCTCGGATAAAAATGAGATTGTGATATTTCCCTTACCTTAGGTCCGATTTGCTTCGTATGTGTCCGATCCTCCTGTATAATGATTTAAATAATTTTATTGACTTATTAAAGAATCATATTAATTGTTATGATATCATATATGGTTCACTTATGACTTTATATTACCCGTTCTTTTGTAAATTCCATGTTAAAGAAGCGTTTTGGGTAAAATCGTTTCATTTATCATAGGTGATTTTACTTGTTGTTCTTGACATTATTAATACATATATCATGATTTAATTACTTACAGAATATAAAATATGATTTATATATCATATATATTCAGTATATATATACATATAATAGATAGATAAATGAAATGAAAAACACCGTTCATGGAGACGGTAGTCCGTACGTACGCATGAACGCTGTTTTCCTTTCCTTATTGTCTTGAATGGAAGTAAGTAGATGACATACATATATATATATATACATAAATCCAGTAGCTTTATAATTTCATATATTTCATTATTATTTCTTATATATAATTTATAATCATTCTTAAATGGTTAACATGGAGAATGAATCCCATCGCGTCGTGGAGACGGTATTCCGTACGTACGCACGAGCGATGATATCATTTCTATAAATATTGAATTGAATTGGAGTGGATTATACAATATATCAGAATCAATATGATGTTGTAATAACTATGTATAGTTATTCTTTACACCATTATACCCATCCATGTAAGGTGGTGGTGGAAAATAGATTACACCACGGCGTGGAGACGGTATTCCGTACGTACGCACGCGCGGTGATTTCATTTTTCCGTAGGATGGATAGAAGGTGAATTAGGGTTGTTTCATATTTATAATAACATATCAGTATGTAAGTAATACTGATGTTATTACTTTATCATGAAACAACTAAATAAGAAGAAGTTGTAGAAGAAAGAAATTGAAAAGATCGGTAATGGATATTACCTCTTCTTTGGAACGCCTCTTTGAATCCTCCACTTAAGGAACTAAGATTGGTCTTTGGAGAAGACCAGGACCTCTAGGATTATTCTAGGGAAGTGGAGAGGAGAAAATGGCAGGGGTTGGCCGAGCTTGAGTGCTCAAATTGGTGTGAGGAGGAGGGGGAGGAGGTGTCCTTTTATAGGGGAGGAGAGGGGCACCTTAGGAATATCTCAAAATATTATTTTATATTAAAGTCACAATCGGTTTATAATGGCTCCAAAGGGTCTTATTTCGAAGATAAGGTGGGGATGGGTCGAAATCCTATCAACCAATAAGATTTAGACAAGTTTAGGGTATTATTTTAACCTTATCAATTAGATTTAACTCTATGTTAAATAATTTAACTTTTATCATGTCTTTTTGTTTTCTTTCACTATATGGTTAATAAACATACTATAACATGCCAAACGAACCCCAAATTGTTTATTATTAATATATATATCCTTATCTAAGTCATTTTGCCGAACCTTAGATTTTTAGGAATAAAATAACAATTAATAATATAATATTTGATTTAAAAACTATTTTGTGTCAATTTTGACACTATTTGATATATGATTTTTTTGAAAGTCATAACAGAATTATATGTTCGAACCAAGTTGATTAAATCAACATTAATATATCATAGTAACCTAGAAAATTAGTTTAATTCATAAAAAGTCTTAAATTACATTTAGTTTGGTATTTATATTATCAATTATGTCAATATTTCATTAATAAGATAATTACTGCATCATCTTTGTGTCATAACTAAATTAAATTATTTGATGTCTAAAAATTACAAATAAAATACCATCATGTAGGAAATCTTTTGAGCTTTCTAATGAATATTTAAAATCGAATTTATCTTCTGTATAACCCCATATTATAAATGATTTACTTATTAAACTTTGATTTTAACTATTTTAACCCTTCTTTAAATAAATTAATAATAAATGTCCTAATCTAATCCAAGTGGGCCTAAATGGTCATATTTTATTCCTAAGTTTGTTTTTGGTCGAATTACACATGTCCAATAGAATTAGGACATGTGTTAGGGTAATAGTGATATCATATTTACCCTTAGTTACCCTATTTACTATTAACCGCGGTAAAAAAAAGTAAAAAGTTACTATTCACCAAAAAATTATTTTCATCTCATTGAACCACATTTTAGTCCTTGATATTAACCGTGTCTCTCGGATTTTTGAAATTCCATTCACAGAAGCGGTAAAATTAAGTTTTATGCAAAATTCAGTTTTTAACCTACCACTTAGTAGTTTCACTATTCATCAAAAATTGATGTTTTTCAGATCATTGCCAAAATTTCATCCTAAGCTATATTTCATATTCCGAATTCAAAAATGAAGTCTATTTTACCAAATTCATAACATAGAAGTTGCATTAATTAATTTTATAAATAAATCCCGCTGTTAAAACAAATAGCGTGTTTTTAAGAGATAATAAATATCAAAAGATTGAAACTTGTTTATAAGTGGTTTAAATGTGAAATTACATCCAATGACCATTATTGTATTAAATTGTAAAAATATATTCTAAATATACTTTAAAACTACTAAAATTAATAATTTATCACTATTAATTATTTCTATTGAAAAAGTTGTTTTTAATTAAAATTTAGTAATTTTCACTATTCATCAGAATATGAAAGTTATCCGAAAAGTACCAAAATTTCACCTTAGGCTAAATTCGATACTCCGAATCAAAAAATGAAGTTCATTTTGAAAAATAAGATTTACAGAGTTTTAAAAAGTGGTTATTACTATTCATAACGGCTAGTTTTAATAATATTTTAATAGCATATCGTTGTTTAGTGAAACTCGGTATTGCGTATAACACACGCTATCGAGGAATGTCGCGATTGCGTGTAATGCAAGGCAAGTCAAGGATGCATGTTGTGCAAGCTCCTTTTGGTGTAGCGTACAACACAAGACAATAGTGAAATAAAAAAAAATTTCATAAAATCTCGGGCTGTTACAGTTGAGGGATTCGATAATCGTTCAAGGACCACATATATTCATCATTGTATTTCTTTTGGGTCATCATTTTAGAAGCATGACACATACAATAACAGAGATTGTTTTCTATTTTAGTTTGGATATTAGGTCACAATATTTGATTTTTTTATATTGGTATTGTTTATGGTTGAATGTTATTCTAATTTGGATAATTTATTTCTATAGGTGTATTAATTTGATAAAAGAGGGTATAGTCTCCCCATTATTGATATTCTAGGCCCTCAATGCTAGTTAAATGCCACTGGTACACAAGGAGGTGCACTTGATGTCGTGTAAATGATCCTCTCGGGGTACCGGTGTATGGAACATGGGTCGGGATGTTATAAAGTGGTATCAAATGGGGTTTATTTTCTTCTATATTTTTCTTAATGTTTTGGAAATGTTTAAAAAAGACTAAGAAGAGTTAGGTATTGGTAATGAGTTCATGCATGGGAGTTTTGAACCCATTTATAGGGGAAACCCCATGTAGCTTTATCGGTATAGTTGTTTTAATTATACATTATTAAACATAAATAATATTTCACATTGAGTGATGCAATTTTTTTGTGATGTGATCGTTTATTTTTGAAAACTTTTTAATTTGTTATAAATTTACTCATGGCCTAGTTTGGAAAGCTAGTTGAGTATGCCTGCATCATTCTAGGAACTCATGATTATTTTATGACATGTATCATTTTGGGCCCACAAAGATAAATTATTTTTGGGTATCTTTTTTAACATAAATTGTTTTCCAATATTTTGTAAATTTGAAATGAAAATGGATCATAATGTGATGTTGAAATATGAAAACTATAAAATGATACAAAACATGGAAAATGGGTTTCTAAATAAAAAATTTGATCCATGAGGAGTGCTTATCCTTGTTAACCTAGAAAAAGGTGTAGAATTGTTAAGGGTAGTAATAGTGCCTAACTTTAAACCATGTATAATTTTCGGTGAAGAGACTTGTTGTGATTTTACTCTTAACTATTGTGATAAAGTTGTAGTATGATTCCTAAGATGTGTGTTCTGAATTGTAGTGGTATGAATCTATGGCGATGCATGTTGAGAGGATGACAAGATGATATGGTGGGAGATTCTCCACTAGTGTTGGAACTTGAGGCTCCAATAGTTTAATTTGAGTATGTAGGGGAGTTTTTCTTTGAGAAAATCACTCGATTCAGGCAATTCATGGAAAGAGACCTAGATAAGGTTATGGAAAAAAAAGTATGCCCTCAAGAGGGTGTTCTAGTGGCATCACCCTCTGACTTCTACTTAAGAGGATGTACTCAAGGGAGCTTCGATAAACATTGAATATAACAAAACATTAATTTACAACATGGATACTCCGAATGAGAAGATATTCAAAATAGCTACTTATATGTTTCATGGTCAGGTGAAGTGTTTATGAGACATCCATACATTGGATGGACAACTATAGACAGTGTATTAGAACAAATTTAAGGAGATGTTCTTTGAGTAAATTTATCCAAAGACTCTTAGGTAGGATAGAGTAGCAGAGTTCATGAAAATGACTCAGAAAAAAATGCTTGTGATGGACTATGGTGGATGCTTCACAGATTATTATCATTTTTTCCCAAAACATTTGAAATGGATGAGGTTACTTTGGAAAAATGATTTCATGATGGAATTATTTGTGATATTAAATCCTAGGTGAATATCTTCTTGAAAAATATGTCTTCAGAAGTATTAAATAATGCTCTCATATTACAGGTGAACACGATGGTGTCTTCCAATGTAATAGATGTGGTCTCTTCTGGTTGATATGGATATATTTTTATTGAGAGAAAGAAGACTCATTATGAGAACATTATCTAGAGTATTGGGAAGATGAGTGTCTATTCATCAAGATCAATCACTATGTATCATACCAAATTAATTTTCAATAAATATATACTGAAGGACACTTTCATAATTATTTTCCTCAACCACTAAATGAGTGTCGATCCTGCGTCAACATGGGACATATAGAGAGGTTCTGTTGGAACCTGAGATAGACTCTTAATGATAGAGGAGATAGACCATAACCACATGTGGGAAATGGGTTTTATGAATCATATCAGTCTAGTAGTTGGAGTTTAACTGGTCGTGGAGGTATAGGTAGTATAAGTGGTGCTTCTAGAGGAAAGTTCTCATATTAATATATGGGAATATCTCAAGGGATTTAAACTATGGAACATGGAATAGGGGTAGGGTAGTTTCATGCCATTTATCCTACACTTGTGTATAGTGAGATTGAACCGTCAATAATTGGTAGTACTATTCATTTTGATTTTACATTATCTAGTACCTTATTTGATACAGATTCCTCTCATTCCATTACAACTGTGAAACATATTAATGGTTTGAGTCTACCGACAGAGTTTTTGGGCGGGAAGATGATATTAGATACACCTCTCGGAATCCATTATAGGGACATCTTATTGGGAAAGGTATATTATCTCAATGTTGATGAGTACCATTTTCTATAGTGTCCTTAAATTCATAACATGTCAGGATTTGAAAAAAATATGTGTATGGATAGGATGGTCACGTACTGGTCCCACATTAATCGTTACCGAATGTGAGTTAATTTACATCTCCAAAGGGATGCAATTATATTCACTAGGGAGTTTTGTTATCCATAAAATTTTAGTAGGTCCAATTACTCAGCAACTAGGAGAGCTCATAGATCAAGATTATAGTTTATTTCTAGATGACATCAGTGTGAATAAAGATGACTTTCCACCTGTTGTGGACCTATTTTAGGATGCTTTTCCTAAATAATTATAAGTGTTTTTTCCTAAGAGAGCTGTTTAATATAACATTGGTCTCATTCCTGGGTTTGGTCTAGTTTCAATTAATCCATAGAGAATGAAACATATAGATCTTCAATATCTCATGAAATAGTTTTAGGAGTTTGTTGATAAGGGATTTATCTATCTGAGTATGTCACCTTGGGTTTCTCTTGTTCTATTTTATAAGAATGCATATAAGAGTTTCTCTTATATGTTGATTCATAGTAGATGAACCAAATGAATGTGAATAACTGGTATGGTTTTCCACATATTAATGATATATTTGAGTAGTTGAGAGGAGATTGTGAATTCTCATAGATCGACTTTAGATCATGGTATCATCTGCTGAGAGTTCGAACATGTGATATACCAAGAAACACATTATGATGTAGCAATGGACTTTATATATTAATTATATTATTATTATTTCAAAAATGAACTAGAAATTTATATGGAATTGATGATCAAATTTTCCACCCTTACATGGATTTGTTTGTGGTTTTGTTTGTGGATGAAATCAAGGTGTACTTCAAGATTCATGTGTTATCATTGAGAAAAACATTAAATCATCATAAGAAAACTGGGTGAGCATCGACTATATTCCAATCTTTCTATGTTCTAGTTTTGGATCGACAATTTACATTTATTATCTCACATCGTCTCATAGGAATACATGTCAGTGTCTAAGTAATGTTTTAGGTAGTTTAATCATGGGTATTACTAAATAACATTTTTTTGATATATGAATCATTCTATGATTATCTGAGTACTTCAAGTGATTCATCCATGAATTTTTCTGATTGGAAATTCCACTACCAAGATTCAACAAGAGGGGTTAAAGTTTTAATGTTCAAAAACATGTGAAAAGTACTTCTAAGGGTAGATGAAGTGCTTGAAATCAGCACTGATACTGATCATGCCGGAGAGCATTGATAATTATATGGTGTATTGTAATGCTTTTGGAATTGGAATTGGAGCAGTGTTGATATAGGGATATCAATTGTGGAATATGGTTCCCTAATTTTTTTCACCATGAAAGGAAATACCCAATGCATGACCAAGAATTGGAATCTATTGTTAATGATATGAACTGTTGGTTGCATTTTATATTTGGTGACATCTATATATTATATACTAATCATAAGAGTTAAAATTACATCTTCTCCAAATTATATTTGATTACTTGTAAGTGAATAATGGATGAGTATACACTTTAATTTTATTTGGATCTACCATATATTCCCAGAAAAGGAAATAGCGTGGTTGATTCACTGAGCAGGAAAACACAGAGTTCGGTTGTCCTAGAGCCTAGTGAATTGTGGAATATTATGGATTTTTTTGCTGAGATGAATGTGTTCATTTAGGAGAGTAGGTTGTATATGAATCTCATATATGATTCATTATAGTACAAACTTTTGAAATAGATTAGTGAAAAGAACATTGAGGATCTATAGTACATAACCTTGAGGGAAATCCTTGAAGGTGGGAAGTCTCCCTCTGATGGGAGCATATGTAAGGATGAGATCATCTATGTTAGGAATATATTTTTTTTCCTATAAGTATGTGAGAGGAGTTAATCTGGGAAATTCATACCTTTAAGTGTATGGAAAGTACAGGTGTGACCAATTTTTACAGTGACCTACAATTATAGTTTTTCTGGAAACAATTGAAAAGTTAGATAGAAATATTGCTGGCATGATACAACACCTATCAGTAGGTTAAGACCAAGCACCAACGACCAGATGGGTTTCTACAATCGTTTTTTATTCCAGAATGGATGTTGGATGATGTGATAATGATTTTTTTTGGTGGTTCCCCCAAGAAAATATTTAAAAAATGATGCAATTTGAGTTACTGAGGATAAATTGAAAAAATAAATCCGTTTCATGCATGTACATAAGACTTTATCAGTGGACTAATAGTGTGTTTTTTATATTCAAGATTTTGATCATCTTCATGGAGTTCCATGAACTATAGTTTCTGACCATGAATCATTATTTACTTCACACTTCTATAAGGGCATAAAAAAGGTAATGGGTTTACAGGTTTTTTTATTTCAACTCTCCACACATAGAAAGATATGAAGTTGCAATGTACTATAC
The DNA here is from genome assembly GCA_963277665.1 of Viscum album. Classification (NCBI taxonomy): domain Eukaryota; kingdom Viridiplantae; phylum Streptophyta; class Magnoliopsida; order Santalales; family Viscaceae; genus Viscum; species Viscum album. The sequence continues at coordinate 1,297,640,420 of OY728152.1, forward strand.
TTGGGATTTATGATTTTTTGTGAGTGTGTGTTATAGACCATTTTGGATCTTTGTAGAAGCAAATTTATATGGTGGAGTATTCGTATAACAAAAGTTACCATGAAATGATACATATTGTACTCTATGAGGCACATTATAGTAGGCCTCTTAGGTCACCTTTGTGCTATATAGAGGTAGGTGAGTCTCAGTTATTGGGACCGAGTGTCATGCAGGAGACATTATAGAAGGTATAACTGTTCCAAAAATGAATGGATATGGATCAATGTCAATAGAATTAATATGATGATTGATTTTGAGAACCCCTATAGTTTCCAGAGGTGGATCGTCTATTCATTTTGATGTAACCTAGGTTGGTTCACTAGGGTAAATATATGTAGGGAATGTTAGAACACATGATTGTTGGATCATTTGAGGTAGTGGGGAGAATCGAGCTAGTGGTATACAAATTGGATCGTCCATATAAATATGGATCTATGCTTGATGACTTCCATATATCACAACTATGGTGATTTCACTATAAACCTTCTCATATGATCGATGAGGAATAGTTTTACTTCGATTTAGATGAATCCAATGAGAATTATACAGTACATGTACTGGATTGTAGTGAGAATGTTTTGCAGGGAATACCTATTCTGATAGTTCAAGCATTATGGAAACATGGTTCTTTGATGGAGGAAACATTGGAAAGGGAAACATATATTATGTCTCAATGGCCCAATCTTTTCAAATCATAATCTTAGTTATTCTTGGGAGTACATCTTGAGGAGGATTTATTATAAAGTGCGGCGACTTTAAGATGAATACTTTTTCTGACATTGGCTTGAGATTGATTTCCGGCACTCTTTTGTCCTTATATGAGTATTTTTTTGGGTTATAACTTGGGGTGTTTTGGGTTAAATTTTGAGGAAAAAATGAATGAAAAAGAGATGTGCATGGTTGGGGCACGGTTATTGAAAACCATGAATCTGAGCCCAGATAACCAATCCTCCCTAGACATAGGGGAATTGCACAGTTGGAACATGGTTTTTCAATCCATCAACAATATTATGAGTAACCATGCAACTCAATAAAAATATTTTCTTGTTTTAGGTTCATGGTTAGCTAAATCCCTATTCTCCTTCCCTATATTCCATGTTTGGGAATTTAATTACACCGAAAATTAGTTTTAAATTTTCCCAAAACTCATTTTTAATCCTAAATTAACCCCCATTCAATTCATGGTCATCTTTAAAGATTTTGCAGATCTCTAGATTAATTCTAAGCCTTTCCAACCATTATTATTCATGATTCCAACCCTGGATCGAAGATACACATCCCTCCAAGTATGAAGATCATATCCTACTTCATTCCCTTTTATCCTACTATCTTATCTAATTAATTTATTAGAAGCTAGTCATTTTTATATTGATCAGGATATAGAGTGGATCGATCTATATATAGGCCTGGTCATAAAGATCTACAATTAAATGATCATGATTTTTTTATCTTTATTTTGGGTTCTATATCTGGATCCCATTATATGTCATTGTGCTGCTAAATTTTGGTGATTTACATTGGGTGATTTCTCATCAATGAATCAAGGTATGCGGTATATTATTGAAATCCCATGGTCCAAATATTAAATACATATACGTGATTATAGAATTTATAGGCTTTTCTTAGAAATTTGAATTCAAAAATTTTCTTAATTAATGTGGTCAATTAGTGAAATGATGAATTGTGGATTTGATTTATTAATGGAATTTTTCAATTTATAAAAATAATTGATGAATTAATTATCTATGCATTGAATTATGGAACTGGGTATAATTATTTTTTATGTAAATGATTTAATTCATTAATTGTTGAATTGGTAATTTAGAAAAATTATATGGTGAATTAATTATTGGTTGTTAAGATAGTGAGGGGGTTAATTAAATGTTGAATTAATTAATGGACTTATTCTGGGTAATTAATTTTAGAATTAATTAATGAAGTATATATAATTCACTAATTGGTAAATTAATTAATGAGATAGATGTGGTTAATTAATTTTCAAATTTGTTTATAGAAATTGATTAATTAATGGATGTTTGTGGTGGTTATCTATGATAATAAGATTAGTGTGGAATAATATTGGCTCACAAGACAATGTGAAAACATCTAATAATGAGATATATGTGATAATATGATATATTATGATATATATGTATGATAGAGAAATGGGGTGCTAGAAATGATGTTCTACGCCCATGAAATACATGTATTACTATGAAATAGGGTGACAGACATGATTTATTATGACAATGATGATATATGTGATTGATAAATGGGGTTAAAACATAGATTTATACACCCTAGAATTCTAAATGGGGTGAGATAGGGAATGATGGTCCAAATACTCGTAGGGAGCTAGACATTGAGTTATGCACCCAAAACATTAGCATTGGACAATGGTTCCTAGAAGCCATAATAATGAAATTGATGTGACCTAGATAATATAAACTAGTATGATATAAGAAAATTTTAATTGAATATGTAACATGGTTCAGACCCGGGGCTGGCCGATGTAGGTATTGTGGTACATATATCCTCGAGAACCCAATGGTTTATGTGGTTTAATATATATTAATTGGTAATGTGATAACCGTTTACATATGAATTATAATCATTTCTTAATACAACTGAATACACATGTTATTCACTAGATTTATTATAGACCTGATTAGTGGTGTCCTATATAGTTGTCCTTACACCATACTCCGGAAACATGATCAGTACCCAAATAGATTTGGTAGACTCATTCCAGGTTAAGGGAAAATTCCAAACATATATGGATGAGCTGGGATAGAGAATGTTTGAGGGAACTAGACATGGTTTAGTACCCTCTAGGAGTCAACCTTGTCTTTCTTTTGGGTTTTAATTTTATACACTTTACATGTACATTAGCATGGAATTTTCTCTATTTTAGTATGGATATTCTGTATACTTCTTTGATTTTCTTAAGATATTGGTATTGTTTATGGTTATACGTTATTTCTATGTTGATTATTTTTTCTACTTGTGTATTAATATAATAAAAGAGGGTATATTCTCAATGTGATCTACTTATCAAACCCAGGTTGATATTCAACAACCATTAAAATTTGTGGAGGCATGCTTGAGTTCACGTGACCAACTGGATTGGGGCACTAGTGTGTGCTACTTGGTTCGGGAGGTCACACCAGGCCAATCCTCTGAGTGTCTCCATTCGATACTATCATAGAGAGATTCAAAGACATGAATATTTTTAGCATGCTTAGTTTAATTCTCCCTAATATGTCATATATACTACAAAGATCAAAAAATCATTTTTTATAACAATCAATAAGAACATTCCTTCAAGTGCAATTTGTCAGAATCACTTCCACTACTGACCAATCTACATGACTAGGTAGAATAGTCGTGGCCACACTATGATCATCCATTTCCATCTAAAGATAAGCCTCATGCAATAGTGGTTCTATTTTAGTTTCCTAATGAGACGAAATACATAACCAGCACCATCCAAAATCCAGTGGTCTATACAACGGTTCCCATCATACCTCCAGCCAATGTGAAACCTTCTTCGAGAATAAATGTGCATCTAGAACAAAATTATGATGTGATAAAGCACCATTAAAACCTTCCTACAGATACAACATCCCTTGAGACCCTCCATATTTTTCAAGATATGTGTGACGACCTCATGGATGCCTTGACAATACCCCTCCAGTTCGAAATAGTGGTTGTGGCCACCAAGACATTCTATGATTAGTAGGTCAATTGAGTAGATTTCCAAGAAATCATTTCCTTCTCCAAATAAAAAGAGGTCTACCTCAGGTGGGGTAATATTATCCCATGTTACATCACCAAATATTTTAGGGGCATGGACGTTTTTGCTGTCTATTCGACATAATTTCCATGATCAATCTCTTCCTGACCCAGATGCTTAGTAGGATGGGATTGAATAATGTAAATGGAGACCCTCTTGAATAAATATTTTGGTTATGAGAGTACTAAGGAAAGAACATGTTGTATAATATGTTTAATGAACTAGTTTTTTGGTTAGTAGAAAACAAAGGAATCATTGAAGTCTCATAGGATAACACTTACAATGTATTGATGGGTTGGACCTGACTATATCTACAGGACACATTACACTCCTCAAATCACCAAGGCCTCTTGTACTCCCTAAATGGTCGACCATGTGTTCTGTAAGGTGATGTGTATTCCTTTGAATCTTTTGAATCCCACTAAATGGATTTTGTATATTACAATTGAAGGGATAAATTGTTTTAGGCCAATGAGGTTAATAACACCACAAATGAATAAAGACAGTTGATGGATTGGGATGATGCATTAATCCACCCAATTCACTAGTTAGAGGCTACATTGATAGACATAGGGAACATCTTTTTCATCTATGGTAGGAATGGGTACCACATCTCTATATAGAAATAATATTTTATAATTACATAGCACTCATAAAAAGTTCATACTTGGGTAATAACATAAATCTATACCATTTTAAGGAATCATGATGTTCACCCCATGGATACAACTATACATCTCACATGGTTGTTTCAGAAAACTAGTTTGATTAAACAAAAGTATACCCACAACCATTTCATTAACAAGAATAATGGACCTGGTGGTAAAACTCTTTATGGAATGGAATGATAGCCAACTTTGAGATGGTTTCATTAGAGAAGGAGTCCCCTAGGGAAGATTTTTGGTCTGCCCATTAAGGAACCAGTGTTCCCCCATGATCAGTCAGCTTGGTTGGCCCATGTCCCCCCATTGATTCCATCAACATAGATGATGAAGAGGATCTATTAGATTCTCCACTAAAATTTTATGAGTGAATATCCACCATTATGGATGAGTTGATTTAGGTAATCCTTCGTATTAAGGAATAACTAAGCCAAATGCTAATCAATGCCACCATGGATCTACAGGAAAAATTAGTAATATGTGGACTTACTAAAGTAACATCATGAGTTGTTTTCATAATGTTATGAGGAGATTCCAACACTAGAATCTATGGTTATTTTCCACTATCTTGGTCTCCCAAAAAATCATCATGAGTTCATGAAGACTCCTAGAAAAATGAACCCTTATTATGGTTCCATGGGCTAGGAAATTATTGATAATCTCATCACATTCATATTTTTTATGGAAGTTTATTACACTTGGTGGCTAGCCAACATTGTCATATTTCCAAAATGTAGTTAAGTCTGGATGAACCCTAAATATAAGAATTCCAAAACCTTTATAGTTCCATAAGGTTCTTCTTTATCATATAATTCCTTTCAGTCTGAAGAAAACAAGAGCCACTTATCATCGAGACATGATCAGCATTGCAAAACTGATCATTAGAACACTAGGGGAATGAAATGTAGATAATTTGGTGGTCAAATATTTGTAGTGTTAGGACCATATCAGATATTATGAGAAAATATGGATCATCCTTTTTTTCTATAATCTAATGATGAACACATTGATTTGTGGTTTTTGTTAGTCCTCAGGGAAATTTCTCAGCTTCGTCGTCAGATATATAGGCATCAAATTTTTCCCAGAGAAGAACAAGGACAACATCTGTATGCCTCCTCCATGTAACCTCTATGAGTTTTGAGGCCTACAAGTCCACATATCTTATATAAACTGATTCATTTTAAATATATTTTGCAAGTTTAATGTCTTTTATTGTATAATTAATAATGGAACTGTATAAAAATGAGATAAAGAGTGCAGGGAATAATTTTAAGAAATAAATTATTATCTTCTCTAGCCTATAGTTCTAATAATAGATGTATGATGGAACCTTGTGGTCTTCTATGTGACCACCCTGTAATGATCCCTTTATTACCTACATAGTCTAAATAAAGAAGAAGTGATAGAGAATATTTTATACTATATTAATAGCTTGTTCCTCAACACAAATTCTCGATACTCTATTATTGAGAATATATTATTTACACTTTTCCATGATGTGTAGAAGATTTGGAATTATTTTCAGCATCACAAAATATAGATATTATACTTTTGGATATAATAATGTATATCTTGAATCACCCAATGTAAAAAGGAGGAATAGACTCCTGGGAAGTTACCCTTCAGCAGTTCGACATCTAATTCATCCTATGGATGGAGGTTGAGGGTTAAGAATTTGTATGTTTATGGATTCCCATTTTTACCCTGAAGAATAACCTCTCCATAATATTTCACAGAAAAGTAAATCCTTTTATTGGATCAAGAAATTTCATGTTGGAATATTCTTTTGGATGGTGCCTCATAAAGCCCAGTCGATTAAAGGATTAAAAATCAATGGATCAATAGAGTAGTCCAAGGGATCGTCTTCATCCCCCCAACATTGGTTGACCTTATGTACTAATTTATTCCATCAAAATCCTTCAACAAGAATTATGTAGAGTATAAGGAACTCATTAAGGGTAACTAGTTGGACTGTGAGATTAACATCCATTTCTTCATTTGAAGGGATACTGTGAGTTCATCCCAAAAAATCAATAGTGATAACATCATCAAGAATCCCAAGCTTGGGCCTCTATTAGAGCGCAATTTCTAGTTGATGGATGGCTTAATTACCTTACTAACATAGTGTGTCTCATGTTCCCTAAAATCAAAATAGATTATATGATTCCATATCTAGAATAAACAAGTCTCTTACATAGCCATACCCAAACGATCTATTTAATCATGTGTTGTATCAAATGGTTATCACTCTCTTCCTTCTAGATGATGATGATGGTCCACACATAAACCAAATAACTTCCTATGCTTCCACATCAGGTGATTTGGATCCACCAGAAGTGGAGGATGACACTGAATAGACAACACCTTTTATTGAGTATCACCGGCATGCCACTATATAACAAGACATAGCTAAACATGAGTGAATCTATTTATGTGTATCATAGTTTACCCTCAAGTGTGTGCCCAACCTTTATCATACACTCTATAGATATGGGATTGAGGGTATTTTCCATCCATTTAATTCTAGGATTCATGATCTCTTAGGTTATATATGATTTCCTTTACCGGTCCTAGGAAACTCATCAGGTGGGAATTAAGCACTCTCCTATGTTTCAAAGGCTAGGATAATTTTTTTCACCATGGACTATGATTGAATTTAGATTTCAAAGAGGTTCCCTGTGTGTTAGATCCATTCAAATTTTAGGTATCTACCATTGGAGACCCTCTATACCACCATGTATTCTTGAACATATACAGTTTTGGGACTCGATGTAGTGGGGTCATATCCACAAGAAATAATAGGCTAATGTAGGATTATTCTATCTATGACAGATTTATTTTTTAAATGGGTAGAAGTGATTACTGTCATAAAAATCCATGCTCTATTAAATTTTTAATTCATGTACTCTAATACCATCCATATTTTATGAATCCCTCATGCTATTATCACCATGAAAAATCCCTACATCCAAGGAGATGATCTGATGGTGTTTTACACTAAATACAACATCTATTTCAACTATAATTCTACCAACCATGCACATAAAAATGGCAAGACTAAGGCATTCATAAAAACACTCTCCAACATTATGCATATGATGGTGGGTCAAAAAAAGAATTTTTTTAAGAAAATAACCCCAATAAACTCTACGAATATTGAATAAAAACTAAAAAGTTCACCCTGGTCACTCCATATTCTCGTGTGTGTATTAAAGAGATAGTCATGCCCATCGAAATTCAGTTTTCATCACTATGAATAGCTATTTTTTATTACAATAGGAAATAGTGAATGAAATAAGTACATCAAACAGAGCTAAAACCTCTAAAGGAAAATGGCCTTTACTCCATTGATAATCTATCGAGTCAAAGGAAAAATATATTATGGGCATTCAACATGATAGTTCACCTCCACTTCTTCTTATATAGTGATATTGTATCGGCTTTTATAACAGTTATGATTAACGATAGGAAGTCACAAAAGTTAGATCCCAAATGGGAAGGACCTTACATAATTTATAATGTGTATCCCAATGGTGTGTACCCTTTGATTACTATTGATGAGGAGCATATAACCCCTCCAAACAATTCTATTTTCCCCATGAAATTCATCACTTAAGGAACCCTTCTCATCTCTATAACATTGTGTTATGTTGTTTTGTATCATCCTAGTTTCATGATGTTAAATTTTGTATCATTTCTCATACCTGTAAAATGATTATTAATGGTAATTACTATATCATGAGTAGGATAACCTTAAATTGTATATCCCTATTCTAAGGATCAAAAATGTAAATTATATGTGGGTTTTCATTGTAATGTCTCATATAGGGATGGGCCTTCCATGGCCCTCATTCACAACATGTTTTTTACTCCACCACCCTCTATGCATTTCTATGAAGCAAGAACACTCTATGGTATGAACTCTATGTTAGGAGAATAATATCCACAAAATTATGAAATTCATAAAATTTAACCAAAAAGTGGAAATGTCTGTGTTTCATGATGATAAACTTCCTAACTACCATAATCCTGATCTTATGATGATAAACTTCATGAAATCATTGTGTTTTTTCCACAGAGGACATTTCATACAGCAGTGGTCATCATACTCTCAATATTTCTAAAACTACGTATGTATTTGTTCATATCCACACAATATATATAGTGATTCATAGATTTTACATTCTTTTCCAACAACATTCAAACAAAAAAATAAAAAAGATGACTCCATTCTAGTGTATAGGCTAGACCTATGAAAGGATATCTCAATATAGAACTATGTGTTGTTTTATTCCCATACACATGTGATATATAGTGTTGACTAAAATTATTTCTTTGGTTCCAGTCAAACATTTACCAATCCTTCAACCCTTTGTCCTCAATTGAGTAAAATCATCATGACTTTAAACATCATGAAATCCCCCTTATGAATGCATATGTGGTGCATGTGATTATTGGTCCCTCCATCATGTCATGGATTTTATAAAACCAAATTACTCATATCCATTATAGGATTTCTCACTCCATTGTCCAACCTCTATTTACATAAACTAAGAGCTAATGGTTGAGGAAATAATATCATAAACTATTCACACAATGTTCAAGCATCCTGAATTTAAACATTATGTTGGACATTCTCTAAGATGTGTCGTGCAGTGTTGGGACTCCATGGTCCTCATTCATGTTGATTTTTTTCATGAAAAATCCCAAAAAATTCCAATTAGAATCGTTCCCCCAATTTCGTTTGAACTATATTTCCTTAAACTAATCACAAATTTCCTCAATCCACAATGTTAAACTGCAATTTAATCCATGAATAAATTCAGGTTTCCTCACAATTTCAATGATATCCCTTAGTTTCTTCTCAATAGATGATTTCCCAAACCTTTTTTGGTATCATAGAACAATGTTTAGAACTATATGTGTCTTGGTTACCATATTCATGGGATACATATTAGTGACCGAACATTTTTTCTCTAGGTCTAGCCACAAGACTATGAACATTTTCTCACCTTGGCCTCAGTTACGGTCCGAACACCATGACCTTATACTGAGAGCTCAAAGAGTATGTTACATGAATATAATTAGTTTTTTATTGTCTTTGAAATATGAATTTAAACTATTCTAAACACCTAAAATTAAACCTCACTCCAAGATATGCATGTTTCATACATCAAGTCTTCCTTTGTCCAGATTCCAATCGCCTCTCAAATCAATATAGACCTACTAACCATGTTGGTATCATGTCATATTTTTATCACCTCCTAAATTGTTCTAATGCCCTAATTATAACGAACCATGAATTACACACATTGTTATTACTTCATAATTGAAGCATACATATTACAACATTCAACAAAACTATGTTTGGACCGTATAGGTATAGTGTCTTTAGAAACTGGGAAACATAAACAACTGGTTCATAAAGCATCTACATTGTCTCCCATTTATTTCATCATATCTAGAGTCCCTTTTGGAATATACTACTTAATAAACTTCTTCCTGACCTAGGGAAAGAAAACACGCAAAAGGGTGATCTCAAATTCTCAGTAAGGGTAAACAAAGGAAATATCATATTCCTAAGAACATAGCATTTCTAAAATCATAACCTGCAAAAGAGATCACAATATCATAAAATGGGATAAATCCTAGTTGTAAAATGTACTCCCAATAATCATAACATGAAACTTTGTGTAATACACACATAATCATAGAGAATTGTTTCTTAGTAGTCAAGACTCATTTCCAAGACTATCTTTGCGGACAAAGTCCATTTCTGAACCGAGTTCACTCATCGTTTCAGTCCTATTTCACTGAACCGGATAAACCAGTCGTTCCAGCCATGTATATCTCATGAGATATAAATCTTTACACAATTCATTGGTGGGATATATATGTCCCATCCATATCATAATGATACCATTATTATGTGTGCCTCAAGAGCATAAATTATACATCATAGCATAACCCTTGTAATAAAAATGGGATTCTTAAACATCATGCCATCATTAAATAATCCATATAAGATAAAACAAAATCATTAAAATAATTCCAACATAACATAATAAAATCAATCTAAAAATAGTAATATAAATAGAACCCTATATTATCGTAGATGTAAAATAATTTTGATAAAACACTTGAACTTCATTCTTGAGGAAAATATCATTTCTACTTCAAAAATATTTTTCCCTTTATTAACATGTCATATAATTTTAAAATAAAATAAGTTGATAAAAATGATAACATGTAAAGGAAGCTTCATTTAAATAAAGTTCTAAAAAAATCCATTCATGCCGTATAAGTTAAAGAAAAACATTCTTCTCATACTTTGGCCAGAAAAGTCAAAAAAGTACATCATACTAAAAACAAAAAAAGATTTCATTCATATCTTTTACTAGAAACTCACCAAAGAGTAAAATTGGATTTAAAAAATTGTATGAGGATAGAAATAATATTACATATTGACGAAATATGGATGTGGATGATAAATATTCCCAATAAATTCTGAAGTATAAACAATCTCGGATAAAAATGAGATTGCGATATTTTCCCTTACCATAGGATCAATTTGATTTGTATGTGTCTGAACCTCCTGTATAATGATTTAAATAATGTTATTGACTTATTCAAGAATCTTAATCATTTTTATGATCTCATATATGGTTATATTCTTAGCTTCATATTAGTAATATTTCATTGCAACTTGATATTCGGGTGTTTGTTGCTTTCTGTTCTTATGCGTGTTTTGTCGAATAAATTCTTATTAATCTTTAATTTTATAGAAACCTAATTTTCAGAATGGTATTAGTGTAATATATATCATATTTATTCATTCAATTCATTTATATAGTCTTTATGCATTGAAGATCATGTAGAACGAGTCGCATCACATCGTGGAGATGGTAGGCCGTATGTACGCACGAGCGATGAAGTCATTCCCATGATCGTGGAATTGTATTTAAGTGTAGGTATACTATTTTAGAATCAAAATTACTTTACAATAATCATATATAGTTTTTATTTACACCATTATACCCATCCCTGTAAGGTTGTGGTGGCAAACAGATTACACTACGGCGTGGAGACGATATTCCGTACTTACGCACGCACGGTGATTTCATTTTCTGTAGGATGGTTAGAAGAAGAAGTAGTGTTTTTTCATATTTATAATAACATATCAGTATGTGAGTGATATTTATGTTATTACTGTATAATGAAAAAACTAAATAATAGGATGTAGAAGAAGAATTAAATTTGAAAGAATCTGTAACGGATATTACCTCTTTTTCAACAAGACTCTTTGAAACCTCCTCTTAGGGCACTAATGATGGTCTTTGAAGAAGAAAATGACCTCTAGAATATTAATAGGGAAGTGGAGAAGGGAAATTGGCATGGTTTTTCCGAGCTTGAAGGCTCAAAGTGGTGTGAGGAGGAGAGGGAGGAGGTGTCCTTTTATAAAAGAGGAGGGGGGCACTTTAGGAAAAACTTAAAATATTATTTTATAATAAAGTCATATTCAGTTATTAGTAGCTCTAAACTGATTTATTTCGAAGCTATGGTTGGGATGGGTCGCAATACTCTCAAACAATATATTTTAGAGAAGTTTAGGTTACTTTTTTATCCTTATCATTTGGATTTAACTCTAAGTTAAATTATTTAACTTTTTCTGTGTCTCCTTGTTTTCTTACACTATATGGTTAATAAAAATACTATAAAAAGCCAAACAAACCCCAAGTTGTTCAATATTAATATATATAACCTTATATAAGTCATGTGTCCGAACCTTAGATTTTTAGGTATAAAATAACAATTAATAATATAAAATTTGTTTTGAGAACTATTTTATGTCAATTTTGGCACTATTTGGTAATTGTTTTTTGCGAAATTCATAACAACATGATTAGTTCGAACAAAGTTTAATTAAATCAATAATAATATGTCATATTTACCTTTAAAATTAGTTTAATTCATGAAAAGTATCAAATTACATTTATTTGGGTATTTATAATATCAATTATGTTAATATTTTCTTTAATAAGGTAATTATTGCATCATCATTGTGTCATAAATAAATAAAATTATTTAAAGTCTAAAAATTATAAATAAAATACCATTATGTATGAAATATTTTTATCTTTCTAATGAATATTTATAGTCTAATTTATCATATTTATAACCCAGTATTAAAAATGTTTTAGTTATTAAACTTTGATTTTAATTATTTTATCTCTTCTTTAATAAAATAATATTAAATGTCCTAATCTAATCCAAGTGGACCTAAAGGGTAATAGTTTTACCGTAAGTTTGTTTTTGGTCGAATTACACTTATCCAATAGAATTAGGACATTTTTTGTGGTAATAATAATTCCATTTTTACAGTTAATTACACTATTTACATTTAACCGTGGTAAATAAAAGTAAAAAGATACTATTCAACAAAAATTATTTTTATCTTATTCACCCACATTTTACTCCTTGATTTTAACCATGTCTCTCGGATTTTTGAAATTCCACTCACAAAAGCGGTAAAAGTATGTTTTATGTAAATTTTCAAATTCTTTTAGGAGGTGGGTAAAAGACGGTGAAAAGATCAATAACATTTTTATATATAACAAATTATTATAAAATGAATCAAATGAATTACTTTGACCTTATATAGGTATTATGTATCTATTTTTACCTAAAATAAATTTAAATAAAATAAGAAATAATTTAAATAAAAATTCTTTTTTTAAATAGGAACTCAGTGTTTTCACTATTCATCAAAAATTTAATGTTTCCAGAAAAATAGCAAAAATTCACCCTAGGCTAATTTAGATATTCCGAATCCAAAACTAAAGTCCATTTTGAAAGATAAAATTTATAAAATTGAAAAAATTGGGTATTAATATTCATAACTGCTAGTTTTAATAATATGTTAATAGCATATCATTGTTTAGTGAAACTCGGTATTGCATACAATGCAAGCTATGGATGAAGGTCAAGATTGTGTGTAAAGAAAGCCAAGCTAGTGTTGTTTGTAGTGAAAGATTCCTTTGATGATGTATATAACATAAAAACAAAATATTTCTCATAAAAATCTCGGGTGTTGCATTCTACCCCCCTTAAAATGAATTTCACCCTCGAAATTCGTCACTTTGTAACAAACAAATGTGGATACCTCTTCCTCATCATATCCTCAAGTTCCCATGTAGCTTATTATAATTTGCGGTTCCTCCATAAAACTTTCACGAAGCGAGTGGTCTTGTTCCGTAAGACATTTTCGCTACGATCCAGAATCTCTATCAGCTATTCTTCGTAAGAAAGATTTTTCTCCAGCGGTACAACTTCTGAGCAGAGTACATGTGAAGGATCAGGTATGTACTTTCTCAGAAGAGACACATGGAACACATCCTGAACTTTAGAGAGATTCAGTGGAAGTGCCAATCGGTAAGCTACCTTCCCAACACGATCCAAAATTTCAAAAGAACCAATATACCTAGGGCTCAACTTGCCCTTCTCTCAAAATCTCATTACTCTCTTCCAAGGAGATATTTGTAAGAACACTTTATCACCCAATTCAAACTCTAGGTCTTTTCTTCAGTTATCGGCATAACCTTTTTATCGACTCTGAGCTACTCTTTTGTGCTGTTGAATATATTTGACCTTTTCTGCCGTCTCATCAACAAGATCGGGTCCAAATAATTTATTTCCCCAACTTCATCCCCGGAAGTTGGAGTCCTGCATTTCTTTCCATAGAGAGCATCATAAAGAACCATTTGAATACTGGAGTGAAAGATATTATTATAAGAAAATTCCACCAAAGGTAAGTGTTGATACCAACCACCTTTGTAATCAATAGAGCAAGCTCTTAACATATCTTCTAGAGTTTGAATTTTTCTCTCAGACTGACCGTCTGTCTATGGATGATAACCAGTGCTAAAACTCAACACTATATCTAGAGTATGCTGAAGACTTCACCAGAACTTCGAGGTAAACCTCATGTCCCGATCAGAAATAATGGAAAGTGGTACTCCATGTAATCTTACCACTTCCTTCACATATATCCTGCAAAGCTGGTCCAGAGAGAAATCTTCTCTAATAGCAATGAAGTGTTCCGACTTCGTAAGATGATCAATTATGACCCAGATAGCATTATTTCCTTTGGATGTTTTAGGAAGTCCGGTGACAATGTCCATAGTTATGTTTTCCCATTTCCATTATGGTATGGGTAGTGGTTGTAAAATCCCCTTGGACTTCTGTCTCTCAGATTTAACATGTTGACAAACCAAGCATCGAGAGGCATATTCAGCAACATCTCTTTTCATGACATCCCACAAGAAGTACTCTTTCAGGTCCCTATACATCTTCGTGCTTCCAGGATGAATGGAGAATGATGAACTATGAGCCACATCCAGTAGATCCATCTTTAATTCTAGGATGGGAGGAACATAAACCCGATTCCTGAACATTATTATCCCATCACAATCAAGTTTTAATTCAGGATCATTTCATACCTTCTTTTTTAACTCTACATCTTCTTTTTGTTCCTATTTAATCTTCACAAGAATAGATAGTTGAAAATTCATTTGACAAAGATAATAATTTTCCCTTTCCATTATAATTCCAAGATACATCCTTTGTAAATCCATAAATATTGGTTCATTTGTGATCCTCATCATGGATAAGCTGGAATGGTCTTGTCGACTTAATGCATCTACCACCTTGTTTGCTTTCCTAGTGTGGTAATGAATTGAGCAGTCGTAATCCTTAATCAGCTCCAACCATCTTTTTTGATGAATATTCAGCTACTTTTGTGTGAAAATATACTTTAAATTTTTTTGATCAGTATAAATATCACACCTTTCACCATAAAGATAATGTATCCATATTTTTAATGCAAAGATTACTGCAGCTAACTCCAAATCATGGGTTGGGTCATATTTCTCATGGATTTTCAACTTTCGTGAGGCATAAGATATCACCATGTAATTTTTCATGAGAACACACCCCAATCCCTTCTTGGATGCATCATTATAGATCAAAAACCTTTACCCGCTACAAGGAATTGTGAGCATAGGTGCACTGGATAACCTTCTTTTTAACTCCTTGAAATTATCTTCACACTCCTCCATCCACACGAACTTAACTCCTTTTCGAGTCAACCTGGTGAGTGGATTAGATAATTGTGAAAAATATTTCACAAAACATCGATAATATCCATCCAAAGAAAGAAAACTTAAGATCTCAGTTGCTGTTGTTGGTCTTGACCATCTTTCGATAACCTCTGTTTTTGCTGAATCCAAAAAATATCCCCTCTTTTGAGATCATGTGACCCAAAAATGTTACTTTTTGAAGCAAAAATTCACACTTGGTAAATTTGGCATAAATCATCTCCTTTAGTAGGGACTTAAATACAATTCTCAAGTGATCTTCATGTTCTTCCTTTCTCTTTGAATAGAAAAGAATATCGTCTATAAATACTACCAAAAACTGATCAAGATAGTCTCAAAAGACTCTATTCATTAGATCCATGAAGATAGCAGGGGAATTAGTAAGGCCAAATGGCGTCACTATAAATTCATAGTGTCCATACCTTGTACGGTAATCAATATTTTGTATATCCTACCTTTTGACCCTTAATTGATGATACCCTGAACGGAGATCAATCTGGGAAAAGTATTGAGCTCCGTGTAGTTGGTCAAAAAAGTCAGCATTGCCTCGGAGAGGATATTTTTTCTTGATAGTGATCTTTTTAAGTTCTCGATAATCAATGCAGAGTCTCATTGATCCATCTTTCTTATTAACAAAAAGAACAGGTGCTCTCCAAGGTGATTCACTAGGTCGTATGAATCCCTTATTAAGATTCACTTGGAGTTGCTTCTTCAATTCCTGCAACTCAATTGGGGCCATTATTAAAGGTGTCTTTAAAATAGGCATAGCACCCTGTATGAGTTCTATTGAAAACTCAACTTCATGATTTGGTGGAAGACACAAAAATTCCTCTGGAAAGACATCATCAAACTATTGTACAATGGGAATATTCTTAATCATGAGTTTCTCACCAACCATTTGAGATAAATAACCTTCATTTAGAGGAATCAAGACCCATAAGATGGATGAAATTTCCACTGGAAGGTTATGTTCATCCTTTCATCGATAGACGATCATAGATTGATCTGGAATATTAAATGTGACTTCCCTTATTTGGAAATTGATATGTGCTCCATATAATGAAATCCAATCCATGCCAAGAATCACATCAAATTACACTGTAGTAAGGATCACATGATTTTCAGGATGAACATTACCAAAAACATCAATTGGAGAAGAATTATAAACTTTTGATGCGACTGTTGTGCCATTAGGGGTTGTCAGAGCTAACTCAACCTCTAATTGTTGAGGTAATATGGCAATACCCATAGTAAATTCTTTAGAAATAAAAGAGTGGGTGGATCCAGAATCAAATAAAATATTTTCTACTTTAGAGTGGATGGTATTTGTACCTTTCACCACTTTGTTATCGTACTCCACATCGCTGATAGAAATTGCATGTGACTTTCCATTGTCTTTGGCCTTAAAAGTTTGTTGACATTGATCATCATCAACAACCCTTGGGTTAGGGAATTGATTAGCATAATTCCCCATTTCCTTTCACTTGTAACATTGAAGTGTTGGAGGTTCACTTTGTTTAGACTTTTCTTTGTTCACATCACTAGACATCTTCTTCCCATCATTGCGGCATTCAAATGCCCGATGACCTTCTTTTCCACATTTGAAACATTTACTTGTCCATTTAAGACAACTCCCTCCATGTTTCTTTCCACACATTGAGCATAAGGGAAAACTCATCTTTTTTTCAGATTGGTCTTTCGATTTCCCTTTGAATTCCATTTTCCTCTTCTTATCAAATGCATATGACTGATGGGTGATTCCAATATCCATCTAAACCTTGAGAGAATATCGAAAGATTTCCTTAGAGCTATTGACCTCCCTTACGGATAATGCCCTTTGAAGACTTGGTTTTAATCCACTAAAGAATCGATCAATATTACTATCAGGTTGGATAATAATCCCAGATGTGTACCTTGTAATTCTTGTAAAATTTTACTTCATAGGTACCAACAGATTCATTATCCTTTTTCTTTAGTTCAAGAAACTCCATCATTGTTCGAAGAATATGAGGGAAGTACTTAATGAAAAATAAGTTCTTGAACTTGTCCCATTCCGTGGACTCAATTTCATCTCCTAGTGTTGTACTCTTGATAAGATTCCACCATTGATCAGCTTCACCTTCCAAAAGATATACTGCTAAGATAACTTTATCACGTTCAGAACATTGAAGAACTGAAAATATCTTTTCAGTGGTACTAATCCATTGTTTAGCCACTAATGGATCAGTAGACCCAATTAATGAAGGTGGACGCTGCCTCATGAAGCATTCAACAGAATGTTGCTCCTTCCTTTTCCATTTTGGAAGTCCTACATGATTCATAGCTTGAAAATGTTGTGTGAGCATGCCTACAAGATTTTTCATTCCAGCTCCCATAATGTTTGACTTCTCAGGGGGACAATTATTACATTGCCTGTCGCATTCCTTATTAACATGTTTCCTTTAGGTTCAAGCCATTGACTAAAACCAAGAATAATAGTTTGAGAAACACTAATTATTATAGAGAAACCACATAATCAAGAATAAAATTTCACACTTAAGGCCTTATCATAGGTTGCTCATGGCCATTTCTAAAACACTATGATTGTGTTTTATGCTTAGACTTATCCTTAGGGTTCTTACTAAATCTTTCACATCCTAGTCTCCAAATATGTACTATAACTTTCCTCTGATACCAACTATAACAACCCATACATTACATACATTGTTATTACTTAAGAATTGAATCATAATTATTACAACATATAACAAAACCATGGTAGGACCATATAGTTATAGTGTCTTTAGAAACTGAGAAACATAAACAACTAGTTCATAAAGCATCTACATTTTCTCCCACTTATTTCATCATATCTAGAGTCCCTTTTGGAATATCCTACTTAATAACCTTCTTCCTAACCTGGGGAAAGAAAACAAACAAAAGGGTGAGCTCAAATGCTCAGTAAGGGTAAACAAAGGAAATATCATATTCATAAGAACATAGCATTTCAAAAATCATAACCTGCCAAAGAGATCATAATATCATAACAGGGGATAAATCATGGTAGTAAAATTTAATCCCTATAATGACAACATGAAACATTGTGGAATACACACGTAATCATAGAGAATCATTTCTTAGTAGTCCAGACACATTGCCAAGACTATCTTAGCGGACAAAGTCCATTTCTGAACCGAGTTCACTCCTCATTTCCGTCATGTTTCACTGAACCAGATTAACTTGTCGTTCCAGACATGTCTATCTCATGAAATATAAATCTTTACCCAATTCATTGGAGGGAGATATAGGTCCCACCCATCTCATAATGATACCATTCTTATGTGTGCCACAATATCATAAATCATACATCATAGCATAACCCATGTAACAAAAATGGGATTCTTAAACATCATGTCATCATAACATAATCCATGTAAGATAAAAGGACATCATAAAAATAATTCCATCATAACATAATAAAATCAATGTAAAAATAGGAATAGAAATAGAACCCTATATTATCTTAGATGGAAAATAATTTTTATAAAACACTTGATCTTCATGCTTGAGGAAAATATCCTTTGTACTTCAAAATATTTTTTTTACTTTATTAACATGTCATAAAATTTTAAAGTATAAGAATTTGATAAACATGAATACTTGTAAAGGAAGCTTCATGGAAATAATGTTCTAAAAAATCCATTCATGTCGTATAAGTTAAAGAAAAACATTCTTCTAGTACTATGGCCGAAAAAGTCAAAAAAGTACACCGTACTAAAACCGACAAAAGATTCCTTTCATATCATTTAATAAAAACTCACCAAAGGGTAAAATTGGATTTAAAAAATTGTAGGAGGATAGAAATAACATTACATATTGACGAAACATGGATGTGGATGATAAATATTCCTTAGAAAATTCTGAATTATAAACAATCTCGGATAAAAATGAGATTGGGAGATTTTTCCTTACCTTAGGTCTGATTTGCATCGTACATGTCCGAACCTCCTATATAATGATTTAAATAATGTTATTGACTTATTCCAGAATCTTAATCATTGTTATTATATCATATATGGTCATATTATTAGCTTCGTATTAGTAATATTTCATTGCTACTTGTTATTCAGGTGTTTATTGCTTTTTGTTCTTTTGTGTGTTTTGTCGAATAAATTCTTATTCTTCTTTTCTGGTTATAGATACATCATTTCCAGAATGGTATTAGTGTAATATATATCATATTTATTAATTAAATTCATTTATATAGTCCTTATTCATTGATGATCATGTAGAATGAGTTGCATCACATCGTGGAGACAGTAGGCAGTACGTACACACGAGCGATGATATCGTTCCCATGATCGTGGGATTGTATTTAAGTGTATGTATACTATTTAAGAATCAAAATAAATTTACAATATTCAAATATAGTTTTTCATTACACCATTATACCCATCCAAGTAAGGTGGTGGTGGAAAATAGTTTATACCACGGCGTGGAGACGATATTCTGTATGTACGCACGCGCGGTGATTTCATTTTTCCGTAGGATGGATATAAGGTGAAATAGGGTTTTTAATATTCATAATAACATATAATCATATTAGTGATACTGATGTTATTACATTATAATGAAACAACTAAAGAAGAGTAAGTAGACGAATAAATAAATTTGAAAGAATCGTTAATGGATATTAACTCTTCTTCGACAAGCCTCATTGAAACCTCCTCTTATGGCACTAATTATGGTCTTTGAAGAAGAAAATGACCTATAGAATATTAATAGGGTATTGGAGAAGAGAAATTGGAAGGGTTTGGCCGAGCTTGAAGGCTCGAAGTGGTGTAAGGAGGAGAGGGAGGAGGTGTCCTTTTATAAGGGATGAGAGGGGAACTTTTGGAAAAACATAAAATATTATTTTATAATAAAGTAATATTCAGTTTTTAATAGCTCCAAACTGATTTATTTCAAATATAAGGTGGGGATGGTTCGAAATAAACTCAACAAATATTTTTAAGATATGTTTAGGTTACTATTTTAAACATATCATTTAGATTTAACTCTAAGTTAAATAATTTAACTTTTACCGTGTCTTCTTGTTTTCAAACAATATATGGTTAATAAACATACTATAACAATCCAAACGAACCCCAAGTGGTACATTACTAATATATATAACCGTATCTATGTAATTTGGCCGAACCTTAGATTTTTTGTAATTAAATAACAATTAATAATATAATATTTGTTTTAAAAACTATTTTATGTCAATTTTGACACTATTTGGTAATTGATTTTTTTGAAAATCATAACAGTGGGATTAGTTCTAAAAAAGTTAATTAAATCAATAATAATATCTCATATTAACCTATAAAAATAGTTTAATTCATGAAAAGTCACAAATTACCTTTATTTGGGTATTTATAATATCAATTATGTTAATATTTCCTTAATAAGGTAAATATTTCATCATCATTGTGTCATAAATAAATTAAATTATTTAAAGTCTAAAAATTATAAATAGAATACCATTATGTAGGAAATATTTTTAAATTTATAATGAATATTTATAGTCTAATTTATCTTATTTAAAACCCTGTATTAAAAAAATTTAGTTATTAAACTTTGATTTTAACTATTTTAACTCTTCTTTAAATAAAAATATATTAAATGTCCTAATCTAATCCAAGTGGACCTAAAGGGTAAAATTTTATCCCTAAGTTTGTTTTTGGCCGAATTACACATATACAATAGAATTAGGACATGTGTTAGGGTAATAATAAGAACATTTTTACCCTTAGTTACCCTTTTTACTTTTAACCACGGTAAATAAATGTAAAAAGTTACTATTCAACAAAAATTATTTGTATCTTATTGAACAACATTTTACTTCTTGATGTTAACCGTGTCTCTGGGATTTTCAAAATTCCACTCACAGAAGTGGTAAAATTATTTTTTATGTAAATTTTCAACCTCGCCTAGGAGGTGGGTAAAAGACGATGAAAAGTTCAATAAAATTTTTATATATATAAATTAGTATAAAATGACTCCAATGAATTACTTTAAACATATATAGGTATTATGTATCAATTCTGACATAATATAAATTAAAAAAAAAAGAAATAATTATTTAAATAAAAAGTCGGTTTTTAAATAGAAACTCTGTGTTATCACTATTCATTAAAAATTGAAAGTTTACAGAAAAATACCAAAAATTCACCCTAGGATAATTTCAATATTCTGAATCCAAAAATGAAGTCCATTTTGAAAGA
Organism: Viscum album; assembly: GCA_963277665.1. NCBI lineage: Eukaryota > Viridiplantae > Streptophyta > Magnoliopsida > Santalales > Viscaceae > Viscum > Viscum album. Next base: position 1,297,662,321 of record OY728152.1, read on the forward strand.
TAAATTTTATAAAATTTCTAAAAGTGGGTATTAATATTCATAATGGATAGTTTTAATAATATTTTAATAACATATCATTGTTTAGTGAAACTCGGTATTGCGTACAATTCCAACTATTGAGGAAGGTCACGATTGTTTGTAAAGAAAGCCAAGATAGTGTTGTATGTTGTCAACGATTCCATTGATGATGTATATAACATAAAAATATAATATTTATCATAAAAATCTCAGGTGTTACATTATGCCCCCCTTAAAATGAATTTCACCCTCAAAATTTGTCACTTTGTAACAAAAATATGTGGATACATCTCCCTCATTATATCCTCAAGTTCCCATGTAGCTTCTTCTAATTATTGGTTCCTCCATAAAACATTCACCAAGAGAGTGGTCTTGTCCCATAGGACTTTTTCACTATGTTCCAGAATCTCTATCTGGTGTTCTTTGTAAGAATGATTTTTCTCTAGCAGTACAACTTCTGAGCTGAGTACATGTGAAGTATCAGGTATGTAATTTATCAGGAGAGATACATGGAACAGATCATGAACTTGAGAGAGATTCGGTGGAAGCGCCAATCGGTAAGCTACCTTTCCAACACGATCCATTATTCCAAAAAGACCAATATACCTACGGGTCAGCTTGCCCTTCATTCAAAGTCTCATTAATCTCTTCCAATGAGATATTTATAAGAACACTTTATCACCCACTTCAATCTCTAGGTCTTTTCTTCAGTTATCGGCATAACTTTTTTGTTGACTCTGAGCTGCTCTTATGTGTTGTTGAATGTATTTGACCCTTTCTGCCATCTCATCAACAAGATCATGTCCTAATAGCTTTCTTTCCCCAACTTCATCCCAACAAGTTGGATTCCAGCATTTCTTTACATAGAGAGCTTCGTACGGAGTCATATGAATACTGGAGTGAAATATATTATTATAAGAAAATTCCACCAATGGTCGGTGTTGATCCCAACCACCTTTGTAATCCATAGAGAAAGCTCTTAACATATCTTCTAGAGTGTAAATTGTTCTCTCAGACTGACGGTCTCTCTGAGGATGATAAGCAGTGTTGAAACTCAACTATGTATATAGAGTATACTAAAGACTTCACCATAACTTCGAGGTAAACCTCATATTCTGATCAGATATATTGGAAAGTGGTACTCCATGCAATCTTACCACATCCTTCACATATATCCTGGCAAGCTGATCTAGAGAGAAATCTTCTCTAATAGCAATGAATTGTGACGACTTCGTAAGATGACCAACTATGACGCAGATATCATTATTCCCTTTGGATGTTTTAGGAATTCCGGTGACAAAGTCCATAGTGATGTGTTCCCATTTCCATTATGGTATGGGTAATGGTTGTAACATCCCCTTATACTTCTATATCTCAGCTTTAGCATGATGAAAAACCAAGAATAGAGAGACATATTCAGCAACATCTCTTTTCATGTCATCCCACCAGAAGTACTCTTTCAGGTCCCTATACATCTTCGTGCTTCTAGGATGAATAGAGAATGAATAACTATGCGCCACATCCAGTAGGTCCTTCTTTAATTCTAGGATGGGAGGAACACAAACCTGATTCCTGAACCTTATTATCCCATCAAAATCAAGGTTGAATTAAGGAACATTTCTCACCTTCTTTTGTAACTCTACGTATTCTTTTTGTGCCTCATTAATCTTCAAATTTATAGATGGTTGAACATTCATTTGAGAAAGATACTATTTCCCCCATTCTATTATAATTCCAAGATCCATCCTTTTTAAATCCATAAATATTGGTTCTTTTATGATCCTCATCATGGATAAGCTGGCATGGTCTTGTCGACTTAATGCGTCTGCCACCTTGTTTTCTTTCACAGGGTGATAATGAATTGAGTATTCGTAATCCTTAATCAGCTCCAACCATATTTTTTTGACGAATACTCAGCTAATTTTGTGTGAAAATATACTTTAAACTTTTATGATCAGTATAAATATCATACCATTCACCATAAACATAATGCCTCCATATTTTTAATGCAAGGATTGCCGCAGCTAACTCCAAATCATGTGTTGGGTAATTTTGCTCATGGATTTTCAACATTCATGAGGTATATGCTATCACCATGTCATTTTGCGTGAGAACACACCCCAATCCCCTCTTGAATGCATCACTATATATCACAAACTTTTTTCCGCTACAAGGAAGTGTGAGCATAGGTTCACTGGATAACCTTCTTTTCAACTCCTTGAAATTCTCTTAACACTCCTCCATCCACATGAACTTAACTCCTTTTCGAGTCAACATGGTGGGTGGTTTAGATAATAGTGAAATATATTTCACAAAACTTCGATAATATCCAGACAAACCATGAAAACATCGGATCTCAGTTACTATTGTTGGTCTCTACCATATTTCAATAACCTCTGTTTTTGATGGATCAACAAATATATCCTCTTTTGAGATCATGTGACCCAAAAAGAAGACTTTTTGAAGCCAAAATTCACACTTGGTAAATTTTTCATAAATCATCTCCTATCTCAGGGTCTTCAATACAATTTTCAAGTGATCTTCATGTTCTTCCTTGCTCTTTGAATAGAAAAAAAATATCGTCTATAAAAATGACCAAAAACTGATCAAGATAGTCTCTAAATTCTCTATACATTCGATCCATGAAGATAGCAGTGGCATTAGTAAGACCAAATGGAATCACTATAAATTCATAGTGTCCATACCGTGTATAGAAAGCCATCTTTGGTATATCCTCCTTTTTGACCCTTAATTGATGATACCCTGAATGGAGATCAATCTTGGAAAAGTATTGAGCTCTGAGTAGTCAGTCAAATAAGTCATCATTGCATGGGAGAGGATATTTGTTCTTGATAGTGATCTAGTTATGTTCTCCATAATCAATGTAGAGTCTCACTGATCCATATTTCTTTTTAACAAATAGAACAGGTTCTCCCCAAGGTGATGCACTAGGGCGTATGAATCCCTTATCAATATTATCTTGGAGTTTCTTCTTCAATTCCTGCAACTCAATTGGGGCCATTCTATAAGGTGTCTTTGAAATTTTCATATCACCCATTATGAGTTCTATTGAAAACTCAACTTCAAGATTTGGTGGAAGTCCCTGAAATTCCTCTGGAAAGACATCATCATACTCTCGTACAATGGGAATATTCTTAATCTTGAGTTTCTCACCAACCATTTGAGATAAATAACCTTCATTTAGTGGAATCATGACCCATAAGATGGAAGAAATTTCCACTGGAAGGTTATGTTCAACCTTGCATCTATAGACGATCATAGATTGATCTGGAATATGAAATGTGACTTCCCTTAATTGTCAATTGATATGATCTCCATATAAAAAAAATCCAATCCATGCCAAGAATCACATCAAATTCCACTATAGTAAAGATCACAAGATTTTCAGGAAGCACATTACCACAAAATTCAATCGGAGAATAATTATAAACTTTTGATGTGATTGTTGTGCCATTAGGGGTTGTCACAGCTAAACCAACCTGTAATTGTTGAGGTAATATAGCGATACCCTTTGGAAATTCTTCAGAAATAAAAGAGTGGGTGGATCCAGAATCAAATAAAATATTTTCTACTTTAGAGTGGATGGTAAGTGTACCTTTCACCACTTCGTTATCATACTCCACATCGCTGATAGAAATTGCATGTGGATTTCCTTTGTCTTTGGCCTTAATATTTTATTGACGTCGATCATCATCAACAACCCTTAGATTAGGGCATTGATTAGCATAATGCTCCATTTCCTTGCACTTGTAACATTGAAGTGTAGGAGGTGCACTCTGTGTAGCGTTTTCCTTGTTCTCATCACTAGACATCTTCTTCCCATCATTGCGACATTCAAATGCCCGATGACCTTCTTTTCCACATTTTAAACATTTACATGTCCCTTTAAGACAACTCCATCCATGTTTCTTTCCACACATTGAGCATAAGTGAAAATTCATATTCTTTTTAGAGTGATCTTTCGATTTCCCTTTGAATTCCATTTTCCTCTTCTTATCAAACACATATGACTGATGGTTTACTCCAATCTCCATCTCAACCTTGAGAGCACATCTAACGATTTCCTCGTAGCTATTGAGGTCCCTTATGTCTAACGCCCTTCGAAGACATGGTTTTAAGCCACTAAATAATATATCGATCTTACTCTCAGGTTGGATAATAATCCCATAATTTTACCTTGCAGGTCTTGTAAAATTTTCTTCATAGGTACCAACAGATTCATCATCCTCTTGATTCAGTTCAAGAAACTCTTTCTCCATCTTTGTTCAAAGAATACGAGGGAAGTACTTATTGAAAAATAAGTTCTTGAACTCATCCCATTCCATGGACTCAATTTCATCTATTGGGCTCATATTCTTGATAAGATTCCACCAATTATCAGCTTCACCTTCCAAACGATATACTAATAAGATAACATTATCAAGTTCAGAACATTGAATAACTGAAAATATCTTTTCAGTGGTACTAATCCATTGTTCAACCACTAATGGATCAGTAGACCCACTGAATGAAGGTGGACGTTGCCTCATGAAGGATTCAACAGAATGTTTCTCCTTACTTTGCTCATTTGGAAGTCCTGCATGATTCATAGCTTGAGAAAGTTGTGTCAGCATGGCTACAAGATATGTCATTCTAGCTCCCATAACGTTTGGTCGCTCTGGGGGACAATCATTGCATTGCCCGTCGCATTCTGAATTAACACGGTTTCTTCAGGTTCCAACCATTGAATAAAACCAAGAATAATAGTTTGAGAAACACTAATTATAATAGTAAAATCACATAATCAAGAATAAAATTTCACACTTAAGGTATTAAAATAGGATTTTCATGGCCATTTCAAAAACACTATGATTGTGTTCTATGCTTAGATTAATCCTTAGGGTTCTTACTAAGGCATTCACATACTAGTTTCCAAAGTATGACTATACCTTTCCTCTAATAACCACTATAAAAACCCATACATTACATACATTTTTATTACTTCATAATTGAAGTATACTTATTACAACATATAACAAAACCATGGTAGGACCGTATAGGTATAGTGTCTTTAGAAACTGGGAAACATAAACAACTGGTTCAAAAAGAATCTACATTATCACCCATTTATTTCATCAAATATAGAGTCCCTTTTGGAATATCCTACTTAATAACCTTCTTCCTCACCTGGGGAAAGAAAAAATACAAAATGGTGACCTCAAATGCTCAGTAAAGGTAAACAAAAAAATATCATATTCATAAGAACATATCATTTTGAAAATCATAACCTGCAAAAGAGATCATAATATCATAACATGTGATAAATCATGGTAGTAAAATTTAATCCCAATAATCATAACATGAAACTTTTTGGCATACACACATAATCATAGATAATCATTTCTTAGTAGTCAAGACTCATTCCCAAGACTATCTTAGAGGACAAAGTCCATTTCTGAACCGAGTTCACTCCTCGTTTCAGTCCTGTTTCACTGAACTGGATTAACCTGACGTTCCATCCATTTATATCTCATGAGATATAAATATTTAGCAAATGAATTGGAGGGATATATAGGTCTCACCCATCTCATAATGATACCATTCATATGTGTTCCACAAGATCATAAATCATACATCATAGCATAACCAATGTAATAAAAATGGGATTTTTAAACAACGTTCCATCATAACATAATCCATATAAGATAAAAGGACATCATAAAAATAATTCCATCATAACATAATAAAATCAATGTAAAAATAAGAATAGAAATAGAACCCTATATTATATTAGATGAAAAATAATTTTTATAAAACACTTGAACTTCATTGTTGAGGAAAATATCCTTTCTACTTCAAAAGCATTTTTTCCATTATTAACATGTCATAAAATTTTAAACTAAAAGAAGTTGATAAACATGAAAACATGTAAAGGATGCTTCATGGAAATAATGTTCTATAAAATCCATTCATTCTGTGTAATTTAATGAAAAACTTTCTTCTCGTACATTGGCTGGAAAAGTAAAAAAGTACCTCGTACTAAAAACGACAAATGATTCCTTTCATATATTTTACTAAAAACTCACCAAAGGGTAAAATTGGATTTAAAAAATTGTAAGAGGATATGAATAATATTACATATTGACGAAACATGGATGTGGATGATAAATATTCCCCAGTAAACTCTGAATTATAAACAATCTCGGATAAAAATGAGATTGCGAGATTTTCCCTTACCTTAGGTTTGATTTTCTTCATACGTGTCCGACCCTCCTGTATAGTGATTTATATAATGTTATTGACTTATTCCAGAATCGTACTCATTGTTATGATATCATATAAGGTCATATTATTAGCTTTGTATTAGTAATATGTCATTGCTACTTGTTATTTGGGTGTTTATTGATTTTTGTTCTTATGTGTGTTTTGTCGAATAAATTCTTATTCGTCATTTTAGGTTATAGATACCTCATTTAGAGAATGGTACCAATGTAATATATATAATATTTATCCATTAAATTCATTTATATGGTCGTTACGCATTGAAGATCATGTATAACGAGTCGCATCACATCTTGGAGATGGTAGGCCGTACGTACGCACGAGCGATTATATCATTCCCATGATCGTGGAATTGTATTTAAGTGTATGTATACTATTTCAGAATAAAAATAACTTTAAAATAATCATATATAGTTTTTCATTACACCATTATACCCATCCAAGTTAGGAGGTGTGGGAAATCATATTACACCACAGCGTGGAGACTGTATTCCGTACGTACGCACACACAGTGATTTCGTTTTCCGTAGGATGGATAGAAGGTGAAATAGGGTTGTTTCATATTTATAATAACATATAATTATATTATTGATTCTTATTTTATTACTTTATAATTAAACAACTAAATAAGAGGAAGTAAAAGAATAAATATATTTGAAAGAATCGGTAACGAATATTACCTCTTCTTCGACAAGCCTCTTTTAAACCTCCTCTTATGGCATTAATGATTGTCTTTGAAGAAGAAAATGACCTCTATAATTTTAATATGGAAGTGGAGAAGTGAAATTTTCAGGGTTTGGCTGATCGTGAATGCTCAATGTGGTGTAAGGAAAAGAGGGAGGAGGTGTTCTTTTATAAGGGATAAGAGGGACACTTTAGGAAAAACTTAAAATATTATTTTATAATAAAGTAATATTCGTTTTTAATAGATCGAAACTGATTTATTTCAAAGGTAAGGATGGGATGGGCCGAAATCCTTTCAACAAATATATTTTAGAGAAGTTTAGGTTACTATTTTAACCTTATCATTTAGATTTAACTATAAGTTAAGTAATTTAACTTTTACTGTGTCTTGTTGTTTTCTTACACAATATAATTTATAAACTTACTATAACAAGACAAATGAACCTAAAGTGGTTCATTATTAATATATATCACCTTATATAAGTCATTTTTCCGATCCTTAGATTTTTAGGAATAAAATAACAATTAATAATATAATATTTGTTTTAAAAACTATTTTATGTCAATTTTGAAACTATTTGGTAATTGATTTTTGTGAAACTCATAACAAAAAGATTAGTTCAAAAAAATCAATTAAATTATTAATAATATGTCATATTAACCTATAAAATTATTTTAATTCATTAAAAGTCTTAAATTACATTTATTTGGGTATTTATGATATCAATTATGTTCATATTTCCTTAATAAGGTAGTTACTGTATCATCATTGTGTCATAAATAAATTAAATTATTTAAAGTATAAAAATGATAAATAAAATACCATTATTTAGGAAATCTTTTTAGATTTCTAATTAATATTTATAATCTAATTTATCTTATTTATAACCCTGTATTATAAAAAATTAGTTATTAAACTTTGATTTTAACTATTTTAACTCTTCTTTAAATAAAATAAAATTAAATGTCCTAATCTAATAAAAGTAGACCTAAATGGTAATATTTTATCCCTAAGGTTGTTTTTGGTCGAATTAAACTTATCCAATAGAATTAGGACATGTGTTAGGGTAATAATAATACCATTTTTACCCTTAATTACCCTATTTACTTTTAACCGTGGTAAATAAAAGTAAAATGTTACTATTCACCAAAAATTATTTTTATCTTATTAAACCACATTTTACTCATTTATGTTAACCGTGTCCCTTATATTTTAGAAATTACACTCACAGAAGCGGTAAAATAATGTTTTCTGTAAATTTTCAAACTCTCCTAGGAGGTGGGTAAAAGACGGTGAAAAGTTCAATAAAATTTTTATATATCTAAAATTATTATAAAATGACTCCAATGAATTACTTTGAAATTATATAGTTATTAGGTATCAATTTTGACCTAAAATAAATTTAAATAAAATAAATAATTATTTAAATAAAAAGTCTGTTTTTAAATAGAAACTCAGTGTTTTCACTATTCATCAAAAATTGAATGTTTTCAGAAAAATACCAAAAATTCACCCTAGGATAAATTCGATATTCCAAATCCAAAAATGAAATAAATTTTGAAAGATAAAATTTATAAAATTTCAAAAAGTGGGTATTACTATTCATAACGACTAGTTTTAATAATATTTTAATACCATATCATTGTTTAGTGAAACTCAGTATTGCGTACAATGAAAACTATCGAGGAAGGTCGTGATTGTGTGTAAAGAAAGCCAAGCTAGTGTTGTGTATAGTGAAAAATTCCTTTGATGATGTCTATAACATAAAAAAAATATTTCTCATAAAAATCTCGGGTGTTACACTAATGGATATTTGGTGGAAAATATTGAAATTTTGTTCCAATAGGGTAAATGGTTGATCAAACATTTTCTTACACCATTCCTGGTCGGTGGGGTTTTGTTCCATTTGTTTCAAACATGGTCTACTATTTATCTAGACTCATGAGCTTCCCAAACAAGATGAACATGAAATTATCTAAATAACTATGTTCCACTCTCCCATGTCATGGTGGAATTCTACCATTAGTACCCCCCCAAATGTGTTCTCCCACATGTCACGTAGATCCCTGATATTGTTCCTCATTTCCCACACAGAGCATGGATCATGTTGGATTAATGATATTAGTAGGGTGGGTACCAATTTGGTCGATCCATGTTGAGGATTATTGGTATAAAATATTTGACCTTAAATAAGAATTTTACGTATATAAATGACATTAAACTATATACAACGCCCTTTATGGATGTGTGATGTGACGTGTGCCCTTAGATACTCATTCAAGTAAACATCCATAAATTTCATAATACTTATGTAGTACACAAGAAAATTTTCCCTCATTAAAATAAGGATTATTTTCTCAATTCCACACAAATATATTTGGAATATACATTTCCATTTTCCATGAAACATGACATTAAACAGTTTTCCATGATCCAGTAAGTAGGACCTTAAATTGTGTGAAATTTCCTGGTTAAATGATGTAAAACTATGGAACATGACATGGTCACACAAAATTTCACTATATTATAAATCTTCCTAACTATATGACTTTATACTGTGTATCAGACATCCTCAGTTTCATCCTGTGAAATTTCAATATGTCATATGCCCATTCCTAATAGATCCTTTCCTAATGCTATTCATCTACAACATTGTTCTCATTTTCTACTATTTTTTAGAATATAAGATAACCATCCCTAGAATATTATTTTTAACATCCATATGACCAATAGAATCCCAATAATGTGTTCTAATCCATGGTTTCATGACTTCAATAGTGTTTGAATACATTTGAAAATTCCATCTTTATGTTCCCATGCTTCGTGTGCCCTTTAATTAGATTCTCATCCTCCACCATGTATGAAGGGGGTACTATATAACATGTTCTATTGCCACTATAGCTCCCCAAACATCATAGGAAAATGCTTTAGATTATTTTGATTGACATTATGAGACAATTTTCTTGTTTTGAACAAGGTCATTGGTGGACACTCGTTTGTTTTTTACTATTTCGGTCTAATGGTATGTATGATGTGTTTCGAACATGGTCAGTAGTGATACACTATCACCATGCCACTTTCCTTGTGTTCCATATATTTTGTATTGTGATTCACACTCCCCTTTTCCCTTCATTATAATTGATTCCATCACCTATAGTGATATCCCATTCATTCAATAACTCACTTAGAGAAAGTATGTTAGTTGTTCAAGTAGACTTGTTTTCTAGCCATCACCTCTCTGATCCTAAACACTCACAATGATCATTCAACACTAATAGACCTTGACTATTATAGAGAAACCTGAAAAATTAACTCACTGGGAACAATAATGTTATCCTCCCTTATTTATTACACTGTGCACGACCAATGTGATCTTTTGTATTGGTCATTTGTTGTGTCATAAATTTGATTGGCGTGCAGTAATTAGAGAAAAAAATTTACATTAATATGATGTGTCTCAGGCATGCAAGAATGACACAACATGTACAAGATATATACATGTTATATAATCTCTTGATTCTTGAACAAATATCCTATATAGATCTACCTGAGGGATAGAGCACTTCAACTGTAAAACTTTTGTCACATGACCTCCCGGATTTTCTACCTCTTCCTCAGATCTTTTTACTCATCATTATCTATTGGAGAAATATCATCAATATTTTCTTATACCCATTCAAACTAAAAATGGAGTTCAAAAAATTTAGAAATATCCTATTTAATTTGATTCTCAACCTCTTATATTTTATCTCTTTTATTGTAGAAGATCTCTATTTGGGTCTTCTGGAAAGTAAGATGCTCACCCTATTTCTCCTCCAGATGGTGAATATCCTAAATGAAATCTTGATCCTTGATAATTTTATCATAATTATTTTGACACCACATAACTTATAAGTGATGGATCCACTCTTGTATCTTTCACTAAGGTAATCATTGGTTATAACCTATACCTTTATAAAGGATTTATGTGGAGTTGTTACATAGAGTTGTGACTTTCACAGTGGATGTAGGCTAGTTCGAGGAGGAATATTTCTCGAATAATGAGTTTGTGGAAAAGTGGATTACATCTACATGTATGAAAGGTAATTAAATAGAGAATATATATATATATATATATTTTGATGCATAATTTCATTCAAATGAATGGACCTAAAAGTCTAAAAACTGTTTGGGGGATTTCTCCCAAGTTAGTGATATAGGGGGTTTCATCAGATATTTTCCAAGGGACGTGCAGAGAAATCCCTAAAATACTATAAAGGTAGTGTTCATAGAATATAGTGACTTTGACTAATCTTTTATACTCCACATATAATTATGTTTATTGGATTTATGTATGACTCGCACAATATTGTCGTATGATCTTTAGAGTAGCCCTTATTTGTGAACCATGTGAAATTCTTGTGTTGAATATTTGAATGTGATTGTTTTTTCACATGTCATTCTCATCATAAAAGTTTAATAGGTTCCTACCATTGTGGGAACAAGATCCATTACTTTTGAAGAAAAATATTTACACCATGATTTACCTTTCCCTTCTCAAGGTGTTCTAGGGTCCTCAAATTAGAGGTACATGGCTCCATATCAAGAGGGCCGCTAAATTTTCTTGATTACTCCTCCTCAGAAACTACATCCCAACTAGCCTCATGTTCTTCCCCACAAGTAGCATCACTCATAGTGGCAACTGACTATTTTTCTGAAACCACTAAGGAAAAATTGACATGGATGACTATATATTCATGAACTTGTGCATCCATAAAAAGAGATCCCATGGATTCCACTACATCATCTAGTCACCAATATTGACATCATCCGAACAGTGCATCAGAAAAAATCTCCCCAGTCAATATGATCTTCAAATAATATGTAAGACTTAATGAATGTAATGATTTAAAAAATATGAGTGTTTCTAGTTCGAGATCTTGAGTCACCATAGTGTCTTCCACCACTGAAGACCCATCATCACTAGGTATTTAAATGATCTATAACATTTCTCTATGCCTCGTTTGGTAGTAAATTGTATGGGACAATGGAATATAATGATTCTGAAGGTCAATAAAATCACAATCATGACTAAATAATTAGAAATCAGCTATTTTCTTATGGAGGAGGGATTAAAATGAAAAGACATCACCAAAAAATTGGATCTTTAACAGTTGTTACTATCATGTGGATGCATGGGTGTGGCCCCCCATAAATAACAGGAATGACATGGGGTTCTGATACTACCACCCTATCCTCCTTGGCTTTCCCTTCACCAGTCTCTTCATCCCCATGCACATGCCCCAAAATGTGCTCCTCCCCACCTTTTGAAAAATGTTTTCCCCCACTAGTGGGACCCCCTTTCCCAGTATCAAGGTTCTCATACTTTTAAAAAGCTTCTATTAGAAAATTTGGATGATAAAAGGAAAGGTAAAAGATAGATGTTATCATGTTAGGGTTTTTATTGAGGTAATTCATTAAGTATTCGTCATATCCCATAAAATGAATTAATTCTCGATGAATCCCATCATGAGTATCCTTACAACTATATTCCACATCATCATACTCCTCTATTTATTCCTATTCATCATTGGATTCACCCTCAGGTGGTGTTCCCTCCCGATTTGGCTCCTATCCAAGCATAACTTTTTTCATAGAATTTGGTGTTTCTTAAATACCCTATTAACATATGTTAATATTCATAGATTCTAGGTAAAAACGTCTATGATTGAAGAAAACCCTTTATATGACATAAATGTGCTTAAATTGTGGAATCTCAATCCCATCCCGCTTCAGCTTCTACCCCAAGTCCTTTGCCATCAACAATTTTCACACAATTCTCCGTGTATAGAAAAGGGAAAGGAAGATAAAGTTAGAATCTATTTGAAGAAGAAAATTAAAGTTATTACTATGGGATATTTTTATGATCCTGGATTATACTTTTTGGGCCACTCAACTATAGGAGGTGGGGGAGTGGCTACACCATATGATGACCCGACTTCCATAGTTTCCGCAAAATTTTCTCCAGATGTCTGGATTGACTCCAGGGGAGAAGCCCATCTACCTCCCCAAATAATACTATTCCTTGGTTCTAGTTATATATAGAGAATGAGTTTCCATTGGATTTACTTTTGATATTATGTCACATAGTTTTTGGAATATTCAATCGATATACCAGTATCTGCATTGGTCGATGACAACATGATGGGTTCAACAGTGCTTGCGATTGTCAGTAAGCACCACAACTGGATAGTAATACCAGTGTGACACTCTTCAGAGAACCCCATGTAAACTCTCTTACCCACCTGTTGAGGGAATCTAATATTACTGGTGAAATTAGATGACATATATGGCTCATATAGTACCTTAACCATGATCTGAGACACCAAAACTCCACCTGAGAAACATTACAAGTACTTCTTTTTCTCCCATGAGCTTTTCAGGCTGTCCACCATCATACCAACCAGTGTCGCAAGGGTATGGGAGTTGAAATTTGTGTGGTTATCTATATGATTTATGAATTTGGAATCATCCAATGTTATCATCCAGACCCCAAAAATTTTCATTAGTGTTGTCCATATACTAGCATCCATTGGACGAATCAAATTCCAGAAGTCATAACCCCTGGGATGTGTTGTGTTCTAACCACACAGAAAATAAATTGATCCATATATACTCCCAGGTTTAACACTCTAATAACAATGATCTAGAGTTGGTTCATTATTTAATTAAATTGGCATGATCACAAGGAATTGAATAAAAAAGGATCGATCAGTTCAGTATCTTTGAAAAAAAGATATAAACATTAGTTTTACATTATATTATAAAATAATAAACAACATAGTTTCTTCTTTAAAGACACACATATAGCTTATAATATCCCTTCTGATCAGTCATAATATACATCATCACATCCTAAGGAAAAAAATTTAAACATAATAAAGGGGTGATCTTTGATGATCATAAATGAGAAACATTATAGAAGAAGCTTTCATAAATAAGAATAAACATTTCGGGCAAGGCATAAAACAAAAACTCAAGCCTTTTAAACGAAAACTTCATATTGAAATGGAAATAATGAATCAAATAATTCTATTTAATAATTTTCATCGATATTATAATAGTTTAATAAAAAAATTTAATATCAACACGTATTCTCATTATGAGTAACTGCATAATGTTGGAAATCATCACCATATTGTCAAGGCCTTATGCCAAGAGACTTACCATATCATCAAAGCCTCTTATGAAGACCATTACCATACCATAATTGCCTTATTACAAGATAAAATTTTGTCTCAAGTGAACTATTGATGCATCAAGGGACTATAGGGGGCCCCACACATCAGATACTAAGATTAATACATTCTTCATATGAAAACGGTGAAACGTAACATAAATATTCGTATTAAAACCATCTTGAAAAATATTAATACATTAACTATAAACCATGAATGGTACAAAAATATCACATCCATAGTCCAACATACCATAAAACCTATAATACAATATGGAAGATAGTATCATAATAAATAAACCTCAATCATGAATACAATCCAATAAAGGATGTTGACATAGATGAAAATACCCTAATTAATTTATTTAAACTCTTTGAGAGAAATATCCCTTTTTATATTTAAAAGCCACAAAATTATAAAGGATGTAGTTTTTTAAAATAAACTTGTAACATTATAAGGGATTATTTTAAATTTTATGGAATCAAAATGGAATAAAATTTCCACTCACACCATATTAGTTTTGAAAAAATTCTTTCCTTAATTTTTCGAAAAGGTTATAAAGTACATCATTTGGAAAACGATGTCAAGATTTATTTCAAAAAGTTTTATAAAAATTAAAACATGGGTAAATATGTTTTTAAACAAATGTAAATAATATTTTGGAATACATATTATGAAACATGGGTGTGGATGATAAGAATGTCCCATTAGATTCTTACATATAAATTATCTCAAATAATAAAGAGATTGTGAAATTGACCCTTACCTTGTACAATCCTTTAGAAGATGGTGAGAAAGCCCATTCTATAATGGTTAAAACATGACATAAAATTATAAAAGGACCATATATATATTTTTTTATCATATATGATCCCTTGATATCTTTTTGTTAATAACATTTTAGAATTACCAATTTTTTGGGTGTTAACTACTTTGTTTTCCTCTGAATGTTTTTTTTGTGTTTCTCATGTTTGTTATGAATAGGATTTATTTTATTCATATATATAGTGATATGAGTTAATAATTAATTTTTTTACTCATCATATAAATATCACAATAACTCTTGAATAGTTAATGTGGGTAATAAATCTCATCACATCATGCAAATGGTTGGTCATACGTACGCAAGATCGACTGAGTGATTATCTGAATGGTTAAATGATAATTAATTGGACGATATATTAATTATAAAAAATAATTATCATGATATATTCATTATTTATATCAATTATACACATCAATATTACCATCCAAATAATGTAGTGTTGGATAACAAATTACACCACAATGTAGAGATGGTAAGTTCTTCATACGCAGGCATGGAGATGTTGTTCTTCATAGGATGGATAAAAGGAAAAATATCAGGTTCTCATAATTATAACAACATATTTCAATGTAAAAGGTAATTTATTTATTACATTAGTACGAGTAAAATATATAAATTGGCTATAGATAATGAATAGAACATTAAAGGATGTGATAAAAACTATAACCTCTTTTTAAGGTGTCTTCAATTGATTTTAACAAAAGGACTACATAGGTTGGGTTTCTTCCTAATATAAGGCCTATATAATAAAGTGATGGAATATGGGAGAATAATTGGTCAGGTTTTATTTGGAGACAAAGTGTTTTGGAGGTGTGAATTAATAAGAAGGAGAATAACCCATCACTAAGAGAGTTGAGGGGCACTTTTGAAAAATCTTAAAATATATGTTTATTTTAAATTAATTTTCGGTTTAAAATGTCTCCAAAGTTATTTTTAGAGGATAAGGTGAGGATGGGTCTAAATAAAAACAAAAATAAATTTTAGACATGTTTTAGGCATAAAATTAACCTCATCTTTTGGATTTAACCCATAGTTAGACAGTTTATCTCTTACCATGTCTTCTTGTATTTTTATTTTATAGGGTTAATATAGTTACTATAAAATTTCAAAAGAAAAATAATATAGTTATTTATGAAATACTTGAAATTATCTATGTTATTTAGATAAACCGTATATTCTTATCACTTTTTTATTGTTTTTAAAACTATTATTTACTTTAATGTATCATTTCTGTCAATTTTGATACGTTTCAATTTAAAAAAAAACAATCCAACATCAAATGTTTAGCCTAATATGTTAATTATGTCTAAAACTTGGATAAGATATATATAAAATTAGTCTATGTCATTACTTATGTAAAATTATATTTATTTTAATATTTTCATTATCATTTATTTAATATCTCCATTAAACAATTACTTCATCCTCATTGTGTCACGATTTAAATTAATTATTTAATGACTAAAAATTATAAAGAAATTATCATGACGTAGATAAATTCAATAATTTTACAATGAATATTTATTGTTTCCCATTTCAAATATATAATTTCATATTAAAAATAAAATGTTTATTAAAATTTGATTATGTCATTTTTAACTCGTCTGAAAATAAAATATAATAAATGTATTAATGGTAGAAAAGTGGCCTAAAATTGATCATACTTTCTACATATGGTTGATTTTGGTCGAAACAAACTTATCCAACGAGATTTAGAAAAGTGTTAGGGTAATATTACATTATTTTAATATTATTTTTACCTATAATTACCCAATTTACCTTTCATAGTGGTAAATAAAATTTAGAAGATACTATTCACCAAAAATTATTATCATCCTATTATTCCAAAATTACCATACCAATTAAAAAACTATATCTCATTTTTTGGAAATTCAATTCACAGAAGTGGTAAAATTATGTTTTATAATTATACATAGATTTGGTTCAGACATGGGTAAAAGAGACGTTCAAAAGATTAACACTTCATAAAAATATTCAGGTGGTTCTTCATCATATGTTTTTTAGGTTCCCATGTTGCCTTTTCCATAATATGGTTTCTCCAAAGAACAATTACCAGACGAGTCCTCTGATTTCTAAAAACTTGTTTTCCAATGTCAAAAATCCTGATAGGCTCTTCATAGTAAGATATATCAGGTTTTAGTTCAATTTATTTTTATATGAGTACATTCATCAAGTCTAGAATGTATTTCCTTAATTGTGATACATAGAATACAACTTGAAATTTGGAGATACTTGGCAGTATTTCCAAATAGTAATCTACAGCTCCAATTCAATCAAGAATATCAAATTTTATGATGTACTTTTGAAATAATTTACCCTTCCATTCAAATTGTATAACACCCTTACTTGGAGATACCTTCAAGAAGGAATGATATCCCACTATAAATAATAAATACTTCATTCAATTATAATCATAGTTCTTTTGCCAAAATTGAAATGTTTGGATTTGGGTCTGAATTGTCTTCACATTTTTAGTCATCTCATCAACATGTTTTGGGCCTATGAGTATTTTTTTGACAAACATCATCCAAAAAATTATGTCTATGAAATCTCTTTCCAAAAAACACTTCATATGGTTCTATATTAATAATTTAAGGGAAGCTATTGTTATAGAAAAACTATACCAGAGGTAAATAATAATCTGACATAACTTGAAAGTCAAGTGATAAAGATCTCAAAATGTCTTCAATAATTTAAATATTCCATTCTGACATTCCATCTATTTGAGGGTGGTATCCATTTCTTAAATGAAGCTCAGTATCTATGGAATTTTGAACACATTTCCAGAATTAGTTTTAAAATGATGCTCATGGATAGAAACAATTGATATTGGTACACCATTAAGTCTTACAAATTCATTAATATACTGTCTTCATATGTTTTTAAGTGGTAAAACATATATTATAGAAAAAAATGTCCTTATTTGGTAATAAGATGAAAAAAGACCCATATTGAATCATTTCTTGTCTGAGTGTATTTTAGCCCCATGAAAATGTCCATCATAATTTCATCCCATTTCCACCCATGTATAACAAGAGGTTTAATGACTCCTCTAGGATGTTGTCTTAAATCCTTTACTTATTGAAGAAAAAAAAATATTGACACATAATCAATAATCTCTAACTTCATGTAGTCCCCCATAAAATGTTCACTCAAATATCTATACATCTTAGTGCAACTATGGCTTATATAGAACCTCAGGTAATAATAATTTTCTAGAAATTACATTTTTAGTTATGGTTTACCAGGAACAAAAATAATTTTCAAAATTTAAAAATACCATCTTCAAATACAATGTTAATCAGTATCCCATCATTCAAAACATTAATTTTTTTTGAAACTCCTCATCATCAGGCCAAATGTTTTTTCCTTTCTGGTAAAGAAGGATTGGAAACCATTCGAAAAAGTAGTGATGTTTTACCTTCCATAATAATTCCCATATCCATAATTACTATATATATTAACATAGGATCATTTTTTACTCTCATTCTATTCATATTTCCAGGGTCCTTCCTATATAAAGAATCATCTACCTTATTTTACTTCCATGAGTACTTGTGTATTTTTCAGTCATATTCCATGAGTAGGTCAAGCTATTCAGGTTGTCTCAAGTGTAGTTCATTCTGTGAGAAAATATATTTCAAACTCTAATGATCAGTATATATCTCAAAACATTCTTCGAATAGATAATTTCTCTATAACTTCAGAGTAAATATTACCACTAATAACTCATGATCATGAGTTGGGTAATTTTGTTGATGAATTTTTAATTTCGTTGATGAAAAATAAATAACCCAATCATTATTACTAAGTAATTAACCATGAAATTTCCTTTATCCATCACTTTAAATCACAAACATATCATTCCCAGATGATAAATTCAGGATGTGATAATTTACTAATCATTTATTCAATTATTCAAAATGTTCATCACACTCTATTTTTCCAAAAAAAAAATATCCCCTTTACATGTTTTCTTTCGTAACATGTATGCCAATCAAGAATAATTCTTGATGATGCACCGATAGTAAAATACTATCCCAATAAAACTACATAACTAGAATATACTCGTCGTTGATGGCCATTCATGGACTATGTTTGTCTTAAATGGATCAACAGATATTCCCTCCATTGAGATAATATGGACAATAAATGAAATTTCATGAAGCCATAAATCACACTTTCTAAACATCACATATAGTACATTTCTTATATGGGTCTTTAGAACAATTCGTGAAAGGTTCTCATGGCCATCAAAGATTTTTTATTATAGAATGATATCATCACTAAATACGACGAAAAAATCATCAAGATATTCCTTCAACATTCTTTTAATTTGATATATGAAAATAAATTATGAATTAGTCAAACCAAAAGGTATTACTATAAATTCTTAAGGACCATACCTCATTAATAATTTTTTTATTGGGATATATTCCCTTTTTACACACAATTTATGATATCTAGAATAAATTCTAATCTTTGAAAAATATTGAGGTCTTTGAATTCGATCAAATAAGTCATCTATGTGAGGGAGATGATACTTGTTCACTATTTTAGTAGCATTTATTTCTCTATAGTCAATGCATAAGCTCATTGATACATATTCTTTCTTAACAAAATGCACAAGGGATCCACATTGAGAAACACTGGGGAGAATACATGCATTGTTACTCAACTCCAATAGTTGTTTCATCAGTTCTATGAATTCTATAGTATCCATTATTTAGGGAGTATTTGATATTGGTTTGATTCATGAAATCAATCAATAAAAAACACAACATCACACTCTATAGGATGTCGAGTTAAATCCTTTGGAAATACGTCAATTTATTCTTTTACAATAGGCACATCCTAAATTTGAATATTTCATTCTTTCACCCATAGATTAATTTTTTTCTTCCTGCCCAAGTATTTCATTTAGATGAGCTACTAGAGGTATATCTTGATAATAATTATATGATGAAATTTCTTCTCTAAATATAATGGATTCTACATAATCCACACAAACCGTAACTTCCGTCTTATTGAAATAAAAATTAACATTATATTTTTTTATCCAATACCTACCATGGATTATATCATAGTAAACCATAGGTATGATGATAATCTAATTTGATAAATCACAATTATATGCCATAATGGGATCTTCTTAACACATTTTGGTTGTAATGATACTTCCTTTATGGGTTTTTTCTAATCAATCCCTTATTAATGTGAATTGGAAATATATAATTTTTAATAAAAAATTTTAAAATATAAAGGAATGAAAGGATGTAGAATAAAATAATTCCTTGGATAAATTTGAGTTAATGATTATAGTATCTTCCACCACATCATTCAAAATGTCAACATCAATAGTTGTGTTCACAAAAACATGGCCTTTATCCCTTTGTCTTTTCTTGGGAAAATATCATTGATGCTTAGGACATTCATTTTCATAATGTCACATATCTTTAAAGTTGTATCATTGAACAATAGTATCTTCTTTCGTCCCCTTGAAATCATGATCTTAGTGGCCTTTTATACACACATATAGAGAACAAACAACAAATTTAAGGAAATACTAGGGTGTTTCTTCCCTCAATTACAATGGGATGGACTATCATATTTTTCTTTTATTTCCCTTATTTCATTTTCCAGAGTGTTTATCCACCCCTTAATTATCATTATTTACTATAATGTCAAAAGACATAGAGAATTTCTTTTTCGTCATGATAACACATTAAACAATATCTTCGTATGATGAGAAATATTTCAACTTGTTTCCATTAGAGTAATTCATGTAAACCATAAAATAATTAATCGAAATTATGCCATGGGTTAGGTATGTAGTCCAAAACATGCCTTTCTAACCTTGTGATGTTAGCTTTATACTTTTTCGTATTCTCGTCTTCCTTCTTCCTCACGCTCAGAAATTTACTTTTCCATATCAGCTCATTATTCATGAGGAAATTATTTTTCTTTGAAAATTTCATTAAACACTATAAATTATATATTTTTTACTTCTTTATAATCATTATTATTTTGAATTAATGACCAGAACTGATCCTCATATTCTTATAGTTGATAAAATTCCATGACAACTTTTCCCCATTCATTACTCCCCAAGAAAGAAATATTTTCTCTAAAGAACATATCCATTGCTCTTATACAAATGGGTTTTTCGTCCCATTGAATGTTTGATGTTTTTGTATCATGAAGTGGTATTACATTGATCATCTCAATTTTGGATCATGGTTCTCCATATGAGTATGTTTATTATTCCTAGCTCGAATCAGTACTCTTAGTGTGCTTATATGTTGTTCAACACCTGTTGTTTCACCGGCTCCACTATCATTATATATCATTATAGGAAAATCCTTAAATGAATTATGTGCAATGAAATGATTTCAATTTCTTCCACTATGATCAATTTTAAAATAATACAATATAATATATTAGGATATGAATCATAATTCATAATTCCAAACAAGTAAAATACATAACATAAATTGAAAAATGTTTTCATATCTAATCCCAAATCATAATCTTGTTTTATTTGAGGAAATAGTCAATCATAAATACTTAATATTGGTTTGCGAGGAAAATATAAATTATCCTAAGAATATCCCATAGGCGTGTCAATCAAGGTGTCCAGTAACGCCTATTGTTGTGTACTAGGTTACCCTAAGTTAAACCCGAAACACATTGTCAGAGTTTTCACCCCTTGGTATATATGTTCCCGAACCACGTCCACTTGTAGTATCTAGATATTGATGTATTATCTTGGAATACCCACATAATATCTATATTACCAAAATATTAGGATTCTATTTAATATATATCCCCAAATTCTATCATTTGTTAATGTTTATGAATCTTGTTTTCTTTCTAAATCTTGTTTCTATAGTTTTTACTAACATTCCTATAAAACAAACATTAATGCCCTGATCCCAGTTACCCAATGTTGGTGACTTAATTTTTTACATTTGTATGATCACAAGAAATCATATCCCAAAGGATCAATTATATTTTTTACCTTGAAAAAACTAGATACAAACATAAGTTTAAAATTACATTATGAAATGAAAAACAACATAGTTTCTCCTTTGAACACGCACAAATCACATAGAAAAAATCTATAGGTGAATCATAATATACTTACTCGCGTCTTGGGGAAAAGTAATATATAGGAAAAGGGTGATCTCAAATTCTTGGTAAGGATAAAAATTATTGAAGAAGCTATAAAAAATCAGGATAAACAATTAAGTCAGGCTATTAAACTGAAACACAATCCTTTTAAAAATAATTTTCAGCATAACATTGGATAAATAAATCAAATAATTCCTTTAAAAACATCAACATATATATTTTAAAATTTCAATAATCACATGTAATATCAATAATTAATATCATAATGTGGAGATTCCTAATGTTGAACATCATCATAATACCTTCATGGACTTGTTCTATAAAAATTACCATACCATCAAAGACTCACACCCAGAACATTACCATATCATCAAGGCCTTATGCGAAGACACTAGTTTTCCTCGTAAGAACTATTGATGCATCAAGGGGCTATAGAAGGGCCAACCAATCACATACTATGTATAATGGATACCTCATATGAAAATGGTGAACCATTATGTAATCATTAATATTAAAACTAGCATATGAAATGTTAGTAATTTAACTATAAATCATGAATGGTATTCAAATTGAACATCTACTATAAAAAATGTCATAAAAAATTCAATACAAAATGGGATATTTTATCATTACAAATCAACTTAAATTAACCATAAAATCCAAAATAGGATATTGAAATAGATAAAAATACTCTAATAATTTTATTAATGATCATTGATAGAAATATCCATTTTTTTCTTTGAAATAATTTTAAACACATGTAATTATAAAACAAATCTATTATTTTGAGAATAAAATTGTAATATTGTATGGGAAGATTCAAATGTTAAGTCATCGTAGTAGTAGAAAATAGTCATTCATGTCGTATAAGTTAAAATAAATTCATTACTTAATTTTCTGAAAGGGGAATAATGTAGCTTTTTTGGAAAATGATTTAAAAATTCCTTTCAAAAAAATTTATTAAAATTCAGACAAGGGTAGAATGTCTTAAAATAATTCTGTAATATTTGAAAATATGTATCATGAAACATTTATGTGGATGATAAGATTTTCCCCGTATATACATACATATTAACAATCTCATATAATAATGATATTGTGAAATTAACCCCTACCTTATACTTTCTTATAACTAAGGGTGAGTTATCCTTCGGTATAATGGTTAAAAAAGGTTTTCAAATTATTCAAGGACCATATCCATATTTATGATATCATATATGATCCACTTATATCAATTATTTAGTAATATTTATGTATTACTATTGTTTTGGGTGTTAACTACTGTGTTTTCCATTGCATGTTTTGTTGTGTAAGACATGTTTGTTATAGATATGATGCATTTTATTAATATAAATAATGATATTGAGTTCATAATTATTGGTTTTACTCATACCGTAAATTTTAATGTCACTTTATAATTGTTAATGTTTAAAATGAATCTTAGTGTATCATGGTGATGGTAGGTCGTACTTATGCACAACAGAAAATATCATTCTCTTAATGGTTAAATGGTATGTAATTAGATGTTATATTAATTGTAAAGAATAATTATAATGTTATATTCATTATTTATATATATTATACTATTATATTATACTGATCCAAATAATGTGTCATTGAATAACAAATTACACATCAGCGTGGAGACGATATGCTACACATTGGCACACATGGGGATAATTTTATTCATATGATGGATAAAAAAAGTAATATGGTTTTATAATAACTATAATATAATTTCAAAATTTTTAAGGTATTTTATTTATTACTTTTGTATGGAAACAACATACAAAGATAAAGTATATGAAGAAAAAACATTGAATTATGTGATAAATAATTACCTCTTCTAAGGGTGTCTCTTTTTGATTTTCACAAAAGAACACCTTAGGATGGATTTTAGACCAATATGTGTCCTCTAGGATGAAGTGAGGGAAGTTTTTAGAAGAATTGGGATGTATTTGGATGAGACAAATGGATCTAGAGGTTTGAATTAAATAGGAGAGGTTCCCTTTTATAAGAGAGGTGATGGACACTTTTGGAAGATCATAAAATATTAATTTATTACAAATTTAATTTCAATTTTATATTGATACAAAGGTATTTAGTTCATGTTCAAGACTAGGATGGCTCAAATTGCCTCAACCATTGAATTTTAAACATGGTTATGTCATAAAATCAACATTATATTTTGGATTTACCCTTAGTTAAACATTTTATCTCTTAACACGGCTTCCTGAATTTTTACATTATAGGGTTAATATAGTTATAATAAAATACAAAAAACACATAATTGGATTATTTATGAAATAATTGAAATTATCTATGTTACTTTTCTAGACTGCGGATTTTTATGACATTTATTTCACTTATTAAAATATTATTTTTTAAAGTATCATTAATGTCAATTTTGATACTACTCAATTTTTTATTTAAAAAAAACAAAACAACATGATAACTTTGAAAAAAAGTTCCAATATATCACAAAAATGTATAATTTATCTATAAAATTATGGTATACCATATAATTAGGTCATATAACTTTTTAAATTTTTTGAATAACAATTATTTGATATCACAATTCTTTAAACAATTAATGCATAATCATTGTGTCACGATTTAATTTAATTCTTTAATGCATAAAAATTATAAACAAATTATCATGATGTAGATAAATTTAATATATTTCTATAAAATATTTATAATGGGTCGTATCACCTAAAAAATCTCATATTAAAAATAAAATAATTATAAAAATTTGAATTTGGCATTTTGACAAATCTTTAAATAAAATATAATAAATATTTTAATCTACCACATGTAGATTAAAAAGTGTCATATTTTGTACAAAAGGTTTTAATTTTAGTCTAAAAATACTTATCCAATGATATTAGGACATGTTTTAGTATAATATTAAATTATTATAAGATTATTTGTACCTTTAATTTTCCTATTTATCATTAACCATGCTGAACAAAAATCAAGAGTAACTATTCACCAAAAAATTATTTTGATCCTATTAGAACAAATTATTCATACTTATTACAACTATGTATGTATTTTTTAAAATTCAATTGATATTAGAGGTAAAATTATTTTTAATGCTAATATGCTGATGTGGTTAGAAGGCAATTAAAAGAGACGTTCAAAATTATAATAAATTTATATATATAATTATTTTATAAAAGGATTCCAATGAATAATATTTGATTAATATATATATCATCAATCTATTTTGATTTCAAAATGTATTTACAATAAAATAATTATTTGAATGAAAAAATATGTCTTTATGAACAATGTATTATTTGTTACTATTCATCTAAAATTGAAACTTTTTAGAATGTTTCCAAAATTTCACCCTAAGTTAATTTTGATATTTAAATTTAAAAAATGATGTATAATTAGAAAAAAAATATAAATTTCTTAATTTGGACAATACTATTCATAACTGCCTTTAAACTTCTAGTTTGATTGGTCATGGTGTGCTTGAACTCGATGTTGCTTGCAACACAAGCTATTAAATTATTTAAAAAGAAGTGTATTGTGAAAGCATGGGGTGTTACAGTTGTGTGTTTCCCATTAAAACATATCCTATTTTTCTGTATATTTTGGCAAGAATGGTTACTTCCTGATTTACCCTGTTATTAACCACTAGTATCACTGCCATCACCAATGTCCTTGGACAGACTCTGTTCCTATTGTCTCTCACCCACAACAACCACCCACTATAGAGGGTGGAAAGGAAAGAATTGCAATGAACCGGTTGTTCAAATCCTCTGACAATGTTGTACCCCCACTTTTGGTACTTCCCTTCTTCTAGGATAAACTAGTATTATCCTATTTTTCACCTCTATGACACCATTGGGAAATATTTCCCTTTTCCCGACATACTCACATTATGGTCTTTCTTGGAGAACATTTCAAACCTTTCATATAACATGATATAATTTTGGGGTTTTCAATCATTTTTATCTTATCCTTCTCATCTTCCAGGATATGTTGCGTCATGATGGAAGTCTTCTCACATTCTCTCATTGTTTTCTGCAGTGGAAGTAATTTTTCATACTGAAATCCCCCCAGTGGGTTTCCTCTAATGAAATGAATATTGCATAAGATGATATTGAATTCCCCATGATGTAAGAGGAATTTGTTCTCATCTATGCACATTTATCTAAGAAGTTCTGACACTAACTCCAGATGATGAATTAAATGGAACTATAATGTCTGAAATACTTCATAAAGCCCGAATTTGTATAGTTCATCCCCATAATCAGGGCATGTGAAATTTACCCATCACACCAACACCCACTCAGTAATTAAGTTTCTATAAGATCACAAATATCATTCTTTCCATTATCATTTTTTTCCCTAATACTACTTTGGAAGATAGTGGAGTCGTGGAAAAATGACTCTTCTAGAAGTAGCTCAACCCAAGTGACCATACTAGTCCTGCAATTCAGTACATAGTTGGCCAGATCCCTTTGATCCCAGACAACATAGCCATATAAATTGATTTTCTAGCATGGGAGATCATATTCACATGTTAACAAAAACCATGGTGTATCGATGATGAATGATTGAACGATTACAACATCTGGAATACTGATTTTCCACATCAAAAGATAATCGCTTAGTGGATAATCCATCTATGATTGATTCATCATGTATATCTGTATATATTTTTATAACAAAATCCTTATATCATAAATAACATGAGGACATACTACCATATTTCCCCATTTAGAAAAAATATCAGCCTTGATCTTAGGAACATCCTTTGGGTTGGAAATTTGAATGAGTTTTAAAATACTAATGGTGGAGAAGGTAATCCTAGAGTATCAATTCACATGGTGTGAGTGTGTGTGAATGATTTAGCCCCAAAAAATAATGACATTTTGGGAATGATAGATGTTAGAATGGAATGAGTTTGTTGCAAATAAGGCGGCTAAAACCAGGGGTTTCCCCAAGAATTGTGGAATTTTCGAGGATGAGGTGGAGTTTCCTATCACACAGAAATTAAAGTTACCATACATGTATCCTTGGTTATTAGTAGTTGTGAAACCATTATTATATTCATGTATAAGAAATATTCTCCACCTCAGGACATATTTTTACATCTTACCTTGGTATCGATACTGGTCTTTAGAATTTCCCTCATATCCTGACCTTCTTATCCCCTTTCAGATCAGATTCCATTGGGGGAATTTTTTGGTATCAAATTACACTTGAAAGCACAAATTAAAATAATTGAGTAAATCGAAGGCATCATCCACATGAAATAACATTCTGATAATTCCACAAAAGGTGTGCACAAGTTTCGAGGTACCATTGAAAGAATGAAATTTGCACTGAAGGTTCTTTCTCACAAAATGAATGGCATTTTTAAACCTTATTTATAGGATGCTCGAATGGAAAATTATGGGGTGAAAAAATTGTTCACGTTCCATAGAATAACTATAGTCATGAAAATAACCATGCACACTTAATATAATTTAAAACTGACCCTTTTGCACTCTCCAAGGATGAGGTTAGCCAAAAGGTCTCTTCTGAAACCAAAATCTTACTTTTTATTGATTATGGAATTGTTAACACAATAATGGAAATCCCTTCTTTTTTAGGGTGATCCTTGGGATGCTGAAGTGATGCTCTTCTAATAATAAGACATGTATTATGTGAAATCATCAAAGGAAAGGAACCCTCAAGGTTGATATTTTTCATGACAGGATCCTTGGGGGTCATTTTTTGAGTTGACCCATATTTTTTTAATCCTCTCCCATCCTATTTCTACCCATGTTTGATGCTCTTAGGTTATCCTCCCTGGGTGAAACCCTTACCTTTCACCCAACACTCCAATGTTGTGTGCAAGGCTGACCTTGGATGCATGTATCCCATCTTACGCACACCATATCTTTCAGACTCCAAGGCTATAATTTGTGTCTAAGAACTAGGTTTGATCCACTCTTGTATGGAACCATCACTCCTTGAACATAACTCTTTCACACACCCCCTCGGTATTGTATAGAAAAACCTTTATGTCCCTCTTGAGTTTTCCGTTATGCTCCTTGTACATGTGTTACCATAACATTGGATTTTCATCATAGGTACACTAACCCACCCATGATTTTTAGCATAGTGTTTTATAATGTGTATCTTTTGAGTGGAAAATAATCCACAACTCTACACCTTGGAATTTCAAAATCCATTTCCCACATAGAGATTCATGTGAAACATTTATGTAAGACGAAGGGGTAATTAGTGAGTCCCCCACATCTAATCTACTAGATGTAAAAATACCTACCACCAACATTCTCAATAAGCGATGTAAAAAAATGATATCACCATGTGTGGAAAACATAAGCTTTTCCCTGTACGAGTGTCATAGAATGATATCCTTTAAACATAAAATGAAATCCTCTACATAAGTAATGAAATCCACTTGGGCATCCCTCCTGGAGTAATCCCTTAACCATTCTTGTGGGAGGAAGTTCCCTTGATCCTCTTCACCTCAGTCCAAGAAATATCCAGATATATCCTAATATTTGACTATATTTTTTTTCAAAAATTTCAAGGGGAAGAAATACTTGAATTCTCTACCCTTTACTTTTGGGAGATGGAACCTTATCCCCCAGCGGTCAATGTGGATCTTGTGATCTTTTGGTCTACGGGTATCCCTTATTTCTCACACTAATAATGACTCTAAAGGATTAGAGGTTAGAAACAATTATAAAATCCATGATCTCACAACTCAAGTGGGTCCTCTCCATAGAAAAAAGTCCAAGACCTCAATTTCCATATACCAGTTCTATGTGTAATCCCCTAATCACATAATTTCTCCTCAACTGGGCCACTTCAATGTGTAATAACAATCCAAAGAGGTATCTCCCACACGTAATCCCCACCCAAATTCCCCATTTACAAAATACTTCCCTTCAGGTGAAAGATCTAATGACAATTTTTGAACTATGTGAACTTTGATTCAAAAATAAATGGGATGCACATGAGGCCTCTCGGATGATGAATCCCAACAGCCCAACACTTCATCAATTCCACGCATTCCATCCACTCCACCCATAATACATCCTTATTATTTCCTAAGTCACAACATCCTAGCTGGATCATTATATCCATTCTGGTAGCTCTCATGCATAAGTCTCACACCACCCCATGAACGATGTGGGTTTTGATCCCTAACTTTTAAGAGGGGTTTGTAGGACACATACTCGATGTTCAATCCCATCCATTGGTAATCCATAGTACTCCCCTCTTAGAAGTGAACAAAACTAATCCACCTACAGGGGTGTCCAAATCAACCTTCAAGGTGTGAAATCTTCCATTT
This sequence comes from Viscum album, assembly GCA_963277665.1. Lineage (NCBI taxonomy): Eukaryota > Viridiplantae > Streptophyta > Magnoliopsida > Santalales > Viscaceae > Viscum > Viscum album. The sequence goes on from OY728152.1 coordinate 1,297,691,840, forward strand.
ATAGTAAACACGTACTAGAACCATATCCATTGTTGGTTCTTATCCATCCATTTGAAAAAACATTTTAGTGTCCCACCAAGGGTTTCACCTCCTTGATCTGCCTCCATGTGGTGTTCTCATTGAAATCATTTTGTGTCCCTGGGATGTCATACATGTGACCTGACTTATAATCATAACAAATTCTAAACATGGGATGCCTGAGGTGAAGGACATGGAAGATATTCCGTTTTCATCAGACAACCCATTATCAAAAAGGGATGCCTTAGGTTCCATTATCGAGATGTGTCCGTTAGATGACCTCTGATGGAGAAGAATGCACGTGACCAATGTTCTCAGAGTCTAGAGATGCTAGTGATGCCCATTGTGACTACTCTTTTGAACAATGGTATTGAAACTATCCTGACCACTTGAAATATCTATACAGATGTAGAATAATTAACGTGTGTCCACAAAGAGATGAATATAGGAATGAGTTCCACAAACATACATCACTCTATAAGGTAGACCTGGACTAGGTGAAGAATTCTAAGGGGGCCATTTGAGGAGCAACTGATATATCATAATCCCATGGGATCAAGGAGAAGAAATAATTAATTATAGTGACGAACATTTCATTCCTTTGGAAAAAATCTTATCATTATAATGATGTGTGTTTTCAAATAAAATATATTTCAATATGTTCAAAAGTTCTATCCAATGACTATAAAAAGGATTCATCATCAACTATTCATTTTATATTGATATAATTCATTATTTTTGTAATGATACTGACTCTAGTATACTAGTTCTCCTATCTTGATTTATTAAATTGGAATATATAAAAATGGTAATATCAAAAGAGACCAAACCATTTAGATGTTTTTATGAACTAGATACATACATCATATCCATTTTACATTGGTAATAAAAAATAAGACATAATACATAAAAAAATTAGCCGCATACTCTAATAATAATTCAAATAATAAATATTCATATCCTAGGTTAATGAAAAAAGTAAGGGTGAGGTCATATGAGTAGTAAGGGTAATGTTAAACATTATCTATTGTGAATCAATAATAATAATCAACATTATAAGGTAAAAAAATGGAAATACATTTCATTTAATGAACTTGATTATCTTGATTAGAGAAGGAATATTCAAAATTTATGGTTAAATAACTGAACACACATTCCATTTTATCAATTTCAAGACTCACATAACTAGGTAAGGTATAATAAAAAAGGAAGTGTAATTAACTGAGAACAGATTACATAAAATTATTATACAAATAATGAAAATAATATAGAGATTTTATCATCCTTAAAATAACATAGATAATAATAACACTATTATTAATTAATGAAATTATTAATTATTGGATGTCATTTCCCAGGTACATGAATCCATCACCTTCAGGATCTATCTTCATAATAGTTTAAAACTACTGGGTAAAACCCCATCAGATTTAGCTTACTAGTTGGTCTCATGAGACATGTCAATGCCTCGAAAGTCAATCTATTATCGACCCCCATCCATGTTTTCATATCCAAAGAATTCCTCATATATATAACAATTCTTTCAATTCATTACCAATGTGCTTTATCCTCAAATTCATGTATTGGGAAAAGTATAGAGATTTATCAATATTTTCCACGTTAATCAAACGAGTGTTAAAGTGAAAACCATATGTAAAAATGGTATACATTTTAAAAAACAATCATGAACATTTTTCAATATTATGGATATTTTTGAAAAATATAATGTGCAATGAAAATTTATTATAAGGATGTTTTGTATAATGATAATGTTTTCAATCACAAAAGAATATGAGACTATATAGTAACTTATTCAACATGGTAACTTGCATGTCAAATCCATTAAGATTAGACAACTCAAATTGAATAATAAAATATAATGAAAATTTAAAGAATCAAGATATTTTATAAAAATGATCATTCTAAACAATAAATAAAATAAATTGTGTTTTAAACGTTAAAAAATTCCTATATGAAGGGAAATTGAGATGATGTCCATTACCTGATGCTTTTTTATGGTTGTACATTCAATAAAATCTTACATAGTGGTTGTGAACAATTATTAACTGATAAAAGAACCATATTAATATTTTTAATATCATATTTAATTATTTTATATAATATTATCCATGTTTTATTAATAATATTCATTATTTACATTGATTTGGTTATCAATTTTCAAGTTTTAGTATTCATTCTTTGTCATTAAAGATCCAATTCTTGTGAATATTGTAAAGTTTCATGTTATCAATAATAAAAATAATGAAATAATTATCCTATTTCTATATCAATTATACTATTAATACAAATGATGAATATTTTTTTAGAAATTAAGGATGTTATGATCAAGGATATGGTAGGTCATATGTACGCATGAGTATGTTTTCCATTTTCCAATGATAATTATGAAAAAAAATTCATTAAAATATTATTATTAGAAAATTTATCATAATATAATATATAACATGTTTTTTAAATATACCTCTATATATCATATAACTAGTATGGACAGAGAAAGTCACATCGTTTCTTAAAGAATGTAGTCCACACATACATGGACGGCATTATCAACTTTCATTGTCTGAAAAAGTTGGAAAGAAAATGATAAATTTTATCTTTTAATAATGATAGAATTTCATTAATTTCAAAATTATGTAATTTATATCACATTTAATAATTAAAATTACCCTCCTCACTTTCCATGTTATTTTTTAGTGATAGATGAATCACATCACTTCATGAGGTGGTAATCCATCGTACACATGAGTGACGTTATTGTATTTATTAAGAAAATGTAAAATGAATATCTATATATGATATAATTACTCTATAGGTATAATTATTATAAATATATCAAATATAAACTTTATAACACATAATTATACCCAAACCTGATAGGTGTTAATGAAAAAATTAAAGTAATCATTTTACAAAGTGATAGTTCATCGTACACATGAATGGTGATTTCTTAACCCATTTAATGAAAGTTGGGACAATTTTAGATAATTAACTTAACAAACCAAAAACTTATTATATTTAAGAAAATTAGGTGATTATATACTAATTTTTAATGTGAATTGAATGTGGTCGAGGAATAAGTAAAAAATTCAGGTTAAAGAATGGTACTTTGTCTTTGGGAGTCCTCCTTAGGTATACACCAATGCCTTAATAGGATATGTTTATACTCAAAACAAGACTTATAGGATGCATGTACGGAAACTGTTATATTATTTTACATTGAGTTGGCTGATCCAAAGGAGTGTGAATGTTTGTAAAAGAGTTGTGAGTGTGTTGCCTCTTTTAAGTGAGTTGTGTGTTACACTTGTAATATTTTGAATGAAAAAAGTGTACCAAAATTTTCCACTTGATAAAATTGTTCCAAATGAATTATTCACCATAATTAGACATGATAAGTTCTAAATATTTCCATAATATATGTTTTATTTAGTTTTATACTTCATTTTATTCATTAACATTTTATTTTAGCCCCATGGTAAAACTGTTTATACATTAACCATACTAATTTAATTTTTTACTGTGTTTAGTATTTATCTTAGTTAAAAATTAAAATGAAAATGATATATAATAAAAATTATTTTTATTAAAATTCTGAAATATATTTTTCTATCTTCTAGTCAAATAAGTGGAAAATTTTAATTTAAAAGAACCTTGAGGAAAAGATGAGAAACATGTATTTTAATGAAAAAATGTAAAAAATATTTCATTTTTTTAAAACAAAAATCTAAATGAAAATGATTTAAATGACATAAATTTTATTACTATATATATATGTTAGATAATTTTATTTTAAAACTAATTAAAATTTTATTTTACCATTATCAATTATTTAAATGAAATATAGTTTCCAATTAAAACTCAATATTTTTCACTCATTCTCAAAAAATGATTCTCTTCTGAGAAAAACAAAAAATTAAACCATTGAATTTTTTTATATTAAATATAAGAATAATTTTTTTTAAATAAAAAATATTCAATATGTTTTAATTTTTAATATTATATTTTTTCTGAAATGTACTACTGAAATTTAATTTATAAAAAAATATTGTTTTTCCTAAAACAATTCATTTTCATTGAAATGATTCTAATGTTCTTTAAATATTTTTTATAATTTAGTTAGTACTATTCATGTCTACCAAATTAATGTATAGGTTATAACAGTAAAATTAAAATTATATTTTAATATATTATTTAAACCTAATTATAAGTTCATCTAAGTATTTAAATTAAATTTAATTTTTTCTAAAATATTTATATTTTAAAATCATTGGGTGATACATTCATCCCTCATACAAAATTTTCACTCATATAAATTATATTTATATTATAGTATAGATATATGAAGGTATGTTTTCTTCATAATATCATATAGTTCCCACATTATTTCATACATTTTTTGATTTATCCAGTGTACATTTACTAGTCATGTCATCTGATTACTCAATACTTACTCTATAATATAATAAATTTTGATGAGTTCCTCATAGTATGATAGATCAAGTTAAAATTATATTTCATCATAGGTTACCACTCGTGATGGGTCTATAATGGACTTCCTTAATAATGATATTTGGTACACATCTTGTAATTTTGAGAGATTTGGCGGGATTAAGAATTGATAAGAATAAAAAGTTAATATTTCAAGGACATGAAAGGAACAAATGTATTGAGTGATCAATTTAACATTCTTACCAAACCTCATTACCACCTTTAGTAGAGATAAATTAAAGAAAAAGTGATCTCCTTCATCGAATTACAATTCATTATTCCAATTATCATCATAACACTTTTCCTAACATTAATTTTCAATAATGTGAGCTTCAATAACCATTACCGTTGTTGGTTTCCATTAAATGAGTTATATCCTTCAAGTTTCCATATACATCATCCCAAAAAGTTTAATAATGAAAAATAATGGCATAAAAATCATAATATTATTCCATTTGAATACATAATGGAATATATTTTTATTGGAAGACTCCACCAAAATTAAATATGTATCCGATGTACATTAAACTTTTTATGAGAATGAATTTAACATATCTTCCATTCAATAAATAATCCTTCAAGGATATCCATTAGATTTAGGATGGTATGGAGTGTGAAATTTAAGATCAATATCAAGTAACATATAATCAATATTCTTTAGTTTTTATATAAAATGGTTATCGTGACCAAACATTATTAATAGAGGTGTTTCCTGAAGTATTAAAAGTTTTACTAATATAGATCATTGTGAGGTTATAAATATTCAAATCTAATTTTATAATGAGGAAATGTAGAAATTTGGTTAGGTGATAAACTAAAACCCATATTGAATTATTATTTTTAAGAGTCTTTGGTATCCATATGGAAAATTTCAGAGTAATAACATTTCATTTACACATTGGGATTGGAAAAGGATTCATGTCTCCTATAGGATGTTGTCTCATAGCTTTAACATGTTGGAAAACCAAAATAATAAAACATAATAATAAATTTACATCTTCTTGTTATATGACCAAAAATAAAACCTCCAAAACCTATAAATCTATGTGATACCATAATGTATATATAAATTTGAGCTTTGAGAATCATTCAACAAATCCCTTTTTAGATCATAAATTGATGGAATGCACAATCTATTTCCAAGATTTTGAACAAAATCATCATAATTAAAGTCTTCTAACTTCCCACCATCCATAGAATTAATTTTGTTCTGAATTTTCTCATCAATAAATTGATAAAAAAAATTCATTTCAACAAAATATGGTTTTTCAGTCTTTTCAAGAAAGAGTGAAGTCCTCATTCCTTAGTAATTCCCATATTAATATTTAATAGAACCATAAATAGAATATCACTTATTTCCTAACTCCATAATATATCCTACTCAATTCATATTCTAATTTTCATTCCCTTGGTGGTAGTGTATTGTGATATTACAATGGTTGAGTAGCTCAAGCCATTTCCTTTGTCTCATATAAATCACATTCTATGAAAATATGTATTTTTGGCTTTTATGTTCCATGTATATCTCATATATTTTACCATTATGTTAATGTATACATATCATCAGAGAAACTATTACATCATCAAACATATTTTCATGGGTTGGATAGTTCTATTCATGGGTGATCAATTTCCTTTATTCATATGGAATTAATTTTTTAATTTCTAATAGGATACAACCATGTTCTATCTTTGTTTTTTCACTATATATCAAACACATCACTTCGAAAAGGGTGATTTTAAATAAGATCATTAATGAATATCCTCTATAGTTTATCAAAACAGTCTTCATATTCCGTTTTCAAATTAAATTAACCTCTTTACATGTAATATTGGTAAATTGGTTATCTAGTCTGAATAAATTATGAATCAATCTTCAATAGTATCATACCAAACCAATAGAACTACATACCTAAGTTGTATTTGATTCAATAACACATTATATTACTGTTGTCACCATAAAATGATAAACTAAGATTTCATCCTTGGTGGTAACATTTTTAAGAAAATAATATTCCTGAACATAAAAAATCACACATTCAAAATTTCTCATATAAATCCTTCCATCAAATAGTATTATGACTGATCTATGAGTGAATAGCAGGGTCCTTGTATTTTTTATAATACACCAAAATGTAATTAATGAATAACATAAAAATATTTCAAGATATTTCTCACATAAAATATTTATTAGATCCATAAAAACAAAGAGTGAAATAGTTTATCAAAATGGAATTACTATAATACGTAATATCTATACCTAATTCGAAAAACTATAATCAGAATATACTTATTTTTACTAGAATTATAGGATCCCTAGAATGATGTTCAATATTTGAAAAATATTTTGTTATAGGAATTTTCTCTAATAAGTCATCAATATAAGGTATAAGATACATTTTATTTATCGGAATATCACTTCATTCCCTATTATAATTGTAAAACTTAATAGATCCTTCTTTCTTAATAACATATACATTTGGGTCTCCCTATTATTAAAATCATGGGAGATTAAATCTATTATCACCCAACTCCTCTAGTTTTTTATTTAAACCCAAAAATATCTTAGTGTCTATTCTACAGGGACTATTTGATATTTTTATTTAATAAAGGATTAAAACAACGTAAAGCTCATCTTCAGGCAATGTGTAATAACCAGATAATTCCTCAAAAAAGTTACCAATGTATTCATATTCAATAGGTAAATCCCAAATTTGAGGATTACCTTCTCCATCCCTTGATATTTTTTTCATTAATTCTCTTAGAATATCAATCATTATAGATAATGGTTGTTGATTTATATTTGACTCATAAAATGAAGTCTCTACTCCAAAATTTTGTAATTATACATCTTCATAACAAATCATAATTTACTTCTTCTTGTAATAAATTTTTGAGTCATATTTTTAATTCTAGTTTATAAATGGGATTAAATAGAAGTAAACCATAGGTATGGAAACAAGTTTAGAATATTAATAATGTTTTTATTTTATATTGGGACTACCTGACACATCCTGGTGGCAATGAGACTTGATTTTTTACTAAAAAAAAATTCTTAAATTAAATGGGAAATATCTAATTTTCATGGAAATATGAATAGATATAAAAGAGTTTTAGAAGCTGAAATCAAACTAATATTTACATTAATTTGAATAAATATTTAATATAATAACCACCATATCATTGGGTACTTCCATTTCACCTATAAAAATCATTAATGTAAGTCTTCCTCCACTTGTCCTTTCCCATGGTGGATTCTCTTAATACACGGGGAATTTGTTCATATAGTGCCACATATACCTCTTGTGGAATCCCTATAGTAGTGTTTTATTTCTTCAATTCAAATTATTTTTCCAATTTACCCATATATCCACACATATAACAGACTCCCAATCCCTTCATGATTTTACCACAGCGATTCATTCGAAATTTTTCGTATGATGGAAATCCCTGTGTTCTCTTATTCTACTATAGAGCATTAAATTTTTCATGGTGATTGAATGTACAATTATTCAATTCATTTCCCTTGAATATTTTAGATATAGATAATGCATTCACTATTTTAATTCCATATAAAACTATTTTATTGAGTTAAGAAATTTTTTGAGACATATCCTACTTGGGGACTTGGATTTTTTCTTTAAAAAAATGGTCATTCTTACACTCTATGTTGTATATATAATATTTAGTATATTTGGCCAAATCCATGAGTTCTATTTTATATTCCTCCCTTGTTTTCAAAATGAACAACCCCTGTTTATGGCTATAGCCTTTGACAAAATACATTATAAGTGTATCATTTTTATTTTCACCACATCCCAACATGAGAAATATATTCAACATGGACTTAGTTTACTAATTCTCTGTAATTGGTGTAGTTATCCATTTAAATAATGGGGGATTCAGTCCAATAAAGTGATCTTTTTTAGGAGAATCTCATTGGCTAATATGTTGACCCATTCATGAAATTTTATTTTTCATAACCTGATCAAGATTACCTAATATATCCTTAATTTTCACAATTCCCATACACGAAATATTATCTTAATTAGTAGATAAATCTCTCCATTGGCCACGAGTGTTGATATACGTCATCATTTAAAATTTCTATTTTAAGACAATGTAATATACTCTATTAACTCATAAAACAATAAACATTAAATCAAAAAGACTATTTTGAAATATGATTGGCTTAAAAAAGTGATTCCTCTATCAAAGTATCATAGCACCAAAATATATTAAAAAAATATAAAATGTTACAATAGCCTAAAAGTTTTAATTTTATTACAATCATTTTGGTTCAAATTAATAAGATCCATTAAAATGATATCTAACCATATGACACTATTGGGAAACCCTTTATTTAGGATGCCATCTTACATTATGCTCTCATCATGATAAGAACATGTGATTATCTGATTGATCATTGAATGGTGTTGAAGGCAGTCCATCCATCTACCTATGAGGGGCCACGAAATATGCACCACTCCAATCCGGAGGTATTGACAATGGAAGTAGACTGACTTTCCCTAAATATTTTATTCCAACCCATTTTCATGTTAAACTCAACCATAATAATAAAACTATACATCTCATCTTTTAAAGATGAGGATATTCCATGTGGAACATAGAAGCATCCATGGATGTGTCTATTTTGATATCTTCACACCACTCCACAACCTTACAGGCCTAGTTTCCCTTAGAGGAACCATCCACATTGATCTTTATCTTTCATGGAAAATGATACTTCTTGAAAAATCCATGAAATACTTTTAGTTTATTGAACCTCCCTTGTAATCCCAGAAGATGAAGAATAATAAAACATCTGACAGAGTTATGGTAGGCTATGGTTTTCATAAGACCCACTTATTTTATTGAAATAAATATATTCACTTGAGTTCCATGATAATTTTAAGTATTATTTTGATGAATAATTGTATTTCTATCATACCAGATCACATGAATCCACTATACATCTACAACTATAATGAGTTATCCAAGTTGCTGGAATGTATCCAAAACAGTCAATCATTGTAGATTCATCTTCAAGGAGTCCAAAATTTCCATCATCGATAAATGTTTAAAATTTATTTCCTTAAAGAAGAAAAAATTTCACAAGATAATAAAATAGCATATGTATCATCTCTTTTTTAATTACACAGAATAAATTTTGAGTAAATATGATTACATAATAATTGAAAAACTCAATTTTTGGGAACTCTATTGTGAGTTATTCTCTTAATTATGGTGAACATGTAGGGTTTGAAAAATAGATTATCAAATTTTTTAATCCATGATAAATCATGATTTCTAGTAATGAAATTATTATTGCAGTATTTCTTGGAGTCCAAAATTCCTGAAATTGCAAGTTTCTAAACTAAAAATTCATCAGTATTAAAAAAGGATAATTATTAATTATAACATTAACATCATTGGGTAAATCCATGTCTGGATAGTGAAAGTAGTGATATATTGAAATATTAGTTTCAACTAGTATGTTAAAAGGGGAATCTGTAGATATAAGAGGAAAACCATTCATGTATTCCATACAAAACCTCAAGGAAGATTCTTTATTAACAACCCTTCAATACAGTGTCTTGATTTTGGATAAATAATGTTTGATGGAATACCAGATTGAGGACACTATGTAGATAAAATTTCCTTGTTTTAGTTTGTTATGAAACCTTCCTATAAGGAAATTAAAATACATGTAATTTATATTTATAAGGTTCCTAGTGCTTATCTCTTTATGGGAATCATTATTATGATTATGGTTCTTGAAACCAAGACGCCCATTATATTGGGAAGTAAAATAGTTAATCCAATGAATCATGATAATATTTATCTTAGTATTACTACCACTCCTAACAATGTTTTGATACCAACATTAAGCTTTTTAAGGATGTCAGTTTTCCCTTTATAAAAAATCATATAATAAACCATTTTTTAAACAATAGTGTGTTGGATAAGCCAAATTTCACTAGCCATAAATAAGGATTCTCCATTCCAAGAAGAGAGTTGAATTTTTATTTAGTTAGCAATATTTTGGAAAATTAGGTGCTTTTAGACCTTCCCAAAAAGATTGAGACCCAAATATAAGTGAAGGAAAATTTACCCCTCTTAATACCAATTTCATTTAAAATTATAGTATTTTAGCTATAAGAAAAATGTTCCCAAAGAAAATAAAATACTTTTTTATCTTCTTGGACTGATAATACACTTATTCATAGTATGAGAGTGAATCCTTGTGGTTATGGATATTTTTTTTGACTCCTTTCAGGAATAAAAATATTTCACACAAATAAAAGAGAAGTGAGGGAATGATCAGTTCTCTATAAGTAATGATGAGATTTATTTTATGCTAAATTTCTGGATTAGTGATAATTCTACATAAATAATTTTTAGAAATAGAAAAACAGATTGAAGAGAGTGGGTCACCTTTTCTAACACATTTAGTGCAATTGAAAAATCATTTATGAGATCCATTAATTAGAAAGTAAATCTTAGAAGAGGATAAAAGTCTATGATTTTGTTGAAAAAAGTTTCTTTGATGCCAAAATAATTAAGGAGCATATAAATGAAACACCAATCTATATTGTTGAAGGATATTCTATTGTCTAGTTTAATTTATTTTTCCTCCCCTATTAGGATTATTTAAATGATTAGTACATTTAGAGGCCATGAAAATGAAATCATGAATGTTTCTTCAATTGATGTATCATAATTTGTTCCAATAAAAAATTTCATCCGAAATAAGATCAAGCCTATTTATTCAGAGTTTGAAGATGATTTTATTGTGTTTTTTATAAGGGGAATCTTTTTAAATAGATGAATATTAGAATCATTTTCCACTTTTTGAATAATGGATTTTAATTTGGGGTTAATATCATGGGAAAGGATTCCATTGAAAAATGGATTTAACCATATTATAGACATTATTAGTAATTGTATCCCAATGGTCTTGGAAAAAGGACTTTGTGAAACCATCATGCATAAGAGCACTATTGGGTATAATCCTAAAGGAAAAATATTGTATTTCATGATCAAGGGGGAAACTAGTTAGGAATATTATATAATGTTTTGACCACTATGTTCGGAATGACATAATGAAATGTGTACCTATTATGATTAGGACCATAAAAAATATTGGTAAATTTGGAAACATTATGACTGGTTAGACCCTCATCATTATCAGTAATATTATGAAAATATTTAAGAACGTTGAGGGACCTACATGATTTCCTATTTCATTATAGATCATTATATAATTTTTTTATCAGGAAAACTATTTAACACATCTTATTTTGAAAGTCTATTTTCGAATATTAGCTTTTTTGAGACAAGAGTTTGGTTTGGTACTGGGATAATTTTCATATTGAGAATCGTTATAAAAATTAGTACTATAAGAGGGAACCTGAATTAGATTTAGTTCTTCTTCCAGTGATGTGATGTCATTATCTATTTTATTTTATTTTCATTGTACCATCCAATATGTTTTGTTTATGAATTTTTATTTCATGATACAAGAGAATGAATCATTACAAAAATTATTAGCGTTTCAAGATTCGTTCACAATGTTATCACCGTAAAAAAATTGGGGTCCATTCTTTATTAAATCTAAAGGTAAGTATATTCTTGGATGTTATAGTAATAAGACATACTAAGATCGAATGGAGGTCCAAATTTTATCTAGGAAGGGTAAAATAAGAAATAGATTCCCATTTTTCAATGGATTGATCATTAGTGAAATGTATATCTATTTACATTAAATTATCCAATTATAGTACCTTTCGTATCCAGTATATTGGGACACAATAAGGACTATCTCAACAAGATTGTTAGATTCCACTCAAGATCTAAACTCCCTAGAATAGCTGGTAAAGGGAGATAGAACAACTTTTTCACTTGGTCATAGGATATAATTAAAACCTCTAATGATGAACTAAGGATCAATAATTTTATTTTTGAGAAAAGATAAATTTTTTTAGAGTGTTCTTCAATCCAGATACCAATTTTTGAGTAAATAAAAGCACGTAAAATGAGTTAGTTTTTAATATTCATATCACAAGTATAAGTGTTGCCATCAATTTTATAAGAACTAACATTCCATAAGAAAGTATATCCAATGTGATTAAACAATATAATTATTAGTGGATGAACTAATAAAATTATAACTATAATTCTCAGAGCCATATATCTATCATTAAAACTTTTTATGCTCTGAAATTGAAAATATACTTAGTTTTAGAGTGTAGATAAATAATTTTAAAGTGGTGATGTTTTTAGGATTTCAAATTACCAAAACAATTAATCTATAAGATATTCATTGCAACTAGTTTTTGGGGTTGAGACCCCTATTTTTACCTTCTAAGTCCATCATTTTATACGACCCCCATCTTCGATTGAATATCATTGTACAAGAAAATGAGGAATCCATTTTCTAGTTGATCATTTAATGGTTTTGGGAAGAAATGAAATCATATTTACCTCTATGGACATCCATTAGATTCGTTGGTTATTCAAAAAAAAAACTATACATCATGTGAGGAACTCTTTCACATGTTCTATTAATATTATCAATAGTAGAAACCTCTTTAATAGGGTGTTCAATGTTATTTTATTGCATGATAATGACACCTTATAATGGTGTAATTGGATTTTCATCAGCAGCAACAATGTTTCCATATTTTTCATCATAATTATTTTTATTGGTTTCCTACATTCCTTCTAAGATGTTTAAAACTACATTTGAGAAAACCTTTTCTATCCAGACAACCTTGGGAGTCATTTTTTCTTCATGAGTACATTGAGGCTTATTCTTGAATGAAGTTCCGAATTATGATGTAAGTATCACAGAGAGGGGGACGGGGTGAATCAGTAATATCATTTTCTTTCTATGTTTCCTTCTTTTGGAAACAAACTTTGCCTCCTATTAAAGAGTTTCTTCTCTACTGAAAACACACTACCACATGAACACAAGATTTAAATGGTTCACTACTCAACAAGAGTAGCTACAACCTTGGTATGGTATGAAAATAATCTAGTACCTCACAATCCACTAGAAAACAATACTTTTATGTGGAATATAATGAGTATGATATACCCTTACACACATAGGGAATTATAATATTTCAGTTCTTCATTACAATTGAACAGATGTATTCTCTGAAGTAAAAATCATCACTTTCTTACCCATTAGCCGGTAAGAAATGTCTTATGCACATCTGAAAACATGCGAAGACCATATTTTTTTTGCACAACCTTAAGGGTACCTTTCATGAAATTCAAATGGATTGTGCGTAAAAATTCTATTTTGTAGCGTAAAAAACTTTTTCATGTAACTTCTTTTTTCACACAACATTCCACTTTTCATGTAACTTCCAAATTTTTTCACACAACTTTCCTTTTTTCGTGCTTACCTCTTTTTTTCGCTCAAATCAATTATTGTATAATTGTACATACCTCACAGCTTGAGATTTCTCTAAGTGTTGAGCCCCAAAAAATTAGAGGGGGTCACCTCACATTTATATTCCTTTTTATCCATGTAATAAAATCACTAATATGCACGTACAAACTTTTTCATGTGCGCAAAAACTCTTTCACTCAACATCATATTTTGAAAAATGATCTAGTTTTTCATGCACCTCTAGCCTTTTCCAATTTTTGAGCTTCTGAACATCAAACACCTCTTGTGTGAAAAACAACATTTCTCTATTTCGCACACCATGCCAATATTTCACACTCCACTATATTTTTCACGCATCCCACTAATATTTCATGCAAAAAATTATTTTTTTCTCGCATCCCAGTAATATTTCATGCATCATATTATTTTTCACACATCAAGCTAATATTTTGTGCAGCCAGCCCTTTGTGCCACTTTGAGATTGTCCATTATTTTTTCATTTCACTCATCACTACTTCCCATAACCATTCTTTAGAATTCATCACATACTCCACTATCGTGATATATATCCTTCGATAGACCAGATTTAGCATTTTTAGAGTTATAATGGAATGTACTGAAACTTACCTATCATTAGCTAGCATCATTCCTTCTAATCAAAACTGTATATGACTAGAATAATAATTTCTCCCCATTTCCTTCATAAGGCTTTCATCGTGTGATCTCCTAACATATGGTATTTGTGAAATAAATATTAGAAAAGAATTATCCAATTTTCAAGTCCATTACAATGTTAATTGATTTATCTTCTTTGAAAACAAAAAAACAACACTCCGTAACAGCAAACCCTTCTTACTTACTTATCCATCCATCTTGGTCCCAATAATAAATCCCTTAGGTGTTGGAATTAACATAACATTAGGTTTATAAATGATATCAATTTTATGATTCCTCATTTATTTCATGCATGAAGATATCCTTTATTCCATAATTGTTTCTAGATTCAATAGGAATGACAGCCATCTCTGTTTAGGATATCTTTTTTATACCATCAAAAATGGGTCTATTAGGAACACTACATTCATGAAAATAATAGACGAATAAATCTATTTGATATTGAAATAGTAAAAACCCTTCTCTTTATTTCATATTCAAAAATAATTTATTACATTTATTTTCACTTAATACAAGTATGAATATAGATTGGTCTAGTGTTATGTGAAATTAGGAACATTACATACCAACTTAAAACATGAAATACAACATCTTTTTTGAAAACATATTTTACATTACCACAAAATTCTTTCATACATAAAATTTCATGGGATAACCTATGGACATACATAATAAAGGGGTGATAAATAAAGCCCAAAAGGGTGTAAACATGACCTAACATGAAGAAGAAAATACATGTTAGATAATAGGGATATTAATGGAGCATAAAAGGAACATGAATATAAGGGAATGATAAAGCATGATAATCGTAATATGGAACTATGGAAAAACATATTACATATTATTGGAAAGAGCCAAGGCTCATTGAACATGGAGGAGAATTAGTCAAAGCACAATAAATATGAAGTATAATGATTCAACACCTTTTTCAAATTATGTACCATGAGTAAACTCCCATTTCACATAATGTATCTTGAGTCAATGCCCATTTCACATGAAGTATAATGAGTCAACACTCATTGCACAAGAAGTAGCATGAATCAACCCCCACTGCACAGGATGTAGAAAGAGTAAACACCCATTAACATGAAGTAAAATGGTTCAAAACCCAATGAAAATGATGTATCATTATAATAAAATTACCCAATGCATTGGAGTTCTATCAAGGAACACCCTTCATAATCATTTAATTTTCATGCTTATGTGTGCCACATTGATCATAAAACACAGATTAATTAATCATAATAATTAATTCCATGATCATGAAAAGGTTAAATACAAAGATATAGAATCAAATTTAACATGTATAGTTGCATAAAGGTGAATATCCATGATAGCAAATTGGTTATGGTATTCATCCCACAATTATTTTGGCATGGGAAATCACAATGCAGTATTTGCATCATAAAGACATCAAAACAAAATTTATAATGTGGGATGATTAGAAACAAATGGGTCTCTCCTAACTAAAAAATAAAATTTATATTAAATGGGATAAGTAAAAATATATCTGGACTTATGAAATTTGAAAATAAAGGGAATATCATAAATGACGTGGTTGATAAGAAGAGAAAAGAGAGAAACCCCATACTGAATTTCTTTATAGTAAAGACTTATATAACGGTCCAAATGGGGGATGATAAATGAAAAAACATTGAAATTACATTAAATAGGTATTATTTAAATTATTTAATTGTGAATAAATAATAACTAATTAAAAAAGACTAATTTAAAATGATGTCCATGAATTAAAAGGAGGTGGGGATGGTGAGAATCCTTTACTTGGATATGTGACCCTAAAGGCTTGTGAGAGGATTATTTGTAGTAATAGGAAACTTGGGGATGACTATAGATAGTATAAGGAATATTGGGGTCTATCATCAAGGTGTTTTAGTGAAGATAAATGTGGGTCTAGGTGGGTTTAAATCATTAATGAGGGGGATTTAATAAATATTTTGTTTTTGGAAACTACATAATAAAATATTAAAAATAACAAATCATAACATGTTTTATGTAAAAGGGTAGTCGTATACCTTATTTTATGAGTCCATTTTTCTCTGATAATATAATATTTCCCTTTCTTATGTATAATTGGGTTACACTTTCAATGAAATTATTTTAAAATACTTAAATATAGTTTTTGTCTCAGACTTTTAACAAAGGATTTATAAAATAAATATAATAAACATAAAACTATATAATTTTAAAAAGAAAAACCAAATTTTCTAAATATACCTTTTATAGTGTTTTTTACATCATTATTGAGCCATTATGATGTCAAAAAACACACAATATATTTATATGTTATTTAATGTTTATCGAAAATTTAAACTATATAATAAATTATGAAATATTCACCATTGGATAATTTTCATGTATTTATTTAACAAAAAATATTCAAATTATCTAAATAATTTTCTAAATATGTGAATTTTTACTTTTCTAAAAAATGGGCATTTATTGAAAATTGATGGGTTTTTGACAATACAAGGTTTTAGACCCCAATAAGAATTATATTTGGCATCATAAAAATTATATGATCATTTAAATTTTAGAAGTCATTCAATAATAATATTTTATTAAAATAGTATTTATTTAATATATACATTAATTCAGGAAAACATATTTCTTATTAAATTTGAATATAAACAAAATATACTATTTATGGTTTGAAAAAATCATTTACAAAGTAAAAAATAGAAATAAGAAAATATATTCATTATTCTGTAAAAAAAATGTACATACTCTTATTTCTATGGTCTTGATACATATCTCATGATTACACAACATATTCGATAAGAGTAAGGTACGTGATGGTGGGGATTTAATGGGACTATTTGGTGAACATGGTTTGGGTTGTGATCTAGATGAGCATGAAATTATCCCATAATGGATTCACTCACAGTTAATTTTTTAATCTCGGCATGTGATTGGTATATGGAATAAACCAAAAATTATATCTCCCTCATAAGCACTGATAAATGGGATTCATATCGTAAGAACCTATTGTTTGAGGCAATCACCTCCATTGTCTATGCCAAAAAATTTGTTAAAACTAAATGTTTATACTAGTATTGTGATCTCTATTAAAATACTATATTATTAATGGTAAATATACTTAATTTTCATTAAAAAAATACAATTGGATATGTTAAAATAAGATCATGTGTTTTCTATGTCTATGAAACAGTAAATTAAATCCAAATGGGGAATTTTATTCATAACAATTTCTATCATTACAACCTTCCCCATAAATAAATTAACTCTAAAAATATCCTTTTCCCACAATAATATATATGTGGGTAACTCTTCTTCATCACCACCTCTAGTTCCCACAATTTTTATTCAAACTTTTGGTTTTCCTATAACAATTTGATGAGGAGAATTTTCATCTTTCGTAGAACTTTTTCTCTACTATCTAAGATATTCCCCGGTTTCACCTCATATGAAAGTTCATTATCCAATAGTACCGACACTAGATTGTGTACATGTGATGAGTCTGGTATGTACTTCCTTAAGAGTTATAAATGGAATACATACCGTACTTGAGATATGTTTAGTGGGAGTGCTATTCAAGTGGATACTACTCTGATGCGATCAAGGATATCAAAAGGACTGATGTACCTTTGAATAATCCTTCCCTTATTCCCAAATCTCACAACTAATTTCCATTGAGATTGGTAGAGGAATATCATGACTCTGATACCAAACTCAATGTCTCATTAATTATTTTCATCATATCTCTTTTATCGACTCTTAGAAGATTTTATGTTCTATTTATGGTCTTAAACATCTCCATCATTTCGTCAACCACTTTTGGACCTTGAAGATTTCATTCCCCCACATAATCGCAATATGTAGGTGTTTCTCACCACTTCTCATAACTAGATTCATTGGATTCCATTTGAATGTTTGAGTGGAATGTATTGTTTTAAGGGAACTCCACCGAAGGTAGATGTTGGTCCCATCTGAACTTGAAGTCTATTGATCAAGATCTAAACATGTACTCAAGTGTTTCTATAGTCTACTAAGAATAGCCAGCAGTTTGAGAGAGATAAGTCATACTGAGGTTCAGCATAGTGTTTGGAGCATCCTGATGTCTTTTAAAAAACACAGATATGACTTATAGATCTCGATCTGATAGGCTTGATAGTAGCACTCCATGAAGCCTTAAATCTTATCTAAGTAATATCTATTCAAATTGTTCCATATAGAAATCCTCACGAATCACAATGAATTGTGAAGATTTTTTATGAAAATCCACCACAACCTAGATAAAATTGTTTCCTTTGGATGTCTTTGGATGTCTTGTGAAAATTATATGTGTTGTTTTACCAATTACATATTACTATGGGCAATCGTTGTATCATATTCTTTGAATTATACCATTGCGCCTTCACTTGCTGACATACTAGGAACTTTTACATTTATTTAGTGATATCCTTCTTCATATTATCCCACCAATAGTGCTCTTGGAGATCTCAACACATATTTATTTTTCCTAGGAGAATAGAAAATTTCAAACTATATATATCATAAAAAATTTATTTCATTAATTCAATATATAATATAACACATAGTCTTGGCCCAAATCTCACAATTCTTTATTCATTAACATTTAACTCATATGATTTATCTTTTTATATTGTTTCCACTCTCATCTGAAGTTCCACATCAACTTTTTGAACATCCCATCCTCACTCCCAATCATATTATTGAGAAATAATTTGTGAAATTATTGGTGATGTTTCATTCATTATGTTTCCAATTTCTATCCTTTTCAAATATAAGAACATTGTATAGTTTTCAATTCTCATCGATGATAAAATTGACACGTCTTTTCTATATAAGGAATCAAACACCATATTCTTATTCCTAAGAGGATAGTGGATTGAAAAATCATAATCCATGATGATATGTAACCATATTCAATAGATTATATTCATCTCTTTCGATGTGAATATATATTTGAGACTATTTTCAGAATTTATATATTTAACACTTCTCCCGAAAGAAATAATGCCACCAGATTTTCCACTCAACAATCACAACTGCTAACTTTAGATCATGCAAGGGGTAGTTTTTATCATAAATTTTCAACTACCTCAAGTCATGGGCAATAGAATTGTCATTTTTCATCAATAAACATCCCAATCCATTATTTGAATCATCCTTGAAACTTAATAAATGTTCCCCACTTGTGGTTTTAGTGAGAACATTGGTTATGATAATCCTGCCAGTTAAATCCGTGATGTTTTATTCACATTCATAATTCCAAGAAAAATTGAATCCCTTCCGAGTTATCTTGGTGATAGGGGTTGAAAATCCTTGTAAATTTCCCCAAAATCAGAAATAATTTATAGAAAACCAAATAAATCTACACATATCTATCAAAGATATTGGCCTCGACCATTCCATATTTGATTTTATCTTTGATGTATCCATAGATATCTCAATGCTTGTAATTATGTGACCTAAAGATGATACTTTATTCAATCAAAACTCACAAATGATATAATTTTCACAGAGCTTCTCTTTTGTCGGTGTCTTTAGCATAGTGATCAGATGATCGTCTTGATCCTCCATTATTTTGGAGAATATTAGAATATCATATATGTAGACTACAGAAAATTTATCGAGGTAATATATAAATATTCTATTCGTCAAATCTAAGAATATTTTTGGAGAATTAGTGAGTTAGAATGGAATCACCATGAACTCATAATTCCCATATGTTGTAAGAAAACCAGTCCTAGGGATATCATTTCACAGCCCTACGTGGTAATATCATGACTGGAGATCCCCCATAGAGAAGTATTGTTCTCCACAAAGCTGATTAAAAAATACTTCAATTCATGAAAATAGACACTTTTTTATTATCATGATTTTTTAGAGATCACAATAATTAGTGAAAAATCACATTCACATATCCTTCTTCTTGAACAAGAGGACTGGTGCATGCTGTGTTGAAGCACTTTGGCATATAAACCCTTTATCTATATTATATTGTAGTTGTTTTTTTAGATACTAATGTTTCAAAATATCCATTATATACGGGTTCTTGGATATTTTAAATTCACCATGTATAAGAGTTATTGGAAACTCAACCTCTCTACTTGGAGGTAGACCAGAAAATTCCTTAGGAAAAAAATCAGAGAATTCCCTCACAATATGAATGTCTTCCGGATTGGTTCTTTCTTTAGAACCAATCAATTTAGATAGATATGTTTTCTCATAGGGAAAAAATATCCATCCATTAGATGATGGTCTTAAATAAGATTCATCCTCATCCTTTAACATTTATAGAATCATGTGTCGATTCACTATATAGAGAGTGACTTCCCTATCATGGAAATTTATGCCATCTCTTTATAGAGAAATCCAACACATGTTCAATATTGAATCAAAGCCATCTAAGGAAAGTATGAAAAGGATCTCAAGAAAGTTCTATCCACAAATTTTGAGAGGGGATGAGTTATATTAATGGGAAGAAATAATTTCCACTCTTCCCATTTTCACTAAAATCTCTACTTCCATTATTTGTGTTGGTGTTTGAGTAGCTCTACCAAACATTCATGATACAATAGAATGTGTAGAACAATGTATGTTAACCCTACCATTCACCTTTATATTATAGTTCTAAATTATATAATATAGACTTAGGTATGATTATCTTAAACAAGTAAACCCATAAAGGGAGAATCCAATGACATTAAAGTGGTTATTTTAATCTAACTCCTTATCTTATGAATTTCTAGGATTCAATCTATGATCTTCTTAATCTACATCCATACATATATTCTTATTGTAATTTTTTTATTTGATCCATTAATAATGGTTTGTAATGAGTTTATAAATTTACCAAATCATATCCCTAGGGAGCATCAAACAAGGTGAGTAGTAATCCTATTTTCGTGTACACTGTTACCTAGATTCAAGCTCAGAACAAATCGTTAGAGTTTTTAATCCTATTTCGATCTACACCACAACCACATCCACTTGTATTATCTAGTCTGGGGTGAATTTCCTAGATAAAACAACTTCTCTATACTCACTAAAATTTAGGGATGTTCTCTTATAATTTGTCATATCATTAAGTATTTTTACCTGGGATTGGTAATCCTAATATCAAAAATAACTAAACCTATCCTTTGCTACCAACTTTGAAAACCCAGATATTTATTTCATTTTTAATCATGATTAATTACATTTATTGTCACCTAATAAAACTCAGAATATTTTGTAATATACTGTATTAGGAAATTAGTAATATTACATAACAACATAAAACATGATATAAAATATTTTTATTGAAAAAATATTTTACATCACCACAAAATTCCTTTGTACATAACTCTTAATGAGAAAAAAGAGGACATAAATTAGAAAGGGGTGAGCTATAAAGCCCGATAAGGTAGAAAACAATGCATAACATGATGACAAAAGAACATGTTAGTCAAATTGAATATCAATCTATCATAAAAGGAAAATGAATATAAGGTAATGATATATAATTATATCATAATATGGAACAACGGAATCAATATACAACATGATATTAGCCTGATCCAAGGCTCACTGCACAAGGTGGAGCATGAGTCAAATCTCATTTCACATGAAGTAGCATTAGTCATATCCAATTTCGCATGAAGTATAATGAGTCAACACCAATTTCACGTGAATTTGAATGATTAAACACCCATTTCATATGATATATCATGATACATAACCACTACTGGAAAACTAAACTATACCAAAAATTTGGAACCATTGGTATAGGCCTCCAAACCATTGTTATAGCCTATACCAATGGTTTTGGAAACCTTTGTTATAAGTAATATGGAAATATATACCAACGGTTATGGAACTGTTGGTATATGTATTTCAAAAAAAACATCCACTGGGATTTGATCCCAGGACCCCTAGTTTATCATTTAACGACTTAACCACTAACCTAACAAGACTTTTGTGAACATAATTACATAAATATATATATTTATTATCATAAATATTTTAAATTTTGATTTATATAATGTTCTAGCTAAGAAGAATTGATAAAAAATCAAAGGATATATACCAACGGTTGTCAAAACCATTGGTATACACCTATACCAACAGTTTTGACAACCGTTGGTATAGATTTTGAGTTTGGAATTTCATTCTGGGTGAAGGTTGATTCTTGGGAGACCCTTTCCCAAGGGTTTGGCCAAATCGTTGGGAAAGGGTATGGCTTTCCCAATGGTTTGGCCAAACCATTGGGAAAAGTGGCCACAAAGGGGACTTTTCCTAACGGTTTGGCCAAACCGTTGGGAAAGGGTATACCTATCCCAACGGTTTGGCTAAACCCTTGCGAAAGGTGGTCACAAAGGGGACTTTTACCAAAGGTTTGGCCAAACTGTTGGAGAGCCATACCCTTTCCCAAAGGTTTGGCCAAACCGTTGGGAAAAGTGGCCTCAAAGTGGGCTTTTCCAACGGTTTGGCCAAACTGTTGGGAAAGGGAACCTATACCAACAGTTTTTACAAACCGTTGGTATAGAAGCATTGGGAAAAGTCATATTTCCTTTAGTGAACATTAACCAACGCATTTGAGTGTTATGATGGTGCACCCTTCAAAATCATTTCGTTTGTATGCTTAAGTGTTCCACATAGATCATAAAACATTGATTCATTAATAATAATATTTTGTACTATGATCATTTAAATGAGGAATAAATACATATATATTAAATATGAATAAGTATATGTTCAGCAAGTTTACTAACC
The DNA here is from genome assembly GCA_963277665.1 of Viscum album. Taxonomy (NCBI): domain Eukaryota; kingdom Viridiplantae; phylum Streptophyta; class Magnoliopsida; order Santalales; family Viscaceae; genus Viscum; species Viscum album. The sequence continues at coordinate 1,297,715,208 of OY728152.1, forward strand.
TTGATAGAGAAATGGGTATAGTAATCACTAAAAAATGATTTTGGCATGGGAAATCATGAGGTAATTTTGGAATCATAATGATGTAATATAGAAATTCATAAAATGGTTTCATATGAGTGAAAAGGGTTATATAATAAATTAAAAATAAAATTTAAAAAAAGGGAGATAAGTCATAATACATACTGAATTAGGTAATTTGAATGTAAAGGGAATATCACAAATGAGATGCATGATAAAATGAGGAGAGAGAGAAATCCATTACAGAATCATGGCATAGTATTAACATAATTAAGGCTCCAAATGATTGAAGATAATTGAATTCTAATTAAAATAAAATCAAATGTATATTTTTTAATTAATTATAAAATGATTATAATATAACTAAATAAAATTAAAAGGTTAATTTCAAACAAGGCTCGGGAATTGAAAGGAAGAGGGGAAGGTGAGGATCCCTTACTCGGATGTGTGAACCCAATGTCTTGGGATATAATTCATAGATGATTTGGGGAGCCTTGGAAGGACTCTAGGGAGTGTATGGAATAGTGTGATCAAGCTTAAATGACTTTTTGTGAAGATAAATTGGAGCTTGGGTGGGTTTATATATGAAAAGACAAGGATTTCTATAATATTTTGGTTTTGGACACTACATAATAAAATATTCAAAACCACAAACCATCCCATGGTTTCTACAAAACTTTTCATCAATATGTGAGTGATATAGAATATTTTAAAATTTCATGGACAAAATATAATAAAATATTTCCATTTCTTACGTGGAGTTAAGTCACACTTTCAAAGAAATAATTTTAAATTACTAAAATATATTATATGTCTTTGAGGATTCACAAAGGCTTTATATAATAAATAAAATAAAATAAAATAAACATATTTTAAAATGAAAAAATAATTTTTTTATAATATACCTTTTATTGTATTTATCACATAATTATTATGCTACTACGATGTCATAAAACACGCCATATATTTATACAGTATTTAATTTTTATCCAAACATTCAAATGTTTCAGAAAATTAAAAAAATCATTGTTGGATAATTTTGATGTTCATATTCCAAAATATAATATTCAATATATCTCAAAAATTCCATAAAAATATGAACATTCAATTTTAAAATAAAAATAGACATATATTGAAAATTGATGGTGTTTTTTGACAATAAATGTTTTTGAACCCTAATAAAAATTACATTTGTATTAATAAAAAATATATTATAATTTATATTTAAATAATTAATTTTGTAATAATATATTTTAAAAATAATATTTATTTCATCAATCCATTATTTCATCAAAATGTAATAATTAATTTAAATTTAATGTTAACTAAAAATACTATTTTTTCTTTAAAAATAATTTACAAAGTAGCAATAATTGGAAGATAATATATTCACTATTCGATAAAAATATTGTACATTATATTATTTCTACGGTGTTGATACATATTCCTTTATTACACGTGTATACTACCTAAGAGTATGGAGTTTAGTGACAGAGATTTCATGGGGTATTTAGGTGAACATGGTTTGTTTCATGATCTTAATGAGCTTGAACTTCTCTAATAAACAGTTTTGTGGTGGCTTATGTTATTTAATCATGAATTGGGTTTTGTTTAGGGAGAATATTATAAATTCTATCACCATTATAAGAAATAATAAATGGGCTTCATAGGGTATGATCCTACTAGTTGAGGCCATCACTTCCATTGTCAGTACCAAAAGGATTTGTTAAAACCATATATATATATATACTAGTAATGTGATGAATATTCAAAGACTATATTTTCAATGGTATAGATACTTAACAATCATATAAAATTACAATTTCATATAATAACATAATTTCATGTGTTTTATATATCCATAATACATTTAGTTAAATCAAAATGTGTAATTTCATTCATTTCACTTTTGGTCCAATGAGTCATTCTTATGAAAATAATCCAATATTTAGTATTTTATGTCTCATTAGATATAGTAAGAAACAAGATAGGGTGTGTATTAATACCAAGAAAATAACCCTATACATGGTTAGAAATCATGTCTAATACTTCTATGCTTCTCAATGAATATTAATCTAAATGATTCTGTTGAGACTATTTAACAATATCCTTGACAACGTTTGCAATTTCACTAGAAATAAAATGATATTCAGTGTCATGTTCTTCTAGTTATACCAAATCAGACTTGAATTTTCTAGGGGAACTCATTGAGGTATTCATGTTGCCATTATTTTTTACTAATTTTTAATTATACTCATTATAGGGAATTTTTTCCCAAAATATGACCATCACCCATTTTATTCCTTATAACCTCATTCCACCCATTTTCATTATGTTGTATAACCTTATACTGAGCCACTCTACAGTTGGAGATGGTGTGCCCAATTTTTTTACATAAATCTAAAAATGAGGCATGTTCTCATATTCATTATTAACATCTATTTTTTAGCTCTCAACATTGAATCTAATGACATCTGGTAGTTTTCAATTTAGATTTTCCTCTAAAATAACTAAAATATACATATGTGGTTACCCATTTAATTTATGTTGTTAAATATTTAAGGGAACACCAATAAAAGTTGTAATTTCATTTAGTATTGTTAGGTCCCAGAGTATTAAATTTAGAATGTGTAATCTGATTTTTATTATTGTAATAGTGTTTTTTTGTGTTGTGGGATTAATTAAAATGTCCAACATAGTTAATAGAAAGAAAAAAGAGCTATAATTACAAGTTTAACAATTTACATATGATGTTTAAATTTTCTGGGGACCTATGTATAATTTTTTCATACAATATTAATATTTGTAACTAGTTTCCAATTGGATTTTCCCCAATAGTGAGAAATATATGGTTTAACATTAGGGATAGACCATGGGTTATCTCCATTTTGTTATGTAATGTGGCCCAAGATAGAAATCATACATATATTTAGTCTTTTTTGCAAGTCATTGAGGTCAAAATTAAAATAGAAGCCTCTATCTTCTGATTCTTTGAATGGGTGGATCTCAGATGATGTCTCTTTGTTTGTATTCAATCCCTTGTTCTTCTAAGAAGGAAATTACATTAAATTTTTAGTTTATATCATAATTTGGAACATCTAGGTGAAACTATTCCTTATTCAGGGATTTAGAAGTGGGCCTTTTAAAGGATCATAACCATTCTGGATTAAATGGTCCCCTGATGTACTTACATATTTAGCAGGGAAAGAGGAGATCAACTACATCGATCAGATAGATTAAAGTTTTCTATTTGACTTTTCATGGTGCCTGTCAAGGAGCCATTCACATTTTCACTTTTTGATGCTGAATATGATGTAACAATTAACATTAATTAATATGTATGAACTGTTAATATAATAATTATTAACATAGTTTCTTTTGGGATATCTATATTTTAAAATCCTTCATAATGGTTTTTAATTAAAATGTTAATTATCTTATGCATTCCCCCAGTAGTGCTAAACCATGTATGAAACAAGGTATGTTTTTGTAATATTAGTGATGACTAGGTAAAGACCAATGTTCTTATTTCAGAGTTATTACACCTAAGTGACTCTGTGATAGAACCACTTCCACGTGTTATATAAATATATGGATCTATTTCTAGGAAAAACCACATAATATCATCCTTAACAAAAGTATGGGATGTTCTTATATTCTTATCACAAAATTCTATCATACGATTTTGTTTTGTAGTCTATGTTTTTCACAGCCTACTTCACATGGTTTCTAAAAAAATCCTCTATTAGAAACTATAATGACCTTGATTGAAGTAACCCAGATCTAATGTCTTAATTTATTACATTGGTATATAAACAAAGGGTCAATTAAAGAAGAACTGATCGATTTATATGTTTTAGAGATCAAGATACATACATGATACCCGATTTACATTAGGAATAGAAAACAAAAAAAATACATAACAACATTAAACGTAATGAATCTTTAAAAAATTGTTCCAATAATTCCACTTCTTATCTAGGGAAAAAGATTAAAAATAAGAATGAACTGAGATTTTCAGTAAGGGTTAGGTATAGTTGAATTTATCATGAATGAAAAATTAAAATATATATAGAAACGTATGTAACAAAAAAAAATTACATTTGAATAATATGAACATCCTTATAAGATAATGGATAGTCAAAATAGATGGGTAAATGACTATATAATCGTTCAATTTAATCTATATCCTTACAACCATAAATAGATTTGTCATAATCAATATAGAGTGGTCATTATTATTAAAAAAATCAAATTGATGAATAAACTGGGAATAAAATAGTATAAAGATAATATCATTATAAAAATATTAAGTGAAATAAAAAATGAATTCCAAATGAATGAAATTATTAATTATTTGATGTCAAGTCACAAAAATATGATACATCTACCACCATGATCTATCATCATGACTATATAAACTACTGGGTAAAAACATATCTAATTTGGACACATAGTTTGTCTCATGAGACATGTTGATCCGTTGAGGGTATATATATATTTGGCCACACCAATTTCTTCACGTCCAATTAATTATTCCAAAAAAAAAATTATTTAATTTTAAAAAAAATTAACATATCATAAAATATCATTATTATGTAAATGGGAAAAACATAAGACTATTTCCCAAGTAAGTCAAATGGCAGTAAAAGTATACAATATTTAAATAAATAGTATATATTTTTGGAAATAATTGTACCCATCATATAAAACTATTAATTTTTATGATAAATATAATTTAAAATGAGAAATTATTAAAACTAAGTGATTGTTTTAATATAAATTTAACAAACACAAATGGATATGAGATTTAATAATAACTTACAACTTGGTAACATTCATGTCAAATCCCCTTTAATGAAATAATTCAAACGGAAACATAAAATTCAATGAATTGTTATGGATTTGTGAAATTAAATATAAATAGGAATTATGTACATTGTATAATATAATATTGGTTTATAACACTACAAAATATTACAATAAAGGTGAATTGATATGAAGTCCCTTACCTCATTCTTACTTTACGTTCAACGTAATTTAAACACATAAATAATGGTTTTAAACACATTAATAACATATAATAGAACCATATTAACATTTATTATATCTTATATGATCATGTTATAACATCTTATCACCCATTCATTAACAATAATTCATCATTTTCATTTATTTAGGTCTTAATTGTCTTATTTTCTAATTTGTTATTTGTCAAGAATGATCCTTTTCTTATGAATTCTATATATTTTAAACATATATATTGCAATAATAATGAAATAATTTTCATATTTATATATCAATTATATTTATAATAGAAATCATGAAATATGGCTTTGAGAAATTATTTGTCATTCGATCGTGGAGGAGGTAGGGCGTACATATGCATTAGTAACATTTACATTTTCCAATTATCATTATGAAAAAATTATAAGTATTATATTATATTTCCAAAATTAAAATAATATCATATATACCATATTATTCCATTAATTAAACTTATTTAAATCATATGTGTGGTGTAGATAGGAAAAGTTAGTCACATCATTATGTGAATGTGGTTCTCCACCTGTACACAAATGATGTTAAACTCTTTAATAAATTGAAAATGTAAGGAGTAAAATGCTATATAATATCTTTTAGAATGAAAAATAGGCCATTAATATCATTATTATATAATTTATATCCCATATAATAATTACATTTATCTATTTCACCTTCATTTTGAAGTATTCGTGAAATACGAATCACATCGCTTCGTGAGGCGGTAGTCCGTCGTACATATGGGTGACATTATCATATCTCTTAGTGAATGGGATGTAAAAAAGGTATATATTATATAATGAATCCATCGGTAGGGTTATTTTATAAAAAATATATACACATTATATCCATTTTCATACCCATTCGTGACAGCTTTTAATGGAGAATTGAATGACATCAGTTCACGAGGTAGTAATCCCCTGTACAGACCAACGACGATTTCATAACCCATTTGATATATGTGGGGGGGGGGAGCAGGTCTAGACCTTAACATAACAAACTATTACTATAGAGAATATTATTCAGTTGTTATATCATAAATATTTAATTATAACTGAATGTGGTGGAGGATAAAATAAAATATAAACGATTATTGAAGAACAATACCTCTTCTATGGGTATCCTCTCTAGGTTAGAACCAAAGCCTTTCTAGGTTGGCATTCATCCCTATGTAATTCTCATAGGATGATAGTATGGAATTTGTAAAGTTATTTGGGATGGTTTTTGAGGAACCTTAATTGTTTGAGGGTTTGAATAAGAGTGGAGAGAAGTTGTCCTTTTATATGTGATGTGAGTGGCACACTTGAAATTTTTTGCATCAAAAATGTGAACCCACATTTTTCAACTCACATAAGATTCAAAAATCGGTTTTTCTAGAAATTGTTTCATGATACGACCTAATTTTATACATAAAATGTATTTTTTAAATGTTTGTAGGTAATCTTAACCATTATAATATTTTTAATGTCCGAACAAGTCAATTTTTAACTTAAAAGTGGTAAATGTTTTAGTGTTTTCATTATTAATTTTGGTAAATATATAATTTATAATTATTTCAAATAAAAATAATTTTGATTAAAAATATAGAATCCGGTTTTATAAATTCCTCTTACAAAAGGGGAAATTTTTTAATTAAATTTAATCATACATATGTGTTGAGAAAGTAGTGTTTTAATGTGAAAATGTTCTAATTCATATGATATTTTCAATTGTAAATAAATTAGAAAATTATTATGGTGAACTGAATTTTATTAATATATTTATTATAAAACTGACTATACATTAAACAATTTTAAAATAAAAATCAACATTATCAATTATTTAAATGAAAAGACATTTTTATATAAAAATTTAGTATTTTTCACAATTCATAAAAAATGATACTTTTCCAAAAATCAACAAAATAATCGAATGATATTTTTGAAATTATGATTTTAAAATTGAATATTATTTCACTAATAAATTTTCATAATTTTTTTAAAAATAATTTAAAATCTTATATGAAAAGAGAACTAAACCATCCTTTGGAAAAAATGAGAGTTTTTAGAAGAATTTTTTTTAAATGATTCATATTTTATATCAACAGTTTTCAAAATTAAAGTAGTACTGTTAATACCATAAAAATTAACATTAAATTATCAAATATATTGTAATGTATTGGAGCCTAATAGTTTTTTTAACATTAAATTATCAAATATTATTTTTAAATTTAAAAATGTTTATTGAATTTTCACTTATTTTATTGAAATCATTGTGTAATTCTTATGTTTCCATTAGTGTAGATTATTTTTAAAAGAAAATAATTTTAAAGTTTTTAAAATTCATTTATTTAAATACAATATTCATTTCAAAGTTTTTTTAATAATAATTATTTTTAATATTTAATGTTATATATATATGTGTGTGTTAACATGTTTTTTGGAAAAAATTATTTATTTTCCATATTTTCATTATTATTGATTCTCTTCATAATAATAATTTTCAATGTATTTTAACTTCATATTTTGAAACAATTATATATTCTGGTGGAATTTTTATTCATAAGTATTTTTAAGAATATTTTCAAAATTATTCAATCTCCGTTAAAAAATGTTATTTGAAATTAATTTTGACATTAACGATTTAATATTTTTCTGAAAATACTTTTTTTTCACTTAAATTTACATTCCAAGATTAATTTTTTAAAAAATAGTGGTTTTGATCACAATTAAATTTTTATTATTATATGATTTATGTTTTTAATAAAGATATATGATATTATATAATTACATAAATTCACTTTATTGGTTATTTTTTATTGTTTTTAAAAAACCTATTATTCTTCCATGGTTTCATTATGAGATGATGGATGTTTGATTTTAAAGATCCATAAAGATATGTGAATTAAAAGATATGTTGGACCAATATCTCCCCAAAATGTGTTTGGAAATGCATTATATCATGCGAATGAAAATTGATGTGAATTGGTAAGTGTGTATATTGGTTCAAAACGAGTCACTGTGATGGTGTTAATTGCTACACCCAGTTCTATATGTGAATAGATTTACGAGTTTCCATTGTTGAGAAAAATGTTGTTGTTTCTATAATTTGTTTCTATAGTTTTGAAAATCAAATCACCATTTCATAAAAATTATGTTTTTCTATCATTTTCTTACTTATTTATTAAAAAATATTGTGTATTTTACTATTAATTCTATCGAATGTATTAATCTTTCAAAACTGATAATTAAAAACATTCCATAAAATAATTTGTTCATCAAAATTACTATGGTTTGACCCATCAGACTATAAAAACCTTTTCCATCAGGTTGATTATGAAAAGTGCATCATATTCAGAGTTTATTTTCCATCAGAGTTACTATGTATTCCCTCATGATAATGACTAAGTCACATATATAAGACTGACATACATTGATTAATTTGACTGAACATAATTTCATTAATTAGAATTATTTTTTTTAATTGAATGGCTGTAAATATTTCTATTAGATGGAATAGTTTATACGTAATTGTAATGGTGCTACCGAAATGACCTCAGATAGAGATTTATGTGCTGAGATGTCAAAAAATAGCTCGTCCTAGACCTTTACAACCACCACTAACAATCTTGTAAATATGACTGTTGGAGGAGTTCCATTAAATAGAGGTGCCTTCAAGGATTAGGTAGATGATGATTTTATATAAAGAACACATTTAGAATTTTCTCATCTATAACATCTCATTAAATTCTCATTATAAATATTCTATAGATAAATCATTAGATATAATTTTTGTGAGAGGATTGAATTTATTAGAATTTTTCATTCCTTTGAATTTTGTGTATGATGGAGGTTTGGTTAGAGGGATTCCTAGGAAAAGATGTTGGACAATTATAATCTGGATGATCAAGGGATTATAGGTATTATATGATGAAATTGATTCTGATATCTATGATCATGGGGACCTATCCTTGATAAAATAACGACCATATAATATGGTTGAAATTTTGGATACCTTAAGACTAGTTTATTGACATCCATGAATCTAAAAGGTAATTTATAATCCAAATTTATCAATAAAATTTAATATTTTCATTATATTTTTTTTTCACATTTCATTAAATTTTATAAACATTCAATCTAATATTTACAAATCATGAAGGTCTAATTTTCAGTGAATACGTTCCTATGATCCAATTTTTATTATAAACTAGTTATGATGTTAAAATAATGATATAAAAAATTGGATAAAATTTTTTTATCAATATATATTCATAAAATAATTAATATAATCCATTATATATTTATAATTCATATTTTTTCACCCGATATTATAAATATGTGAGTGGTTCATCACATCCCACATTTTTTTCTCAAATCAATTATGACTCTTGACAAAAACATTCTCTGTTAGAATGGAATTTTTTTCATCTTAACTGTAACACCCCAGGTAAATAAAGAATATGACATCTTTATATTTATCCATATTTGAGAATAAAATATTAATATTACTTTAAAGGGGATTCTATCCTCGATGGCATACCCAATACGCAACAACGAGTTTCATGGGAATCTTACGTTGCACTCTAATAATAAAATAATATTATTTTAAATGGTAGTTAATTCCTAGCCATTGTAATGGAGGGAATGAACATAACTAACTACAAAATGATTATATATGTTTGTAAAATATTTTTACTCTTTACAATAAATGTTAGTGGATTAAAATGCGAATGAATCCAATTTTAATCGTAGACATTCTAATATTCTTTAAAAGGTCGATTAACCGCCTTTTGAAGGCGAACCTCTTTTAAATCCAATTTTTGAAAATTTTACGTGTTATATTTGACAAAATAAAATTATTATTTAGAATTGGCACATCAAAATTTACTTTGTTTAAATTTTTGGTATTTTTCTGAAAAAGTTCAATTTTTAATGAATAGTGAAAAATGTTGTATTTTAATTCAAAACCTCTTTTTAATATAATTTATTTATATGATTAGATATTATTTTGAATTGGTTTTTAAGTGCAATTATAATATATTTTTACCATTTAATCCAATAGTGGTTGTTGAAATTATTTTTACTTTGAAATTGGACTTAAACTGGTGTCAATCTTTTGATACTAATTGTTTCATAAAAACACGCTATTTGTTTTGACAGTGGGAATTAATTATTAAATTAATTAATGCAACTTATATGTTTTTAATTTTGTAAAATAGACTTCATTTTTGAATTCTAAATGTCAAATATAGCTTAGGTTTATGTTTTGGTTTTTTTCTGAAAAACTTCAATTTTTGATGAATAGTGAAACCGCAAAGTGGTGGTTAAAAAATTTGATTTTTCGTTTAAATGAGACTTTACCACTTCTGTGTTTTGAATCTCAAAAATCCAATTTAAATTATTTTCTTTATTATGTAAAATTTGGTTCAATGGGATGAAAATAATTTTGGATGAAAAGTAACTTTTATGTTTTATTAATCGCGATTAAAGGTAATTAGTGTGATTTAAGGTAAAAATGATATTATAATAAAATGAAAATATATTGACACTTGTCATAACCCTATTGGATGAGTAATGGCCGACCATGAAAAACCATGGGAAGATTTTTGGTACCCCATGGAGCCACTTGGGTATGATAATGACATTTATGCCTTTTATTTAAAGTTAAAGTAAAAATGACACAAACATGAGATGTTTTACTAAAAAAAAATTTACATGGGGTTATACAAGTCATATTTTTTACTATAAATATTAATTGGAAAGATAATAAGATTTCCTACATCATTATAGTTTCTTTATAATTTTTAGACATTAAATATATTAAATTATTTATGACATCATGATGATGCAGCGATGACCTCATTATTTAACGATTTAAATAAAATGGAAAGATAATGCAAAATATAGGACCTACGCATGTCATAATCCTATTGGATGGGTGGAGTTCGAACCCTTATCACCTTATCCTCGAAACACATCAATGTGGGACCATTAAAATCCGAAAACCATTTGAAAATAAAGTATCATTTTATACTTTACCAAGAGTGCCCCTCCTCTCCTCTTATAAAAGGCCCCCACCTCTACCACCTTACCCACACCTCTAAAGCCTTTGGTTCTGCCAAGATCTGATCATTTTCTCTCTAAAAATCCCTCAACTCATCCTATAATCCTTAACTTAGGCAGGAATCTCTTCAAGAAACCCTTTTGGTTCAAACCAAAGGGAGTTACCAAATTTTAAGGTAACGTCTTCACTTGTGCTCTTTTGTTTTATTTTGCTTCTCCAACCCCATAAACTCTTTTTATTAATTTATTTTGTAACAAATCCAGTATCTTCAATATTATATGATGTTGTTATAATAATTATTCGAGCTACACTTACACACACCTTCATCTAATGGTTAAAGAACATACTGTTTCTGTGGATGGAAAATTTCTGTCTCACGAAACGATGATTGTTCAACACTCATATAACACCTTTAAAGGTCGCCATTAAGATGTCACTATGTTTATATATGATATATAATATTTTTATGTTTTACTTAAGTTTCTGTATTTTTCATTTGTGGCATAACTTTATGGCTTCCATTATGGGTATACGCGATATCATCATTTTAGGAAGTGCGGACTACTGCCCCCTCAAAGTGATTTGATTCGTTAATGCCATATGTGGGATGTATAAAGGATGGATTTAAAGTTATTATATATGATTTTATACTGGAATTATAATATATCTTTAAATCATTATTTTTTTCTTTCCATTAAAGTATGAGATAGAAAAGAAGGTAGCGTTCATGCGTACGTACGACTTACCGTCTCCATGAACGGTGCATTTCATTTATTATCCTCAAATGTAATGTACTATTATAAGTACATATAATGGATATATATGATGTATGATACATCTAAAGGATGAATATAATTCTGGAATTAAAAATACACACATCTCTCATTTATTTTTAATTCCGTTAATATGACATAGAAATAAAAGTAGCGTTCATGCGTACGTACGGCTTACCGTCTCCATGAACGGTGCATTTCATTTCTTACCTCTAAATTATTATGTAATATTATAAATACATTTATATGCTGGATATATATGATATATATGATATCCAAATCAGTAATTTCATTCTGTATATAAAGAACCTTTGACCACACGAACAACATGTAATTGTAAGTAGTCCACTTTTGACTTAAGAACCAAATATCGACAAAACAAACATTATTAACTTAAATGATAACATAATTTTTATAACATGTCAATAATTGATATGAAAGGAATAATGATATTTAAAAAGGTTCTTAAGCAAGTAGAAATAAACTCAAGTTTATTATTCAGGATGTTAAAGAACGATCGAGTCAAGTCGGACCCGAGGTAAGGGATCCTACTCCTCTCTTTCTTTTTAAATACGATATTTTATGTCATTCCTTTTAAAGATCATCTTTCTTGTTATTGGGATGTTATTTTATATTAATCTTACTGTAATTTTTATGTTCATATGATGAGAGACCCTATTCTCTCTCATCAATCTATTTTGGAAGTTTTGAGTGACGCCATTAGGCTGTCGAATTTTCGTAAGAGATCTAACCTCTCTCTTTCTTTTTAAGTACTCTCCTTTATGTCACTTTTTTTCAGCTCCTCTTTATTATGTTGGGGGATGTTATTTTATATTCCTCTTTCTATAAACTTTATGTTAATATGATGAGATACCCTATTTTATCTCATCAATCCATTTTTGTTAGTTTTATGTGGCACCGTTAGGCTGCCGAGTTTTCGTAAGGGATTTTTCATCTCACTTTTATTCCCGTGAGATTTATGCTACATTTGCCACAATTTCATTTGAGTGGTGTATGTACTGCCCATTATTTTACTCATTGTGTAATATAATTTCATTTATGATTATTTAAATCAATGTTGTATTGTCCTTCTTTCACGGGGTGTATGTTTCGAAAGATAACCATGTCGGTAAGGGAACCTTTCACCCTCCTCTTTTTAAAAGACTTCTTTTGTTATGTATTTTAATTCACATAATATTATGTTGAGATATTTTCTTATATATCCTTATTGGTTTAAATTTTATTTCCATGTGATTAGATACCTTTTTTTGCTCTCATCAACTCATTTTCAGAATTTTGTAGTGACGCCATTAGGCTGTCAAATTTTTGCAAGGGAACTTCTTAACCCAAATTTGATTCTTTGGGATAAATTTATACTCATTGAATATGTCATTCTATGAATATTTGTGAATAACCTATGATTTTTTTACACTTAATATCCACTTATATTTGGTGTATTCATTTGTCACACATAATTATGTAATTGATTTATCCTTAAACCAAGGATACCGTCTTTGTAAGGGACTTTGTCTCAATCTCCTTTCATTGAGGCATATTTCGTTTTATACACAACTTTCTTTTATACGGTGTATAAACCCCTTTAAATTTTACTTTTATACAAAAGTAATCTTTTTCTACGAAGCGTTTTACTAAACGACAAAAAGGAATGTTTCTTTTAACTTACGCGGTGACAACGACCATTTCCGCCGCCGCGAGTATTATTTGATATTTGGCTTCCTCAACAAGCCGTAATGTTTTTAAAATAAAACAAATACCATATACTCTTTTATGTATTTTGGTATTGAAAATGGTTTTGATAAAGGATTCTATTTTTTCAATATATTTAAATGATATATTGTGATTGAAATGTGGAAATGTTATCATTCCTTTAAATTCGTTTTATGTGTTATAATTTTATAATTGTACTTGGACATTTTACGGGTGGTTACGTGATAAACCATATGACGGGTGGTGCCGTGAATACCAGGACGGGTGGTTACGTTATAACCTCCAATGCATTGGGTATGGAAGTTGGCCATATGGCTATTCCATTATGTATGTATGGAAGTTGGCCGAATGGCTATTCCATTAAGTGATATGTGTGGAAGTCGACCTTATGGTTATTCCACTTAAGTATGTTTATATCCCAAGTTACCTTATATGTTATGTGATCTTTATATAGGTTTTATGGTAATATTTTGGTTACAGAAGGGTAATTAATGAACTTTTATTCAGTGAAGAGTTTTTACTACTTCGAAAAGGTGAAAAGTATTACTTTGATAAAGTATACATGGTTTACTTGTTGTTTTGAAAAACTAACAGTTTTCATTCTTTGTGTATCCCATACTGAGATTTTTATGCTCATCCCAAGTTTTTGAAATGATTTTCACAGGAATTAACGTGGGATAGGGCCAAGGATGGGATCAAGGGAAATTCATGCAACCTAAAACATTGAACAGGACATGTTCCTTGTTAAGATTTTTTATTTTATGGAAACTTAGAAAAAGTTTCTACTTTGTAATCTTTTGAGATGTAATAGTTATGTCCTAATTCTCAAGAACTCTAAACCTGAAACGATCCCCAATGTGAATTATTCATTTAATTCAATATTAAGTAAGGTTTAAGGTCGGGGCCTTATAGTTGGTATTAGAGGTCAGTTTAGACAACTTTAGGGATTATGAGTTTTTGGTAGACACATGATTAGTCCCTATATCTATTGTTTCAGTTTAATCCTTGTTTTATATCTTTTTTTCAGGACATGTAAAGTCGGTTACGAATAGAAGGAGAATGATCTCAAACAACATTCCTATCTCTTCCGGATGACATTCTTGCTATAATTATTGCAAAGTCATGTTTGGATGATTGTGAAACATTTTCTAGCATAAAACTCACTTGCAAGCAGTTGTTTGAGATATCAAACACCTCCACTAAACCTCGTTATCATCATGGATCATGGGTTGTTTTTAGACAAATAATATTTTCACAATATTCTCATATTTTCAAGAAAGGTAAATATTATCAAGGTATTTTCAAATAGTTTACCTTATCACAAGAATTTGAAGCATATTATGATTTTAAAGATGGTGCTGAGGAAGGAGACCCTTGCGCAACCTATTTATATTTGATTTTAAAATATAGTCTCTCAACACATACTTATGGTATTTTAAAGGGACCAATAATAGAATGTTTCAACTCAAATTATGTTCGACTATTTTTTAGAAATCATGTTTTATCAGATGTTTTGGAATTATATGTCATACATGATTATTTTCCAAAACTGTTTTTTGGTGAACACCCATATGACCCATGTTGTACAAGGTGTATTTGGATGGAGGAAGAAAATGATTTTGAAGGATCTCTAAATCATTGTTGTAATGCATGGTACATCTACCTACGTGAGCAAGATGATGATGAAACCGAGTGGATGCCATGATCAAGGTATGATGTTCTTCATTTTGGGAATCGTTTTATTTTATCTTATAGTGGTGAAATAAGATATCATGAATTATGATGTTGAGACCGTAACGAATTTGGATGAAAATGAGAGGTATAAGGAAACTATTAAGGTTAAAACATGTTAGTGTTATTTTTGGAGTTTTATAAAAAGGACAACACGCAGACCATGTGACAACCCGTCGCGTCGGACAAAGCTGCGGGAATCGAACCCACAACCAAAGTGCGACTGGTATTTATCGCCTACCACTAGACTACGTGAAGTCCCTGGTTAGTTTGAATGATTCTTTTTAGTTAAATGATTTTATAAATTAAGAGTATGTTGATTTTGTGTTATCTATGGAAATTTATTAACCTATCATGGAGGATATGTGATTAGGTTAATTACTTTTCAATACGAGACATTAAGAGCAACCGATGTTGTTTGGAGATAAATGTTACGATTTAACTTGGAAGACTATGTGACTAAATCCTTCAAATATTTGGGTTTCAATCTTAGTTTGGTTTACTTTGAATAATTTTATGGACAAATGGTTTATCGGATGGTCCTCGTTGAACATTGGGTTTTGTTGGACAAATTTTGGAGATTAAGCATATATTTTCTTTTTAAAGGGTTTTCCTTTTCTGGATTATCTGATCTTGTACTAACCTTTTTAGTTTTGGGTTTGGTTAAAGTCTAAAAACATGGGAAATATATAGTTATCTTTTGTGGATTAGGTGGTTCACTATAAGTTGATTATAGTACTCTTAATGTGAACAAGTCTTCCTAAATACTCCTCTTTTGGAGAAAATATGAGTTTGATTAAGGAATCTAGTAAAAGTTGGAAGTCTACGTGACAATTAAGTATGTTTCATTATGATTAAGTTAGGCTCAAATGTAAATTCCTCAATGAAGAGTAACTTAAAACAAAAATGTTGTATGTTAACTTTTCCTACTGGGGAATCGAATACCGTTTAACCCATCACAAGTTTGTGATTTTCATATGGTTAACTTTCTTCTAAACATGTTTTATATCACTCTCCATCAGAACAAGACCCTATGTTTTCTCCTCCATGACCATGTTTTCCTACATGGAATCCTAGTATGGGTTAACTCGGGTGACCTCTGTACTTATCTTTCTTTATTTTAAAGTAATTGTTTTACCGACTCTTGTTCCGATGTGGGACTTTCAAGAATGTTTCCAAGCTCAATTTTAAAATTGCGAGGACACAATTCCCAAAAGGGGGGAAGGATGTAACACCCCAGGTAAATAAAGAATATTAAATCTTTATATTTATCCATATTTTTGAATAAAATATTAATATTACTTTAAAGGGGATGATATGCTCGATGGCGTACCCAATACGCAACAACGAGTTTCATGGTAATCTTACGTTGCACTCTAATAATAAAACAATATTATTTTAAATGGTAGTTAATGCCTAACCATTGTAATGGAGGTAATAAACAGAACTACCTAAAAAATGATTATATATGTTTGTCAAATATTTTTACTCTTTACAATAAATGTTAGTGGATTAAAAATGCGAATGAATCCAATATTAAGCGTAGACATTCTAATATTCTTTAAAAAATCGATTAACCGCCTTTTGAAGGCGAACCTCTTTTAAATCCAATTTTTTAAAATTTTACGTGTTATAATTGAAAAAATAAAATTCTTATTTATAATTGGGATATCAAAATTTACATTGTTTAAATTTTTGGTATTTTTCCGAAAAAGTTCAATTTTTAATGAATAGTGAAAAATGTTGTATTTTAATTCAAAATCTCTTTTTAATCTAATTTATTTATATGATTATATAATCTTTTGAATTGGTTTTTAAGTTTAATTAGAATAAATATTTACCATTTAATCCAATAGCGGTCATTGGAATTAATTTTACTTTGAAATTGGACTTAAACTGGTGTCAATCTTTTGATGCTTATTGTTTCAAAAAAACAGGCTATTTGTTTTGACAGTGAGAATTAATTATTAAATTAATTAATGCAACTTATATGTTTTGAATTTTGTAAAATGGACTTCATTTTTGAATTTGGAATATCAAATATAGCTTAGGGTGATGTTTTGGTTTTTTTCAGAAAAACTTCAATTTTTGATGAATAGTGAAACCGCAAAGTGGTGGTTACAAAATTTGATTTTTCGTTTAAATGGGACTTTACCACTTCTGTGTTTTTAATCTCAAAAATCCAATTTAAATGATTTTCATTATTAAGTAAAATGTGGTTCAATGGGATGAAAATAATTTTTGATGAAAAGTAACTTGTGTGTTTTATTAATCGTTATTAAAGGTAATTAGTGTGATTTAAGGTAAAAATGATATTATAATAAAATGAAAATATATTGACACTTGTAATAACCCTATTGGATGAGTTATGGCCGACCAAGATAACCCATGGGACGATTTTGGTACCCCATGGAGCCACTTGGGTATGATAATGACATTTATGCCTTTTATTTAAAGTTAAAGTAAAAAATGACACAAACATGATATGTTTTACTAAAACAATTTTTACATGGGGTTATACAAGTCATATGTTTGACTATAAATATTCATTAGAAATCTAAAAAGATTTACTACATCATGGTATTTTTTTTATAATTTTTAGACATTAAATATATTAAATTATTTATGACATCATGATGATGCAGCGATGATCTCATTATTTGACGATTTAAATAAAATGGAAAGAAAATGCAAAATCTAGGACCTACACATGTCAAAAACCTATTGGATGGGTGGATTTTGAACCCTTATCACCTTATCCTCGAAAAAAATCAATGTAAGACCATTAAAATCAGAAAACTATTTGTAAATAAAGTATAATTTTATACTTTACCAAGAGTGCCCCTCCTCTCCTCTTATAAAAGGTCCCCACCTATACCACCTTACCCACACCTCTAAAGCCTTTGGCTCGGCCACTATCTGATCATTTTGTCTCTCCACATCCCTCTACTCATCCTATAATCCTTAACTTAGGTAGGAAGCTCTTCAAGAAACCCTTTTGGTTCAAACCAAAGGGAGTTACCCAATTTTAAGGTAACGTCTTCACTTGTGCTCATTTGTTTTATTTTGCTTCTCCAACCCCCTAAACTATTTTTATTAATTTATTTTGTAACAAATACAGTATATTAAATATACTAGGATTTTGTTATAATAATTATTCTAGCTACACTTACACATACCTTCATCTAATGGTTAAATAACATACTGTTTCTGTGGATGGCGAATTTCTGTCTCACGAAACGATGATTGTTCAACACTCATATAACACCTTCAATGGTGGCCATTAAGATTTCACTATGTTTATATATGATATATAATATTTTTATGTTTTACTTAAGCTTCTGTATTTTTCATTTGTTGCATACCTTTATGGCTTCCATTATGGGTATACGTGATATCTTCATTTTAGGAAGTGCGGACTACCGCCCCCTCAAAGTGATTTGATTCATTAATGCCATATGTGGGATGTATAAAGGATGGATTTAAAGTTATTATATATGATTTTATACTGGAATTATAATATACCTTTATATCATTATTGTTTTCTTTCCATTAAATTATGAGATAGAAATGAAAGTAGCGTTCATGCGTACGTACGGCTTACCGTCTCCATGAACGGTGCATTTCATTTCTTATCCTCAAATGTAATGTACTATTATAAGTACATATAATGGATATATATGATTTATGATACATATAAAGGATTAATATAATTCTGGAATAAAAAATACACACATCTCTAATTTAGTTTTAATTCCATTAATATGACATAGAAATGAAAGTAGCGTTTATGTGTACGTACGACTTACCGTCTCCATGAACGGTGTATTTCATTTCATACCTCTAAATGATTATGTTATATTATAAATACATGTATATGCTGTATATATATGATATATATGATATCCAAATCAGGAATGACATTCTGGATATAAAGAACCTTTGACCACACGAACAACATGTAATTGTAAGAAGTCCACTTTTGACTTCAGAACCAAATATCGACAAAACAAACATTATTAACTTAAATGATTACATAGTGTTTATAACATGTAAATAATTGATATGAAAGGAATAATTATCTTGAAAAATGTTCTTAAGAAAGTATAAATTAACTCATGTTTATTATTCCGGACGTTAAAGAACGATCGAGTCAAGTCGGACCTGAGGTATGGGATCATACTCCTCTCTTTCTTTTTAAATACGCTCTTTTATGTCATTACTTTTAAAGATCATATTTCTTGTTATTGGGATGTTATTTTATTTTACTCTTACTGTAATTTTTATTTTCATATGATGAGAGACCCTATTCTCTCTCATCAATCCATTTTTGAAGTTTTGAGTGGCGCCGTTAGGCTGCTGAATTTTCATAAGAGATCTAACCTCTCTCTTTCTTTTTAAGTACTCTCCTTTATGTAACTTCTTTTCAGATCCTCTTTGTTATGTTGTGGGATGTTATTTTATATTCCTCTTTCTATAAACAATATGTTAATATGTTGAGATACCCTATTTTATCTAATAAATCCATTTTTGTAAGTTTTATGTGGCGTCGTTAGGCTGCCGAGTTTTCGTAAGGGATTTTTCATCTCACTTTTATCCCCTTGAGATTTATGCTACATTTACCACAATTTCCTTTTAGTGGTGTATGTACTTCCCATTATTTTACTCATTGTGTAATATACTTTCATTTATGAGTATTTACATCAATGTTGTATTGTCCTTCTTTCAGGGGGTGTATGTTTCGAAAGATACCCATGTCGGTAAGGGAACCTTTCCCCCCTCTTTTTAAAAGACTTATTTTGTTATGTCTTTTAATTCACATACTATTATGTTGGGATATGTTCTTTTATATCATTATTGATTTAAATTTTATTTCCATGTGATGAGATACCTGTTTTATCTCTCATCAACTCATTTTCTGAATTTTGTAGTGACGCCATTAGGCTGTCAAATTTTTGCAAGGGAACTTCTTAACCCAAATTTGATTCTTTGGGATAAACTTATACTCCTTGAATATGTGGTTCTATGAATATGTGTGAATAACCTCTGATTGTTTTACACTTAATATCCACTTATATTTGGTGTATTCGTTTGTCACACATAATTATGTAATTGATTTATCCTTAAACCAAGGATATCGTCTTTGTAAGGCACTTCGTCTCAATCTCATTTCATTGAGGCATATTTCGTTTTATACACAAATTTCTTTTATACGGTGTATAAACCCCTTTGAATTTTACTTTTATACAAAAGGAATCTTTTTCTACAAAGCGTTTTACTAAACGAAAAAAAGGAATGTTTCTTTTAACCTACGTGGTGACAACGACCTTTTCTCCGCCACGAGTATTATTTGATCTTTGGATTCCTCAACAATCCGTAATGTTTTTAAAATAAAATAAATATCATATACTCTTTTACGTATTTTGGTATTGAAAATGGTTTTGATAAAGGATTATATTTTGTCAATATATTTAAATGATATATTGTGATTGAAATGTGGAAATGTTATCATTACTTTATATTGGTTTTATGCGTTATAATTTTATAATGGTACTTGGACATTTTACGGGTGGTTACGTGATAAACCATATTACGGGTGGTGTCGTGAATACCAGGATGGGTGGTTATGTTATAACCTCCAATGCATTGGGTATGGAAGTCGACCGTATGGCTCTTCTATTAAGTATGTATGGAAGTTGTCTGAATGGCTATTCCATTAAGTGATATGTGTGGAAGTCGACCTTATGGTTATTCCACTTAAGTATGATTATGTCCCAAGTTACCTTATATGTTATGTGATCTTTATATGGGTTTTATGGTAATCTTTTGGTTACAGAAGGGTAAGTAATGAACTTTTATTCAGTGAATAGTTTTTACTACTTCAAAAAGGTGAATAGTATTACTTTGATAAAGTATACATGGTTTACTTGTTGTTTTGAAAAACTATCATTTTTCATTCTTTGTGTATCCCTTACTAAGCATTTTATGCTCATCCCAAGTTTTTGAAATGTTTTTCATAGGACTTTACGTGGAATAGGGTCAAGGATGGGATCAAGGGAAAGTCATGCAACCTAAAACATGGAACTGGACATGTTTCTTTTTAAGAGTTTTCATTTTATGGAATCTTAGTAAACGTTTCTACTTTGGAAACTTTTGAGATGTAATAGTTATGTCCTAATTATCTAAAACACTAAACCTGAAAAGTTCCTCAATGTGAATTATTCATTTAATTCAATATTAAGTAAGGTTTAAGGCCGAGTCCTTATATTAATAGATCTTCTTAGAATATTTTTATTCAAAATTTCACTAAAATAAAAAATTGAAAAGAGATAAGTTAAGAATTAAAGGATCATTAATAAGAAATGGTATAATAAATATGATTCCATAAAAAAAATTATTAGATTTTATTTTTGGTAATATATTTTCAAATAAAAGTAATATTTTCTTGTTCATTATCTTTTGAATTGTGAATAATTATACTCATTATTTTAGTTTATGATGGAATATGATATAGATGTTATATCATTAATTCCTTTTGAGAAGGTTACAATTTGAATATTAAATTGGTTTTGGATATTTTATGTAACACCCCAAGCTTCTACGGTACGTTTCCCTTTGAATAATGCGATAGCGTGTGTTGTACGCAACCTCGAGTTCTAACACACACCACAACTAATTAAACTAGCCGTTATGAATAGTAATACCTAATTTTTGAAATTATATATATTTTATATTTGAAAATGGACTTCATTTTTGGACTCGGAATATCGAATTTAGCCTAAGGTGAAATTTTGGTACTTTTCGGATAACTTTCATATTTTGATGAATAGTGAAAATTACTAAATTTTAATTAAAAACAACTTTTTTAATCAAAATAATTAATAGTGATAAATTATGAATTTTAGTAGTTTTAAAGTATATTTAGAATATATTTTTACCATTTAATATAATGTTGGTCATTGGACATAATTTTACAATTAAACCGAACATAAACAAGTGTCAATCTTTTGATAGTTATTATCTCTTAAAAACACGCTTTTTGTTTTGACAGCGGGAATTAATTTTAAATTAATTTCTGCCACTTCTGTGTTTTGAATTTAGGAAAATGGATTCCATATTTGGAATCAGGATTTTCAAATTGTGTAAATAGGTAACTTTTATTTTTAGACATTTTGAATAATTACTGCGGTAAATATTTTATTTACCATGGTTAAGGGTAAATCCGGTAAATAAGGGTTAAAGAAATAATATTATAATAATACTAAATTACCCTAAAAACGTGTCTTAACCCTATTGGTTGATATATGGTCGACCATGGACATCTTTGTGTCAATTTTGGGACCCCATGGATCCACTTGTAAGTGATAATGACACTTTATTTTAATTTAGTTAAAATGAATACAAAAATGACACAAGCATATATCTTTTAGAACAACAATTTTTAGATAGGGTTATATATGTTGGATTTTAGATTATAAATATTCATTAGAAATATAAAGAGATTTCCTACATAATGATATTTTATTTATAATTTTTAGACATTAAATAATTTATTTTATTTATGACACAATGATGATGCAGTAATTACTATAATAGTGAAAAATTAAAATAATTGATATTATAAATACCCAAATAAATATAATATGAAACTTTTAATGAATTAAACTAATTTTCTAGGCTAATATGATATATTAGGATTGATTTAATGGACTTTGTTCGAAGTAATCAATCTGTTATGAGTTTCACAAAAATCAACTATTGAATAGTGTCAAAATTGACATAAAAGAGTTCTTAAAACAAATATTATATTATTAATTGATATTAAATTCCTAAAAATCTAAGGTTCGGCCAAGAGACTTATATTATGATAGGTTAATCATTAATGGACCACTTGGGGGTCGCTTGGATGTATATAGTAAGTTTATTAACCATATATTATAAAAATACAAAGAGACATTGTAAAAGTGAAACTAATTAACTTAGAGTTAATACTTAAAGATAAGGTTAATATAAGTACCCAAACATGTCTAAATTCTATTGGTTGAGTGGTTTTCGACCTATCCCCACCTTAACCTTTGAATAATAAGCTTTGGAGCCATTATAAACCGAATATGAATTTATTATAAATTAATATTTCTAGCTTTTCCAAAGGTGCCCCTCACCCCTCTTATAAAAGGGCACTCCTCCTTCTCATTTCTTCACACCTTCAAAGCCTTTTGGTTCGGCCAACCTCTGCCCAAATACTCTCCCAACATCCCTAACTACAACCTAGAGGCCTTAGTTTGATCAGAAAGCCAACCTAAGGAGCCCTTTTGATCAAATCAAAAGGAAGAACCCGAAGAAGAGGTAATGATTTCACCACCCTTTTCTAAGTTCATTTCTTCTTCCACTTCTTCTTCCTTTGTTCTTACCATTCTAAAATAATAACTCCAGTATCTCACATATACTGTGATATTATTATAAGTATGGTAAAACCATATTCAGTATTCTATCCACCCTTTGAATAACATGTCACCATACGTGCGTACGTACGGCTTACCGTCTCCACGTCGTGGTGTAATTGTTATTCAATATAATATTATTTGGATGGGTATAATAATGATGTGTAACTCATGTAAATATTAAATATAACATGTTAATGATTATGTATATATGATATACCATTCATTTATATATTATTTTAATATCAAAAGAATGATATTGTCGCTCGTGCGTACGTACGGACTACCGTCTCCACGAACGCGATGAGATTCATTCTCCATCGTATCCATTAAAGTATAATTATCATTTTATGATTTAAAAATGATGTTTAAGGACTTGATATCATTCTGGATATGAATAAGATACAACAAACATGGCTTATGTAACAAAACATATAAAACAAAATGAGTAAGTTAACACCCGAAACGATGATAATTCTAAGATATTATTAATAAATCAATGTTAAAAGATCATATATGATATCATATTAATATATATGATTCTTGTATAATTTAATAACAATTATTTCACCATTATACAGGAGGTTAACCTACCCCAACCAAGGAAAAGTACAAGGTAAGGGTTATTTCACAATCTCTTCATTATCCGAGGTTGTTTATATGTAATAATCTACTGGGATCTCTTTATCATCCACATCCATGTTTCTTAAAAATGTATTTCAAAACATTTTTACTATTTACAAGAATATGGGTTAAAGTCATTTATACCCTTTTTTGACTTTTTATAAGAGGTTTATAAAGGAATATTTCCGTCGTTTTCAAAACAAGGTCCTTTTTAACCTTTTCGACAGAATTGAGGTAAGAATGTTTTTTTTAACTTATACGGCGGGTGCGGTTATTTTACGCCATTATAAAATCTTCAAAGCTTTCCTTACAAGCTTATAAGAATATTTTCAAAGAAAATGTTTTATTTTATATGGATCTTAAATGATTTCAAAATAAAAGGAGATATTTCTTTAAAAAGAATTTTGATTTCATCTATGTCAACATCCTTTGATGGATTTTAAGATTATTTGAAGTTGATTTATTATGATACAAAACTTCTATATTGTATTGAAGGTTTTGTGATATGTTTGACTGTGGATGTGCTATTTTTATACCATTCATAGTTTATTGTGAAAGTATTGACATTTCGTATGCTAGTTTTAATACGAATGTTTATGTTATGTTTAAACCTTTTCATATGGGAATGCATTGGACTTAATAAGTGACGGGTGGAGCCCGCTATAGCTCCTCGATGCATCGGTAGGTCTCATGAGACAAACTAGTGTCTTGGCACAAGGCCTTGACAAAATCTTATTTGTAGTCTTGGAACGAGGCCTTGGCTATGTGGTTATGATAGTCTGGCATTATGCATTCCAACATTATGAAAGTGGTTATTGATTTTTGCATGTGATTATTCATTTAGTAGAATATCCATGTGAATAAGTAAATGGCATTATTTCATTTTATTTATGCCATACCATGTTGAAAGTTCGTATTTAAAAGGATTTTGTTTTAGTTATACATTGCTTTAAATGTTTATTCTTATTTATGAAAGTTTCCACATTATTGTTATCCTTACTGGGCATTTGAGCTCACCCCTTTTTTTATGTTTTATTTTTCCCAGGATGTGAAGAAGTATGTTATGAATGACCTGCAGGGATTTTATGAGGGGTTAATAGTGTGGATTGTGGAAAAATTATGTTGTTGTATTAGTTTTTCATTTTATGATGTAATGTAAAACTTATGAATATATCTAGTGTTTCCAAGGCTACTAAACCAATCGGTCTTTCGAGATTTGATCTTTCTTGTGATCATGCCAATGTTATGTAATAAAGCACCGACTCTAGGCAACTAGGGTCGGGGCGTTACAGTTGGTATCAGAGGAAGTTTAGTACAAACCTTGGAAGCTAGATTTAGATAAACTCTGATTAGAGCACATAGACCTAATATGAACTTTGAGGATTAGTATAGAAGAACTTCCTAGAATTTTGGTATTGTAGAGACTTTGTGAGTTTTCCGAGCAATACATCCCTGTCTGGATACGAGCAGGTAGAGGCGGCTCTGGCACAGATGTACCTAGGGGTAAAACCCGAAAACACCGCTTTGAGGTAGACTCGAACGGGAACTGGTGCACGACAACGGGCCTTGCTACACTCTTGGTTACGACACTCCCGGGGGATATGCTTAGGATAACTCTCACTTTCTTTACAAATCATTATGAAGTGTTTATGAGTATATACTTCCTCAAAGAAAACATATTTATGATTATGGATTATATCCATAGATAGTTCAATTTATGTTTAGTGTTTTATAAGTATGGGATTATGTATTTTGATGCATAAACTGATCTAGTTTATGCCATTTTTTTTGAAATGGTGCCTAGTGGAAGAAATGGAAACCGTATCAATGCATGCACTCCATGTAGGGATTTCCCTCCTGCTCAAGATAATTATAGTGGGGCTGGTGATGCAACTGGTGCTGATCAGCTAATCACCGTACTGGGACAACTTACTCAGGTTATGAATAATAACCTTACCCGTATGGAGCACCCTGATCCGCAGCGTGGAGGATCAATGTTAGATCGATTCATGAGACAACAACCACCAACGTTCAATGGGAGTACAAATCCCTTAGTACCTGAGCAATGGATATTTTCCCTAGAGAAAATATTTCAGGCTTTGGGGAGTAGTGAAAGGGAAAAAGTTACCATGGCAGTTTACCGCCTCACTGGAGATGCTGATCAATGGTGGTCATTGATTCAAAACATGAAGGAAGATGATGAAGTATCAAACATGGAATGGAGGGAGTTCAAAGATCTGTTTTTAGAAAAATTCTTTCCTCGCGACCATCGAGCAGATATGGAAAGACAATTTCTGAGTCTGAGACAAAAGGAGGATGAGAATGTCACAAAGTATGAGGCTAACTTTACAAGGTTAGCGAGGTATGCTGGAGATTATATTCGCAACCCAAGAAGTAAGATTGATCGTTTCTTTGATGGGTTAAAACCATTTCTCCGTCAAGAATTAGTCTCACAATCCTTTGCTTCGTACGAAGACATTGTCTCATGTGCTATCAAGACCGAAAAAGAATTCTCTAAGTCTTATGAATTTAAAGCGAAGCAAGAGAAGAAGAGACCTTCTGATCAATCTGGGAATGGAAATAAGGGGAATAAGGGAAAGGTTGAATATCCATCTTGTGGTAAATGCGGGAAGAAACATCCTGGTACTTTCTTGAAGGGAATGGGAGTCTGTTACAAGTGTGGTGAAAAAGGCCACCAAGCTCATGATTGCAAGGGGAAGAAGGAAGCTACCAACGTTCAGTGCTACAATTGCAGGGAGATGGGGCATTATGCAAATGCATGTCCTAAGCGTCAGGAGAACTTACCTCAGAAAAGGCCAAGGGATCAAGGCCAGGCTTATGCTATCACTACTGCTGAGGTAGAAACTCCGAAAGACGTGGTGGCAGGTAATTTAATGGTTTCCTCAAGTTTAGCAAATGCATTATTTGATTCTGGATCATCACATTGTTTCATATCTTCCCAGTTTGATAAGAAAATTAGATATTTCCAATTTGATTTAATAAGGGAGTTGTCAGTTAAAACTCCTAAGGGAAGTATCGTTGCAACAAAGTTTTGTGAATCAGTCCCCATTAGAGCACATAAATTTTCTTTATCTGCTGATCTCATCCTCATACCTATGATTGAGTTTGATATAATCCTCGGTATGGACTGGCTTTCGGACTATGATGCGAAGATTTATTGTAAGAAGAAAGAGGTTATGATTCTTGATGATAATGATAAGGAACACCTTATTTTTAGAGCAGAATCGTCACCACCTAATTCTTATTTAGATCCACCCCCAGTAGTTCAACTTAATTCAATTATTGGGGATGAAGAGAATGAAATAACTGTCGGTGAGGAAAGGAATGTTCAAATAGAGGATGTACCTGTTGTGAAAGAATTTGTAGATGTATTTCCGGAAGATTTACCTGGACATCCTCCAGAACGAGAAGTTGAGTTTTCCATTGATTTGATTCCTGGATCAAGGCCTATATCGAAGACCCCTTATAGAATGGCCACTGTAGAGTTAGTCGAACTAAAGAAACAACTAGAGGAATTGAGTAATAAGGGATTTATTCGCCCTAGTGTTTCTCCATGGGGAGTCCCTGTTCTTTTTGTTAAAAAGAAAGATGGATCTATGAGGTTATGTATCGACTACAGGGAGATCAATGCTATAACAATAAAGAACAAGTATCCCCTACCTCGTATTGATGATTTATTTGACCAACTGCATGGAGGTCAATACTTTTCAAAGATTTACCTTCGATCTGGATACCATCAGTTGTGTGTAAAGAAGGAAGACATTCAAAAACAGCATTTCGAACCAGGTACGGGCATTACGAGTTTACTGTAATGCCGTTTGGATTGACTAATGCACCCTCTGTATTCATGGATCTGATGAATAGAGTTTTCAAGGAGTATCTCGATGAATTTGTGGTGGTATTTATTGATGATATCTTGGTATACTCTAAAACCTACAAAGATCATGAAAATCACTTGCGCATTATCTTGAAGACTCTGAGGAGGCATGAATTATATGGAAAGTTTAGCAAGTGTGAATTCTGGCTTCAGGAGATTTCTTTTCTTGGCCATATTGTCTCTAAAGATGGAATCTTTGTTGATCCTTCTAAGACCAAGGCAATCCAAGAATGGCCAGCACCTACGAGTATAACTGAGGTACGCAGTTTTATTGGTTTGGCAGGTTATTATCGACGTTTCGTCCAGAATTTTGCCCGATTGGCTAACCCATTAACGAAGCTCACACGTAAAGGGGTTAAATTTGTTTGGACAAAAGAGTGTGAAGAATGTTTCAAAGAACTGAAGAGAAGATTAGTCAATGCTCCTATATTGACTCTACCATCGGGGAATGATGGGTTCGTTATTTATAGTGATGCATCAAAGAAAGGACTTGGCTGTGTCCTTATGCAGAATGATAGAGTTATTGCCTATGCATCACGACAGTTGAAAATTCATGAACAAAAATATCCTACTCATGATCTTGAGTTAGCAGCTATGATCTTTGCTTTGAAGATATGGAGGCACTACCTCTATGGTGAAAAATGTGAGATTTATACTGATCACAAGAGTTTGAAGTATATTTTCTCACAAAAAGAACTCAACATGAGGCAAAGGAGATGGCTTGAATTACTCAAGGATTATGATTGCACGATACACTACCACCCAGGGAAGGCAAACAAGGTGGCAGATGCTTTGAGTAGAAAAGACCATGGAGTTTTGAACAATATGAGAATTTAAAGGGATCCAATTTTCATGGAGCTAGTGAAGATGGACATGGGAATAACCAGGGAAGGTGAAACATCAATGCTTTTTCAAATGGTTGCCAAACCATCTTTACTAGAAAGGATTAAGAGTTCTCAGACTGATGATGAAGAATTCCAAAAGAAGATTAAAGCTGTGAATGATGGGAGATTGAGAGACTTTGCGTATGAAGGTGGAATTTTGAAATTCGGGAAGAGACTTTGTGTTCCCAATATACCTGATCTAAAAAGGGAATTGCTGGATGATGCTCATAGTTCCAATTTCTCTATACACCCTGGGAGCACCAAAATGTATAGAGATTTGAAGGAACATTTTTGGTGGGACAACATGAAGAGGGAGATTGCTGATTTTGTGTCAAGATGTATGGTTTGTCAACAAGTGAAAGCTGGAAGGCAACAGCCTGGAGGAGTCATGCAACCTCTTCCCATACCAGAGTGGAAATGGGACAATATTACAATGGACTTTGTCATGGGGCTACCAAAGACTCCTAGAAGGAACGATGCAATATGGGTTATTGTTGATCATCTTACCAAGTCAGCACATTTTCTTGCTATAAGAGAAGATCTACCCCTGGAACGTCTAGCAAGACTATACATTAATGAAGTTGTGAGACTTCATGGAGTACCCCTATCGATTGTTTCTGATCGTGATCCCCGTTTTTCTTCAAGATTTTGGAAAAGTCTTCAGAAATCCCTGGATACTGAACATCATTTGAGCACTGCTTACCACCCTCGGACAGACGGACAATCAGAACGGACTATTCAGACCTTAGAAGACATGTTGAGATCTTGCTCACTTGATTTTCAGGGTATGTGGGATCAATATTTACCACTAGTAGAATTTTCCTATAACAATAGCTTCCATTCGAGTATTCAGATGGCACCATATGAAGCGTTATACGGAAAGAGATGTCGTACACCAACCTGTTGGGATGACGTTGGTGAAAGAAAACTTGTAGGCCCAGAACTGGTGGAGGAAACGGTGGAAAAGGTGAAGGTAATCCAAAATCACATTAAAGCAGCTCAAAGTAGGCAGAAGAGCTATGCCGATAATCGAAGGAAGGATTTGGAATTTCAAGTTGGTGATCATGTTTTCCTGAAGGTATCTCCGTGGAAGGGAGTCATACGTTTTGGTAAGAAAGGTAAATTGAGTCCCAGTTACATCGGACCTTTCGAAATTCTAGAACGAATTGGGGCTGTAGCTTACCGATTGGCAATGCCGCCAAGTCTCTCCAAAGTTCACGATGTGTTCCACGTATCTCTGTTGAGGAAATAAATGCCTGACCCAACGCATGTACTCACCTATGAAGATTTAGAACTGGAACCCGATCTGTCTTATTGCGAAGAGCCCATCAAGATTCTTGATACGAGAGAACAAGTGCTGAGAAACCGGACGACGCGTCTGGTAAAAGTTTTGTGGAGGAATCAAAAGATGGAAGAGGCAACGTGGGAACCCGAGGAACTTATGATGAAGAACCACCCGAGTCTTTTTATGCAGTAATACCCTAGAAATTGCGAGGGCGCAATTATTTGAAGGAGGGGAGAATGTAACACCCCAAGCTTCTACGGTACGTTTCCCTTTGAATAATGCGATAGCGTGTGTTGTACGCAACCTCGAGTTCTAACACACACCACAACTAATTAAACTAGCCGTTGTGAATAGTAATACCTAATTTTTGAAATTATATATATTTTATATTTGAAAATGGACTTCATTTTTGGACTCGGAATATCGAATTTAGCCTAAGGTGAAATTTTGGTACTTTTCAGATAACTTTCATATTTTGATGAATAGTGAAAATTACTAAATTTTAATTAAAAACAACTTTTTTAATCAAAATAATTAATAGTGATAAATTATGAATTTTAGTAGTTTTAAAGTATATTTATAATATATTTTTACCATTTAATATAATGTTGGTTGTTGGACATAATTTTACAATTAAACCGAACATAAACAAGTGTCAATCTTTTGATAGTTATTATCTCTTAAAAACACGCTTTTTGTTTTGACAGCGGGAATTAATTTTAAATTAATTTCTGCCACTTCTGTGTTTTGAATTTAGGAAAATGGATTCCATTTTTGGAATCAGGATTTTAAAATTGTGTAAATAGGTAACTTTTATTTTTAGACATTTTGAATAATTACTGCGGTAAATATTATATTTACCATGGTTAAGGGTAAATCCGCTAAATAAGGGTTAAAAAAATAATATTATAATAATACTAAATTACCCTAAAAACGTGTCTTAACCCTATTGGTTGATAGATGGTCGACCATGGACATCTTTGTGTCAATTTTGGGACCCCATGGATCCACTTGTAAGTGATAATGACACTTTATTTTAATTTAGTTAAAATGAATACAAAAATGACACAAGCATATATCTTTTAGAACAACAATTTTTACATAGGGTTATATATGTTGGATTTTAGATTATAAATATTCATTAGAAAGCTAAAAAGATTTCCTACATAATTATATTTTATTTATAATTTTTAGACATTAAATAATTTATTTTATTTATGACACAATGATGATGCAGTAATTACTATAATAGTGAAAAATTAAAATAATTGATATTATAAATACCCAAATAAATATAATATGAAACTTTTAATGAATTAAACTAATTTTCTAGGCTAATATGATATATTAGGATTGATTTAATGGACTTTTTTCGAAGTAATCAATCTGTTATGAGTTTCACAAAAATCAACTATTGAATAGTGTCAAAATTGACATAATAGAGTTCTTAAAACAAATATTATATTATTAATTGATATTAAATTCTTTAAAATCTAAGGTTCGGCCAAGAGACTTATATTATGATAGGTTAATCATTAATGGACCACTTGGGGGTCGCTTGGATGTATATAGTAAGTTTATTAACCATATTATATAAAAATACAAAGAGACATTGTAAAAGTGAAACTAATTAACTTAGAGTTAATACTTAAAGATAAGGTTAATATAAGTACACAAACATGTCTAAATTCTATTGGTTGAGTGGTTTTCGACCTATCCCCACCTTAACCTTTGAATAATAAGCTTTGGAGCGATTATAAACCGAAT
This sequence comes from Viscum album, assembly GCA_963277665.1. Lineage (NCBI taxonomy): Eukaryota > Viridiplantae > Streptophyta > Magnoliopsida > Santalales > Viscaceae > Viscum > Viscum album. The sequence continues at coordinate 1,297,747,445 of OY728152.1, forward strand.
ATGAATTTATTATAAATTAATATTTCTAGCTTTTCCAAAGGTGCCCCTCACCCCTCTTATAAAAGGGCACTCCTCCTTCTCATTTCTTCACACCTTCAAAGCCTTTTGGTTCGGCCAACCTCTGCCCAAATACTCTCCCAACATCCCTCACTACAACCTAGAGGCCTTAGTTTGATCAGAAAGCCATCCTAAGGATCCCTTTTGATCAAATCAAAAGGAAGAACCCGAAGAGGAGGTAATGATTTCACCACCCTTTTCTAAGTTCATTTCTTCTTCCACTTCTTCTTCCTTTGTTCTTACCATTCTAAAATAATAACTCCAGTATCTCACATATACTGTGATGTTATTATAAGTATGGTACAACCATATTCAGTATTCTATCCACCCTTTGAATAACATGTCACCATACGTGTGTACGTACGGCTTACCGTCTCCACGTCGTGGTGTAATTGTTATTCAATATAATATTATTTGGATGGGTATAATAATGATGTGTAACTCATGTAAATATTAAATATAACATGTTAATGATTCTGTATATATGATATACCATTCATTTATATATTATTTTAATATCAAAAGAATGATATTGTCGCTCGTGCGTACGTACGGACTACCGTCTCCACGAACGCGATGAGATTCATTCTCCATCGTATCCATTCAAGTATAATTATCATTTTATGATTTAAAAATGATGTTTAAGGACTTGATATCATTCTGGATATGAATAAGATACAACAAACATGGCTTATGTAACAAAACATATAAAAGAAAATGAGTAAGTTAACACCCGAAACGATGATAATTCTAAGATATTATTAATAAATCAATGTTAAAAGATCATATATGATATCATATTAATATATATGATTATTGTATAATTTAATAACAATTATTTCACCATTATACAGGAGGTTAACCTACCCCAACCAAGGAAAAGTACAAAGTAAGGGTTATTTCACAATCTCTTCATTATCCGAGGTTGTTTATATGTAATAATCTACTGGGATCTCTTTATCATCCACATCCATGTTTCTTAAAAATGTATTTCAAAACATTTTTACTATTTACAAGAATATGGGTTAAAGTCATTTATACCCTTTTTTGACTTTTTATAAGAGGTTTATAAAGGAATCTTTCCGTCGTTTTCAAAATAAGGTCCTTTTTAACCTTTTCGATAGAGTTGAGGTAAGAATGTTTTTTTTAACTTATACGGCGGGTGCGGTTATTTTACGCCATTATAAAATCTTCAAAGCTTTCCTTACAAGCTTATAAGAATATTTTCAAAGAAAATGTTTTATTTTATATGGATCTTAAATGATTTCAAAATAAAAGGAGATATTTCTTTAAAAAGAATTTTGATTTCATCTATGTCAACATCCTTTGATGGATTTTAAGATTATTTGAAGTTGATTTATTATGATACAAAACTTCTATATTGTATTGAAGGTTTTGTGATATGTTTGACTGTGGATGTGCTATTTTTATACCATTCATAGTTTATTGTGAAAGTATTGACATTTCGTATGCTAGTTTTAATACGAATGTTTATGTTATGTTTAAACCTTTTCATATGGGAATGCATTGGACTTAATAAGTGACGGGTGGAGCCCGCTATAGCTCCTCGATGCATCGGTAGGTCTCATGAGACAAACTAGTGTCTTGGCACAAGGCCTTGACAAAATCTTATTTGTAGTCTTGGCACGAGGCCTTGGCTATGTGGTTATGATAGTCTGGCATTATGCATTCCAACATTATGAAAGTGGTTATTGATTTTTGCATGTGATTATTCATTTAGTAGAATATCCATGTAAATAAGTAAATGGCATTATTTCATTTTATTTATGCCATACCATGTTGAAAGTTCGTATTTAAAAGGCTTTTGTTTTAGTTATACATTGCCTTAAATGTTTATTCTTATTTATGAAAGTTTCCACTTTATTGTTATCCTTACTGGGCATTTGAGCTCACCCCTTTTTTTATGTTTTATTTTTCCCAGGATGTGAAGAAGTAAGTTATGAATGACCTGCAGGGATTTTATGAGGGGTTAATAGTGTGGATTGTGGAAACATTATGTTGTTGTATTAGTTTTTCATTTTATGATGTAATGTAAAACTTATGAATATATCTAGTGTTTCCAAGGCTACTAAACCAATCGGTCTTTCGAGATTTGATCTTTCTTGTGATCATGCCAATGTTATGTAATAATGCACCGACTCTAGGCAACTGGGGTCGGGGCGTTACATTTTAGAAGTATAGTTAGTTAGATTTGAATATCTTTTATCCCATATTATTATAGATATGTTGGGATTTTTTTGAAAATTTTATTATAGAAACATAATTATTATATTCTTATGAGAATGTCTGGAATGTGTATCATTTGACCCTTGGCAACAATTTTGTTGCGTTATGTATACATGGTTACCTAATTATGAGAAATCGATATAGAGGCACATTAAAGGTATTAGATATATTTATTTTTCATTTTCAAATGAATATGAAAAATGTAAAAATAGTAAATAATGTTTTCTTTTCAATAAAATGTATTATGAAAAGGGAGATAACAATTTAAAAACTGTAGTTTCCATGTTTTAGTAGAAAGATGTTGGTAAGAATTATGATCACAATGAAGATAAATAATCATGAATTTGAAATGAGAGAAAGGTATTATTTTTTATATGAATATTAAATTTCAAGAATGATATTCGTATTTTCTCCAGATCTGAAGAAGTTTGTTGAATTCTTTTTAAATGTTTCATGTAATTATAAAGTTCAATTGTTATTGTAAAAAATTCAAGAAAAAATCCATGATGAAAAATAATTTCAAAGCAATGTATTATCTTGATCATCATGTTTTAATAAACAAAATATATAATAATGTTGGTGATGCATAATTTTCACTCGATAAGGTAGAATCCTTATCTATATTCGAGTAAATAATCAATCTTTGAAATTAGAAGAAAATATTTGGAAACTAAAGAATATATTTGATTAATAAAAGTTATAAAATGTTTTATAGAAGTATTTAAAATGGTGAATGTAACTATTCAAAATTATGGAGTGGAAGGAAAAAAGATTACTTCCAATTATTATATTATTTATTATACAAAAATATTTTCAACTAATTCTGTAATTTATCCAACAAAATTATATAAGACAATAAATTATTGAAACCCCTAAAGTTTCAATTAATATTAAATATTTAAGAAGGATTTTTATAGATATTGAAAAATATATTCCAAAAAAAGTCCATGTTTATGTTTAATAATGTGTCCAGAATCATATAAAAGATGATATTAAAAGTAGAAAATAGTTTTCAAAAAAATTAAATGTAAAATTGGAAGAACATTCCAATAAAACTTAAAAAGAGGGAGGGGAAGAAGGATAAGAATATAGTTCCTGAGAAACATAATATTTTAGTGAATATTTTGAAAAAATATACATACGAGGTAGTTTCGTAGAACATAAAAGATTTTAAAAAACAAAAAATTATCATTTTCAAAAAACATTATTGTATAAAGAAAATTATTGTAAAAAAATTAATATATGGATGCTTCAAATTTTTGGAAGGACATAAAGAATAAAGGGAATAAAAAATTTACTTTCTAAAATACAAGAATACATGATTCTGATGTTTTATTGGAATTGAATGATTTTCAACCTGCTCAATACAATAAAATAACTATAGCTATGTTTATATATTTTAATGATTATTTTCGTAATCTTATAGATGTAATTATTTTTTTACCGACAATAGATTAATGGTGTAATAAAACTCAAGGAGGGTGATTTTTTTTGAAAAATCAGGTCCTCTAAACTAGTTAGAAAAAACCATTTTTTAAACTGAGTAAGATTTAAAATATTTAAAATTTGAATAAATGTTGTAAATAATAATATTCAGTAAAATCATAAAATGGCTGAATGGGACCAAAAGTTATATGATGTATCTCGATGATTATATATAATTTGTTAAAATACATCACTGATATTGGAGAATATTTTGAAAAGTTTCCCTCTTATTTCCATGAGAAGTTTTAACTAGTTAAACAATTTATGAGTTTATTAGAGTATCGATACTAGGATATTCTAGAAAAAGTTCAGAAAACATATTTCTAAAGAAAGAAGTTTTGATTTATAATGATGAGAATACAAAAAACCAATCCATTAATGAATATGATTAATGGTCAATGTACCATGTTCAATTCATTGATTCATTAGAATAGAAGATGTCCTGTTTGGAGTCAATGTCATAATATACTAATAATAAACATGAATATTTCTAGAAGAATATATTCACTGTCAAAAAGTTTCATAAGATGTAATATTTTTTCTCTTTTAAACACTTAATTTAAAAAAAATATTTGAATGGTTTTTTATCCATATATTCTGTTTTAATGTTTTTAAAATTTTATTTGGTTGAATGCTAATTTTATATTCATGGATGTATGTATTTTAAAATAAAAAGTTTCATAGACTTTTCTTAATATCATTTCAGGTACTTTTTACCTCCCATATTTCATTTTTAAAATCACTTATGGGGGCATTTTTAGAGAATTTATTTATAGAGAAGTTATCGATTGGGGGAGTATTTATCTAGCTAAGAAGTTATTAGATGATCTTATTTTGGGGGAGACAAAATTATGAATTTTTCTTCACATATTCTCTGGAAGAAATATTTTCCAAAAAAATGGAGTTATATAGGAATGGGGAAATATGAATAGAAGAGAAGCATTCATAGAAGATTAATGTATTTGTATGTTTTTAATATTAGTATCATTACTTTATGTGTTTTATTTTTTGATTAGAAAAATGGGGGTATATTTTAGTTGAATGTTATACATTTTTATACATTATATCGTTCTTTTAAAAAAACCAATTAAATATTCTTAAAAACACTGTTTTATTAATTTTAGTTTTCTCAAGCCATTAAAATGGTTTTTAGAAAACAATTTACTATATTAGATGAATAAATATTTCTAAAATGAAAATTATAAAATTTACCTAAAACATATATTCCCTTGGAATTAAATTTTTTTGATCTTCTATAAATAATGATTCTATTCCATCAGACTGAATAAGAATAGTTAATCTTACTAACTATGTTTATTTATTTTGACTATAAAACCCTTATCCTTCAGATTGAATCAGCTTTTTACATAGGACTAACTAAGAAATATCTATCTGATATAACTATTTTTATTTATTAGACTAAACAAAATTATTTTCTATCCGAATGATGTTTATAGTCCGATGGTTATCATTATGTCTATTAGAAATAATAATTTTTTTATAATTATATTAGTAATTCCGAAATGATATCAGATAGAAACGGGCTTGATAATTTTTTAATATTGAGCTCACCTGAAGCAGTTTCAAACAACTTAGGGAATAATAGAAATATTCCTATAAGATGTTTGTCAAAAAATTGTTGTCAATTTTTGGAGCTTATGACTGATTCATAGGAAAACTAAACATGTAGTTTATTTTATATTTTTTAAAATAAATTTAATTTCACATTATAAATTTTCTAGTGATATTTCCTTCTTAGGAATCTAGGTAAGGATTGTAATTTATTTTGAAAATATTTTTCTTGGGTATTTTTTCTATCATTGTTAATATGGGGGGATTTCTAGGATACAAAAATGAATAATTTTTGTTTGGCTGATCTAGGGATTCATTAGATAAGAATATAGATATAATTTTTATCTTCATGATCGTGGGATTTCTTCTTTGAGAAAGATATACCATAAAATCTGTTTTAAACTGTGTTTACCTTAATCCATTTTTGTTAACATCAATTCTACTATGAATGAATTTATACTTACTCATTTTTTAAATGTTCAATTTGTTTTTTATATATCCCATTTTAATGTTTCATTTTTCATGTTTTTTAATGTTTTAAAATTCTTGTTAAGATTTTATTAGGAAAATTTTGTTTTCATAATCTTTTTTATATTCTGATATTCCAGAAAAACTCTATTTTTAATATATATTCACTGATAATTAGTTGAAAAATGCGTTCAATAAAAATAAAAATGTGTGTGGGATTTTAATTTGTTAATTTTTTTCAACTAATATTCTCCTCCCCATATTATGGCCTTGATAAACTCTTATGATCCAAATGATAGGTCTATAAAGGGTTATTTTGACTCAGTTATTCACTGCATTAAATTATATATGTGAATTTGATAGTGAGTAAATGTGATAAAAAAGGGTGATACTTATAGTGTTAAGTGATTCCCCTACTTTTATGTTTGTACATGTTAATGATGATAAAGGTTTAGAAAGGGTGTATATGACAGTTCTTGGATATAATCACAATTTTACATGTGAATAGGTTAGTGAGTATATAGTTTTACTTTGATATTAATTCATATATATATATATGTTATTATTACACCATTTCACATATTTTAACTTGTTATTTCATTTATTCATGAATATGACATTTTTTAAAGCATTCCACACTTTGATATAATTATCAAATATTTTATGATCATTAATATTTTATTTTAATCTTGGTCATTTCGTTTTTGGTTATTTAATGATGTTCTTATAGTATTATGTTAATCTATAATGTTATAAGATAATTATTCATTGTATCTTGGTATTTTATCATCTTTTTTATATCTTTATAATATTATGCTTCATAGTTATGATCTAGTAATTTTGGATATGTCTTTTTCCCTTACAGAGTGTTTGATATAACCTTTTTCTTACGTTTTCAATCTTCTGGTTTTAATGTTTATTGTTTCAGTTGATATATCATGAAATAATATAGAAGATAATTATTAGGGTTAATTTTTCCCATTTTTTAGAGTTAATTATTTCATTAACTAATCTTTAAGTGAATAAATAGTTATGTCATTGGTTTAAGTGATAGTTTTTCAGATTTAATATTAATAAAATGTGATTAATGTTTTGTTAATTTCATGTTAAGACTAGGTCTCCTCACCTTATTTCAGGAAAATTCTAAAATCCCTCCCAACACATCGAGAAACATAATATGCATTCTCTTCTCCCCAAATGGCTACCAATAAATGGGTTAATTTAATTTTCAACAATCTTATTCTATTGTGTATATTTAAAATTCTTAAACACATAATTTCATTTCTATTTAATTAAGTAATATTATTTTACCATATAAAATAGTATATGATCCTAATATAAAAATTTACATATATTTCTTATATAGAAAATTAATTATATTCATGGAACAATTTTTATCTCTCTTCCACCATTCTCCTTACAAATATATAAGCATCATCCTTACGTACACACGTCTTACCACCTATATAGATCAACAATTTATTACATTATATTTTTGAAATGGTTAAAAGGGTTTCCAAAAAGAATAAATATAATAAATATAACATTATTTCTATTCCAAAATGTAAAATTACATTATATATTTATCCAATTAAAAAAATAATTTTGTATGTGTGTTTGTGAAAACTAAATCCTCTATAGAGTGATGTGTTATATTTTTCATTATTAATGTAAATTGATGGTTATAATGAATATTTGACGAATATGTATGATATTAATACGTAATATATGTAATTAATATTTTTCATAGATAATAATAAAAAACATAATGATCATTATAATGTAAATTGTTGATATCAACAACTTACTAGAAGAAATCGTATAATGAATTATATTATAATGAACCACACAAATTTTTCCCCTAAAATAAAAATAATACTGCATAAATAATAATATAAAAATAATTTCAACATATTTTATTACATGAAAATAATGATCTTTTCTCAATTCAGAAGGTTTCAATTCTCTATTACGAAATACATGTTAAATGATCAAAACAATTTATAATGATAATAATAGTTAACATGATAATGAATGTTTAATAAATTTGAATTATTAAGAATTAAATATTATAATAAATTTGGTAATGGTTTTATAATATTTGATTATGATTTTTTTGTTTGAGATATGATAGATTATATCTATTTAATGGAAGATGAAAGTAATGGTAAATATCTTTCTCATCATGATTTTATTTGTTTATGAAATTTAATATATTCACCAATTATTTTATTTTGTTTGGAAAATGAATCCCTAAGGATAATTTTTATCATATATATCATGAATGTTTTATTATTTTAATTCGGTCACATATATTCTCTTTAAATAGTTTATCAATTCTTTTATTATTATTATCTTTAGAGGTTTTCTTGACTAAACATATTTTATTAAGACATAATTGATCCTCATTAACTATGATTTTATATTGTTATTTTAATCTATATTATGGGTATGTTATATTCTAGATTATCCATATTTTATAGGGAATTATATTATAGCATTAGAAATATATTCTTTGATGGAATAATTTCTTCATAAAATTTTATAATGTTAAAAATAATTCTCATTCTTTCTAAATGAGATCTTTTATACCAAATCCATATAGGTAATCCCAACCATTTTTTTCCATATTATTTTCAAATAAAAATATGTTTTATTTTTTGGTGACTATGAAAATCATATTCACCACTTTTTATATATATTAATTATAATATCTTTTACATATTGGTGTCAATAATGGTGTTTTGCAAATATTGAAAAGTTTTTTCATTTACCAATCACACATTTTATCATCCACTTCACAATAAATCATAATGACATTTATTGCCACCTAAATATATAGTATTTAAATATATTACCATGAAATGTTTGAAAAAAAGTTACATTAAATTTATTATACATTAAATTTTATCAATAGACTCATATATTATTCATTTTATGATAATGATAATAAATATTTTTCAGAGAATATTTTATATTTTGCAGCCATTTTCCTATTATAATCCAAAATATATAACTGTAAAGGAGTTTTTATTTATATATCACATTTGAAGTCCCATTTTTATGTAGTCATTTTAGGTGATTGAATATTTTCTATTTTGTGACCTTGTTTTGAAATCATTTTATGTGATACCATTTGGGAATTAAATGAAACCCATTTTCACCCAATGGTTTCTCAATGGTATAATGAATTATTGGTATCTTATGGAACAAAAATTTGAATATAATGATTTATGGGGTCCTATATCACCTAAAATATGTTGATATATTATTTTCGAGACTTATGATAATGGATTAACTAGTGGTACATGAGTCATGATGATTCATTCACTAATGGTTCACATGAAGTAATATTTAATCGACTATATAACTGGCCACAAGATTCTATTGATGGAACCATCGTGTAATTTTTTTCTATGATTATTTAACTCATATGGATACTTTTATAGTGTTATTATAGGAAATTTTACATTTTAATTTCATATTCCTATGATTTTAATCCAAATAGCTTGTTTGTTATCTCACACTCTTATGCCGATGGATATATATGTTAATTTGATATTATATGTCAATCTATCATAAGATGTGGATAATTTTTATTATTCCACTCAATTTTTAGTAATATATTTCTTCTATTTACATGCATTCTCATATTCTTATAATTTAACACTTAATGAAATTTTTATAATTGTTCCCTTAATGATCATTTCATCCCACCCTAGTATTATATTTCTCTTCACATGATTATGAAGATGAGTATAAAATATGATATTACTTGATCAATCACTGGTAAAGTGTAATAATGGAAAAATGATAAAAATTATTCTGAAATATGTCTGTTTTATAGTGAATATTAAAATAAACTGTAAGGACCTGACCATGAACAATACACATTCTAGTTATTCAAAAACTGTAAATAAATTTCTCTTCAAAATGATCTTTTAGGTTTTGAGTTTTAAATAATTTGGAAAAATAATAAATGTTAAACCCATACAGGATAAGTAGACACTTATATTTAGTATCTATAAATGAAACACATTTAAAATTTAACTTGTTTTTACTTATCTAACAAAAATTCACTCTTTCAATCATTTCCTTATCCCTATCCATACTAATCCTTTACCTAGGGAAATAAAACATTTTAAATCATTTAATGGGAAAAATATCTCAGTATGCGACATCTATTTATGTGATATTTTAGTCTAGTGAAAATTCGAAAACCCAAGTAATATTTACATTTATAAAAAAGATCATTAGTATGTCATAATAAATTATTTTCTCTAGATAACATGCCCACTTTTATCTAGAAAAAATAATAAAATCCATTGATAGAAAAAGAAAACCATTTTTTAAAACATAGAGAATTACATTCATAAACTCCTTTAATACCCATTATAAAACTATATAACCATATGTTTTACTTCCAATACAATCACAACACAATGTAATAGAGAGATATAAGGGAGATCACCCATCGTATAAGTTATATCAGGCTCATCGGTCAGTTATAACAGGGATAAACAATTTTTATAAGCAATATCAGGATAACCCATGAGATATAATAGAGATCCACTATTTGTTGAAATATAGTAACTAATATGGTCAACCTCTAACTCGAGAGTACCCAATGTATTGGATGTTATCATGTAACATCCCATCCTTGTTGTATCATAAAACCACCGGTCATTAGTTATTCATGTAAAGCCTCTCAATAATTTATCATGTAACGACCCATTATTGATTTATCATGTAACCTTTAGTAATTATAAAAATACTCTCATAATCTATATTATAATCATAAAATATGAATACTTGAATTATAAAAATACTTATAATAGAAATAACCAATTCTTTTTAAAATTTCATATTTTAATAAATATATTGCGCGTAAAATGGAAAAATGAAATTATTTGAATATGAACTTGAAAAACTTTAATGTCAGGATCAAGTAATTTTTGATTCATGATGATGATAAATTATTTTCATTCAATTAATGTCAAAAAACATTCCTTCCATATTTTTTTCTTGAAAAGTGACAAAGAACCATTTATAAACATTGGCATTAATAATATATTAATATAATTTTGTAAAAAGTAAAAGCAGAGACAAAATGATTTTAAAAAATAATTAAATTTTTTTATAAATTTTATAATTTTAGGAAACATGGACATGAATGAAAAAGGGAGTTTAAATGGTAACACTAAAAAGATAATTTGGTCAAAATAAACTCCCTTAAAAATATCATTACGTTTGAATAAGAATTAATAGAATGAATTGATTATATTATTTCACAATAAATACACATTAAAAGTGGAAATAAAATAAAATATATTAAAGTTTTACATAACATATAATTTAAGAAATAAATAGATTAGAAGTAGAAGTTTAACCCAAATAATGGAAAATTGATTACAAAATCGCATACCATATGTTCCATATCATTCCAAAGTATTAAAACCACCCATATAATAATTTAAATAACGTTATTAAATAATTTATTAAATATTTTAATATTTATTATACCTTATATGTCGATTTTAGAAAAACTAAAAACCCATTCATTATTTAAATTTCATTATTTTAATGGTTTTAGGTGTGTTTATTTCACAGTTTCACGATCAGTTCATTTGTGTATAGTTATGGATGTTCTTATAAAATGGGAGTAAAACATAAAAATTGGAAAGAAATATTATAAATGAAATAAATAAGTATTAATTATACCATATGTTATTTCATTTTCTTACACGGGCATTATTCATTAGATAAATCATTAATGAAAAATGTTTAGTTTATATCACAGGTTCTCCAAACATCACGTACTGGTGTTGATTTATTTAATATTATGTGTACAAACTAGTTCTAGAAAATAAAATATATTTAAATATACCTATTAAAATATTATATTATATTAATGATTGTCTTATGACCATCCAATAAGCAGTAATAGAAAATGAACAAAATCATAATTCCTGAATGCAACTAGCTGATATAACTTGGACAATAGTTTGATTTATTTTATTAGGAGGATAATATAAATGAAATGGATAATAGATATTCCATTATAAGTATAAAAATAAAGAAAATAAATTATTATTTAGTTATAATTCATTCATGTATGAATGTGATGAGGATACTGTTGAAGAAGAAAGTAAATTGGAAAAGGTACTCTAAGAAAATAATCTATTGAATATCACCTCCTTGAGAGAACCTTAAAAACCATCGATTGGGTATTTTGGTGATACAAACCACACTAGTACATGGATATAGTTATTAGGATCTGTTTGGTCAGTGAGTTTAGGTTCTAAAAGTCATGTTATTCGAAATGGGATGGTGATGGGTGATATTTATACTTTAGGGGAGGTGGGTTTAAGTGATTAAATTAATGAATATTTTATATTTATATCCAAAAATATTGAGGTGTAACTTAACTACATGAATTTAAGTGAAAATTAATATTTTATTGTATTTTTTGGGTCAATCCACACCTCAAAAAAAAATTAAATTTTTTAGTTTTTAGGTATTTTAAGCCTTTACCTTTTCAACTTTAACATGATTCATTTTTCACCTATACCCCAGTTAATAGTTTTTGTAACATGGTAAATTTTATTAATTCCAAAAAAAATTAACATAAAACCTAATTTGGACCTTCTTATTACAAATATGTAATCCATTAACCAAATTCAATTAATAGAATTGGATAAATTAAATTTAAAATTAATACCATGGGAAAAATGAAAAAGTGAGTCTGTGAATTGAAAAGTTCGTTATATTTACATGTTTTCATATCCAATTACTACGTTAAATTGATTCCAATTACATAAATTAGATTTACTAATTTATAATTGATCTAATTTTAACTTATAAATATATAAAAATAAAATATAAATATATAAATAAATTATATGAAAAATCAGTTTCCAGTTAAAATGTAGTATTTTTCACTCTGAATCAATAAACGAAACATGTCATAAAAATACCCAAAATTAGAACTAAAGGGATTTTGATATTTTCCTTTCAAATTTTTTTTTCAAATACAATTTATTAAAGTGAATAAAATTTATTTTTAAAATAGGTTTCCCATAAAAAGGTGGTAAAATTATCTTTTAGAAAAAATATATTTCATTTTATACTTAACGATATATTTACTCTTATGTTAATCCTTAAAACCTTATTAAATGTATTTAAAAATTTAATTTAATATATAACATATAAATATCATTAGTATCATTATATAATAATAATTAATTTATTTTATTAGGATAGAATTCCATTATGGGCTTAAAAATAATTTATTTTATAAAAACACAACCTTTATATTCAATTGGTTTTTATGATTATTAATAATTAATTTATAATCAATGAAATAATTTTATATAAATTATTAAACAATAGTATCATATTTTATTTATTATTATTCATTACCTCTATTTCAATGGCTAGGTGATAACAATCACCATTAAATAGTAATATTTAGTTTTTTGTTTAATCATAATAGCTTATTTCTTATATAATTTTTTGTATAGTGTTTCATTTTAAATCTAAGTGTGTTACATTCTCCCCCAATATATTAAATTACATCAGCACAATTTGATCTTGGGATCAATTAGATTGGGGTTTTGAATTATTCCAATACTTTTTTTGGAAATCCCACATCAAAAAATTTGTCAATAAAATATCCTCTTGAAAAAGGTGAATGGAACGTACAATGAACAACAAAGATAATGTCACGGCCCCCTTTCCAAAAAGTGTTCCCCTCCCAGGCTAGTGATGTTAAAAGGGAGATAATGACCCCCCGAGTCCCTCCTATAGTAGTCTCCAGGTTGGAGAATATCACCAAGGTTATAGTAAACACACAAATGAGTGGCATTACCCTCTATGATAACACATGAGAAAGAGATAGATAAAATAGAAACCAAACAAATACTTATAAAACAACAATATAAAATTAATACCATGTACAAAAGGGTAATTTCAGGATAAACTAATACAAGTGATAAAGAAAAACATCAATTTCCCAAAAGAAGTAAAAACAACCGCCACCACGAAGCCCAAACAGCTCCTACAACCCCAAGCTAGTAGAAACCAACCTAATCTCCAACATAATCCATGTTACCAGAAAAAAATTTTATATATTCATAGGGTGAGTATAGATATATACTCAGTAGGATCCTCCCCGAAGCCTCTCTTGAAAAAGTAAAAAAATCATGTTAAAGAACAGTGAACAACAAGTTAAACTAACTCATCACCTAAACAGGTATACTACGTTCCCAGCCTCACCATGTATACTCTCGAAAATTAATACATACAAGAGTATATAATATAATAATGAATATCAAGGGTACCCACTACAACATCCCCACTGGTTTGATGCTTTTCACCAATGCTTCATGTCCTAAGAATCTCTCTCCACAAATGCTTGCCCACTGACACATTGGCGAAGCACCATAACATGAACCTCGTGCAACAAAACCACCATGTCCACAAAATAAAGTAACTCAATAGTTTTTAGGAGCCACAACAGCTCGCATAATGTGTATCATACATCAGGAATTATACCTCAAGCCATTACATACCACAAATTGATTAGGAATCTGTAAAAACCCAATATTTCATAGTACTCTATCTCATTAATGTAATCCAATAGCTAGCTCTACACGGAACACCGAGTTCAAGGGCACCACAAATTACCAAACTAGCCATTCAAAATGAGGTTATGAATAATATTAACTGCATTTTGAATCATATATACTTTATATAATTTTAGCTTCTATATTAATGATTTATTGGAAATAATGTAAGAACAAATTCATTTTTTCAGATAAAGGAAGTATTTTTCAAAAAATTAAATTTTACAGCATTTAATGGAAAATAGTATTTAAAACCAATATTTGACACATTTATATTTTAAATTTAATGAAACTAAATTCTTCTTTAGCAGTGGGACATAAAAATTTAGTATGGAGAAATTTTTGTTACTTTTATGATAACATTCATATTTTGGTGAATAGTAAAAAATATAATGTTTTAATGGAAAAAAATTAATCCAAAAAAATTGTATTGTTAAATTATGCATTTGAATGGATTTTATGTATAATTAGATTACATTTTTATCATTTAATAAAATTTAGGTCACTATTAGAAAATTCAATTTAAATTTGACATAAACATATGTCAATCTTTTGATATTTTTTATTTTTCAAGAACCCATTTTTTGGTTTTGACAACGAGAATTTTTTTTAAATTAAAAAATAAAACATATATGTTTTGAATTTAGTAAAATAGACTTCATTTTTGAATTTATAACATCAAAATTATCTTAGAGTAAATTTTTGGTATTTTTCTGAGAACTTTCAATTTTTATAGAATTGTGAAAAAGATTGCGTTATTATTTAAAACCTAATTTTTATTTAAATAATTATTTATTTTATTTAAATTTATTTTAAGTCAATATATATATATAATTCCTATATATGTTCAATTTAATTAATTGGAGTCATTTTATAATAAATTTTGATGAATAAAATTTTATTGAACTTTTTATCCTATTTTACCCACCTTCTAAAAGCATTTTCAAATTTGTATTAAACTTAATTTAACCACTTCATTGAATTGAATTTCAAAAATATGAGACATGCGGTTGATATTAGTAAGTAAAATGTGGTTCAATAAGATGAAAATAATTTTTGGTGACTAGTAACTTTTGACTTTTATTTACCATGGTTAAAAGTAAATAGGGTAATTAATGTTAAAAATGATATTATAAGTACCCTAAAACACATCCATATTATATTAGATAAATGTATTTCAATCAAAAACAACCTTAGAAATAAAATATGATCCTTTAGGTCTACTTGTATTAGATTAGGACATATATTATTATTTTATTTAAAGAGTTCAAAGTATTAAATTCAATGTTTAATAACTAAACCATTTTTAATATAGGGTTACACAAAATATAAATTCTACTATAAATATTCATTAGAAAGATAAATATATTTCCTACAAAATTGTATTTTATTTATTATTTTTAGATATTTAATAATTTAATTTATTTATGACACAATGATGATGCAATAATTACCTTATTAATGAAATAATAAAATAAATGGTATGATAAATATTAAAATAAATATAATTTAAAAGTTTTTAATACATACATGATTTATATAGACGAATATGACGTGTTAGGGTTGATTAAATGTATGTTTTTTAAGTAATCAAGTTTTGATGTCTTTTACCAAATCCAAATACTAAATAATGTAAAAATTGAAATAAATTAATTTTAAAAAACAAATACTATATTATTGGTTGATATAATATTCCCAAAAAACTATTATTCAGACCAAGGTATTAAATAATAATATATGTGTCGTTAATTAACCACTTTAGGTTCTCTTGAAATTTTAGAGTATTTTTATTTACCATATAGTGTAAGAATACAAGACGACACGGTAAAAGATAAACTATTTAACTAAGAGTTAAAACTAATAGATAAGGATAAAATGGTTACCTTAACGTGTATAAAATCTATTGTTTAAGGAGATTTAGAGCCATAACCAACATAGCCTCAAAATAAATCATTTTTTAGCCATTAGAAACATAAAATGATTATATTATAATATAATTGTTCGAACTTTTTCTAAAGCGACCCTCACCTCTCTTATAAAAGGGTACTTCCCCTTCTCTTAATTTTGACACCTTCGAAGTCAGTTAGATCAGACAAAATCAGCCGAAATATCCTTCAAAAGTTCTTCCCTTCATCATATATTTCTTCCTTTGGTCATAAATCCAGCCTAAAGATCCCTTTTGATCAAATCAAAAGAAAGAACCTGAAGAAGAGGAAAATATTTTATCAACTATTTCATGATATTTTCTTCTTCCACTTCCTTTTTCAATGTTTATTCCATTATAAAATAATATATCCAGTATCATTTATATACTATGATGTTATTATAAATATTTTATAACCATATTTGTTATTCTATCCATCCTATAAATGAAAGAGTCATCATACGTGTGTCTCCACGTCGTGGTGTACTTTGTTATTCAAACACTTCATTATTTTGGATGGGTATAATAATGAATATAACTTATGTAAATAATAAATATAAAATGTTAATGATTCTGTATATATGATATACTATACAATTACATACGATTTCACCATCAATATAGGGATTTTGTCGCTCGTGCGTACGGATGAATTACCTTCTCCCCAAACGCGATGAGATTCATTCAACATCGTATTCATCCGTGAATAATTTTAATTTCATGATTAAAAATAAGGTTTAAAAACATAATATAATACTATATGTGAATAAAATACATCCTATCTATAACAAACATTGATGACTTAACCGAGCATTTAAAGGAAAACAGACTAGTTAACACCTGAATTGATTATACTACTAAAATATTATTATCAAAGGATTATTAGAGGATCATATATGATATCATATTTATGTATATAGTTATTGTATAATTTAATAACAATTATTTAAATATTATACAAGAGGTTAACGTACCATCAACTAAGGAAAAGTCCATGGTAAGGGTTAATTTCTCTATCTCTTTATTATCTGAGTTGTTTTCACATAAGTTTATTCTATAAAATATTTATTATCAATGTACATGTTTCATAAAAGTGAACTCAAAGGGACTATTTTTAAGGGACTTCTTACTAAAACATCATTTAAAATTTTTTAATGATTTATTTTTGTAATTATTTCTCATTAATGTCCATGTTTTCAAAATGTTTTTAAGGATTTATGTATATAGACATAAATGTTTTAAAAGGTTAATTCCATTAAAAATTTTCAAAGTGGTATGGGAAACTTTGATTCAAAACTATATTTTAAATGAATTTATTTATATAAATTTTAAATGATTTCATGAAAAAGGGATATTTCTCTCAATGATTTTTACTAATCAATTTCAATTATGTCAACATCCTTTATGGGATATTATTCTTGATAGAGGTTGATTTATTTTGATACAAATCTTCTAGATTATATTGAAGTTTTTGTGATGTATTTGACCATGGATGTGTTAATTTTATACCATTAATGTTTTATGGATAAAGTATTGAAATTTCATATTCTAGTTTTAATACGAATGTTTATGTTATGTTTATACCTTTTCAAACGGGGAATTAACTGGGCTTAGTAAGTGATGGGTGGAGCCTGCTATAGCTCCTCGATGCTTCGGTAGGTCTCAAGAGACAAACTAGTGTCTTGGCACAAGGCCTTGAAAAAATCTTATTTGAAGTCTTGGAACGAGGCCTTGAAAATATGGTTATGATGTCTGTCATTATTATTTCCATCATTATTAAAGTGACTATTGATATTTCATGTGATTATTCGACTAGTAGAATATCAATTTGAATAAGTAAATGTAATTATTTGACCTAATATTTTCCATATAATTCTAATGTTTATGTTAAAAAGGCTTTTGTTTTAGTCTTATACATTGCTGTAAATGTTTAATCTTATTTATGAATGTTTTCTCTATATTTTTATCTTTACTGATCATCTGAACTTACCCATTTCTGATGTTTTACATTCCTAGTATTTCCAAAAAGATTATTATGATTGATATGCATGGTTATGATAAAAGGGAATAATGGAATCCTCAAAGAACAATCTATGATGTATTTTATATTTTAAATTGTAATGTAATATTGATTTATGTAATATTTTTCCAAGGCTGCTAAATTGATCAGTCTTTCAGGACAAGATTTCCCTATATCATACCAATGTATTAAAATAATGCACCGACTCTGGGTAACTGATAATGTGGCATTACTGAATCATCAATCCATCACTACCTATACATGTTATGCCTATAGTAGTCCGTAGGATACTATATACAAATTTTATGTCTATGAATAACCAAAATCCATTACATCCCTCTACACACATATATGGGGAAACTAACAGTTGTGCCTACTAGCACAAGAAACTACCCAAATAATAGAGTGGGGCCAAAGGGGGTAGTCATCCATCCATCCTCCCACCTAAATGATGGGTAAAACACCCTCCGAGGTCTCAGAATCCCCGTGGTGTTAGTTTCCCTAACTAACGAGGTGGAGTAGTGTATAAAAATAAAAAAAGTACATAATATACTATAGCTCACAACACACTATAGGCATAACCAACTATTAGACTCAACTATAGATAATGTCTCTCGGACTACTGGATACCACCTCTAAAACAAAGTATCCTTTAATCACACAACCATTTAAAGAGATTTATTATATTACTTCATTTCCTTTTTATCAGTTTCACATAACGATAATTAATTCATTATGAATTGATTAACCATTATCAATTTCCATCTTAAATTTCATTAGTATCACACCCAAAGTATAATATCCACAACATTACATCCTAGCAAGCCCCAACCCGAAGGGTTAACATCATATATTCAATTATCTATTTACAGAATTACTTTCCCATATTCCCATGCATTCTAGAAAAACATTCTATGCTACTAAACACAATGGGGCTCAACACGGTGAGTAGATAAACTACCTGTCGAGTTGTTTCCACCTATAAAAAGAGCATAGACCCATCCTCCCTTAAGAAGATAAACATGTAAAGCATTGGAATACCCCGCGCATATTTTCCCCATTGGGAAGAACGGTAAGCAAGACCAGGTGACTTGAGATGTGGGGAAGTTAATGAAAATAAATAACCAATATGAATCAGCAAGAATCCAAACATTCACATCCAACCCATTTTATCATCCATGGTGTCCTTCCAGAAACCCACTTGCATAAACCAATGCATCTCACTGCACTAGGCATCAACTACTTCCACAAGCATTAGGACTCCATTCCCCCACATATCACAACAGCCATCCAAACTCAAATCATAACACAATCGGAAGGGAAACATATATCATATCCATTGGGCTCTTTTCCCTTAAACAACCAAGATGGTAACTCATGACCCTAAAAAGAAGTATCTATTATCAAACCACCAATTCATTTATCAATATTGGATTAACTGATTTATTATTCTTAGGTTCAAAATTTGAGGAACCTAACAAGTAAGCTTTCAGAAATAATTAAACATTCTCACTGCACTAATTTGATTAACATCAAATGGCAACAAGAAGAGCCAGATTCATTTACATGTCTCTTTATCTCGATCCAAGAAATTATTGATTAATTCCATCTTCACGTTCCTTAATAATTTCCATCAAGAAAAAAAATCCTAACAATGAAATAAAAGATATCGCACTATCTAGAAAAACAAAAGGCAATAACATAGAAGCGGTGTAAATTTATTCAAATGGTTCAACTATTTATTATGTTTATTCCATTGTTATCCAGTGTGATAAAACATGAAAACTATACAGTTGCACATAAATCAAAATATTAGCAACGAATCCCCTACCTCAAATGGTTAATGTCGTTCTTTATATGATAATGATCCCCACAAAGGGTCATGATCACATCCTCCGGTGACAATAGTATCCACCCAAGTATTTCGTGGTATGACTACAACTATTGAGACCCAAGAAAACTCCATTAGAAGTATGATTATCACATACCATAATAGTGAAAGGAGAAACATAAGGAGATGAACCCAAATGAACAATGATATTGACACTTGGTTCTTAAACCAAAACTGGGGGTGCCTATGCAGTAGTAAGAATCTTCAAGGGGAAACAATACGAGGATTTTGGTTCGACCAAATAGCTCCGTTGCGAAGAGGGAAAGGTTCAAGATTCTCACACCATGGAATAATAATGTAGAATAAGGGAGGAAGATATCTCATCCCTTTCGAAGATTTAATGGAGCGGCGGTTTAAGATACGATGTATTTTTCAATTAAAAGTAGATCATATTTACCCATTGGGTATGAAAATTTAAAAGCATCCTGAGCCTTATAGAAATTAATATAGTATTTATATCCTTTTAATTGGATATTGAGTCCTTAAAACAAGTCTTTAAATGAATTTCTATGTCCTAGGAAACATCAAAGGGGTGAAAATGTAGGAAGCTGGAAATACTATTCATGAACATGAAATTTGGAAAAGGAAATAGAGGCTACAGTTTAAACCTCACCATTCTGGAAGCATTGTATATATACCTCACTATTCTGGAAACACTGTTCATAAATCTCATCGTTTTGGAAACACAATTCATAAACCACACCCTTCCAGAAATAGAGTACATAAATCTCACTATTCTGGAAACACTGTTTATAAACTCAAAATTTTGAAACATACATAGGGGCTACCCTTGGAACCTCACCATTCACCTAAGGCTACCAATGATACTTTTCACCTAAGGCTACTTAAGCATTGTTCACCTAAGGCTATTGATGGCTCTATTCACCTACGGCTACCAATGCATAGTTAACCTAAGAATACCAATGAAACTGTTAACCTAAGGCTACTAATGAACTATTCGTAGAATGGGAAATTTGGAAAAGTGTTGGGCATAAGTCACCTTTACCTCCCAAGACACCATAGACACCCGATTTTCTCAAAGTAATGTACCCGAGCGGTCCAGGACATTACATCAGATACCTCTCAAAACATTCTCATACTCGAGAATTCGAAACCAACCTAAAAGGAAGCAGAAAAGAAGTATAAACAACCTCACATCAAGATACCTATTAAAAGAGATAAAGCCACAAAAAGCAACCAATGAAAACCATCTCATAAAAATGAAAGTTCTATAATAATAAAGGGGACATCGTCACATGAAAAGAGATAAACATCCAATAGCTCTGGGTACTGAGCATGTATCTATAACTCACATTCCTAGGTACTCTCCTCCATGACACCATGTCCTCAAAAGACACAAACTAAGGGGATAGAACACCCATGAAACACCTTATACTTTTGTTCATGGATCTCCCCATGTCACTCCTCAAGGTTCGCATCATCATCAATATTGATCTCTCCCAAATCGATGACATGAGAGTCATCATAAAGATAATGACAGAGTTGTGATACCTGAAAAACATAGTGTATCTGGATCATCTATGGTGGAAGTTCTACTCGATATGCCAAAGCTTCAACACGATCTAACACCTCGACGTCCCAATAAACCAGGAATAAAGCTTACTCGCACGACTAACCCTTCGCTTCCCATGACGAGGAGTCACCTTCAGAAACACGTGGTCCCCAACATCAACCTCTAAGGGTATCCTCCATTGATCGTCATATGATTTTGGACAATCTTGCATTATCTTCATCCTCTCAAAAATCACCTGAACAATCATTGTTTTATTTATCACTACTTCCAGTCTTAGAATGGATGACTCCCTGACCCCAGTCTAGCACAACAAAGAATGGAAAGGCCGGTCATGAAAGGTTTCAAATAGTTTAATACCGATGGTGGAGTGAAAACTATTGTTGTAAGCGAACTCCACCGAGGTTAATTACCTCATCCACGAACCACCAAAATCCAGTACACAAGAGCATAACATTTCTTCAAGAGTCTTGATGGTTCACTTTGTGTGACCGTCTGTTTGAGGATGACAAGCAATGCTAAGGCATAGTTGAGAACAAAAAGCATGTTGAGGACCTCTCTACACCCTAGTGGTAAAATGAGGATCTCCATCAGAAATTATAATCTTTGGTACACCATAAAGTCTCATCACCTCCTCCAGGTACTTCCTCGACAAAAATTTCACTAACCTTGACTCCTTGATTGCTATAAGTGGTCTGATATTGTTAGATAATCCACTACAACCCAAATAGGCTCATGTACTCCTGTATCTCAAGTTAAAATAGTAACAATGTCTTTTTAGATGTCTTCCCACGTCAACTGAGGAATATCTATTGGCTGCAGCAAACCACCAGGAACATGGTGCTTGGAATTTACCTTCTGGCAGACCAAACATCGAGACACAAACTCCTCAACTGCATGATTCATCTGAGGCCAACAAAACTAACTCCTCAAGGCTCGTTACATATTTTTCATGCTAGTATGAACCACTAAAGGTGAACTATATAACTCTATGATGAATGTATCATGCATCACCCAAGGAAAACAAATCCTTCCATGATACAACACTCAGTTTTTTTCATCCTCAGACCAACCATTAGAGGCCTCACCACAAAAAACTCGGTAACTCCAAACCTCCAACTCAAGATCCCCTAACTGATCCACCATATATGAATACACCATTATCTGAATAAGACAACCGCTTCCCCCAACTTCACCCATATCAAGATGTAATGTTGAAACTTCTTCCATTACTCTCCAAGAATCACCAGATTCACACAATAAATCACCACGTGACTTCCTGCTCAGCACACACTAGTAGAATACTAACCTATACCAACGGTTTGGAACCGTTGGTATAGGCCTCCAAACCGTTGGTATAGCCTATACCAACGGTTTGGAGAACCATTGCGAAGTAAGCCGTTGGGATAGGTCTATACCAACGGTTTTCCCAAAACCGTTGGTATAGACCTATCCCAACGGTTTACAAAACCGTTGGTATAAGTAATATGAAAATCTATTCCAACGGATATAAAACCGTTGGTAAATGTATTTCAAAAAAAATACATGCGCTGGGATTTGATCCCACGACCCCTTGTTTATAATCGAACGAATTAACCACTAAGCTAACATCACTTTTGTAAACATAATTTCATAAATATATATATGTATTATCATAATTATTTAAAATTTAGATTTATATAATGTTCTCGGGTAGCAGACCTGGAAGAAATGAAAGAATCTATCCCAACGGTTCTCAAAACCGTTGGGATAGACCTATCCCAACGGTTCTCAAATGTGTTGGGATAGGTGGAAATTTGCAGGGAGGGTGAATGTGGGTTTTGGGGTGAGTTTTCCCAACGGTTCTCTCAAACCGTTGGGAAAGGGGGGGTCTTTCCCAACGGTTTGGGAGAACCGTTGGGAAAGGTGGGTTTTGAGGACCCTTTCCCAACGGTTCTCCCAAACCGTTGGGAAAGACCCCCCCTTTCCCAACGGTTTGAGAGAACCGTTGGGAAAGGTGGGTTTTGAGGACCCTTTCCCAACGGTTCTCCCAAACCGTTGGGAAAGACCCCCCTTTCCCAACGGTTTGGGAGAACCGTTGGGAAAGGGTATATATAAGTGTTGGGAAAGATCCGATTTCCAGTAGTGACATCAGCTACAATATTCCCCTTTTCAGGTGTATTTGATACTTAAAAGTCTAATTCCTATAATAAATGCATCCAATAATGTTTTCTTAAGTTCAATTCATTCTATGAGAAAACATAACTCAGGCTCTTATGATGGGTGAAAACCACAAGGTACTCACCAATGAGGTAATGTCTCCACAAATTCAGTGCAAACACCATGGCTAACAACTCATGATCATGGGTGGCACAATTAATTTCATGAATAAACACCTACCAAGACCCATAAGAAACAACTGATCTTTTATGCATCTAAGCACATCGTAACCCCATATGCAAATCATTGCAGAAGATATAAAACTAAACTTCCTCAGTTGGAAGGCAAAGAACTGGAGAACATGCTAGCTTCATCTTTAGATACTTGAAATATTTATAACAATAATCAATCAATAGGAACAAATGATCCTTCATGGTCAAAGCTGTTAGAGGAGTAACAATTTGAGAGAAATCAGCTACGAACCTCCTGTAGTAGCCTGTGAGACCATGAAAACTTCACAACTCTAACACTGGATTAGGGGATTCCCAAGACAAAACTAGTTCTATCGTTGATCGATCCACTGCTACTCTCGACTGCGACACAACATGTTTCTAGAAACGGACTTCTCGAGCCCAAAACTGACACTTTGACAGCATCCCAAACAGTTGATGTTGATGATGAAATCCCAAAATGGCATGTAGATGCTCTGCATGCTCCTCCTCAGACATGGAGTACACAATGATATCATCGATAAAACCCACTATAAACTGGTCCAGGAACTCACGGAACACTATGTTCATCAATCCCATGTACACAACTAGAGCATTTTTCATGCCGAATAGCATTACAACAAACTCATAATTCTCATGGCGACAACGAAAAGTAGTCTTCTGGATATACTCATCCTTCACACGCATTTGTTGATATCTTGATCGCAAATCGATATTTCGAAACCAACTTTCACCCTTCAGTTGATCGAATCAATAATCAATACATGGAAGAGGATAGTGATTATTCACCATCACATTGTTTAAGGGATTATAATCGACACGCAACTGCACAATGTCGTTATCTTTATTCAAGAAAAAAACCGATGCACCCCATGGTGACACAGTTTTCCAAACAAAATCACACTAAAATAGACCATCAATATATATATGAAGCTCTTGTAACTCAGATGGGGGTATCCTATATGGATACATAGAGGAAGAAGATTTTGCTGGTTGTATCTCGATCCCAAACTCGATCTCTCGTTGAGTGGGTAATGATACAACCTCTTCAGGAAAGACATTAGGGTAGTCTTCTACAACCCAAGGAAACGCGCAGTACTAAATCTCTGAAGAACTTTAAATTAGCACAACCATCATGGATTATCAACAAGAAACACTCCTCTGACCCACTGGATGGTGTTGACAATAGAATAATGTTGGATGGGGTCACAATGGCTTACATTTGGATGGGTTTGACAACGTCTTACCACTGTATAGGGCCACAATGGCTTACCGTTGGATGGGGTCACAACGGATTACCACTGGATGAGGTCACAAAGGCATACCGCCTGATGGGGTCACAATGGCTTACCGCTGGATGGGGTTGACAACGACTTACTGTTGGATGCGGTCAAAATGGATTGCCTCTTGATGGGGTTGCAATGGCTTACCTCTAGATGAGGTCATAATAGATTACCACATGATGGGGTCACAACCGCATACTGCTAGATGAAGTTGAACCTCAGGGAGGCTTCCTACATACCTTACGTTGGAAAGGATCAATGACCATGTTGTTCAGGGTGAAATGGGTGAACCGACATGAAGATTTTCGGGACCAATGGGTGGTATTCTTGAACCTCAGAAAGGCTTCCTATG
This sequence comes from Viscum album, assembly GCA_963277665.1. Classification (NCBI taxonomy): domain Eukaryota; kingdom Viridiplantae; phylum Streptophyta; class Magnoliopsida; order Santalales; family Viscaceae; genus Viscum; species Viscum album. The sequence continues at coordinate 1,297,773,271 of OY728152.1, forward strand.
TACCTCGCCATGTAAAGGATCAAAGACCTCATAGTTCAGGTTGGTCAATGCAGTTTAACATGTTGCATGATGAAAATGGGGGGCATGCAGTTTAACATCATGTGGGACAAAGACGGTCTAATGTGAAAGGGGGTCGGGACACATGGTTATTGGGCTTCAACCTCAGGAAGGTTTCCTACATACCATACCTTGGAAAAGATCAAATTCCTCTTTTTTCAGGTTGGGTTTTGTAAACTGATATGAAGGGGATCTAAGTGACCAATGGATGGTGGGCTTGAACCTTGCTAAGGCTTCCTACGTACCTTGTCTTGGAAAAGATCAAAGACCTCATTGTCCAGGTGGGGTGTAAGGATTACAATCTAGGCTACCTAGAGAGGATGTCATGGTTGATTCTTACTCTAAGCCAATCTGAGTCATGCACGGTTTGAGAAACAAGAGGAAGTAATGACCTGACGATCACGTCGCGGACAGTGCATCCGTGGGTAGTGGAATGGGTCCTTATGCATGGTTAGTGACCGAAAGAGGAAATATGGGCTTACTTTAGGATGGGGGCCTAAGGTGATGTAGATTGGGACTTACCCAAGGATAGAGGCCAGTATGGTGACAAAGCCCAATGGGAGAGGGATTTGGAACCTAGAAATAGAGGAGGAGCAGGGATGCTACCTCCTACAAGAAAATCATGGGGCTTACACCAAGCTGGTTTCCCTTTCCCCGCGAACAGAAACTGCTCCGATAAAGTAGATTTCATTCCATGCGAGGAATGATCTAACTCCCATAGATACCAGTGGGCATAGAGAATGTCATAGATGGTGTTCCCCATGTACAAGGAACGAGGTGAGGTGACCGTTTAATGTCATGTGATTAGAACGATGGTTCTTTGCAGTTTAACGTCCTGCAAATCAGATGAGGTTGGTTTGATACACACCCATAGGATATACAAAACTAATACCCTCCCACCCTTGAGGTAAGAAAGGCATCTACAATGATAAGGTTGGGGATATCGAGAGGATATCACATTGGGGTTCCACTTTTGTGTGGCTATGTGAAGAAGCAATAGCCATTAGCATGCCTATGTGAAGAAGCATGAGGCGAAGCAACGCAATGGGAAGCACCAAAAAAGGGATTTTGAAGTTACATCATGTAAAGATAGAGGGTTGCATTGGAAAAGTAGTTGCAGGGCTAAAGAGTTCCTATGTAGAAGCCTTGTGCAGCTCTAGATCTCTATGTAGTGACGAGGCTTCATGAAGGGGTATGCTTCGTAATGAGATATGGCATAGCCTATCCATAGGGAACAGGTTCATATAAGAGGAGTTTCGTGAAGTGGAAAGGAATTCACGAAGCAATTCCTCAGGAATAAATGGATCCTCGAGAAGCAAGGTGTCAGGAATCTATGTGCTTTGTGAAGCAGAGTGACCCTAACATACCTTGTGGTTCGCATGTGCATGTAGGGTGTTTCACGAAGCATAAATGATTTGCGACGACCTGAGTCCTTTTGGAGATCCCCTTCCTTGGAAAATTCATGTGGGCTTATCAAATGGAATCCATCTTGGAAGTGGGGTTGAATTAAAGCAATGGGGGAGGCACTTCACAATGCAAAAGTATCTTGAGTAGCTCATGGTTCACATAGAAAGTTTTGTTTCATGATTTGAGAGAAACGAAGGTGGAAGGTCGGATGATCCATCCTTTAGGCTCAAGGGGATCCATGTATTCATAGGCAAGAGGTGTTGTGAATAGGAGCTCACTCAACATGAAGAGAGAGGTTGAACCGCGGAAGGTCATGAATGTCAAATCAGCTGGTGGAGGATCTCGCCTCCTTGCTCCACGGCGGGCTCGTGAACTTCAAACTAGCTGGCAGAGGATCCCACCTCCTTTCTCCACGGCGGGCTCAGGAACATCAAATCTGTTTGTGTAGAATCCCACCTCCTTTCTCTGTTGCGGGCTCATGAACATCAAATCCATTCACAGATCTTCTCACCTCATTGATCCGTAGTGGGATCGCGAATGTCAATTCTGTTCGTGGTGCTTCCCGCCTCCTTCCTCCATAGCAGGCACAACACATGGGGCTCAGCAAAATTTCATCACGAGGCATCCTTGGAGCCTTCCCTCTTTTTACTCTTCTTCCCAACTTTTGGCACTAACAAATTCACCCCCTCATACATTGATCTAAGGAATAAAAAAGGGTCAATGTTTGAGGTTTATTCACCAAAATACCTCAGTCGCCCGTGAACTTGTTTTGCGAAGAGGGATCACGAGGCAGATATTTGATGTGTAGGATAATAATTCCATGAATCTCGGTGTGGTATTGATGTGTCTTGAAGCTCCGAAGGTTGTCCCCTATAAATAGGGGATATGACCTCTCTTTTTTCTTTTCATTCATTTGTGAATTTGGCTTTTAGAACTCTCGATTCATGAAGCTTTAGTGTACTTCATGATTTCTATTTGTGAATGGTGTCCTCTACTTCGCAGAGCATAGTGTGTCTTTGACATCATGTCAGAGTGCTATTCATCTGGGTGTTAGAAGCCCACGAAAGGGTTTCATGAAGAGTCTTTGCAAACGAGCTTCACGATCCAGACCCAAAATTATCCCAAACTCAAAAACTGAATGGATCACTGAGAGGATTCCTGGGGGGTCCATGTGGATGCTTCCCAAAGGGAGGAGATAGAGAGTATCTTAGGCCTAAGGGATTTAACACATAGCCATTTTGAACATGGTTTGTTGATGGATCTTCTATCACAGAGCCAGAGGAACTATCCACTATGCAAGTGGATGCCATTGTATGGCTTCGAGATGAGGGATGACATCTTTATTCATGAATCAAGTAGGGACGAGCCATCTTACTGGATCAGGAGTATGTTGTGTCAGTTCCAATGGATCAGGGCAGCTGACGACCATGCTCTAGAAGACATCTCGCCCTTTAATTATGACTGACGGTATAACCACCTGAAAAATCTAGATAGGAAAGCACTACAGCTAGAGACGTCCCCCCCTCTGTACTAGAAAATTTTGAAGGCATCCTTGAGGAACCTGAGGAAGGGATGGCATGAGGAGTGGGACCTGTGATAGGGTGGATACATCATAGATGACTGGGCCTAGGCCTACTGGGTAGGTGCCTCATGTGAGGAGTTTGGTGAGTAGTTGAGAAGAGTGGGTATGTATGAGGCATATTGGGCCATCCAATTCCACATTTACCAACTGAAGCAGCTGATTCTGGAATTGTTGAGAAGGTGGCCCTTGAGGACCAATACCTTCCATTTTCACCATGGGAAGGTTTCATCAGCTTGTGCGATGTGCACCAGATCTCATGGGTCCTATTATTATGGGCAATGTATGATGAATTCCTCCCCGTTATGGGTGCATGGGAGGATCCAGAGTAGATGCTGATGCTGGTGATGGAATTGATGAGGCTGGTGCCCAGAGAGGACAAGGAAGCAGTGGGGGATGTCCATTTTAGGTGGTGGATCAAGTAGTTTTTGAATTTACCAAAAGAGGAATAGTTTCCTGTGAGGCCTCAGACTTTCCCAAAGGGGTCCCAATAGGGCAAGGAGCACTCTTATTGGCGACTCCTGGAGGAAATCCAGTTTAAAACCAAGGGATTCAGCATTAGTACCGAGAAGGGGCCGATATTCAGGCCGGCAGAATTCATTGAAGCTCTAATATGTGGTTGGATCCTTCCAGTGAGGGATACAAACATGGGCATGTGACCAAGCACATTTATCATGGCATCCATTTTGGTGACAAGAGGGCAATTCAACCTCAGGATCCTGATGCTCACAAAGCTATAAAAAATGATTTGGTGCATCAGTGAGGGGAAGAGGCCACAAAGGATATGCGGGCTGTTCCACCTCCTCTATGTGTGGATAGTGGCACATGTTATGGGGTTTTATGTATACCCGAACCCCATCTCGACTCTGGGATTGAACTTCCACCCATCATTCTAAAATGTTGCGGGAAGCTATCCAGTCAAGCTGACCACACCTTTTGTACTGAACTGGTTGTGGAAGGAGGAGGAATTCAACTTTCACCTATTTCCATTGCCAAAGGGTTCTTTTACTGATGATAATCAAAGAATAGAAGAGAACTGGTCCTATAGCCTGACCTTTATAGGTGGAGTGCTTTTGGCACGGGTGAACCGTGAGCCCCTATTTGAGTCGTCAACCGTGCACTGATTTTCTAGGAAATTTCGGTTTCCACGAAGACTAAACCCACATGTCTATCTATGGGTGCGCCCAGTGGAACACCCGTGTGTGGTGAGACAGATGTGCCTCATGTTCCCATAGAAATATGGGATGATGCAGAATGGGATGCCTCTACATTCCGCTATTTTCATATTGGTAAAGGAGTATGCCCAAAGCAGTGAGGTGGCCTACCTTGAAGAGAAGCTGAAGCAGCCACCCATTCAAGTTGGTGAGGGTGAGCCTTCCCAACCTCAGGGCCAGGGTTGGAATGTAGCAAGGGAAACTCAGGGTGGGGAGGTTACTGTGGTGGTGAAGCCTGGACTGATTGAGGGGGTAACAATGGTAGAATATCCAGAAGCAGTAGCAGACATGGTGGTCCCTGATGAATAGATTTATCCAGAGGGGAGGAAATCGAGGGGATTCTACAGGATATCAACCCAGGCTCTGGGGAAGCAGTTACACCGTATATACCTGCTAGAGAATTTTGTCTTTCCGGAGGCCTAGGACATATGTGAATCCAATCAAAAATTCCTTGCCTCATCTGAGATGTGGCAACACTTGAACCATCATGGGATATATTTTCCGGGGATAGTCCCTATCAAGGCTGGCTTTGTAGTGTCCTTGGTGGATTTGGAGAAATACCTGGAAGATATAGGGCACTTTGTGCATTCCTGGGGTGCCCCATGTCCAATGAAAGAACGCGTCAAGGTGCTGCGGGATTGTACGATCCCTCCACAGTTGTCGGTCTCTCAACTGAGGGAGCACTTCCCCCTATCATAAGAATTCGATGAGTCCTCCTGGGGGGACGAGGATGGTAGAGGGACCCCGTTGGTGGGGGGTGAAGTCAGTGATCAAAACCATGATCTTAATGATTTCACAAAGGCCCTCGAGGTAAAATCTTGAACTGCTTCTTTAGGGTATGCTTTCAGGTCATTTGGGACTCCTTACTAACATCAGAACTATGTAGGAGGAACTTGTACAGAGAACTCACTCTCGTCCCTCAATGGACATAGATTTAGGGCCCTCAGGATCCATGCCTGATACTTTAGAGATAAGTACGTCTGGAGGGGCCAGGAAACTCGAGGTGGCACCAGAGTTTTTGGAACTTCAGACAATATACGGAGGGCCATGCCATGGGAACCCGACGTCATCAACCCAAGAACGAGATTGGGAATTCGATCTATGTAGGTCTCTTAAAAAATTCATGACTGTCACCCCTTGACCATGTTAACTGATGTTCATTCCACCCTATTAGTGTGCACAGATCTCCATTTGGCATGGGTTACGTTAGCGAGGTCTTTTGGTACTCTTGGTAGCACTTTTCCAAAGGGAAAACTTGTGATTGTAGAGATAGATATCCAGATCGTCCAAGCCGCTTCGCTCCCAATCACTGGTGGGGCTGTCAGTGGGGCTAGACGTGAGATTATTGAAGTGGGGTACCATAAAGAGGATCGGCAAGACAACCCAAGTCCCGCTATGCCCAATAAAACACCAAACGCGGACCCTGCTGACAAGTTCCTGGGGGTGTTCCACACATGTGATCCTTCCAATCACACCGACTAGAATGATATGGCCTCTGACGAAGACGATAACAAGAAATTCCATCGGTGATCAGGGAAGCTGATCAAGCACTTCATTGATGACCCCCCCCCCCCCCCCAAGCACTATGGTTGGATGAGATGGATAGACTTTGATCGCAACTATGGGAACTGTGTTCTAGGGGAGTGGATTACTAGCATCCCCAGATTCCCATATGTGATCTTACGGCGGATAATATTCAAAATAATTTTGGTGCCCTTGGTGTGGGTGAGCAGCGGAGGAATGAGGTGAACATCAAGAGGCTCCTGGAGGCTGAAAATGAGGTCCAACAGCTGATAAGATGGGGTCTGAGCACTCAACATCCCTTAACGCACAATCTGAGCTAATATTGAGATTGATGTATTAGATGGCAGAGGCCGAAGAGGGAATGAAGAGAGCCTCTGAAGAAATTACCATCATTTGGACTATTATGGAGTGGTCCCAGATTTTGGCTGAGAAGCTACATCCCATTGCTTCTGAGGAGCAGGAGCTGAACAGGCGGCAATAAATCTTGGAATCCACAAGCTTGAGGGGGTGGAGCTACAATGCTCTTTTTATGGGGTCAACCCATCCATGGGAGGGTTCGATCCTAGGGTGTTGTAATGCATGTAACCTCTGAACATACATTCAGTCTTGGATATTTTATGCCAACTATTTGCATGAGTTCGGTTATTTTTGTTGGTTACTTACATTACTATGACATTCGAGGAGCATCCTGTGATCTTTCCCTAAGCTCACGGGGGTCAGGCCCGATGTGAGAAACAAGGGAAGAACACCTTATTGCTCCATTCAAATGTGGTAGTGAAAACCTAGATTTAGGTATCCTGAGGTTTGAATAGTTGATGCGAATTCCATGGAGAAAAGGGGAAAGGTCAGACTAGAGGAGGAAGACCTCAGAACAACCAAATTTCCATTTTCCCAATTTTCTCTAGTACACGAGTCAGGGCGTTGGAAATCAATCCGAAGATAATTGAGTGAAAAGTGTGAATAAAAATACCCCATATTCAAAACACAGTTGGGGTAAAGTGACAATAAAGGATAACTACTATGCTTGCATGAAACAAAGTATATGTATTGCATTATCCTGAAACGAGAATAACAAATGAGGGATGACTGCTGACCATGTTCAAAATAGAGGGCCTGACTCAGAATGTCATCCATTGGTCTTTCAGAATGTTATCCCAGGACAAGAATCGAGCCATAGGTCGAGAATTCATAATGTTAGGGGGTCCTATTTTAGATGTGAAAGAGGACTAGAGTCTGAATAAGGGCCACACAAACTGTGAAAGGTAAATGAAGGTTTTTTCGAACAGAACCCAATGCTCTTGACATTACGATATAGTGGTGGAAAGACATCAGGTGGGAACACCGATCTCATTATGGATCATTCCTACTTCTAGAATGGTTCTCTTGGGTGAGGAAGCTATCACTTCCCAACATTGTCATGGGGAATGCCAAACTTATTCAGGGTATAACTGCAGTTTAATTTCATGCTTCAAGGAAGTATGTACCCGTGTAGTTTAACGTTATATGGTAGGAAGAACTATGAAAAGGAATATCCCAGGAAGGGAGTAAGTGGTGAGATAGCTATAAACCCAAAGTGAATGAGGATATAAGAAGTTCATGACACGCTACATATCCCCGGAGGAAGTTCTTTATCTCAAGGGACATAAAGTGAAAGTCAGGCTGGGCCCTAGGCAATGTGATCGGGTGATCCTAAATACCCCATGGGGATGGGAATCAATTCGTACATAGTTCTGAGCATGTATTTTAACGTCACGTGGGATGTTGAAAGGCATACATGGCACGGAGGCACCAGTACACGTCCAACTAGAGCTACTAAGCCCACGTGAGTCGTGATCGATGTGGGAAACAAGGAGTAGAAGTGGGAATTTCTAAGAACTGGAAGGTGCATGATTGGGGAAATGGGAAACTAAATGAACAATTTCCCAATGATGTTGAACCACCTATATAATGCACCTAGGTGTGAATAGGGGAAGAGGTGGGAATGTTAGAATTCCACTTGAACATAGGCAAGTGGAAATATGTGAATCATAATGCTCGAGATCTGGACCGCAATGATGGGGCTGTGATGATTGGGGGTAACTGTTGACCTTGTTCAGAACACATTATCCATTTTGTGTAAGCATTGAATGGGGATAGAAAAATGAGGGTCGACTACGGACCATGTTCGAAACACGGGACCTGTCACAAATGTCATTTGGGGTCCTCAGGGAAATTGGCCGAAGTAAGTAGGTAAGAAAATGTGGCATGATAATAGACCGTAAATGGGGTCCCTTCAAATGTGGAATAAGATCAGGGTCCAAATAACGGGCTCACGAAGCATGGACATGGAATGAGGCTAATGTCCTCATGAAAATTCCACACTTTGGGCTCTTTGGCAAGACGCTTCTATGTATGATTATAAGACATATCTGATAGAGGGAGTCGAGTCCCTTTGCGAGGATTAGGGTCCTTGGGTGCACGCTTCCAACTTAAGGTCCTAGGGTGGACCATTAAGGGGGACTTGATTTAATGGACTCTACATAGTGCGATGAAGTATCTAATCCCAAAAAATATTTCCCATAGGGATATCATAGTTTAGGGTCATTGAACTCAAACCAGATTGGGAAAAAGAATGGGAGGCACGTGGTGCATCCTTTTAATAACCTAATGTGAATGAGGACTCATGAGGTACTCTCCACACCACACATTCCCAAAGGATTTCAGGTTGAGGGGCCGAAATTGGTGGGACAGGATTATGGGTTCCTGGGGCTAGACCCGGAGATAGGATGTCTGGGAGTTACTACATATCCTGTGAGGATGGGAATCAAGAAGTTCGTAGTTCTGGAAAATGTCATGTAGTTTAATGTCTTGTGACAAGGATAGAGAGTGATCTTAGTTTATGGTCATAGATCTCGTACCAGATGGTATGGAATGCTGGAGAAACATGGTGAAGTCATTATGAACCCCGATGTGAATGAGGATTTTGTGTCCATATCACCATGTGTTCCTTGCGGAGGTTCTAGGTTGAGGGACCAAAAATGATATTTAGGTCGGGCATGATAAAAAGTGCATGGGTGTTCCTACATATCCCGTGAGGATGGGAATCAAGTTGTATGTAGTTCTTGGGATGGATGATTAGGATACCAGTGTTAGAGATTATAAGGTCGTGTGGGTCTGGCCCTTGCACCGAAAGAAGAGTTATTTGATAGGTCCTGTTTGTCCTTTAGGATGAATGTGTGTGTTTTTCTTTCTCAAAGCGATGGAACTAGGATATAAAATCTAGGTACTCCGTAGAAATAAAGTCGTATGTAGGAATTGATAAATGGTATGGTGTGTGACTGTTACCGAACATGATGACCCTCAAGTGAGGATATCACAGTGTAGTGCCATTTTTTGTCGAGTGGCCAGGATGATAATCTCAAAATTTAAGGTCATGTGTGGTGAAAAACCATGCATTTTAACATCATGAAATATAGACAGAATAGTTTAAAGTCATGTGGGACTAGGCATCATAGTCTATAGTAATATGACTCAGACATATACGAGAGATATGAGGTTCCAGAGAGAATGTGCACAGTGTGATAAAGCATAATGAATGTGAATGAGGATGAGGTTCACATCATACCATGTGCGATTCTGAGGAGGAAACCTCAGGCCAAAGTGAGGGCAAAGGTTATGTGATATAGGGATAGGAGAGGCTAGTACCCTGTTGAGTTGGACCCTAATAAGAGATATCTTATTGTTTCAATATTCCCCATGAGGATGGGAATCAATCCATATGTAGCTCTTCAAGGATCCTTTTAACGTCATGAGGGGAAACATATAGTTTATTGTCATGTGGAATAGGATGTAGATGGGGATAACTCCTCGAAAGGGGCACACAGGGTGCAGCTATTGCAAACCCGAAGTGAATGAGGGCATAAGTCCACATGTGCCACACCACGTGGTCCTATTAGAGTCAGATTCTAGATTGCAGAACAGATGAAGTAAATTGGTGGATCTAGAGATGAACCCAAAAATGAGATGTCTGGGTGCTCATACATATCACATGGGATTGGGAATCATGATGTATGTATATTTGAAAGCGATCATTGTTTAAGGCCTTAGACCTCAGACCCAGGAGAAGCAGAATCCTTCCAAGTAAGTTTGTACCTCAAACCAATCACTAAGATCACATGATTTAAGATTGGTGTGGGAAACAAATGTGGAAGAATTTTTTGCAATACATAGAATTCACGCAAATGGGAAGTCGGTGCGGAGCCTTGAATCATGCCTTTACCACGACATTTGTCCTCCTAATGTGAAAATGTGCACTGAGGGATAGTTCCAGGAGTGTCGATATTCAATTTGGACATGATGGGGTGTAAAATAATGTGAATCATCTAACCAACATTCATGGATTGAAGGGTATAGCGTTGTGAGGGGGGATAATTGTTGACTCTATTCAAAAAACAACATCCTTATCATGTGGCATGAAATGGGGACAACAAATGAGCATCGACTGCTGGCCATATTCGCAACGCGGGACTTGTATAGATTTTTTTCTAAAACCATCGAGGATGTTGGTCCTTAATGGTAGGGGATCCCTTAAGCCTAGAATCCATTCCATTTGGGGGTCGCTTTGTGTGTGAAAGATAATGGAAGCCCAAATGAATATGAACACAATGCGAGAAAAGTGGGTGAAAGCATGTCGATGTGGAATCTGAAACTCCATGTTCTAGACCAGAGTACTCATGGGCCAATTGGTGAATCACCGAAGAGGGAAGAGGGACCCAACTTAAGGGAAGCACACTCAAAGAGACGAAGGCAGGGAAAGAGAGCGAAGGTCTCTTGAGAGAGAGAGATAGGTAAGTGGCATTTTTGTTATAAACCTTAAATGAATGAGGAAGTGAGTCCACCCCACAATATATACCCCTCTTCTAGATGAACATGGGCCAAGGGTCCAAAATGATAGGGAGGTTTCTAAGAGTTGGGGTCGGACCTGAAGGCCAGATGTTCGGGCAGTCCTATGTATCCCATGAGGACTAGAATAAATCTACACATAGTTCTAAGGGAAATGACTACACTAGTAAGGGAAAGGTAACCCAACGATGGTGTGTATGGCTCGATGAGTAACCCATTGTGAATGGGGACACAATACCGCACCACATCGTACAACCCTAGGTGAGAATTTGTGCTAGGGGCCTGAAAAGGCTAATGGTCCTAATGACGGGCCATGGGAAGAATTTCGTGGCCAGCTTGCAGTTTAACGTCTTGTAGTAAGGAAGAAGGTAGGGTTATAGAATCTCATCCGGGTATGTGTATGGCACGGTTAGCAACCTGACGTGAATGAGGACATAATTCCACACCCCACCGAACAACCCTAAGTGAGAACTTGGGCCAGGGGCCCGAAAAGTCCAAGGGTCCTGTGGATGGACCATGGACAAAAACTATTATACACAGCTTGTCGTTTAACATCATTCATTGAGGTTGAAGGTGATCTTAGTTCAGGATTTTAGTTCTCAGATCGTATACACCTAGTTTACTGTCATTTCCATGGGGCCGAGAGGTGGAATCATTGTGCTTATGGGAAACCACAAATCGACCATGATGGTAGAGGACAACTTTTGACCAGGTTTACAACACATCATACACCCTTGTGCGACCAGAAGGTGGGTGAATAATTATGTGTCGATTATCGACTACATTTGAATCACAGGACTTGTATCAACTTTTCATTCGCAATCCTTGAGGATGTTAACCTGTAACGGTAGGAGAGACCATGGGGTGAGCATCCATGACATTCAGGGGCCCTTTTGGATATGGAAGGTGAAAAAATCCCTAATGATCGGACTCGCGAAGCATGGTTGGGCATGTACTCGCAGGAAGAGTGTTAAATGAGGGGACATATGCTTCAAAGGGAGTATGTGTGGCGTGAAAAATAGCCCAACGTGAATAAGGACATGAGTCCACCCAACACCGCACAATCTTAAATGAGATCTAGGCCTAGGGGGCCAAAAGGGACAAGGGACTTGAGGTGGGGCACCCCGGACAATAGTAAAAGTATGGCCTCTCATGCAGGCATTGACTCATCATATCTCCTAAGCCCACGAGAGCAATTCTAGGTGTGGGAAACGAGGGGTTGGATTTGGATCTCCCCATCACATAAAGACATGAGTCCAACCAACACTCAACAATCCTAAATAATAACTAGGCCCAGGGGGCCGAAAGGGTCGAGGGACTTGAAGTTGGGTACCCCAGACAACAGTAGCATTGTGGCCTCTCATGTGGGAATTGCCTCATCATATCTCCTAAGAACCCGGGAGCATTTCTCGGTGTTGGAATCAAGGGGTTGGATTTGGATATTCCTATCACATTAGGGTCTGATAGCTGGAATTACACTCCTGCTCGGAGAGAAAAGAAATTTGGAGAGATTACGGGGATGATTGAACCAATACACTCCATATATCAGAAATACGTGGGTGGTGACAATGATAGAGGATAACTGTTGACCCGATTTGAAAAACAACATCTATATCGTGTGACCTGAAATGGAAACGATGATCAGGTGTCAACCACTGACCATATTCGCAACGTGGTAATTGTATCAATTATTATTCTAAAACCATCGAGGACGTTGGACCATAATGGTAGCATAGCCCTCAGGCTAGGCATCCATGCCATTTGGGGTCCATTTGGGTGTGAAAGATAATGGGAACCCAATTGACGGGGTGTGTGGAACATGAATACACCCGTGCAATTTCAAATGAAGTTGGAAAGGAGAAGAGACAATGATCATAAAGGGAAAGAGATAAATGGTACATTTAGGATGAACTTGACACGAATGAAGAAAAAGGCATGTGCCACACCATGTGTTTCGTCCCAATGGAAGGTATCGAAGTTTTGGGGCTAGGCCAACGGATGAAATGTCCGGGTGGTCCTACTTATCCTATGAGTATGGGAATCATGCCATATGTAGTTCTAAAAATGCCATGTTGATTAACATCATTTGGTAAGTCTATGGGAGGATTATAAGAACAAAGGAGGGAACATTGTGAAATCATCATAACCCTGACATGTGTGGGGCCTAAGAAGCCCACACTATGCCACGTGAGATCCTCCAAAATGAGCCATGCCCAGGAGGGTATTTTCCAAAAAAAAACTAGGGCTATACTCATGACATGGTGTATGATAATTCTTATGTATCCCATGAGGATGAGAATCAAGCCATATGTAGTTATGAAGATTTAGTTTAACATCATGTAGTATGATGAACATTTTATGGTCAGGTAGGACCATGTAGTTTATGGTATTGCAGGACCGTCATGAAATTTAGGGTCATGCAGGATCATCCAGTTTAAGGTCGTGTAGGACCATATAGTTTATAGTCATGTGGGTTCCTGGGGTTCATGCAAAGTATTGCTTAAGGAACTTGGAATAGTTGGGAGGAGTTAAACACTCACCATCCATTGTAACTGGTGAGTATGCGCCGTTGGATTAAACCATGTTAATGATGTAAGGTCCATACCAATTGGGTTCCAACAAGGGTGGTTTCCTGCCAGGTATCATTGGTTCCACCAGGGACAATACAAAGTCACCTTGCAAGAAGGAGAGGAGGGGAACATTCTTCTTGAATGCTCTGGCTATCTAGTTTTATGCCTTTCTAGGCTATGCAGGGCACGTATCATTTTCTCGTCAAGCGCTTACAACTCGGTTACGCGGATTTCAGCTACTTTATATTGTGCTTTTCTGATCATAGACAGCTATGCGTAGTGAGGGAAATTGAATCTCGATGGGAAGGACAGCCTCCGTTCCATACACCAGGGAATATAGGGTCAACTAGATGGAATTACGAGTCATCATCCGATAATCCCAAAGGTCTTGGGGGAGCTGGTCCGGCCAACTCTCCTTATTCTGACCAACCATTTTATACAAAATGTTAGAGAGGGTTTTGTTGAAAACCTCGACCTTTCCATTTTATTATGTGTGATATTAGGAGGTATGGTTAAAACAGATGTTGTACTTTGTATACAATTTTATCAGTTCAGCTCCTTGGAAGTTCATGCCATTATCGGTGAGGAAGGTGTGCGGGACTCCAAATCAGTAGATGATGTTGGATCTCATAACATCAACGATGGAATGGTCCTTGAACTCCTTGAGTGGAATAACCACTGTCCACATGGAGAAGAAATCTGTAGCTGTCCGGATGAATTTTCACTAGATAGCTTTCAATGGTGGATATGGTCCCACGACCTCGAGTCCCCACACCGCAAATGACCAAGATTACTTGGTTGAGTGGAGAGGCTCTGGTGTCTGATGCATAAATTTAGCATTAATTTGGCACTCATGGCATCTCTTGGTGAACTAGAGGTAGTCTTAGATCACTGAGGGACATGAGTACCCCAATCTCTGGATCTAGTGAGATAGCATTGGCCCGATCTGATGTGCCCTGTAGGAATAGGAATGAACCTATTGTATGACCTATGAAGTATCATCTCCTTGAATAAAATAGAGAAGAAACCCCTCAAATATGTTCTTATAGAGTATTTACTCATGGACAAGGATATCTTGGTGGGTGAACTGCAATGTGTGGCGTCAGATTCACTCGTGCTTGGCCCAATCAACTGGGAGGTAACCATTTTGGAGACACTCGATAAAGGGGGATCTCCAGTCAGGAGTCACATAAACCACTGCATCTGGGGGACCTGATGTGGAGGATCTGGAAGTAATATGGCTCACTTATAGGACTTCATCGTCGTCTCGGGTGATATGAGAAAAAACCCTCTAATGTGACACGTAGATAATCAGATCCTTCTGGTCAGGTTCTGTGAGTGATGCAGTCAGGCCAGCCATGGAATCTGCTCGACTATTCTGTGATCGAGGGACATGAGTATCTATTGACCGATAATGGAATTGGGCCATTAGTTTGAGTTTTTTCTCCAACAGTGGTATGAGTTCAGGATTTCTAGTGACGTAGTCTCCATTTATTACCTTGATGACTAGTTCGGAATCACCTTTCACATGAAAGTGGGGCACATCAATCTCGAGAGCCCATTCAAGGCCAGTGATGAGAGACTGATACTCTACTTCATTGTTGATGCGGCCTTCTGACAACGGAAATGAGTAAGGTAGAATGGCTTGTGACCGGGTAATAAATACAATACCCATGCCTAATCTGTTGAGTCAGGGATCATTATGTCTCCTGCCGGTGGGGCTTCGGGTAGCACCATCGAAGTGCATCTTCCAGCACGACATGGCTTGGTCTACTGAGAGGATCACCTCATCGGGGAAATCATGATCCAAGGACTGGTCAGTAGGAGCCTGATGGGATGTAAGGAATTCTTCCAGTTATTTCCCCTTAATAGTTTTTTGATGGACAAACCTGATATTGAACTACTAGAGAATCACTGCCCACTGAGCTAGAAGACATGTCAATATGGGGCAGTTCAAGATATACTTCAGTGTGTCTACTTACGACACTAGCCATACCTCATGGTGCTATAAGTAATTGTGAAATTTCTATACTGCAAATACCAACGCAAGGCATCTTTTTTCGATGGGGGGGGGGTATCTAGTCTCTGTATCGAGGAAACTACAACTGAGGTAGTAGAGGTTGTTCTCCATCCCCTCATTGTTCATCTGGGTGAAAAGGGCACCTAGAGATCATTCCAGGGTGGTCACATAAAGTACTAATGGCTTTTCGGAGATTGGTGGCATTAAGATAGAAGGTTGTAGAAGATACATCTTGATCTCCTCAAAATCAATCTGACACTCATCCCCAACCCACTCATAGGCGGTGCCTTTCTTCATGAGGTGAGAAAATTGATTACACTTGCCGGCCAAATTCTCTATGAATCGACATATGTAATTTAAGTGGCCTTGGAAACCTCGAAGCTCCCGAATGGTGCTTGGTGAAGACATCTAAATAATGTACTTGATATTCTCTATGTCTATCTCAATACTACCATATCTGATGATGAAGCCGAGAAACTTTCTAGAGGTAACCCCGAAGGATCACTTTAATGGGCTCATCTTCAGGTAATGGGAAGGGAGGTAGCTAAAGACTCTCTCAAGGTCATTGAGATGGTCCTGACACTTGCTAGATTTTACGACCAGATTTTCCACATATCATTCCACCAATGTTCTGCGGATCGGCTTAAATATGTGATGCCTAACCTACTGATAGGTGGCACTCTCTTTCTTTAAACCGAAGGGCATGACTAGGTAACATAAAGTACCTTGTTGTTTCCTAAAGGCTGTGAACTCTTAGTACTCGAGTTCTATTTGGATTGGGTTGTACCCGAAGTACCCATCCATGAAGGAGAGGGCTTGGAATCTATGTTTAGTGTCGATCAACAACTATGTCACTGGAAGGGGAAAATCATCATTTGGACAATGACGGTTGAGATCCCGAAAGTCGATGCAGACTCTGATCTATCCATATTTATTCTTAACTGGCACAATGTTGGATAGAAATTTTGGGTTTTGAACCTCTAGAATGAAATTTACTTTGATGAGATTATAAAATTCTTCTTCTAACATGGAATCGTGATAAGGGTGCATCATTTTGGGATGCTGCTTGAACCCGTGATGATTTGGAGGGAGACCTAAGCAGTGGAAATATACATGAGGATGTAGTCCTGGAATCTCATCATAAATCCAGGAAAATACATCATGATGTGGTTTCATGAAGTATATTTATTACTGCATCTCCTCGAGGGGAATGAAGGCACAGATCAATGTAGGTTTCGAGTATGCCTCGCTACCGAGGTTCAACTGTACCAACTCATCGACTGTGGTAGAGACGCACTCTTCAAAGGCAGGAGGAGCATCCTCCAAATCCTTTTCTTAATTTATGTAGCGGAAATCCTTATTGGGGATAGGTTCTTCTGAGTTGATAGATCCCGACGAGAGGCTATTACTATCTTGAGTGGTCGTGGTCACTGCATCGGAGGACTCATGTGCTGCCGCAACCATAGTGAAGATGGTTGTTGATCCGATCCCATCTGGTCTTCGACCTAAGGGACCACACATGATGATGTCGAAAAAATTGTGGAGTTTCATCTTGAGCCGGTTAATTTTAGTATGGAATAACAAGCAGGTAGGACGTATTGTCATTGCCATGGGGTAGACACCGCGGTACCTTATGGGGGTAGGAGGTTCCAGGATCACCCGAGCCTGATTTTTATAGGAGTAAAAGGTGATCTTATGGGTTTTCTTAGGCTTGGGAATGTATTTCCCATCATCCCAGAAACAACAAAGCCTTTTCCCATGTTTTGGGTCGTAGCCTCCAACCGGTGAATTGGAAAGACATAGGCGTCATCCAGATCAGTCCATGGGTCGGTCCCAACCGTGACATGATCGACCTCAGTTGACTTAATCTGCATGTCCTTGCACTTGTATTATTCGGAATCTAGGTAGGGTGCTTCACAAGAGGCAAAGGGAGACACATCACCTTGAATCATGCCAACATGACCATTAAGAGAGTACTTGAGCAACTAGTTATATGATGAGGGAACCACCACATATAGGTGGAGCAATGTCCCTTCTATCAATTCATTGTAAGTGGTATCCTGAGATATATCCATAAATTAGGTGCAAGAAACATGGCCACCAAAATAGGTCTCCAAGTGGATCTTACTGATCAGTTTCTGTTCCCTCCTGTCATCACCTTTGATTCTTAGGATAGCGGGGCTCGGAATATCTTCAGATAATCCTATCTTTCGCACTGTCCAAGTCAGGATTAGGTTAATTCTTGAGCCCGTGTCAACAAGGCATCCATGAACCTCCATGCCATATAATTGGTTGTGATGTATAGTGGCCGAATGTGCCCCTGTATGGGAGAGCCTTCATCTTCTTTGAATAATGAGATGATGGAATGAAATTCTTCATTCTCGGCCGCTTTAGTATGAAATGAATCAATGACTGCAACTTCTGTCTCAAACTAGAGGGGGCTTCTTAATACCTCTGTGAGGGCCTCACACAAATCTGATGACAGGAGACAGGCCTCAAGGATGGAGATCCATGCTAGAATACTGGAAAGATTCTTAAGAACACTGTACTTCTATGTCAGGCATGATACTATGCATGCAGGAGGTGTCTCTATGACAAGAGGTATGGTGGGACCTGCCGATTAGACCGATAGCTAACTGGTACATGGAACATCTCACTCCCCACTGGTCAATGCCTATAGAGTAGATACCATATGTGGTCCAAATGATTGAGACTGACCTGTAGTAGTGCACATCTGGTCACAACGTGTTTGAGGTGTCTCAGCCTAATCTAGCAACATCAACAGCGGCGAAGGTGGGCCTGATGCCACCAGATGAGATGGATACGAATGTTAAGCTCTACACTAATCCTATTTCCTGGTTTCGGTACTGTTCATAGCCTAGATGGAAGTGTTGACTGAGGTACTCTGATGGCCCATATAGACACATATCTATCGACATAGGCGAAGACTAGGGATGTTGGGTGGATCTGCCTGGTGCCCCTCATTGTCAGGAATCATATAGGGATTTACCATCTCTACGGTGTTAACCGAAGCGCACCGTTGACGGTCACTCAAAGATTCAACCATTACTAAAATGGTTCTGGGAGGGATTTCCTTCTCCAGGGGAATGAAGTTTCCGATAGTACGAGACAACAATGGCATCAGCGAAGGACTTTGCTTTCCCTTGCATCACTGGTGTTTTCTCTTCTGGGAAGAGGCTAACTGAGAAGACTATGCAGAAGTGGTGGCTGCAGATTCTAAAGGCTCTAGATAATTTAGGTAAACCCGGATAACACCATGGTTCTGGATGACTATTTTGAAATCCATCCAGTCATCATTATTCTAGAATCCATGACGGGAAACCTAATTCCACTCACCTCGTTGTCACTACTGATGTCTGTCCTTACGAAGATGCATTCCACCTGTGCGTGAGCAGGGCCTAAACGGACTATGTTGTTGTCTACCTAGTCTTGAATCTAGACATTGAACACATATCACTTCTTGATATTTTTCCTAGGATCAGGTGGTAGGGGCAGCAATTTGGGTGATCAGTGATGTTTTCCACTTCCGGCCTTCTACACTCAGGATAACGTAGAATCCCCTAACCCAAGGCACTGCGATAGTTATCGGGGACCTGTGATTCATTGAATGAGTAGGTCTGGATTCTCATTTCTGGAAGGGGGCCATTGGGACTTGACCCTAACGAGGGGTTGGAGGACAATGTCAAGGAGGTGGATCTTGGTTATCTCGCATGAGTAGTGGCTGCGTATTGCGCGGGGGAACCTGCCGATTCTATGGTGGGCGCTACTAGGATGGTGGCTATGCCTATGGTAGGAAGCCTCTACAAGGCTATGGATGCGGCTCTATTGAAAAAAGCTCCAGTCACCTAGGGGCCTCTATCTTGTCCACTATGGTAAGCTCAACCCTAGAGGCCCTTATCCTGGGGATCACATGGGGCAACAGATGTGCTTTCTTGGCCTACTGTAAGGCTTCCTCGAGGCACTAGGAGTTATCAGAGAAGTCTCGAAATCCCCCAGGATAGTTTTGGGTGACCACAGGGGGGACCAGCTCTGTCTTGATGTTCCCTATTCTCATTGTGAGCAATTTATCTTGAGTAAGAGGCATGTCAAGGGAATACGTGAGTGGTTTTCACCGGGCGACAAAGTCGGCGAAGCACTCATTAGGCCTCTACATGCACTTGAAGAGGTTTGTGATTCTAGTATTCCAGGTGGTGGAACTAAAATGGTAGGGGAACTTTCTACAGAGGTCCTACCATCATGTTACTGATCCGATGGGGAGCTGGTTGTACAAGATAAATGTAGTCCCTCTAATTTCAACACAAAACATCGAAGCATGGTGGCCTCCTATTGCGCCAGAGTTACCAACATGAGGCCACACCTAGAGGTAATGTGGACCAGATGTTGTGGCGGGTACCCTGTCCAATTTAATTGGGAATAGGAGGGATTCCCAAAACTCATAGGTGTGGCATATCATCCACCCATGCTGGATATGGATTTCCATCAGGTGGGAGCGCCACCTGTCACATCTCTAAAGCTTTGAGATGGAAAATGAGTGCCACCATGGGATCATCTGGGTGGGGGTTCTTTTATTAATGGGGATCCTTGACCACTAGTGCATTTTTGGGTTGTCCAACATGATAAGGAAACCCATCGGCTCGTGGAGCGGCTAGTGGAGCGACTTGCGGGGCAGCTTGGGGAATCTGAGCTGGATCCTGGGGATTGATATTCCATTCAAAAGGATTCGGTGATACATATTATGCCCTATTTTCATAAGATCTGTCCTCAACCCTATATGAAAGGAGGGGATGGTCAGGGTTAACTAGAGGCAATTCGCTGAGGGGATTTTGTGCATTCCCATGCTGCCCCGACATAGGATCACCATAGTCCGAACATCGCTCTGGAGGACATTCAGAATGGATTTCATCAACCACCATCTTCTGTTCAGAGAGTTTTTGATGCAACACAGCTTTATCAGGGTCATCCTCCACCTTTTTCATTGCGCTATACAGGTCGGAGGGCTTGAGAGCTCCAAGGAGTTCTTTTACCTTACCGGGATTCCGGCTGAAGACTAATGCCTTTGTGGAAACAAGAACACCCAGAAGACTCTTTTGTAAGCATGTAAACCTCCCCAATTGATCCAATAGTTGTGGTAAACCTTCATGGTGGAGGTACCCATAATGGTTCTCTAGCTCATTATCCTCTTCATATAGGATGGTCTTGTTGACCACGACTCTACCGAGGGGCATGTATTTGATATCACCAGGAAAGTCGGGCTGCCGCTGGATAAGACTGAGGAGGAGCACAACATATTTCCCCCAGACATGGATATGAACATGAGGAGAATACTCTATAATAATCTTACATTCTACCCTGATTCTCTGAACACATCATTGCTAGTGGGACCTATGGTTACTTGGTGACTCAAGCCACTCGGCCACAAGAAGTGTGGTGAAATCAACCAGACGACAATGTTCACCAATTTCCTTGAAATGAGTTTGGATCATTGGATCATCCACTTAGTGGTGATGAAGGTAGAAGTGTGTCACCCAAAGGGGGTGATGAAAAAAATCAACTTCCTCTTGGGTGGGGGATTCTGGTGCACAGAAATTTGGTGCCCTCACGGTCCAAAACATCTCAAGGAAGTTTTTCTCTACGAGGATATTCGATTAGATTCCTGGATTGGATTCAGGGTCTGGACCTTCATTTCCCCAGTCTTCAACCGGAGTTGGCTGGGGAATGGGCAACGATACTGATGCAGACCACTGGGAAGGTTGGCTGGCCGGTGGAGAATACAGTGAGTGAGTAGACAAATCTCTACATCATAGGCTATCCTCTGTAGAGTGATGTGACCTAGCCACAATGTCACATCAATACTGGATGACGATTCTAGTTTCCAACAAGGGAGATATGGCTTCTGTTGGTGGACCACGCTGCTATTCGTCCATCATTAGTCTCCAGAATAGTTCTCTGTGATCTCTAGTCAAGGTATAGAGTGCTTATAGCGATGATGGTGGTGATCACACGATTGTAAACTACGGGGTCTCCAAATTTTTACCCTCCTAGATACACCTATGTAGGGAGGTGGGAATCTGATGGACCTCGCATTCTGGGAGTACTAGGCTGATGCACCTTGTTCTTGCCCTGACCCTTGACACTGACGACCTAGGTGAGGGTTTCATCACTAGGTCGCATTTAGCTATAGAATCTGAAAATAAAACCATTCTGATCTCATTTTGAATCTCTTTAGTGTTTATTTTATGGTGGAGATGACCTTCCCTCCATCCATGGGATGGTTCTTCACGGTATGGTTGATTTATGGCATGAGGAAGATCTTTGGTCGTACTGGTGCTGGGGCAGGGAGGACTTCAGCCCATGTTTTCCAGGGTGTGAGGAGAACATAGGCAAATATCAAAAGGGATATTTTATGGACCTATGTGGGATGTGCTGAGCGTGTTGGACCTCCGCTCATGCCCATATTATCAAGGGTGGGACCCCCATTCCTGTTTCCTCTAGTAACCTCAGTGCAATGAAGGTCCTAGTACTGGTCGATCCGATCATGGGTAGGGCCTCCGTGCGGAGTTCTGGTGAGGTGAGGCTGCCCTTCACCCCTCTGGTTTCTGA
Organism: Viscum album; assembly: GCA_963277665.1. Lineage (NCBI taxonomy): Eukaryota > Viridiplantae > Streptophyta > Magnoliopsida > Santalales > Viscaceae > Viscum > Viscum album. The sequence continues at coordinate 1,297,795,144 of OY728152.1, forward strand.
GGTGATGAGGACCTTCTCCGGCTACTGTAAGGACATGGGGAGGGACCCCATGATGGTGATTTTCTAGATGAGCAACGTCCCTATACCTGCAGTTTGTGGAAGGTGGGATGACTCCATACTGGATGTAATGATCATGGGAGAGGCCTCCATGCTAAGTGTAACCATTGCGGGGAGGTCCTCATTCAGACTAAGGGTATCGTGAGGTGCACCTCCCCGTTGATCCTAGATGCGAGGAAGATTGGTGTTATCCAAGGTGGTGGTACGGGAAGGGCCTCTATACTGAAGTTTCCCATTATCTACACTAGTGTCCAGGAGAGTCGACCCAACCTGCCTGTGGGGTGGTTAGGGCCTCGATCTGTGCCAGGTATACATGTTCCCCTGCTCAAAATACACATGGGGATGATATATGGTAGTTCTGGTCTGAGACGCATCATTTGCTGATGTTGATGCCTCTTAGTGGGAATCCTCCTCGGCATGTGCCTGCCGCTAGCGTCGGGTCAAATGGATTGGGGCCAACGATGCAGGCGCACGGCTCACCTGCTCCTAGACTCATGGAACCAGACAACAATGTTGGCATAACCCAGTGGGATTCCTTTTTGTGGGCCCCTAACAAGGGATCCTAACTGGGCCATCCTGCACATCTCCTACCTCGTCAGCGTAGTGGAAACAGTCATCGAGGAGTTCTGAGGAGAGGCTCTTGAAACGATTGTAAATGGGAGTGGGGAGAAGTGGATCCTTGTATGGCCCTTGGGGGAGGAATTGGTGGTGAGAAACATATGCCCTCAGATCCTGGCGGTCCATATCCCAAGTGTCAATAGCCCACTCCTCCTCGTACTCTTGTCTGAGCCCGTTGATCACTCTCCGCTGGAAGAATTCAGATGGATAGATGGGGCATGGGTGCCCGACATTCGTAGGCATGGAGATTGTTGCTGAAGCGATGGATTCACGCTAGACTGCTGCGTAGGAATTTCCCCTACCCCTGCATTGGTGGGAGGGTGGTGATTGAGCTCATGTAGTAGCTTGGTTCCAGTAAAGTTGGAAGATTAAACCATTAGTGATGAATGAAAATAAATCGAAAACCAATGTACCAATACATTTCCATATTCCATGGATGATAAGATGGATCCATTATAAATACATCATAGACTAGGATGTCCAAAGTTTCGACTTCCCCAACATTGGGTGAGTTTCATGATAGACCCACTATTTTCTTGGCGGGACCCATCACCATATTGATGGATCCTTTGACACGCTGATCCATTGATGTCTCAAACGCTACTAATCTCCATATTGAGGAGAAGATATTCCCATCATGTTTACAATTTATGATTCCAACACATTCACAGGGGCATGCACATTTGTTTTTATGAGGACAACAACATTTTTTGTTTCCCCAAATTCCCTCTTTCCAAAGGCGGACACCATCCATTCCTTTTTCAGGGATGTTTTCTCCTTGATCAAAATGAGATGATGGGATGTAGGCTCTTCCTTCTGTGGATTCCTCCTCATAACTCATCACCTAATCCTAGTATCCCTAATCGATTAAGATGTTGTTCGTGAAACTCTTCCAAGTGCCATATCTTCAAGGACACCGGTTAATTACACCTCTTCTGTCAGGACATTCCAAGGGGTTTGGTCAGGGTAACAATCTCCGGTTAGGGGAGTAGTCATGTTGGACATCAAGGGAATGTTTGGGCACTAGAACACTGGCACGTCTGAGTTTCTTCCTCTTATTATAGGTTTTCTCAAGGGCATAGATGCCCGAGAAATCCCAAGTTGAACGCAAGAAATTTTATGGCATAGACATGTATCTGAGGATTTATAGAGCGTCCTATATTTAACAGAGGGTATTCCACATGATTAAAGTCTTGAAGAAACGAATCGGATTGGTTGGAACACTGACTAGAGTGGATCAGGTGAGTGAAACCCATTGAGGGAAAACCGATGTTGGGGCTAACACGTGGTTAGTTACCCAATCGTTGTTGAAGTGAATGGGGAATGGGGTGGCATGATCCCGTCAAGATGTGGTGGCCTGAGTAGGAACCAAAATTGATGATGGATGGTTATGTGAAGTTGGTGTAGATTGATATGGAGTTGACTCAAGGACGACGGTGATGTTGGGCCCATGTCTCAAAGAGACCTGATATGTATCATTGTGGTAGGGAATCAAAGTCCTCATAGTTCACCTGATAATGGCTTACAAATGGATGGGGTTGAAAATGGCATACCGCTGGATGGGGTCACAATGGATTACCATTGGATGGGGTTGAAAATGGATTACCACTGGATAGGGTCACACCGTCTTACTACTGGAAGGGGTTGCAATGACTTACCACTGGATGAGGTCATAAAGTCTTACAACTAGGTGGGGTCCCAACTGCTTACTACTAGATGGAGTTGAAAATGGATTACCATAGGATGGGGTCACAATGGCTTGCCGCTAGATGGGTCTCAAAGGATTACCACTGGATGAGATCACAATGTCTTACCACTAGATGGGGAAACAACAAATTACTGCTGAATGGGGTTGAACCTTAGGGAGTCTTCCTACGTACCTTACCTTGGAAATGATCAATGAACACATAGTTTGGGATGGAATGGTTGAACCGATGTGAATATGGTTAGGACCAATGGGATGTGGGCTTGAACCTCATGGAGACTTCCTACGTACCTTGCCTTGGAAAATATCAAAAACATCATAGTTTAGGTTGGTGAATGCAGTTTAATGTCTTGCAGGATGAAAAAGGGTGGGCATGCAGTTTAACTTCATGAAGGATAAAGATGGTCTTATGTGGAGGGGGCCGAGGACCAATGGTTGTTCTTCTTCAACCTAAGGGAGGCCTCCTACATACCTTAACTGGGCAAGGATCAGAGTCTATGTACTTCTGGTTGGGTTAGGGGAACCGACATGAAGTGGGTCGGAGTGACCAATGGATGGTGGGCTTCAACCTCAGGGAGGATTCCTACGAACCTTGTCATGGAAAAGATCGAAGACCTCGTAGTTTAGATGGGGTGTGGGGATTAGACTCTAGGATTTGTTGAGAGGATGTCATGGTCAATGTTTACTATAATCACACATGAGTCATGCTCGATGTGAGAAACAAGAGGCAGTAAAGATCAGATGATCTCGTGGTGGAAGGTGCATTTGTGGGTAGTGGAATTGGGGCTTACGTGGGCTTAGCCACCCAAAGAGGAAACACTGGATAACTCTATGATGGAGGCCCGAGGTGATGGAGATTGGGACTTATCCAGGATGGAGGCCCGTATAGTGAAAAACCCAAACGGGAGGGGGATTTGGATCCAAGGAATAGTTGAGGAGCAGGGATGCTACCTCTTGCATGAAAATCAAGTGGCTTACCCTAAGGTTGTTTCCCATTTCCCCACAGACAAACGCTGCTCCGATAAAGAAGATTTCATTCCATGTGAGGAATGATCTCACTCTCGTGGAGTCTAGTGGTAGTAGAGAATGTCTGAGAAGGGGTCCCCCGCATGCATGGCTCGGGGTGAGGTCATTATTTAATGTCATGTGATGAGGAAGATGGTGCTTAACAGTTTAATATCTTGCAGCTCGAAAGAGGTGGGTTTTCTCCGCACCCCTAGAACATACATAAACGATACCCACCTTCCCTTGAGGGAAGGAAGGTATCGAAAATGTCATTGTTTGGGGGTGTCGAGAGGTGATCCCATTGGGGTTCCACATTAGCATGTCTATACTAAGAATCAATAGATGTTAGCGTTCCTATGTGAAGAATCATGGAGTGAAGAAATGAACTGTGAAGCACTGCCCAAGGGATTTTGATGTTACATCGTGTAAACCTGGAGGGTCTCAGGGGAAAAAGAGTGGCAGGGCTAAGGAGTTCATAGGTAGAAGCCTTGTAGAGCTCTAGTTTTCCACGTAGTGAAGGGGATTCATGAAGGGGAATGCTTCACGAAGTGAAGTGTCCTAGAATAGGCATAGTGAAGAGGTGCATATAGAAGGAGATTCGTGAATTGGAAAGGAATTTGTGAAGCAATTCCTCATGAAACAGGGGTGCCACACGAAGAAAGGTGTTGTTAACCAATGTGCTTCGCGATGCACAATGACCATGCCTTAGCATGTGGGTCATGTGTTCCTATAGGGTGTTTTGCAAAGAATAAATGATTCGCGATGAACCGAGTCCCCGTGGGGATCCCCTTCCTTCGCGAAGGCCAGTGGGATCCGTGAAAGGCATCCCTTTTGGAAGAGGGGTTGAATTAAAGAATAGGGGGCTACACTTCTAAATGAAAAAGTACCTTGAGAAGCTCATGGTTCTCAGAGAATGATGTGATTTGCGATTTGAGAGCTCAAAAGGTGATGGGTCGGATGATCTGTCCTTTAGGATCGAGGGGAGTCATGTATTTATAGGCAAGAGGCGCAGTGAAGTATGGCTCACTCGGCGCGAAGATGAAGGTTTCTCTACAGCGGGTCATGAACGTCAAACCGGCTAGTGGAAGATCCCGACTTCTTACTCTGTGATACACTCGCGAATGTCAAATCAGTTAGTGGAGGATCCCACCCCCTTGATCTGTGGCAGGCTCACGAAGGTCAAATCTATTCGCGGATCATCCCACCACCTTGCTCCTAGGTGGGCTCGCAAACATCAAATTCGTTTGCAGAGCTTCCCACCTCCTTGGTCCGTTGTGGGATTGCGAACACCAAATCCGTTCATGGAGCCTCCTGCCTCCTTGCTCCGTGGTAGGAGCGACACATGAGGCTCTATGAAAGTTCTTTGTGGGGCAGCCTCAGATCCTTCCCTCTTGTTCCTATTCATCCCAACATTTGGCTGCAAAAAATTTCATTAATAAATTCCCACAATATTATATATACTTATATCATATAAGGTTCCAAAAATAGTAAATGTTTTCTATAATAACATTGATCACTTAATCACTAAATCAATTTCCAATCCCAGGGTTTTCACTATGATAAAACAAAGGAGCCCAAAATAAATATATTTTTCATTGATCAAATCATTCAACTAAAAAAATAACATACTAACTGGGGTATCACATAGGGCAGTGGTAGGTGATGCACCCTTGTCCCCTTTCCATTATGGGTTCAGTTATGCGTCCTTTTTAGATGTGACGGGTTGTCACCCAACCCGCGGGTAGTAATTATTATAAAAATATATTAATATAATCAATATAAAATGATAGTGATGTCAGAAACATTCTAAAAATTTTTTAATATATTTTTTCCTCAATTTTTGTATCATACCATACATTTTTCATCCCAGAATGTAATAACCCATAATTACTACAAATTCAGGGATTGTATAGACAAAAAATTCTACAAATTCCATTAATCTTATGTCCACAAAATAATAATGTTATTATTCTTCAAAGAACATTTTTAAAATTATAAAACCAAGGGTTACTTTTACCATAACAATTATCACCTTTTCACCACTTTCCAATGTATTGATTCCATAAAACAAATGATTCCAAATTTATGAAAACAAATCATATAGTTCCAAAGTCTTTAGTTTTTAAATGATTAAGATAATATTAATCAAATAAAATTATAAAAAATTTTGAAAACTCAATAAATAAAAAAATCCTTCCTTTAAATATAATCCTAAACCATTAACCAAGTATTGTCATCTTATTCCATAGTAAATCATTCCTATAGTCAAGAATGTGAATTATATAGTTATTATTAAACCGCATCAACCCATGAGATATTTCAAAATCTATAATTAATATAATAATTAATAAAATAAATCCATGATTCACGATTTATTTGTTATTCTATTATTGGTATAAATGATACCCATATTCCCAAAACGTAAATGGTCGTGTCCATTATGGAATTTCACTTTTTGATAGATATGGTATGGTTGTGACATTGAAACAAAAATAAAATCATACCTTGATCCATAATTTGTTTTGAGGAAAAAATGTGTTAGATAATTCAAGTTGTTTCTTGGAGGTGATTTGAATACTCTAAAGTTGTTAAAATCTTTTGAGCATGATTTTAAAAAAATAGTTATAATTAAATCACTGAGAAAATAGTAGATGTCCCTGAAAGATCTCTTTTCTGCCATATTGTTAAATGATTCTTAATCTATAGTGTAGATCATCATTAAAAATTTAAAATTTAAAACTATTCCATTTATGAATAACACCCTTATAAACTCTATAGAACATTAAATGTAAAATAAATTATACATTAATCGACTTCATTTATATATCCAATCTCAAAAATTATCATTACTCTCTTATAAATTCATCTCTTTAAATCGGAAATATTGTATATAAGACTTTAAAATTATTTTCATCCATAAACATGTTAACTGATGATGATATCTATAACTCATATGATAATCTCACAAGGAAACCCCCTAACCTCTAATGTTTTCTAAACCCTTCTATGATACCATCAATAAGGAGTTGAACTTAAGTAATACATACTCTAGTGATATTAAAACTAGAAATAAATTTTCCTCCGTAAATATCATTTATGAATATAGTTTTATAGGATTTTGAAAATCTCCATCAAGGTAAACTCATACATTACAGTTGAGAACTTATAATTCATATCTATAATAGAAACCATCTTAAAATAAAACATATTTTATACTCCAGATAAGTCATCACAATTTTAATTTTTTATCCTCATTCCTACTCATCCTTTACCATGTGTAAAAACATTTTAAAACATGGGATGTGCACAAAATCTCAATAAGGGACATAAAAGTGGGAATGAAATTTTTTATAGTGAAAAATTTGAATACTAATTTCATATAAAAATTATCAAAAACTTCATTGGTCTAATAAAACAAGTAATATTCACTGGAGAACACACACATGAATACCTCAAATAAAATCAACTAATCCCATAGAAACAAAAAGAAACCCCTTTTCGAAAATATAGAGAATCACATTCATAAAACCCCATCAAACCCATTTTTAAATGGAATAACCATATGGTCGACTTCAAATATAATCCCTAAAAAATTTTATAGATATATATAATGGGGATCACCATAGGTATAAGATTTATCGGGCTCACCCGTGAGATATAATGGGGATCAACAATTCATATAAGCTATATCGGGCTCACCTGTGAGTTATAATAAGAATAAAACCTTAATTTAAAAGGAGTAAACACTTTTTATAAACTCTAACTCCATTGTATCCAATTTATTGGTTGTTATGACATAAAACTCATCCTTGTTTTTTCAAGGAACAAACCAACATTGGTTTATCATTTAACCAAACTTCATTTTTTTATCATGTAACCACCAATCATTTATTTATAATGTAACTGCATATATTTATAATCAATACCCAGGAACCATATGACAATCGCAAATCATCAATACTTTCATTATATAAATATCCATAATGCAAATAACCCTTCAAATTTAAAAGCTCATATTTTTTGAAAAACTGTGAACAACCAAATGGATAAAAACATTTTAAAATAACTTTGAAATATTTTAAAGTAGGATTGAAATAATTAGGTTATCATGATAGAGGAAATATTTGTAAATCCCATATAATATTAAAAATATTCCTTCCTTATTTTTATTGTAAAATTCACAATGAACCTTTTTTAGAAAATAGAAAATGAACGCGTCACATTTATTTTTTAAACAGAAGAAAATGAGTTGAAATAACTATAAAATAACCATTAGATAATGATTTAACCATTTTTGGAAATAATTTTAGAAAACATGTACAAGGATAAAAATAGAGTTTTATAAATAACAATAAAAATATATGTTTTTAAATGAAAGTCCCTTATATATTTTATTACATTTGAGTGATTGTTAATCAAATGAATAGATTATGTATGTTCACATTAAAAACAAAAGAAAATGCTAAAATAAAACATAATATTTTAAAACTTTATATCAAACATAACCTTGTAAAGACATAATTATGAAGTTGATGTTTAACCAAAAGAATGTAAATTGGGATACGAAATCCATTACCTTGTGTTTGAAATTCATCAAATATATTCAATAAAATAGTATAATTGTTTACAGAATGTTATAAACTCATTAAATAATTATATTCATGTTTATAATAGTATATATGATTTTTTTATAAAATCCTACGATCCATTCAATTTTAATATTTCATTATTATCTTGGTTTCAGGTGTATTTATTTCATGGTTTCATGATCGGTTCATTAGTGTATAATAACTGATGTTCTTTTAATGGGATTAAAACTATAGAAGTTGAATTTAATAGAAAATATTAAATTTCATATGTATGAATTATCCCATATTTCTTTTTTATTTGGTGCACAAAGATGATTCATTAGATAAATCATTAATGATAAATGTTTGGATTATTTTTTGTGATTTTCCAAATCATCACCAACTAGTTTTGTTTTACTTAATATTATATATATATATATATTAGTTGTAAAACATGATTTATGTCATAATATAACTATTAATATATTATTTTACCAAAATTATATTTTTATGACCATCAATCAAGGAAGTAATAGATAATGAACCAAATCATTATTCATGGAGGCAATTAACTAACATTACATCGATAATAGTTTTTCTTCTTTCAATAAGAAGAGATTAAAAATGAAATAGATATAGGATACTCTAATAGAAACATAAAAAATAAATATATATATTATTATGGATATATCATGAATTAATTTATGAATTAGGTGATGGTAAAGTAGTATAATAAATGAAATTCTGATAAAATTTATTAATGTGAAAAAAAAAATATTATTTCCCCATCAAAAGTTGAAATAATTTCTTTTTACAAAAAATAACATTTTTGCTTAAAAATGGATGTATTCTTATCTTAGTCCAGTAAAATTATTGGTTTTATTTTGTATTCTTATTGATTATATAAAACAAAAATTTCATTAATATATGAAAGTAATAGTTATTAATTTAATTTATTAAGAAAAAAATCCATTGTGGGAATAAAAGTTGTTTTTTATAAAGACACACCATTTATATTCAATTGGTTATTATTTTTTATAATTAATGGTAACCAATGAATTAATTATATAAAAATTTATAAAATATATTCTCATAATTTTTTTAATCATACAAATTATTACAATTCCAATGGATATGTGACAATAGTCACATCTAAATAATAATATCTATTCATTTTTAGGCTCAATTAGTTGTATCATACAAGATATTATATATAGTGTTTCATATTAAAATATCATGGTGTTGCAAAAAAGGAAACATTGGGTTAAATAATTATATTATTATTAATATATATATTTATATTTATATATATTAATATTTTTTAAATTATTTAATTATGTGTATTTATAGCTTTGGTTATCTCATATGATATCAAAACCATTTGTAAAGTATGTGTTTTCTATGCATGATCCACGTTTGTATGTATGAGAACCTTAGTTGGAATCAATGTGTGACCTTGTTATTTTTTTGATTAGTTTATTTATTTTAGTATTAGGGCAATATAAAATTAGTGAAAAACAATGTATATGTCTATGTATAAGATAAAATCATAATTTTTTTCTAAAGTATCCATTTTTGGTTTTCAATAATGAAAATTTGTATCTAAAAACAAAAAAGTTAAAATATCTTATAGCATAGATGCACTGCGGGATTATAACCACGAAATGGTTGGTTTGGTATAAACATTATCTTTACCTAATATATGAAAATGAAGCCTAACTTGACCCCTAGATTGTGACACATGGTGGATAATCATTATCAATTAACATACATATTATAAAGAATTTTATATGATTTAAATAAAACATGATGATGTGATATATAAAACATATTTTTAGGGATATTAATATAAAAATCAGAATAAAAATTCTTTGTTAAATGAGGATACTTATAGGTTGATCCAATTATATGATAGTATAAATGAATGTATAAAAGAAAAAAAATGAATGTTTCTTATTATAAGATATCCTGAGATTGATTAGTCATTTTTAAAAAATCACTTAATCTAATCTTGTTTGATAATTTCATATATATTTTATATTAATTATTATTTGGGATCATGATCATGATACATTTAATTCTAGGCTACTAATGAAACCATTATCTTGTATTCCAAATATGGAAGCATGTTTAGAAATATTGGACGGGAAAATGAAAACATTGACATTTTAATATTAAGAGGTCAATGATGAGTTTCTCGGTCTTAACATACATAGTGAGGTTGGTATAAAATAAATAATTCTTTATTGATTCATGTTTTTATTATAGATGCACTTGTTTATTTTTGTTAGAAATTGATAACTAAAATTTCATGAAACAAAATTAATTTCGGGGGAGAATGTAACAACCAAAATTTGTAGTATTAATTTCTATTTAAACTAATAAATGAATAACAATGGATCACAAAAAACATTAATCTAAAACATACTGAAATATATTTAATATTGTACAAAAAATAAAACAATTATTTTATTTTCCATAATTTTTGTTGTAGAAATAAATTTTTACTTATAATTAATTATACATAAATAGAAAAGTATAATATTCATTAAAAACTAATGCATCGATAAAATAGATATGTTTTTTCAAAATATTTAAAATATATATATTTTTTCCTAAAACATGTATTTTATTAAAAAAATTCATTTACAATAACTGTGAATGAAATTATATTATGGATAAATAATTAAAAAAATGAAATTTATTGATACCATATAATATAAATAAATTAACATGAATCAACTCACTATTATAAGGAAGGTAAAATATTCATTTTATACAATGAAGAATAATATATCCTAAAAATATTTTTCATTATATTTTATGATTCCATTTTGAAGTAAAATATCAAAATATTAGATTTTTAATTTTATTAAATTAATAAATTTATTTACTCTTCATGACTATATGATCATAAGATTAATATTTTGGAATTCCTTTGAAGAATTTATTTTAATTTAAATATTGGAAAATAATTTTTTTACAAATAACATGACATTTGTGAAAAATGTAGAATATAACCATTAACTAAAATTTTATGAAACCCATTTCTTTAATAAATAATTATTTTTAAATGAATTTTATTTATTTATAAGACACAATGTTTAATTGGAAAAAATATATTTTACATTTTATAACATAGGTCATATTTTTCTACAAAATTATTTTTAATTAATTATACATTTACTATTTTATAATTTACATTTAATAATTTTAGAAATATTATTTTGAAAACGTTATCTGGTATTTATCATCAGAATGTCTAAATAATTCAATAAGTCCCATTTTCTTTTTTACGTAAAAAAAATGAATTTCTTTGGTAAAAATTAGTCACCATTGAAAAAGTTAAAATGTTAATAGGGTTAAAAGGATTAAAGTACTAATGAAATGTTTAAAAAAATAAAAAAAATGATTTTTTTGAGGTGTTAATTCATAAACACTAATATTATATTTATTATTTTCCACTATCGGGGCCGCATTCCTTGAATGGTGAACCTATTATTATTAAAATACTCATCCTATAACTAATAAAAGGACCCATCAACACAGAAAAGCACACTAGGTCATGAATATTTTACCTAAATCCATCACTAACACTATTATCCACATACTACTGATTATGGTTTCATTAAATAACCACCAATCAATGTATAAATCATATTTTTGAAATGAATTATTTCAATGTGTAATGAAAAAAATTCTTAATCACTCTATCTCATTCCTATTTATTTAAGTCAACTTCTTATACATAGAAATATAATATAATATCCCATTATAATAACATAACTATAATTATTATATAAAAAATTAATTATATGTATAATAATATTTTTATTTAACTTCCATCATTCTATTAATAAAAATTAAAATGTCATTCAAGCGTAGGTGCAGACTACTACTTCCCCAGAGTGCCATTTTCTATTTTACATAAAGGCCATAAATTGAGTGTTAAAATATTGTATGTAGTGAATAATTATGATATTTTAAAATTAATAAGTATATTAAAGGATTAATGAATTCCAACCATCGTTCTATTAAATGAAAAACTTGAATATAACTTTTTTTTCACATGAAAACCACTACTTCCATTGACAGAACTATTCCATTTATCATCATAAGCCGGCAAAGATAGTAAAAAATATATTTGATAAATATATATGATATAATGATGTTTTATATTTCCTGATTATTCTTCAAAAAATACAACACAAAAAATAATGATCACTATAATGTAATCTGTTTATATTAATAAATTACCTCATACTTGTTCATCATATATTCTTATAAAATTATTAATTACTATAATTACCATCAATTTAGTTTTATTACGAATAAATAATTGTAAAAAATGATTAAATATAATTTATATTCTGTTAATGATTAACTCGGTATCATTGAAGAGTTTTTCAAGTCTATATTTTAAAACATATATGTAATGATCAAAAAAGTCAATAATGAAAATTATAATTAACTTGATAATTAACATATAATGAGTGATTATTAGTGATGTTTAAAAATTGTAATATAAATGAATTAGAATAAAAAATAGTTTATTATTATTTTTATGTTTATGAAACCTGACAAGGAATCATTTTCAAATAATTCAAGAGTAATGGTAAGGGTTTTTCTTATATTGAGTTACTTTCTTTGAGAAATATTCTTTATTGACCAACTAATTTATTTTTTATTCTTCATATAAATAAAATGGATTATTTTTATAATATAATTCATAAAATTAATGTGACTTAAATATCTATTAAACATTTAATTTTTGAGGAGTTCATTATTAATTTATTACAAATTTATTAATGGGTATTGTTGGCTCATATTCCTCTATATAATCCAAATTATTTATGTTGGAATATATTTTGCATGTCTTTTTTTATCTCTCTTATGATGATATTATATTTATTTTTCTCCTTTTATTCTAGGTAATTAAATTGTTGCAACCAAACCATTTTCATTCATGTATTTAATTCATTGTGATATATGATGATGTTAAAAATACTTCCCATAATATACAGATAAACTATTTTGATTGCACATCCATGTTCACACCTCCTTTTATTTTCCTCTATTATTTTGAAATTAATTTTTTTTATATATGGTGATGTTAAAATATTTTTACATGTTTTAAGTTATTAAAAATATAACTTTTTTAATGTACTTTTCAATATATGTTTTTTTATAATGTTTGAATGGATTTTCCATTCATAAACATATATGTTTTCTTCCTCTATAAATTTAAACTTGATGGAATTTATTTATTTTCATATATCCAATATTTTAATTTCATTATAAATAATTTTTAAAAAAACATAAACTAAATTTCTAAAAAATTATATTTCTAAATGTTACTCATATCTTATCCATTATATACCAACTTTTAAAAATGTTTTCTAAAGACACATTTATGTTTTGATTCTATTTTTCTATTTAAATACAAATTATTGAAGATATATGAAGTTACGTTTCTTTATAACCCTCAAAATTCATTTAATAAATACGCAAATTTGGTTATTGAATTTTTTGTATCAAATGATTTACTTTTCATCTCACATTCTATGATACTATTATTAAATGGAATGAAACACATTTTATTATAAATGGTTATAATTTTTTGATGAATTATTTATGTGTTATGAAACTCTTATATAAATTTTTTTATGGGTAGGGTCTAATATCTACAACCGATGCATTTTTTAAGGATACATATATCTTCTGATATAAAATTAGGCTATCATTTATGATTCTGAAGTAAGTAATGAGACATGATTTATGATACTCAATTCACTAAAAGACCATAGTAATTAATACATAATACACCTTTTAATGGGTCCACATATTTTTTTCTTTAATAACTATGTAATTAATTCTTATGATTATATTTTTGAAATGGTTTATTATTATGAAAGTTTTCCATGACATGCCACTTTTTTGTATTCCTATAATTTTTAACAATCATAGATTTTTAATATTTCATTATCTTATTCCATGGTACATGTTTTTTAATTTGAATGAACTGGTCCTTATATCATTAAATATTGAGAACTCTTATCATTCAGTGTTCTTTTTAATAATATATTTTTCGCTTGATCATATTTTCTAACATTATTTATATTTATTCTTTGATTATAAATTCATTAGTTTTATCTCAATGTGAATTTTAAATTAACACTATATTATATTTCTCTACTCCCATGGTTATGAATTTGATTATAAAATATGATATTTCTATAATTAATTAATGTATTATAAGATTATGGATAAATAATCCTAGGTACTATAAACTAAGTTACTTATATTGACAATCACCAAAATACTAAATTGTGAGGTTCTAGTACTCAATGATTATTGTTATATAGAATGTTACAAATATAAATATATAAATATACTATTAGTTTGGGTCATCCCCCTATCATTATCCTATCCTTGTCTGGAGAATGGCTTTTGAAGAGTTTTTAGTGATCTTTTGGATGAAAATCATTGATTTATTAGGACGTAAAAACTGTACTTGTTTCAAGTATTTATTTTTTTGTGGAAATAGTGGTTATATTTTTTGTGGTTTGTAGTGAATTTGAAGTTTGAGAGTGGCTTGTTATATGATGGATTCATTAATTCATGGTGTTTTTGGGGGTTTATATTGGTTGATTTTAGGTTTCTCTGTCATGACACGACAGAATGGTGCTTGAGTCACAACAACGACAAGAGCGCATCAACATGCCAGAGGGTAGAAAAAAGTTCCAAAAGGAGTAACTAGTATGGAAGTCCTTTTCTAAATGTACTTGTATTCACACACCCAACAACTGCAATTAATAAGTGTAGATGCACAAAAGGAAAAGATGCACCATCTAATGTAATAACCATTAGTGTAAAACCTCAATAGTGTATAAGAGTATGCTATTATAAACAAATAATTAAAATGGAAAAAATACAATATCGAAAAGTAAGATGTCCCGACCGAAAATATATAAACATAAAATATTTATATTGATCAACTCCAGTTCTCTATGCATTGATCACGATATGTGGTCTAGTGTACCTAGGAATCCATCTGCTCCTCTTTAATCATATTAGACCTATAAATTGTTTGTATATGATATATAATGTGTTTAAAATCCCATGAATGGGGGATTATATACATACCCATTAGGACATCCGAAAAGATGATGAGGGAGCTGTATAGGACATGATAGAAAAAAAAGACAACACAAACCAATGTAATAGATTAATAAAATCATACATATACATATTTATATATATATGATAAATAAAATAATCCCAACCGATTATGATAGGATATCTCCATCTCACATATCAGTATTAGAAAGAGTTCAAATAATTCCCAGTGTCCATAAATTATTACCAATATCTCATACATCTTCCTAGAAAAACATCAATGCATAAACACTTCCCCAAACATTTCCAGACAAATCGGTGGTAGAATCTCAAGGTAAAGGTCCAATGAACTATCATATTAGGAGGGTGTCACTCAATAGAAAGATGAATCATACCATGACTCTTTTGGGTGTTCCACTCAGTAGGTAGCTAGATGAACCATTCCATGTATTGGAGAGACTTTACAACTTAGATGTTCTAGGACCCAAGATTTCACTCCAAAAGATGGTGATACCCAATTATCGATAGAGAACACATGACATGTTCCAATAAATGGGTTCCACTCTAATAGTTGGTATATGACATATTCCCATCCTAGATGTGAGACCCCATGATTATATTAGATTGATCCATTTTAATTTCTTTGACATCTTGTGTTGAATGTTAAACCATGATTATCTTGTACTATATGCAACACCGTATTATCTTGTAGTATACACAACACTATACTTGTCTTGAGTTACAAAAAATTTGAAGTTTGTTTGATAGAATTCATTTCAAACAAAAATGTGTATATATTTATTTCACTGTATAAAAGAATGATGTATGGATTATTTTATTTGAAACATCAAAGTATACTTGAACTAAATGCAACACTGACTTAGATTTCATTATGAACAAGAGTGACCTTCCTCAATAGATTATGTTGTACACAATACTGAGTTTCAATGAACAATGATATATTATTAATATATTATAATATAATGGGATTTAAACTAGCCATTATGAATATTATTAACCACATTTTGAAATTTAACATTCATCTTTTTTATTTTATAGACAAAATTTAAGAACAAATTGAATATTTCATATTAAAGAATTAGTATTTTCAAATAATGTTTTTCCACCTTTGATGGCACACCGATTTTAAATATTGGTTTGGACACTTTTATAATTTCTATTTAACAAAATAGAAATTTTATTTTGACGTGGGATATGGAATTTTACTTTGGATGATTTGTTGTTATTTTTCTCATAACATTCATCTTATGACGAATAGTAAAAATATGATAAATTTTAATTGAAAACAACCTTTTTTCATCAAAAAAATTTATATGGTTAAATTATATTATTGAATGGTTTTAAATAATAAATTGAATATATTTTAAAATTTTAATCTAATTTTTGTCATTGATGTTAATTTTACATCTAATTTATATGTAAAAAGAATTCAATCTTTTACAATGTTTTAACATTTAAAAAACCCATTTTCCATTTAGAAAATGGAATTGGTTATAAATTAATTACTTCATCTTATTTGTTTTGAATTTTTAAAAAATAATTCCATATTTTTAATAAGTGGGTCCAAAATATGTTAATAGGTTAATTTTTTTATGAATAGTAACTGCCGTAATTTTTATTTAACGAGGTTCAAAGAAAATTTGAAAATTATTGAAACAAATAATATGATAAGGATGATAAAATTTTCCTTAAAACATCTAAAATTTGATTGGATGAATAAAATTTTACCCTTAACATAATATGTTTGAATCATAGTTATTTATTGGCCAATTTACTATTAAAATGACATAGATAATAATAAAACCCATGAAAGGGACAAAATGTCAAACTCACATTTAATATAAGTAAACTAATTTTAATATTGGGATAACCATGTGATATCTTCGAACATAAATAGTCCTTAGAAACATAATATCATTACCTACATCATGAAAATTTATATTTAAATTTTTAGGAAATAAATAAATACCATAAATACTTATAATTTAATGATGTAAAAATAAGTTACATGAAGAAGACTTAAATAATTTTTTTATTAAAATCATAATAAACATAAAAGGCCCAAACACAAGACCAAATATTATTGGATGAGTATATATCAACCATAATAATCCATGGATCTAGATATTATCCATTTGGAGCCCTATAGAATAGATTATAAAATTTATATTATTTTATTTAAAGTAATGTTAATGTTGTCACATTCATACTTTAATAAGAATAACATTTTTAATGATTAATTTTATAGAAGATAAATTATACTAAATTTATTATCATGAAATATAATAAATTTATATTTATTATAGAATTTTAATTTTTATTTTTTACTCATCAAATAAGTATATTAAATAATTACACAAAATCATTGTAGTAATTATTTTATTAATGGAGATATCAAATTAATGTTATTAATAATTTTGAAATAAATATATTCTTGGATAATTAATATGTCTAATGAATTTCATAGAAAGAAATTGACCTCATTGGAATATAATGAAATATTTTTTCTCATATTTTACATGATATCTTAATATCTTTAAAAATAAATAAATTTAATGTTGTCAAAATTGGCATTACTGGTTGTTTATCAAAATAGGGTTTTATTAAATTATTTAAAAAGATTTTTTGTTAAAATTATATAATAATTATGATATTTTAAAACAATTAAATTATTTATTTAATATCTAATTGACATCAAATAAGTACATATTTTACCCTTTTAATATTATAATATTTGTTACCCATGTTATAATAAAATTGAATAAATAAGTGTTAAATTGAAAGTATAAGGTTAGAAAGGACATAGAAACTTGTATAAATTTTATTAGTTGATTATATTAAAACCCTATCACATCTATAAAAAATTGGAAAAAATTTGAGGTATTTAGTCAGGTTCGATTTTATTATAAATTAATATTTTTAAGGCTTCCAATAGTGCCCCTCACATCAATTATAAAATGAAACTTCTTCCCACAAGTCTTCACTTCATTTTGAGAGTTCATGATAGACAATACATAGAACATTTCTCTTATCAACTTCACTAGAAACATTTTATAGGTCATGCTATTATTCAAAGACCACCTCTACTGTATTAAGAGGATTTTTAGAGGAGGCATGTCGAAAAAAAGGTAATATAATTTACCGATTCTTTCAAAGTTATTTCTTCTTATACATCCAAAATCATGTGTTGAATAATTATAAATAAATGAATCCATTATAACATATATATAGATAAAAGATATTATGATTATGAAAATACCATAGTCCACCTTCTACCCATCCTTTGAAAAATGAAATCAACACGCATGTAAATGCATGGCATACCATCTCCATGTCGTGGTCTTATCCATTTTTTCACCACCACCTTACATGAATGGGTATAATGATGAAATTAATAAATATATATATATTTTTTATATAAAATTATATTTATTCTGAGATACTATAAACCATCCACTCCAATACAATTCAATAATTAATAGAATGATATCTTCGCTTGTGCGCACGTACGGCTTACCGTCTCCACAATGCGATGTTATTCGTTCAACATAATATTCATTAAATAATGAATATATAAATGAATTAAAGGAATAAATATAATATATATTAAACTAATACCATTAAACAACCTAAAATGGTAATAAGAACTTATCCAAACAATCATTCATAAGAACATAAAACAGTTAATACCAAAATAACGAGAAACAATTAAATGTTTCTGACAAACAGATGAAAATATGATCCTGAATGTTATCACAAAAATTATTAGGATTCTGGAATAAATAATTAACATTATTTAAACCATTATACTAGAGTTTCCCATTCATATGAAGGATATAATACCGATTATAAGGGATTATTTGGTATTACTTTTATTTCTATGGGACGTATGCTTTATACCCCATCTAAATATTTTTTGGGGTATTTATGTAGCCCAAAAATGTTTTTATTATTCTTATTATGAAGGTTATGCAATCTAATTACACAAATAAGTTTCTTTTTTTTATTTATACAATTCAATTTATTATATATTTGTACGTGATAATTTTTCAATCTTAATTTTATCTGAGATTGACTATACGTAAGTATTTACTAAGGGTATATTTATCATCCATGTACATGTTTTCGAAATATGTTTTAATAAAATGTTAGATATTATTCAATGTATTTTTAATGTATTTTTTACCCATTTTCACTTTTAATATATGGTATGGGAGGGATGTTTTGTTTGTTTACCATATGAGTTACTTTTTATCTTTTTTGGAAAAATTATGAGGATAATGTTTTTAACTTATACAGCAAGAATGGATTTTTATATAGTTTCATGAAATATTTTTCCATAAAGCATCCTATAAAATATTTAAATACTATTTTTAATTAAATTATTTTCTTTAAATACAGAATGGAATTTTGAGAAAATAAAATGTGTTTGAAGAAGAAATTATATTTTCCCTAAGAATTATGCTCAAGTGTTTCATCTAATTTATTTTCCATATAAGATTACATATGTTAATTTTTATATAACTATTATTACTTTTATTTGATTTTTTTATGATGTAATTAATTTTATTAAATCCATTTATCTTGTATGGATTATGTTATGATGGAATGATGTTTATGAAACCGATTTTATTTCTTAGGTTATGCTATGAAGAATGATTTTTTTAGTGGAACATGTAAGAACGATTTCATAATGAGATGGGTGGGACCAATATCTCGCTTCAATTAATTTTGTAAAGATTGATATATCTTGATATATAAATTACTATAATAATAATTAAACTGTGTTCAGTAATACAAGGATAGAATGACATGTAAATAATGTTCAGTAATGCAATGATTGAATGACAAGTAAACCCGATTCAGTAATGGACATTTTCAACTTTAATGGTATTGGAAGAAATTACATTTCTACTATATAAATAATAATATGTTCTTAGGTGTTTTCCACAATTCTTTGTTTTATTCTAATTCTACTTTATCATGGTTAATTTTGCTTTATTATCTATGCATTACGTACTACAAAGATATATTTGATGACTCCTAATTTTGATATTTGGACTCTATGTTCATATTATTACATTCATATGTTTATGGTTTATTTTATATTCTCTATGTTTACCCTTACTGATAATTTGATTTCACCCTTTTTATGTTTTCTTTCCCTAGGATATAAAGAATGTTTTTACGTATGAAAACAAAATGGGAAGATATTTATGGGAGTTTTTGATGATCATTAACCAATTTAGAAGATATGTTACCATGTTTCCGAAGGTAATAAACTAACAAAGTCTTTGGGTGTGTTTTTGTCAAATGTATTATGTATTTTCCAAAAGTAATGTAATGTCCGTGTATGTCAGTCATGGGTTAATAGTCTAGCTCGAGTGTTCCAATGTAATAGCTGATATAAGAACGATGCCATGTCATACTGGTGGATTCTACACTAATAGATGATAGAGGACCCATGTCTAGATGAACTTGAGTGTTCTACTCTAATTCTCAATATAGGACCCATTCCAAACCGAACTATAGGATTCCACAATAATAATTGATAGAGGGACCATGCCATGCTTAGAAGAGGGTTCCACTATAATGGTGGATAGAGGACCCATACCCATCTCTACTAGATGGTGTCACATTAATAGTCGTGGTCCCACATATTGTAACAACAATATGGTTTCACTCAAATGGTTGATATATTACCCATTCCTTTCTCAATCGGGGGTTTCCACTCTAGTATCTTTGATGATCTTACTCGGTCAATGACATCCTCGATCATCACCTTATCAAGAATCAGGCCCCTAATATCCCTCATCATAGATCAAAATCCACCAATAATTCCACCATAAAATTATATGTGAAAAAACATTAGATATGACAATATCATTCAAAAATCCTATCCCAAAAAATGAGATATGTGATGTAAAATTTTACTTAAAAAGGAAAGATGTGTGTATAGTCTGTATGGGGAACCACAAGTTGTGTGGTCCCTCTCTTCTACTAGGATGTATCCATAATTGTACATGTATCAATAATTGTGTATCCTAAAAGTGCTTTCCACTTCCACTTAAGGTACTGCCTAAGCTACTGGTTGTGTCTATATATATCTTGCTCATATTTTTTTGTAATTCAGTATATAGTGTATAATATGGAATTAGGAAATTCCCATGTTCTCCACATCATGTAATTCCTTACCACGAAGTATCACATGATATGTGATCCTTAAAATTTTCCAAAACACATGGGACACAACCATAGGGGTGATATACAACATGTGATCATCTTTTTACACATCATGTCATCATGTTTTCTAGAATGTTTGATCTACTTCTAGAATTCCTAGTAAATCCTTGAATCTTAATATATCATCACCAAGCCATAAGAATTTAAATGGTAAATTCACTTCCTATTATCTATACACATCTATTAGTTATATAATGGCATTTCTCATTAATCTATTTGATTCCACATGTGGCACTGTTTCTTGGTTTCCTCTGATGGTACACCAAATCCTGCTTTAGATCATTTATCCATGATGAAATCCTTTTTAACATGATACTACTTTGAATCCATCCATGATACACCATTACATTCCCCAAATTTTAATCTTCAATGAATATGGGGGTGTAGTCGAGATTAGTCCCACCCTATAATGTCGAATCATTACCCCAAGGTTTAAATATTACTATCTCAATTAACAGAGGGAAAAAAATCCTAAAATCATAGGTGAAACAATCATTTTCCATGATTTCATGGCCAAATTATTCAAATTGGGGTGTTTGGTGTGAGAAGGTTCATAAAAAAACAAAGTTAAACCAATTCTCATTCTCATGAAAACAGTCAATTAGAATACAATTCAAATAATAATTATGGGAAGAAAAAATATATTTAATTAAGTGATGTTGAATCCAAAAAATTGAGGAGCCATACCTCACATTGGATAATCTTTCGATGAAATACATACTCTATAATGAATGATAATATACATTGTGTTTAATGTGACTTGATTAACCTCGATCTGGATTTTCATCCTCTATTTTTGATCATCCAATAAGAGGCGGAAGAGGGATCCTCTAAATAATCTAAGGGTTATGTGGATAACACTTGAAAAATTCAATAACATGGATTTTAAATGGGAAATTAGGTTTTTATGGATTCAATTTAGATAAATAATTTACTTATTTATTTTAAAAAATATATCTGCAAATGGATTCATTTATTATTATTCCCCCTGTAAACCCATTTTATGGTGTGCCTCATGTAAACCTCACATTATGAAATCAAATGTGTTATTGGATTTTTCATTTGAGACTCCATTTATGATTAATCTTTTTTCATTTAATAAAATGTTCTCTCATGATATAAAATAAATTTACTGATTTTATAAAATTATTTCTAAGAACATCGGGCCTTAGAATAACATGTCATCTTAGTGAAATGAATTTAAATTATTTCTAGATATATTTAAAATTCTTAAAAGTGAAAAATATGTTTTCTGCATTATTGCATCCATAAAAATTTTCATCCATTAAATGAACACGTTAATCAAAAGTCTTGGGATACTGGTCTCGGATATGGATCTTCCATTTTTAGGATCTCTCCAACATTATCCTATGATTTCATGAAATATGATACAAGGGGATGGTCCAACCATGAATGTTCCTCTCTTGTCAATCCAATTACTCAATTAGGTTCTACAATAAATTATCTCTTTCTTTAAATTCCAATTTTCTCAATAAATAATGTATGTAGGTTTATGAATGTATCTCCTTATCTGTAACACATGGAATATGTCATGCCCCCACTCAGACATTGGGGGTAGGTAATGGTATTAAGCCACCTCTCCAACCCTTTGTAGGATGTAGAATGACCTTGTAAACCTTGAAGATTGATTCCGACCCTGGATGAATCTCTAAAATCCTCATCCTTGGGAATATTTTTATGAAAATGTAACCAACCATCTTCAATACCATGGTCATATAACTTAAACACGCATATGATTTATTCCTTCTATGAGAAATCATCATCATCTCATGGATGACATGGAACATCATTGTTTTTTCGTCCACCACCTATGGCCTAAAAATATTGGATCATTGATCTATGTACAAAACAATGGTAACCATTAGAGTATCCCATACATGGAATCAAAAGATATCATATTGATAGTATAGTGGTAGTTATTATTATATGCTGACTCTACTAGTGGAATGTGATCCACCCAAATCCTTCAAAGGTTGAACTTGAAACCGCTCAGCATATCCCCAAAATCTAGATAGTTTTCTTAGTCTACCTATCTATCTAGTTTTGAAATGTTGTACTAATCATTATATAGGTCACAAATGACTCCTTAATGAATCTCAACAATAATTATTTTAACTACAAATCATGATCTATGAAAATAGTAGAGGAAACCCCATGAAGGAGATTGATATCCTTTACGTAAAACTACCACAATGCGTCCAATGAACTCCTATCCCTAATTGCAATGAAGTGTGTAGAGATTTTCATTCAATAAACTATATCCCAAATGGAATTATGTCTTATCTCAATCCATGGAAGACTTATCCTGATGTCTACGTATTTTCTTCCCATTTTTACTCTGAGATCTCAAGAGGCTGAATTTTTTTCCATAACAAGATTTTTAGTCTTCACTTACTAACAAGAGACATATTGGGAGATGAACTCAAGTACGCCCCATTTAATGATAGAATACCAAAACACTTGTTCCATGTCTCAATGAATCATAAACACATAAGGATGTAAATCCATAGGAGATGTGTGGAACTCTTTTATCACCTCCTCCCACATCATGGTTCGGACCACCATCCTTCCCTAGAAAAGGTGTACATGATTCCCCCCTTAGGAAAATCAATCTAATTAATATAAAAAATATATTTGGTCACACAAGACCTCTTAATCAATATCTTCCAACTAGAAATCTCTTGGATTCTGTAGAATCAAATGATTCAACATCATCATTTGAAGAAAATATTCACCCTCCCTACACAACAATGGTGAGTTAAAAGAAAGCCAACTGCTCATAAGACTCCTATACCAAGTGATCTAGAGACTTCCTACTTTTGGAATCTAACACCACATTACCCTTACATAGAATATATACTATCTAAAAGTTATATTCCTATAGGAACTCTAGTGGATGCCTTTATCTCATGTTTAGGTCTCTTTGTGTAAAGACATACCGAAGACATTGATGGTTTGAGTATAGAACAATGCGTTCTCCCAGAAGATAGTTCCACCACATCCATAGAGTGAATACAACTGATTGAATCTCTAGGTTTTGAGTCATATAGCTATTTTTTGGGGGGTCTCAACTGCCTTGACCCTTATGTGATAATTTCCTATATCTTCATCAGAACAATAAATATCCTAGATCATGATGCATCACAATACACTATGTACTTCATACTCTCCTCAGGTAGGATAAAAAAACATGACTCTAGAGCCACAAACTCAAATCCTAAAAACCTACCTACAACTAATTAATCTTTTTGTATGGGTTCCCCTTCCATGTTTGTTTGGTTAAAGGTCATTCAATCCTATTGATTTATGTCATAAACCTCATGTAGTACCTCGCCAAGCTATAAAAACTCCACAACTATGACTTGCGCTTGTGTGACACTCAAGAAATAACGACATAAATATTTTATGATTCCATAGATAATCCTTTTTAAAAAATGTCATGCCAAAAAACATAATCATCATGAATCTAGAACTGACACTTCATGTGTTTCCCATAATGTTGTAGATTACAAATATATTATATGACCATCCACAAGAGTGCTATATGATCCTACTATGAAGAATAATATATGTTTATATTTTAATTGAAGACAAAAAAATCATTTTAATTATGGCTGGAATATATGGTTCATTAAATCCATAAACACTGAGGGTGAATTCATCACACTAAAGGGAATCACCAGGAACTCATTATGTCTATACTGACATCAAAATACCAACCATAGAATATCATCCTTGAATACTCTCAAATGGTGGTAGTTGGAGAAGAGATTGATATTTAAAAACCACCTCACACATCCAAACTGATCACATAGATATTATATGCTTGGTTAAGTGTACATGTTATTTATACTTTTATAGTTATAGAATGGATAATCCACACAAATTTGAAATTCTCTCATCCACATTATTCATGAACAACACTAGAGATACCTAGGGGATACACTCGGAAAGATAAATCCAATATCTCGAATGGACTCCAACCAAAACAAAATCTCTTAGATCTTAGTAGGGGCCATATGATATGCCACATAATGTATAGAATATGCCTCATGTTACAAGTCGCTGGAAAACTCCAACTCACACATCAGCAGTATACCCAAAATTTCTATGGGGTAAGGAGTCCATAAAATCCTCCATGAATGAAGGAATCAAAATGTTTGAAGAGTGTGCTACCCCAAGCGATACACTCCCCAAATTATTAGTGAAGGTTTTTATCCCCCTTCATGAAAAAACCATACATCCGTTTATGAGTTATCAATCACCCATAAAAGAGAATTTTGTCACATCTATGTGAATGGATCTATATCAACTTTAGTTATCATAAATTTTTGGCTCATTCAATTGAAAATAAATCCTTATCCATGATAATTTCATAGGGTTCCATCATCATGAATGATGTTTCACATGGGAACAACCCTCCACCACGTGATAGCTCACACTCTTGGGAGATAAATGATATAGGAAAAATATTCCCAATTGGGACCTCAAGGAAAATAATCTATACTAAAGAATAAATTGAGATCTCAAACCCCCACATTAGGAGTTCATATATGAATTAATGAAAATAATATTTGTCTATAAATTCTAATGATAATGTAGAATAATCGTAGATGGTAGCTCTAATCATCTTGTGTTTCTTTGGGTCATATGCCTCCATTGCCTGAAGATGTCTACATATCCAACCAAAAAATCCCTCAGCCTAATAAGGGATACATGGTGGTGGTGTTTGAAGGAAATCATTGATTCGTACACCACCATTATCTCCTACTCTTGGGGCCCTACCATCACCTCAACTAGTTCCACCTCTTTGCGGGCCACCATGCCCTCTCATGGTAGACCCGTGATCACAGTGTTGCCTCTTTCATGGAGGTCCATCCACAATAAACCTATTCTCCTAACCACATTGTGTCAATAAATAAAATTGCATGTGATATCTCCAACCACATCCATAGAACCACCCCACTAATGGAACCATTGATCCTATATTATTCCAATGACCATGTTCCTGAGCTGGCACTAGGGAAGATGTCATGCACCAAGATCATGTCAACAAATATATCCTGAGATTAATATGTTGGTATTGTCAGTTTCACATTATAATCATCCACTATCATCCAAACCTACTACACCATTTGAATATCAAAAATCTGAACCACGTAAAAGAATTAGGGGTTGTACTCCTCCCAAAATAGTTTCTAGACATTGATATGTGAGAGTATAGAAACATCATGAATATATATAATAACACTATAATTGTTCCAAAATACTCCTTATAAAAGTATATCTTCATGAACAACCACAAGATCATTTGGTTTCTAGATTTTCCTAAAAACATGGATCACTAACTCAATCCAAACCTTCATTTCCTGTAGCCTTTGGTACTAGAACTCGTTGAGTAGGTAATTACACTGTGTGAAAACATGATACATTATTGGTATGATTTATAGCTCAATAGGTGTTTTTTATAAAACCTATACACCTCAAGGTGGAATATCATGTGATGAACCTGAGATAGGGGCCTCAATACATATCATATCATTGTCATGAATCAGAATTGGTAACATTGCTAGTTGTTGTCATGGAGGCATACTAAAATTTTAATGAATAAGTACCATGTTCATGTGAGAATATATATATATATAAGGGGGCTGACATAGGAAATATAGTATAATGATGCAATAATATATGATGCATGTACCAATGTTACCTACAACCAATGTCATGGTATATGTAGATAAAAATATGGTACTCATAGTTTTGAGGTATGGATATATCGACCACCACAACAACACCTTGTTCCATAGTTAGAAATCGAAACTCAAGACACTTTAACACTATTTATCTAAATCCCAACCAAATCCTTATACGGTACTACTACAAACACCATCCTAATGAATGAATCGACATTGATACAAATCCATCACGACCCGACCCACCATGGTTCCTGCCAAAAATACCACAATACCTCCGCTATAGTCTAGGGGATGTCAAAAAATTACAAAAGGAATTACTATCATCGGAGGCCTTTTCCAAATGTACTAATGCGCACACAGTTGACCATCTAAATAAATAAGTGAAGAGGACTAAAATAAAATGTTTCAATAAGAACAACAATAATCATACATTTCATAAATATTGTTGGTATAAGAGTAATATAGTATAAATTCAAATGAAAAAATGGATAAATTCATTGCCAACAAGAGATTTTGTCGAACCTTAGAAAACTATAAAATTATAGTGGAAAAATAGATTGGCTCATGACCTGCATGCTCAAAACACCGTACGTGGTCTTGTGCACCAAGGTATCTCTATTATTATGTATAATAACCAAAAACCTATCAATTTTCTTTGTAAGACTTTATATGTATGGGAAATCCCCAATCAGGGGTGAGTATATACATACATAGTATGATAACCTGAAAGATTATGTGGGGGAAGTTAAAGTAGTGATAAAAATTATCACCCATCTCAAAGTAAGAGAGTAACAAAATCTAATGAATTTTATACCTGTATATATATTTCCAATAAAAGAAACCCATATGGGAGAGAAAGGAAAAAAAATTCTCACGGAAATGCCCAATAAAATGATCCAATTATAGCATGAGTCTATCAAGGATGCACAACAACTCACACATCTACCTAGAAGAAACATCTGATCCAAATCACACCTCTTAACTATACAATATAGTCAAGGGGAACAATAAAAAGGAAGAGGAACCATTCCTTGGTACATATACTGGGTTACAAAAAATTGGTACAAAACCCATACCATATCAATGTAGGGGTTCCCCCAGTAAATAATTAGAGGAATCATTCCTAGTCCCAGTATGATGGTGCCAATATCATTATCTGGGACCCATTCCATAACTCCACATGGGGGTTTCAGTTGATGTTTTATAGAGGACCCATTCTATGTCCATGTAGGAGGGTGTCACTATAATAATTGATTGATCACAGATTCCTAACCCAGTTGTATGGGGCCACTCTAGTACTCATTAGATGACTCATTCCCAGTATAGTTGGAGGGTACCACAGAAATATTTGATAAGGGACCCATGAACAACCGAATTGGATGGTTCCCCGAAAATGGTTTCTAAAATTCAATCCCCAACCTAGATAGAGGTAGGCACTCTAATTGTTGATATAGTACCCACGTATAGAACACCTGGAGGGTGATACTCTTATGGTCTATAGAGGTATCATTCCCAACCCAAATGGAGGGTTCCGCGAAAATGGTTGAGGAATAATTTCCCAGATCCATAGGATGGTGACACTTAGATAGTATATTGAGGACCTATTCCATACCATGTATGAGGGTTCCACTATAGAATCTCTAACGACATTTCATGATCAGTGACGCCTTCGTTTGTCACTTTAATAAATGAAAATCATGGGAAATCTCACATCATATATCAAAATTAAAATTGAAGGACACCATCATTTTCTATATCTAAAAACACTAAGGATATGATACTTTCATGAAAAAATTGGTGTCCAAAAAAGGTGAAAAAAGAGGTATTATTTTTCTAAAAGATGAAATAAGAATACTCAACAAATAAAGGGGCTGACATAGCTTGTGGTGTTGCCTTATTTTCTAGATGTGACTCTCCCTGTCTATGGATCACTAATAATGATTCTACGCATGTCATGTTAGGGGCCTACAAGGTGTGCCTCATCTACCTTGGATTATACTTGTGCTCCAAGTCATGTCCATGTATATGTTATCAGTTAATGAGTTCTTCAGTAAGTGATGGGTCTTTATGCATTGGGTCCATCCCACATGTTCCTCCACATGGAACATCTACCCAGGTATTGTCACATGGTGTTTTACCCAATCACATAGTGCTCGATACTCATCATTTTCCAATGACCAAGAGTCATTGTCATAGGGGTACAACATGGCATGTGTTCATCCTGGTACAAACCTTATATTCATGTCTCTTGAAAAAATGAAAATATTCTTCCAGAATTCAATATCTAGAGATTATTCCTTGAATCATGACTATATGACACCTAAAATAGAAGGTTAGACCTAAACTATTTGTTTTTTTTCACACATAGGCAGTAAAATTGGATTTCCATTGATCCATATGAACCAGAACATAGAAACACAACTCATATTGCCTAACATGAAATTGAAAACCCCACTATGGATCTAGGATCGCTGATGAAATTATCTACAAACAAAAAATATTCCAAATCTATCCAAGATTCCCCAATACACACCACACATGTGAATCTATTCTGAATATAAGGGTCCAATGCTGCTAGATCAATTCAAGAAATTTAAAATCATGACTTTGTGGTCCAATGATGGATAACACAAATAATAGAAGGATAAAATCCAAAAAATATATAGCTGAAAATTATTTTAGAATTTTTATTTTCCAAAAATTTCAAATTGGGTTATCTGGGGTGGGAAAATACATAAAAACTGAATAAATAATATAAACCAATTCTTAGGATCATCCAAATGCTCAACTTGAATATTGATCCAAGATTAAATATGATGATGTTATATATATACAATCAATTTGGTAAGAATCCAAAAATTAATGAGTCCTTACTCAAATTGGATCATAGATTGATGATAACACACTTTCCAATGAATGGGATAATCCATTCTGTTTTTTACAGCATGATTCACTGGGATCTGGAGTTTAATCATCGAATCTTGATCCACCAATGGGAGGTGGAAGAAATATCCTCTCAAAAATCCATGGGTTATGTATATAACCCTATATATCATCCATAACATGGATTATGAAGAATGAATTTGGGTTTTAGGAGTCTAATTTTGAAATAAATAAATTAATTAATTTTACTAAATACACCCATAAACCACTACATTTTTGGGGTCATGCCTTGGGATAACCTTATATTCCAGGATCAATTTTTTTCTCGTATTCTCAATCCATGAATCCGTTTATTATTTATCACATTATATATATAAGTTTTCTCACTTGTGATATAATAAATATTTAATAATTTTATAAAATTAATTTATTTCACCCCGAGCCTCAAAATCTCATTCCATCTCAATGCCCAACTCTGAAAATATTTCTATATATATTTCAAGTTATTTAATTTTATAAAAGCGTATCAAAATCTCTCCCATAATTGGATTAATGTCTTTATTGATGAATAAGACCGTGGTTTCAGTTCACACTATGGTTATACTAATGAAAAGAATAATGTCCTAGAGAAAATCAAGGTGTGTTGTAGAGTCCTTCGGTTTCACTATGCTATTATATTTCAGTATGGTATTTGATAAAATAAAAAATTAAAACGAGTTTGGTGGTCTTAAAACATGTTTGAGGTGCTTTTCTAAAATCTTTGATAATGTTCTTGGAGGCTTGGACAATGTATGTTCCCATCCAAAGGTCTCCAATGTAATTCTAATTATCATTAATTCACTAGGAAGCGGTCATAGTTTATTGGGTACAGGTTCTATAGGAATAAGAAATTTTGAGGTCTGATGGAGGTTTATTCCTCAGTTCTATAGAAATTTACTTAATCTTATTTTACTTTATTCAGTGATGATTATGGTCTGGTTTGCAAATTTTTTTATCTCATTGGGGGAGATGATGGTGGTGAGCTCGAGGGTTAGTGTTCATAGAATAAGAAAACACATGAATTGTTATCATATTGTATAATTTTATTTCGTGTCATTTTATTTGTTGTGAAATGTTGTTTGACATTCAAAACATTGAATGGGTATTATTAGATATTTTTATATGTGATTTTTTTCAGTGAGGGGTTCTTGGTTTTTGATACATAGTTTTTTGATTTGTTCCCTCTAAATCATAATGTTATTTTTAGTGCATATAAATAATTAAATATTTATGGGTATTATATCAATCCATATATTTTTTAAATTATTAATGATGAGAAATATAGAGTAATATAAATGGGGTATATAATTAAATGAGTTTTGATGTGTGTCATCTCCATCCCAACTATTACCTTTTGATTTTGTTTTCCCAAAGTGACGGACTATTTTAAATAAATTTAAATATCTTTAGAACATTCAAATGTGGAGTTATATATTAATCTATATAATGGGAGTTTAATTTTTTGGGGAGATAAGTTATTTTTAGTACTAATTGTTTTATATGTATGACAAATAAATAAAAGATATATATTTATTTTTTGATGAGAAAATATATATTTTAGGAAATTAACAATCCTTCAATTTTTTATAAGATTTATTTCTAATATAATTCTTATTATCCATGATTGTGATGAAAGAGAAATGAAAGATTTAGTTCACTGTTGAGAACAATAATAAAGATAAGAAAATAAATATTTACTTACAGTCGTGATGTAATTGCATTATATGGATGAGACAAAGATGAAGTCAAAATCTTGTCCATGTCCTTGAGAAAAAAGTTAACATCATGTCCCCTATAGCTAAACATCATGAAGTTGAGGATTTCTTATTCCATGAGAATAAATATAACATCATTTTATTAATAAAATAAGTAATTAAAATAATGAAAATAATCAATTAGAGTTACCATGATCCATAAAATTTACCAAATAGTCGTTGATGAACATTAGTAGAAAATGGACCCAAATATGGTGTTATGATACTAAGATCACTCCTTTAGTATTTGGTCATGAATTCCTATAATTTACCATGTGTCGATTCTCCATCAAATTTGAAAATAATCATGGTAATTTTATTTCCCATTTTTTAATATTATTAACATGATATGATAAAAAAATCTAGGAATATTATGAGAAAAAATGAATATTAAAGTTCCAATTAGATGTGTTAAGGGATTTTTGGGCACTTTTAGAGTTCTATTTTATGGTTGTTAAATTGTTTTCTCGAAACAGGGTTTATGAAATCATCACATAAC
Source organism: Viscum album (assembly GCA_963277665.1). Lineage (NCBI taxonomy): Eukaryota > Viridiplantae > Streptophyta > Magnoliopsida > Santalales > Viscaceae > Viscum > Viscum album. The sequence goes on from OY728152.1 coordinate 1,297,827,372, forward strand.
CAGATCAGTTATTTTAATATATTACACAGTTTTTTATAATTATTGACGTCTATGAAGATATTGATTGTATTTTTTTTTGGAAATTTCATGTTTAATTGTGAATATTTCAAATGATATGGAATTAAATTCTTATATAACTTGTTATTAGACACCATAAAATATTTATTCAATTGGATCAAGTTAGAGCCTATATATAATGAGATTTAACTTATTCATTTATCTCAAAAAATTAGAAGAATCATCCTTTTCCCTAAAAAAATCATTTAAAAAAAATAAAATTATCAAATATCTATAAAAATAAATGGAAATTTTAATGGAAACATGTTATATAATATTTAAATAAATAATGGTCAAAATGGTAAGAATACATAATAATTTGATATTCATTAAAATGGACTTTGGTAATGAAATTCATTAATGAACCGTATAGAAAATATAGAAACCATACCTTTTTCATCCCCTATTAAGATATTAAAACATATTAAAAAATCAATATTAAAACTCCTTAATATATGAATAATATCATTCTTGAAAACATTTAATACCTCATTAATTAGAGAAAAAATATTTTGATGTAATTTATTAATACGTAATCTTTAAAAGAATGTCCCTTACCTACTGTCTCGATTTTTTTCATTCGTATGTTAGTAATATGGGTAAATTAAATTGTAATAGTTTTCATAATTGATTGTGGGCCATTTTTATGTTTTTACATTATCATTATTCCCTTTATATAATTTTTTCATGTTTTATTTAGTAAATAATATGCTTAAGTCAATAATGGATGTTTTCTATACATCTTGTTTATAAGTCCAAAATGAAATCGGTACATTAAATAACGTCAAATAGATCATGATTCCATTATATTGGGTATATTGATTATGAAAAAAATTATTTTTTTAAATTTTAAAATCATTTAAACCAATATTGTATGATGGACACGGAAAATGAAATTCATCATATCAAAGAGGTTATAGTCGAGAAGTACACATGAGTGATGTCCCTCTTTTTGATACGATAGAGAAGATATATGGTTTCTAATGTTTTAATTTAATTGTTTTAGAATAAGTTTATACATAAAATATTTATCCTTTTGTTCAATATTTAAGACCAACCGTGTGATAGGTAATGAAAAATTAATCACATCACTTTGTGGATGTTTTATTTAACACGTATATACGAGAAACATTAAAAAAACTCAATAGATGAAGTGGGTAAAAGATGGTTAGTGGATTGTATTTTTAGAATAAAAATAATGTAATGAAAATCCTTTATATTAATTAATTAAATAATTGTAACAACACATTTTTGGGGGTTATGGAAAAAGAGACACATTTCTTTATGGAGGTGGTATTTTACAAATATCCACATGTGATGTTTCTATTTCTCATACGATGGAATGGAAATAAAGGCGTACTACATAAATATAAAAAAATTACTATAGTTATGATAATAATATCATAATGTTATTGTGGTTAAAATTTATTTTATGGTGGTATAATTATAAATAAACATAAAATAAATTTTATTTGGATATATACCTCATGCTCAAATATCTCTATAGGTTTATAACTGCTGTATTGTAGGAATTGTCTTTTGAGTATTCTTGGACATATAATATGTGATGAGTATAGTTTCTAAGGGATATGGGTTAGTTTTTTTTGAACTAAGTGAATCATGTGTATTGAATAAGTGAGTAGAGGAGGTTACCTTTTATAACATTGGTGAGTGGCAATATTGTAAAAACATTGATAAAGTAAATATAGTAATTTAATATCTTAATGTAATGTGTAACTGATTTAAAAATTATGAATACAATATTTTGTACGGTCTATATTTTGTTGAAAAATCGCATTTGGATTGTTTTAGCAATATTTCATTACTTATCTCATAGTTTACCCCCCCTTCCCCCCGAGTTAACCATGTTAACATTTAGCAGGGTGATAATGTTTTACTATGGTAATTGTTCAATATAAAGAAAATTAAAATCCATACAAAATTTTAACCACGTTTTTTGAAATATGAAATATATTTTTTTAAATGAAATTGTATACAAATAAGAAATTTATTTCAAAACATGTGTAACAAATGTAATGAAAATAAATTTATAGAACGTTTTTAATCATAAATATGATTTTATTCCAATGTAAAATGAAATAATTATTCCTGTGTAATTATTTTGATTATTATTAATTAAATGGTACTTATTTATATTTATGAATAATAAAAAATCTAGTGGGCCTTTTTAATTACTTGAAATTAAATGAATATTTTTACTAAAATTAGGTATTTACACTATCACATAAATATAAATTTATTCTATAAAATCATATAAATTATCATTAAGATAATTTTTAAATTCCGAATCAAAAAATTAATTAAATTTTTTTAATTTCAATATATAAATTTTATAAATTTTATTTCTAACCAAAATCATGTATTTCATAGGAAACATTTCAACTAGATTAAAAAAATTAAATTATAACTAATAAATCATATAAACATATCAAATTATATAAAAATGAATATAATATATTTATGAATATTAAGAAAACATGAATTTTAAATATTAATAATTTTTTAGGTTTTGAAATTTTTCCCGATTTTTAAAATTATTTTCCAGAATTTTAATTCATTACAAAAATATGTACATATATTTTTCCTTATTTACATTTTTTGATTCCCATGTTTCTTATTCAATCATATTGTTTCTATAAAATAAATTACTAGTAAAATTTACTTATTCAAAAACATTTTCACTTTATGACAAAAAAATATGAACTTTTCATTCAACATTAGAGAGATAGTACTCTAATTGAACCGATTCAGGGCTCAAAACATTATATATATTTAGCATATACTTCCACATCAACGAAACATTAAACAAATAGTATATATGAGAACACATTGCGGGAAATGCTACCTAATAAGAAATTTATCCAAAATTATACAGAATTTAAGTAATAAAAATGAATACTAGTAACCGATTTCCTTTTTTTACCAAAACACACTACACATTTCCATTGATATATTTTATGAAATACATGGAAACAACCACAAAATAATGTTATTTAATTATATCATATACATTACTTTTTTAGTAGTATTTTACACCCAATGTAATGACATAATATTTTGTTATATGTTAACCATAAATAAATATTACTTTTAAAGAGTTTGTCACATGAAAATCAGACTAGATACCTTGATATATTTTTAATTTTATATATGACCGTTATGACACTACAGTTAAATTAGACATTAAGATTTAAAGTGACCTTAAAACAATTTAGAATGTGAGAATTAATGGATTTTGAATGAAGTTATATTAATTATGTTTCCCATTTATCTATACAAAGAAGGGTGGTAGTTTCACTATGGTTCACCTTGACCAATCCGATGCTCAACTTGAACAAGAATGGTTTGATAAAATCCATATAAAGGTGATGTTCAAGACCATGGAGATTTAAAAATGATCTATTCTAGCTAAGAAACCACCTAAAACTATAACCAAATATTATTCTGATTCTTTTAGCTTATGTGGATATTATAATGATTTAATTTATTTTAAATTAAGGATTATATAAAAACATTAACAGTATTTGTATACATATATCAGGAATTGATATATTATTTGAAAAATAAAATTTTCTTAATTTATGCTATGTTTAAAACATTTGTTCAGAAATATGATTTTTTTCTAAGAGAAATTAATATTTTTATAAGATAATAATAATATATATTAAAATTATCTTAGCTGGTAATTTTTTTATAAAATAGAAATTAAATATAAAGAAAGTTTTTTCTATAATAAAAGCTTTTTTGATGGATTTTTTATTTTTAATTTAAAAATAATAAATTGATTTTATGATGATAATTTGAAAAAATATTGTAAAAAATTATAATTTATCATAGTAATATTGACTTAATTTTAATTTTTTGTATTTTTTCAAAATGATTTTTTAGGTGAATATTGAATATTCTTTTTTTATTAATATCATCACTTTTATGTAAAAAATTTATTAAATAAATAAATTTATTTTTTAAGCCCTGTTACCAATATTATTATATATTATATTTAATTATAAATTATTTACAAATAATATGTTTAAAACCATTGTCCCAAATTTGTAAAATTTATATAGATCTTTAATGAGAAAAAATTTCATTTATTTTCAATAATTAATTAACCTATCTAACTTCTTTCCATTAATAAAAATGAAAGGGGTATTATGTATTGTGCAGACTTCCACCTAAACTATTCATCTTATTTTAAATTTTCCTTTGACATAGTATACTGTTTTTCATAATAGGGAATCTAATAAGTAGTCATGATACAGATGAAATATATTGTATTCCTAACACATAAACCATCTAACCCATTATCCATGTTATATAGAAATGTTAATCATCCACTATGTACTAATGTGGAATCCACCACCATGGGAAGATTGATTTTTCTTTTTCATATCATCTTCTCATTAAATATAAGGCCATGGGAATGCGATTTAAGGTTAAAAATATTTAATATGAAAAAAATATAGTTCTATTTATAAAATTTGGGAACCTATTAAAGATATTGTTTAACAACCAACGTAATGTTTGAATAATTATTTTTCATTTTTTGAATTAGATAGTAATTTTAAATTTGAAAATGGATTCCATATTTAATATTGTATGTGTTAAATCTTGATTTATGGTTAAAACTGAATTTCTATAAAAAGTAGTCACATTACCTTTTAATTATTCACTTATATTGAAACCAAAATTCTACACTTTCATAAAATTTATTTTTTCAGAATAAAATTAATTTTTAAAAGTGTTATATAAAATGTTAATTTGGTTGAATATTTTTCATTTTTATAATATGTTTCAACTTATAATAGATAGTGGAAAATACTTGTTTTATTGAAAATTATATTCTATTTATAAGGTAAAATTAACCATTAGATTATTATCATAAATTTAATTATTTATTTTTTATTTATTTTAATACAATTATGGTTTTTGTAATGGTTTTGATACATTAATTTAGTAAAGAAACAATTTATATTTAAAATGAGTAATTTTTTTGTAACAAATGTCATTATATTTTTATCAATTAATTAATTTCCACCACTTATGTGTTTGGATTTTTAAAAATGGATCCCATATTTGTATTCCAATGGTATAAATTTAGATTATAAGTCTCTTTTATTTTTTCCCATCTTTAATAGTAACTGTATTAAATTTTTATTGCCATAATAAAGGGTAAATCGTGTAATTATAGGTAAAAATAATAGTAAAATTTTACAATAACACTGATCCATTGTTATTGAATGATATATACTTAACCCTTGACCTATATGCTTCAAATTGGAACTATTTAATGGAATATTCTACATAAAAATCATATTGATATTATTTTAAATAAAGTAAATCACAAAAAAAGTCATTATCCATGCCATAAACATATCATATGTCTTCACATGGGGAAAATGGTGGGTTAATAAAAAAATATTAGTTTTCATTTTGATAATAATAAACACATTTCATGATATAAATTTATCTATGACTTTTGGAGACATTTTGATGTGGTTGTGATATTTAAAATATTTTATTTAACGAAAAGATGTCGGTGTTAGATTCATATTTTTATTAACTATTTAATTTATTATATGTTATCATTATGAATATATAATATAATATATATAATTTATAAATATAAAATATTTATCTAAAATATGGTATTTTATTTTTTATTATTATTTAACGTATAATTACCTTAAATAAATATTCAATGATGATGCAATAATTATTTTTTAAATGAAACAACCCATTTAATAACAATAAAAATATTGGAATAAATATAATTTGAAATAGTAGAGGTGCTCCATGAATTTCTTGAATTATTATGACATACTATGGAGTATTAATTTTTTTAAGTTATACTCTGTCTTATTTTTATTAATGTGAACATAAGGAATAGTGTCAAAAGAGACAATAATGATATTTTATAAAAATAATACATTATTTAATCATAATAAATATTTGTTTATTTTATCCTCAATTTTATTGATTATATATTTTTTGTTCCAATTTTCATTTTATAAGTTGTAAATTATACCTTTTAATAACAAAATAAATTACTCATATATTTTAAATTAAAATAAGTTAACTAAAGAAAATATAAAATATAAGGTTTAAAATAGAATAAAAAAATTGTATTGAATTTAAAGGATAATGATATTATGACCTTATCTCATTTTATCCTAATATCCTCAGACATTCAGTGGTATTTATATAGAAAATGATTTTATTATAATAAAATATTTTAAGTATTCCTAAAAGTTCCCCTCACCCTAATTATAAATGGGAACAAGATCCTTTAATTAATTTTACCACCATGATCATTATTGCTCGAAATATATCTATCTATATCACTTGAAAACATCATTAGTTATGTTATTCAGGTCTTGGTAATTTCAAAACACCAAACATATATCCCATAATAAATGATTAAAGGATGTCTAGTGAAGAAGAGTTAATCATTTTTATCAACTCATTCATGACTATTTATTATTAAAAATCGCCATTTAAAGTTATTTCCGTGATAAATTAAAAAAAGTATCTTATATAGGCTTAAATGATATTAATACTATGGTAAAACCATATTCTTTTTTTGATCCATCCTATCAAAAATAAGACCACCGTGTGTGCATACGTCCGAAATGTTTTCTCCATGTAGTAGTGTGATTTTGTTTCATCACCGCATTACATTTATGGTTAAAATGATTGAAATAATTGATATATGTGATATTTATTCCATTATATAAACTCTTTATATTATTTATATCATCCAATTTCTTCCAATTCACCCATTAATGGATTGATATCTTTGTTCGTGTGTATGTACCACCTATCATCTACCCGATGTGATGTGATTCATTTTCCATGATTAAAATTCAATAATAGTTATAAAAACTATATTAAATGATTATAAATGATATTTATGACAACAATACAATTCTTTATGTGATGTATGTATATGAAGTATGGAATATTTAGAACAATCAGGACAAGGAAGTTAACACATGAAGAAAATTTAACAACAAAATAGTACTATAAAATGGGCAATAAGATAATATAGGAGGATCATATATGATATTATAATTCTAAATATAGTTCTTGAACAATTTAATATCATTCTTTAAATCATTTACATGATATTTTATCTTTTTTAATGGATATTGATCCTGAGGTAAAGGACTTTTTTTAATCCAATTCTAATGTTACTCTTTCAACTATTTATTATGAAAGTGAAGAAGGAAAATTAATTAAATATAGAATTAATATAATTTCAATATTTCATGACCCATTAATGTTTTGAAGTATCTATTACATGTTTAAAAATTTATTTTCAAATAATTATTTTTCATTTAAGAGGGTGTGGCTTTGTAAAAAATGATAATTGATTTCAACATGGAAAAGTTATTTTCTTATAGAACATTTTTTTAGAATCGTTATGAGTTATGATTATGTAATGGTTATTCCGATATAATTTATGATGGTTGTTGGTATTGTGATAAGACAAGGTAGGGATAGCCTATTATAACTCTCTAATTAATTGGGTAAATAGATGGAGTTAACTAGTAATTTTTCTCCTATGTGATTATGGGAATATACTATGATGGTTAGTCCCATTCTAACCATGATGGTTACTCCATGTTCAGCCATGGTAGTCAAATTATATTTATTAGTGATATGAAAATGATTCCACACATTAAAATTATGAATTATTCTTTCCATAGATTTTACAAGATAGTTGTGACTAATAGGGTAAGCTAATGATCTTATGTTTTACATGTAGAATTTATAAATTTTTTAAAATGTTATCATTCATGGAATAATAGTCAGTTTCATCATTTTTATTTCCCATACTAAATTTTTTATCTTCATACTAATTTTTTTTTAAAAATTCGTAGTTTTTATGGATTGGTAAAGAATGATAACAATTCAATATTAATGTTTTGATTTTTTTAAATAGAAGGAAATAATTTTTTTGTTTCAAAAGTTTCACTTTTTAAAAAAATGTATTTTGAGTAAAGGTGGCTCCTTTGTAATATATGAGTTTCTATGTGTCTGTATATTAACTAATTATCTAAAACTCAAAACCTAAAATATCATTTGTAATGTATGAAATTTAATTATAATTCAATTAATTATATTATGTAACTTTTATAAGTTTGTCCCTTAAATATGGTATCAAATAGTGGTTTAGATAATATGAGGGGTTTTGATATTGTTAATCGAGTAAACATAAATGATTATTAATTTAGGCTAAGAATTAAAATATTAACATGTTTCTTCATCTGAGATATATCTATTCATAATGGTTTTATATAGAAAAAATCAGTAAGCTAAAACAGGAAGGAAATGAGAGGATGATATCCTTAAAAATATGCAACCTAGATGGTGGGGAATAGAACTGACTAGTTTTATGTAGTAATGAATTAGTTGATGTAGGCTATAAATGGTTCCAGAATCCATGAATGAGATCAGATGGATCAATCATATAGAAATATGTTAGTGGTGGAATTTTTTAAGGAAACATCTTTCAACTTATAGTGGATAATCATACCTAGTGGTAGCTGAAGGGTAAATTAAATCCCTAGAATGGATTTTTTAGGTCATGGGGTGCCTAGTAAATCAAAGGGATAGTATGTATATTTAAATTTTTGGAGGTGAATCTAACTAGATATAGTCGATGGTTAAGAATCTTAGGGATTGTGAGGATATTGATTCTTTAGAAAGAGATAACTTAAAAAATAATATTCTTGATAAATATCTTGATAAGAAAAATTGGCATATGTTGGAAAAAAGCATGGAAATAGTTTAATAGTATAATTTAGTGGTTGTATACGATGAAAAATTATTCCAATTATAAAGGTATGCTACAAATTTTATTTCAAATACTCATAGTAAAATTAATCATTTTTTCTCATGATTGAACCCAAAATATCGAAGGGAATTGGGTAGTCCTAAATTAAAATGTTATGAAATACTTTTTTGTTGTATGATTAATCTTAAAATGGATTTTTCCGATGATCATTTGTTCTATGAAAACTAATAAAAAAGAGTTATTTATGAAAGGAAAAAAGGAATGAATGAATCAAATACATTTTATGGTAAGAAAATTATTTTTTCTTATTTATGATAATTACGTTAAAAACACACTGGGGAATTCCTTTTGATATATGGTAAGTGTTTTTTATTATGTAAGTTTAAAAATACAGCTCGTAATTGTAATGAATAGTATCACTGTGACACAAATAAAAAATATTATATAAAAATAGTAAAAAAATTAAATGGATGTAGGTGGTTCATTATATGAATGAGATTCAACAGGTGAACCTAAATAATAGGAAAAAACTAGATTTTAAGTAGAAAGGTTTGATGAAATCCTTTGAAATATATTCACAAGATGTTAGGCTATCAAATGAAGTGGTAACAGGTACATTTCTTGTTTATTCAGATTGTAATAATTTCTTGTTTCATGTGGGGTATACACATTGCTTCATTAATGAAAAAATTTTCTAGTAAAATAGAAATTTCACCTCGTTGAATGAAGATAGAAATTATGGTAAACATACCAAGGGTATTTATTATTTGAAATTTAAATTATACTAATATTTATGTTACCATCGGTTGAAATAATTTTTATAAAAATATTACTATATTTCCACAGGTACAATTTTATGTAATTTTTGGTATGTATTATATTTCAATTTACCATGATAAGATTGATTATAACGATACCAAAGATTTATTTCAAAATGATTTCCATTTTTTATTCAATAACTAAAGCCTAAAATTGATAACATATCTGGGAGACGTCAAAATTTCAAATGTTAGAAATGATTTTTACCTTTCTAATATTAGTGGAAACAAATTCATTGTTCAGATTTATGATGAGGTTGTGGTAAATGAGTATCCATTTTTTATAATGTTTTAACTAGTGTTACAACTAATAGAGAATTTGATTTTATTATTTAATTAGTTTTCAATGATTATCCAGTTTTAAATCCCCCAAATCAAATGTATCATGTAGAACATATAGAATTGAATAGACCAATTATAGGAGTTTCTAGATAATGGATTCATTCATTCAATTAATTAACCTTGTGGTGATCCTATTTTTTCAATAAAAGAAATATGGTTCTATGAGAATTTTCATCGAATATAGAACACTAAATAACATCACTGTTAAAATCATGTATACATTTCCAAACATCGATGATTTTTTTATCATCTTTATGGATTCTATCACTTTTGAACAATTGATCTTAGGATGGGGTACCCTCACCAGAATATGATGGAAGATATCATTCCAAAAATAGAATTCCAAACAGAATATAGGCATTATGAGTTGGGAGTTATGCCTTATGGTTTTAAAAATGATCATTTTATATTTATGGATCTTATGAATAGGTTAGTTCATCAGTATTTGGAATATTTTGTTGCTATTTTTATTGATGATTTTCAAGTTTATTAAAAATATAGGTGAATCATGAATGAAACATAACTGTTTTATTGAAATTAATTAAATAAAACAATTTATATTGAAAACTTATAAAATGAAATTGTAGGTTACAACAGATTTCATTCCATTGAAACATTTTTTTTTAGAGAAGGAAATTACATTTGTTCCCTCCAAAACAAAAGTTTTTGATGAATTCCCTATACTTGAAATTGTTGTTTTGATTCAAATTTTTCTTGGATTATAAGTCAATTACCGATTATTAATTGATAATGATGTAGGTTTATCTAGAACTCTATCTAAGTTAACTTAAAAGGGGATAAATTTATTTGGACAAAAGAATGTGTTGTTTTTTTACAAAAACGGAAAAGGAGATTTGGGAATACTCTATTTTTCATTATGACCTCATGTATCAGTGATTTTTTCAACTACATTGATTCTTCATTGAAGGGGCTTTGTTGTGTTTTGATGAAGAATGTTTAGGTAATTTCGTATGCTTCAATGATACTGAAACCTCATGAGTTAATAAATCATACTCGTTATTTAGAATTAGATACAATTATTTTAATAATAAAATTTTTGGTTGAATCAAATATATAGATCTAGGTGTGAAATATATAATTATAATACAAGTTTAAAGTATATATTCACTTCGATGTAATTGAACCTGAGGTAAAATATTTGGATGGAACTGAAAAAGGATTTTTATTTTATGGTCAATTACCATACTATAAAATTAATCAAAGTGGTGTATGCCTTTATTCCTAATCATCTAGAATAATTAACCATTTTATATATAAAACGATAACTTCAGAATAAGGTTTTCATGAATTTTGGCCATGAAGTTTCTGACACAGGGAACTCATCTGTTTTGTTTCATGTATTGGTGTAATCAACTCAATTAGATAAAATTAAATAGGCTAAGACGGAAGGCCATGAGTTATAGAAGAATGTGGAATTGGATAAAATGGTATGTTACCAGAATTTGACATTAATAAATATTATTTTCTGATATTTTAGAAGAATTTATGTGTGCTTTATAATTCCCAATGGATGAATGAGTTTTTATGTGAAGCTGATAGTTATCTATTTTCAGTCCATCCTAGATTTAATAAGATGTATAGAGACCTTAGGGGGATTACATATTCGATGGAATTAATAGAGAGGTTACTCACAATAAAATGATATTTTTGACATATCAATAGGTTAAATAGGAAGTGAAATTTACAATGTGAATTCTTTATCCTTTTATAATGAGATAATAGATATGAGGGATTATATCAATGTATTTTTTTGGGGATACCAATTATTTCTCAAGGTAATAAGTTTATTTGGGTTATAGGTCATCACCGTACTAATTCTGATCATTTTATTTAAATTAGAGTTAATATATATTTGGATAAACATTATTAACATTATATTAAATAGATAATTATATTACATGGATTACCTAACTCCACTGTATCTTATTTTGATCAAATAATTACATCTAATTTATGGAAATCGATATTGAATGCTTTGAGAACTAAATTAAAATTCATCACTTCTTTTCATCCTTAATCTGATGGGTAGTCCGAGTGAACAATTTAGAATAACAAGGATATATTTAAATCATGTTCAATAGATTACTAGGGAACATGGTTCATCGAGATTCTTTATTTTGTTTTTTTATAGTAATATTTTTCATTCCTTTATAAATAATGAAACTTTGGAGAAATTATATAGAAAGAATCATGGAATTCCTTCTCTTAGGGACAAAGTATGAGAAATCATGTTGTCGGGACTAGTGTTTTTATAATAAATGTTTGATAATGTGAAGATAATTAATAAACATAAGAGTACATCCCTGGTAAGGCATAAAATTTATGAAAATAACGGGTGGAAAGACCTTTATTTTGAGGTCGGTGATCATGTTTTCTTTAATGTTTTTTCATGAAAAATAGAATTTCTTTTGGTTTGAAGAGAAAGGTATGGCTCTAGTTCATTAAACCTTATGAAATCCAATGTAATTTTGGATCATTTTCCTACCAATTGGAATTTCTTTTAAGTGTGTCCCATGTACACAATTTTTTCATATTTCAATGACATGATAGTATGTTTTAGAATCATCACATGTTCTGATCCCTAAGGTTATTCAGTTAGATTATAACATTTAACAAGGGGGAAATTTTATTAATAATCATGATCATAAAGAAAAATTGTTGAGGAATAAGGTAATGCACCATGTTTTGGTTTTTTAAAGAAATCAAGTGGTTTAATATGAAATATGGGAATCTAAAAGTTCTACAAGGGAATGATATCCCCAATAATTAAATAAGTGAAAAATTGTGACAGAAAAATTATCAACAGGGGGAAAATTAACAACCTTGTTAACAATAGAATAATTATTTTTCATATATATAAATTTGATAGTAATTTTCTTCTTGAAAAGGGAATCTATGATTAATAGTGTATGCGATAAATTCAATTTTATGTTTAAAAACTGTATATATTTTGAAAAGCAGGTGTATATTCTTTTTAATGATGTAGATAATTTAAAAAGAAAGTTTTAAAATTCTATTTTAAATAATAAAATTCATTTTAGAAATAAAAATATCATTATTTATTTCGTTTGATTTTATTGTGTTTTTCTAACTATTTTATTTTTTAATAAATAGTAAAAAATGATGATTTTATTTAAAACTATATTTTATTTAAATGATAAAATTAGGAATTGAAATAGTTTTAAATTTTCCATAGTTATTTTATTATTTGTATTAATCTAATTATGGTTTTAGTAATTGTTTTCATATATAGTTTTGTTATATAATTATTTTATAAATAAAATGAGGCATTTTTTGAAAAAAAAAATTAATTAATTTTTGTGGATTAATTAAATTATAACAATTCAATTTTTTGAATTTTTTAAAATTTATTTCATATTTTCATCCATAAGTTACATATTTACTGAATAGGACAATTTTATTTCTGTTTAGTAGGAATAGTAGCTTTAGTGAATTTTTGTTACCATGAGAACAGGTAAATCATTTAATTAAGGTTAAAAACAATAATAACTAAAAAAATACCCTAACAAATTTCCCAATATTATTGTATGATATATATTAAACCAAAAAACATATGGTTTTAATTTAAGATATTTAATGGACACTTTTTTTGTGAAAATCACATTGATATTATTTAAATTAAAGAAGGTAATCAAATGTAAATTTTTCTTAAACATCTATTATGTCTCCAAACGGTGGAAAATGTGGGATAAGAACAAATATAAGTTTCATTCTGAACATAATAAAATATTTTTAATTATATTAATTTATAATTGACTAATAGAGACAGTTGGACGAGGTTATGATATTTATAATATTTCATTTGTAGAAAAGACATGGGTGTCACATTCATATTTTTAATAACTATATAATTTTTAATATATTTTTATTATTAATATATATTTAACAATAGATATCATTTTGGTATCTTAAAACATTATATAAATCAATGTATTTTATTTTAAACTTTTATTGAAGGAATATTTACCTTAAATAATTATACAATGATGATGTAGAAATTATCTTATTAAAATAAAATAAAATAAATGATAATAAATATATTAAAACAAACTATAATTTAGAAATAAATAAGGTGATCCACAAATTTTTAAAATTATTAAAACTTTTTTTGGGTTTATTAAATGTTGTTTTTTGTATATAAAACTTGTCCTGTGTTTCTTAATTTCAATGTAATGAATTATGTCCAAATTGACAATAATGATATTTTAAAAACGTATTTGAAAATAATAAATAGGAATTAAAAATTAAAAAGTGAATATTTTTTGAATTAAAATTTCCTAAATTGTCCATTTTTGGTCTAGTTGACATTTTATAATTAAAAATTAACACCTTTTAATATTAAATAAAATATTACTATAACTAAAATTAAAATAAGTTAATAAAGAAAAATCATAATTATAGACTTCAAAATAAAATTAAAACATTTATAAATTTTTTTAGATGATGATATTACAGCCTTATATAATCTTATCTTTAACTCCATGTCTATTATCTGTTATTTTGAATTAAAATGAATGTATTACTATCTAAATTTTTTTAATAACCAAAGGTGCCTCTAACCTTTCAAGATTATTTCTAATTCCACATCATATTCCTATGTTTTATAGTGATAATGAAATAAATATATTATCATATGTTTCATGAGTTGTTATTATGTGAATGGGATAACCATATTCCCCCATTTTTTATCCTATGAAAAAATGAAGCATCACACATTCATAAATATGACATAGCATCTATGTGAAATGGTGTGAATTGTTTCCTCAGCAAAATACATGGAGATTAATAGTGGTTTAATTAATGGATATAATTCTTTATTATGATATTTTTGAATTCTGTATATTCAGTATAACATCCAATTCATTACTATTTCACCCATTAATGGAATGATATCATCACTCATGCATTCGTATGGCCTACAGTCTCAACAATGCGATTCCTTGTAATGTTAAAAATTTAAAAATATTTTTAAAAACTATATTAAATTATTAATAATTATATTTATAAAATTAATATAATTATGGGTGTTATTAATAAATATCCATTTCCAAATAACTAGGACAATCATGACACGTCATTTAACAACCGAATCAATGGTAATAATGAAATATTACTTTCAAACAGGTGTTAAGATGATATTAGAGGATTATATATGATATTATAATTCTGAATATAGTTCTTGAGAAAATTAATAACATTATTTACACCATTATACATGATATTTCAACACATTTGAAGGAATTAAAAACTGAGGTAAGTGACTTTTTTTAAATATTTTTTTATTGTTACTCTTCAACTATTTTTAAAAAAACCCAAATGGAATATTTTTATAAATACAAAATTACTGTTATTTCCCATATTCATATTGATTTGATATTTTTAACATCCTTATAATAGTTATAAATTATGTCATCATATAATTGTTTTTATTAATGAGTTCATGGATTTCTAAAAAATGTAATGTTTTCTAAAAATGGAAAACATATTTTCACGAAGAATAATTATTTAATGTGTTCTTATATTATCATTATTGGGATGTATTTATGAGTATAGGTTATTTTGTGATAAATGAAGTGTATTTTAACCCACTATAGCTTTACAAGTCATTGGGTAAAGGGATAGAGTTAATTAGTTAGTTATCTCCTAAGAGATAATGGGAATATATTGTGATAGTTATTCAAAGCACAACCATAATATTTACTCACTGTGTAGGTGAGGGAGATATATTATATATAAGAGTGATATGAAAATGATGACACAACTTACATTTATTATTTATTATTTATATGGTTTTCTATTAGAGACTTACTATTTCAAAATTCAAGATATGGAGATTATTTTTTTATGTGTAAAATAAATTACTCTATTAAATTGTTTTCATTCATGGACAAACAGTTTCTTCATTTTTTATGTACCTTAATGGGATATTAATTCTCATCCAAATTTTTAAAATATTTTCCAGAGGTTTTTTTGATTTGTAATGTAGGATAAGAATTCATGTTTAATGTTGTCATGTTTTGTTATGGAAGGAAATCAAGTTTTGTTTTAAAAGATTCAGATTTTCAAAAAATGGATATTGAGTAGAGGTGTATACTCTATATTGTATGATTTTCTATGTTTGAGGTTATGAACAAATTATCTGAAACACTTATCCTAAAATATATTTCAGAAAGTAATAAAGTTAATTCTAGTTTATTTAACTCAATTGTGTAATGATAATATGTTGAGTCCATACAATGATTATGAAATTATTATCATAAATTCTATCATGTAAAAAAACGTACCAAAATGAAATCATTAATTAAAACTATGTAATATATTCATATATATTACTTCTTACTTATCCTATATAATTTAGATATATCAAACTAATAAAAACCAAATTAAACAATTTATCCATTGGTTTCAATTGTTTTATAACTAAATGACCACATATTCATAAATAATTATGGAATGTTCATGACTGTGTCTATTTTGAAAACCTAATTTATCTACACTATGAAATTATTTAAATGGAGATTATAAATTAAAAATTTCTTGTAATATATTATATTAATAAAAAAAATATTTTCTTTGGTTCTATAAATGATACATCAATATTCATTAATTATGTAAACACTTTTCATAGTTATTAAAAATATTAATTCTCATTTTCAACATCAAGGAAAACTTTTATTATACTCCAGAAACTAAATATATAAATTATAAATCATTATAATTAATTTATTATAGTAAACTTATTGATAATTTAATTATAAACTTTTTAAGAATAATGAATTCCAAAAACACCCCTATAAAACTAATACAAATAAAGAACTATAAAAACACAGTGTCAGAAAATCATTGAAAACTAAGTAATATAAACCTTAAAAATTATTATAATTATAAATTATAAATATTTTTATTTATGAAATCTATTTTGGAAATTTACATTAAGATATTTATGATTTATTTATAGTATTCTAGAGCATATTTTACTAACAAGGGAAACTTGGTATGTGTTTTTTTGTCTCAAATTTTCATCCCATAGGAAATTATTTTGATACACATCATGTTTTTATAAATCATGTAAATATTTACATAATGTAATTTTGAATAATTATTCACTTATGTTCTATGATATATGATTTTTTAAATTTATTCATCTCATGAGGTTTTGATTTAAATGATTCAAGTGTTATAAGGGGTTTTTGTGACTCAAATAATTTCATTAAGATATAATCACTCTTATTTGAAGATAATATTTAATGGTAATTATAATATAATATAGGAAAAATTTATATCTATTTACATCAGGATTTATTGGGAAATTAAGATCTTAACCAAATTATTCTTCATTGATGATTATGTTATTTAATTGAAATACATTTTTCATGAATAATTATTATTTAATTTAATGGAATTTTCATTCCATCTACATATATGTACTTACAACATATGTTCTCCAATCCCTAGTAGAATACTAAATAGCTTTTATCTCCAATTATACTTTTACTAATATTTATTCATTTAAAAACCTTTTTCATCATCGTTATACTCATGTAGGTTTAAAATAAGTTACTTAAAAACATGAAAAATATATTTCTATCAATTCTAAATAAGTTGTTTTATCATCTAATCCATATTAAATTTTTATAATATTATGACTTTTTCTAAATGTCCTCTTTTAATGATGTTTTTTCAAAGTAAATGTCATGAAATTAATTTCAATTAGACAGTTTGAAAACATTATTAGTTTATTATGATTTAAGTTTAATATAATAATTTTAAAAGTATATGTTTTAGAAGTAATTTAACATCTCCTTTATGAAAACATTATGTCTCTTCAAGTAATTATTTTTTACACTCTAATGAAAACATAACATTATAAGAAGGACAAAAATTTCATTCTTGTAAAGTATGATTTATTTTTTCATAAAATAAAAATGTCTCATAGAATATTTATATGTGAAAAATGTATTATTTCATGAGTATATAAATTATTTCTAGTAAAAAAATTATAGTATTCTATGATATAAGAAAATTATAATATTTTATTTTTTAAAAAAATATAACCTTTCCATCTATGTACATAACATGATCAACCAATGATATAACATCCTGATATTTTATGAAAAAAAAATTCAAATCCAACTAGATTTCCAGATATCCCCGGTTGCAATTGATACGATTTTTATCTTATGTTACATGCAACAATGTGTTTTTTCTATTTCGTGCATTACACGTCACACTAATAATTAGATAAAATTAAACTAATTTTATTTCAATTAAAACCACTCTAAATTATATGTGAAATATGTAGGTATAAATAGGATTAACTAAATTTTGAAATAAACATATAAATTTCCAACTATATATAATTTTATTTATAAATCCTTAGTACATAATCCATACACTTTTTGTAAATTAATTATATTTATCAAAAATTCCTTTCCTTCAAAATTATTTTTTTTATTTTTATGACAAAATATTATTTATATTTAATATATATTTTATAAAATTTAATTGATAAAACGAAATATTTTTTTGAATCATCATATTGAAATTAAATTATGATGAATTTGTTAGATTTTTCAAAATAATATACATTTTTCAATGAATAGTAAAAAATATTGAATTTTATAAAACAATTATTTAAATTTTATTAATTGATTAATTTAAATATGAAATTATTATAAAATGTTTCATAATTATTATATAGTTATTTTTAATCCACTAAATTAATTTTTTTAAACATTATATTGGATTTCAGTATAAGATTACTTTTAGGATTAAAAAGGGTTTGTTAAAAACCAGTTTTAAAGTTGTCAATGATTTTCAAAATATATTTAGGGTCAATCCCTTTTTATGTAACATAAATTTTAAAATTATAATTTCAAAATTATAATATGTTTAATTTTTGATAATTTGTATAAATGATTACTTTCCCAAGTAAAATTAAAAAATTAGGAAATTAAATAGAATCAAGACATTATGATTAAATTATTTGTGGTAAAATTATATTTCAAATTGGTTTAATAGTTAAAATTATCAAATAATATATCTATAAATCAAAATTGGTTCATTTTAATCAGTTTCATATTTTAATTATATATAAAAACTTTTGAAGATATCTCTTTAAAGACATGATTTCCCATCTAGTCATAGGGAGTAATTTTAAATTAAATTTTCCACTTATGTGTATTGAATTCAGAATTATGGGTTTAATATTTTAAATAATAATAATTTATATTATCTAACTCTATAAACATAATATTTGATAATACAATAAAAATATAATTGGAAAAATCAATTTCTATGGTTAAAGTAGAAAATGGGTTTTTGTTAAACAAAAAAAGATAATGAATAAAATTACATGTAAACTTGTCTAAAAACATTTATGAATATATTTTAACAATATATTATCCTAGAATCTATAATACCATATTATTTGGTCTTTTTACATGATATAAATTTTGGTACAACTTTTTATTTACAAAAATGACAAGTGTGCCACACTTCTAACTTATAAAATGTCACCCCTCTCTTATCTTCCTTAAACATTCAAAAAATATTAAATAAACCAATCCATGATATAAAAACATTCCAAAAACCCTATTATAATCCTATAAGCCTTATTTTTGGTAGAAATAAATCCTATGAAGGCTTTTTTTGCAAACCTATGAAGGTTACCTGAAGAATAGATAACATTATTCATTGAGCGATTGGATTTTTCTTAATCGTCCAACTAATTCAATTAATGTTAAAATATTACAATATAAGTAAATAACTATATAAATTTATTTACATCATTTAATGCTATGTTGATTTTCTAAAACCATATCAACTTACCTTAAATGTGTTATGAGATCATCATACCTCTGTATGTCGGACTACCACCTCAAAATCTGATTTCCTTCATTTTTTTCATTAGGAACTCTCAATATTAGGTATGATGATGGATATAAAGTATATATATAACATATATAACATTATAATTATATTTTAATTAGTATATATTATATATATTATTACATTCAAGTTCATATGGGATACGATAACGTCATTCTTGTCTACAGAGGACTACCACCTTGTGAAGAGATGTGATTTGTTTTCACTAACGCTTAATATGGAAGATAATAAGTATAATTTTAATGAATATATGTTATATTCATGAAATTATAATTATATTAATTAAATATTTTTCATTATTAAAGGATAATATATCATTTTCCGTTGTTACCTATTCACTCACTAGAAGATGATAATGTTTTTTTTGTATGTGTGGACTACAGCCATTACGAAGCATTGAGACACTTTTCATCACCACACCAATTCGATGATATACAGTAATATATTTTAAGAAATAATATTTTATTTATGATAATATATAATTTATTCAAATAAAATATATTAATTAACACCTTTCCATAATGATCAATGAAAATTGAAAACATTAATCTAGTGTGCGTATGGCCTACCCTCTCCATGATCATAACATAATTCATTTGTAAACACTATATTTCATAAATTTAATTGAAGGATTAATTGACATAAAAATATTATTAATTTTTCATGAAAATTAATTTGGATAAAATGGAATCCTGATCAATGTAATAGGACTGTAAATAATAAATCTCAATATATATTAAAAATAAGGAAATTTTTTCATGAAACAAGACTTTAATACAAAATTGTTCATAATAAAGTAATAAAAGGGCATTAGTATATATTATAATGTATTATATATTTATTTTTTGTTCATTAAAATATTTACAATAAAAATAAATTTATTATATTAGAGGTTCAAATGAGTGTGAAGGATTTCAAGACTTATAGTAAGGGATTTTTTTATCTCTATTTTATTTCTAGGAGAAATATGTAAATAACATTATAGTTTTGTTTATGTGGGTTGTATACTTAAAATTTTAAATGTTATATAATTAATATATCTATTTTAATGATACTTAAATATTCATTTTATATTATTCTTTTCTAGGGTTTATAATCACAATGATTACAAAAGTGGTAAGGATTTCTCTTTCTGTTTTTACTTTGGTGAGACACATGTAATATTCACAACATATTTCATTTATAGGGTGTATATAAAGTCCATAACTATATTAAATGATTATTCTCATGAATTATATTGTTATCTATATATCCATTTTAGAATCTCTCATTAATGGGGTTCTCTATTAGAAATTTACTAAATCAGAGAGTATTTTTTTCTCAACATTCCTTACTTGAGAATTATTTTATTTTATGTGCATATATTCATTTATAATGTAAACATAAATATCCTTTGACATGAAATATCATGAATTTGTTTAATCATATAAATTTTTATCTTTCAATTAATTTAATTTGTTGTTGGGAATTATAATTCAAAGGTAACAAAATGGTAAATATTGTATGTTATAATATCGTCCTTAATCGAGACTTTTTGAGATACTGAATCTGATGATGAAAAATTATTATACAACTCTAAAAAAACCAATGATTATTATTCTAATCAGGTTTTTAATGAGAATAATGTTTTTTTACATTCACATTCATCTATTTATATATTCATGAGAATAAAAAATAATTTTTTTAAAGAAAAATTGTATATTTTGTTTAAAATAAATTTTTTTTCAAAAACATAGTTTTATAAAAAAAATTCATGATTGTTTTTAAAATTTTATTAACTTATTTTTGAAATAAATTTTACCCATGTTTAACATTAAAAAAATTAAAATGAATATTCATGTCATTTTCAAAAACAATTCATGTTTGAATTTTCTAGAAAATGTGAATTAAATATATGTGTACGACATGAACAAAATTCACATTGTCGTGATTTTTTTGAAGGTTCATTTATATTTTTTTAAAATTAATTTCAATGAAATTAATTTAATTTTTTTTTAAATATTAAAGAATTCTTTTAATTGGATAAAAATTCATCCACTATAATCATTCCACGTGATTTTTCTTTCAAAATAATTATTTATATTAGAAGGAATCCTTGGAATTTATATATACATTACTAGTGATATCATCTATGGATAACATTAATATTCACTCAATAAATTATTATGTTTATAAAGAAAATATTTTTCTGAAATCCATATCATTTACATTGGTTATGATTTAATGAAATGTTTCATTAATCCCATTTATTTGCAGTGGTTCTAATATTATTAATGCTAGAACACAAATTTGTGGATTATATGATGGGTAAGACTTATATATCCCTCTAAATAATGGGAAAATGATACATGTTTTATGATTTAAAGGAATACAAAGGAGGTTATCCATTTCCTTAAATAGAGTACATAGAAGGTTATCCAAATCATGAAAGAAGGTACATGAGAGGTCATCCCATGCACGAATCTGGTGCATGGGTGGTTAGACCAATCCTATCATGTTTTGAATTTAATGGTGGATATCATATCCTTAAAAGTTTATATTATTATGTGTATTCCAAAATTCTATGTCTTATTCCAATGTTACACACTCATGTCTTGAGAAATTTGATTAACTTATGATTCATGTAATTTGAATAGTAAATCATTATCACATTACCCAAGATTATGATCTTTGATATATATGGAATTTTATTAAAATTATATTAATATGTTTTCATACTATTATTCCCTTAACATGTCTATGCATCACATAGTTTATACTTACTGGGAATTTTGGCTCACTATTTATTATATTTTTATTCCCCGTGTTATGGTGATATGACTTTATAAAGTTGTACTCAAGGGTAAGATTTTTATGGGAGACATTAAATATCATTAATGATTTAAAAATATCTTGTACTGAGATTCTAAATTCAAAAAATTATTACATTCATTTGGTGTCTGATTATGTAATGTAATGTTAATCATCTAAAAATTAGTAATAACTAGGAACTCACTAATGTATCTAAAGATTGTATCATAGGAATGGATTAATTAATATTTAGAAAATATAATGAAAAAAATATTATTAATATCCCTACGGATATTTATAAGGATATATGTATGTATGTATCTACTGATAAGTATATGGATGCTTCAATTTATTATAAAATATCCTCTAATTTTCATAAGGGATTGAGAGAGTGGTTTCAGAGAAATTAAATCACTATCTATATACTAAAATTATATTTTTATCTATCAAAGATTTAACTAGTGTTATTGACTCAAAAAACAGTTTATTTTGATGGAAAATATTATCACCTAGTAAGTGACAAAAAACCATGATGCACAATTGGTTTTACACTGATGTGGGATATTATTTTGAAATTATCAAACTCCTTATAAACCATCATAAGTATTTAAATAGAAGATGATTAAGACTGAACTATGATAAAAAATATGGTTTCATATATTATATATAATTTTTCATGATTTAAGCACCATATTTGTTATTTTAACGATTATTTGGTTTCCATTTGTGGTTAGTATTTATCATACTATGATTTTTGGTCTTTGTGTATGGTTGGAAGCATAAGGAAATGATTTAACAGTTAATTTGGTAGAAAATTTTCTAACGAGCATCCAAATGGGATTATAACTTGAGTAATTTATATTGTGATTATTCAAAATTTATAATCACAATATATAGGTAATAACATGAACTTTATCCAACTTGTGGACTCAAAAAATAAAACAAGGATATAGTTCACTAAGAATTCGAGTAATTAAAACCATGGAGGGATGAATATTTAATTTCATATATGTCGTGAATGTGTGAAAACACACTCAGTGGATGTTCCTATAGGGATGACAAGATGTTTTGCTATGGTAAATAGAGAAATAATTAAAATAGTTAAAAGGGAAAATAAAATTTTTGATTAATTAAATGGATGATAATAATTGTGTTCTTGAGGTATCGTCGCCCATTGAATGTTTCAAATGTGTAAATTATGTGAATTGTGTAAATAAATTTCTTAAGGAGAATGATTTTGAATATAATCTTCAAGGTTTTACGAGTAATTTTTTTTCAATATATGACGAAGAGACTATGAATGACATATAAATGGAAGGAATTATTAAAGAATAAGATAGGGAAGCCTAATATTTTAAAAAATTAAATTTAATGATTGAAGTTATAATGTATTGGAATCCAATAATTAAGAAATATATCTGGATTAGTCAAATATATGTTTTTATTAAGGATTTGAAAGAATATGATAAATGGTTCTAAAAAATATAGAAAAGTGATTGATTGAACATAGTATATTCATGGAAATTATATTCTTAAGGGAATGATAGTACGTAATATGTTCCTGGTATTTATATAACATTGTTTTTATAAATATAATATTGTTATTTATAATGTAAATTGGAATGTATTGACAACATTTTAACTGATAAGTGATTTGTCGGTGAAGTGTTTTATGCTATCATTGATGGACATTACATAATTTTTGTATTTAAGGAAAATATCCATCAATCTGTATTTTATTTATAGAATAATGAAGAATTTGTTTTTTCAATATGCTTTTAATGTAGTTCATATTATTACCATCATCCTAGAAAATATATGAATAAGGTTATGACATATTTGTTGTGTGACAATCTTATGATACTTTATGATAATTACGGGATTAATGTTAAATTTATCTTGGGAAATTTAGTGACATTGTTTATAAATTTGGAATTTTGGAAGCGTTATAAGGGAAAATATTTAAGGAATGGTTTATGATAAACATTGAATTAGACATTAAAGCATTATTTGTAACTTCACAGTATGAATATTTGTGCGTATTGGACAACTTTTGATAATCATTTTAATAACTAAGGATATATAGAATGAATATTAATTATTTTTATCAATAATATGATTCATTAGTGATTTAGTATTAAGATATTCACCATCATTAAATGCATCATGAGATGAATTGGAAATTGATCAAGGCATATCCAAAGGGTGAGATTGTGATTATGAAATCAAATGAAATAAAATAAGTATATATTCTCAGGATTATTATTTAACAATTATTAAAGGATCTTGAAATATTTTTTTATGTTATCATAATTTTTATGATATAAATGACCTTTTCCAAGCCTATTTGTTTTGTGACTTTTTTCTATTAACCATTTTCTGATCACCCACATTCTTTTGATCAATGATCTAAATAAATTTCTATAATTATTTTTGGTTTTAATCCATGAATAAAATATCCAAATCCCACATGTGTTATTTTATGTGGAGACTTAGTTATCATCTAAATTAGGTAAATATTATGTTTCCAACATATTATTTTTTATTTATGCTTTTATCAATTTTACGACGTCGGGTTCTTCGAATGAATTTATAACTATCAAACCCTTGATGAATGAGAGGAATTTTGAGGGAAAAATTCATTTTAATTAGGTGAAATGGAAAATCCTGACATTTTTTTGATTTTTTATCAGATAATATTGTGTTTTTAGTTATTTTTTATAACAAAAAATATATTTTTTATTGGTTTAAACTCAATAATGAGCCTTTTCAGGTTTTTATATGACATGAGACACAACGAATTTGTGAAACATACAATAATATTATTTTAAATATGAATGGTATAACCTTGATTTTAAATAGGTATGTATGAGAAGTATTAAATAATTTTATAAATATTATTATAAAATTAATACTCACTATAAAATTATTTAAAAATATATAGTAAATAATTAATCAAGTTTTAATAAAATATTTGTCTCCATAAAAAATATGGTTCCATTAAAAATAATTTTTATTTTCATTTTATATTAAAATAATATAATTAATTCATAGAGATTTTATAAACATTATTTTATAAAATGAAAGTGATTTTTTAAATCTTCATATCAAAATCAACTTTTTCTCATGTTTTTGTGTTTTTCAGAAAATATTATTTTTTAGTGAATACAAAAAAATAACAATTTTTTGAGGTAAAAATGGGTATACAGTGGGATAAACTAAAATGATATCGGTTAAAATGAAATAAATAAATTTCTAAATGACTACTGGAAGTCTATATTTGGACCCTATAATATCTCAGGCTCATGAATACACGATCTCTGTCATTTTTTAATGATAAAAAGTGGCTATACCTTTTTATTTACAAAAATTTGTTGTTCCACCCACATGAATTATAAAAGAGCACCACCACTCATCTCTTCTCACATAATGAAACCATTTTATTCAGACCAAAAAGGATAAATAACTTCATATATTCCCTCTTACCAAACAATAAGACTTAATTTGGGAATAATTACAACCTAGTATGGAATTTGGTGAAAACCTATGCAGGTTACCTGAAGAAGAGGTAACATTCTTCAGTAAGGGTTTTTTATTTTATGTCTTCCTTCACATCCTTAAGTTATTATTAAAACATACTAACATTGTAACAAAAGTATATTCCACATAAAAATATTTTTTATGTTAATTATAATGACATACAAATTCTCCACTACTGTCACATGTGTTACGAAATCATTATCTGTGTGTATGGTGGTCTACTGGCTCACGAACCGTTGTCATTATTTTTTCTTTAACACTTCTCATGGTTAAGTATTATGATGGATATAAAGGGTATATAGGATATTTATAAAATAGTTATAAATCCATAGTAATTATTTCATATATTTATTTTTTAATTTCTATTCTATACGGGATACAATAACATCATAAAATCTTTACCTCGCGAAGCAATGCGATTCTTTTTTAGTAACACTTTATATGGAAGAAAAGGAGGAAATATTCAATGAAATTACGTGATATACATGACATAATATTTTTTTACTAAAATATTTATCATTATTAAATGGATATTATTTCATTTAATTTCTTACCTGTTCACTCATGGAAAGATTATAATGGTGTTCGTATATGCTTGGTTTACCGCCTTCACAAAGCGATGTATCTCTCATTTCATCACAACATCACATGGAGAATATTTTTAAGTTTTTTAAGAAATAATATTTTATTTATGATATTAAGAAAATATTTTAATGATAATGTATCATTTTCCCCATATCAATAATTATAATAGAAAAAAGGAATTGTTTGCTCATGAGTATATACGACCTAGCATCCCCATGATTATAACATACTTCATTTATCAAATCCTTTTCTCGATACTGGTAAAAAATGATTAATTTATATATAAAAATGATAAATTTTTAGGATTATTATTTTGGTTATGATTGAACATTGATCAAAATAAGTGGATAGAAAAAAAAATTCCACGCATATATGAAAAAAAAAGTGATTATTACCTGAAAAGTAAATTTAAAATGAAATTGATAAAAAATGTGTAATAAAAGAAAAAATAAATTAAATATGGAATTATAAATGTAATTTTGTATCTTTATTAGGTGTATAATGAATATATTTTAATTATAAAATACATTTTAATTAGTATGAAATAAGTCGAGACTTATAGAAAGTTATTTCTAGTTTCTCTTTTATTTGGGGTGGCATATGAAAACTCACCACTCATTTATTTTATATGTTGTATATACTACCCATTTAAAATATTATATCATGAATATAATTATTTAAATTATAAATATGTATTCATTTAATGTTATTTTTTATAGTTTTTTACAATCCAAATGATTACTAAATAAGTAATGGGGTTTGTCCTAATATTTTGTTCGGTGAGAAAAATGCCATATTCGTCACATATTTATTCTATGTAGTGTATATAATTACAATAAATTAACATTATGATTCTTATAATTAAATTTATTGGTATTTATATATCCATATTATGATCTCCCTTTAATTTGTTTTTCAGTTCAAATGTTACCAAATCGGAAGGGGGTTTTATCTCAATTTTTCTTCCATGAGACATGTGTTTTGTTATGCACCGATTTTTTTATGAAGTGTATAAAAAACACAATGAAATTTAAAATCCTGAATTTTTTTACTACCATTACATTCTAAAGTTCATTTAATGATATTACATAATGTGTATTGAAATTCAATGTTACCCTAGTGGTTAATATTTTATGTTAGAACCACATCATTTATCGGGATAGTTTATGTTTAACCTTATGATTCCAATGATGAAAACATATTATTCATCTCTCTAGAAGATCATGAATTTTAATATCCTTTGGTTATTACATGGTAATATATTTTTCTACTCACATTAGTCTATTTTTGTCCTCATGATTTCAAAAATTATATTTTCAATAAAAATCATCTCTTCGCTCGAAAATAATTTTTCTTCCAAAACCATGTTTCTTAAAAATGATTTCAGGAATGATTTTATAACCTTTTATAATTATTTTTTAAATAAATTTTTACCCATTATTTACATTTCATAATTTTTTTTAAATGGATTCTTTATCTGGTTAACAAAAAAAATGCCCGTTTAGATTTTACTAAAACATGAATGGATTATTTTTATAGGAAATAAATGGGATTTCTAACCTTTATGACCATTATTTTCATAGTGATTCCTTTATAAGATTAATTTTTTTAATGACAATTATTTTCCTAATTTTTAATTTATTAAAAAATATTTCATAGTGGAAGGACTATATTCCTGATGAAATATTCAATGTTATTTCTCTTTCCAAATCAGTTTCTATATTAGATGACATCCTTTCCTGTTACTTATGGTTTAATGTGGATATGATCCAAGGAAAACATTATTATAATTTACTATTGGATTATCTTTATGATGAAAATATTTTTATTGAAATCAAATAATTTCAATGGGTTATTTGATAACAAAATGTATTATGAACCCCATTTCATATCATGGGTTCTAATATGATGAATCTTTGTTGATCCTGTGGAACAAAATTTATATATTTAATAATGAGTGAGACCTATATCTCCATCCAATGAATTAGGTAATGATTAATTTTATATGATATCAAAGGGTATATGGTAGGTTATCCCGTTCATGAATTAGGGTACATTGGAGGTTATCCTAATCCCGGATGAGTGTATATGGGAGGTCATCACAATCCCGAAGCTGGTACATGGGTTTTTAGCCGATGCCTAACATGTTATTGATATCTTGTTTTTCAGACATAACATTATATTTTATATTCTTATGTGTATGATAAAATTCTATGTCTATTGAAAATGTTATTCCCTCTAGGATCATGTTATTTAATTACTTTTTGATGTATGTCTTATTAACTACCAATATTTCCTCCATGACTCATGATTATGATATTTCATATAAAGGGAATGGTTTTAAGATCATATTATCATATTATAATACCCTTATTCTTAGGTTATTATTATGTATATCCCTTGTTAACCCTAACTATGAATATTATATAACCAATTCTTAAGTTTCCTTTCCTCGGGCTATGAAGACTGTTTTTTAATTAGGATTACTAAAGAGGAATATATTTGTTGGAGGAATTGAGGGTCTTTCATGGCTTAAAATTATTTATTATATTATTCAAAACGAAATAAAATATTATGTTCCTCATTAATTTGATTATGTAATATAATAATTATTCCTCTAAAATATGTAATATCATTGTATGATAAGTAGGGGTCTCCATATTTGGCATTATGTAAATGTTTTAATAACATTTGGAAAAAAGGATGAGAAAATTTATTGAGATCCTTAGGGATATTTCTATGGATATTTTAAGGTGTGTATCTAAGGATATTTCAAAATATGAGCATGTATATTAGAAATGTCCCTTTTATTTTGTTAAATGATTGATTGACTGGTTTTAGTGAAATCTCATATTTTGGATATAACAAGTGCTTATGGCTCTAGCATTGAGGTACCATAGTGTAATAAATCTAAAAATTGTGCATTAAGATGGACTCAACAATCCGTTGGTGCATGATAACGGGCCTTGATACACAACTGGATTGAAACTCTTGGATTATATGATTTATAAGTTCAACAAAACATTATGAACAATTATGAATAATTAAAATACATTATTAATATAAATTAATTAGGACAAAACAATAGTATCTTATAGTAAAAACAAGTCATCATTATTTATACATAATATATGTTATTTCCACCATTAATTGGTTTCTAATTATGATTTACAATTATCACACTATTATTTTTCATTTTAGATAGTGGAAAGAACCATAATTAACTAGGTTATCATTGAATGTGATGGAAAATTTATGGATATTCTTCAAAATATTATAATGACTAGATTAAATGATTTTGTGACTATTATAAATCAGTTGTAATTTTATATGACTACGAATGTGTTTCTTAAACAACTCTTAGACTCACCAAATTAGAGAAGTATAGATTTCATAGAGATTTTGGGTAATGGGTACCATATAGGATGGATGATTTATTTTGTTATATGTTCAGAACAAGGGAAGAAAAACTCAAGGAAATCAGTTAGAGGGACGAGATAATGTTTTGGGTGTGGAAATTAATGACACAAAGAAATTAATTGAAATTTTAAAAAATGTAATATATTAGAATATTTCTATCCAAAATTAATCATAGATTATTAAATGTTTTAAATGTGGAAAATATGATAATTATGAGAACTGATGTCCTAAGGGGAATTCTCTTAAATATAAATAGCATAGCTGTCTGAGTAATGGATTTTCTGTTAATGATGAAGAGATAGAAAATGACGTATCAATAGAAGAAAGTACTATATAATAAAATAATAAACCCTTTATAATTTTTTAATAATGAAGTAGAATTATTGACGTTTTAATGCATTTGAATTAAAGAATTGGGGAATATATAATGATTTTTCAATATATTGTTTTCATTGAGCATTTGAATGAATGTGTTGACTGATGATGAAGAAATAGAAATATGATTTAATGTAAATTTTATATTCCTAGAATAAACATATATGATGGAAAAAAATAACCCTTACTATTTTTTTGATGTAGTGATAATAATGTTTGGATAAATAGAAGATTGATATAAATAAAGTAAATTTGATATTATTAATGACCATGGAACTGATTAATGATTTCTATACAGTGTTGTTTATGCTATCATTGATTGAATTTATAGTATTTTTGTATTTGAGAAATAAATAACAAATCTATATTTTATTTAAGGAACTTGGAAGAATCTTTGTTTTCATTATGGTTTTAAGGTAATTATTGTTATTTTCATGATTTAATAAAATATATGACTAAAGTATTCACATATTTGGTATGTAATAATCAAGATATAATTTCTGATAATTCGGGGTTTAATTTTGAGTTGATATTGAGAAATTTAGTAACCTTCATTATGAAATTTGAATTTTGAATGGGTTATATGGTTAAGTATTTATGGAATGGTTTTGGATGAAATTTGGATTAGGTTTTATAGATTAATATACTACATCACTAAATGAATGTTTTTTTAATATTGGATAATATGTGCCAAACATTTTTGAGAAATAAGGATAGAAAAAAATGAATTATCATTATATTTATGGGTCTTGTGATCTATTATATAATTAGGCATTACAAATTCAGCATTATTTCACGGAGTAAGATATTATGTGGAAATTGATCAAGGCATAACCAAGGAGTATTATCATGCTTATGAAATCTGATGAAATTTTGTATGTATATATTCTCGTGAAAATTATTAAACATTAGTTAAATTATCTGGAAATACAATTTAGGAATACTATCAACATTTTTATAATATAAATTACCTTTTTTATTCCACTTTATCTTATGATTTTGTGTTCATTTACCATATCTTAATCACATGCTACTTATGATCAATGATCTTTATCACTTTCTATAATAATTTATACTTTTATCTATTTCCCAATCTATATATCCCACATATGTAATCATATGTGGATAAATAGTTTTTAGATACATTAGGTAGCTGTTATGCTTCCAACATTCCTTTTTATGGGTTGTTTGATTATTAATTTTTATGATGTGGGTTTCTATGAATGAATGAAACATATGGTGATTTTATGAATTTTTTTAAAATAAATTATTATTTTTAGAAATCTTTATTTATACTAAACCTTGTGTTTACCTTGTGTTACTTCCAATAATTATTTTCTTTGATATCGTGTATGACTTACGACACTGTGCCTCAACAAACCATGAAATAATATTATTTTAAATATGATCATTTTATCCTATACATCAAGTTGTTCTGTATGAATAGTAATAACTAATTTATGAAATATGCAATAAATTTCTACTACAAATAATGTTTTTAAAATCCTTATTAAATAATCAATCAACGTTCAGTAATGTAAATATATTCTTATAAAATAAGTATCCTTCAAATTATTTATTTAATTGTTTGTTTAGAAAGTAATATATTTAAATTTTAATATTTTAAAAATATTATTTCATAAAATTAACATTGTTTTTAAATCATCATATCAAAATTAAAATTTGATGATATTTTGGGATATTTCACAAAATATTATTTTTTCATTGAATAGTGAAAAATTCAGTTTTTTTGTAAAGATATCATTCATTTTCAATAAATTTAGAAATTAAATTTCTTATATTGAATTAATGTAAGAAAATTATTCTTTATTTAGATTTAATCAACTAAATTACTTTTTAATAAACAATATATTGGATTTAGTATAAGTATATTTTTGGGATTACAAAAGGAAAACTGTCTTATTATGCATAATATTTCTCTATTGGAATTATATAAAATAACCCATAATTATGAATTATTTAAATTAAATTAATATAATATATTTATCAAAATTTTA
The DNA here is from genome assembly GCA_963277665.1 of Viscum album. NCBI lineage: Eukaryota > Viridiplantae > Streptophyta > Magnoliopsida > Santalales > Viscaceae > Viscum > Viscum album. The sequence goes on from OY728152.1 coordinate 1,297,860,074, forward strand.
ATTTATATTCATAAAAAAGTTTTATTATACAAGTAGTTAATAAAAAAATCATCTTATACTTGAAAAATACCCATTTTTAAAACCATCTTTTTCATTTGCATCTACGAGTTGCGTTTTAGATTTGATTTCTTCCGATATGGTAAAATTAATTTAGAAATTAGAATTTATTTTGGGATCAACATTTCATAATTTCATTATTTTGTTTCTTTGATAATTTTTCTATTAAATTATTTTTTATTAATAGAGAAAAATATTGAATTTTTAAGGAAAAAATACATTCAATTTTATTTATTTAGAAAGTAAATTTGTTTTCTAAATTGTTATTAAAGTAAAATTAGTAAAATTATATATATATATATTAATAAAATTTATGTAATCTCAATAATTTTTATATTTAAATTAGATACAAAAACCTCGCAATCTTTTGTATATTTTCTCTTTGAAACTCAGATTTCTCATCGTGTCAGTGAGATAAATTGTATAATAAATTTTTTCTCTAAAGAGAATTGGATTTGGAAAAATGGATTCCATATTTACGATAATAATAATTTATATTACCTATTTTGGTAATATTATTTTTTTACTAAATGAAAAATGAAAATATTGAAAATTAATTATCGTAGTTAACGTAAAAATGGTCGCACTAGGGGTGGAATTAAAATGATAAGGATTAAAATTACATAAAAACTTGTCTAAATACTATTTTTAAGGACATATTTAGAAACTATATTTTTATAAAAAGAAAATAATTAATTATTTTCATTTTTATTTTAGAAAAATGCGGTTACACATTTTTCTTTTCAAAAATTTCATGTGTGTCACTCATTCCTCTTATAAAAGGCCACATCGTCTCCTAACATCCACGAACCATAAACACGTTTTTTCTGAAAATACCTAACTAAATTACTTCCCAAAATCCTTAATATCATATTATAAGAATTATTTTATTGAATAAAGTCAAACTAGAATGAATTTTTTTACAAACCTAAGGAGGATTCCTAACAAATATTTAATGTTCTTCAATTTGTTTTCCAACATTACATCTTCATCAGAGTCCATAAATTTTTATTAAAACATGATTATATTGTATCATTAGCAACATAAATATATTAATATTACATTAATTTACGTTATGACTAAAAATAATCTCCATTTCCATTATATGGGTCACAATAGTTTTATTTGTGTGTACGGTGTACTACCACCTTACAAACTGATTTCATATGTTTTTTCCATTACCACTTCCATGTTTTGGTTTGATGATGGATATAATGTATATGTATATATGATATTTATAACATAATTAAATTTTTTTATTGATTATATAATATATTTACCTTTTTTACTTTCTATTCCTTATGATATATGATAACAACCTTTATGTGTTCGCTGAAGTACCACCTCGAGAAGCGATGTGATTCATTTACACTGATGATTTATATGGAAGATTATAAGAATAATTTTACTGAATATTGGTGATATACACTATGAAATAATTATATTAATTAAATATTTATAATTATTAAATGATACCATATCATTTTATTTCATACATTTTCACTCACGGATAGATGATAACATCGTTCATCTATTTGTGGACTATAGCCTTCATGAAGTGATGCGACTCTATTTTCATCAAAACACCACATAGATGATTTCTATAAGTTTTTTTAAAGAATTAATATTTTATTTACTATATTTTGAAAAGTTATTAATATTTATTTATTATGTACCATCTTTTAATAATGGTTGTCACAAACTGGAAATATTACTATTAGTTATGTGCGACATACCGTCTCCGTGATCAAAAAGTACTTCAGTTCTAGAAACAAAACATTAATGACTAATATTACATCTATAATTGATTAATAAATTTGATAATTATTACATGAAAATTATTATTTATATATAGAAACCATGGTCCTTAAAATATTATTAGAAATAAAAAATCAAAACATATATGGAAAACAAAGTAGATATTATAAAAAACGATATTAATAGGGAATTGTTAACAAAATTGTCATAAAAGGACACAAGTAAATCATATATAGTAATATATATTTATTTGGTTTTAAAATATATTTATAATAACCATATATTTATTATATATTATTTTTTATTGTGTACAAATATAGTTGAGACATACGATAAGGGATTTATATTCTCTCCTTTACTTATGGGATACATATGTAAAATCACCACTTTTTTATTTTTTTGGTTTATATACTTAACCTTTGGAATGTTTTACCCTTAATATTCATATATTAATGACTCCTAATGTTTTATTTTATTCTAATATTTATTGGGGTATATGATCTAAAATATTACTAAAGCGATAAGGCATTTCATCTCAATTATTACTTCGGTGAGACACATATCACATTCACCACATATTTATTTTATGTAATATGTATAATGACAATGAATGTATTTTATTATTAGTATCCTAAAAATTATTGGTACCTACATATTTATTTTCAATTTTTCTCTTTCATGTTGTTTTCATTTTAGACGATATGAAATTGATAAGGGGTTTTGTCTCAATTTTCCATCCTTGATACATATGTTATGATATGAAGCTATCATATTTTATAAAGTCTACAAAATTCCCATTTTACATATAATATTGTTAATTTAATTAATCTCATTATATTTTATGATTCATTTAATTATATTCTTTTATGTGGATTATATTTCAAATTTACCATTTTGGTAAATATTTTATTTTATAGTCACATCATATATCCGGATTATACATGTTTTTTTATTTCCATGATAATTTATTATGATCAATATCTAAATACCACAATTAAAATTATTATCATATATTTTTTCCATTTGAACCATCATTTAATTTTCTTTATATACTCAACTGTTCAAAAATAACATTTTTAAGGAAAATCATAATTTTGTTAGAATACACTTTTTTCTTCCAAAACCATCTTTTCTAAATATATTTTCACGAACGTTTATAGCATTTTTCTAAAATGATTTACTAAAAAATTTAACCATGTAATATTTTCTAATATTGGATTAAATTATATCTTCTTGTCATTATAAAATTTAATTCCCATTAAGAATTTATAGAAAATGAAAAATGAATAATTTTTTATGGAATGAAGGGGAAACCCATTATTATTATCCTTATTCCATTAAGGATTCTTTTCTTTGTTTTCAAAGGTTATTTTAAATGAAATGTATATAGAAAATTTATTATATTTTCCAAAAAAATCCAGAATTTAAAGACTATCTTCCTCAGATATAATTCAATGTTTATTTTATTTGAAAATATATCTCTATATTGGTTAACATACTTTGATGTAACTTATTATTGAAAGATGATATGATCCAATTATACAATTCTTATTTTTTTCCTTGAGTGTTTGATTCTTATGATGAATGTATTTTTAGGAAACCCATATCATATCTAATGGTTATTATATGATGAAATGTTTTATGAATCCAATATTTTCATGAGATCTAATATGATGAATGTTCTATGATCCTATTATAGACAAATTTATGGATTTTTTGATGGGTGGGTCCTATAACAACTTTCAATGCATTTGTTAATGATCATGATTATAGAAAATCAAACATTATATGGTATGTTATTACAAGCCCAAAGAGGGTACCCTATAGGTTAGCACAAACCTTGAACGTCGTACATGAGAGGTTATCAGATGTCCTAATTTCGTACATTGGTGGTTAAACCTAGTCTAACATGTTAAAAATTTCATGGTTGGTATCATGAAAAAAAAATACGCTAAAGTCTATAAAAAAATTATTTATCATATTCCAGTGTTATGATATCATCGATAATGTTATTTTATTTTATTATGATTCATGAATTATGAACTAATAATATTTTTTCCAAGATAGTAGATAATGATATTTTATATACAAGGTTTTTTTATCAAATCATCTTCTCATGTTCTCATACATTATGCTAATTTAATTTTTATGTATCTCCCTTGATTACACTTTCAATTCATCTGATATAAACCTTTCTTATGTTATCTCCTCATATTATAAAAAATGGATTTTATGTAAAATAAATAAATTGGAATATAATTCTGGAAGACATTGATGATCATTAAATAATTAAGAATATTATGTTCCATTATTGCAATGGAACTGAACTATTATGGTCATTAGGTGTGGGATTATGTAATTTACTGAATAATAATCTAAAAATATTAAATATTCGTTTATCAGAATCCAAGGTTTTGATAATATAAATGTTAAATTACATATCTATTAGGATGTGATGTCTGTTTTGGTAAAATGTAAATATAAAACAATTCGGAGCTCTATAGATACCAAAAACAAGTTAATTTTAGTGGTCGTTGATGAATTTCGTGTAGGATGTGTGATCAAAATATGGTATCTTATTCTATTTCATATTATTGAGTTCACTTAAAATTATTCATTGGATGTTACATGTCAGTTATCCAATGTTTAATATCAATGATAGGGTAATAATTCAATGTCTATCAAAGGATATATATTGAGCCATATAATGAAATAAATGATCTAAAATAATATTGTGATGATGGTTTTGAATATAAAAAATTTCGATGTGATTTAACTAGATGATAAGTTTCTCTATACTACCTATTGATGGGGACAACTAGTAAATTGTGTATTGTGAGCTGAATTATATTTTTATCAAATATTAGTAATTTTCAAATATGATTATAATCTCACATATCATATGATATATTTGTGGCAATAGATGTATTATCACATGGATATAAGACACATTATTGGGCCATATAGAAACCCAATGTGGAATTTTCTTGCTTTGTTTTGGTTTTTATTGTATTAATGTTTTCAAAGTCATGGGTTTTGTTGTGTTTTAATGTTTTATTTTCATTGGCGAATTGGGTATGTCAATTTTATTATATTTTTGTGTAATAAATTTTTATGGAGTTCTATAATGATTTTCTCATAATATGGTTTATCATGGCATAATATCATATAATTAGAAATAATCATATTTAAAAAATATATATATCAATTATTTTTATCATTAAAATCACTCATCAGTACAATAAATGGTGGAATATAACACTAAAACTATATTTCTATGATGCTATTTTATTTTTCAACTGTATTTTAAAATCTCATGATGGGTTATCTTTAAGAGAAGGCATGTTCTGGATAGTCATGTTCTATAGATTTAATTTTGGTTGTAAAAGGCTATATATAAATTACATTCAAATTAAAAGGGATATAAAAGTTATATTAAATAGACTAAATCCAAAGACGATGGATATAAAGTAATGGGAAATCATTTAAAGGAAATATCAAAGCTTATTCAGGATATAATTTGTGAGGAATATAACAATTTATATTCAAGAAGTGAAGAACATGATTGAGTTAAAGAATGACCTATTATATATGTATAAGAATATTAAGACACATAATAAAGTGTATATTATGAGAAGGCTATTCATAATTTTTCTATCTGAAGTTCTAGTTTCTCTAAATCAGAATAATTGCATCTCATTAATTCTATCTAATCTCAAATCAATCATATTTATTTTTGTGGATGATTTTTGGGCCCCCCAACTTCTTTAATCACTACCAAATCCAGGATATGTGATGGTAGTGATAATAATATATTCTTCTTGAAAACATTATATTGTTTTTTATGAATTATGGAAAGATTATAATTTAGCTATGTTAAATTTGGTGATTTTCTAACCTTTAAAAATGATGATAAATACAAATTTAAGGGGGTACTCACCAGAATTGTGATGATAGTGAGGTTGGAGGATAAATTATGAGAGAGAATCCAGGAAAAATTGTTGAGTCCTTGTACAACATGTCAAAAATGTAATAAAAGGTTTAATCTCAGGAAAGGATACAATAATAATAGGGAAAATTATCAAAGGATAATGTCCATATGTTTTAATTCAATGAATAAAAATTTTGAAAGTAGAAGATTACAATTAAGTGTAATTATTCGAGTGGATTCCTAGGAAATTGACTCATGAGTATCATTTAACAAAATATTAGAGGATGTATTTATTGATAAATACATGCCTACATGATTTAGAAAATTGAATTTGGTGGATGTGTTGGATTTTGATTTTAATGGGAAAGGGGATATAAATATTTTAATGATGAATAATTGCTTCAGAAAGTTGATTAATTTTAGATACATTTAAAGACTATTGATGAACATATTTCAAATGGTTGACAAGATAAGGCTATATTTGTTAATATATAATTCCATGAAGTTCTAATATTCACTCGAAGAAATGTTATTATATTTTAAAGAGTAAAGGATGTGATAACATGAAATACCAAAATATTAGATATTAAGGAATTTATCATAGTGATAAACTTTTTTGGTTCATTGTTGGTGTACTATCGACTTAGAAAAATCTATGAAAAGAAATTGTAATTTTTGGAAAAAAAATGGTGTCCAAAATTTTTATGACAATGAAATAACAAATTATGATATTTTTATATAAAAAAATAAATAAAGGGTACCCTTATTCTTAAATAGAGGAAATCACATATCTTAGGTGTTATAAACTCATTGTTTAAATAAATAGGTAACTACCCTCACATAATAAAAAATTTGGACATATAAGATATTATTATTCATAAATTATTTCACATGAAAATTATGTGTTAAATATCGAAATCACATGTCAGATGTATTCTTAATATTCAATTATTGTAAATACATAGTGGAGAGAGAAGATGGTCAAATGTTAAAATACCAATGATCTAACAATAGTGGGTAAAAAATGAGTGGGAAATTAATAAAATCATATAAAATAAATGTTTCACGATGAAGAAGACCATGCCTATTAAATATAAATGGCATAGTGAATGAACTAGACATTTAAAAATAAGAAACAATTAATGTTTTTCTACTCAATAATGATGATGTTTGTCTTGATATATGTAGTCAGTAAATCATAATACTTTGTTAATAACAGTTTTTCACAGATTGTGGGATAAGAACATCTAGAGAAGGTTTTTTTATGGAAAACAACCATTTGTTTTCCACATTAATGTTTTTTTTATCACAACTTACATTTATGTTAATTTCATAGATAAAAAACATGTGTCAAATATAGTTGAATATTTGTTTGTGGGGGTATAGTGATGTTTTTTTCAATAGTGGAATGATGAAAAATTATATATTCCGGGGTAGTGATTTTATAATCAATAATATGGTCATATATGTATACTAGAACATGGATGAATTATATGAAGGACTTGGAAATAGACCGATCACATATAAATTGATCTTAGTGGGTGTACTAGATAAAAAAAAATTTGAGTTAAGGAGGTCTCAATAAAATACTAATATATTTACTTATTAATGATTGAATTTTATTCTCTCATATTATTGAAGAATAAGGTTTATATTTTGATGGTATATTACTAGAATTTACTATACATATAAAATCACTGACACAAGAAGATGTATGAAAAACACGTGGAGTTAAATTCTTAGTTTTGATGTTTCCAGATTGAATAAAATAATAACATCTAATGGATTTTAGAAAATCTAAAATCCATTAATAATATTTGATCCTCAAGGACATTGGATTGTTTCATTTTATAATAGTAAATGAATTTTATTCCATAAAATATTATAGAACATTCTAGCTCAATGTTTTCAAAAAGATGAAATGAGAACTTGAGAAGAAGAGGTAATTCTTCTTGATTAAGGAAGATAACCAGTGGAAGAGTTATAATTCATTACTAGTTTTTAAGGATTTTCAATAAAATGAATAGATTATATTAAAAAATATTATCTTATATGTTTTCAGTCATGCTACCATCCATGTAAAGGCCTGTAAAATTCAAGGGAAAATTTTTTCTTAATTTTCTTTGGGATTTTACAAGAACGTAGTTTCTGACGGCACCTGATTCCGAGGCCTGGGGTACCCGAAATCATTTTCCGAAGTTTAGCTCGGGTGCATTCAGTGAACGAACGAGCAGGTTTTCCTAACATCTGAACCGGTGTTCGGAATCGAAATCTGAGGGCACTGATGAAACCGCAACACCAGTAATTTCTTAAGAAGACCTTTACTGGAGTTGCGTTTTCTCAGGAGGAGTTGTTAAAAATTAGGGAATGAAATGTTGGGTAATATAAATAATGTGCAAATTTATTTTCTCATAGTTAGTTTAATTCTCTAATGGGAAGTTTTTGGTGGGGCCCACAACCAACCAACTTCCCATGAGATGTTATGAGGGCGGTGGGGTCTACACGAAGCCCACCCCTTCATTTTCCCTAACCCCCCACAAACCTCCTTTTAATGACTTTGGTTTAATTACTTACGTTATTTCTTTTTTGTGAATTTCAAACTTAAGGCTTGAGTAATAATATAAGAGGTGACTTATTTTATTACGGTTGGTCTTGTTGTGTTGAGTTTTTGGGAGAAAAAGAGGAGTCGGGAAGCTCTAAGTTCTTCGTCGAAGAACGCGAAAAACGCACCGCCGTCGACGAGGAACGCCGACCTCCGACGACGGACGACGACGAGAGACGCCTTACTCGGAGATCAACAAAAGACAAATATCCTCTTCTTCCGCGACGATCAATTCTGTGATGTCCCTTTCCGCGACAAACCTCGTTCAACGACAACGCTTGAGGTATGGGGTTTATTGTTTTTGTTCACGAAAATTTGAGTGTTCTTCATAATCTTAGGCGCTTGCTATCAATTAACGGGAGGGGGTCGGAGCGCACAAAAATAGCCGACCCTGCTCCCTTAATTCCGTTGTTGACCTTGTTGTGGTTTGGAACGGAGATGGTGCGGTGTCGTCACACCATGTGGGATCATGCAGCAAGGATGCGCGGCGCAGTCGCTCTGCACCGTTGAAGTCGAACAACGGCGCGACGCTGTCGTCCGCACCGGAGAACCGCGAAGGCACCGTGGCTGGAGCGGGGACGCGTCGGAGGGGCGCGGTGCCATCGCACAGCACCGGACGGAAAGAGGCCACGGCCTGAGGCCACGGCGGAGCAGGGAGCGGCGGCCGGTTTCCGGCTGTCGGCGTTGGAGCAAAGGGACGGGACAGCGCCGGTCCCATGGAGGAAGCAGCCGGCCGGCCGGAACGGGCCAGCCGGTCAGAGGAGAAACTAGGGGTTCATAACCCCCAGCTGGAATAGAGAAGCGGGCCCCACGTGGGGGCCACGTTTAATAAGACAGGGTGCAGCGCCACCCCCCCCCCCCTTGTCCGCCCAGCTCGGTTACACCGAGCTGCCCGGCAGACCGCGCCATCGCGCCGAGCTGGGCCGGGCCACGCATAGGCTGGGCCGGGCCGCGCTAGGCAGGCTGGGCCACGCCCAAGCGGGCGGGACCTGGACCCGGGTCGGGTCGGTCTGGGCCCAACACACCCACTTTCGGACCTATTTCGGTCTTTTGCTCGAAGCATGGGATACAGACCTCTGATCAACACACTGTCAGCTACGATGTGATCCTTGGATCGAGATGGTCGTTTCGGTATATTACACTCAAGGTTTCAGAGAACTTTAGGTTCAGCCAGGTTGGTTCGAACACGAAACAAACCGGGCCCTCGGAGCGGAAACGCTTATAACTTGAGCTCCGGACGTCCGATTGAAGTGCCGTCGACTTTTTTGGATTCCTCATAGTGAGAAGGACCTTTTGGCTTACCCCTCTCGAGGTTTGGATACAGTTGGAGTATGGTCAGGTTGTTTTTGACTTAAAAACAAACCAGGCCCCTTAGACGAAAAAGCCAATAACTCACAGACCGGACGTCCGATTGACGTGTCGTCTCTGACGTTGAGTTCATGTTGACGATACATAACTTTTGGATACATCAACTCCGGAATACATGTGAGTTGATATATCAGCCCCTCGGCTCGTGGATCGGACCCTCCCGAACGAGCTTGCTGTGTGCGGGAACCCTAGAGCTGGCTGCGACTGTGACGACAATGATGACAGTACGGAAATCCTCCGTGGGTTCGATGCCGACGACTTCAGCACTCATCGATCCTCTGTGGATCATTGCTACCGATCCTGTGTGGGTCATATCCTATGTGGGTCAGTGCTCAGCGGTCCTGTGTGGGCCAGCGCCTACCGATCCTGTGTGGGTCAGATCCTGTGCGGGTCATTGCGGGGGTTAGTACTTATCGATCCTTTGTGGGTATTTGCGGGGGTTAGTACCTATCGATCCTTTGTGGGTCCGACGGCTTAGATGAATCAGTGGCTACATCTGATCATCTCTATCGTCTTACGAAGAAGTATAATTTGTAACCTGAGCCTTGACTTTCAATCTTATCTTCGATAAGATTGACTTGATATCCTATGTGGATTACGTTATGCTCTCATGTGTGGATTGGGTTGTGAATTCCTATGTGGAATGGGTTATGTTTTCCTGTGTGGCATGGGTTGTACTTGGGCTCGGATGTTGCAGCTGAACTAGAATTGATGACTTAGGTATATGTATGGGCATATACCAAAGCAGTGTCGGATGTTACTTCGTGATTGTATCTTTTCATTGTAGATTATCCTTTGTGGATTCTTGGAGACCTTCGGGGGTCTCGGGGTCCCTACTGAGTAGCTTATACTCACCCCTGCATGGGTTATGCCTGCACAACGTTGTGTTGGATACAGATGACGGACAACACTGATTGTGGTAGAGGCTAGTGGAGCATTCGGTACCTCGAGGTGGACCACTGGGCGGGACGTACACGGAGCGGACGGCTGGACCCGTGGAGCTGAGGAGGCCATCTGTAACCACCATTTAGGTGGGACTTCCTGTGGACGGCATGACGTTGCGGCTTTACTTTTATTTGTTGTACTTTCTTTCCATTTGTACTTTACTTTCAGTTTGGGTTTGTATTCTGGCCCACTTACTTTTCCGCACATACTTTTGTACCCAGTTTTACTTAGTGTTTACTTCTTCTTGCTTACTCTATGTGTTTGTTTACTTTATAAAGGCAATGCCTTCCCTTTTTATCAGGAATTACGCATTAGTTCTAGTTTCCAGCCCTTGGCCCATGGAAGGCCAGCTGGGGTAGTCACGGCACGAGCCCCGAGGATGGGTCGTGACAAATTGGTATCAGAGGAGTTCAGTTCTACTGCAGAACTTAGGACTCTGGTCTTTCTTCTATGTGAAAAAATAGTGTTAAGGGTATTGTGTGTTGTTATCAGTCTAGGGAGTCCAGTGATGGTGTGGCGTCTGATATATCCATACACCAGGACCCTGACTTCTAATTTCCAATTTATTGCATGAAAACATGGATTGCATTTGTGTTTCAAGTTTTCATTGTGATTACTTTGTGTCAGCTCACCAGGTATACTGTATTAACCATGGTGCACCTGTTTCTCTTCAGCATGGCCCCATGACGGCAGCCATCTAGGGTTGCGAGTTTTTTATGTGACGACAGCCCACCGAGTGACGAGGCCTCGGTGCATGGCCCTTCGACAGCAGAGGAACCAGAGGTACCACTACCCGCCGAGCCACCGATGCGACCAGCCCCAGCCGCTGATAGTGCATGTCGCCTTAGTGCACTGCACGAGTTTCAGCAATAGAGACCGCCCCGGTTCTGCGGGGAGATGGACCCCCAGTCAGCTGAGGATTGGCTGGAGGCAGTTGTGAGAGTTTTCCGTTTGGTAGGGGCACCAACATACCTCATGGTGATCCTTGCAGTGAGTCTCCTGCATGCGGCAGTAGGCATATGGTGGAGCTTGATGATCTAGGTGCACGACAAGGCATCTTTCCTCTGTAGGGACTTTGAGAGCCTCTTCCGCTTGGAGTTCGTCCCAGCCACCCTCTGTGGGGTTCGCATCTAGGAGCCTCTACAGCTACGGCAGGGCAGCTTGACGGTCGCCCAGTACTCGGCTAGATTTACAGACCTCTCGTGCTATTCGACAGAGATGGTACAAGACCCATTTTTCCGGGCCCGGACCTTCGAGCAGGGATTGAGGTATGAGATCAGGGTATCGATGATCTCCCTCAGCATTCTGACACAGGCAGGGGTACTGGAGCGACCCCTTCTCATCGAGAGAATCCTTGCTCAGCCTACATCAGCAACGAGACTTACCGCAGGGCGGCACGTAGCAGAGTCTTCTACAGCAGGCAGTTGACGGATGACACATGGGTCCATGTAGACGAGACCCTCTAGCATATGACCTGAGTACACTGGCTCAGAGGTGCAGGGCACACATCACAGAGCCAATCTTACGAGAGACAGACAATGCTACGCATGCGGCGGGCAGGGCCACATGGCTCGTGACTGCCCGACCCGCCGTGCCGAGGAGTAGCAGACGGTTGAGGGACCACCCAGGCAGAGGTAGAGGGTCAACCGTGGCGGTCCACATGGAGCAGGCGGATGAGGAAGAGGAGCTAGACGAGCAGCAGGTGGTGGGCGACACTTTGAGGCTCTACCACCACCACCACCAGGAGGTCCACCCCAACCACAGGGAGCTGGCGGGTAGAGACAGGCACATCTTTAGGCAGCATAGGCCTATGACCACTGCGCGCCCGAGATGATTCGAGGTACCATCTGGGTCTATTCCACCCTTGCTGCAGTTCTTATAGACACAGAAGCGAGTCATTATTTAATTGTTGCTGCCCTTGTTCGGAGCTCAGAGATTCAGACGGAGCCGTTGGCTCGATCCTTACCGCTAGAGACTCCAACAAGAGTAGACTCGACGATTACGCATTGGTGCCAGCAGTGTGATCTTACTCTAGGATGTGAGAGCTTCAGCTGTGATCTTCTTGTAGCGGCGTCGAGTCCTTACGACATCATCTTGGGCAGGGATTGGTTATCTACAGTCCATGCTTAGATTAACTACATTAGGCGCAATGTGCGATGTGTTCCCACTGATGGGAGTAGGTTCACCTTCACCCGCGAGAAATGAGTCTTTGCATCACAGGATGGACTCGCGCATAGGAGGGGACATCCCATCAATCGTCAATTGGCTAGCCTCATCCTAGGAGCAGTTGACGTGCGGAGTCCGAGCTTACCTGCAGTGGTGGATCAGTATGCGGACATTTTTTCGAACGAAGTTCCAGGACTACCTCCTCATAGAGGGGTAGACTTTTATATTGTATTCTACCCCGGGAAAACCTCAATATCCACCCCAGTATATTGGATGGAACCCGCCGAGCTTTGGGAGCTACGGGTACAGTTGGAGGACTTGCAGGGCAAGGGATTCATCTGACCTAGTGTTTCACCCTGGGCTTCCCCAATATTGTTCTCCAAGAAGGTGGATGGGAGCTTGTGACTTTGTGTCGATTACCATCACCTGAACTAGGTGACCATGAGGAAAAAATATCCACTATCGAGGATTGAAGTCCTCTTCGACCAGCTCAAGGGAGCACGGTGGTTCTCGAAGATAGACCTCAGGTCAGACTATCATCAGCTCATAGTCTGGGACGAGGACGTGAAGAAGACGGCCTTTAGATGACGATATGGCCACTATGAGTTCTCGGTTATGACATTCGGTGTAACCAATGCTCCAGCAGTGTTAATGGGCCTCATGAACAGGATATTTCAGCTATACCTTGATCGATTTGTCGTAGTCTTCGTCGACGACGTATTGATATACTCGATGACTGAGGAGGAGCACGCCTACCACTTGCTGGTTGTACTGGACACACTCCGAGAGCACCAGCTTTATGGTAAGCTCTCGAAGTGTAAGTTATGGATACGTGAGGTCCACTTCTTGGGGCATGTCATCTCTGAGGCGGGAATTGCGGTGGATCCTGTGAAGATCGAGGAAGTGATAGCATGGGAGTCACCCAAGAGCGTAATAGAGGTACGAAGATTCTTGGGGCTAGCTAGGTACTACCAGAGGATTGTGCCAGACTTCTCCAGAGTCGCGGCACCACTCTTAGCTTTGACTAAGAAGGGGAAACCCTTCGTGTGGTCTGAGAGATGTCAGCAGAGCTTCCAAGAGCTGATACAAAGATTGACCAGCGCATCTATCTTGAGGCTACTGGAGGAGGGAGTAGGGTACGTAGTCTACTGCGATGCATCAGGTACCAGACTCGGATGTGTCCTGATACAGGAGTGGGCCTTGATCTCCTATGGATCACGCCAGTTGAGGCAGAATGAACAGAACTACGCTACCCATGACCTGGAGTTGGCAGTAGTGGTATTCGCTCTAAAGATGTGGTGACACTATCTGATGGGCGAGCTCTTCACAGTCTTTTCTGACCACCAGATTCTCAGGTACATATTCTCGCAGAAGGACCTGAACCTGAGACAGCATCGATGGCTCGAGTTCCTCCAGGACTATGACTTTGAGATAGTCTATACTCCTAGAAAGGGGAACGTAGTAGTCGATGTTCTCAGCAGGAGGATGGGCATTCAGCTACCTGGGGAGGCGACAGAGCAGCTAGATGCTTTGCAGATATCCTTCATGGATAGTGATAGAGCATCCTTTCTACAGTCACTCCTACACTTCTATAGCGATTCAGAGAGGCACAACATGGGGACGATGACTGTGAGACACGGCAATGCGCAGATATCCTTAGGACAGGCACCTGATGGATTCTCATTAGAAGAAGAGCACAACGTCCTTTTCAAAGGACGTACCATGGTACTAGCTGCTTTAAGGGAGAAGGTATTGAGGGAGTTCCACACTTCCACTCTAGCGGTACATCCAGGAGTGGTGAAGATGTACCAGGACCTCAGACGACAACACTGGTGGCCGGGTATGAAGAAGGCTGTAGCAGAGTTCGTTTCTCGATGCCTTACCAACCATTAGGTGAAGGCGGAGCACCAGGTACCAGCAGGCATGGTACAACCCTTGGAGGTCCCATAGTGGAAGTGGGATGAGATATCTATGGACTTCGTGACTGGACTTCCACGCACTTCCAGAGGTCATGAATCCATTTGGGTGATTGACGACCGACTCACCAAGTCGGCCCACTTATTACCCATCATAGAGAAGGGCTCAGTGGAGGGCTTAGGACTCCTATATGTTCAAGAGATTGCACGACTTCATGGTGTTCCATCATTTATCATCTCCGATCGAGATGCTCGCTTTACTTCCCGGCTTTGTAAGGGGTTACAGGAGGCATTCGAGAGGCAGATACGTCTGAGCACTGCCTTTAACCCTCAAATAGATGGTCAGATAGAGAGGACCATTCAGAATCTTGAGGACATGCTCCGTGCATGTGTCCTCAACTTTGGTCGTAGCTGGGGGGACCACCTACCCTTGGTGGAGTTCGCGTACAACAATAGTTTCCACTCCACCATCGGGATGGCACCATATGAGGCGTTGTATGGCCGACCTTGCAGATCACCTCTGTGCTGGACAGACCCTGGGGAGTCAGCACTTGTGGGGCTGGAGATGGTCCAGGCCACGACAGAGAAAGTCCAGGTCATCTAGGAGCGGATGAGGACTGTTCAAAGCATGCAGAAGTCTTATGCTGCTATGAGGCAGAGGCTACTGGAGTTCGAGGATGGCGACCACATCTTCTTGAGGGTCTCACCTCGACGTGGATTTCAGAGATTTGGCTGAGGCGGCAAGTTATCTCTAGGCTTCATTGGACCATTCCAGGTCCTCAGCAGGATAGGCGAGGTGGCTTATCACCTGGCTCTACCACCTCAGTTGAACCGGGTGCACGACGTCTTCCACATATCTTAGGTGAGTAGATACATGCACGACCCGACGCATATCATTGACAATGGGGAGATAGAGCTTGATGATGGGGCGACTTTTGCAGAGGTCCAAGTGGAGATTGAGGATCTACCGGAGAGGGTCCTATGTGGATAGTCGATTCCTCTAGTGCGCATCAGATGGCAGCACGAGAACCTCTAGGATAGCACTTGGGAGTGGGAGGCTCAGATGCGTGCACAATACCCACATTTGTTCCCCTAGTTATGATGTATCTTTACGGGGACATAAATACCTGAGGTGGGGGTAATGTAAAGGCCAGAAAATTCAAGGGAAATTTTTTTCTTAATTTTCCTTGGGATTTTACAAGAACGCAGTGTCTGACGGCACCTGATTCCGATGCCCGGTGTGCCCGGAATCATTTTCCGAAGTTTAGCTCAGGTACTTTCAGTGAACGAACGAGCGGGTTTTCCTAACTTCTGAACCGGTGTTCAAAATAGAAATCCGAGGGCATCGATAAAACCGCAGCCCCGGTAATTTCTTAAGAAGACCATTACTGTAGTTGGGTTTTCTCAGGAGGAGTTGCTAAAAATTAGGGAATGAAATGTTGGGTAAAATAAATAATGTGCAAATTTATTTTATCTTAGTTAGTTTAATTCTCTAATGGGAAGTTGTTGGTGGGGCCCACAAGCACCCAACTTCCCATGAGAGGTTATGAGGGCGGTGGGGCCCACACAAACCCCACCCCTTCATTTTCCATAACCCCCCATAACCCTCATTTTAATGACTTAGGTTTAATTCCTTAAGTTATTATTTTTTTTTGAATTTCAAAGTTAAGGCTTGAGTAATAAAATAAGAGGTGGCTTATTTTATTATGGTTGGGCTTGTTCTGTTGAGTTTTTGGGAGAAAAAGAGGAGTCTTGAAGTTCTACGTTCTTCGTCGAAGAACGAGAAGAACGCACCACCGTCGATGAGGAACGCCGACCTCCGATGACGGATGACGGCGAGAGACGTCTTCCTCGGAGATCAACAAATTCCAACAATCCTCTTCATCCGCGACGATCAATTCCACGAGGTCCCTTTCTGCGACAAACCTTGTTCGATGACTACGTGTGAGGTAGGGGAGTTTTTGTTTTTGTTCTTGAATATTCGAGCGTTCTTCGTAATCTTAGCCGCTTGCTATCGATTAACGGGAGGGGGTCGAACCGCACAAACACGGCCGACCCTCCTCCCTTAATTCCGTTATTGACCTTGTTGTGGTTTGGAAGAGAGATGGTGCGGTGCCGTCACACCGTGTGGGATCATGTGGCAAGGATGTGCGGCGCCATCGCACGACACCGTTGAAGTTGAACAAAGTCGTGGCGCCATCGACCGTGCCGGAGAACCCCGAAGGCACCGCGGCTGGAGCGGGGCTGCTGCGGAGGGGCGCGACGCCGTCATGTCGCGCCAGATGGACCAAGGCCGCGGCGGAGCAGGGAGCGGCGGCTGGTTTCCGGCCGCCGCCGTCAGAGCAGGCGGACGGGACCGCGCCAGTCCGGTGGTGGCAGCAGCCGGCTGGCCGGAGTGGGCCGGCCGGTCTGGGGAGAAACTGGGGGTTCATAACCCTCGGCTGGAAGAGAGGAGGGGCCCCCATGTGAGGGATGCGTTTAATTAGACAGGGGGTAGCCCCCCCCCCCCCTTGTCCGCCTAGCTCGGTTACACCGAGCTGGCCAGCGGACCGCACCAGCGCGCCAGGCCGCCCAGGCCGGGCCGGGCCGCGACCCGGCCGGGCCGCGCCAAAGCGGGCCGGACCCGGAACTGGTTCGGGCCGACCCAGGGGGTCTCGAGCCAGGTCGGCCCAGGCCCAAAACCCCCACTTTAGGACCACTTTCGGTCTTTTTCCTATAACATGGGCTACGGACCTTCGATCGATGCACCGTCAGCTGCGATGCGATCCCTGGATAGAGATGGTAGTTTCGGTATATTAATATCATGCTTTTGGAGAACTTTGGGTTCAACCATGTTGGTTTGAACACGAAACCAACTGGTCCCTCGGAGCGGAAACACTTAACTTGAGCTTCAGACGTCCGATTGATGTGCCGTCGACTTTGTCGGATTTCTATTAGTGATACAGACCTTTTGGATTACTCCGCTCAAGGTTTGGACGTAGTTGGAGTATGTTCCGGTTGGTTTTGACTTAAAAACCAACTGGGCCCCTGAGACGAAAAATCCAATAACTCACAAACCAGACGTCTGATTGACGTGCTGTCTGTGACATTGAGTTCCTGCTGACGATATAGAACTTTTGGATACATCAACTCAGGACTACGTGTCAGTTGATGTATCATCCCCTCGGCTCATGGAGCGGACCCTCTCGAACGAGCTTGCTGTGTGTGGGAACCCTAGAGCTGGCTGTGATTGCGACGACGATGAAGACAGTATGGGAATCCTCCGTGGGTTCGACGACGATGACTTCAGCACTCAGCGATCCTCCGTGGATCAGTGCTACCGATCCTATGTGAGTCAGATCCTGTGTGGGTCAGCGCTCAGCGGTCCAGTGTGGGCCACCTCCTACCGATCCATTGTGGTTCAGAACCATTGTGGGTCATTGCGGGGGTTAGTACCTATCGATCCTTTGTGGGTCATTGCGGGAGTTAGTACCTATCAATCCTTTGTGGGTCTGACAGCTTATATGAATCAGTGGCTACATCTGATCATCTCTATCATATTACGAAGAAGTATACCCTGTGAGCTGAGTCTTGACATTAAATCTTATCTTCGATAAGATTGACTTGAAATCCTGTGTGGATTACGTTATGCTTTCCTGTGTGGATTTGGTGGTGAATTCCTATGTGGAACGGGTTATGTTTTCCTATGTGGTATGGGTTGTACATGGGCTCGGATGTTGGAGCTGAACTGGAATTGATGACTTAGGTATATGTATGGGCATATACCTAAGCAGTGTCGGATGTTACTTTGTGATTGTATCTTTTTGTGTGGATTATCCTTTGTGGATTCTGGGAGACCTTCGGGGGTCTCGGGGTTCCTAATGAGTATCTTATTCTCACTCTTACACGGGTTATGCCCATACTACGTTGTATTGGATGCAGACGACAGACATCGCTAATCGTGGTAGAGGCTAGTGGAGCAGTCGGTACCTGGAGGTGGACCACTGGGAGGGACGTACACGGAGCGGACGGCTGGACCCGTGGAGCTGAGGAGGCCATATGTACCCACCCTTCATGTGGGACCTCCTGTAGACGGCATGATGTTGCGGCTTTACATTCAGTTGATGTACTTTCTTTCCACTTGTACTTTACTTTCAGTTTGGGTTTGTATTCTGGCCCACTTAATTTTCGGCACTTACTTTTGCACCCAATTTTCTTAGTGTTTACTTCTTCTTGCTTACTCTGTGTGTTAATTTACTTTATAAAGGCAATGGATTCCCTTTTTATCGGTAATTACACCTTGGTGCTATTTGCCAGCCCCTTGCCTATGGGAGGCGGGCTTGGGGTAGTCACGACACGAGCCCTGAGGACTGGTCATGACAATCCAAATGGTACTACGACTTATAACTAATGATAATCACCACATAGAGTGTATAGAGGAAATGGTATCCTTTCATAATGGTTTCATTGAGGAATAGATTTTCTTAAATCATCCTGTGATTTTATAGTATAATTTAAAGAGTGATTTTTTAGAAAATATAAATAAGAGTCTATATGGATTGAATTAGATCCTATGATTCTGGAATTATAAATTCAGTGATATCTTAATTGAGAGATGTTTCACTTAGTGTGATACAAAACATTTTTTTAGCGAAAGGAATATAAATATTGAGGAATATAAATATTGAGGATATACTTACAGTGATTTTATACTAGATGATGTTGAAATTAAATGTATTATGGACTTGAAGAAATAATTTATAATAATAAACAATATGTAATATTATGTTTTGTCTAAAATTATTTTGGGTATAAATATTTATAGAGAAAGGGTATACCAGTCTTTGGTTCTATCTTAATGGGAAAATATATTGATGAAAAGATAGAATATAAAAATTATCATATATAAGTATATCTGAACTCCATTGATTAGAAACATAACGTTGTTTAAGGATTATTTTTATAATATGTAAAATGGCATACAATCATGGATGGTGTCATTGGGGGGTTGTGAAGAGGAATATCTGGAACTTTATGGAATCAGTTGATTTGAAATTTTCTTCATTATACATTATTAATTGAATGGTTATGTTGATATAGAAATATATACTTTTGTAGACAAAAAAAATTGTAATAGTGTTTGTATTCATGTATTGAGGAATGACAATCAGTTAGATGTCATTGTGGGGACCTATTATAGATTTACCCACAATAAAAGATGATCACATAATCAAAATTAATGTTAGAAAAGAGGAAATATTGATAATATAATTATTAGGTGAACTCAGATGATACCAAGAGTGTAGATTATAATTCTATTATAGTAAAATCATATATTACATAACATATACATTGGTGATTCAATCTAGAATAAGACTTAAAAACCCCCAAAATCCATTCATATGATATTTATTGGAGGATTTAGTATTGGATTTATGAATATAAATAGATGATGGAAATCCATTGGAAATGATCCTAAATATATTTATACATAAATTTATGAGGTTAAATTATGACTTAGTAGAACTTGGGCCAATAGATATTAACTGAGAGCAGTAATTATTTTCACTATTCAAGATCAATGATTTATCAAAAAATCTAGAGTGTTTCCATGGTTTCCTTGAATAATTATTCAATTATGATATTTTTAGGATATAAAAGTTTTTCTAGTTTCATGTAGACCAATCAGGAGAACGAAATATAGTAAATACACTTATCTATTCAGATCAGTGGAAACAAAAAACATTAGAATAAACAGTGTGATCGAAAGACGCGTCTTATAATGGTTTGAATGGGTTAGTTCTATTGAAAGTGTTCAATATAAGTTATAAAATGGTTATTTTTTGATTTACAAGAATGTATTGTTAAAATATCACTATTCATAATAGGATATCATCATTTCATTGAATGCCACTATCAATAAACAGTCACCAACGATAAATTGTGGGATGCACCAAAATAGCAATCCTTGAAGATTCTTCATTATAGACTATGACCCCCTATAAAACGTGGGTGAGAAAACATTACTCAATGTAATGTGTCTCAGATTTTAAAGTTCTCAAATTTTTTAGAATATTTCATATTTGGTTGTGGGAATGTACCCGATTTTGGTTAATTTTGGAAATTCATGTTATTGGTTATACTTAATCATTTATTTAAAATTGGTATCCAGTTGTGTAATAATATAATAATGATTTTATAGTATCCTAAAAAATTCCATTAGACCCTTACTACTAGTTGGTAGCCTCTAGTGTATGAGGAGGCGAACCTGAGGTCATGTAGTAACACAGCTCGAGGAACATATCTTGTGGCTATGAGGTTATGGATGTTATAATAAAAATAATTGGAAAAAATCTATATTTCAATTTCCAATTTTATTTCTTCAAGTCCCATTACATTATATGTGTTTCAATATCATTTGAAATTATATGAATCATGGTTGATTTTTATTTGAGAATTTATAAAACTACAAGATTTTTCATATTATATTCCTTTAGGGATATTTTTTATAAAATAGATTATATTCTTATTAAATAATAAATAATGAAATTTAGATGCTAAAAAAGTAAAATACAAATATTTATGATTATGTTTTATATAAAATTATATTATTTTTTATACTGACAATATTTCATTATATTGATACCCCTAGTTACTAGAGTGGTTTTGGAATAAATTCTTGGAGTTTCACATTTCAATGTTTGTTTACGATATTTTTATATAAATTTAATAATATAGTTATTTTGATAAGTATTAATAAATTAATATATAAGGATTATATTATGTATAATATATTTTAGAAATTATGATATATAGAATTTCATGAAAATAATTTTTTAAAAATTCTTTATTTATATACTATCTTAACCTGAAATATTAAAATTATGAAATAATTATTTCTAAAGAATAAATAATTAGAAGGACCCAAGGATATTTGGTGAATTTTTTGGAAGGAATTAAGGTATATTTTTCCCTTTTTCTACAAATGGATTCTTATTGAATGTTTTCTGAAATATAATTGATTTTATAAATCATGATTTATTATAAAACATAATTAATATTCTAGTATTTAAAAATTTAAATAATAAGTTTTTAGAAAATAATCATACTAAATATGAGAACACCATTAAAAATATTTTATGTTTTGGATCATTCTATAATAAAATTAAAACTTAAAAAAAAATTGTAAAAAAATCATTGTGCTGGAAAAAATTATATTTATCTAAATAAATAAAATTAATTTTAAAGAAAAATAACATATTTAAACTTATGTATATTTAATTTCATAAGAGATATATATTTATTCCTATAAATTAATAGAATTTTTAAAAACACATTTTCTCTTTATTAATTTAATAGTTCACATTATAAATGTGTTGAAATTGAAAAAAATTTTACATACAAATGCATGTAACAAGAAGTATACGGAAAAAAATATTACAATTTTGATTTTATATATATATATATATATATATATAATAACTACCCAAACATAATATGATAACAATAGACATAGAAAATAAACTACATTTAAAAATAATAAAATATATTTGAAAATTTGAAAACATAATAGATTATTAGAGAATTTAAAATATTAGATAATAAGAAATATATTTTATTATAAAAATTTGTAAAATAATATATATATATATATATATATATATATATATAACATAACATAACATATATTTGGCCTAATTATGATATTAATTTTTTATTTATTTTACCTATCACCCAGAAGAGATCATACATATAAC
This sequence comes from Viscum album, assembly GCA_963277665.1. NCBI lineage: Eukaryota > Viridiplantae > Streptophyta > Magnoliopsida > Santalales > Viscaceae > Viscum > Viscum album. Next base: position 1,297,882,553 of record OY728152.1, read on the forward strand.
TTATATTCTATTATCAATTGTAATTTTTATTACTATTCTATTATATGAATCTATTACATGTAACATAAAAAACTATAAATTTTGACGGATTTTACTAAAATAATGAAACATAATAATTTGTTGATTTATATTATTTTCATGATATTCTAAATTATGATGTGTCTCATTTGTTTCTATCAATCCATGGGTACCATTTCTTTTCAAATTTTTTAATCTTTGTTCATCTACCCATATAATTACTCTATAATTTAATGAATAGAAATTCAAATATATTGTTGATTAGTAATTTATAGTGTAACAAATTTATTATTATTTCTACTGGTTATCTCCAAAAAATAGTTATGATTTTCCTCAAAAACATTTCAGTAATTCCCATTGATGAAACCATTACATATAATATAAAATAGAAAGATAAGTTGTTTCATTTTATATGGTACGATTATTTCCCCTTAAACATTTATAGTTTCTTCTTATGTAGTTAATATTGAATATTTTTTATCTATATTTCTATATCTAGTGTTATTTATGAATTTCTATAATGTTTTTAAACCCATATTTTATATCAATTCGATAGATTTTTTATTAATTGGTTACATTATCCAGTTATTCTATATTATTTTATTTGTTAAATTCTATTAAAAATCTATTATTTAATTGGAATATCAAGTCTTTTATGTTTATTTTCAGTTTTTCTCAAAAGTATGTCAATGTTGGATTATGTTATTTTCATCTTTTTAAATTTCCAATTCCGAATTATAAAATTCAAAATATCATCGAAGAGTTTGAGATTGAAATTTTTATGATATATCAGAAGTTTTTAACATTCTTACTATAACCTATAGAAGTTGTGAATATTATAAATATCTTAAATTTAATTATTTTTATTGTTTTTAATTATCATAAAATATTAATGTAGCTGGTATAATTTGAGAATAAGGGTAATTTGAGTGAAACATAGAAGGAAATAAAAATATAAAAGAATGGGGAATGGTGATCTAAAAGCACCATATACATGATATGTGGGTTAAGAGAACCTAGAGGAATATAGTGGGTAATAGTGGAAAAAAGGGTATCCCTTATCTCATATATGGTTTTATAATATGTTCATAATTAAAATAAAATAGTTTTTATATAAATTATAAACTATAGTTTTCATTATATAAATTTAATCCCTAAAACCCATTTACTGGTTATATTACATGGTTTATATTTTGGATATAATCCCTTAATAATCACTATATCTTAATGTTCTCTGATCCTAAAAAATGATTCAATCCATTTTGGGATTCATCTCTGATGTTTTTATATAATTTATTTTAGGAATGATAATTTTGGAAGCGATCTATTGTCCCTTATTCTAAGCAATTTTATAGAAATGGTGAATTCACTAGATTGCAGCTTATTTAGATTTTTTAAATTCATAATTTGATAACATATTTTTTTTAGGTTTTCATCAATGTTAATCATTGCAGACTAAATTTTTATACCTTCTATTTTCACTATAAATTACTTTTATTTGAACTGGTGAAGTCTAAATCCATTATTTTCTTCCTCTTTTGTTTAAAAATACTTTAAATGTTTGTTTATGCTTTATTATATGATTTGGATGGGATTATTATATATGTTTTCATATGATACCCATATTATATCTCATATCAGAGATAAATTTGGGTAAATTATGACATTGTTATTCAGGAATTTTGTTTAGAATTACAGGATTGTGAATATCTTTTTCCTTGATATATAAAGAATGTCAACAAAGTAATACTCTATTATACAATAATTAAGGGGTGATCTAGTTATGATCATGTAATTAGCTATAGGATGGGATCACAATGTCTATGCTCACTATTACCTTTCCCATGTCCTAGAAAAGGGTTCAAATTTTCGCTCACAAAGACACACTAATTGCATTTCCCCATGGGCGGGGGAAACTAGTTCCCTACCTCAATTCATTCATTTTCCAAGTATTATGAGTTATTCATGATGTATTTAAGGATGATTACCTTAAATATAAAATTTCACATGAAAAGATAAACACAATACATAATAATTTAATTTAATATTTTGAATAATTGTAAAAAAAATTACTTATTTTACAATCTTATTTATTTAATATAGGCTTATACTACATGTATTCTAGTGTTTGTGAAATAATTTTGGCTGGGGTAATTTTTACCTATTATTAACTAATTTATCATCAATTTCATGTAATTTCCTTGGATTTTCATTAACCAATAAAATTTTCTCTGTGTACAGTAAAGGTACCAAAGCAAGGGTATTTATAGAACATTTACCTATAAATTTTTTCAAATCCTTTTTCCTTCTAATATTTGAATTCTGTGATGATGTAGTGGAATATTAATGGTTTTTATTGATTGAATACAACTTATATGGGTATTCACTAGACACCATTTAGTGTTATTACGATTTATATGCATTTTTTATATATCTGTTATACATGTTTTATGCTCTATATGGGTGTTTTTTATCATTGTTTCATAAATATTACATAGACATATAGACATCCATTTATATAAATTTTCATGTAAAAAAGTTACACATGGTGTCCACATTCATTTATATTTGTTGTACATGTTATCAGCTTATTTATATAACAATTTATATTTTCATTTGTAATAGTAGATTTGGGGTGAAATTTTATATTTTTAAACAATAATAGATTTAAAAAGGGAAAATTTAACATCCTTAATTATTACATTAACCTTTACTACTTATGAAAACCTGTGAGGATAGAGAAGTTCACTTGAGGTATTAGGTCAGTTAAAAGTGTTATCATGTTTAGTTATTTAATTAATTTATTAGAACCATATCTAAGGAATGATATGGAGATAATCCAAGTCTTGGAACCATCAATAATCATGATGTAACACCAAAATACGTCTTAATATAATTATTGATGAATAATAAGAAAACATGTTTTTTCTAGTTCCAATTTGGTCACTATTGGAAATATTTTAGGACATATACCAAATATATATATATTCTTATTCATCATCATTAGGAATTTGTAGGATAGAAATAAATTTTTAATCCCTACATGTGATAGTTTTAATTTATTATTTGATCGTATTATAAATTTTTATTAATTTATAAATCAATAATAAATAGATAAAAATTTAAATTTCAATAATTAAAATCAACTAGATAAATATAAATTTTCAATTGCCTCATTTTTTAAAAAAATATCATTTGATATTACTATAAGATATATCTTTAATGTTTACACTTAATGTTTGTTTTGAAAAACAATTCTAACAAAATGTAAATGTATAAATGTTTTCTTTAAAATGAAATACATTGGAGAGCTTATAGTTAAGAATATTTTATTATTATGGTTTTGAAAATTCTATTCTTCATATTCTTATAAAAAGAATCATAGTATATTCTCCACTAAAATGTATATTTGATACCAAATATAATGACATATTTCTATATTTTGAGGCACTAAAGTGCGTGCTCCAACTATAGGTCAGGTAGTAAATATATTGTTTGTAATAGTTTTTCCTCAACTACTTTTCACTATATATTGGTCTTTATGTTAATGGTAACATATTAATATATATTTTAGGAGTCTTAAATTTTTTAAATAATATATTTTTTTGTGTAATCTTCCTCTATAGAAATTCAAATAAGGGATTAAATGGATGAATTTTATTTTATAAAGTACTAAGAAATAAAAATGAAATCAATTATGAGTGGAAATATAAATTCCAAGAAGCGATATCCCATGATGGTAGGATATTATACTGAATACAAATAATGAACAAGTGTAATAATAATATGGGACATGTAATATATATAAATTATATTGATGAGATTTTTTCAAGATACATTCTCATAAATAAATCATGGTATAAATTCTTATATCCCTATTCAAAAAGAATTTTTTTTATGAAATGATTACATTTCAGGTACCTAGGACACATTACTGACTATTTCCACTTTAATACCAAGAAGATCCCACTATGTTGTCAATTTAAACACTTTTAGAGGTTTCTCTAAAGGAACCATTTAGAAAATTTGGACTAAAAAATAATGTGTGTTTTCATTATATAACAAGACATTATAATAGTAATATAAAGGTATATAAGTACCTACTAGTATAACATGTTAAGAAGGTGTACTATATATCCAGAGCCAATAGATATTTATTCCTCATTCAGAGTAGTGTTTTATTCTCAATGGCAGCTCAATGATTGTTTTTGGGTTAATATAGTATAGTAGTCTTCCATAAATATAAGATATCTTCCTTCTAATATTTTAGGAACTAAAATATTAAAATTTATTATAGTGGTTTTTTAATATATGTTATTCTTACTCAATTATAACATGTAAATAAGATTATTTAATAGTTATATGAAATTATGAATCATCTAAACATATGATTTTTTATACTCTTTAGGGAAAGCGTATGGGTGTGGAATAAGAGTTTTCTATATTTTTCTATTCTGGTGGATACTCATGTGTATTTATAGGTTATAATTTTACTTAACATCATTTCCTTCAATGTTATTATATGAAGGAAACGGTGATAGTGTTTTTAGTCTATTTCAACTAATTTCATTGTAAGGACCATTATCTTATATAGATATATTAATAACATACTTATGGAGAATGGGAAATTATAAAAAGACATGTTGGACTATATTGTGATCAATTTTGATTTGTAACTACTAAGATAATAAGTTTGATTCTCAGAGTGGTTATTGATAAAAATTATATGGTATTTTCACCTATAGTGGGCCTTCTCCCTAACTATTTTCTAAAAATATTTCACAAATATTTCTATTAAAATGTATCTACTGTTTGTATATAAATGCTTATTGGAGTCTAAAAAATATATATACCAACATATTTTGTATAACAATAAAACTAAGTAAATAAAAATTATCAGAAATAGTGCTCCAGGAAAAGGGGTTCATAATAACCATCCCTTCTCCTTAGGATACACCAAACCTGATCAAAAAATAAGCATATGAAATTTTATGATACTAATTTTAATATAGGATTATAAATATGGAAAAATATAATTTCAATTACTTACTATTATTTATTTATTTTATCAACTAAAACCGTTGAGGTTTACTTCAATGATTTGATTGTGTTATAGTTATAACTATCTATAAGATAGAATAAAGTATATTCAAATATCATACATTGAAACTGATACAAGAATTATTAAAATTTAAATTTTCTTTCAAAAAAACCAAAGCTCCATTATTTTTTACAACATTTATTATTAGGATATTTCATCTAATTAGAGTCTCTTTCATTGACGTTTTTATAAATTTAATTGACATGTAATATAAATATTAAGACATTTATAATGTTACGAATTATACATTCTTATATACACTATGATATAATCAACTATATGGTGAAAATTTTAAATTTTACTTAGGTAGTTATGATGTTATATTTCATGTGGGATAAATCTATGAGGTGGGTATTTCAATATTCTAATGATTTTGGGAGAAGTAATGTGCTTGAAAGATTATATAAATTCTTTCATTCTCCAATGACTTTTTGGTTGTATAAGATGAAAGTTTCCATTTAATTAGTTTGTATCTAGGAGTTTTTTCTATAATCATTTATTTTAAAAATAAATTATTATTGTTATTATTGTATGCTCAGTGTAATTTATAATTTCATGAGATGAAGATATGGATAAATATAGTATGTATATTGAAAATTTATTATCCTTATAAATTGTTTTATGTTTATTATAATTCTTATTAGGTGGGATAATGATTTTTTACTTATACATGATCATAGAGACACTATGGCAATATCATGATTTAACAGCAGTTTTTTTCTTTTCGCGGAGGTTTAAACCGCCGCTAAATAGATTGGCGACAGTTTTGAAAAACCGCCGCGAAATCATGCGTTGGGAAACTATTCGCGGTGGTTTTTAAAACCGTCACAGAACGTTTCACGGCGGTTTTTTAGCGGCGGTTTAAACGGACTCTAAATGATTTAGCGGATGTTTTTTAATTTTTTTTAATTTTTTTAATTTTTTTTTAATTTTTTTAATTTTTTTTTAAATTTTTTTATTTGTTTTTATTTTATTTTATTTTATTTTATTTTATTTATTTTATTTATTTTATTTATTTTATATATTTAGTATTTATTTTATTTTTATTATTTATTTAGTATTTATTTTATTTATTTTATTTATTTTCTTTATTTTCTTTATTTTCTTTATTTTCTTTATTTTCTTTATTTTCTTTTTCTGATTTATTTTTTATTTATTTTATTTTATTTACTTATTTTATTTATTTTATTTACATAATTTATTTCGTATTAATTTTATTTATTTCGTATTTATTTTATTTGTTTCGTATTACATTATTTACTTTATTTATCCATGCATGCACATCCCATGCACATGCCCATGCAATATAAAGAAAAACTGCGTTTGGTGAGATTTGAACCTCTAACCTCTTGCATATTTTCCAAAGACTTTACCACTCCAGTAAGCTCGTCATGTACTTAATAAACAGAATTTAATATACTAATATATATTAATTGATAAAACAAATAATACATAAATAATAGATATAAACTCAATAATAATAAATACTAAATAATAAATAATAAATATAAATAATAAATAATAAATAATAAATAATAAATAATAAATAATAAATAAATATAAATAATAAATAATAAATAATAAATAATAAATAATAAAAATTAAATATGAAATAATAAATATTAAATATTAAAGATTAAATATTAAATAATAAATATTAGATAATAAATAATAAATAAAACATAATAAATAATAAATAATAAATAATAAATAATAAATAATAAATAATAAATAATAAATAATAAATAATAAATAATAAATAATAAATAATAAATAAAAATAAATAATAAATAATAAATAAGAAATAATAAATAATAAATAATAAATAATAAATAAATATAAAAAATAAATATTAAATATCAAATATTAAATATTAAATATTAAATAGTAAATAATAAATAATAAAAAAGAAATAAATATAAATAATAAATAATAAATTAATAATAAATATAAAAAATAAATAATAAATAATAAATAATAAATAATAACTAATAACTAATAACTAAATATAAATAATAAATAATAAATAAATAATAAATAAATATAAATAATAAATAAATATAAATAATAAATAATAAATAAATATAAATATTTAATAAATATAAATAATAAATATAAATAATAAATAATAAATACTAAATAATAAATAACAGATAATAAATAATAAATAATAAATAATAAATAATAAATAATAAATAATAAATAATAGATAATGAATAATAAATAATAAATAATAAATAAATATAAATAAATAAATAATAAATAAATAATTATTAATAATTAATAATTAATAAATATTGAATCTTTAATAATAAATAATAAATAATAAATAAGAAATAATAAATAAATATAAATAATAAATAATAAATAAATAATAAATATAAATAATAAATAATAAATAATAAATAAGAAATAAGAAATAATAAGTAATAAATAATAAATAATAAATAAATATAAATAATAAAGATAAATAATAATTAATAAATAAATAATAAATAATAAATAAATAATAAATAATAAATAAATATAAATAATGAATAATAAATAATAAATAATAACTAATATGTAAATATAAATAATAATAATAAATAAATATAAATAATAAATAATAAATAATAAATAAATATAAATAATAAATAATAAATAAATATAAATAATAAATAAATATAAATAATAAATAATAAGTAAATATAAATAATAAATAATAAATAATAAATAAATATAAATAATAACTAGTAAATAATTAATAATAAATAATATATAATAAATAATAAATATTATATAGTAAATAATAAATAATAAATAATAAATAATAAATAAATATAAATAATAAATAATAAATAATAAATAATAAATAATAAATAATAAATAAAAAATAAAAAATAAATATAAATAATAAATAATAAATAATAAATATTAAATATTAAATATTAAATTGTAAATAATAAATAATAAATAATAAATAAATATAAATAATAAATAATAAATTAATAATAAATATAAATAATAAATAATAATAATAAATAATAAATAATAAATAATAACTAAATATAAATAATAAATAATAAATAAATATAAATAATAAATAATAAATAAATATAAATATTTAATAAATATAAAGAATAAAGAATAAATAATAAATAATAAATAACAGATAATAAATAATAAATAATAAATAATAAATAATAAATAATAAATAATAGATAATAGATAATAAATAATAAATAATAAATAATAAATAAATAATAAATAATAAATAATAAATAATAAATAATAAATAAAAAATAAAAAATAAATATAATTAATAAATAATAATTAATAAATATTAAATAATAAATAATAAATAATAAATAATAAATAATAAATAATAAATAATAAATAAATATAAATATTTAATAATTAATAATTAATAAATATAAATAATTATTAATTAATAAATATAAATAATAAATAATAAATAATAAATAAGAAATAAGAAATATCAAGTAATAAATAATAAATAATAAATAAATATAAATAATGAATAATAAATAAATATAAATAATAAATAATAAATAATAAGTAAATATAAATAATAAATAATAAATAAATATAAATAATAAATAATAAATAATAAATAATAAATATATAATATATAATAAATAAATATAAATAATAAATAATAAATAATAAATAATAAATAATAAATAATAAATAATAAATAATAAATAATAAATAATAAATAATAAATAATAAATAATAAATAATAAATAAATATAAATAATAAATAATAAAGAAATATATAATTTATAAATAATAACTAAATATAAATAATAAATAATAAATAATAAATAATAAATAATAAATATAAATAAATATAAATAATAAATAAATAATAAATAATAAATAATAAATAATAAATAATAAATACATATAAAAAATAAATAATAAATAAATATAAGTAATTAATAAATATAAATAATTAATAAATATAAATAATAAATAATAAATAATAAATAAATATAAATAATAAATAATAAGTAAATATAAATAATAAGTAAATAATAAATAATAAATAACAAAGGTAACGCATAAAAAAGTATGAAAAGATATGGTAAGGGATGAAAAACCATGAAAACGCATGAAAACGGATGGAGAAGCATATGAAGAATGAGGCATTCGAAAGAATGAGAACGTATGAGAACGCATGAAAACTCATGACAACTCTGGAAAACCCCCTAATAATTCAACACAATCATCATAATAACCCACAAAAAACCATTGATAAGGATAACAAGTCATGGAATCCCAAATAAACAGTAATAAATGGAGCAACCGTTAAAACCTGTCAAAACGGTCATAAAGAGACAAAAACATTGGACTCACATTAACAGAGATAACTTATGATCCGAGAGTCCATTTTAGATCCATGACCTGTCAAATCATATATCCTGAAATGATCTTCGACTTGATAGGCGAAAGAGTCTGAATGGACAAGCGGATCAGAAGTTATGACCATTTAAAAAAAAGGTGACGGGGAACGGGTGCTAGAAACGAGGCATCGAAAAACATAAAAAACAGATACCCACTAAAAAGGCCATAACATATCATCCAAGAGTGCATGTGGGCGCCACAGCCAGTGAAACTGATGCTCATGGAACAACTATGATCTGACAGGTGGAGGTGTCTGAACTGACACGCAGATCGAAAGTTAGGTCCGTTTGAAGACAAGTTCGACGGGACACCGGGGACGGAAACGGGGTTTCGGAGGCCTTAGGAGGGGTTTTGGGGTAAAAAAAACACAACAGAATCTTTTTTCTTGTCAATCTGGTGCGTAGATCTCTTCGCTGGCTTCGGTTTGATATGTGGTAGAGCCCCAACGGACACCCATAGCGAAAGTTATGGCCGTTTGAAGTTGGAGAACTTTTTTTAACATTCTTGTAACTCTAATATCTTCTGTACCTTAGAACGTCTCATGGTTTTGATTAACTGGGCCTCTAGATCTCTTCATGAGCTTTGATTTTACTGGTCGTGGTGCTCCAACGGATGCCCGGATCAAAAGTTATGGTCATTTTAGTGATTTTCGGGTTTCTCTTGTTTTTTTATTTTTTTCATTTCATTTCACGGTGGTTTTACCGAAACCGCCGCTAATCCTCGAAATAAAAAATAAAAAAACTATGGCATTTTGCGGCGGTTTTTTCACGGTGGTTTAAAAACCGCCGGGAAACGGCGGCCCGAATCGCGTTTAGCAGCGGTTTTTAAAACCACCGCGAAAAAACCGTCGTTAAGCGGCCTTTTTCCTGCAGTGAGAAGTGAATTAGGGTCCTAAAAATATCTTATCTTATGAATAAACAACCGTATATAACACATATATTTAGTTTCAATAGAAAATTCCATAATGTGATATGAACACTTCATATACAATGAGATTTTATTGTTATATAGAGATAAAAATTAAAAAAATATGTATTTTAATAATGTGATATGGAAATGAGGTCACATAAAATGATCATATAAGTTCAGTATTACTATGTTATTCTCATATACTGTCATTGTAATGGAAAGGTTATTACAAATACCATTTTTTTATTCTCCTTCTTCAGAATGTGTATAAAGTAAGAGAGGTATGGTGGCTCATTTTTTTGATGGATAAACAACAATATTTTAAATGAATAAGCAGAGATACACAACATTTACATTGATCTTACATTACCCATAATGAATTATGTGAAGGAACCCAAAAATTTTCACATTGATTGTATCAATTTTGAGATATACATAATGGTTGAAAGATCCTCAACTCCTTGATTCATGATTATAACTATTTATTTTATGACCATGAATATATTGTGGGCCCATTAACTATGAAAAATTATTTTTAAGTGGAATATCACTAATATATGTGGGGTTTTCATCCATGGAATATAATTATGTGTCATCATATATTATAGCTATCTATGTGGCATGTCATGAAAACAATGATCATTGGGTTTTTTCAATGTTTTACATGTCAATTTCAAAAAAAAATCATTTAAGTGATCTATAAGTTAATGAAGCCACTCTTATATACATTCTGAAAATGATCTGGAATCACAATGAAATTTAATATTATATATTCATGATCCATTATAGGGCACGAGATCATTTTATTAATTAATTATTTCTTAATAATGATTCCACATTTTACACCTATCAAGGGATAATGTTTTATAGATACAATAATAAATTATATGACTTCTATATTTTTATGTTAAATTGTGTTCCAATGATTCTGGTGTCTGATTGAGACCCACATCCCACATCATGATTATAGAAAATTCTATAATATGTCCTTGGTCCTCAGTTATAATATATTTCATCTTATCACCCTTAGATAAAGGAAATTTTGTAGTATATTATTATTATTCCATTGTATATTTTTAAGCATATATTATCACAATTTATTTCTCATGTGTCGATCGCCTATTTCCTATAGTGCTTTAAAACTAAAATGGATGTCATTAATATATTAAAATTGGTCAATTTGAGACACTCTTTGATAGATTATGTGAATGTCAATTATATTTTACACAAAAATGAAAATAAATCATTAATTATGCCTCAAAAGATCAAAGTATTATAAATTAGTTAAAGAGAAATTAATTTTTTTATCATTTATTGCAGTATCTAAAAGTCATATACTGATTGTAGAATATGATCCTTGTAATTAACCGTGTGTGATCATGTTTACAATTTTCACTTTTAATGAATGGATAACCAATAGATGGGAAAGTTGTTGAATCTAAATAAAAAATTCATTTGTCCATTTGGAATCATAGAAAATATTGTGTAAATTATCAATAAGATTACTTTACATCCTATTATAAATGTTGCGAAAAAATTATATGCTCTATAACTAAGGAAATATATCAGTTTTCATTCTCATGTGACCTATATTGAATATATATAATTGAATTTTGATCATTAATATTAGCAGAAACATCTACTTTTTTCCTAGAATGAAAATTTTATATGGTTGGCATTTTTTATATAGGTTTATGTTCATTAAAATCATTGAATATTGGAAGAATAAAATATGGGTTGACGAGCTATATTACACACTCAATTACTATGTTTTTTTTCAATGTAAATATCAATGAAGTTTCTCTGATATGGGAAGATTAATGGTGAGAAGTTCATAATATACTAAGTTCTCCTTGTTGTTATTATTTTTATTTATCAGCATTTTTTTTAAATACGATTTATTTTTTGTTCATGATGAATTGGATGATTCATGGAAGGGTATTATAAAAAATGTGTAAACTATATAGTATAAGATCTTGGTACCCCGGGATTTGGTGTAAAGTACGTTGTGGTTTCCAGTAACATATAATTCCTACAAGAGTAGCACCAAGATGGTATGAGATCTAAACAAATTATCTTATGTAATACATATTTTTTTTATTTGATGGTTAAAAATTTCCTTCATAAATAAGATAATATAAAAAATCACATTATTTTTTGAAATAACCCATTTTTTAAGAAAAATCAACTTAAATATTCTCTATATCTTCCCTGTGTATCATAATGATACAAGCATTAAACCTTGTAGAGAATAATTAATAATGTATTATATGGACTCTGTTTTTAAACTGTTATAATAGAAACTATTATATTATCCATATTTTTATAGATACATCATTATAGTGAAAAAAATCATTAATTTTCTTCAAATCTAGTTTTCTTTTTCCCCATTCAAAATTATATTTTTATAAAATGTTTCAAAACTATTTTTAGGGTTTAATAGTTACCCACAAAAGAATAATATTATATAACATTAATGAATTCTAAACCAATCAAATAAAACCAGAAGCTATTATAACCACATATCCTGTAAATGATCCAAATGAAAAAAATATAACATTCTGGATCTTTTGGGATCATATACTCAAATAGTAAATCCATTTATACCAGTTCTTTATATATTCCTCTATATTTATCCTTCCATCATTATAACCCTAAATGAAAATATGGTTTATAACGTTAATTAATTTTTTAATAGGTATGTGTCTCAATAGATCTATAGAGTTTGTTGACCCTTATGAACCACCAATTACCCTACCCAACCAGCTATACATTTAGATTGGAAACCTGTGTTGGTGATTTTATAAATAGTGGAACCCACCCATCATGAATCCATAATTATCGTCACAATTTTTGATTCTTAATTGCTAATATTTATTCCTAAAGAAATATTTCATGAACTTGTTATCCTACATATTACCAAATATCTATTAAATCGAGAGAGAAATAATTGGTATCATTGGATCTTCTAGTTTTCCTTTATCCCATGAACTCCACTATATACTTACAAATCAGGAATAATAATTTTAGAAACCATATATTTTGGTCTACCTATAATCAATAAGTGTTTTAACCCATGGAAATCCATGGATATCCAAGATCTTCAATTTTAATCCATATTTTCCATTCATGAGGAAAATTCTAATTTTCTACCAATTATTCATATATGTTTGTATCTATATGATTTTCTACAATATTATTTATCTCTATAATCCACCCTCATCCAAGAGTAGTGATTGATTGATTCTCAGATCCATAAGCATCTTAAGGTCCATAATCTCTGATCTGGGTTAGTAGATGAATATTTTATTATATTATCATCTTTTAATCATCTCAAGGTTATTTTAACTAAAATGACTCGACCCTAAAGTTATTGAGTCAAAATAAACTGATGGCCATATATTTACATATGGATCTAGTTTACATGGGTATGAGAATCATAGAATATTCATTTTATTATCTTCCTTTATTCTATTTATTGATAAATTATTCCCCAGGGTCATTAACTCTTATAATACGGTTCATGGTGTATGATCAAAAAGAAATCATTAATTTTTACATCCTACATAGAGTTTGAGTTTTGTTGAAACTGGACATTGTAAGCCTTCCAAACATCTAAATGAATATCATATCCCAATATAAGGTATAACTCTACATATCAATGATCACTGTTTTTTGAACAAGAAATGTTCCTCTTACACCCAGGTAAAACATATTTTCATTCATTCAACTATTTTATTTCATTTTTGTATTTTTCAAAATATTTAAAATTTTAATGCAGTTTAATATAACAAGATATATCATGATCATAACATATTGAAGTGTAACATATTTCCTTGCATTTTTATCATGAGACATTAAATAATTCATTGTTTGTATCCCACATCATTATATACAAACACATGCTATTATAATTAGTTTTCTCATGATATCTAATGGTAGCTAGTTAAAATTTATGATGTACAACAACATCTAATTTTTTTTAATCAAGGATCATAAAACACAGATTGAGATGTTGGATCCTTCACCCAGTCCTTCTTCTATTATATTACGTTATTTATAATATTTCATAAACCATATGATCTAGTATTTCCACCAATAAAATAAACTATAAATTGAAAATCGAACTCATCATTAGTGATAGAACACACCTACACTATGGAAGATAGGCTTTCCTATTTTTTCTTCTTCATATTAAAATCAAACAAATGAAATTCCACTATATCAAACATAGAGGCCCTCATCCTATCTATAATAATATAATTAATTCCACCACTCTCAATATCCACAATCATTCCTCTGGTCTCCATACATTAAAAAAATTGTAATGAGGTCTCTTATGACATTTGATCAGACCTATTTATTTGTTATATGATACCTAACAAAAACTCAATCATTATATATATATTCATTGGTGAATAAATGCAAATAAAACACTTTTAAATATCATATTTTGTCTATTTCTAAATTAAGTTCAGGTGTCATTATTTTTTTAAAAAAATTATAATTTACTAAAATAATTCTATACTCATTGATATATGATATGAAATCTATTTCATTACTAGTTTTATAAGGACTCATTACCTCTCTTCTATATCATAGATGAGTTTCTACAAGTATAATGATGAGGTTGAGTGAGAATAACCTAAAATAGAAAATTCACCCAAAATATATTATTTAAAAATTAATTAATATATATGAAAGTTATTTTTTTATTTGTTCTAGGACTTGATTGTAACATTTATTATTTGATCTTAATGACACAAATTATAAAATGTTATCCAATCTGTCAATTTTTTAATTTTTGGAAAACATTTTAGATTTTGTTCAATATTCCACTTATGTTTTTGGGAATATAAATCTAATTTTTATAAATTTGATCTATTTATTCATTTTATATATGTGAATATCATTTATTTGGTTATTTTATATATATAATAAGGATTATATTATGTAATAAAATTATTATATAGGGATCAAGTCTACTGAAATACAAGTTATAAATGATGGGACATGATAAAAAATCCATAACTCAGTATAAAAATTACCTTTATCAAGTGATATTCTAAAAAATGATCGACCATTAAATATAATATCCTAGAACTAGCACTCATGTATTCTGTGCTACAATCATAAACGTTACACTTCTATATTTGATGCTGATAAGTATTACCCATTTTTTCATCCATTCTATAAGAAATCAAATTGAAAAAATGGATCACATAAATCTTAGAGTAACTTTTGGGTTTAGTGTTTTTGAGAATTAGGAAAACTCCTATAAAAACATTCACAAAAATTTAAATGAGAAACTCTACCTCTTATCCCTTCTATTATTTTTCATATTACAACATCATCATGTCCTATATGAAATAAATTCTATGTATAATTTCTTCCACATCTTTCGTTATAACATTGGGAATTGAAATCATAATAAGGGTGAGAACAAATGCTTAGTAACGGTAAAATAATAATTAACAATTCATTATTATAAATGATCATAAGAAGAGAATGATGGTATGAGGACATTATAAAAGGTAATGAGTATAACATAATAATACTAACACCCATCAATACATGGATCAAAAAACATAAAAACAAGAAATAAAATTTTAACAAAGGAAATGGTCAGAAGAATGAAAAAGGCATGGGATATCATATATCAATATTGATCATATGAATAATCTTAAACCCATATAAAGAATAGAAAATACCTATTTTTATCATGGAAAATCATCGTATATAACCTTTATTAATTTGGAAAACCATACGATCATTTTCCAATGTAATTATCTAGTGAATATAATAATTATCCAATGCATTAGACTGTTATCGGGGTGAACCCATCGTATATGTTATGACTGCCTCACCCAACACTATTTGTGTTCACCCATAAAATATAATTATCATGAATTAAATAATTAATAATGGTCATATATAATTCATTTCATCCTAACTCATAGAAACAAGCAAACTTTTTCAGAGAACGAATAACCTGTAGAAATGAAATGTATTCTATAACAATCTATTTGAAACAACATTATTCCTTCTAGATAAATATTTAAGATGGAAAAAATATCAAAAATATCTAGAGTATGATAAGTATCAACAAGATTATTTACATTGATTAATGGAAAAACCATTCATTTATCATTAAAAACATTTGAATGAAAATAATCTTTTCATTTTCATAATAAAATTCTTAAATATTAAACTTTTTGAAAATAATTTCCTCAGAAAAACAACGGAAACATTTAATGTATGTTTAAAAAATTCATTTAAATCATTTTATTATAAAAGGATCTTCTCTATATTGGAAAATAATTTTTAAAACAATTTTCAATACATTTTAAAAAACAAATTTTTGAAAGAAAAAATATTTCTGGCCAAAAAGATAAAAAGCATTGGATTTTGATAAAACAATTTCTCAAACACTATATATACCAAATTGTATAAAATTTTACAACTACATGAAAATGTTATAAATTAATTTTTTTTGACAAGTCATAAGAATTATAATATTTTGACATTGGAGACTTAATCATAAAAAATCCTAATAAACAATTAGATTATAAAAAAACACTATTACCACTTTAGTAACATTAAATCATTATCCAAATTAATTAATTAAATTAAGTTAAACATATAATATGATGAAAATAATAATATTCATAATTTAACTTGTAAAATAGTAATTATATTCTAATCATAGAAAATGATTGTGTATAACAAAAAAATGACCCAATGAAAGAAAATTGAGAATAGAACATCCTTTACGTCTATGGAATCATTGAAACCATAAACTCCATTAATGATATATCATCAAATGAATATGTAATCCCAAATTAATTTAAGTCTAATAATCATACATTATATTAATGGATATTATATTCACTAAAAAATAAAAATATTTTGTGAATATGAACATTATTTAATTATATTATTGCTTGAGAACCTTTTCGAAATTTTTTATTATGTTAATTTAACAAAAAAAAATATGTATAATTAATAAATAAATATTGATTTGGATAAATGTTTTGAACATATTTGTCTTATGTTTCAAAAATAACTTGGTAGGATTAACATAGTTAAAATGTCATTATTTAAACATTTTTTCCCTTACATTCTATATTTCCTACTTTTTTTATTTTAGTTTTTAATTAAGGTGTCTTGTTTTCCAACCTATTTAATTAATCAATTAAAAATAAATTAATGGTAGAAATATTAGAAAATGTATACACATATATTTTAAAAATTCAAACAAAATTTAAAAATATATATCTCAATTTGGATATAAATTACTTTTATCATAAGCTCATGCAATGGTAAAAATATACAATTTTAACGCAAACCATGGAAAAACATTTTCCTTATTTAAGAGTTAATATGTTCATTATAAAAGACTAATTTTTCCATGAATGGACCATATTTGAAATTTATTACAATTTAATAATTACTATACAATATATATTATTTGTTTGAAATTTTACATCACTTAATAAAATATTATTTATTATAAAATAACATTAATGTCATTTTTGACATTATTTATTTAATTTGAATTTTTTAAAAAATTATCATGAAAAAATGGAACTAAAATTTATGATCAAAACATTTCATCATGATATATTTATCCCCCAAAGAAGTGAAACATAATAATTTAGCCTATTTACCTAACTCTTAATGATTTTATTATCTTTTATTTTGTTTAATTATTAACTAAATAATCCACGCATTGGTATTCCTTATGCATTTAATTTATTCATATCATCTCCAAAAAATAATGATAAATTATTATTATAACAAAAATTAATTTATATTTGAAAATAAAATATATAAACAAACCTATTTAGTTTTTTTCTATACCAAAATATTTATAGATAATAAAAGGAAGAAAGGGAAATTTTATTTTATTTTACGTATTTTTCTAATTTTACAGGTCACATTCTTGATAAAGTATCCCAAAAAATCATATTCTTTGAGCCAATGTTCTTAAGTATCGAAATATGACCATCCAAATTGAGTTTGAAAATATTTGGGTCTTTTTGTCACCATATAATCTTTGATAAAGAACAAAGTAAAGTCATTCTACCTTAATCGTTGTAATTAATTTAAATATTTTCACTAATAAATATGGTAAAAAATTAAGGTGACCATATGAGATACAGTAAATTATAACGATTCATATTATAGAATATATTTTCTATAATTCATGAAAGAATAAGTGGAATAATTATATTTAAAATTAATCAGGTAGATGTAAATAGAGAGTGGGATTTTAAAGTGAAAATGATAAAATGTTTACTATGATTTTATATATGAATTTAAATTTAAAAGGTTATAATATCTTAAATTGGATTTAATGTATAAAATTTTAATTTTTTTACATTGAATTAAATTCAAAATTAAATTCAACTTTATAAATAATTTAGTGGAAAAGACAGTTTCCATTTGTAATTCAATATTTTCTTCTTATTCAATAAAAAATGAAACTTTTTTGAAAAATACCAAAATTTAACCCTATTGTAATTTTCATATTCTAATTTGAAAAAATAATTTAATGTTTTCATACATATAAGATTAATTTCAAAATTATGTTTAAAATAAGTAGACCATAAAAAGGTGAAAAAAATTATTTTCTATATAAAATACAGGTTTTAAAGCATATAATTGGATTTATTTTCATTTATTATCCTAATTACACCTAGGATGATTGTAACATATTAGATTTAATATATTAGAAAACAATTCTTTAATATAACCCAAAAATAATATTTTTTTACATATTGGTATAATAATATTTGGGTGCATTAAATTTTTTTAGATTTCCGTTTATATTCAAAACTGTTTTATTTATATTTATAATTATCTGGTCACCAAATAATTAATTATATATATGTATGTGTGTCTGGAAAAAAATATTTTTATTATTTAATTAATCTTACCAATACCCTCTATTCCAATGTCTAGGTGATAACTACTATGTTAAATTATAATATTAATGGTATATTGTGGTTTGGTAAAACATAGATTTGCGTGTAACATAAGAAATAGAAGAAACTTATTGTTTCATGTATCATATGGTAAACTATTTATTTAATTTAACATAAGATAAACTCACTTTTTATTTTTCTTTATAATATTATATTTATTCATTTAAAATAATCAGGTGTTACATCCTTCTATTAATATGTTGTGTCCTCATAACTTGAAAATTAGCTCAATAATTAGAGTATGGAAATTTGAAAATAATTTTTTTGTAAACCCTCATAGTAAAAATATATATATAATATCCATTTAATAAGAGTGAAAGGGAATTAAACATTTCATATGTAACAATAGATAACTAGGTTTTCAAGTTGGAGAACTTAGGTGGGAATCGAGGAAAAGGATAAATAATTATTGGGAGTGACTAAAGTCACTAATTACAAGAAAATGAACAGTCATTGTAATGTTAAGGTCAAAAAAACCATAAATCTGTGATGATTGAAAAGACCATTGGTTCATCAAAATTGAATGTACTGGGATAATTTTTGGTTTCAGTATCATATTACTAGAGTTAAGTAATTATCTTACCATCTAGAACCATAGAATATAGAAATATACTTTATTAATGTTTAAAATTTCATTATTTAATCAATATCCACCCAAATATCATATATTTATCAAAAAAACCTATATTCAAGAAGAATTTTATTATTCGTAAATCATAAAAATAAATATTTAAATACCATAATACCATAAAATAGATAATAATATATTTCTCATATCATTAAAAATATAACCAACCCCGAAATTGTTAGCGCAATATATGATAATTCCCAAAATGAATAAAATTTCATATGATACTGTTATCGTAAAAATTCTATAGTGTCACCCAATCTTCAAAAAATATTCTTCCATAGATAATATTTAATATAATTATTCAAACATTCCCAGACTATTTTTGAAACCTAATGATTATAAGTATTTTTCCATGCATTCTTCTAGGATAAATCAAATATCATTCCATATATAAAATCCCATATATTGTTTTAAACTAAAAATAATTTTAACTAGTAATATTTTTGCACTGAAGATGATGTCATGTAGTTCAATGGTAGGAAAAAATCCCTTATTGTCTGATGGTTAAGTGTTCAAACCCCACTACCTAGGGGGATGTGATGGTTTGTCCCCAAGAACATAGGATTTAACTCTTTTTATTTAATTCTGAAAAATAAATCTTCCCTAAAAACATTCTGTCTTTTTACTAGGGTTTACAAATAAAAAAAGCCCAATAAAAACACACAAAATAGTCGTTAATACCCTCAAATTATTAACTACTTAGTCCCTAAATGGGGTATCTAAAACATTGAACTTATAATCATTTATTACCTAATAGACATGTTACAGTATCCAATAAACCTATGATAACCTTTCATGGAAACATCAAAATCTAAAAAAAATATATAAATAAAAAATTTATTCTAAATATAACAACCTATAACCCGCACACCAAGTTTTTGTGCTAAATAATAAACTATACATTTTCATCATTGATGATCATAAGTGTGACTGATTTGTTTCTATCCAAAACAGTCCACATCAAAAAGAAATATTTGATTAATTATATCCTTAATGACAATTTTGGATTACAATTTTTTATAATAAAGTCAAACTCCTACATAAAAGTTCAGATGTTATTAAATTAGAATTTATCCCACCTAACAATGATTTTATTTTTAAAATCATGAAATAATCATCATCCATATGAAATCCCTTAATGAATAATTTTTTCAACCTCATAATTTATAACTAGGGGAAGACGAAAAATAATATGGGGTTTTCTAAAATTCTTAGTAAGGGTACAATAATAATTAAAAAATGAATTTTATGATTGTAACTAATAAGAGAATAAGGATATGATGAAATAATAAAAGCAAATGATTATAACATATGATTATTCCTAGCATCAATACATGGATCATTAAACATGGTAACATGGCATAAGGATCTAACAAAGATAATATATATATGAATAAAAAATCATGAGCCATGTGATATTAATATTGATTCAATGATATATCCTAAACGTATAGAAACAATAGAAAAAACCTATTTTTATCATCAAACATAATCTAATTAAACACTTATTGAACCCTTAAAAATTGGAATATCTACATAAAACGTCCCATATAACTATTCAGAGAATAAAATTATTATCCAATGCGTTGGAATGATAGATTGGAACATCGATCTTATAATATATAATGGACTCACCCAGTTCTATCTGTATGCACCCATCATATATAATGTACATTATAATAGTTTTTAATAATATAGATATAGAAATCATTTCAACATAACCTATTAAAAATATTTATTATTTTCATAACATGATTTAGAAGTGGAACTGAATCATGTTCTATAAAAACCTTTTTAAAATAATATTATTTTATCAAAATAAATAATAAAGAAATTATCAAATAAAAATATCCCTAGTGGATGATACGTAAAAAATGTTTTGTTGAAATTGATGAATGGAAATAACATTAAAATATCATTAAATTAATTTTGCAGAATATTAATTTTTCATGTTGAGAATCACTTTTTTAAACCTAAAACCTTTTGAAAATATTTTGTTTCCTGAAAAAACATTAAAAATATGAATTTAGTTTAAAATATCATTTAAAATATTTTATTAGGAAAATATACATTCATATTTGAAAAACAATTTAAAAAAATTGAAGTCATTTTAAAAAATAATGGTTTTAGAGGAAAATAAATTTCCAACCAAAGAGAGAAATGGAGCCGGATTTTATGAAAACACTTTCTCAAATACATTCTGTACCAAAGAGTGGAAAATTGTACAATTACATTTAAATAACATGAAAAAAAAGAATATATAAGTCATGATAGTAATAATACTTCAAAATCAAATACTTAAACTTTCAAAATCCAGATAAATTGTGATATTGTAACAAACGACACTTACCACATTGGTAACATTGCATCATAATCCCCATGAATAAATACTATTAAATGAAACATAGAATAAAATGAAAATAATAATATTCTTGATATAAAATGTAAAAGGGGAATTGTATAAATATTATAATAGAAGATAGGTGAATACAATTTCAAATATCTCCAAGAATGAAAACTGAGACAACACAAACTCTTTAATGCTTTGGTAATATCAAAACTGTAAACTCCATGACAGAGCTATCCTCAATTAGATTGGTAAATACACATAAAATTAATCATAATAATCATAAAATAAATTTATGTGGTGTATATAAACAACAATTACAATAAATAAGTTTTGAATATATAATTTCTCTCATTAAAATAAAATAAGGGATTGAAAACCCCTTATGTTGAGTCTGATTCATCACTCTTGTTATATACCTTTCTAAAAAATACACTTATATTAATTAATTACATTATTGGGTAAATTTTCATGCTTATAATTATTTTTATTTCACTTATAATTATATTGCATAAAATTACTTAGTCAATTATTTTAAAGTCCTATGTTTGGACTATATTAAACTAATGTTCCAAAAATAAGTTTGTTGGATAACTATGATAAAAAATTCCATTATTTAAAAAATCATTGAATCATAATCTTCCTTATTTTATCATTTTTTTATTAACGTGACTATTTTTCCAAACTATGTTATGAATCAATTAAGTTTAAATTAAAGTGAGGCATATTATACAATTTATACACATATAATTAAAATATGAAAACAGAATTATAAAATAAATAAAATATTTTTTGTTGAAAATTATTTTTAATATAAGTGCATGTAATGTGAAAAAACACTTATTTAAACCTATCAATGAAAAAAAATATATTTATAACTATTTAGGTTTTAATATGTTTATTATAAAAGATCTATTGGTCCATTAAAGTGCAATATTTTATTTTTGTTGACATTTAATAAAAAATATATAGAATATAGTATTTTTAGAAATTTTTAATCATTTAATTAAATATCATTTATTATAAAATAACATTGATATTATGTTTGACTTTATTTATTTAATTTTAATTTAAAAAAATATGAAAAATATAATGATATTCAATTCCATTTATTTAACTTCAATGTATTATGATATATTCATACACAAAAATAATTGAACACAATAATTCATTCTTTTTACCACACTATTATCGTTTTAGTATCATTTATTGTATTTTAATAATAAATAAATAAAATATTTTGATAAAAAAATTCATTTATCTCTCAAAATAATATATATAATTGATTATATGATTTATTCTCTATCCACAATTATTTATATAGATTAATATGAATAAATATAAAATTAATCCTACAAAAGAGACGAAAGAGCGAGTTTTTAAAGTAAATTTTTTTAAAAGTTTACTATGTTTTTATATCCAAATTCAATATGAACAAGGATAAAATAACAAAAATTGGATTAATTGATATAAAATTTTAATAATTTTATCTTTAAACAAATTCAATGTATAACTTATCATTGTAATTAATTTAGCTGAAAATATAGCTTTGAATTAAAATATAATATTTTTCATCATTCATCAAAAATTGAAACTTCTCAAAAACATAAAGAACAATTAACAATAAGATTAATTTTGGAGTTTTCATTTATAAAATTATGTTTTTTTATCAAATTAATTTTATAAAATTTACAAAAAATGTTTACAAAATAAATGCAACAAAAAATTGAATAAAACAACTTTTTTAGAAAAATATGGTTTTTATGAGTGAATTTGTCACTAGTATTATCTATTATATTGTAAAAATATATTATGAATTTTAAATATTAAATTAAATATATTTTTTATAAATTTCATTAATATAATCCAAAAAGAGTAATTTTTTTGTACTACTAGTATAAAAAAGTCTTTTGTTCATTTAAATAGTTTTTCAGAAAAATATTTCCTTTTTATTCTAATTGGTTTGATTTTAATAACTGATTAATTACTCACCAATGAATTTTATATATATAGATCTGTAAAAAAATTATTAATTTTGTTATCCATTTCCATACACTTCATTCTAATGTATATTAGATCACTTCCGTTTCAAATAATAATATTATCATTATATTATTATTCGGTAAAACTAGGTCTTGTACATTATAAAAGATATTGAGAAAACAATTTGTTTCATGAAATTTATGATAAAATTGGTTTCATGTGTAACAAAAAATAATTATCAAGTCAATATTATTTTATGCAATTTAATATAATTTACTTCGATAAAAATTCATGTAGTGTTACATTGATTTTTCAATCCACTTTCTGTATGTTTTGTACTTAGTGGTTTTGTATGTTTTATTATTCACCTCCTTTTATTTGAGGTGATAAATTATGTAGGTATATTTATCTACACTTAAAATCATATGGAATATGGAAAATGAATTCATTATACGTGGTTTATTTTTTCATATATTTGGAAAAAAATTGAAAATATTTTTTTTTGTTTTTAAGGATATTTATTCTCTTTGACCTACTATTTCATTATTATTTAAAAAAGAAAACTCCGTTTTTGGTTGTGATTGCCAAATTGGTACAATTTTATCACACCCTATATGTAACCATAAATAATGTATGTGTATCTTATTTTATTTGGTCACGGTAAGGGAAATACATTAGATCATGAGAATTTATAGTCCATATAGTGTATGATTTTTTCAAAACTATTGGGAATTTTATGGATTCATTGGTTTAGGAAGCTATGGATTTTCCCTGGGACTCCTTTATAGAATACCCACAATATAATCATTCAATTAAAAACCATTATTTTCTATTTATATAACCTCGATTATATATATATGTATATATTATATATTCTATTTTGATGGTGGTTTGTATGATAATTTTTGTATATTTTATGAATTAACATTACATATAAATTTTTCTGTATATTCATTATAATGTTAAGTAATACTATGAAATATTTTTCCACTTTACCTTTTCTTATGGTCTATATTCTACAAATTTATCTTTATAATTGCCTACTTTTACTTAATTTATGCTATAATTTTTCTGAAATATCTTCCTGCATAGAACTATTTTTATTAAAAGAGGGGAACCAAATTCCTGTCAACCATTACAACATCCATTAGTGTTTATGCTATACATGATTGACTGGGAAGTGTTATTATGGTATTATAGTGGTTTCGATTGGTTAAATATGTGATATGGGTTTTGTTTTTGTTGTTTTTTGATTGATGAGTTCATAATAATACATTATTCATATCATAATTTTGATTTTTTATATATTTTATAATATTTAAAATGAATTCCCATTTGTAACAAATTTACATTAGATTTTATTACACAACAACCGTTTGTAAATTAAATCCTAGTTCCATCGCTTTTTGTCCATTTTTTTATTTTATAAATTAATCATAATAAAAATTATCTACGTAATCAAACTTAACAAAAAATCTATTTCTATTTTAATTTTGAATTATATATCGAGATCTTATTTTTCATTATGTGATTTTCGTTCTTGTTATTCATTTTTATTATATTTTCAAATTTCTTTCATTTTATTTTTATACTAATAAATCCATGAAAATATGTAATATTGATATACTTTGATCATTATATTCATCATCATAATTTTTATTTACATAATGGTTTTTTTAATGTTCTATCTCATTTAAAGATATTATGTTCATCTTAATTTTTTCCAATATTTTTATCAAAAAATAATCATTATTTAAATCATCACCATCATCAATATCTCAATATTTTTTCTCTCATTATAATTTCCATCGACCAAATTATTATTGATATTGATATTCAACAAAATCAGAAACATTCAATTTCAATAATAATAAATTATTATTAGATTGATGTTTTTTGAAATAAAAGAACATGTTACCTTAATGTTTTTTTATCTTACTAACATTTTATAAAATATTACAATATGTTTACAATAGTTTTTTTTAGATAATTTTTATTTTATTTTATTGAGAGAATATCATCTAAAAATTAATTCAATTGAATATTTATTATTAATTCAACATATATTTTAATAAAACTTATTATTTTAATAAATTATTATTGACTGAATTATATGAAAATAATATATCATTGTACTATAAAAAGTTTCATCATTCTTCTTTCAAGATCTTATATTTTGTTTTCTATTATTTTTTCACAATCATTTTCATATTTTATGTAACATATAATTGATATTCATATTTGAATTTTGTATAGATCTATCTTGGTCTTGTTAATATATTACTATTTAGAGAAAAACATTTAATCTGTTTCTATGAACATGTGTAAAAATTTGACCCAATTTATAACATAACTGTGTGTTATATTTTAATTTTTTCATCATTAATTGATTTTTGGTAATACTTTTCATTTGGGTTTGTCAACATCATTAATATTTTATTATGTCAGGAATAATTTATAATTATATTTTTATCATTATTTAATTGTACATATAAATAATATCTGAATGTTTGTAATTTACTAAAGGAAAAAATATTGCTTTTCACAATTCGTTAAATAAACTCGGTTGAGAGAATACTCTAACATGGACCAATGGTCTAGAGCCACAACTCCTAAAACACATTCCCTGAATTTACGGGGGAGTAAGACCTTATAATATAATAAAAAATGAATAAACATGAACAAAACCACCCCAAAACCTGTAAAGGTCTGTATCAACTACTTCACTATGTGTTTTTACCAGTGTGCATTGCCCTCGTGATAATGCATGTGCCAATGGAATGTGTTCCACAAACCCCTTTAGTTCAGTGTCTGGTTTTCTCCCACTAGTTATTTGTTCTACATTAATCCATCATCATAGTGTTTCTCTTGTAAACTAGGACAAACTCATTAATTTCCTAGAAGACCCTATTGGTGAATTACCTAAATTTTATAGCCCATAGTAACTATGAAGGGAAGGCCTAATGATGGAATCATGGCTCAAAGTCACAATGATTTTTTATAGTGGCCCAAATCGATTAAATGGTTCTACTACTATAAAAACTAATACATTGCTACTATAGTGCACCGAGAAACTCTCATCTGTATGGATTTGAACCCAAGTGTTTTGGATATTAGATTTTGGGGAACTATATTCATACTAAATATTTATCTTCTTCACCCAATATTAAAAATATTTTCTATAGAACTAATTACATTGGAACATATTATTTTCTCAATATCATTTTCAGTAACTATATGTCCCTTGGTACAGAAGAATAATATTCATGTATTTTATTTAGCTTTACAAATCTAATATAATTTAATCACATTATTCTAATTAATATATAATTTTCTTACAAAATATCATGTAACAACCCAACCCCCAGGGACCATTCCATGAATCCCCCCAGACCGCCTCCCAAAGGCTTGGGTTTGGAAACTATTGTAAATGGCCTCATCCTGGAAGTGGGAGGCATTTACCTGATTTACAATATCCACACAAGAACAACCACATCCAAAAAAACGTTTTCAGGTAAAAATGAATTCCACTAAACAACTCCTGAGTAACGATACATGTTTTAGGTCAAATGGCCCTAAATAATATCCCAACAAAAGACTAACAAAAATCAAGAAAGTAAAAATGATCTCCAAAAGTCATCTGCTAAAAACGCCACCTAATGGGTAATTAAAAATTTGTTACAGGATTCCATTGAATTACTCCCCACTTGCCTGATCTCATTGGGTACCACCGAGTCCAAGGCCACCAAGTACTCTATCGAGGCTTCTGGCATCTACACTAGACACAGCATGTGAAGGCGAAGATCATACATGGGTGATTAAAAAAATAAATTGTAGGAACCCCAAACCAAAAAGAAACGTCCAAAAAGAAATAAACAAGGAAAACCATGAAGAATGATCACAATGTAATACATATCACACAGTTATAATCTAATGTACCAAAATAAAGACAATCAGTCGTAACACTAAACACCTTGGACGATTGAGGTATACATCACTGATGAGTCATGTGGGTCTGATGGGTCACATAGAGCTACTTCCCACTTTGGTCATCATAGATGGTCCACATATGGCCACTTATATCTAATCCGCACAGGTTCCCTTGGAGCTGATCTAGACAAGGTGGCATGTAGTTGATCCACACAGGGACTCTTACAGCTAATCCACACATGGTCACATCTAGATGATCCACACAGGGTTTCTTGTAACTTATCCACACAATGTAACTTGTAGTTGATCCAGAAAAAGATCCATATAGTTGATTCACACAGGGTCACTTGTTGTTGATCTAAACATGGTCTCTTGTGGCTGATACAAATAGGGCATCTTGTAGTTGATCCACACATGGTCGTTTTCCCACAGTCTTTGAGTCTCATCCAGCCATAGGATTTTTGCACGTTGTGCGCATGATTCTGTTAGAATCCAATAATAAATCCATTATTGATATTTTAACATCCATGAAAACCTAAACAGAAAATTTCCAAAGAAATAACTCATTATGATGGTTCTAACCCCACAAATGGATTGTCAAGTGGACACCTGATCTGAACGATATTAACATTTTAGTGAAAATGGGCTCATTGTGTCTGGGCCCATACCAACCTAGTCAGACCAACTCTACCAACCCATCATGGGGGTCTACTATGCCTCAACCCGGTTTGACAGACCCATCCCGACCGATTTCACATATGTGTTGGCCGTCTCTTGCCTGATCATTCACAAGGTGTCTCGTTCGGTTACATGGAACTGGAAGTAGCCGACCACCCCTGGTCCTAATCAATGGTGATGAGAATCAAATAAAATAACATTTAATGTTATTTTATTTTTTTTCTTTGAATGTTATGAAAACTATATTATCTGGTCAAACCTCACTAGTCAATGTTATGTCTATTGTAGGTGAATCCCATCATTTTGAGTTCAAAAGTGTGCTCATATTTTTGATCTGATCACATGTTTAAATGTTAAAAAAACCCTCTTGCATGTTAATTTACTTGGACATAAAAAAGTTCAAAATTCTATTCCAGGTTCACTAGGGCATGGAATTTTGTGTCTTCTAAGAGTTTGGTCTCAAAATAATCCCATATAATCAATAAAAAATTTATGTGTAATTTCCAAGACATTACATTACATCCTCCATTAGAAATTCACATCCTCGTAAGCTAAGACAAATCTAAACAAAATAAATGATGGTACTGGGCAAGAATCTGATCTTCCCGCTCCCATGTTCTCTCTTATAGATTCCAACTCGCCCACTGAACATTCACTAGAGTAATTGACCATCTATTAAGTACATGATCCTATCAATACACTTTCTCCATATTGAACTGCACAAAATTCACCAAATCATCAATGTATATATTTCCCCAATTGATGACTTGCGACAGATCATGCACGTACTTCCTCAGCTACGACACGTGGAAAACATCATGTACCTGGTGCATTAGTGGGGGAATATTTAAGCAATAAGTCACCTCGAAAACTCTACACAGAATCTAGAATGGTACGATGAACCTCATAAATAACTTTCTTCCATGGCCACATCTATATAATCCCCATCGATTTAAGACCCAAAAAAACATGTTCTTCCTCCTCGAACTCTAAGGGAATTTTTCTCTTGTCAGCAAAAGATTATTTCATAATCATTTCAGTACTCATATGTAATTGGATATTATGAACCTTCTCAGTGGTTGCTCATACAAACTATATACCCATTACTGTTGACTCTCTTAGGTCTGTCCAGAAAAGAGGTGATATTAAATCACACTTGTACAAATCCATGAAAAGTGTCAATCTAATGGTAGGGTGATAAATGTTGTTGTATTAAAACTATAACATTAGTAGGTGGTCCTCCAAAATGTTACCCAAATTATGAATGCAAGCACAAGTCATGTCTTCCAGGGTCTATATGGTCTACTCTATCAGACCATCAGTCTGTGGGTGAATGGTTATTCTCAAGAACTATTGAGTCCTAAAGCCCTCCTCTAATCACTTCCATAGTCGGAATGTGATGCAAGAAACGCGGTCTAAGACGATCATCTAGTGAACTATGGGAATCCGTATTATCTTTTGGACAAAGATGCATCCCATTCCCTCCATATATCACTGCTCGTAGATGGGTAGGATGTGTTATGACTTGGTGAGTCGGTCAATGATCACCCATATAGAATCATTGACATTAGACATTCATGGTAATACTATCATGAAGTCCATGGAGATATCATCCAACTTACACTCTTTTACCTCAATTGGGTGGGCCAAGTCTGTTGGAACCTGTTTCTCAGCCTTCACTTGATGACAATTGAGGCACCCTAAAATGAACTAACCCACCACTTTCTTCATCCATAAACACCATCACTAATTTTACAGATCATGATACATCTTCACCACTCTCGGTTGTACAAACAAGTGGGAGGTATGGAACTCCAAAAAAAATATTCTCTCAAAACACCACTGGTAATATTGTGCGCCTTATAAAAAAGACGATGTGCTCCATAACTATCAAAAAACTATCATGATATTGTCCTGAGGATAACTGAGCATGTCGGGCCTCATAGTCAAAATCTACATGATGTGCCTCCATAACTCACTATAGAAGTGGGGTATTAACAGTCATCGACTGAAGGTAAGATGCTCCATCATCATCCATGAAGATTTTATACATCATAGATAATTTCTTCTTCACCTCACTCAGTAGCTGAAAACCGGATCTCTGGCTGAGCAATTCTACCACCGCATCTCTCATCCCATGCATATCGATAATTTGAATGTCATATTCTTGTAGGAACATTTTCAATCTATGCTGCTACATGTTCAGGTCCGTTTGTAAGAAGGTATACCTGAGACTCTTGGGGTTAGAGTAGATGGTAAACTGGTCACCCATCAAGTAGTGACACCACATCTTTAGAGAAAAGACCGTTACTGATAACTATACTTCAGGGATAATGTAGTTATTCTCATGATTCCCCAACTATTATGAAACATAAACAATCATTATGATATCCTTCATCAGGACACAACCTCGTCTTGTCTTAGATGCGATGTAGAAAACTACATACCCAATGCCTTCCTCTGGTAGTCACATTATGGGGGAACTCGTTAGTCTCTACCTCATCTTCTGGACACTCTATTGGAACATCTTCATCCACATAAAGGGATTTCCCTCCCATGTGAGAGCCAATAAGGGTGGTGCTAATGTGCAAAAGTATTTCACAAACCTATGGTAGTATCTGGCCAACCCCAAAAAACTATGCACCTCAGTCACACTCCTAGGTGGCTCCCAAGAATGAACTTCCTCTATCTTCACCGGATCCACTTCCACTCTAGCCTCAGAGATGACGTGTCCCAGAAATTGGACCTCTCTAATCCAAAACTTTCATTTCGAGAGCTTCCCATAATGCATGTTCTCTTTTAGTGTATTCGATACTATCCGCAGGTGTGTAGTGTGGTCCACTTCTTCTGTAGAGTACACCAAGATGATCCTCAATTATGACCATAATGAAATGATTATAGAATGGCTAAAAGATCCTATTCATGAGTCCCCTAAACACTTTAAGGGAATTGGTCATGCCAAAAGGCATCACCATGAGCGTGTAGTGTCCATACTGAGATTTAAAGGTCTTCTTTGGTATATCTTCATCTCGTAACTAAAGATGGTGATTTTCTAATTTGAGGTATATCCATGAGAACCACCTCACTAACTTAAATTGACCCAATAGGTCATCAATAATCGGAAGTAGATACTTTTTCATCACGATCACCTAGTTCAGGCGCCGATAGTTCACCTACAGCCTCAATCATTCGTCTACCTTTTTGGAGAACAACACTGGGGCTACCCAGGGTGAAACGTTGGGCCTTACGAATCCCTTCTCCTATAAGATCTCTAGTTGTACCCTGATCTCACAATGATCTTTAGGATACATTTTTTATTCTTGTGTGGATATCATTGTTGTTATGTTCTATAGTTCGATGATGAATTATACCTCCCTGTGAGGATGAATCCCCGGAACATCTTTCAAAAATATGCCTTCATTATCGTCCACCACTACAAGAATGTGTGTAGTCCTCCTGTCTACCGCACCAAGGGTAAGACTGGTGAACTGGTGGTTGATTTATTTTACCCTCCTCTAAGAAAGTACACCTGGTGATACAAGAGATTCATTTTCATTGGTGAAGGAAAACATAGTCCCATCACCAGGGACACACCTCATTCTATTACTAAGATAGTTGATCTGATCATTAACTGTAAATAATCATTCCATAAACAAGATGACATCATAAGGCCCCGATGCTACCACTATGAGATCCCAACTGAAGATCTCGCCACTATGAGTAAACTCACACTGCAGGCACCAGTGTGTGATAATAAAATCCCCTTCTATAGGAGTCTCTAACCACAAGGATTGAGCCAACACCACCACCATAATCTTCAAGAGAACCGTGTTCATAGGCCACCACTTCCTAAAGTAGAGATCACCCTTGTCCACCTACTCTCTGAGGCCATGGTAGACAACTTGGAGGTGGTGGTGGTAGTATAACAAAAGTTCACCCACTTCATGATACTCTTCTATCTCTTATACCACATATTCCACCTAAAATAAATCCTCGCTCATACCCTATCCTCTACCTCGGCGGTCCCTCGACCATCCACTGATTGTTTGTGCATCGGGTCGGGCAGTGAAGATCCTTGTGTCCATGCCCACCTCACGAGTAGCATGATCGACTTAGCTACTGACCCCCACTGCCCTGATGGCCTCTCACAACTGATCATATGTTCTACAGTCACCCTTCAAATGTTTTTGGTCTACTTGGACCTCTATATCATCTATCAGCTGCCCTCCACTGATGACACAACCACATATTGCCCAGTGGTTTCTCCCACCGTTAGTTCCTGCTAATAATGGAAGCACTCTACTAGTAGATCTTCCTCTAGGACTCCATCCTAGGTAGGGATGCGAAAGGAAATAATAGATTCTCAGATCTCTTACTGTATTCCATGCTCAAGTGTCTGAGAAATGAATAAAGGATCTCATACCATATCTGTATAGTAGTAGGAGAGGTTTTTAAACCTTTCAAATTACTCACCAACAAACATGCTACGCTATTGTAGGTGAAACATCACTTGTATATGCACTGAGCGCAAGGATGCCGGGAAGAACTCATACTATAAAAGTCTCTCTATGTTATCCCAGGAGAGGGACACAACATCATGAGTATGAATCATCAAGAACCATCATCTCCCTACTAATCAATAATGACTTCTCATGGATAAGATCATCATTTGGTTATGTGGTATCCACACTAAGTGGAAGACCAATGTCAGCACCTCCAGTTATTCCTCAGCGACCTGAGGATCAGTCCCTCCACTTAACCTTGGAGGAAACTGTCTCTAAAACTCATGAAAGGAACTGAGTCGGTGTGTGTCCTCTACTGGTTTTGTTGGAAGAAATTGTAGATCAATGGGTTATGGTAACCCTAGTGCACCACCAAAGAGGGTAATCTCTAGCACTAGTCCCTAAATCGATGCCTCATCGCTAGGTAGGATTTTTTTCCTGGTAATATATCATAATCCTAGATAACTATTTGTGCTGACACATTCTGAAGTAGATCATGATGTACCAGAGTCGGTAGATTATACCTGGTGAGCTGACTCTAATTCAAGAAGAACATGAGTGAAGACACAACTCCTATACGATTCATGCAACCAGTGTTTTTCTATAGTGCTAAAAATCAGCATTAATAGTCCTGGTGTATGGATACGTTGGCTGCAACACCAACACTAGACTCCCTGAATATGAATGTTGAACATGAAACATTTAACACTGTTTCCCAAAAATAAAACAATAGCCTCCCAATATTTGAGGTAGAACTGAACAACTATAATACCACATTTCACGACCTGTCCCCTAGAGCCCGTTCCATGACACTCCCAAGACTGACACCCAAAATCTAGGGGTTGGGGACTAGTACCGAAGGCAACAACCTATATGTGGATGGAATTTTTATGAGTACCTATAAGCATACACACACAACCCCTTCCCAAAACCAAAAAAGATAATCATTCTTTCCACTAACCAAACATATGTAATGGTATTATCTTTAGTTCAAATGGTTTATAATACAAACACAAAAAAATAAACATGGAAAATAGGAAAATACAACAAATCTCTAAAATACATCTGCTAAAAACCCCACCTGATGGGTATGAATAGTGTAGCAGTTAGAAGCCATAGAAGTATGCCCCATCTGCTTGAGCTCACCAGGAAACACTTGTTTCTAAGTCCCCAAGTCCTCCATCAATTTGTCGATATCCTACCCCAAACACATCATGTACGGGTGAAGCCTGTGTAGGTGTGATTAAAAAAAATAGACAGTTGGGAACCCAAACCACAAAGGAAGGACCATAAACTAATCCACAATGATCATGAATCAAGACAACTCACACATGTATAATCTAATTTACGGAATGCAAGACTATCCATCGAAACACTAAACCCCTTGAAATACTAAGGTACTCATCCCATATGAATATCAAGGGTTTGTTGGGTCACATATTGCGGCTTCCCACATATATCATCATATATTGCCCACATGTGTCCACTTGTAGATGATCCATAGAGGATAAAATAGAGCTGATCAAGACACTGTCATTTGTAGCTGTCCCACATAGGTTCAGTTCGAGATGATCCACAAAGGGTCTCTTGTAGCTCATCTAGACAAGGATGCTTGTTGTCGGCCCACAAAAGGACTATTTTAGCTAATACACATAGGGTCTGTTGCAGCTGATCCATAGAGGAACTCTTATAGGTGATTCACACAGGGTCACTGGTCAGCAGTCTCTAGGTCTTAGCCAGCTGCATGATTTCTGCACATACTGTGGTTGATTATATGATAATCCAATCCTAAATACATTATAAATATTTTATGTTACACTAAATTCACTATATAGATTGAAAATTAACTGCCTCAACGTGAGTGTTCAAACAATATAAATGGAACTTCAAACTAATCCTCCATCTGAAAAATAATGAAGTTTTATTAAACTTGGACCGGCTGTGTATGAGACCAGTCTTATGAAGTTGGACCGACCCGACCAACCCATCCCGGGGGCCCTATATGCCCCATCCCAGTTTGTCTAAACGAACTTGACCCAGTTCACATTTGGGTTGTCCTAGTACGGCCTATCCACTGCGCCATGCACATAGGGAATTGATGTACCAGGGCCAGTTTGACAAGGGCTCCATCCTACAGGGTTTCCCAGCTACCAAGTTCTATTCGGCCCGGTCCAAAACAGGTGGGATGGTTTGTTCCCAGCCCGAGAAACAAAAAGGTTCATTTTTATTCCATCGTATTGGCTCATAAACGAGGGGTGGATTAATTCTTCCCTAGGTCACTCAACATCCCAGTTCATACCCCAAGCCTGGCCCCCATAGTGGGCCAATCTTCTCTAGGCTGGACATCCACCTGGCTTCCAGTTTTGCTACACGTGGTCAGGAAACTTCTATCGTCCCTATCCCTACACGCATTCCTCACATGACTGCATTCCATAATGAATCTGCAGCCACATTTGTGGCCCGCTACACCGAAGTGGTCAGGTGGCTGCGTCCTTGTTTGCTAGATGTCTGTCCACTATCAGTAGGTCCTATCACACTTCCTTGGACCAATCATACTGCAAACTACCTTAGTGAATCATTTTGGTGCACTAGTGTGATGTTATTTGGACCACTGGGTTTTCTCGGGTGGTCTGTTATTTGCACCATCTTATCCTCAAGCCTCTATGGGGTTCCATCTTCCTTTCTACGGCATTGAAAATTCCTTTCCATCAATATAGAGTTGTTTCCATGAATAACATAGACAGGGGAGGGTCTTGGTCCTTTTTCTTGTCGACCCTCACCATCTGCATTTGATTTTATTTAAAACTAGGGGTATAGGATTATGATTCATTAAAAATTAACCCTGATGGATAACCCTGGTAATAAGCTCCCTGCAGCTAGAACAAGCAATCTGTGTAAAAACCTATTCATGGGTTGATTCACATTTTTTATTTGGAATGAAGAATAGGGAATTCAAATTAAAAAATTTATTTCCCAACCTATTATATATTCATTGGTCAGGGAAAAGAATTGTCGTGTACCTTCATTCTCTATTCTTGATTCACCTCCAATGTTGCTAGCGATCCATCAATGTGTGGATGAAGATTGCATTCTTCATTTGTCGGTCCTGTTCGTCGAGGTATGTCGTTGTCTCTAGACATTCATCGACATTCTTCATTATAGATAATTTACTAACCATCCATCATAAAAATTCTAGGTTGGATTTTCCAACCCATTATCTCACAAAAAGAGAAGCGAGTTGTAGTTTTTCTATTACGCTGCGTCATCGCATCGTTATACAGTTTCATTAGTGAAACATAATATCTATTACGCTTTGATTAATGATTCATTTCACTGAACATTTAAAAGCCTCATTTTTGGGATTCATTTAATGAGAATCATCTTTACCTCATCACTATGGTGCTCAAGTGCCACCTCTCAGCAATGAAGAGAAACAAATAAATTTACATTTTATGTTTATTTTTTTCTGAAAATTCCAAAAAACTATTGTTTCTGGTCGACACATTCCAGTCGATGTTAGGGAATTTCAAGGTGAATCTCATCATTATGAGTCCAATAATGCACTTGTATTTTTTATTCTAGCACTGATTTAGATGATAGAAAAACCCACTCACACGCTTATTTAAATGAAAATTAAAAATGTTCAAAATTCTATTTCAAGTTCACCAGGGCTTGGAATCTGGTATGGTCTTAGCATCTGATCTCAAAATAATAACATATAATATAAAACAATTACATGGTATTTCCGAGACATTATATATAATAAAAGATATATTCCTTTTTCTATATAGATTTTTATATATTCTATGGAAAATTGTATTTTCTTTTTTTAAATTATTATAATTCATTACAATAAATATTTTAGAGAAATTCAAAATATGTTTCATTTTCATCCCGAACATTATTAATTCACCGAATTTATATTTTATTTTATCAATAATTTTTTTATATTAATTTTTTTTCATATTGAAGATAATAATTTGATTGATTTTATATTTTTTTTTTAATTAAAGAATTCTCTTTTGGACTCGGAATTTAATGAATACAATAAAAATTATTTCTATAAAATATACATTTTTATTGTGAGGTGTGGCCCATCGACAAGGTGAATCCAGGGGGTGGGGGTTGAATCACTAAATTCACATCCATTAATGTTTTTACATCAAAATATTATTTAAAACTATAAATGTTCCCGAGAAGAAAAATATGAATAAACCATCCACACATTAAGACAAAATAAAAACATGTATAATATATTTTTAGAATTTTTGAATCTCAAAATGGAAAGATGGATCCTTGGAATTATTCTATCAATTTTACGATAAAACATTCAAATAGAATCACAATGTGTACTTCCAACATCACTATATTATCCTCGAACATGTGATACATAATATATCTCTAGAAATCATTAATGGAATGCAATTCAAAAAAGGATATTTATAATAATTATTTTAACAATAATTGATTCTTTACCTAGAATAGAATTTCATCATGTTTCTTGTTGTTCTCCCACCCCACCCTCTTTGTCTTCATCAAATTATTCTTATTATCTTCTTATTTAAATTCATTCCATTCTGATAATCTATAGTTGTAAAACAGAATATTCTTTGAACTTATGAGAAATTATTTTATATAATAATTTTTTTTGATTTTTATGTGAACTTCCACTTCAATAGTTACCATTTCGTTTCAATCGATCATATCAAAATAATACATATTTCCCCAATTGGATATTACTGAGGGAGTTAATCAAAATATTATTATTAAACCATGAATCACTAAAGGGTCCACATCAACATAAAATGAATTTTTCATTTCTTCATCTTCATTACATATAATATAACACTACCCAATAACATAATATATTTTCCTCAAGGACATGAAATCTTACTCTTCCATTTTTTTAGGGATACCACCAATTTGGATTGTGAACATTAAATTTTAAATTAAGATATGAACCATTTTCACTTGACCAAAGAACTAAGGATGGATTATAAACAATTTAATCATTTTTTGATTGAATTTAAATCCTATTTAGGTTTACCTTTCAAGTGACTTATTTATTATTGATGGAAAATCATTCAGAATTATTATGTGTCAAAAATCTAATATCACAAAATCCAATTAGTGGATATATGGGGTGATAACTTCCCATTGGTGCAGCATTACTCTACTCATTCTTCTTAAAATTCTCATCCAAGTGCAGTGTGATGTGAATTTGACATGTAATTAGGTATCCACATCATCTTCTATAAATATTGAATGCACATAAGAACATGTCTCATAGTTGCTCTATGATTTCAATATCATAATATTTCCTAATACAACATAATTAGAATTAGACTATAAATATACCACAAACCCATATTTTATGATATAATCCACTCATACATCAGAATAATTTACACTTACACAACATAAACTGAATCACATATGCTTTATATTTTTTATTATGTAAAATAAAATGTCAAAATTGAAAATTAAATTTTATTGTGATTTTTTCAAAAGTATAATAAAATATCCAATACCCTATATTTTAAGATACAAACACATTCAAAATAATACAATTACTTTTACACCACAAAAAATGAAAATGTAGTATAATTTTTATTATAGATTTATCTATTGTTAATTGAATTGTTGGAGAGAATTCAATTTTTGATGAAGTTGATTAATATATTTAATATCCAATGAATGTATAAACTGATGGGTTTCCATGGATTATGGGAAAAGATAAATAGAGTTATGATAATTGATTGAAAAGGAAAATAATTTTTTGATTATAGTGAATGTCCTATAGTCAATTATACTTTTGGAATGATGGAATAAAATCTTAATTATTTATAAGGAATGTTAGTGAAAATGGGAGAACTATCTAATGGAATATTTTTACTAGAATTAATTTAATGCTTTGTTTAAAAGGATAAAAACATTTTCATGTTTTTTTGAAAAATATATCCAATGTTGTAGAGAAATATCCCTGGATTATTGAGAATAGAATTTGAAAAAATCCATGATAATATTTCATATGTCATAGTCATTAATGGTTATCATTTGTCTTAGAAAGACGTATCCAATGATATAAATGAAATATTATAATTCACATAAAAATACATTAGAATAAGAAAAATGGGTTTTAGATTATTCTGATAAATCCTAAAATTATTTGAAATTCCATTAAATTGATTTTAGATTATTTTAGAAGTCCTAAAGAGACTATGAATATAATTTGTGTATTTTAGAATTATAAAGATTAATGTGAAAAATAGTTCATGTACCATAATTTGAATAACATTCATTATATTGATTAGAATAATAATTTTATAATTTCTTGCAAACACAATTTATGTCATAATCATCTTAATTTTGTTTTATAATAATAATTTATGTTTTCAGGGACATTATTTAATCATCATAAGCAACAACCCCAATATATAAACATAATATAGATATGTTTAAGCTTACTTTTATTTCTACGTAAGCATACACCAACATAATTTTTAAGAAACAAAACTATATAAGAATGAATCCTTATCAATTTGACCATTATTACCACCTATATATGAATAATTTTTAACAAGGATCAACACTTATGATAGTTTAATAATTCCATAGAATATAAAAACAAAATTTAATGATTAATATAATATATAGAAGAGAAGAATTGTGATGACAGTAAATCAATTCCACAGTATTCATAATATCATTAAAGGTATTTTTATTCAAGATAATGATTTATGAGAATATAATATTCATGTTTTATGATAATTAATAATGAAACAATAAGTTTTCAAAAAATTCCTTTCTCAAAATTGGGATTTTATAATTTTTATTTCTAATTCAAAAAAAACTATGATGATTTTAGACTTGATATTTCAAGTTAATTTTTTTGATACCCTTTTAGTAATTAGGCACCAATAAATAAAGTAAAATTGAATGATATGAATTCATATTATTCTAATATTCTAAAAATAAATGAGTTTCAAATGAAAATATTTTGAACTTCATATCATTGATCAAAATGTTAATTAATCAGATGATGAATTAGATATATTTGAATGGAATTAAACACCCAAAAATTTGTTATGATTTATATTATGTTTGAATATTTGGGATGAGTTTATAGATAGTATTTTAAAACTAATGTCTGGAATATTTAATAGTTTTAATGGAAGCACTCATCCTATAGTATCTATGTCATGTTGTATGATTATGGTCTTGTTTATTTTTATACATCCTTGAAGAATGATATTATTATTATTAGTATAATGTTTATTAAAAAATTAAACTCCATTATGTTATTAAATAAATTGAATATATATTTGAAAAATAATGAAATATGAAGAATGATGGACTTGTATTTTTTTGATACTACTTGAGATAAAAATATAAATAAAAAATACAACTTTAGAATACACTGATATAATTCTATTTTAAAAATAATGGAGTTATTAGACAGCAACATCAATATATGTGGTTACTAGTCATCACATAACCATTGAAATATTTTAATTTAATGTATAGAACGTATGACTCCCCAAATATACCGTTTTAATAATTTTTTATTGTTAAGCGAAATATTAAATATAAGAGAGAGAAGAGAGTGTTTTTTGTTTGAGTAAAGAGATCACATAAAAATAAATATCTTTAGTGAAAATATAATGTCTATAATTTTTCTTATGAAACATATCTTCTTGAAATTTAAGTAAAAGTCAAAATAATGATGTGTTAGAGGTGGTTTTATACTAGATATTCTAAAACATACCAGTTTAGAAATTTATGAATACAAAATGAAGAAAAATAGGGAGAAATAAAAATCTAATAACATAATTTTTAACAAAAATGACATTTTCCCAGATCATGATTCATAAATAATTTAGCTATGGATGATGTACAATAATTTCTAATAAATATTTAGTGGAAGGAAAGATCATTTTAGAATGATTGATAGATTCACAATGGTATGTTTCTAAATAATAATTTGATGTTGTGATGAAAAACTAAGTCCAATATTTTTTCATTCAAGAAGATCATTATAAGACAATAAATGAAACTGATCAACAATAAATCAATCATTTTTTATTGTACAGTTAAATCATAGGACCTACTTTATGATCTAACTCAAAAATAATGATATTTTAAGACCAATTGGGAGAATGATGTCTATTTGGATGATTTAAAACATAAGTATAAGGTAAAATAATTATTGTTCCATTGTAAAATTATTTAATTGAGAAATCATTATGATCATTCTTGAATAGATTTAGGACAATAACTAGACATCCTATTGTAGTCTTGTAAAATAGTCATTGTGAAGAATCTATGAAGTATATTTCATGATCACAATAAGGAGTAGGTCTCTTGAGAAGGACGTGACTATTACTAAAATACATGTTCCATAATTTACAACATTACCTTTATTTCATATTTTTTATATTTTAGGATAAATAAAATATGATATATATTCTAAATAGGGTAATAGGTTTAAAAATAAATTACTTAAAGATCCTTTGTAATTTGATAAATTATTTTTCAGACACTTCTTCCCCCAACGGTGTGTACATCATTCCCGAGCCACTATAGAAATAAAATTTAATAATTTTTTTTCAAAAATTATTTTATATTTTTTTATAAAAATCTACATTATAGAAATATCCACTTCATCTATTCTCTAATTCTACACCCTGTTGAAAAACATCACATTGAGATGGGACCACACATCAACTCCTGATCTCAACAACCGTTGGTTGTTAAATATTTTTAAAATTCACCAAACATATAAATGAATCACCATTTATAATTTCCAATATTACATAAGAGAAAAAGGTGCATGAAACATGAACATTGAATAATAATGTAATATTTTCCTTTATTTTAATATGTATAAAATTATTCAAAGTGTTTGATAATATATGATTTAAGCTTATTAAAATTCATAAACTACCACTATCCCATAAAAAACATTGATATTATATAAAAAAGTCCATTTTTCTACTATAAAATATATTTGATACAATAGTTCACATGATTTACCAACTCATATACTTACATGTTAATTTTATATAATTACCCTTTCAAAAACTACTACTAAATATATTATCCTCAATAACATGAAAATCTATTCATTGAGTTCATATTTTTTAATTCCCCATCGTACAAATTAAAAAGAAAATAATATAGTAGATTTAGTCAATATATATTAATCCTTTTTTGGAATGAGGATGAACTCCAATAAAAAACTATATTTTTTTAAATGAATCATTTGGTAGTTTTTTATTGAACATAATAAATATTTTATCCATCATAATAAAAAATTCATTTTTTGTTGTTCCTTTACAAAAAACTAAATAATTAATTTATATTTTAAAAAAATTATAATTCTTCAGGAATTCTAAAAAATATTCCTTATAAGATTTATAGTCAATATGTTGTCACATCTAATAATCAGTGAAAAAATCACATCCGCCTTAAGATCCCATAATTAAATATCCACTAACATAAATTTAGTTTTTACATTAGTTATAATAGAATAATACACCTCTACAGTAACCATGGTCATTGACCATTTTTCCATTTTATTCTATTTTGAAAAAAATTATATGAAAAAGATAACTCCATCTAATATTGATCCACTGTCACCTGAAGTTCCAACACACCCCAAATTTTAATATAAAAATGATAATGCTTCACATTAAATTAATATTTCATCCCATAAATCAAAATAAATTTGAAATTTTATGAATTCTATTTTATCCATAAGAATTTTTTGTCTTTAAAATCTTTGAAACCCCAAATTTGATTCAACATCATCCGTATTATATTGTGGTAATGTTATCATATAATGTAAAATTCCAATAATTTTTTTAATCATTCTTAAATAAAAGACCAGACACATTTCATCAAATAATAAATTATTTCCCATTATAGTTATGGTTGAAAAATGTTTTGAATCCTCCATTTCGATCATATTTATGATTTGTCATGTTTAATTATCTTAGGATAATAAAATATGATTATTCCCATTATAAATTTTCAAAACTAACAATTTCATCATTTATTTAACCATGGGTATCTCAATAATTAACTTCTTATATAATTTAAATCAAATAATGGTAATTTCATCATTTTCTTTTACAAAAAAAATATAATATATATAATAACAACTAATAATTTAAATTTACATTATTTGATGTATTTGGTTCTATCCATTATTCATCTTCCAAATATTTACAATATATAAAATGAATCAATATTTCAAAACTATTCTATTGGGGTTCAATTTGTACCGTAAAATTCCATTTTAAACTTGAAAACATATCCTTTATCTTTTACAATCTTGAATACATCGATCCAACCAATTTAAAATTCTACTTATAATTTTCTATAGAGGAAGTACAAAATTAATTCCAATTGAAATATCATATATTTCCTCTGGTATATATTATCCAGAATAATTTTAATTTTATTAGTTATGGAAACCAATTTCAAGTATTCATTGAAATATATTCCTTAAACATGTGATTATAATTTTCACATGTTTAATGTTTTTTTCCTCACCACCTCTCCTATTTGAATTAATGCCTTATGGAACAATTACATGGTTTTAATGACATTATTTTTGTAAAGACATGAAATTTCCTTGGAATTTTTTTTCTTAAATACATTAGATTTTTACGAGTCTGCAAAAAATTGACATTGCGTGATTATGAGGCCTTGTGTGCCCGGAATAAATTTCTAATGTTTTGTTCAGTACATTCAGTAAATTTAAGAGTGGGTTTTTATAACATTTGAACCGGTTCTCGTAACTGAAATCTGAGGGAACTGTTGAAATCATAGTGCCAATATTCTCTTAATATGACTTTCACCTCGATGGAAGATGGTCGGAAATAAAAGATTGTTTTTGGGTTTTTAAAGAATGAATTAAATAAAAATAATGTTGTAGCTTTATTTTTATTTTGGTTGGTTGAAGCCTCCTTATAGAAGTTGGAGGTGGGGACCACCAAACCTT
Organism: Viscum album; assembly: GCA_963277665.1. Lineage (NCBI taxonomy): Eukaryota > Viridiplantae > Streptophyta > Magnoliopsida > Santalales > Viscaceae > Viscum > Viscum album. The sequence continues at coordinate 1,297,927,066 of OY728152.1, forward strand.
AACCTCCCTTGAGAGGTTATCGTGGTTGGCCCCACACGAACCTAACCTCCTCTTCAAGTATAATATGGTGGGGACCACATGAGTTTAAAACTTCTTGAGCTCCCCACTTAATGATGCCACCATCCCTCCACCTTAATGGAGCCAACACACAAGAATTTATGGTGCCAACATATAGATTAATTCATTGGTGCAAACCTAATTAATTAGCTCATTTTGAATCTGTTTCCAACAACTAAATAATTGATATACTCAATCTATTATTTTGGGTTGGCATTGCTCATTTGGTGAAACATGGGAGAAGAGAGAAAATCTCTCACCATCGAAGAACGAATAACATGTTCTTCCAATGAAGAATGCCGATAGTGATCTCCTTCGACCTTCATACTCAGATCCTACCGCATGGTACATCTTCAGCGACCTACCCTCTGCATTATCGTCAATGAGCTGATATAGGTTGGGAATGGAAGTGTGCGGTGAACGCGACGAATGATGATCTCCTTCATCTTCTATTCACGACTTCATCATTGAACAATGATCAAAGGAATGGGTTCGAACTTTGTTTTGTTCTTGTTCTTCGTTTTCCATCATGGATTCTTATTCTAAGCAGCATGCTATCACCCAAACATGGAGGGTGCGTGCCGAATGAACATGGACCGAATCATCCGCCTTCTTTGTGGAAATTGATGTTAAATGTGGCATGAGTCTGGGATGGGTGATTCTCGCCAAAAATAGGTGCGGAACGAAGGCGACGTCCTAAGGACTATGTGGCTAATTTCAGAACGGGAATCGGGCCACCGAAACTCGTCCGGTGAACCGCAGAAGGTTCACCATTGGTCAGAACTGTAGAATGACACCGATATAATGAAAGAAGGGTGATCGTCACTCCGGTCGGACACATGGATAGTGGCGGTGCAACTATGCCACTATAGGAGTGGGTCAGGACCAACTGGTCGCGACGGTGCAGCGGCGGCCGGAGCAAGGCTGACCGCAAGAATAACCGGTGGCTCGAGCTTCTGGTTTGTCGAGGAAGGCACGGTGCAGCGTGTGTCTCATGGTGGAAGAATAGTCCACGGTCTTGTCCGTGGAGAGGAAGGATGAGCGGCCGACTCCCCTGGCCGCCAGAGGAGGCACGGTGCAACCACGCCATGTAGGAGGTTGCTGGCCGCTCGACCATCTGGGAGGAGCCGGACCCATCAAAGGGGTCCCTCATGACGGGGACCGGTGCCACGTGGCACCAGTTTGACATCCCCGAATGACTAAGCCATTCGCAAATCCATGGGGCGTGGCCTCCCCCTAGATGCAGCTAGGGCAGACTACACGAACCGCCAGCCGCAGGAATCGTGTGGGCCGGACTCAGCGCGGGCCGGGCCGCCCCCGCAGGTTGGGTCACCCCCGCAGGCTGGGTCGGAACTGCGGACCAGGTCGGACCCACGGACCGGGTCAGATCACAGTCTGGACCTGGGTCGGTCGGACGGGGCCAGATCGGACCCGGACCCATTTGACATATTTCCATACTTTTGCTCGTAACATGATCTACGGGCATCCTATTGACGAACAATCTACGGAGATGGAAACCTTGGAAGGAGACGGTTCTTTTCATATACCCCACATGAAGTTTGGACATAGTTGGTGTATGACCGGGTTGGATCGAACGTAAATCTAACCAGGCCATCAGAACAAGAAATGCCAACAACTCTCAAAACGGGTGTTCGATTGACACACTGTCTGTCACGTTGGGTTTATTTTGAAAAGATGGATCTTTTGGATACATCAACTTGGGACTTCGTGGAATTTGATGTATCGACAATTGGCATGAGGATCAGAACCTCTCAGAATCAAGCATGATTTGTGCGGAACACTGTGGCAAGCTGGGCTATGACTACTGTTCCTGGATCCTGTGTGGGTTCGACAGCTCTGACGACAGTTCCAAGATCATGTGTGGGTTCGACAGCTCTGAGTATAATTCTTGGATCTTGTTTGGGTTCGATAGCTCTAACTACTTTTCCTGGATCATGTTTGGGTTCAACACCTCTGACTAATATTCCTGGATCCTATGTGGGTTCGACTGCTCTGACGACTATTCCTGGATCCTGTGTGGGTTCGATAGGTCTGACTACTGCTCCTGGACTCTGTGTGGCTTCAATAGCTCTGATTTATGTACTAGGATCTTCTGTGGGTTCGATAGAATATATGATTTAGTGGCTACATCTAATCTGCCCAATCTCTCAACAAATTTTTTTTACCTGTGCGAGCTGGGTCAGTAACATTGTGATTTCCTCATGATTGAGATGGATTAATTAATAACTTAGGTATATGTATGGGAATATACCTATGTGGGGTTATTCGTTGATTTTATAATAGGTGGTTTATCCTTATTGGATTTTGTGAGAGCTTGAGGATCTCGGGGCCCCTACTGTGTATTGTAATACTCACCCCCGCATAGGCTATGCCCGCACGTCATTGGGTTGGATGGAGACGACAGATAACACTGACCGAGGCTGAGAGTACCAGGATTAGATGGTACCTAGAGGTGGACCTTGCAGCATGATGGTACATGGAGGAGACAGATGGATGTGGAGTGCAGAGGAGGCAATCTTTACCTACCCTTCTGGTAGGAACCTCAGAGGACGACTCATTGGTTTTTTTCTTATTTCCTCAGTTGTACTTGTACATTCAGTTTCTTGTAATTTTCAGTTGGGCTTGTATTTTGGCCCCATTTTACTTACTGTACTCACTTGTCGATTATTCATATTCGTTGTGATCATATCTATTGTGTGTGTTTACAGGTTATAAAGGAAATTCCTTCCCCGTTTTAGGGAATTACGCCTATTGTTCTAGTCACCAGCCCCTGGCCTATGGAAGGCAGGCTTGGGGAAGTCACGTTGCGACCCCTGGTGGATGGGTCGTGAAAATTTTCTTTTTTTGGTAAAATCACCAAAATTTTGTATTTTTAAAATTGAACCATGTGAAAATTAATAGAATAAATTGACGCTTGTTGTTCCATATATTCCTTCACATGTTTTAGTTATACATATGAAACCAATGAGTTATGAAATCTTTTCTAAATAGTTATACAAAATTGAATCAATTTTATTTAATAAAAAATGATACACTTGGAAAAAAGAAATTTTTTTATTATTGTATAAGTTAAATACTGTTTTTCATAACAATTATTATTATCTCAATCATTATCTTAAACAACTTCCTCTTCTGAAATATCATCATTTTATGAAACACAATCTTTACTCTCAATAATAATTACCTCATTATCTCTTCATGAATATTTATTTTATGCATAAAATAATTTATCTATTGATCATTCATATTCACATCTTTATTATCCATAATCTTTCTTATTTCTTATATAAATTTTTGCACACAATTGTTTATGATAATCAAGGAAAATAACTTCATACTCTATTCCCTAAAATGTCCTAACATTTTAACCTTTAACGTATCTAATAAAAAGGCATAAAAATACCCTATATTATTTTAATACTTGGAATTATTATGAAGCCTCTTCAATTGAATAGTAGTTGTATTTTTTTGACACAAAAATTGGTTTTGAATTTTTACCACTAGACCAATTTCTTATTTATTTTAAAATTGAGAGGTATTATGTTCTTCCAATATAGTTTGAGCCATTTCAACAAAGATAATATTGGTTTATTAAGATAACCATTTTTCTTGAATTTATATTTTAAAAAATTCATGATGAATACTTTGATTTATTGGAAATTATTAAAATATTACACATATAAATATTTCACCACTTCCCATGTATTATATATTTAAGAATAAGTAACACAGTTTTTCAAAACACCTTTTGAAATTACTTGAATATTAGATAGGATAGTTGATTTTTTTAATTTATCCTCAATGTGATATTTAAAATTATTTTTGTTTTTGGAATAGATGATATATCTATAAAAAAAATTGACACGTTTTAATTTTTTGTTGAATTCAAGGGGTTCTATGAGTCATGGATGATAATATAGAATTTTCTAAGAACATGAAATTTCAAAAAATCGTCTCTTTATCTAATATTGGAATTATTGTGTATTAATAAATGAATGTTATTTTTGATTTATATGAATTCTACAAAATAGTGTTTTGAAGGTATGTATTAGTCATGTAGGTTTGAATATAATTGAACCAATGATGAATCTAATTTCTAGGATTCTTCATATAAATTAATGGCACTTCGTAATGATTTAGTGTTTTTTAAAATATATTTTATTTATATATGATGAAGTAGATATTCCAAAATTTGAATATTCTAAATTAATCATATTAGATAATGAAAAAAACTATACTTATAAGAATAAAAAAAGTATATAAAATGTTATTTTTGTTTTATAATGAATTATTTAAAATTATGTGATCATTTATTTTATCTATTTGATATTTTGACTGGTTTTATTTGGAATATTGTTTTTGAATTATAATTTGGGATTATTGAAGAACATTCACGAGAAAAAAAATTACGTTATTTTAATGCGATGATGGTTTATTAGATCGGAGTTATAAGAAATTAATTCATCTATTGTTGAAGTGAACTAGCCTTTTTTCAATTTTTATTATCTTACTGTTGAGTTAGGTGGTGAATATGAACTATTTTATTAAAAAATATATAGTTATGTCTAGGATACATATTTAAAATTGATTTATGTATATCTTAAGCAATTGTAAAATTCTTTTTTTTTGTGAATTGTTTTTTAGAGGAATAATAACATAATGTCTTCTCCAGTATTATTTATTCTTGGTCATTTGGGATGGATTAATAGAAGTGTAGTTTTTTAAACTTTGATAAAAATAGTAAGATATATGAAAATAAAAGATATTTCAATATCATTGTTCATAAAATTAATCCTAACTAAATGTGGAAATAGTCAGCATTGTGGTGTACGATTCGGTTGTTAGAAGATATGGTTATGTGAAGTTTGGAATAACATTTGGTGACATATATAAATTATGAAAAATGCGTTAATCAAAGATTTTTTACTTTGAAATAATGATCAAATATTGTATTATATGTTTTTTAAAACCAAGTATCAAATATAAATAAAGTTTGTCAATTAAAAAACCACCTGAATCTATCCCATTTATATATTTGAGATTTAATATATTATTTTTCAAATCATAGTTCATGAATATTGAGATAGATATAATTTACTTACTACAATGAGTAAGATGGATTAATCTGAAAATATAGAGCCTTGTAGAGGATGATAATCATCTTCTCTTATAAATAAAATCAAACCATTAAATTGATCAGTCAAACACAAATTATATTAAATTTTATATATAATTTGAAAGACCAAAATATATTGTGAAACTGGAAATGGATAATGATACTCTATGTATTTACATATAATAAAATTTCACTTGGTCTTAGCATGAAAAAACATATGATTGGGGACCCTAAAATTACATGTAAAATAATAGAAAATATAATAAGGACATAAATAATGATCAAATATTTTTTTACATTAATATTATATATTCGTTAAGTAAATGTTTGAGGATAAATACTAATTTTTGTTAATTTACCATTAAAATGTCAAATAGGTTAATTTAATGTAAAATTAAATAATAAAAACGAGTCTCTAGTGATTTATCCCACCATTTTCATTTGAGTAACCAGATCCAAAGTACATCATACAGTATCTGAAAATGGATACCACACTCTAATCTATTCTTTTGATTATAATTTAAAATATAAATTCTATTAACACCAAGAGTGTGCCAACATATCAAAATTAATGGATTGTTGTCATATCATATATCCCTCATATTATAGTTTAGATAGACTATAGTTATTGAGTTTCTACCTCATGAGTATAATTTCTTAATTACTATAATAGATTAAGGAAATATGTATATCAATTATTATGCATGAAATTTTATTGTATTTATTTTCCAGAAAATGTATATACAAAATTTATGGAAGATAAATTTTCCAAATAAATCATGGATTATATGGAATATAACTTTGAATGATATATAAATTTTAAGGAATATAAATTATATATTTTTAGAAATTTTTTTATGACATAAAGAAAACATCTGAAGACAACATTTACAATTATTTTAGAACATCTAATAAAATAATATAAAATATATTCTGATTTAGTTAATAAAATAAAGATCATAATTTTTTAAAAACTATTATGAGAATCCTTCCTAATTTGTTTTAAAATAATATTATTCCACTCAATGTGTGATATGACTACTTAAATTAAAATTTTTATTTACATATTAAATCCTTTTAGGTAAGAAAATATTGATCCTACAAGAATATATATATATATATATATATTTTAAATGGCCTTTGATGCAGTGGGAATGATGAATATCATAGAAATAATTAATGATATCGACTTTATTGATTCTAAATATGGATAGGATGATAGATACTATCACGGAAGCATTTTTATTATTTTATATAGGATCAATAAGTAAAATATACAAAATAAAGTTATTTTTTCAGTTAAATGATACAAATGTAATGGAATTGGGAATTATTATTATAAATTATCTTAAAAATATGGTTGAATATTTTTAATATATGGAACATGATAAACCTTATTGATATTAGTGGGATTGAATTAATAATTGTTTATCCAAATATTGATGAATAAAAAAGATATTTTCAAGAAAAAGCAGATGTAATGAAATGATAAAATTAAAAGAAGCTGATCATGTATCCAATAGTGAATCTGGATGTAAATATGTTGAAAAATTGAGGAATTTAATACATCAAATTGAAAATGTATTTTCCACTTCCATTTTCATGAATATAAAATTAATGAAACTATGGAGGAACACATGTGAAATGACAAACATGATTCCTATATTGATAAAAACACTATGATAAATAAATATAAATTGAAACATGATAAATAAAATAAAATATTAAAGGAAGATATGTTCATTTTTAAAATTAAAGAATAATAACATGTTAATGAAATAAAAAAATGAATTTAAATGTGGTTAAAAATGAGAAAATAATAAAGGATCATGAAGAAAAAAAATTCTTTTATTAAAAATAATTCTAAATCACATTCTATGTCTCTTAATTCTATGAATGAATTGAAAAGTTTATATTGGAATTTAAGAAAATGAATTCGAGATTTAATTATATATGTTTGTTATTGGAACATGCATAATATATCTTGTTAAATATATACCATATCAATCTCCTTGAAATTAAAATTTTATTTATAACAAAAGTTCTGCTTTAAAATCCTTTCAAATACAGAACAAGAAAATGTGGATGAACTTGTAGTTATATCATTAGGATAAGTAAGGATATTAAGAATCCCTATTACTCCCAAATAGAATAAAATGTAGTCCATAAGTGTTTATAATGATAAAAAATCTGAATAATATTTGTAGAATTTATTTTCATGTCATGGATAATTCAATTTCCAAGGATTTTATTGGTTATTTCGGTGTTATTTGAAATATGGACTGCCTTTGATGGTAAACTATTTCACACCCAAGAATGAGGATAATGTCAAGGGGATCCATTTACTGTAGAGGAAAAATGGTTCCTATAGAATTATAAGTTGTAAGATGATCACTTCAAATTTATAACTAATAATATATTAGATTTCCTAAAATAGGTTTTTCATATATGTGAGAAGCAGGTTCATAGTTCTATGGAGTGTACAAAATTTTTTACATGATAGGTATCATTTTATGAGAATGAAAAATATGTTAAAAACCATGGTGATAAAATAATTCCGAGGAGATATTGGATTGAACTATTAAATATATATATATATATATATATCTCATGGTTTTATTAATATTGGTGGTCTTACCACAAGACAAATGATATGATAGGTTTAAAAAATACTTTGAAAAATGAAGTAGAAGCATATATATTTTTTTAAAAATTTTCTTAAGTATTAGTTTGGATTTGGATAATTAAAATTTAAGTTCAATTGTTAAAATTTAATGATGTTCAGATTCGTATGTATTAAATAATAATCTTTCAAGTGATGGTAATTATTATATTGATGAGCATGATATTATTTGGTAAAAAATACTAATGCTTCCTTAAAAATATATATGTTTTATGGGAAAAAAATAAAATTAATTGATATTAATATATTTTTTATTTTAGATCTAATAAGCCTATATTATTTGAGTGAAAAAGATAAGAATATTCTTTTAGAATTGAAATATATTCATCTGTCATAATGAATATGAAAAAATAGTCAAAATGAGAATGTTTTAAGAGATCTCTACAATTTTTAAAATATAATTTATTTTTTATGGAACATCTGAAAAGGATGATGACAAACAAATCTCATAGGAAATTTTACATTATCTTTACCAGACCACTATACCTCACTATGTTCCATGAGTAAAAACTCTACATGAGGATATTTATATATCACAACATTCATTAAGGATTATACTGAAATTAAAATTTTAATGTTCTATAAAAAAATTCATAATCTATTGAGATATTTAATGTTTTCATAAAAATAGCGTTGAGAATAATAATCAAGATATTATGATTAGAAAATGAAAATGAATACACATGTTGCTAATTTGAAAAATATATTGTGAAGTCCCTTTTTTATAACCTATTTAAAATATGAAGGTTTTAGAAAAACATTTGGTTTATCAATGGGTCATTTTTTTAAACATAGCTCCATAATTATATTCTATGTGTTAAAAACCCCAAAGGTGTCGATTTTGGACAAGCGTATTTATTCGATAATTTTAGCGTGTGTCCCAATGAGTCTTTGGAGCACCGAATATTAAAATGTTCTCGTCAATGGATTTGCATGGGTAGTGAACGATTGCGCTCCAAACAGTGTAGTTTACCTTGTTTAACAAATTATTCAATTTAATTAAATAACATTATAAAAGAGATTGTGATGAATTAAAATAATGTTTTAATAACAATAATAGTAAAGTTATTATTATTATTGTGGTTTTTTAATTAAATGAATGATAAATAATTAATTCAACGATGGATGAATAAATTAATGAGGCTTTTTGGTTTATCAAAGAACCATTTTAATTAAATGAAGTGTTTCAGAATTATTAAAGGTCTATTTATTATTAAATGGAGGTTATGGGTTAGAGTTTTTATCATTAATATGAAATTAATATTATTGTAATAAATTGGTTGTTTTTTTTAATTAAACTAAAGTGGGAATAATAATAATGACGATGTTATTATTATTGTGTTTATTTAAGGAAATAAATGTTTATAGAATTTAATGTGGCTTTTATGCTTTTCAAAGGAACTTTTTTCATTAATAAGGGTTAGTTGGTAGTTATGGTTTTAATAAATGAAGGTTGATCAAATTAATAATAATGATTTACTATTATTATAATGATGGATATTGTTATGGTTATATTTATTATTATTTTTATTTCCTTATTATGGTGGATTTAAAATTAATAATAATATTAATAATATATTTTGGGGGTTTTGGTTGAAAGGGAATAACTGTTGAAAGGGGTTGTAATAGTAATAGATTTTTTTATTATCATAAATTATTTTAAATAAATTAAATGAAATATAATGATGGGGTTTATCAATGTATAGTTTTTATTAAATTTGGTGTTTTGGTTTTAATGGTATAATAAGAAATGAAAATAATAATATTATGACTATTATCATTAATATTAAAATTATTTGTATTGTTATTATTATTTTAAATATATTTAGTATAATAAAAAAATTTGAAAGGGGGAGGCATTGTACAAGGAAGGTGTGACCCCCCCCACCCCATTGGTTATTCTTCTTCTTCTTTTCCCAAGATGTGTGACTGCATAATTATCCTCCTCCATGCATGATGCACTAGCTTTCATGTGCAGTATTCTTCTCTATCTCCCTTAGATGGCTTTCCCAAGGCCTCTTCCCCCTATAGTGTGCCCCATACAACAGCCACACAAACTCACCTGGTGGAAACCCTCGGGTGCATCACTATAGTGCGCGACCAGCTTCTTCCGAAGCACTTCTAGACCTCCTCCACCTTGTGGTGTGACCATCACCAGGAATATCGAGCCCTCAAACAACCTTCACTAGTAGCGCGACACCCTGGGTGGAGCTCCTACAGTGCGTGTCACCCTTGCCACGACACCCCCACCCCTTTCCGGGTCCTCCATTCCCAGATTATTACTCTTATTTTATTCATGTTTATGGTCAGATTACTCGAGGTGATGTCTCCTCACATGTTCTCCATAATATTTTTTGTGATTAGACGATGTTTCTATGCCCGATTTGGATTGGGCCAATTTTAGGGTTTTGGGATAATACACGTTTATTGTGTTCTTCCCCCAATAGGATTTCCAATTGATGTTTAGGGACCTGTTGGTTCATGTTTCGGCATCCGCCACCAAGGGAGGGGTGGAGGAACTTGATTCTCTTTGAATATTTTGTTTCAAGTATGCTTATATAATCCGCTGTTTGGTTTTTGATTGGTTAAATTAATGTTTTTTAATTTTTTATGAGTTCCTTGTACCATGTTATAGGTGCATTGATCATAACAACATTAATTCTAGGCACCTGTTTAATATATAGATTTTTTTTTATAAATATAGACAATGCACACAAACAAACACACACACAGAGATATATAAATATATATATGTATGAAGGTGTGTGCATGTGCAACTACGGTCCATTTCTAGATTGGTAGATGATGTGTGACGAAGTACGGCATGTTTGGTTTCCACCCTGATGTAAGGTCCCAATCTCATTCACATTATATAAAAATTATTTTATTCTTTAAATAATTCCATAATACAAGTTTCCTTTTTTATGGAACTGATTTATTTTCTTTAAAAGATGATTTAAGATAAACTGTTGGATGATGGTAATGGAATTTACTGAATATTGTAAATATTGAATATTTTGACATGTTCATAATATAAATCAGAAAATTTAAATAATTAATCCATGGATTAATTATTACATGGTAGATGGTAAATGGTTAATTAATTGATGACGTAGTTAATGTGATTTGATTTAATTAATTAATTATTGAATTAATAAATTTCATGCATTGATTTATGATTTTTAATTGACTGCTATTATTATTTTTGGCCAATAACACCTTTGGGTGCATGTTTATTTCACATGCCATAAGTTGTTTAGGATGGAGTTTTTTTAAAATATGATTTTCTTTTTAATATGGTTGTTATATATCTTGTCATTGTTTAACATGATTTGAGATGATTATGACGTGCATTAAAATTGTTTTTGTCCGGGAAGAATCACTATTTGAGTGGATGGGTATAGACCTATTAAAAAATTTGGATAATTAAATATTGAGTTTATAATTTAGTTGGCTTGCTAATAATAATTAATTTTTAATTAATTTTTCACTATTGAGATGTTGAGTGGTTAATTAATTGTTTAATTATTTTATTGGTGATTTAGGTTGGTAAAAATTTTGGAATTAATTTATAGATTTGATTAATTAAAATATGAATTAATTAATGGATGGTTTTGGGGTGTTAGAAAAAGAGTACTACACAAATGATAAACCTATATGTATGATTGATAAATGGGTTTTTGGACCTGGACTGATGATCTAAATAGTCACGGGGTTCCAGACATAGCATTAAACACCTATAATGCATGCAAATATTCTCTGATGGGACAGGGACAGATGCTCCAAATACCCATGGGTTGTGAGACAAGGACTGATGATCCAAATACTCACAAGGGTTCTACACATGATGTTCTACACCCATTAATGGGAATTGGAATGTGAGTCCAAATGGTCATACATGAAATGAATTAATGGTTAATTAAAACATTTGTGACATAATGTTTTGTGAATTGAATATAATAAAAGGTTCAGACTTATTAATAAATTGGGTGAATCATTGTTAGTGGGTGGAACTAAGAGAAAATAACTATATTCGTGGATGTGCACATACATAGTATATTAAATATTAAAATTAATATCTTATGACATGTTATCCAAGCCAAATCACAAGTTGGGATTCGGTCTTTACTTTTAATACCTAGATTTTCATTAGAGACATCTATGGTTAGTGACTTATATGGAGGATGTCAGGCTTAGGAAATGTCTTGAGACTTTAATAATTTAATTAGGATTGAATAATTTATAAATGAAAATGATTGTGTATTAATTGTTGAGAATGCATGAAAAATTTATAATTCTGGTTCAGACACCACCTGAGCGTTGAAGTAGGTGCTTGGATATATAGCTACATTGTACTTAATACTTTATTTATGCATGCTTTCACACAATTTATATTATTTAAAAAATGTATGGATTTGGGGTAGAAACCGCTGGTCCCGACCTACTGATATTTATATCTTACACCCTACTTGGGCCGCCATTTCACTGGGTACCCAAGTGATTCTATTTGTTTGCAAGATTGGGATGTTTGCATAAACTTGGGAGATGGGAGAAGAGGATCGATCGGAAGATCAGGATTCTTGAGGGGAACACCATAATGTCACTGTGTTGTTTTTTTATTAATTTCTATATTGTAATATAAAGCAGGTTTTATTCATATCTTTCCATTTTGTGTCATTACCATGGAATGCATTCATCTTTTGTATAATTGATGTTTTTCACTTCAAAAAAATGAGTACTATTTGTCTTACGTTTTTTTTTCAAATATTTATTACTGCTTCCTCTATTGAATGTAATTTACTCTGATATACTGTTGTGTAACTCTGATAAGAGTGTATAGTCTCCCCATTGAATATCCTTAGACTCTCACTGTAAGTCGGCAGCCTCTACTGTATCGGGATACGCGCTTGAGGTTGGGTGGTGACTGGTCTGGCCATCGGTTCACGAGTGAGTTGGGTTGGGACGTTACATATATCTGTAGAAATTTTGTAAAAAATCAATTTGAAACACCATATAGTCCAAAATAAAATTTTATTGAAGAGATGAATAATAAAATAATTGTTGTGATGGGTAAAACACTTCTAGATGAAAAAAAATATCAACATATTTTTGGATGGAAACAGTGTGTTTTATTGCACACATTCAGAACCAATTCCTTTTGATACATGAGAATCATTCTAAAACTAATAGGATGTGGTGAAATTATATTAATACACTCAATTACATCATTTTCTTTTTATGTAAATTCATTAAAATTATTAAAATTAAATGATGAGATTTAATGAATATGTACACGGGGAAATGGTTTTTTGGGTTAGTTATCTAATTTATGTTGCAAAAAAATGCAGAAACAACTGGTTAAAATATATATTAGAATATGATGATATTAAAATAGATGAAAGTAGTCAAAAATATAACGTGTTTTAAGATGATAGTGGTGATAAAACATAATCATGATGAAATATGAATTGAAAAAATCCATTACATGACATGTCGAAGTTGAGAAAAATATTGTTGACAGTTGCACCAATATAACTTATGATGATAAGGATACCACAAACCATAGATTGAGTAGTCAAAGGTGTAAAATAATTTCAATATTTATAATATAACAATATACCATTTTCTCCTAATCCAATCCCAAATATGATTGAGAATACAACGCCAACGATTCTTTTTTCACACATTAAAAAAAGGCTATTATTGAAACTATTTAGAGGGAAGAATTATTTTATTCCATCAATGATGTGTAAAGTCCCGTGTTTTTTAATCAGGATAAAATACGAAGGTTATATATTTTTTTGGTTTATCAACGGGTTGTTTTTTAATGAGATTTGGAATTTTATTATGAGTGTTGGAACACCTAAAGGTGTCGTTTTTTGACTTGTTCATTTATCTGATAATTTTACTGGGTGTACCGATGAGTCACAGGAGAAATGTATCCAAAAATGTTCAATTTAATTGATCTGCACAAGCAGTGCACTGTTGCGGTCCAAACCATGTTGTTTACCTTGTTTATTAAAATATTTAACATAATCAAAAAATATATTTTATTAGATATTGTAGTCAATTAAAATAAAGTTTTAATAATAATAATAATGAAGTTATTATTTTTTATTGATATTTTTTAATTAAATGAATGATAAAGAATTAATTCAATGACAGATGAAGAAATTAATGTGGATTTTGGGTTTATCGAAGAACAGTTTTAATAAAATGAAACATTTCAAAATTATAAATCGGGCATTTATTATTAAAAAGTTGTTATTAGTTAGATTTTTTATCATTAATATCATATTAATAATATTGTAATAAATTTTTTGTTTTTGGTTTATATTAAATGAATGTTGGAATAATAATAATAATGATGTTATTATTATTATTACTATTATTATTATTATTATTTTGTTTATTTAATTATATAAATGTTGAAATAATTTAATGTGGCTTTTGATATTTTCAAAGAAACATTTTCCCCTAAAAAGTGTTAACTGGGAGTTACGGTCTTAATAAATAAAGGTTTGAAAAAATAATTGTTATTTATGATTATTATTATTATACATATTATTATTATTATGTTTCTTATTATTATTAACTTTTATGGTTATTTTATAACTAATAATAATAAAAATATATTTTTGGGGTTTGGGTTGGGAAGGAATAAATGTTGAAAGGGGTGATAATAATGACAGCTTTTATTATTATCATAAATGATTTTAAATAAATTAAATACAATTTAATTATAGGGTTTATCAAAGTACAATTTTTACTAAATGGGTATATTGGTTTTAACGATATAAATGGAAATGAAAATAATAATATTATGACTATTATCCTTAATATTATTATTATGTCTGTTGTTGTTATTATTTTTCATATATTTAGTATATTAAAATAATAATTATTTTAAATGGGGTGGCGTTGTACAAGGGAGGAACAACACCCCCCCATCGGTTTTCCTTATTATTCTTATCCAAAGAGGCACGAACCCCTTTATTCTCATAATCCATGCATGATTAATGAGCTTCATTGAGAATAATTCTTCACCATCTACCATGGATGGCTTTCCCAAGGCTTCATTCCCCTTTAGTGTGCCCCATATTACAGCCACACAAACACACCTAGTGGAAAACCACAGGCACATCGCTATAACGTGCGTCCATCATCTTCCGCAGGTCCTCCAGACCTCCTCTACCTTGTGGAATGACCATCACCAGGCATGTAGGTCCCCCAGACAACCTACACTAGCAACACGACACCTCGGGCGGAGCTTCTGCAGTGCGTGACACCCGTTCCACTCCCCCCCCCCTTTCAGGGTCCTCCATCCGCGGATTATTCCTCTTATTTTGTTCATGTTTTTTTTCTTATTACGCGTGTTGAGGTATTCTATAATGTTTCGCATCATTTTGTTTTGCGATTTTTCATTGTTTCGGAACCCGATTTGGTTTGGGCCGATTTTAGGATTTTGGGATAATGCCTGTTTATTGTGTTCTTTCTCCAATAAGATATGTAATATATGTTTAGGGACCCATTGTATCATCTTACATAATCTACTGCAAATGGAAAGGTGGAAGAGCACAATTAACTTTGAATATAATGGTTCAGGTAAGCTTCTATAATATTCTAATTGGTTTTTCATCAGTTATATTATGTTTTGTTAATTTTTTTATGAGTACCTCATACAAAGTTAGGGGTCCATTGATCATAACTACTTTAATTCTAGGTATTGGTTTAATATATTGAATTTTGATGATCAATGTATACAACTCGTGCACACACACATAAACACACACACACACACACACAAAGATAGATAGATATATATATATATATATATATATATATGAAGGTGTGCATGCATTCAACTATGGACCAATTCTAGATTGGTTTTAGACTTATAACGAAGTGAAACATGTTTTGGTTCCAACCCGAGGTAGTGTCCCAAATATATTTCACACTATTTAAGAATTAGTTTATTATTTAAATAAATTTAGAATTTTAGTTTCCTTGATTATGGAACTCCTATATTTTCTTTAAAAGTTGATTAAAGATAAACTGTTGGATGATGGTAATGGAATTTATTGAATATTTTGAATAATGAATATTATGATATGTTCATAATATAAATCGGAAACTAGTAATAATTAATGGATGTATTAATTATTATATGATAAATGGTAAATGGTTAATTAATTGATGAATTGGTTAAAGTGATATGATTTATTTAATTAATCCTTGAATTAATGAATTTGCATTCATTGATTTAAAGATTGTGAATGGATTGATTGTTATGATAGTTGTCCAATAATACATTTGGGTGTTTGATTATTTTCAATGCCTTCAGTTG
This sequence comes from Viscum album, assembly GCA_963277665.1. Lineage (NCBI taxonomy): Eukaryota > Viridiplantae > Streptophyta > Magnoliopsida > Santalales > Viscaceae > Viscum > Viscum album. The sequence goes on from OY728152.1 coordinate 1,297,943,290, forward strand.
TTTAGATTGGAGTTATTTAAAAATATTATATGAAATGTCAGCTGGTTTCAAAATATCTGGGCCTTGTTTAGCATGTTTTGAGTTGATTATTATGTTCATGTAAATTGATTTAGGTCATGGGAGAATCATTATTTGAGTGAAAAAGTTTAAACTAGTTAAATAATTAGGATAATTAATTGTTGTGTTAGTTATTTAGTTGGGTTCCTATGAATAATTATTTGTTAATTAATTTTTTACTATTGATATGTTGAGTGGTTAATTAATTATTGACTTATTTTATAGGTGATTTATGTTGTTAATTATTTGTTGAATTAATTAATGGGTTGGATTAATGAATTTATGAATTAATTAATTTATGTTTTTGGGGTGTTAGTCATGGAATTATAAACCAATGATAAATATATATGTATTATTGATAAATGGGTTGGGAGAAACAGAAAGATTCTCCATATACTCACGGGGTTTTATACATGACGTTCTAGACCCAACATGCATGAAAATATTCTTTTATGGGACATAAACTGAGGTTCCAAATACACATGGGTTGTGAGACAAGGACTAATGCTCCAAATAATTATGAGGGTTCTAGACATGATGTTCTACACCCACTAATTGACATTGGACTGTATTTCCCAATGCTCATACATGAACTAAATTAATGGGTAATGAAGACTATTGTGACATAATGATTTGTGAATTGAATATTAGAAATAGTGTAGAATTATTAGTGAATGGGGTGAATCGCTATATAAGGACAGACCCAGGAGCGAATCACTATTTTAGTGGATGGGCTCAAACATAGTATATGAAATATTAAATTGAATATCTTATTATGCGTTATCCAATTCAATGTACAATAAGGGATATGGTCTTTACATTGATTACAATGATGCTCTTTAAAGACATCTATGGTGGGTGACTTATACAAGTTATGCCGAGCATAGTCCATATCTCGAGATTTTCATAATTTAATGATATTTGATTAATTGATAAATGAAAATTCTTGTGTATTGATTGCTGAGTATGCATGACCAATGTATAATGCAGGTTCAGACACGAGCTTAGGGTTGAAGTAGGGACTTGGATATATAGTTACATTCCACTACTTACTTTATTTATACATGCTTTTACACAGTTTAAATTATTTATTAAAATTCTGGATTATGGGTAGACACTGGTGGTCCCGGCCTACTGATATTTATATCTCACACCCAACTCGGTCTGCCATTATTCTGGTACCCTAGTACATTCTATTTGATTTTAGGATTGTGTTGTTTACATATACTTGTGTTATAGGAGCAGAGGATTTAGTGGAAGCTTGGGGTGCTTGAAGAGATCATCATTTGGGATTTGAGACAATGTATTTTTTTTGTATTTGAATATAATTCATGCTTTTTTTAACTGTGTTCCATTTTTATATCATTATCATGGAATGAATTGATCTTATATATAATTGGTTTTGTCCACTTTTTTAAAATGAGTACTCTTTTTTTCTGTTATTGTGTCAGTTATCTATTACTTCTTCTTCAATTGATTGTTATTTTCTATGATATACAATAGTGAAACTCTGATAAGAGGGTATAGTCTCCCCACTGAATATCCTTAGAACCTCGCTACTAGTCGACAGCCTATGGCATACAGGGAGTTGCACATTAGGTCATGTGGTGACATATCTGGGAACTAGTTTAGGGGTGAGCCGGGTCGGGATGTTACAAATATCAATATAATTTGAGTAAAAAATCAATTTGAAACGCCATATATTGCACAATAATTTTTTTTGGAAGAGTGGAATAATAAAATAATTGTTGAGGTGGGTAAAAAACTTCTAGATGAAAAAATTTATCAAAATATTTATGGATGGAAGCAACGTGTTTTACTACACACATTCAGAACCAATTACTTTTAAGACATGAGACACATTCTAAAACCATGAATATGTGGTTACAGAATATTAATGCACTCAATTACATCATTTTCTCTATATTTATATTAATTTAAATTATTAAAATTAAATGATCGGATTGATTGAATATGTACAATGTGAAATAGGTTTTAAGTTATTTATACAATTTATGTTGCAAAAAAATGCAGAAAAAATAGTTTCAAATATATTTTAGAGTATTATGATATTAGAAAAGTTGAAATTAATCAAAAATATTAGGTTTTTTTAGATGATTGTGGTGATAAAACATAAGAAAGTATCTATATGAATTCAAAAAACCCCATCACAAAACAAGATGAATTTGGGAAAAATATTGTTGATAGTTACACCAATATAACATATAATGATAATGATACTAAAAACCATTGTTTGAGTAGTCAAAGTTGTAAAATCATTTCAATATTGATAATATAACAATATACCACTTTTCCTTATCCCTATCCCAAATAATATTGAAAATACAAGACCAAAAACTCTAATATCACACTTTGAAATTAGGATATTGATGAAAAATATTGAGAATTGAGAATTGATTTAGTCGGGGAATGATGTGTAATGTCCCATGTTTTTTAACTCGGATAATATACAATGGCTTTCGAAGTTTTTTCATTTTATCAATGGGTCATTTTTTTAAACTCAACTCTAGAATTTTATTCTGAGTTTTGGAACACCTAAAGTGTCTTTTTTGGAATTGCGTATTTAGCCGTTAATTTTAGTGGGTGTCCCGATGAGTCTCAGGAGCAACAGATCTCAAAAAGTCACATTAATGGATTTGTACAGGGAGTGCACGGTTGAGGTCCAAACATTGTAGTTTACCTTGTTTAGTAAATTATATAATTTAATTAAAAAAGTTTATATGAGACATTGAGATAAATTAAAATAAGGTTTTAATAAGAATAATAATGAATTTATTATGTGTATTATTACAATTTTTAATTAAATGAATGAAAATGAATTAATTCAAAGACTGTTGATGAAATTAATGGTGCTTTTTGGTTTATAGAATAACTTTTTTAATTAAATAAAGAGTTTCAGAATTATTAAATGACCATTTATTATTAAACAGAGGTTATGGTTTGGAGTTTTTATCGTTAATATCATATTACTAATATTGTTTTAAACTGGTTGTTTTTTATTTTAATTAAAATAAAGTTGGAATAATAGTAATAATGTTGTCACTGTTATTATTGTGATTATTTAATTAAATAAATCTAAAAATAATTTAATGCGGCTTTTGAACTTTTCAAAGAAACATTTTCTTTTATGAAGGGTTAATTTGGAGTTATGGTCTTAATAAATGAAGGTTGATGGAAATGATAATATTGATTTATTATTATTATTATAAGGCTTATTATTAGGGTTATATTTATTGTTATTATTATTAACTTATTATGGTTGTTTTATATTTAATTAATAATAATAATAATATTTGGGGGTCTTGGTTGGAAAGGGATAAATGTTGAAAATGGTGGTAATAATAATTGATTTTATTATTATCATAAATGATTTTGAATAACTTAAATACAATTTAATTATGCATTTTATTAAATTATAGATTTCATTAAATGTGGTGTTTTGGATTTAATGATATAAATGGAACTGAAAATAACAATATTATGAATATTATCATCAATTTTATTATTATTTGTATTATTATCATTATTTTTAATATATATACTATAAAACAATTTAAGGGGGAGGCATTGTATAAGGGTGGTGCGACCCCCTGGGTCTTCTTCTTCTTCTTCTCCCAAGAGGTGTTCCCCCTATATTGTCCTCCTTTATGCATGATACTGGAGCATTAATGAGCTGCCTTCTTCTCCCTCTCCCACGAATAGATTTCCCAAGGCATCTTTCCCATACAACGTGCCCCATACATCAGCCTCTGAAAATCACCTCGCAGAAACCCCCAGGCACATCACTGAAGTGTGTGACCAGCATCTTCCATAGCTCCTCTAAACCTCCTACACCTTGTGGTGTGACCATCCTCAAGCATACAGGACCCTCAGATGACTTGTACCAACAACACGATACCCAAGACGGAGCTTCGATATCTATAGCGCGCCCCCTCCCCTTATGTGTCCTTAATCTACGGATTATTCCTCATATTTTCAACATATTTAGGATTCGATTACTCGAGGTGGGGTCTTCTCTCATGTTCTCCATCACTATTTTTTCTATTTGACACTTATTAGACATCTGATTTTAGGGTTTTGGGATAATACATGTTTACTGTGTTCTTCCTCCAATAGGATAAGTTATTGATGTTTAGGGAAACTCTAGTTCATGTTTTGGAATCCACTTCTAAGGGTGAGGTAGAGGATCTCGATTCTCTTTGAATATGATGATTCAGATAATCTTATATAATCCTCTATTTGGGTTTTCACTGGTTAAATTAAGGTATGTTAATTTTTTATGAGTCCATGTTACCAAGTTAAAGGTGTGTTGATAATAACTACTTTAATTATGGGTACTTGTTTAATAAATTGAATTTTGTTGATCAATATAGACAACACACATAGACACACATATGATGGTCTGTGCTCATTAGACTATGTAGCCATTCTGTATTGGTTTCCCACGTGTGACAATGTGCAACATGTTTTGGTTCCACCCCAAGGCAGGGTCCCAAATTTCTTTCACATTTTTAAAGAATTATTTTCTTCATTAAATAATTTGAGAATACAAGTTTCTAGGATTATAGAACTGATATATTTTCTTTAAACGATGATTAAATATAAACTGTTAGATAGTGGTAATGGAATTTCCTGAATATTGTGAATATAGAATATTTTGACATGTTTGGAATATAAATCGGAAACTGGTAATAATTAATGGATGGATTAATTATTACATGATAAATGGTAAATGGTTAATTAATTGACTAATTGGTTTAAGTGATAGGATTTAATTAATTTATTTTCCAATTAATTTATTTTCTTTCATTGATTTATGATTGTGAATTTACTTTTTGTTTTGACAGTTGGCCAATAAGACATTGGGGTGCGTGTTTATTTTCCATGCCTTCTGCTTTTTAGGATAGAGTTGTTTAGAAATATGATGTGTTGTGTATGATGGTTTCATAATATCTTAGACTTTTTTCAGAATGTTTTGAGATGATTATGACATACATGTAATTTGTTTATGTCCCGGACGAATAACTGTTTGAGTGGATGGGTTCAGACTTGTTTAATATATAGAATAATTAAATTTTGAGTTAATTATTTAGTTGGATTGATAAGAATAATTAATTTTTAATTAATTATTAAATATTGAGATGTTTAGTGGATAATTAATTGTGAATTATTTGATGGGTAATTTTTTTGTTAATTAGTTATTGAATTAATTAAGTGATTCGATTAAGTAAATTATGAATTAATTAATGGATAGTTTGTACTGTTAGTCATGTATTTCTACACCAATGATAAATATATATTAAAAATTGAATAAACGGGACCCTTGGATCTAGCCTTTTTGGTGAATTGAATTTAGACACTGAATTGTCTGTTTATATTTGGAGAACACTGTATGTGAAATGTTTAAAAATGATGTTTGTTATAGGATGTCTATTTTCCTGTGGGGTATTGATTGAAAATCGAGTGACATGTTGTAGAAATTCATTTTTGTGTTTGGTGATATTGTTTCAAATGATAAAAATGTTGAAATTAAATAATTAAGATGTCTAAAATGGGGGCTTTTGAACCTCATGATTTTGGTTTTTCATGACCATGTGAGAGGGTCGACATTCATGTTTCATAAGGGGATAACCCGTGGTAGGTAGTACCATTAGAATATTCTAGGATATTAAACTATTTTGTCCCACTTCCCTAGAGGACATTTTGGTACTCTGGTGTTAAGAAAATCCAATAGGTTTGAGTGAGTGGATGGTCTTTTATTTTGATTTCATGGAAAATCCTAAGGTGGGTAGTATCGAATCTATTTTGGTAAATGTGTATGCAGGTGACACCAAGCTTTCTGAACAAATTCATCTGGTGGTAGTTCAACTGTTCTTCATAATGACCTTGGTTTTCTCAAAGTGTGGTCCAATGAATACAATGAGCATGTCCCTTATCTTGACATGTTCATGGGGACACTAAGATAGAGTTGTTCTTACGCCTTTCTAAAATTTAAATGTTGTTGGCCTTGATGTGTATTAGTTGTCAGGGTGGTACACGGGATGTGTGGTTTCATTGGGAAACTCCATTATTTGTGTTAGGGCCCGGTTATTTTTCAAATAGCATTTTGAGTTAAAGACTTAGAAATTTCACCAAAGATTGGGTAAGGAATTTGTTATCAAATCAGAAGGTTTTGGAATATTTTTGAAGGCATGTAATCTGATAAAGGATGAAGGTGTGTTTTGGTTCCACGACTTCTTTCCAGGGAAGGATGAGAAGCCTTTTATATTGGTTGATCGAGATTCAACCACTTTCATTGACGAGGTCCCTATAATGGCCTCAGATATAAGATCTGTTTCTATGTTTAAGCTATAACGTGAGCTTTGGCATGGGTTTTAAAGGCATAATTGTTAGTCTTGTGAAGGGTTAAAGGTGTGTTTGGTGTTGGGAACACAAAACGTCAGTTCTTATGAGATTAAATTACCTAGGTAGGTTAGTTGTTTTGGTAGTGGTTCCCTATGATTTCTTGGGGATGAGAATTTCTTAAAGATGGTAGATGGTAATGTCCCATGTTTTTTAACAGAGTTAAAATACAATGGATTTTTAAAAAATTTGGTTTATGAACCAGCCTTTTTTTAAACAGTGCTCTGGAAAATTTTACTTTAATGGATCGGCATGGGCAGTGCATGGTTTCAGTCCAAACCATGCAGTTTACCTTGTTTAATAAAATATTTAATTTATTTAAATAATATTATATTATAGATTGTGATTAATTGAAAGAAATTTTCAAATATAGTAATAATGATGTTATGATTTTTATTATTGTATTTGTTCAATTAAATGAATGATAAAGAATTAATTCATTAATGATTAAAGAAATTAATGTGGCTTTTGAGTTTATCAAAGAATCATTTTAATTAAATGAAGAGATTATGAATTATTAAAGGACTATTTATTATCAATGAACCATTTTAATTGGTTGTTTTCTGTTTTAATTAATTTAATGTTAGAATAATAATAATAATGATTTTATTATTATCATTTTTGTGTTTATTTAATTAAATAAATATTTAAATTATTTAATGTTAATTTTGAACTGTTCAAAGAAATTTTTTCCTTTAATAAGGGTTAATTAGGAATTATGGTCTTAGTAAATGGTTATTGATGGAAATAATAATAATGATTTATGATTATAAATTTTCATAGTATTATTGTTATTTTTATTTTTATTATTAAATTATTATGGTTGTTTTATCATTAATAATAAAAATAAAATATTATTTTGGGTGTTTTGGTTGGAAGGGAATAAATGCTGAAAGGGGTGGTAATAATAACATATTTTATTGTCATCATAAATGATTTTGAATAAATTATATGCAATTTAATTATGTGGTTTATCAATGTACAATTTTTATAAAAGGATGTTTTTTAGTCTTAATGATATAAATGGAAATGAAATTAATAATATTTTTACTATTATCATTAATATTATTATTATGTGTATTGTAATTGTTATTATTTTTTAATATATTTAGTGTAATAAAAATTTATTTTTTAATGGGGGAGGCGTTGTATAAGAGAGGCGCGACCCCCCCCCATAAATTCTTCTTGTTATTTTTCTTCTCCTAAGAGGCATCACCCCTACTTCTCCTCACCCATGAGAGAAGCAAGATCATTAATGACCACCCTTCTTCTCCTTCTACCAAATATGTCATTCACCTGGTGTCTTTCAACTACAACATGCCCCATACAGCAACCGCACAAACTCACATGGCATAATCCCTCAGGCTCATCACTATTATAAGTCCCCAGCCTTAAACCTTACTTAATCTTTAGTTATTACAAGATTACACATTGAGGATCTTTTCGGGTTTAGAGTTTTAGAGAATTAGATCATAAAACATGCATTACATTCCACATATAAACAAAGTGGTTACATAAAGATAGTATTCTTCTTTCCCATCAATGGAAACATATTTAAAATAAAACATGGATTCTTTCTTGACACATCCTTGACACTATCATAATATCATGTACCTTTCCCCTGACCTGTGAAAACATTTCAAAAAAACTTGTGATGAGCATAAAAAACTCAGTAAGGGATATAAAAATATGAAAAGGAAACATGGGTATATATATACATAATAATGAAATCATACTTTACCCATAAAACAAAGGCACTTTACCATACCACATCAAATCATGAATAAATCATAGAAATCATAAGACTTACAGGTAACTTGAGGCATTCATAACATTCTTACGTAGGGAGTAACCATCTTGGTTACGTTTGAAATACACATCATAGTATATTCCCTAAATATCTTCGGCGAAAAGTAGTTGTCGCTGCATATGTACGACAAAAACATTCCCTTTTTTCATTTAGTAAATGATTCATATAAAAAATATTCATTTTGAATAAACGTAAAAGTCAAAGGGGTTTATACACCGTATAAAAGAAGGTTGTGTATAAAACAAAATATGCCTCAATGAAAGGAGATTGAGACGAAGTCCCATACCTCGGGTCCGACTTGCCTCGGTCGTTCTTTAATCTCCTGAATAATAAACATGAGTTAATTTCTACTTGTTTAATAACCTTTTTCAAGTTCATTACTCCTTTTTTATCACTTATTGCCATGTCATGAACACTATGTATTTATTTAAGTTAATAACGGTAGTTTTAACGATCATTGGTACTTGAGTCAAAAATAATCCCTTTATAATTACAAGTTGTTCATGTATCCATTATATCCAGAATGGTATTCATGATGTAGATATCATATATTTCATATATATCCAGTACATTCATGCATTTATAATATTACATAATCATTTAGTGGTAAGAAATGAAATGCACCGTTCATGGAGACGGTAAGCCGTACGTACGCATGAATGCTACTTTCATTTCTATTTCGTATTTCATAGAATGGAATCATAATGATATAAATTTATATTATAATTCCAGTATAATATCATATATAATATCATAGTTCCATCCTTTATACGTCCCACATATGGTATTTAACGAATCAAATCACTTTGAGCGGGCGGTAGTCCGCACTTCATAAAATGAAGATATCGTGTTTACCCATAATGGAAACCATAAATGTATCCCCAAAATGAAAAATATAGAAGCTTAAATAAAACATAAACATATTATATATCATATATAAACATATTGACATCTTAATGGCCACCTTTTAAGGTGTTAAAAGAATTTTGAACAATCATCGTATCGGGAGGCATAAATTCACCATCCACGGAAACAGTATGTCCTTTAACCATTAGATGTAGGTGTGTGTAAGTGTAGCTATAATCCTTCTTATAAAAACATCCTAGTATATTTATTATACTGTAGTTGTTACAAAATAAAAGAATAAAAAGATTTTAGGGGGTTGGAGAAACAAAATAAAACAAAAGGACTCAAGTGAAGACATTACCTTAAAATCAGGTAACTCTCTTTGGTTTGAGCTCAAAGGCTTCCTTGGGAAGAATTATGCCCAAATTTAGGCTTCTAGGAGTAAGAGATGGAAGTGGAAAGACAACATGGGCAGGGTTTGGCCGAGCCAAAGGCTTTGGGAGTGTGGGTAAGGAGGTAGAGGTGGGGGCCTTTTATAAGAGGAGAGGAGGGGCACTCTTGGAAAGTAAAGAAATGTTACTTTATTTTAAAATGGTATTCGGATTTAAGAGGTCCCAAATTGATATAATTCGAGTATAAGGTTATAAGGGTTATAAATACACTCATCCAATAGGTTTTGGACATTTGTAGGTCTTAGATATTACATTATCTTTTCATTTTATTTAAATCGTTAAATAATGAGGTCATCGCTGCATCATCATGATGTCATAACTAATTTAATTTATTTAATGTCTAAAAATTCTACAAAAATACTATGATTTAGGAAATCGTTTTAGCTTTCCAATGAATATTTATAATCAAAAATCTGACTTTTATAACCCCAGGTAACAATTGTTTTAGTAAAATAACTCATGTTTGTTTCATTTTTACTTTAACATTAAATAAAAAGTTATTTATGTCATTTCCCAACCAAAGTGGCTCCATGGGGTCCACAAGTTGACCCATGGCATTTCTTGGTCGGAAATGACACATCCAATAATGGTGGGACATGTTTCAAGCTCATATCATATTATTAAAACATTATTTTTACCTTAAACTACACTAATTACCACTAATCGCGATTAAGAACTTAAAAGTTACTATTCACCAAAAAATTATTTTAATCTCATTGAACCACATTTTACATCTTGATGACAACCATGTATGTTGGATTTTTGAAAATCAAAACACAGAAGTGGTAAAATTTCATTTAAACGAAAAATCAGTTTCTTTAACTACCACTTAGTGGTTTCAATATTCATCAAAAATTGAAGTTTTTCAGAAAGATACAAAAACTTCACCCTAAGCTATATTTTCTATTCTGAATTCAAAAATGATGTCTATTTCAAAAATTTCAAAAATTGTAAGTTGAATTAATTAATTTAATATCTAATTCCCGTTGTCATGACAAATAGCGTGTTTTTACGAAACAATAAGTATCAAAAGATTGACACTAGTTTAAGTCCAATTTCATAGTGAAATTGATTCCAATGACCACCATTGGAAAAAATGGTAAAAATATATTCTAATTTCACTTCAAAACCAATTCCAAATATAATCTAATCATATAAATAAATTATATTAAAAAGAGTTTTTGAATTAAAATACCACATTTTCCACTATTCATTAAAAAAATGAACATTATCGGAAAAATACCAAAAAATCAGTCAAAGTAAATTTTGATGACCTAATCATAATATGTTTATTTTGACAAAAATAGCTTATAAAATTGCCAAAATATATATTTAAAATGGGTTTTCCATCAAAAGGAAGTAAAACAATCCTTTAAGAATATTATTGTATTCCATGCATAAGTTTGTATTTATTTTCATTTTAACCCTCTAAAACACTATCTAAATCATTGATATACATAGATAAAAATATTTATTATTCATTACTTACTTAGGATGTTACATCTTTCCCACCTTTAGAAAATTTCATCCCCGCTATTTATTTACTTATCGAATAAATGTGGGTACTTATCCCTCATTGCATTTTCAGATTCCCATGTTGCCTCTTCCATCATGTGGTTTTTCCACAAAACCATTACCTGATTAATCACCTTATTCCGTAACACTTGCTCCCTGTGGTCAAGAATCTGGACCGGTTGTTCCTCATATGATAGGTTCTCTTCCAGCTGAACTACCTCTGGACTCAAAACATGAGATGGATCTGGCATATACTTTCTCAACATCGAAACATGAAAAACATTGTGTACCTGAGATAAAATCGAAGGTAAAGCCACTCGGTAAGCAACTGATCCAACTCTCTCCAGAATTTCATATGGTCCAATGAACCTTGGACTCACCATTCCTTTCTTACGAAATAAAATCACACTTTTCCATGGTGATACTTTGAGAAAAACATGATCACCTACCTCAAAAGATAGATCCTTCCTCCTGTTGTCTGCATAACTCTTCTGCCTACTCTGAGCTGTTCTCATGTGTTTCTGAATCAACTGAACATTTTCTGCCATCTCTTCTACCAATTCTAGTAACATAAAATTCCTTTCACCCACTTCATCCCAGAAAGCTGGAGTTCGACACCGCTTCCCATATAATGCCTCAAATGGTGCCATCTGTATACTGGAATGAAAACTATTATTATAAGAAAACTCAACCAAAGAAAGATGTTGGTCCCAACTTCCCTGCTAATCCATAGAACAAGGTCATAGAATATCCTCCATGGTCTGAATTGTTCATTATAACTACCCATATGATTGAGGATGAAAATATGTACTAAAATTTAATTCAGTACCCAACGACTTCTGAAGGCCTTTCCAAAAGTTAGAAGTGAACCTGGGATCACGATTGGATACAATGGAGAGAGGAACTCCATGTAACCTGACTATCTCTTTAAGAAACACACGGGAAAGTTGATCTAGGGAAAAAGTATCTCGTATATCAAGGAAATGAGCAGATTTTTTCAAGCGATCAACAATAACCCAGATTGCATTATTACCTCGAGATGTCTTCGGTAATCCCACAACAAAGTCCATGGATATATTCTCCCATTTCCACTCTGGAACTGGTAAAGGGTGAAGCATCGCTTTCGGTAACTGTCGCTCTGCTTTAACCTATTGACAAGTCAAACACTTCACAGTAAAATCAGCAATATCTCTTTTCATTCCATCCCACCAGTAATACTCCCGCAGATCTCTGTACATCTTAGTACTGCCAGGATGAACTGAAAACAGAGAACTATGGGCTTTAAATAACAACTCTCTCTTCAAATGTGAATCACAAGGCACACACAATCTCTCCACAAATCTCAAAACACAATCATTATGAATGTTGAATTCAGGCAACTTACCTTTCTGAACCAGCTCTACCTTTTTCTGCAACTCACGGTCTTTCTTCTGTGCTTGCTTGATTCTGTCTGATAGAGAATATCTCACTGATACCTGAAACAAAATAGAGGAACATCCTGCACCAACAACTTCTATGCCAATGTTCATCAAATCCTTAACCAAAGGATCACGTTCCAAACCCAACATTTCTAATGAAGCATTACTTTTACGACTCAAATCATCAGCCACTTTATTTTCTTTTTCTGGATGGTAATGAATTTTACAATCATAATCCTTGATTAATTCTATCCATCTCCTTTGTCTCATGTTCAATTCTTTCTGAGTGAATATATACTTTAAACTTTTGTGATCAGTATATATTTCAAACTTTACTCCATACAAATGATGCCTCCAAATTTTTAAAGCAAAAACAACAGCAGCTAATTCCAAATCATGTGTAGGGTAATTTACCTCATGAGTTTTCAACTGTCGTGAAGCATAAGCAATTACCTGATCATTATGCATTAGGATGCAACCAAGTCCTTTCAATGAAGCATCACTATATATAACAAACTCACCATTCCTAGAAGGTAGTGCCAAAACTGGAGCATTCACCAATAATCTTTTCAATTCCTGAAAACAATCATCACATTATTTTGTCCAGATAAACTTAACATTTTTCCGAGTTAGCTTATTCATTGGACTAGATAACCGTGAAAAATTTCTAGAAAACCTTCTCTAATATCCTACCAAACCAAGGAAACTACGAATCTCTGTTACATTTTTTGGTTCTTGGCCATTATTCAACAACCTCTGTTTTTGCAGGATCAATAGTTATCCCATCTTTAGAAACAATGTGACCAAGTAAAGAAATTTGTTGCAACCAAAACTCGCACTTGCTGAATTTTCCATACAGTTTCTTTTCTTTTAAGGTTTGCAAGATAACCCTTAAATGTATTTCATGCTCCTCTTTACTTTTAGAAAACACAAAAATATCATCAATGAAAACCACAAAAAACATATTCAAGAACTCATGGAAAATTATATTCATTAAGTCCACGAATACAGCAGGTGCATTGGTTAGCCCAAAAGGCATTACTAAAAATTCATAATGGCCATATCTTATACGGAATGCGGTATTCGAAATGTCTGCTTCCTTTACCTTCAGCTGATGGTACCCCGATCTAAAGTCAATCTTTGAAAAATACTGAGCTCCCTGGAGCTGATCAAACAAATAATCGATATGAGGCAATGGATATTTGTTCTTAACAGTGATTTTATTCAAGCCTCTATAATCAATGCATAGTCTCATTGAACCATCTTTCTTTTTAACAAATAAAACAGGAGCACCCCATGGTGATGCGCAAGGTCGAATGAACCCTTTCTCTAATAAATCTTTCAATTTCTCCTTCAACTCTAAAAGTTCAATTTGAGCCATTCAATAAGGGGGTTTCGAAATTGGCTTAGCATCAGGAACTAAGTCAACAGTAAATTCAACTTCCCGATCTGGTATTATTCCAGGCAACTCATCAGGAAAAACATCAGGATACTCATTTACCACTAGAACATCATTAATCTGAACAGTTCCTTTATTTTCAACGATGTGTGCAAGGTAACATTCATTTCCATCTATTACATGTTTCTCGGCCTCTTGATATGTTATCAACAGTAAGGGTTCATTCTTGTGCACAAACTGATAGTCTTTCTGAAAATAAACTTCTTTAGCTCTACAGTCAATCTTAGCATGGTAAATGAGATCCAATCCATACCCTGGATAACATCAAACTCTACTAGAGGTAGAACAATAAGGTTTTCAAGTAGGTTCTTTCCACATATAAGGATAGGAAGATTCTTGTAAATTATTTCTGCCTCAAAATTTCCCCCAGGTGTTTTTACCAGAAGTTCAGGAGTCATTTCATGAGATGGTATTCCCAATTTACCAGAACATATTTCAGAGATGAAAGAATGTGTAGACCCCGAATCAAAAAACACACTGGCATAATCAGAAAAAACAAACAAAGTACCTGATACAACTTCATTTGATGGCCCGACATCTGCTGAAGTAGTTGCAAAGGATTTCACCTCCCCTTTCTGCTTGTAGTCTAACTGCTTCCCATCACTCAAGCTCTTTGTCAGAAACTTGTTTGCATAGTGAACCATCTCATTGCACTTATAACATTAAACTAACTGTAAATCAAATTTGTTCTTACCTTCACCTTGATATTTTTCAGTGAAATCACGAGCCTTATGTCCCATCTTACCACATCGGTAGCACTTTTCGGAATTCAGAAGACATTCCCCAGCATGCCTTTTTCCACATTTATCACAAACTGGAAACTTAGTTTTCTTACAATCATACTTTTTTGAAGAATTATTACCTTTCTCTTTCCACCTCGGTCTCTTCTTCTGTTGGTTGTTATAGAACTCTTGATCATCAGAAAACTCCATTTCCACCTTCTCCACACATCGAACATGCTTTTCATAACTTTTAAACTCACGATAATCTAATACCCTTCGATATTTTGGCTTTAATCCTGAGTAAAAATTATTGATATTACTATCAAGGTCTCGGATAAAATTTGGAGCATAGCTTGCCAATCGAGTGAAACTTTCTTCATAGGTAGCCACTGAGTCTTCCTCTTGCCTCAATTCCAAGAATTTATTTTCCATACAAAGTCGAACATCCTTAGGAAAATACTTCTCAAGAAAGATACCTTTGAATTCATCCCAGTCAAGAGCATCAATCTCATCGGAGTCCCTGATATTTTTAACCATAGACCACCACTGATCTGCCTCACCCTCCAAACGGTAAATAGAAAGACTAACCTTTTGATTATTTGAACACCCCATGACATCGAAAATCATCTCCAGTGCTTTAATCCACACATCAGCTAGCACAGGGTCAGATGATCCTCTGAATGATGGGGGATGTTGCCTCATCAAATGTTCCACCACTGACATGTTCCTCTACGGTTGATCTGGCTGATCTCGTGCATGGATACCACCACCATTTATCGCTTGAGTCAATTGCGCCATTACAGCAATAAACTGTTCAGTTCCAATTCCGACCATCTCAAGATGCTGATTCGGAAGGTTATTTCCTTCTGCATGCCTACCTATCACTGCTTCCCTATTTCCTCTGCGGAAAACCATTCTGAACAAACATCTCTTAGATGAATCAACATGGTAATCTTCAAATGCTATATCACTTCAATTTGACCATAAAAAAATATTTTTGGATAATCATTTAATAGAATTTTAACTCCTAAAGTTATCTAAACCGACCTTTGATACCAACTATAAGGCCCCAGCCTTAAACCTTACTTAATCTTGAGTTATTACAAGATTACACATTGAGGATCTTTTCGGGTTTAGAGTTTCAGAGAATTAGATCATAAAACTTGCATTACATTCCACATATAAAGAAAGTGGTTACATAAAGATAGTATTCTTATTTCCCATCAATGGAAACATATTTAAAATAAAACATGGATTCTTTCTTGACACTTCCTTGACACTATCATCATATCGTGTACCTTTCCCTTGACCTGTGAAAAACATTTCAAAAAAACTTGGGATGAGCATAAAAAGATCAGTAAGGGATATAAAAATATGAAAAGGAAACATGGGTACATATATACATAAGAATGAAATCATACTTTACCCATAAAACATATGCACTTTAACATACCACATCAAATCATGAATAAATCATAGAAATCATAAGACATAAAGGTAACTTGAGGCATTCATAACATTCTTATGTAGGGAGTAACCCTCCTGGTTACGTTTGGAATACCCATCACAGTATATTCCCTAAATCTCTTCAGAGAAACCTTAACGTTTCACTCCTTCGTGTTACCCAATGCATTGGAGAGCTATATCGGGCTCACTCCCCCTTAGTCTATCACAGAACCACCCGTCTTCATAATAATGCCCAAGAACCTCAACATAATCGTATCACATAAAACATGCGTAAAGGAAACATAACATTTCCACCTTTCAATCACAAGATATAAATACAACACATTGATATAAAAACATTATGAAAACAATTTTCAATACCAAAATAAAATAAAAGTAAAACATGTTATTTATTTTTCTTTTAAAAAAGGTATGGCTTGTAGAGGAAGTCGAAACTCAAATAATGGTCACGGCGGTGGAGAAGTCATTGTCTCCGCATACGTACGACAAAAACATTCCATTTTGTCATTTAGTGAATGCTTCGTATAAAAAAGATTCCTTTTGAATATTAGTAAAATTAAAAGGGGTTTATACACCGTATAAAAGAAGGTTGTGTATAAAACAAAATATGCCTCAGTGAAAGGAGATTGAGATGAAGTCCCATACCTCGGGTCCGACTTGACTCGGTCATTATTTAATCTCCTGAATAATAAACTTGAGTTAATTTCTACTTGTTTAAGAACCTTTTTCAAGTTCATTATTCCTTTTACATCACTTATTTCCATGTCATGAACACTATGTAATTATTTAAGATAATAATAGTCGTTTTAACGATCATTGGTACTTGAGTCAAAAATAAGCCCTTTATAATTACAAGTTGTTCAAGTATCCATTATATCCAGAATGGTATTAATGATGTAGATATCATATATATCAGATATATCCATTAAATTCATGCATTTATAATATTACATAATCATTTAGAGGTATGAAATGAAATGCACAGTTCATGGAGACGGTAAGTCGTACGTACGCATGAACGATACTTTCATTTCTATTTCGTATTTTTTAGAATGGAATCATAATGATATAAAGGTATATTATAATTCCAGTATAATATCATATATAATATCATAGTTCCATATTTTATACGTCCCACATATGGTATTTAACGAATCAAATCACTTTGAGGGGGCGGTAGTCCGCACTTCCTTAAATGAAGATATCGCGTTTACCCATAATGGAAACCATAAAGGTATGCCAAAAATGAAAAATACATAATCTTAATGAAAACATAAACATATTATATATCATATATAAATATAGTGACATCTTAATGGTCACCTTTGAAGGTGTTAAAAGAATTTTGAACAATCATAGTTTCGG